>CM069535.1:66709011-68096511 GCA_035773235.1 Eospalax fontanierii | reverse complement strand
TCCTCCTCCTCCTCCTCCTCCTCCTCCTCCTCCTCCTCCTTCTTCTTCTTCTTCTAAGATTTAAAGTTTTCATTGTATAAATCTATAATGTCTTTTATTAGGCATATTCCTAGATATATTATTATTTTTTAAGGCTATTGTGAATGGGAGAGTTTCCACGGAATGCTTTCTCTGATTGCTTGTTATTGGTATATAGAAAGGTACATATATTAAAAGTATATAGAAAAGAGTTTTGTAAATTGATTTTGTAACCTGCCAGATTGCTGAAACTATTAACCATTTTTAGCAGTTTTCTGATGGAAATTTGGGGTCCTTTACATATATCATATCATCTTCAAACAGGAATAATTTGACTTATTTTTCAATGAGTACTCCTTTAGTATTCTTCTCTTGTCATATTACTCTAGCAAGAATTTCACACACTATATTGAAAAGGAGTGGAGATAGTGGACAGCCTTCTTTAGTTCCTGATTTTAATGGAAATGCTTCCAGATTTTCTCCATTTTGGATGATGTTGACTGTGGGTTTGTTGTATATAGTTTTAATTATGTTAAGGTATGTTCCCTCCAGTCCAATTCTGTCTAGGACTTTTAACATGAATGCATATTGAATTTTGTCAAAGGCCTTTTCTTTATCTATTGAGAGATTCATGAGATTTTTGTCTTTAAGTACATTTATATGTACTTATTCATTTAGATGTGTCTCTGGTATCCCATTTGGTCTCAGAGTCCATATATACCTGAGGTTGACCTTAAATTTCCGATTCTCCTGGTTGTACCTCCTTATTTTTGGAATTACAGGCATGTGCCTTCGCACCAACTTTATGGAGTGATACTGGTGATTGAACCAGGCCTTCCTGAATTCTAGGCAAACACTTTACCAACTAAGCTATACATTTAGCCCCTAGAGTTTTTATTTTGTGAGTCTAAATTTATAGTAAGATAAATGCTTGGCAATAAATACTTATAAACTGAACAAATACATGACATTGACATTCCTTTTTTGGAAGTAAATTCCTCCAGGTAAGGCTCTGCATATATTTTTTTGTGAGATGGAGACATAGATTGCATCAAGACCAGTGAAGATCTCTCTGAAATATTCTGTGTATGTTTCAGAATCTGAATGAATGTTTCCTATTATTCCCCAAATTTTTCCCCTTAAATTAAGAGGAATTTGGAATTATTTCATAAAATTTGTGGGGTTGAATGCAAAAGTCTCCATTTCATCATGGTAAAGATGGTTCTGTATCATAAAACTTCTCCACATACATTTACAGAAGAATTCTTTGCAAAGGTATCTTTGGGAACTAAGTCTATTTGTTTTGTTTGTTGCATATGAGCCATTGAAAAGTTGACAGTTATGTGAAAATATTGACATTGCTTCTTTCTTTCTTTTTTTTGAGACAGTGTTTCTCTGTAGCCCCAAGTGGCTGACATTGCTATGTAGACCAGGCTGATCATTATCTCACAGAGGTCTTCCTGCTTCTGCCTCCAGAGTTCTGGGATTAGAGACAAGTGCCACCATACCTGGTTAAACATTGTATCTTTTAATACTTGGCAGAAGATTGCTTTTTTCATGATATTTCCAGATGAACATCATTGTTTTTTCGATGTCATTCCTGATTCAAGATGATTGCTTCATATTGTTGGAATCTTAGAGAATTTATCCTGTTTCCTACATATTAATTTAAAAATCAAAATCATATATGAGTTATTAAGAAATATGTGCCCCATCAAATAATTTCTGATCCCTCAGAGAAAATTGTGCCTGGAGGTAATGTTAAATAAGCTTTTGTTTGAACATAAGTACTCAAAGTTTGCATTAGCTTCATTCACACTGAGTGTCACACAAAATTTCACTGAGTGTAAGGTTGAGAAGTAGTAGAACTTTTCATTTAGTAGAGATTAGTGAGAGCTTCAACATCTTTTCTGTCATGATTCAGCTGCCATGAGATGCTGAGTGTAGCACTAAACAGTAGAGTGATATGCTGGAGGTATCCCTGCCCGGACATACTTGGAAAAACCTATGGAAAAAACTGATGAAACATTTACCTGTGGTACTCTCTAAACAAAGGTAAGTCATAGTCTTGAGACAGTATTAATAGGTACATGTGTGTATCCTTCTGTGAACTCACATTACATCTGTGGTTTGTCCCAGGACCTCAGTATTTCCTTCTTCTTGGTTTACATATGCCAGTTGATTTCCAGTTAGACAGAAAGCTTCTACAACTTAGACTAACATTTCTAACATTTCAGGACACCTTGTTGGCCCAATCAGGCTCATTTTGTAGATTTTACTATCACCTAAAGTGGAAGAGTAATTGGGTGATGCTGGGCTCAGAGTTCACAATGACATCTAAACGTCAATACAAGAAACAGTGGTTAAGCTGGGCATGAGGCAGAGGCAGGATATCTCTGTAACTTCAAGGCCAGTCTGGTGTACATAGCGCATTCTAGGCCAGCAGGACATGACAACAAAACAATAAAAACAACTATGAAAGCTGGAGTAGCTAGCCTAGTCTCTACTGATGATGAGTCACCTTGGGAAGAGGTTAGACACATTTTGTTAACGGTGAACTAATTTGTACTAGGCTATTAGTGGGAAAGAATGACTGGGGCAGTTTTTTTTTGTTTGTTTGTTTGTTTTTTTTTACAATTACTGAAAACAGAATTTAATTCTTAATCAGCCTGATTGATACTCTAGTCTGTAGCTGAAATTATTTTTGGGAGGAAGAAACAACAACTGACTCTTTCCTCCTTTGGTTTCTATAACATAGAGGTACAGTTTCACCAAATTACAGTGAGTATATTGGACTCACTTACAGGACTGTGGGTGTTCCCTTCTTAAGGCTGCACTGAAAAGTCTCCATCTCCACTTGGATGCGAAAATTGGCCAGAGCCCCTCCCCATAGCTTCCTCAGCGGATGTACCTTTAGCTCCTCCCCCTTATGTAACCAGGGCTGACTTGGTTGAAAGGCATGGCTGACTCTCCCTGCCCCTCGTTTTGTGTGAAGTGTCCCAGGCAACAAGCTTACTTAGGCAAACAGCTACAATCAAGCTCGGGAAGAAGGCTTCTGTTCATGGTCTGTGTCTGGGAGGACAGTTCTATGTAACAAATTCATTCTCTTTAAGAGATACAGAAATGTTCTTATCAATATAAAATTTTTAATTCATTAATATTTCAAGAGAATGCATCTTATTTCCAAGTTGAAAAAAACCTACACTATTAGTTTGAAAATAATGATATATGCCAAATAAAAGTCCCATCTAAACTGATTGATTGAAATAAAAAGAATTATGATATTAGTACAGTAGAAATACAAAAAATATGAATTCTAATTTAAGCTTCCTGAAACTGTAGAGTTTGAATGACAGAGAAAGACTGAGAGAACTCTCATACATGTGCGTGCTGGGAATGCATGTAAGGGATTGCTGACTTATGCTTCTAACATTATAATGATTATGTTTTTAGTATAGGCTTCTAGTGGTCAAATTTGAATTTTCAGATTCACATTTTGTATTTTAATGAGCATATTCAGAACATTGTATGGACTTGACTACCTGAATATTTTATTCTCAAGTCCTCATCTGAGTATGGTGGCTCATGTTTCTCATCCTAGCACCTGAAAGCTGAGGTGAATAACTGCAAACTCAGAGTCAGTCTGTACTACATAGTGAGGCCATGTTTAAAATACAGCTGAAGAATAAAGTCCTACAGTCTAGCTCAACCATGGGATCATGTGGAAGCGAATGGATGGATTGCATGGCCAGTCTGTGTCTAGGGTTCTTAGAAACTGGGAAGACAATGCATGTGAAACTGTAAAAATTATAAAATCCTTACAAGCATGTGTTCCAGATTCTTATTGTCCCAGTAATCTCAGACGCACATGTACATCTAGCTATACACATTTAAAAGTAGCTGCACTACAGTCTCATGCTCGGTTACAGAAAATCCCCACACTCTTCCCCCAGTGACCTGGCTTAAGAGCGTGGTATCTGGAATTTCTAGAAACTGAAATTTCACTGTGCTCTCTTGGTTGCACTAACCCAAGTAAACCTGTGACCCACTGCCTGCTAAATGTTTGGAGACAGATTTTTGAGATACTTTCAGCTATAGCTGCTGACAATTACTGGGCGCTTCCAACCTCATTAATTATGTGTTCAAAAATACAGCATTTGGCACAAAATGAACTGCTAATTATGCCCAGATCCTAATCTTAATTTTCCAATTTATTATAATTTCTTCATCATGTCCTAACCATCTGAGTAAGCAGCTTATCTCCCAATATCTGCACTTGCCGAGCAGATGTTCTCCCTCTCTGAGCAGATGTTGGCACTTCTTGGAAGAAGCCATCCTGATCTTCAGAGAAGAAATGATAATTAACTTCATCATGTGGAAAGCTTTAGACAGAAGTGTCCTGCCCTGTGTCCAGACCTACCTTCTCCTCACTCTACAAATAAGAAAATAAACAACAAAAACCAGAAGCAGTTTCTATCGTTTGCGCATTTCTCTCTTTTCATCTATCCCCTTTTCCTTTCTTAAAAAAAAAAACAACATTTTATTAGTTTAAGCTGAGAATTCATTTAAAAATATGACTTAAATCTTAGAAAATTATGCTAAAATATTATTTTCTTAAAAGTGAATGGTCAGTAATTAAAATGGTAACTAAGAAAGAATATAAAGTAACACAACATTGGTTTTGACACAGTAAATTTGTGGGTACTATACACAACAGTCAATATAGCATAACATGTACTGCATACTACAGTAACCATGGTATATTAGTTTTGTATAAGAAAATGTATGTGCTGTATACTACAGTAAACAGAACACATTAATTACAGTATAGTAAATGCATGCTTACTGTAGTAAGCACAACACGACATTAGTTTTGTATTGTAAGTGTACACCTAGCGCACACTACGATAAAGATAACACAACATTGTTCATACTCTATTAAGTTAGTATACATTATATACTATAGTAAATATAATACAACATTAGTTTTGTTTATGAAGTCTTATATGGGTTGGGAAAGATACTAAAAAAGCAGCAATTTTGTATGAATTCTGTGGATTTTATAGTCCATGCAATCTTTAAATCAATGCCATGGGGAAAAACAAATCAAGACCAAAGAACTTTCTAAAGCAGCCTCCTCATTCCACATATAAAACATAACTAAGTTCTAATAAATCAAATGACTGACTTAAGAACACAAGCTAGTTGTCAACAGAGTCATAGGGAAAACATATATTTTTAACTGTTTACTCATATGAACTCACAGGAATGGTGATAACATGCAGAAGTTCTATGCAAGCTCAAACCAGACAAAATCCCAGCCTAGACATAGGGAATCGGGTAAGAAATCTAGACCCAACCTAAAAACTTTTTGCAATTGATGGCTGCTGGGAGTGGGACATACAGTGTCTTACAGGGATGGGAATCTTGGTAGGTACCAGTGGATGGACCCACACTGAAGGACATTTTGGGACACAATCAGAAGCTATAGGCCCTATTATATATGAGAGTACATTAAATAGGGTGGGCAGGGGGCACAGGGAGAGATGTGGCTAGGGGAGGGGATCTAATACCATTAAACTATATGGTATGAAAAACCACAAAATTAAATAAAAATAAAAAAATTTAAATGTTACATAGAAATTGACTGAAATAATTATTCATTTTACTTGGTATTATTTGCATAGTCCCTAAGAGACATTCAACACATGGCTCATATCTATGACATGTTTCTTCTTTTTTAAAATGTATATTTTATTGAACTTTTGTGCATTTCATACTAAACATCTTAATCATCCTTCTGCCGCCTCCCCCATCTGTTCCCCCTCTAGCCCCTCCACCTGATCTCATGCATTCTGTCAAATATGTTAATGCCTACTGAGTCAAGTTAGTGTACTCAGAAGTCCCTTCAAGGGCCTACCTCCAGGACCACAAGATCTCCTGCTAAGCATCACCTCATCACCTCTTAAAGGTCCCATTACCTCCCATTAGCTTTCCAAACTGATGATAAAGCCATAGGGAGACCACGAATATCAAACTGTTTCTTACAAAAAACACTCAGAATGTGAGAATTATGTTTCTTGCTTTATGAACCAGTAAAGCACATCTCTTGAGAATTCAGGTGTGATTCTTCTTTAATTAAATATACATAAAGCTGAATGCAAATAAGGGAGATTTGGGGGTAGGATAGAATATGGATAAATACTGGCAAAATGGTGGAATTTAGATTTCATTTGTTTGGAGAGCACTTTTTGTAGGTGTGTTTGAGTGCTTTTTTATCATATTCTTCATAGTAGAAAACAGGGTGTAGATGTGACCATAGAGTTCCTGTTGTTTATTTTGATCCCCTACAAAAATTAAGTATGTCTCCCTTATAGAAGAGTTTGTAAACAACTGAATCAAAAGACAGTTGTAAATAAGGAAAATGTCCAGGTGTGGTGGTTTATTCCTATAATCCTGGCATTTATTTGGTCTTTTGTGTCTAATATATGTATATAATTGTCATTGAGGACCAACAGGAGGAGGCCATCCATCAGAGATACTGTGGTTGTTTGATTTTAATTGAGAATACCATTAAAATCCATAAAGTATGAATATGAGCTTCTAGACTTCTGGGGTTTGATAACAGGGTTCAGCTACCTATGCACAGGCTGAAACAGGACCTTAAAGGAAGATTTCATGAGAAGACACAATTTGAGTAAATACAAAGTGATGGATCATAGATGGCTGGGAACAAGAAAGAAAAATGATGTACTGCCGTCTCATCTTGGTAAGAGGTCATTAGGAGATGCTGAATGAAACTCAAGTTTGAACTTATATTTCCAGGCACCTGAATTTGAATATGTATTCTGGATATAAAGTGTAGCACAAGCTTAGTCAATGGATGAGTTAAGTAGCTGTAGATGCCACCCTCACATTCATGGTGAATTAATCCTTTTTAATTTTTTTTCATTTTTCTAGTTGATCTGCTGGACAATGGTAAACTACCTTTGTAGACCTAAATTTATGAGGTTGCTCAATTCGTCCAAGGGAAGACTCTGGTCTACATTCAGATTTTTGTATGCATATCAATATGGAGTTTTTAGTTCACCACTCAATTAGACACAGTTTCTCCCCAGTGGGTTTAGCACTAAAAAGAAATAGGTTTCTAACCAGAGTGGTCTTGTTCATTCACAGAAAGAAAAATATCTCATGTCAGAGCATGTGTCTGTGAAAACTCATATTGTTGATATATACACAAAAGAGGTTCAGTTCACACATGTTTTTTATTGCTACACAAGGATACAAATGAGAAAATTAAGCTATAAGACTTGATTAAAGTTTCAATACAGGAATATTAAAAAATAAAATACCTAAGAAACAACATTCTGCCATTTCTCTATAGCTTTGCTATCTTGTTGGGTGGCAGCGAACAGGCTTGATGCTGTTATTGCTATGAGACTTTCCATGTGGTAGGGATCTGTCTCATTTCTCCGAAATGTGTTCTCTTGCATTCCAAAGTCCTTCCTTTACTTCCTCTGAAGAAATCATTTCTAATTTGGAAACCTTTATAGATGGAATCCATATATCGTTTTACTATTTGGTGGGGGAAGGAGCTCTCTACAAATGCCGGATAATAATAGATTTTGTGGGTCTGACAGCAATATGGTCAGATTCTCTGAAAAGAATTGCTTTCATGCTGTTATTTGAAAGAAGAATAACAGCTTTTGTTATTGAAGAAATTGCTTCTTTTCATCAAAAATTCTGATGTCTCTAATTGACTCTGAAGAAACTCTCTTTCTCTCCATGTTGACACTGTGCCCCAGCCCAGATGTTGAAAGCACAGAAGTCCACTACCCCAAAACAGAGTATTGCTTTTCAAATAGTTTCTTACTTTCCAGCCTTAAAACTGCAGCCAATGATCACAAATACTGAAAGCTCTTTTTGTGTGATACTTTCAAAGTAGAGCAGGATTTCTGTCTCAGATGGCCTTCCATGTTTTGAGGGGTATTTTTGATGGGGGAGGGACACAAACCAGATTGTCACTGATTATTCCTTGTGTGTTCTTAAAGAAGAGTTTAATGAGCACACTGTTCTAGAAAGCACAGCTTCGGAGGGTCGCATTGCCTGGCCACATGTTATTTATTATGGGGAATTAATGCGATTGTAGATAATTTGTGCTGTGGCATTGCTGTTGCTTGTTAGTGTGAGAGCTGGAGGGTACGTGAACTAAGTGTTCCTTAGTTCACAGGGTGGTGCATGATGCATTTTCTTGGCTTGGCTCACAAAGTCATAAATTGATTGAATGAGCTGAAAAATAAATCCAAAAAGATTTGTAGCAGGCAAAGCTCATTGGGGGTTATTCTTGACCAAATGGCTACTTGGCTATGTTATCTAAAGAACATCACATAACTTGTAATTGCTTCAGTGACTTCATAGGTCATGTGCACCTCAGTCTATGTCTACATGGCACAGGCACAAGTGTTTAAAATCAAAGCATCGCCTCTTGAAATTGGTTCAAGCAATTGTGTTTTTCCCTTCAGTTGACAGGTTTGTTTGGGTGTCGTGTAGACAAAGCCTCATTTATCAACAATAAAACCTTTTTCATTTAAACTGCTGATTCATATTTTGTGTTAATTTGACTTTGGTGGATTGAAGGTTTATCCTGGTAAAATCTGCTAAAGATATTAATGAAATTAGTATGCTAAAAATGTAAGCTAAATGAGGCTACAGAAGAGATGTGATCAAGATGATGTGTGAGCGCCAAACTTGCTTTCTCCTTCAGCTCCACACCCCTAAATTAAACAGATAAATATTTTGATATTTAAAAATTGCAAGTTTATAATGCCATTGTAAAATAAGACGAGTAATAACAACAACAACAAAACCCCATATGGAGTCCATTCACTGAGGAAAGTACAGTGCTCAGTACACAGTAAGACGCAGCACACTGTGTGGGGACCATCTCTAGGGATCTTCTAAAGTTAAAGACTCCAGACCAAGAGGCGGAAGCAATCCACGAGAAAAAACCAAGGCAGTTAATAGGTACTACAGACTGGGGTGAGTTAGTAACTGATCTACATTCTATTCCAAGCACCAAGCCACTTTTAAAAAATTGCTGAGATAGTGAGTGTAGGGATTTGGGTTAGAGATGAGGGTAGATTTGGTGGCTTATGGCAATCCATTCACTTGTATACTGTATTTTCTCAGACTTCTTTGTTGATGTGTGGTCTAATCTCTTTCTTATTTTGGCAAGAAAGGACCACAGGGAATAGAAACAGTGTTTACAAATAGGTGAACAAGGATTATCAAATACTATCACAGTCACACAGCCCAGTGTTTTCAGGTATTAGAGACAATAAAGTAAATAAGCATAACATTTGATAAAAGAGAGACAATAGAGCTTGCAGAAAAAGCCAAAAAATAACATAGATAATATTCCAAGTGGGATGAGAAACTAGATCTTGCCTTTGAAACAAGAGCCACTGGGGATGAGCATAAAGACTCAACCAAGAATTGAATAGAAAAAAAAAAGAGAACTAAATAGGGATTTATGTATCTAGTCAACATTTCTTACAGTGAAAGTGGTATGCTCAGGAATCCCTACACTTTCTATTACTATTTGGGCTTACAGCAACATATAGCATCCTCTCAAAATCCTGAATAGTTCTGTTTAAAAGAAGCTCTGAATGCCCAGAGTGCTGAGTGTTTCTTCTTTGAACTTAAGGGAGAATCATATGACTAACACAAGTTAGAAAGAATGAAAGTCAGGAAGGTGACGAATTTACCCAAGGTCCTTGAGAAAGGAAGCCGTAGAATTGGTGACATCTCAACTGAGAAAAGAAATTAAAATTATAAATATGTATGCAAACCTGTGATGCAACATTGTTAGAGTGAGAAAATGTGCTATAAAAATCCAATGAAATGGTAAGTCTGTGAAAGTATTAACTTGCACTTGTGGGATGCTGCATGCCTTTAATCCCAACTTTGCAGGCAGAGTGGATCTCCGTGAATCCAAGGTAAGTCTAGACTTAATAGGTAGCTCCGGATTGTCATCCAGAGCTACATAGTGAGACCCTGTCTCAGAAAAAATGAAGTGTTAATTTGGTAATATTTCTGAAGAATACTGACTCTTCTCTCCCAACAGCCATCAATCACCAGTAGCTCTATGGGTAGGGTCTCATATCCATGCTGGAATGTTGACTGGACTGATTTTGTATAGGTGTGCAGGCCATATACACATATGCATAGGGACAGTATTAAAGTGTATTACTTTTAAAAAGAAAGAGAAAGAAGAGGAAGACATGAAGTTTGGAGAAGGATGTGGGTAGACAGTTTAGGAGGTAGAGGAAGTGGATGACAGTGTGGCAGATAGATATTATCGAAATTCATTGTATATATGTTTAAAATTACTAAAGAAAAAAAAAATCACAATGTTCCACATATCACCAGAAGATCCAGAAGATCACAGGAGACAATAAGATGGAGAAGAGCCTTCTTAGCATAAAAGTGAAGTAATTGGGGTAGCTAGAAGAGGGGCTGGTGGTCTAGGGTGGTTCATCTAGATGAGGACTTGGAAGTCCCACATATTTCAGAATTCATTGAGATGAACTGCAGGAAGAAAGAGGAAGGAATGCACAGGGCGATGGTGTTGAAGGCAGGAAACATAAGATAATGCTTTATTTTTTTTAATTTATGTATTTGTATTTTATGCACATGAGTATTTTATCTGCAGAATGTAAGTGCACCTGTGTCATGCAATGCCCACAGAGGCCAGGAGAGGGTGTCATATCCCCTGGAGCTGGAGTTATGGACAGTTGCTAGGCATTTTGTGGGTGCTGGGAAGCAAACCCAAGTCTTCTTCAAGAGCAGCCAGGCCTCTTAACATCTCTCCAAACCTTGGATAAGGCTTTAGCTTGGCCTCTAAGTTGTTTACTGAACAAGACATCTAGGATTTTTATTGTCACGGATCTCAAGACTAGCAGCACATGCAGATACTAAAGCAAAGCGTTCCTATATAAATACATGTTTAAGATTTTAATAAAATTTGACAAAGGTGAGTTTGAGGCATAGTGAGCAGGCAAGGATCATGTAAGCAGGTTCAAAGCCTTGGATCACATTTATTTTACAGAGAGTGGATTTCGTTCTGGCATGTGAAGTTGAGTTCTTAAGCTAACAGTGTTTGACTTTGCATTTTCTTTTTTTCTCTCTTTTTTCATTTATTTTATTTTTTAACCTTCCTGTGTATGTGTGATGTCTGTGCATATATGTGTGCATATAAAGCCTGTGTATGTGTTAACATGGTCATGTGTGTATCAAGGTGCATGTGTGGAGTTCAGAGGACAAGTTCCTGTCCTTACCTTCCACCTTGTTTAAGACAGCAGTTTACCATTGTGTATGTCCATGAGCTTCCGTCCTGTCTCCACCTTCCATCTTGCTATATGAGAGCTGGGGCTACAGATCTATTCTGCTATGCCCTTCTTTATGTGGATTCTCCGGATCTGAACTCAAGCCTTCACACTTGTGAAGCACGCATTTTAATTACTAAGTCATTTTTCCACCCTTAATTTTGCATTTTCTTAAAGAACACTGTGAGGTTGAGGACGTGGCTCAGTTGGAGTGTTTGTCTATATATATTTTGCAGCCCTAAATTTGGTCCCAATCACTGCATAAACTAGGCATGATGACTCATTCTTCTAATCCTAGCTCTTGGAGGTAGACACAGGAGAATCTGGAGTTCAAGATCGTGTTTGGTTACACAGAAAATTGGAAGCCAGCCTGTGGTACACTGGACCCTTTCTCAAAAAGATTAAATGGGTGTGTCAGCTCATGTCTTTATTCATAGTCTTTGGGAGACAGAAGCAGGCAGCTCTCCGAGTTTGAGGTGGCATGGTCACATTGTGAATTCCAGGCCAGCCAGGGCTACCTGGTGAAACTGTGTCCCCCAAAAGGAAACAAAACAAAACAAAACAAAAAAACAATTTAAAGAAAAAAGCATGGTGGTTGTCCTGGAAAAGGAGGCTGGAGGAAAATAGAACTGGATTCAGGAAGAGTGTCTGGAGTGACACGGTAAGGGATGGCAAGGGAAAGCAAAGCTCCATGCATTCAGGCCTACTTTCCTTGTGACCGTGGAGCAGTGAGCATTCACCCTCAGGCCACCCAGCCAATGCCAGACTGCCCTATAAAGTACTCCAGTACAAAAACCATCTTGACAGTATTTGAAGGGAAAGCACTTTTGTTCTTTTCATGTAACATATGCCTATATGAGTCACTGACGTGTTCCTAATCTCTCTGGAAGTTTCAGCCAACTGTCAGAACCCTTTTTGAACACAATCTTTCCTTTCTCATTCTGTATTTCTTTGCAATAATGTCATGTTTCTAAAATATACTAGGAATTAAAATAAACATACTGCTTAGACTAAAGAAATAAGCTTCTAAAGTAGGATTACAAGTCATAGTAAATCTCACATCTTAAAATAGAGATTCATTATCTTCACACATGCTCTGCCTTGCTCACATGTGTTACCCAGTGGTGCTCTGCTGCTGGGCCAGCACGTGTACCCCATCCCATGTGTGGACTCACAGAAGACACACTGAGCTTGTGAATCATGGAGCCATCTGAGAGCCAGTGAGTTCACGGCAAGCAGCCTGCTAACAGGGTTGCTTTGGTCGTTTCTGAACAGCTCCTAGCTCCTTGAGTTTTAAATGCCTGCACCAGATCCTTCCTCCCATTCTCCCTTAGGCTCACTCTTCCAGCTTTGCTTGAGGCCCATGAAATCTCTTTTTGTTTTTTCTTCTTTGCTTTTTTGAGATTTTTCTTACTCAGTTTTTAATTTAGTTTTTCCTACAGAGAATTTAAGCCCATCCATTTATATTCTAGGATGCCTGAGGTTTAAGAAAAATCAGATTGTTAGATATTTTAAGCATTAGAGAGCTTTGCCTTTGAAATCCTTCATTTTCTAGAAGTTAGGAGAGTGTTACTGTCCTGGGACAGCATATTCCACGGGCATTCCTCCAGGGCTTGCTGGAAACCTTCTACCCTCAATAGCAGTTCTCAATTTATTTCTCTCTTTGTGAAAGTGTCCCTGGAACTGTTCTTTGGAAAGCTGTCCTGTCCTGGGTAGCCAAGATAAAGCTATTTATAAAAATGAGGCCTATTTCTCTATTTTTATGTAGGTGTAAAACACTTCACACTTCAAACATCTGCAGCTTCAACCTGTCCCAAGTTGATATGCTTAGACAATTTTATGTTAGAGTCCAAGGAACTATGTCTCTTGGGATGAAGATTCGTTAGTATGTGCACACTAAAACAATCTTTTGATATTTATTGGCTTGTTTTGTACACCTGCCAAAGTGTGAGACAGGAGGGGCTGTTTTAATATTGATACCACAACCATCACCCCAACAACTACAGGCACCACAACAACTAGAATTACATCTGAAGAACCAGAGGCACCACAGCAACCCCTGCAAACACCGCCAACAACAACCAAAGCTACCACTGCCACCACAAGGGCATCGATCACTGCCACAACCACCACAGCTACCACAGCACAATCACTGGCACATATAGGGCAGGGCAGTTTGAAAGAACTAAGTCAAAGTAAAGGAGTAAGGCAGAAACACTGGAAAGGCAGGGCTGTCTTTCTAGGCAAAACAGGAGTTTTTGACTGGACTGGAGTTCCCAAGCTTTGTAAGTGAAAATGTGTGGGTGATGTCTGAATCTCTTATTATTGATTTAATCATTCTATTTGCATTCATGTATATTTAAACCTAATGCATATGGATACTCAATAGTAATACCTAATCTAAGCTTTGCTGTTAGCTTGGAGATTTAATAAATAGCAGCGGTAGGATTCAGGTATACTGAATAGAAGATAGGTTTGTCTTGATCACTGTATTTCACAGTTGCATTTTCTTATTCTCCTCTGCAGTCTGCATCCACATAATCCGTAGTAATTAATTTAAACTTTTCTCTTGATGTTAATCTTCATCAGTTCTTTGTTTAAATATTGAATACTTCATATAACACAGATACTTGTTTTTAATCCATCAGGGTCATCAGCCTTTTAGGCTCCTTCATGTGTTTGCTATTAGTAAGCTCTCCATTACCACAAATATGCTAAGTGTGTGTAGCAGAAACTCATGAACTTGAAACTTAAAAGGCTGGAAAACAATGAACTTAACTAAGTATCTGGGACTTTCTAAATTACCAAACAGTCAAACATCGATGAGGCTGGAAAAGAACCATTTTACTTTCTATTGCATAGTATTTTATATGAACAGGTAGGGGCTCAAATCAGATTCAGAGTAAATACACCACAATGTGTATGTAAGTGGCAATGTATATAGGAAGTAGTTGTAAGCCAATACACAAAAAGCCAATTTGCCAAATGTTAATTTGCTAAAAGCTATCTACTGAAGGATTTCTGAAGCATTTTATTTTTCCTGTGGCTCTGTTCTTTATCCTCTATCAATTTATGTGTAGATGTGGGTGCAGTGCAGACCACAGAATTCCCTACTTAGGGGATTTATGTTCACTCTTGCTTCTAGTGACAAATGGTTGCAGAAATTTAGGTTCCAATGTTAAGTTTAAGCATTAGCATGATCCTTGGAGATGCAGGAATGCTAGACCATCAACAAGAAGGACAGGATGGATCAGAACCTTTGCCTTCTGTCTTTGCCAGTGGGGAGCTGAGTGTCTTCAATAGCAATTTTATCTCCCCCAAATTCACATTTCCTCATCTGACCATGCTATCAAGTATGTTAAGTGAGGAATGGATCTGTGGGAAAGAATAAACTTCAACTGCAGCGAGCATTACCTCTGAGAGCTGGTGGAGCTTCTGGCTCCTAACTCTCAGGGAGGTGTGTGGTGCCAAATTTGCCATTACTCCTATATACTAAATTCCTCTATCTCCTCTGGTGAATCTCCTGATAAAATGATGACCAAGAATATGCTTCTCCAATTACATCTCACTCTGCTGTCCTTCAACTTGACATCTTTTACACAATGCAGAGCTATACTTGGAGATTCACTGTTCTTGTGTCTACTGAGTAGTTCTCTGTAAACCTCTAAGTACCAACATGTGCTTCAGCTAAGTACACTATAGAAGAAAGCTTCTTGGCACACTGTTACTAATAAATTAAACTCATGTCAAAATAAATGATTTAAAGTATGGGTGTGCATACTCAATATATCTATTCAATATATCCTTATTGTATATCTACATTGTACATTTGAGGCTCTGGGATTAAATGTTTTCATAAGGAGCTCATAGTCCTTTCAAAAGATTCAATCAGGCAAACAGGCATCTTGTGGTATGATTTATAACAACATTATATTGGCTATGACAATTCTTAGAATGCTCCCACAATCACTTTGTGAAAATTCTTCACTATGTGTTTCCACAATGGACTTGACACTAGTCACAACTGACTTGACCTATAGTATCCTGTAGGGTACGGTGGTAGGAAAGAAGTCCTCAGGAGAGATCATGGCACTGATAAACATTTAAGGAGTCTCTTCCCAGAAGTTGGGTAGGCAGTTTACATTAAGAACAAAAACTGGAAGGCAAGGGGTAACGATGGCAGAGCATCAGGAAAACAAAGATGTTTGCTTGTGGGAAGGACTGTGAAATTAAACATCAGAGGTACTCTGGGTTCTAAATGCTATCCTGCCTTCTGATACTTGCGTATCTTTGCTACCGTTGTATACCCTGAGGTCCCTCTTCCTCCTTTATACTCTTATTCTTACAACAAATGTCCTTTTGTTTATAGTTCAAGTGGATTTTAGTTTCTGACACTGTGATGTCCTGTATATAAAGGCTTCGCATGATAGAGGACAATACTGTGTGAGCTTCCCCTGGGTAGATGAACAAACATCTATTCACCTGGATAGTACACCAAGAACAGACAAAAGAAATGATGCTACCAACTTCTAAAAAGTTTAATAAGGGTTCTGTATAGGAATGTGTAGTGGATGAGAGATTTCTTATAAGAGCATGGGTAAATTATGAGCAACAATACCACTGAAGAAAAAGCAGCTCCCAGTCATGGTTAACTGTTGTCTATCCTGGGGGAAGCACGGGGCCTTGTGAGCCCATCCAAACAACTATTAACTGTCTACAAATTCTAGGGCAGGGACAGACCCTGTGAACACAGTGGTTGGCAGTTCAAAAGGGTAGCAGCCATGTCACAGGACTCTGTCAGAGATGATGGGAATGCTCGGCTTGACCCGGAAGGGCACTTAATGAACAGAAGAGAGGCCTGAGGACCGAGTATGCAAATGCCAAGGGTCAAGGAAGAAATCACAGTTCATCGTGGCTAGTGCAGAGCAGGAGAGGAAATAATCTTTCAGGAAATGGCCAGATGATTAAGAATTTGCATTTAGACCACAAACAGGGAAGAGCAACTGTGAGACTTTCCAAATATCTTTGCCACACTGCAGAGTCTACTGACAATATCTCTGGAGAACGAAAGACATGCTGGCAGGTCACTTAGTGCACCGTGCTCTAACGGCCTCAACTAGTGTAGAAAGAGACTGTGAGGTAGGAGAATAAACAAGACTTGGTAAGCGTGTGGGTGTGATGGAAATCTGAGGTAATTCCAAATGGTTTCTGGGCCAGAAAAATATAGGAGAGAAGTGAATTTGAAGTGGGGTAATACGATCATTTTCAATTCTTTTGTTTTGAGGCATAGAGATGTGTGATAATGGTGGGATTGTGTGAGTGTGTGTATGTGTGTGTATGTGTGTGTGCATACTGAGATCGGAGGATAACCGTAGGAGTGTGTGTATGTGCATGCTCCTGTGGAGGCTAGGGACCATACATCTTCCTTTTTGAAACAGTGTTTCTTCTTGGTCTGGAGTTCACCTATGTTAACTGGCCAGCAAGCCCCAGGAATTCTCTTTTTCCCAGCTCTGAAATCACAAGCACGTAACATCATACTTGGCCTTAAACAAGTGTCGGCTCTTGGGTCCTGAGGCTGGCAAAGCTGGTATTTTACTGACTGATTAATCTCTCCAGTCTGTGTGATGCCTTTTCACTGAAACCTTAAAGATGAAAGTCTTCATTTAAAGCAAGATAATACAGAAACAAATTATTCTTTCTAGATTGCAAATGTATCAAGCATAGGGTGACTTTTTATTATGATTCCCTGATTATGGGCCCCTCTCATCTTATCCTTTTAGTGTCTGAGCATCTTTTAGCCATGAACAGTGGTGGTGTTGTCCAAAGAGGCTTCTGATTCTGCCACGCTCTTTTCAAGCTGCAGATCCTGAATGAATGCCGTCAGAGGCCATCCAAGGCTGCATGGTGAGGGAGAAGATCCCAAGCCAAAATAATAGCCCACAAAATCAGTTCTTTTCTTTTCTTTCCTCCTGAGCCTCGTTTCCATCTTGTCTACATCGTTTCCTGTCTCTGGAAGAACCTAGCAGTTACTTGAAGGGCACAGCTGAGGCACGCATAACTTTTAAGCTCCCACCCTTGTCCCGTCGGCTTCCTTTATTCTTCCAATAGTTTCTGGGTTCCCTCAGTGTCCCTTTTACTATATATACAATGGTGAAGGTTGTTTACAGCCAGGAGTTCATTGGGTGAAATTTACCCAGGCCTCGCTTAAAACTGATGCTGCTTGCATGAACACATTGCTTCCAGGGTCACTCACTCCTTTAGCTTTTGCTAAGAAATCTGTCAGTCAATTGAGTAGTTGCTGACAGCAACTTTTTAAGACTCCTTTCTCTTAACCAGAAAACATTAACCACCTTGGAAACAGATAAGGAGACACTTTCTCACCGTCTGTTGTTCGTGCAACCGAATCCATGTTGTTTAAAAATATCGGTAGGTAGAATGCACCAGAACTAATTCTTTGTTATTTTATCCACAATGTGTGTGGTTTTCCATAATTCTAGGATCTAGAATTTTAGTGTGATGGTAAGTTTCAATTTCAAAGATGGAAAGTCGTTAGTGGTCCGCTCCCTTCCTTCTGAAAAGTGTGGTGCTCCTCCGTCTCCTTTGTATAATTCATCTCTTTCATGAGCATGAATCTAGCACTTTGAATCCAGGATATCCATTTGCTGTGATTAAAACAAAAGCAAAACATTTTTTATGTCTTAGAGAGATACCCACTAAAGATACTGGAATTGGGATATCCAAGACACTGCGAAAAGAGGCTTTGTGATGATGAATTACTGTTGCAGAAAGAACACTGTGGTCCTGATAAATATTAAAGACCCACTGTTGCCCCCATGGAAATCATTTTATTTAGTCACTTCTCAGACCCATTCTCTAAACTTGTCTTCCCTTTTATTTTTGTCCTGATTTACATGACAACAAAGTCTCTGCTCCTCAAGGCCCCTTTGCTCCTACCACTGTTCTGAGTCCAGTTGTCACTCTGTCTTTGCGGAGGAGACGGTGACAATGAAGTGAGGGTAAGTGGTCACTGGAGCAGATGAAGTCGAAGAAACAAAGATCCTCTTCTCATGCAAATGGCCATAGTAATTTAACTCCAGGCAAAGAAACTCCAGCACAATGCATCAAGAGAGCTGGAGAGTATTCAGAGTTGTTCCATGAAGTCTTGACATCTCTTTAAGTGTCATCCATCAAGGCATCTCCTTCCTTTTCACATCCAGTGAAAACACGTTTTCAATTTTGAGACAGTCATGGAAGAACATGAAATCAAACCGCAGGCACAGGAGCCCGGCAGGCAGGCACACTGCTGTCCCCCACTCTCTCCTTCACAGTGTCATCGCTTGGTCGCCGCCGTGGGAATGTCCTCTGTGAGCTTGCTTGTGGCCTGAGCCAGCTACTCTGAGGAGGCTCTTCTCCAGTTCTTCCTTACCTTTCTTTTTCTTGCAAAGCTCACCCCAAACTCCCTTACATCGCCCTCCGAGCTTGCTCCTCAGGACTGATGGGCATTATTTTCAGACTCCCCACTGGATCTTAACAGATTTGCTCCTCACTTAATTACCAGGTCCTTCCTAATAGCTAGGTCTCCTCCAAAATTTATTGAGAAAAGTGACCATTCGTGAGTATCTATAGCTCTTGATGTAAGAGAAGACATATATGTTTGTTAGATGATCAGCTGTAAGCAAAGCACTAGGAAAGTAGAAAGAATAGATTTATTCCTGATATGCATCTATCTATGATTGCTTTCTTCCAAATTTAAAAATCATGGCTCCTTGGCCCTGAAGGTAAAGCAAGTTGCGTGGCCTGTTTTGATACTGACTATTCATAGGTACCAGAATTCACACATCACACATCAATGCATTCCAGTTAAATTTCCAACTCAGAGGCTAAATACTGATTCATAATTTTGGTAACAATATTATTACTGATACTATGTGCTAATATTTATAATAGCAAATACTTAATGCTCATTGTCAGCCTAAGGGTTTAAGTACGTGTGTTCATTTAATTAATCCTCACCACAAACTCAGAAGAGAGGTGATTTTGTTACTATCACCTCTTTATAGGTAAGGACCCAAGCACTGGGTAATTTGTCATAGTTGTAGAGTTGGGCCTTCAAACCTGGCATCAGAAACCTGTGCTTTTAGCTTGTATCCAATCCTGTCTGATAGGCTGTCATTCTCCCTCACAGTTTTACCTTTCTATGTATAGTGTGTCTCATATGTAATCTCAGGGGTCAGACATCCTGGGAATGTTCCTGATTATTCTTTCCCACACAATATTCAGGATCTGATTCAATTTGGAAGAGAGGTTCATTCTCAGTATATAGAGTAGATACTGTAGTCCAAGTTAGACCATAAGACTGTTAGGGCACAGGGTTATCTTGTTAGGATAACACAACGACTGGGACCTAAGGTGGTTTATTGACCTGATGAAGAGGAAGTATACAGACTTATGAAGTTAAAAGAAGGAATGTATAAAATTGCCAGGAAAAAATATAGTTTAAAGAAAACATTTACTTTGCTTCATGATTAGAAGGAAATGACTCATTGACAGTTGAACACTTATTTGTGGAGGCAAACTTGTGTTCTATGACTGGATTATTGTTAGTGTTATTTGCTCCTTAAATATCACAGGGGGCAAATGTGTGTGTACGTGTCTGTATGTGTGTTTGTGTTGTATATGTGTCTTATGTATGTGTGTGTGTCTGTGTATTCTATATATATTGTATATGTGTGTATATGCTGTGTATTTGCATATTGCATATGTATTGTATATGTATGTGTTTGTGTATGTGTGTATGAGTATGTGTCTTTGTTTATATGTGTGTATGCAAGTGTGCATGTGTGTTTCTGTGGGTACTTTTCTGTGTATTGTGTGCGTATGTGTGTTTTTATATGTATATGTGTGAGTTTATATATATACATGTGTATGTGTGTATGTTTGTGCTTTAAAATATGTCTGGGCACATGCCCAATTTAGAAAAGATTTAAGAACACTTAAACAATACATATATTTTCTTAAGAAATACAGAGTGAAATGAAGGCTGTAAATCTCTCCTATCCTCCATGTCTGGTATAAATCAGACATGCGAGCAAAATGTAACTGTGTGTCCACAGGGCAAGAATGTGCTGCCAGGGGCACTCCTGTGGGAGCTCAGAGGCTCTCACTAGCTGCTCACTGGGGGACTGAGGCCAGTCATTTCCAAGTCAGCCGGTGGAGGTGTTTCCCTGCTGGTTCAGTGTCATCCTTTCCCCAGTGAGGGATCCATCTTACAAACCAGTACAACAGAAAATGAAAAAAGAGCAACAAGTAGAAACTAGGTTTGGTGGTGTACATCTTTAACCCAGCCCGTGGGGGAAGAAGAGGCAGGCCTAGCCCTGGGGCTCACTGGCCAGCCAATCTAACCTGTTTGGCAACTTCCAGGCCAGTGAGAGACCCTGTCTCACAAAACAAGGTGAATGGCACCTGGCTTTCTTTTCCTTTTGCTGTTCCAAAATGTGCCAATAAAAATAATTTATATGAGAGTTTGTTCTGGCTCACAGTTCAGGAGTACGGCCTATCAAGGGGAGGAAATCAAGCTGGCAGGAATTTGAAGCAATTGATAACTTTCATCTGTCCTCAAAAAGCAAAGTGCAACAAATACATGCATGTTAGTGCTCAGCTGGCTTTCTTCATCTTATATGGCCCAGGGTCCCCTTCCCAGAGAACAGTGGCACTCACTGTTAAGATGGGTCTCCCCACATTACATAATGCAATCAAGTTATCCCCAGTAGCCATGCCCAGAAGCTTCTTTCCAAATGATTCTACATTCTGTGAAGGTGACAGTTGGCACTAACCATGCCATTACTGTGGAGCAACACCCACTGCTGTCCTCTGGCTTCCACACGTGTATACTTGCATACCTTCACACATGTGAACACACACATACACATGCACACACACACACACACACTAAACTCAGCAGGGGAAGGAGAGATGAGCAGGACATAGAGAGAGTGACTCCTGTCTGGACAGTCATGTAGAGAGGAACCTTCCACCTCTGCCTAGTAGCTGAAGTGGACCTGTAAGGAGGCATCACAGAGCAGAGTTTTGTAAGAAGCTCAGTGGATGTTGCACTTCATTTTATGGCCTGTCTTCAGAACACTTGATACTTGAAATATTTTAATTCACCTTTAAAACTTACTTCCCTCTGAGTTCAGTCTAGAGATGTGTCTGGGTTAGTGATTCAGAAAGGTGGGCACGGCATTTCCAGGGACCTGGCTCCACTCCCTACCCTGTGTGCTATCAGGAATACGCAGGGAAACCTTTGGGGGGAGCTGTAATGCTGTCCTCCAGCCAACTGCTCTTCTAGTCTGTGCTTCCGTTCCTCTTCCATCTGCCTCCTAAATCTGTTTCTCTTCCTTTACATGATAAAATCTTATTTTTATTGTGAAATAAAATAAAAATCAAGGGCTCCTGTGTGGAAAAGGTTCCCACTTGACGTGTGTTTTTTCCACGTATATGCACTGCCTGTACACAGTGTAGAAGCTGATAGAAAAGCTCCTTGTCCTTCACTGTTAAAAGGGTTATTTTAATTCATGTCAGTCATCTGACTTATGAGTCAAGACACCTGACTTGCAGAAACCACACTGTTCATGGTTGGGCAATGACTGCATTGGGATGAAGTGTCTGTGTGAGCGTGCATGAAAGGAAAGCATAAGGTCAGTGTTCGAGAGACCCAGCAGACAGAAGGGACCAGAGACTCCTCTGGGAGCTAATAGGACCGGTTTATTAAGAGAAGGCCAGATGGGACTAGCTTCTCTACACTTTGGAGTGGAGAGATGCTAGCCCCCTCATCTTCGGGCCGGGGGCTCCGGGGAACTGGGCTAGCGTGCCTGGCTCCAGATTGGGGGCGGGAGGGAGAGGCGAGAGCGAGAGCGAGGGCGGGAGGGAGAGAGAAAGTTCTGTTCAGACTGGGTGCGAACAGTTAACTCTCTGGGAGAGTGAGTTATTAGCCCCGCCTAGCTGATCAGTAGGCGGGAATTCAAGAGGTTGCAAAAGTCAGTCCCCTTTTTTCAGGTATTGTGAATTCTGATTGTTTGGCTGCAGTTGCCAAGATATCTGCTGGAAGGAGGGAGGGTCCTTCAGTCACATCTTACAGAAAACATCAGAGGTGACCTGGGTTCACAAATACAAAATGACCCCCTGGAAGAACAGTGTGAAATTGTAATCTGTAGCATGCCCCTCCTGGCCCCCAAAGCAGCTGTGTTCTCTCAAAACACCAGCCTCTTCAGGAAACTCTTGATGCTTGGCACTCTGATGTGAGGACAGTCACCAGAGACAGATTGTCTGTAGTGTTAAGAGGCAAATAATATGGCCATAGGCATGGGTTTAATCTCTGGGTTGGCATCTGGATATAGGCTGTTGTTTTCAAGTAGTAATTAGCTGAACCTCAGGGAATTTCTTTCCAAGATGCATGCTAGTACTTATGAGTCTCATTATTCTGGTTCTGTAGCTGTCTTCTTCAACTAAATAAAGATATGTGGTACTGATCTGGTTTATTCAGGGCTCCTAGCTTTACCCAGAAGACAAGGAGAATGACTGACACAGGGATGATGTCACACTTTTGAGATTTTGGTTTATTTTCTGCTTACAGAAAAATAGAAATTAAGACAGATTTTTACACTCTGATGTGCTTACACCCACGGGACTATATTCTAGAGACGTTTGCTGCTAGGAAAACCAGAAGAGATTGATTTGAGCATTTGATTGGTGGTGACAGCCAACTGCTATTTTACAGGAATATGTATATTGAATCCATTTACTCATTGCATAGTATCTGAGATAGAATATGGTCTCAGCCTTGGGATTTTCTTGTTGAATCAAGTACACAGCAACAATATTGTCCTCAGGGGCTAGGGAGATAACTCAGTCTGTACAGTACTTACCACACAAGAATGAAGATCTGAGTTTGATTCCTAGAGCCCACATAGAAAGTTTGGTGTGGTGGCCTGTGTTTGTAATCCTAGCACTGGGGATTAGAAGACAGGCAAGCTTTGGGGCTCCCTGGCTATCAAGCCTAGCCTAGTTAGCTAGCCCTAGTTCCTCTGAGAAACACTGTCTCAAAAACAAGGTGGGCAGCTATGGAGGAATGACACCAAAATTGAACTTTGACCTTCACATGCAGGCTCAGGTTTATTCCCAAACACATGAACAGATAGATGGACAGACAGACACACACATACATACATGAACAGGCACATAAAATTATTTTCTTTCAAGTATGGTACTCTTGGTGGATCAACCAGCCTCCAGTGGATGGACCCACATTAAAGGAGATTTGGGAGCACAAGCTAGACTCTATAGATCATATATATATATATATATATATATATATATATATATATATATATATACATATATATATATAACATATGTATGTAATAGAGTACATTAAATTGTGTGGGGGCAATAAGCAGAGGTACAAATATGAGATGGGATCTAAATACCATCAAATTATATTGTATGAAAATCTAAAAAGTTCAATAAAACATAGAAAATATTTAAGCTTACAAGACATTCATACATATAAAACAAAATGAAAATAAGGAAATTTAATTCTATTTCAGAATGTAAATTTGCAACTCTGTATATCTACTATAATTTAAGAATATTTTTTACTGATAAAATTGTACTGCCAAGCTTGAAAAATACTGTGAAATTTGTCACTGTCTCTGTAATTTGTTTGTCATCCACTCCCTTTCCAAATTCTCCAACCTATACAAAGTTTTTCAATGTGAGCATGTTATTTTCCTATAGAGAGCAACACTAATGAAATATTTTTTTTTAATTTAAAAAATATTTTTGTTATATTTTATTTATATATTTATTTTATGTGTATGAGTATATTGCCTGCATATGTAAGGGTACCCATGTTGTACACTGCCCTAGGAGGTCAGAGGGCATTGGAATCCCTGGAACTGGAGTTACAAATGAAAAGTTGTTAGCCACCAACTAACAAGCATCCAGTGCTCTTAACTGCTGAGGCATTTCTCCAACCCCCTAATGAAATCCTTATGACCATGCACCAACCCTGGCTCTTACAGCCTTTCTGCCCCTCTTCCACAATGGTACCTGAGCCATGCGTGGGTGAAGTCTAATATAGGAGTCCTATCCAGGGGCATGCACTCTGCAGTCTCTTATTTTCTGTAACTTGGTCAGTTGGTGGCCTTCGGTGTGTACTGTACTCTGTTGCTGGTGAGTGATGTTTAAATCCATAACTGTCCTGATTTTCCTCAGCTTTTTGAATCATGTTTATTTCTACCCATGACATATATGCTTTATACTTTTCTTCATGTATGAAGAGAAATTCTCAGGAAAAAGATTTAAAGAAATAAATAATAAAGCAGAAATATCTTTTGTTCACATAATGTTTGGTAAAACCCTCAGCGTAATCAGATAATCAATCCTTAGATCTCTCAGATAACAGGTACATTGGGTGGTGCACTAGACAGCAACGTGGATGGTGGGATTCACTCACTGTTGTCAAATAAATTGATTCTATGCATTGCCAGCTCTTGTCTTCACTATTTAGGATATACTGGGAAAAAAAAAAGACATTTGCTATGGGGACCATCTCTCCTGATGCTAGAGATAAACCTCATTAAGTTAGCAAGCTGGAAAGACAGATCAAACTTAGCAGAAGACCCCTTCACAGATTCTTGAGGGACATGTCAGTTGTTCGGTTGATCTGGGCTGTCTGTGGAATAAGAGCACAAAAATGTGCTTTTTGGACGCCCACTACTCTGTACTTTGCATACTTTCATTCACCTTTGCTTCTCACATTTCTGTTAT
Source organism: Eospalax fontanierii (assembly GCA_035773235.1). Lineage (NCBI taxonomy): Eukaryota > Metazoa > Chordata > Mammalia > Rodentia > Spalacidae > Eospalax > Eospalax fontanierii. The sequence goes on along the minus strand of CM069535.1, from coordinate 68,071,276 downwards.
GAACTTATACTCCATTGTTTTTATTACAGCTAAATGTCTTGGCAAGCAATTTCACACAGAGATTAATTAATTGTAGAAGTTTATAAGGGGGCATTTTGAATCAACACCAGCATGAGATGAGAGAAGGGTATAGATGTTGGTAGAAGATGAAGATAGCCTGCAAGATGCTGTTCCAAAGGCCTCTGTCCACCTCCATCCAAAGCTCTGAATCTTGAGCCGGGCATGGTGGTACATAACTTTAATAATAGTGCTTGAGAGGCAGAGGCTGGTGGATTTCTGTGAGATCAAGGTCAGCTTGGTCTACATAGTGAATTTCAGACCAGCTGAACCTTGGATGACCCTTAAAGATATCTCAGACTGGAATAAAAAAAGCTTGACCAGTATTCCACCAGTCCTTACATCAAAGAGCTAGGGGAGTGTGTGCTCTGGCCTTTCACATTAAAATGTGCCTTCTTTTTGTGGATGACCCTTCCCTTCATGTTTTTTTTTTTCTTATTAATCAACTTCCATATAATCTTGTTGGTAAGAAGCATTCTATAGCGTTCAGAGATTCATTACTAGGTCCTCTGTGAGAGTTGTAACTAATCTGCCGATACTGGAAGCAGAATCCCGTTTGCCAGGGGACCCTGGAGGCATTTTGCACAGCAGCATGACTGTCGGTCGCAGACACGGGAAAGCATGCTGGTTCCAGAACCACGCAGCGTTCGTTCCTGTTCCATAGCACCTGCTGCCGGCTGCTCTCACCTCGAGCTCCACTCACGGAAGGAAGACGTGAAGCGCTGGAGTGAAACGTGCCTTAGCGTCGGAGGCGATGGTTCCAGCTGAGCCCACAGCACTGCCTGGGACACGGATTGAGCCTTCGCCTCTTTCGCAGGCGTCGGCTTTGAGGCTGGAATCATCTGCTCTAGGCTTTGTCGCTGCTCCTTCCCTTCTCCCTGCGTTTTCCCCTCGGGAATTTAAGTATACCACTTAGCTGAGAATACACACAGTATGGTAACAGCAAGACGGAAAAACAACATGGAGGTGAACGGTGGGAGAAATGAACCTGATGAAAACCTGTGTATACTGAAATGAAAAGAGGCTTTCAAGAGCAATTAATATGTACCGAGGAATTTTTAAGAATGGGAAAACATATCCTGTTTCCCATCTGCACTACAGGGTATCCCTGTCAGACTTATCTGTTCACAATTTAATGAGAATGAAAGTTTCATTTCATCTTTTCCACCTGAACCTATGATGGGCCTATTATCCTGCATCTGTGTGGAGATTATTTAGTGTGAGCAACAATGGGAATCTTCTCAGAGCATTGTCAGAGACCATTTCACCAAGAATTCCAGAGGCTTTAACACGATAAATGGATGGTGTGTTTATTTGAATTGTTGGATGGGATGTTGAATGGCTGAGTCTTTATGTTGTGTGAAGGTTTATGTTTTACATTTCTTTGAGTTTTTGATCTTCTCTGTTGGTCTAGTTTCTTAGTACATCTGAAGTCAGGTTCCTCAGAGTCTCATATCTTCCTTGATGTTACTGGTGTGTCTTTTATTATTGCGAGACAACGACATTATTTGGTTCACATGGTAGAAACAATATCCTTGCAAGATAAATTACATGCTCTAATTTCAACCAGGCAGAGTTAGTTGCGGTGATGTGCTTCACAGGTTTAACCTGGTGTTCCCAGCATTTCAGGTTCCTGCTGAGTCTCGTTCCAGTCCATGCTCACTGGTGTTCAGGAACTGGAGGCCAAGCTCTGAAATTCCATTGTGGGAACAAGGACCCGAGCCAGCACTTGAAGAACAGCATCAGGATGGACAGAATACTGTAATCTATAGCGGCGACCCGAAACTGATGCGTGTTAGACTTTCCTCCCAATAAAGCACACAAAAATATTTTCTTAGCCTTTGAAAATATCACTTTCCCTAGGTTATTAGTTTTGAAAATTAGGTGTTGAAGTTCTGTTCTTTGCTGTTTGAGTGCTTATGGTATCAGGCCTCCAAACAACACTACTGTTCTTTAAAGCTTATGAATCTGATTTTTAAAATTTGGAATGTCAGATTACTCTTGTGAGTTGGCAGATGGGATTATTTTTGGAGTCCTTTCCAGTGTTTTAAAAGCAAATGTATATATTTATGGCATGCAAGTCTTTTTGATAAGCCCATTGAGACTTAGGCCCTACATTTCTTAGTGAACTGATAATTTGTCACCACAATTGAATAGTTCTTTCATTGGTAAAGGATGCTTTTTCAAGGTATGGTTGGCCATGGTAAATGAACTTTGTAATGGGATGAACATGGTAAATGGGATTCATTCTTAGAAAGTACTAATTATATGCATACTAGCTATCTTTAGTCTTTAATGTTCTCTACAGTCATGCTCCCCGCTAACATTTCTTTGACAGTAGTTTAAACTGATTTAAAAATCATGAGTATTAGAAATTATTCATACATAACATACATACATAGAAAATCACTTCTATGTATCTATTAAATGAAACCATACTCAAGAATAAATTTTGAAAGTGGCTCTAGTGATATTTAGTATATGTCTTGGCTTTTAATTTCTTGGTCACTAATGTCACTTATTTCCAGTAGGATACTTTCTGTTTTTCTATCATTGTATGATAATGCTAAAGCATTGTGTTCACAGTATATTAGTTAAGAAAATATTAAAAATCTCAAATAAATTCAATATATATAGCAACGTTTATTGTAGTACTATGATCATATTGTTATGACCTTTCTTCATAGAGATATTTCTGATTTGGAAATGAGGTAAAATAATATACAGCATAAGAAAATTTCTTACAATATTAATGTAGAAAAGACTTATTTCTCTTACTTTACTGGCCACGTAATACTACTTTACAACTTAATTTCCATTCTATTTATATAAGTGGTTTCAAACTAATGATTAATAACCATGACCATATTTTTAGCATGGTCTATTTTAGTGTGTATGCTGTCTAGTTGAGAAATATTCTTTGTTAAAGTGGCAAAAACATAACAATAGAATTATATTCAGACATGACTTAAAATTTTCTTTTATTCAACTTGAATTGTGATCCATCTGGAAAAAAAAAAAACAACATTTTTAGGATTCCAAGACTGATCTTTGGTGATTCTATTGTCCAGTGTAAGACAAATTATGTGCTACATTTGGACAGAACATATTTAGCTATTAATATCAGAAGAAGAAAAGTGGCAAAATATTTGAAAGGAACATGAAGACATGAAGAATGCATTCTATAAAAGTTCTTAGTGGAGATATTTGGATTCTTGTAGTAATGCTAACAAAAACTAGTATCTGATAGTGAAATTCAAGGCACATTAATCAACAGATATGTCTGGAGTTTCTACCTTGAGTGCCTTGTTGAATTGGGTATTTCAGAACAGAAGTGGTATGTATGTCCACTTTCTAGGAATTTAATATCCGTTCTGTGAGATAAAAAGCAGCACACATTAGACAGTCTAACACACCTTTCATGGAATATATAGTAAGTGTACACTATTTTTGGCAACTCTTTTTGTAGAAGCAGTATTTCAAAACACAGATGCAAAAAAGGGCTTGCGATGTGCTGTGAAGAAAGAGGAGATGATTCGGAACTTGGAATCCAAAGACCAGCTGTGCCAAACTCTCATGGAAGCCGACCTAGCCTTACCTCTTTCAGTTCTCATTCATGCCTCTTCCTTTGTAGCTGTTGCAACCAAATAGACGGGTGTATCCTGGAAGCACCTCATCTGGGTCGACTACACAGGCCAACTAGGAAGCCACAGCTATTCTGGGTGCAGTCTTGGGAGAGGGATACGAGCTGGTGAATAAAGTAGTTTTGAAATGGTGGAAAAACAGTTTTGAGGTGATGAATCCCTGGTGATTGTCACTGAGCCCAACTTGGTAACTGATCTCCGGGCTGACCTTCTCTTCCTCCCTTTCTCATGATTCCAAGTCTTCTGTTTTTGCTTCTTAGCACGGGGCCTAAAACAAGCTCCTGCATACAAACCTTTTCTGAGGATCTGATTTATTTTGAGGGGAAAACTCAAATTAGCACACTGCTTTGACATTTAATACGTGTGTGAGTGTGACAGAAATCCTGCTTAGAATCAAGAGGCACCCTAGCAGCCTGGGCTCCGGCTCAGGTATTATAGGTGATGAATGACTTAGGCAAGTTACTTTCACTATTTTTGCCTTCACTTCTATACTTAGATAATGTGAATAAAGCTAGTCCCTATATTATAAGCACTGCTGTGAGGACTGAATATAATATAAACAATAACTGTCACTCAGTCATGGTAAGACAAGGTGAAGTTACTTAATTAATGCAAAGACTTTACAGTAGTGTTGGGCATGTTAGCTTTTCAACATCGTGTATATCTCTCCTTCAGGCTACAGGTCAAGGTATTTCAGGTATGAACTCTTTCTATACTATTTTTAAATGGATGGGGTATGTATATGATCTGTGTGCATTCATGTGTGCATGTGTGTGAGTGAGGGTATGCATGTGCTGTGTGCATATGAGGTGTCAGAGGAGACTTTGGGTGTCCATACTTGCCTGGCTTGTTGTTAACCTCTGACCACGTGGGCTACCCAGTTCCCAAGCTTCTGGAGAGTCTTCCACCTCCACTTCCCATCTCCTATCAAGAATCCTGGAATTAAAGATGTATAGTGCCCACTGAGCCATCTTCCCAGCCCTCTCTGTAGACTTTCTACTCAGGAATTCATGTCCTTCCTTTTCTAGCTTTAATAGATTGCTCATATTATTTCTCATCAAGTGGTTAGTTTCTCTTTTACTGTGATGTTGAACTTAGTTTGGCTCGACACTCCTCCTGCAGATTGATTCTCTTGCCTCTCTTGTACTCTTCCCATTCCAAGATCTTGCTTAGCCAAATATGAAAAATCCTTTCTGTCATGTAAGACAGGATATCTAATTAAACCTCTTAATCCACTCCCCACTTCATAGACGGTTGTGATTACATTCATGTGAAGCCCTATGTTCTGGTCTTACTACAAGCTCTATAGTTTCTCGAATACCAGTAGTATTCAGTGTGACCTGCCGATCTGCAGTAATCACTTGTCATTCTTCATTACAAGATTCCACGCTGAACTGCAGCCATCATGTCCTGTTCATGTATAGGTACTTGCATACACATGTCTAGAACACAATACTGCATTTTCTTTTCTCTTCAAAGTGTCATGGCTAACATAATGCATAAGTACATGCAAAAAGACCAAGGCCAAAGAGGACACCTAACAAATAGTTATAAATTCTAATGCTGGTCAACTTGTACTTTTGAAAGAATGATTACATATTTTTGTTTGTATTTAACCCCCTAAACTGCAGAGATATGGCAATCAGTATTACATTATGAATGTTTTAAATTTTTGTGATAATAGTTTTGATTAATAGACCTCAGAAAATATTTTAAGGAATGAATATGTGTTACAAAGAACTGTGAGTGAAGAGTTAAATATAACCTGATGTCAACTCCTCCCTCAGAACAAAAATGGAAAACAGAAGGATATCAGAATTCTGTATTGTGGTTAATAAAAAGGCAAGTCCTCCAAAGCTGCTTATCAGGCAGTGTGAAGTAAGTAAATACCACGGCTACCTTCTTCATTACTGCAGGCAAATTAAGTGGCACTCTTGGCAGTCTGGAAGTTTACCGAAAGTGCCTCAGTTGGAATAGATTTGACTATATTCTGGAACCACCAGACAGAATGCTAGCAGTTTCCAATCTGAGTTTTGTATTAAAATCAGGTTTGACTGTGATGAGTGAATAATGTCCACAGGACTATCAGGTTTGCATTTCATGTTAGTATATTGCTTTGGGTGCAGTAGTTTCTGTTTCTTGGCCTGTTTGCAGGAAGCTACTGAAGGACTGAGCTGCTAGGCGTGCTCTCTCATTCTAGTTGCTTCAGTGGAACATAGTATAGGATGCTGCATATTTTATGAGGGTTAAAATTCAAGTTTAGACTTTAATGGTGGAACTATGATTATTGTGTTGCAAGTTTTTTATATACAATTATCTCACATTTTATGTGCTAATATTTGCAGATTCATTACAGACAGAATCAAAGTCTACAAAGCAAGTTTAACCAGTGTTAGTACTCTGTGGTGCTCAAAGTTGCCAAACGTTGCAGTTTTCGTGTAATTAACTCTGATAATAAAGTATATGTGTCAACGTGTATAGATTATGGTACCTAGTTGTTTATCAAACAGCTCTATAGATGTCAGTGTTGCTGTTAAGGTGATTTAAAGATGTGGTTAATGTTAAAATCAGTAGATTTTGACCATGGCAAATTACTGTCCATTGTGTGACTGGCCTGGAATGATTAGTGGAAGTACTTAAGAGAGAAAACAAACCTCCTGGAAGGGTGAAATTCTCCCTTCATACTGTCTTTCGGCTCAGGGCTGTGGGTACAGCTCTTTTCATGTGCTTAGTTCTGATCGCCCCTGCATAACGTGTACTTGCCAGGAGCCGGACCCAATTCCTTAAAACATTTTTCTCCAGTCCACAGATATACTTGTCTTCTTCTGCTGGCTGATTCCGTTCTGGGTAACCCTGATAACATGTAGTGAACTTGTCGGGGGGGGGGGTTACGAGAGAAGAAGGGGTGGGCAGGCTTGTCGCTCTCTCTCGTGGCGGAGCAACAGACACCAAAAGGTGTACCCCCTCTCCAAATTCCCTGTCCCACCCAGCAGGAGAGAACGGCGAGGGGGATCAGGCACACAGCTCGTGTCCCACTTCTCTTGGATTGCTCCAGCCCCCTCCCCGCAGTAGGAGAGGGCCTTTAAGGGGAGCAAAGGGATGTCGGGTGCGACAGCCCACCCGTTCCCAGCCTCCAGGCCCGTTCCTGGAGACTCTCAGAAGCGACTGGGGTCCCCGTCTGACCAAAGAAGCGTGCAGCTAGCCAGCTCTTTTGATGACACAGCTTTAATGATGCAACTTCTTCAATGGTACCACAGGGAGCAGTTTACTGAACTTAGCAGACACATTATAAAGGCTCAGAGTTACAGGTATTAGCATACAGCAGGAAGTTTCTACCAGTCAGTTTACTGGTCACTCTGATCATGTCTTCACTTTACATAGAGGCCACTACTGTCCACGCGCTGTTCAGGAGGGAGGAAGTAATTTTCCTCCAATGGCACTTAAGTCCCTAGTTCACCTAATTACCATGGTATGTGTGGTATGTGCCTATCTCCTCTGGCTAGTCTTTGTTTTAGCTCCTCTCAGTGCCATCTTGCCCAGGCCACAAGGTGCTAGCCAGTTAATTAGGATTTCTTAAGGGCTAACACAGGTTCATTCCAAATTAAGCACAAAAGACTGGAACTAGTTAGGAAGATACATAAAATCCTATTTAAACATGTTTATATATACTCATACACTTTCATACATAGATATTGTATGTACATATATATACATACATAAACAGTCTATAGATATATATGCACATATACATATTTTGCACATACCCACATATAAATTCATACTATCCATCTATACATATACACACACACATAAATACTGCTTATTTATAAAGACACACAGATACTGTCTTAGATACTTTTTCTATTGCTGTGATAAAATACTCTGACTGAAGTAGCCTAAGGGAAAACAGGCTTATTTGGTTCATAGTTTAAAGTACAGAATGTTATGGCAGGGAAGTCAATGTGGTGGGAACTTAAGGCAGCTGATCACATTGTACTCACAATCAGGAAGCAGAGAGTGAGTGAATGTATGCTGCTGCTCAGCTCCGCTTCTCTTCTTGCATGATCCAGGATCCTAGCCAGGGGATGGTGCCACCTGCAGTGGCAAGTCTTTCCACCTCAGTGAGTACAGTCAAGATGATGCCCCCAAGGGGCGAGAGAAATGACTCAGCAGTTAAGAGCACTGGGTGCTTTTAAAGAGAACCTGGGTTTGGCTCCCAGCCCTAAGGCAGCAGCTCACAGCTGACTGTGACTTCAGTTCCAAGGGATCCAAATGCTCTCCTCAGGCTATCACAGGCAAGACCCAGGTGCACTTATATGCATGCATGCAAAATACTCATACAGAAGGAATAAAAATAAATCTTATTTTATAAAATACTCATACACAAGGAATAAAAATAAATCTTATTTTATAAAAGATAATTCACCCAAATAAATTGACCATATCACAGGGTTTTCTAGACTTCAAGTTAACAACCAATATTTACCATTGTATTATTCCTATATAAAATACACAAATATTATTTATACATATATACACATATAGCTTTATAAAGGGTATTTAGATTCAGGAAATTTATGAAGATGTTTGAAAAACACTATTCTATTGACTACCAGGAGCTTTTTATTTATTTTTAAATGTTTGCTTTTTAATTTACTATTTTTACTAGGGACTGCTCAGTGGTTTAATAATTTTAAAAGTATATGAAGGAAAATACAAGTTATTTATCAGTTTATTAAATAATATCTGACAATAATGTGGTTGTTAATATAGTACTGTAAAATGCTATAAACCTTTTATATTATTATAGTGAAAGAATTAAATATTAGATTAGTTTATTTCTAATTCAGAATTTGTTGATCCTAACTTGGGTGGTCAGCAAAAGAACCATATATATATATACATATATATATATATATATATATATGTATATATATACATTCATTCATTATTTTGTGTGTATGAATTTAAACAAAATAGTTTGTAATTGGAGTATGGTTTACTCATTTAGGTTTAGCAAGAGAATGCTTTGTAACAAAGCTTTTAAAAATATTGTGTGTGCACCATGTGCTTGTGTGAGTATCCCAAAGTCAAAATCAACTTTAAATTTCATTGACTAGAACTAGAAATGAAATTGTCAAGAATCTATCCTCATTAGTTTGTAAATCTCAGTTTTATAAACTGCTCTCTTAATTGTGGTGTGTGCATAGCTTCCACAAGAAGACTGAGATAAGTAAAGCAGATTGATTCCATTTCCTTGAAGGCATTTAAACTCTGCCATCAAGAAAATCCATTCAGAGACAGAAACATAGCCTGAGTGTTAATAAGTACATTCCTCTTTGTATACTCAACACACACTACATTATGAGATTTTTTTCATCCTTTTACACTGTTGTTACAGACTCATGCATGAATGATGTTGCTCTTCTAGGTAGCTTTGCCTGTGACACAAAAGAGTCCTCACAGTCTTCAAATGCAATTGGAAATGAATGCATGCCAGTTAGGACGAAAAATGCACACTGTGTTTTCGTTTCTCAGTAAGGACTTTTCAGGCCTTACTATGAATTATATAGCAAATAATAAATTTAAAAATATTTTCCCCTGTGATAACCAGTTATTGGTTAGACTATTTCATTTTATCCCGGTTCTTAACCATCTCTTGAATGAATCCAGTGTTTATACCAGAATGATTTTCTTTGGCTAGGTCATCTATGCATGCATAATTCTTCATCAAGGGCTTCCTGCCATCTGTTTCAAATTTTATTTCCCATGTATGCTTTCTTTTTCCATCATTTGTATTATTTTGGAACTAATTTTTGTGTAAGAAGAAATACATTTCCCTGTGTCTGTTCTGAATTGCCAGGGATTTGGTTATTTGAAAACTCTCTTGTGCAAAACAAAACAAAACCCTCAAACTAAATATGATGGGTATTTGTGAAAAATACTATACTTTCAGAATGTTATACTGAGTCTAAAAAATTCAGGTTTAGCTGGTCTTAGTGTTTACTAGCATCGATCTAATTTTAGTGTCAGTGTCTTTTTTTCTTTTTAAATGTGCAGGAACACTATATGACTGTAATATTTGACTGTCATGGTGAATTTGTCATAGACATTTTACTCCTGACTTCCTGGTCCTTGGGATTTCTGTCAACAGAATTTGAATGAGACACAGAATGCAGTGTAGAAGACAGGCAGGGTTTACTGTGGAGGCGAGGAATGCACACTGTCAAGGAGTGAGTGGATAGTGGTCAAAGGGACCATTGTACCAACTTACATGTTAGGCTGGTATTACAATATTTCTAAAGTCTAAATGTCCTAAGGAACTGGGGAAATGGACAGCAGACCCCAATCTTAGATGAAGAATTATTGACAACTGATTACTGATGGATGAGGAAGAGCCTATCTTCCAACAGGGAGGGACTCTAGGCAGGCTGACTAGACCTCAGTAGATGAACTTGCACTGATGAATGACTGGGGACACCAACATGACACAATAGGTATTAACACAAATGACAGAATGTATGAGTTCCAGTGGGGAATCTTAGCTATTCTAGGCATAGGAAAGGACTTTCTAAATCAGATTTCAGTTCCTCAGTTTAAAGCCAAGAATCAACAAGTGGAACCTCATTAAACTAAAAAACTTCTGTACAGCAAAAGAAACAACCAAGAAAGTGAAGAGAAAACCCAGAGTGGGAGAAAATCTTTACCAGTGACACATCTGACAGGTTTAAAATCCAGAATATATAGAGAATTCAAAAATCAAAGAATCCAGAACACAAGTGACCCAATTAAAAGATGGTCTAAGGATCTGAGCAAAGACTTCTTAAAAGAAGAAACAGAGATGATTTCATCTCACCCCAGTCAGACTGGCTAAGATCAAGAGAACAAATGATACCAAATGCTGGAGAGGATGTGGGAAAAAGAGGGATGCTCATTCACTACTGGTAGAAGTGCAAATTCATACAATCCCTATGGAAAGTAGTGTGGAGAACTCTTAAAAATCTAAAAATGAACCCACCATTTCAGTTATACTACTCCTTGGCATAAATCCAAAGGACTCATCTTGTTGCAGAGATATTGCATATCCATGCTTGTGGCTGCTATTGTCACAATAGCTATGCAAGTGATGGAAGCAATTTTCTTATTTACTTTCTTGGTCATAGTCTTAGTCCTGAATAAGGAATGTGTTTTCATCTTGGACGTCTTTATCAAGAAGGTAGACAGCAAAGTGTGGCAGAAATCAAAGACAGACAACAAGGCATGCCTTTTTAACAAAGAAGGAGCAAACAGTAAATCTTATCTGCTCCTTCGAATCAGTATTTAGCATCATTTATGTGTTGTGTTGACTCTCCAAAGGGGATGAGTTTCCTCAGGAGAATCTCTATTTTAAGGTTTAATTTAGGAATGATAAAGTCTAGTTGGCAATTGCAGGGGTCTTACTATTTCTGCTCCTGTTTGAAAGAGTTTTATCTTATTTTCCCAGTCACTGTGACTAATATTCTTTGACAGCCTGTTGGAATTCATTTTGTCAAGAGAAACTGGCTTTAAGATTGAGCTTTGTCATCTAGGAACAACATATCTGGATAGAGATGTCACCTTGAAGCATCTCAAAGGATTAAACTGAGTGCTGAATGAGGGCCTATGTGAGCTCTGAGTGCTATGGATAATATTACCCTCCAAGTAATATAAATCTTCTGGCAAAGCTTTGTGACGGCTAACTTTAGGGTACCACAGAAGGACTGAAGTCTCCAAGAGGAATAAAGATAATATCCAATATTCAAGACTTAACTATAGAGAGAGTGATCTGGCATTACCACTTTGAAGAAATCTCAGGAAGCCAAATCAAGGAATACTTTGATTGACAAGTATTGGTGTATTACAGGGTGACTGAAGGGAGTTAAAAACTCATAACAGATACATTTCTTGATTCAGGGTTAATATTCTGCTAGAGTGTTGTTCACACAGGAGAAACATGGGACTCTTAATCTGATTACAGCTGGGGTAGCTGAGTGCCCCACCTGGCATGTCAATAGCATGTAATTGAGGTTTACTGGGGAGGCCTGTAAATACCAAATCATGTTTGCCTCCTTTAACAGTCAACGCTAGCTCTTTTGGTTTTGTTTTACCAATTATTTTACTTTGGGGCTGTATTTTCCTGCTGGGTGTTTAAGACCATGGAGATAACAAAAATTAACTTCCTTGTTACTATTAAGGTTACTTGAGTTTCCAGAAGGACACTTTTGGGTGCTCACAAGTTCTTAGGAAGAAAGAACCTCTTGGATCCATTAGATTCTCCTCTACCAGTTTTGTTACCTGCTGGGATGGTTCAGGGTCTTGTTAACCATGTGGTTTACCTTGGATGCATGCACTGAATACACTGTCCATGTGATGTTCCTCTTTGCAGAATGCATGTTGGTTAGAGCCGAATATCTGGTATAGCCATATCTTTTGAGAGCAAGAGAATGGGCAACTTGACAGAGTAACAGGGCCCTTTAGGAGATGCCTCATCATACTATCTTTTTAGGGTCTTTTAATTTCAATTGGCTTTGGTCTTGAAGTATGGCTTGAACACCCAGAAGGTCAGTTACACCAGTCTTGAAGAAAAAAATAGTGACTTCTATTTTCACCTATTGTGTAACACTTAACTAAAGCTTGAGAGAAAAAAAAAACAGATTTCAAATTAATCTTAATGTGATTAAGACTCAATTTCCCAAGTAGCTAATAGCCTGCAATCTCAATTGAAAATATACACAACTATAGTGATAAAATAGAAAATCCTTATTCTCTCAACTAGTTTTTGTAAATATTACTAAGAAGAGAACAATGTTTTAAAAAGCTTTATTGCTATGAACAGAAGATTACATTACAGTTTTATATTGAGTTATTGCACTATAACCTTAAGATTTAAAAAAATTATATTTTTATTTATGTCTATGAGTGTATTGCCTGCATGTGTGTAAGTGCACCCATGTCTTGCAATGCTGGCGGAGATCAGAAGAAGGCATTGATTCCCCCAGAACCGGAATTACGGATGATTGTTAGCTGCCATGTGGGTGCTGGGAACTGAATATGGGTCCTCTGCAGGAGCAGCTAGTACTCTTAACCACTGAATCATCTCTCCAGCCTCCATAACCTTAAGAAGTTTTAGTAACCTTTATTTACAGTCAACTTAGTCATACCAAATACCATCACCCTATAAAGTTTTAACTCTCACAAGTGATATACTTTAAATGTTCTCGTTTCATTTTATCTATCTCTACTATATTTTAGAACAATCCTTCACTTAAGAACCACACTCTGTTTTATCATGCAACTTTTTTCCTATTCAAAGCACATATTTTTTAACAGAGCTATATTTCTATCCTATAATTTTTTGCATCTCTTTTTCACACTTGCTAGTTCCTTCTTATTTAATTTTCTTTATAGAATTCTTGATGTAATTTGGGTTTATTTTAAAGATATAAAACCCTGGGACATTTGACCACTTTTTTAAATGAAATATTAAATATATCTAGCCAGAGAACGGTTATATAAAGTTTAAATTGTCAATTACTAGTCATATTTCTGTAACACCTAACTTGAATTCCTTGGTTGCATTGTTTTTATAAGGCCAAACTGTTCTCTTTCTCCTTATGGTTTAAGAATTAAATTTGTTCCAAATGTGATGGAAATATCTGAGTGACAAATCAATAGGAAATGAAGGGAACACCCCATCCAGGAGAGAAAGAAGAATACGAAGAGCTCATGGAAAGGGTATCTTTTCTGCTTGAGCCCTATCAATCACATTATTTAATGACTGGAGGCATCCTGTTTTTGCTTAGGTTGCTGAGAACCAGATGTAGCATGTCTGATGTCCACTGTGGAGTTGATTTGGCTGAAGGTAGCTAAGTTCCCAAGAATCTTGTGTAACAGATACCTTGCCTGGTCTATGAATTTCCCTAACTGACAGGAGACAACTTTCATTTTATTCTCTGTATCTTCATAAAGGTGCCATTGCCTCTCTCATATATAACATGAACTTTCTTTTTCTAAAGTCCTAGGGATTGGGATGGATGAAATGGCTGCATACCCTGGTCACAGTGTGCTGGAGACTAGTGGTTGCAGGAAAATCTTTAAATTTCTTTGAGGACACAGTGTCTCAAACACAAAAGGACCGGACATTTGAGGCCTGTTTTGATCTCTTTGATTCAGTATACACATTGTATTGACCTCATCACAAGGCAGTAAGCATATGTGGGAAATACAGGAGCATCTGAGTTAGGGTAGTGTGGACACAGAAGGAGGCAGACAAGAGGAGCAAGACTGAGGGACCTGAGGCATACAGTCCCCAGACAGGAAAGTAAGGGAGGTCCTGTAGCCGGGCGCACACCCAGCGAGAAGTTGTAACAGGGAAGGATCTGGACACCTAATGGTTTCAACTCAAGGGATGGGAGTCCACATTTAAGAAGAAAAGTCAGTTGTAACTAGGTGTAAATGTCAAAAGATTCCACCAGGATCTTACTCTGGACTCCTCCTGGCTTCCTAGTTCTTGTGAGCTCTGCTTAAGAATTTAGACAAGGCATACAGAATGTGGTATAGCAGACAGCCAGAGATTATTGCAGAGTTCAGTGTGGCACTCTCAACAGGGAAGAGTTGACAAGGCCAAAGAGACCACTGTGTTGACCTACATTTCAGGTATCTTAGCTGTTATAGTATTTCTAAATTTTCTCGATTAGACAGATTTCCTCAGGGACATTTATTTTTTGTCCAAGTATTTTTGTCCAAGTGACAAGCTCATTTGGATCAAGTCTTCCAAGAGAGGGCAATGGATGACTTCCTTGTGTTGTCGGTAATCTTAGAAGGGTTAGGGCTCCTGGAGCCAGGTTTATAAAATTATCAGTTAATGATTTTCTGAGAAGTTAATGATGTCATGGCTCCTCCCAGGGCCACAGATATAACTTAAGACACATTCCTCTGATGAGTAATTGGGGTCCTGCAGTTCTAGTCTTTGGTTCCAAAGGCTGATGATTATGAGGGGAGGGGTTCACCTCTAATGTCTTCTAATCCCTGTAATGTATAACTGCCTATCTAGCAAGTTCATGGAGAGTTGGAAGGACATTATACAAAAATAATTTCCTAAAGAAACTATTTATATGTTATGTGAATAAGTTGATTTACAAAGGTTTCTGTTGACCCTCACAGAAAAAGAGAAGACAATCCCATCAGTAGAAGCTTCTTGGAAACAGGGAGGAGCCATAGGTAACCAGTAGCTTCCTCATCCCTGTCTATGGCATTTCTATCAAGGAATGAGATGAGCCTTCATGATTAGCCCTAAACGTGCATATTGACTGAGCATTGGCATGTCTATACTTATTTTTCTTTTGTGTAAACACTTAATTTTTGTTATTTTTATTTATTTGTGTCTGTGTGTGTGTGTTGTGTTTTGTGTGTGTGTGTGCCCTGTGTGTGTAGATTTTCTCTGAGACCAGATGAAGGTATCAAATCCTCTGGAGCTACAGCTATAGGTAGTTGTGAGATGCCCAAGGTAGGTTCTGGAACTGAACTCATGTCCTCAGCAAGAGCAATGCTGACTCTTAATAGCTGAGACATCTTTCCAGCCCCAAGTCTATGCTTCTTACTAAATGACAGGACAACACTTTAGAGAGTTTCCTATGTGTTCTTTTTTCTTCAAAGTTTATTCAGCCTTAGGAAACTTTCTGGGGAAAAATTTCAGGATGCTAGTAGATTTATGGCTCAAAGTCTTATGGGCGGTATGGTTTTCTTGAATGAACTAGGGAATGATGAATGACTAGGGCAGAAGGACCTAGCAACGACTCAGAGCATTGGACTTTCATGGAGAGAGAGGTTGCTGAGAAGTGTCACTTTGTTCTCTCCATTTTTGTCTTTGAAATGATGATGCAGGCTTTCAAAAAGAACATAGAATTTTCCTGGAATAATTTACTGACCATATATACCTACTTTCAAAAAAAAATTAAAGATGTTATTCTCAAAGACATGCTAATGTTTTCTAAAGTAGATGTGTAATTTAAAAATCCTTCTTAAAGTCAACGTGTCTAAGTATAATCAGAATGTCCCTCAATATTTAAAAAAAATTTTTTTTGAGCTTTTATACATTTCATACAACAATTCTTAATCAAATTTAGACTCCCTCCCTCATCTATGCTTCCAAACCCCCACTGGACCTCATATATTCCATCATGTATGTTAAGTCCTATTGTTGGATAAATCAACAGTTTCTCTCTCGGCCTCAAGGGACGTGCTTCCAAATGTGATTGACAGCTAACTAACTAATGACTTAAGGAGGGACGTATAGTGGAAAAGCAGGGGAAGCTGGGAAGGAGACCTGGGGCTGCACGCCAAGGGCTCCATCTTAGGTGTGTGTGTGCCGGAAGTTCAGGGACTTCTGATCAAAATGCTGGCTCCGCCATATGAAACCCCTCCCCACCCCGCCAAATGAATCCTTTTTAAGTAACCCAGAATAAATGAATTTCTCTAAGACAGCATTCTCTGTCTGGTCAACCGGTTCAAACCTAGGCGAGGAGTTGGGGCTGAATGCCGGGCCTCACCACAAAAGAATTCATAGAACATCTATTTAGTCAGGCATTTGTACCCAGATGTCCTACAGTGCAAATTCATCCACTGTAGTCCAATCAGCGTATCTAGAGATAATAAATAAGACATTCTCTCTCCAGTGGTAATCAATCTCAATTGATTATTCTCAATCTTGGTCAGTGCACCACCAATTTCTCTCTCTTTACTCTGGTCCCTTGTCTAAACTGAGTTGACATAGGTCCTGTACTCAGTATCACGACTGACACAAGTTCACATGTGCGAGCTTCTAGTAGCCTGAAAACCCCTGCTTCCCTGTGCTCATGAGCCATCACTGGCTCTTAAATTTTTTCCTCCCAGTCTCCCATGGTCCCTGAGCTGCGGGTGGGTGAGATTCAATGTAAGAGTCCCATTCAGGAATACATACTCTGCAGTCTCTTATTCTTTAAAACTTGGCCAGTTGTGGTCAACTGTGTGCACTGCACTCTGTTGTATAAGAAAGCTTCACTGGTGAGAGTTGAGGAATGTGTGAGTTTTCTCTCTACCCGTCATTCCAGTATGTTCTATGAGCCTTAGGTGCAGAGGTTCAACTGTAGATGTGTCACCACGACTGAGCATCTCTCAGTCTGTGTCTGACCAGTTGTGGAATTCCCTCAATATTAAGTCACTTGGATTTGAAAGAAACCAGAGGTTTACTTTGTGCTATGTATAAGCCTTTGTACAGTGGGGGGTCTAGTGGAAGATGTGCTTTGAGTGTCAACTGATTGTGAGCATGCTTCTGAAACATCAAATCTTTGTGTTTTAGAAGGAGAATTAATTTTGGAACAGAAGGATATAGCTACTTCTGCCTCCATGAGTGATATTGTGACATTATAAGTGCCATTGTTTCCTAATTAATGATATAATGATAATCCTTGCAAATAACAGAAAGCACGCTACATCAAATGACACTATCTTGTTCATGTAGTCTACTCCTTAGTAGAAAACAGTACTTTCATCTTTGTGTTTTGTGTGACATAAATGAAACTGTTAAATCCAAGACATATTTAGTCATCTCTCCCACCAATTTAAGTGGAGTTTGACACATTTTAGTGTGTTTCTATATAAATGATAGTTCCAACATTGAAAAACAAAAAGGGGGTTCCCCTGCATTTCCATAATTTAGCAGGCATGTTAAACACCTCCTTTCTCATATCTCTAATATTAAGCGATGCTTCCTTTGTCATATAACAGGAAAGTAATGGTAAACAATGAGGGTGCTATGTATAATTCAGTAAAATAATGCCATCTATTTAAGTTTGACTGAAGTCTTTACTTTGGAATAAATCAACAAGACACGAAACCCATGTAACTGTTTCAGGAAATAAAGCAGCTTCAAGAACTTCCTTCTTTGTTAATTTTCCTTCCTGTACAATTTCAGTTGTCCTAAGTTTCATGAACTTGAAAGAGGAAAAAGTTCAGGGCCTCCTGCTGCAGGGTTGCAGTCTTGGTAGAGTTCTCAAGATGAATGTGCAGAAATAATTCTGTATTTATCTGCTGCTAATGGTTGTAATCTGGAGGAATGCTGTAACAAGATGTATTTGTGTGTGTGCGTGTGTGTGTGTATCTACGCACACTTAAATGTTTCACCTTTGTAGAATGTGTTAAGGATGCTGTGATTTGAAGAAGGGGGACTGTACCAGGCACACCTTTCAGTAAAGACTGAGATAAATGATTATGGCTTAGCCCTCACATGCAGACCATCCCAACTCCAAGCGTAATAGGAATGTGCACCTCATCTGGGGGTGAAGACACCTGCAGAAAGTTAAAAAACCAGCTTCTCTGTATGTGACATTCTCATGATGTAATTACCCTCAGTGTCAGACAAAATCTTGCTCCCATTAGACAGAACCCATCCCGAGAAGACTGAATAGCCGTTTGTGGGGAGAGCCCCTGCGGATGAATAGGGCTGGAAGGAGCAGTAATTGGAAGGCTGCCCCACTTTACATGCAGCCATCCTGGCTTGTGTCTTTCAGATTTATTATGAGCCCATCAGCCCATCGCCATTCTATTCAGTTCAGAGGCCCAAGTGCTTGTTAATACCTCCTGCTAGCGCGGTTGTTTCTCTGGAACCGGCTGCTGCCTTTAAGCACTTCCCTCTTTGTGCTGGCCTCGCCCTGCCTCTCTTTATGTCACAGTGCCAGGAGTTGGCAAGAAAGGGGCTCCTTTCTGTGCATCGCACAGATGAAAGTGACCAAATAGAGCTCAGTCAGCGACAGGATCTTACAGTGGGCCAGGACCCTTTCATCCCGCAGAGACTTCCTCAGCAGTGCTGGGACTGAACGCTAATCTTTCCCACTGAGTTTTGGCATCACTTAACACCAATATCCAGTTTATAGATCTATGCAGCAAATGGTCTCTTTATTTGGATTTTTTTGTATGCCTCTAATTATTGCATAAGATTTCCAAGATTTCCGAGCTAAGAGGAGATTCAAAAATCTGTATCAGATTATCTGTCTTGTTTCTCTGGCAAATGGGCCCTATTAAATGGTTTCATACTGAATGCTACAAGTTCTGCTCTTAAAAGTAATGATGTTCCAGTTTAGGATAAACTGAAAATGCCCTTAAAAGTGATGAATGTAGAATCAAGTTGTTAGGTTAGAATGGATGATTCAGGTGGGCAGGTTGTATGTATGGAGAGAGAGAGAAAGAGACAGAGAGAAAGAGAGACAGAGAGAGAGAGGAGACAGGTCAGGGAGGGAGACTGGTAAAACAAAGGAAAATATGTGGGCTAATATTTTACAATTCTCGTCTTTAGATATGCTACTGAAACCTAGGATATTAGTTGCTCAACTGTTTCAGTGCACTTTTGTACTTGTATTGAATAAAAAATGCAAGAATGAAAAGTTTTATTCCAGCAACAAAAGCTGCCATGCTTAACGACGTCGAAGTAAGTTAATAAGAAGGAAGTCTGTCCTGTATTACCCATAGTTCCTAGGGGTCATATTCATGGCTTGTAATTTCAAATTGCACTGAACTGATTTTGGGTGAACTTTTGCAAGACATATAGAGGATTACCATTGCTGAAACTTCGGTTTAAGTATATCTTATATTAATTTTAAATATTCTACATTTTATAATTAAAAGAACTCAAAAAAATTGAAAGCAAGCAAATCAAAACAACCCAAGTTCCTGATTCTGGTGAGTTCTAATTATTTTTTATTTCTGTTTCTATTGTTTGTGATAGATTAATAAGTCTTTAGTAGGTCATATAATCATTGGAGATGCCGTCTGATTTTGCTTGCTCAGGAAGGACCTTTTAATGCCCTTCTGTTAAATAGGATCCCTCAGAACAGTAACTGGGGTATTTATAAAAGCACTCAAAGGAATTACTTTTATAGAATATTTTACTTTTTACTTTTAAGACCAAATCATTTTTTCCCTTGGTATTAAGGGTAAAGAATAAAATAAGGAACAAGAGGTCTAAGGAGTGTTGTAGTTTTAAAGACTGATTTTGAAATTTTTATTTTAAAATTTGACAAATTGACTTTTAACCTATAATAACCATTCTTATAGCTATTTTCATATATATGCATATATGAAATTCTATATACAATTATATACCTATTTAATTTAATATGTGTATATAAAATCAATAGAGTTAGGTTCCAACTAATACGAGTAAAACGAGCTTATTTAAATAAGACTCTTAGCATATGAACTAAAGGTGTTGCTCAGTTGGTGAAATATTTGTCTAGCACAAAGCCCTGGGTTTGATCCCCAGTACTACATAATCCAGATTTAATGTCCCACACCTGTAATCCCAGCACTCAAGGGGTAGAGGCAGGAGGTCAAGAGTACAAGGCCATCCTCTGTTTCATCATATGTTTGATGCCAGATTGTGATGCATGAGACCCTGTCTTAAAAAATAAGGTACTTTACAGTAACCCAAAGGGTTCAAAATGGTTCTTGCTGCATGTTTAAGTGTAATTCATTATTTTCATTAATTTACTTATTTTTCTTTTCCAGTGTTGGGAGCTGCATATCAGGCAAAGATTCATTAATTTAGGTTTTTAAGACATAATCTCACTTTGTAGGCAGCCCACACAGGCTTTGAACTCATATCAATTCTCCTGTCTCACCTGCTTTCTTGAGTGCTTAGAGTACAGGCTGTGTTCACCCAGCCTCATGCTTAGAGGATGATCTCTCAAGTGCAGCTGCTGTTTCGATTGTTATGCCTTGTGATGTAGTAGATTCCATATTAGACACTAACTGATGTGGGCTCAGTCCTATATTGCCTGTGGAGGGGGCGCTTGGGGAGTTTTTTACTTCTTTAATTGAAAAATGATGCCTACTAAAGTATATGAAGTCATTTAAAGACTGCATTAGTCTATATGTGGTGGGATGGGGTTACTCTTCTGCTACATTGCAGCATAAACCAGCCAGAGGCAGAGCACACTTACCACTCACTTGCTCATCTGAAGAAACTGCTCTCTAGTGAGCTTTTACTGAGCAGCTGAAGGGCAGGTGCACCTTGGTCCTTTCCTAGTTCTTCCTCGTTCCGTCGCTGTCTTCTGAGTAGAATACATGTACATTCTAAAGCCTAACCTCCCTGGGAGTGCTTGGCTTTTGTCAGCTGAGTACTAAACAGAGTCCAATGAAAAATCTCTTACAAGAGACTGAAATTTTAGGTGCATAATTTGAAATATTATTTTCTTTTGGCTTATAGTTTTTACACTAACTGATCATAACTTATGAAGAGAATACGTGATTTCCCACGTGACTATTTTCAAAGTGAAGTCACTGTTTCCTCAGCTTTTCCTGTGTGAGTGGGCACTTTTATCTATGGTTTTTGAACCTCAAATTGATTATCTTTTGGGAACTGACGTAAAAAGACAGACAGAATTTGGGTGCTAATCCTCTCCAACACTTTGTTCCTCTCTTCTCATCCTCTTCTACCTGTTTGCTACACATTTGGCACATCTAGTCTTCTGTTCGGCTTTGTTTTTGCCTTCATAATTGTCTTCTTAGACTTCTTTTTTTGTTGTTGTTGCTTGTTTGATTTGGTTCAATGGTTATTTACTACCTATGTTCTATGCTTAGGGATTAAAAAAGGAACAAATTTCCAAATATTCAAAAGAACAGGTAACATTTTTGCCTAAAATATTTTTCTCAATTAGAATCTCATCAGAGAAGTTTCCTTATGTAGAAGATCGTGGCTACTACCCAAACCCACAACTGGCCAATGTGCAGAGAACAGCAGCTACCGAGTGCTCATCCCTGAATAGGACACCTGTTTCAAACTTCTCCCTCACTGATCAGGGATCATTGCAGAAGAAGGGGCAGAAAGATTGTACAAGCCAGAGGTGGTGGATGGCCATAAGAAACAGAGATTTCTAGACAGCCCTCCAGTTACTCATATGAACTCACAGGATGGTGACAGCATGTACAAATCCCACATAAGCTCAAACCCAACCAAATCCCAGCACAGATATGGTGAGATGAGTAAGAAATCCCAGCCAAACCTTAGGAACTTTGGGCAGTTGATGGCTGCTGGGAGAAGCAAAGACTGTCTCTTGGTCAGTTCTCCAGGCTCCAGGGATTGGACCCACACCGAAGGACATTTGGGGACACAAATCATACTCTGTAGGGTGTTTTATATACATGTATATATAGAGAATATACAATAATTGGGCAGGAGGCAGTAAGGGGACATGTAGATAGAAGAGGGGATCTAAATACTACCAGAGTTAATTATATGCAAATAGAAAACTTCAATAAAAATTTTAAATAATATTTTTCTCATCAAAAACTGTGTAGTTATAAGGGTTCTTATATTTTCTTTAAGATTTAGAAAATACATTACTTATACACAGAAGTACAAAGTGCATACTCTTATGATGTTTTAAGAATAAAATAAGCTCACATATGTAAACATATAAAATATGCATGTCTCTCTCTATATAATCAAACTTAAGAAATATAATATTATGTCTGTGTATCCTTTCCTTAACACATTCCTCTCTATTCCTATACTCCTATATTTTTTGGTTGACTACATGTGTGAATGCAGCAGCATATTTAAGTTATTGGTTTCAACTTCAATAATGTGGTTGAAGTGCATGCTACATGGATATATGATCTGTACCTTGCAGGTGCTGCTGACAATGGTTGAGCTTCGTTTTCATTAGTTGCATAATATTAACTAATTCTACTGTCCTGTAGAATTTCAATATGCAGGTATACTATAGTTCATTTCTCTCCATCCGACAGCTTACACATCACCTCATAAGAATAAGCCATAACATCTCTCATGAAGCATTTATTTTACTCTTTGTGACTGCTGTTGGGAAGCATAATGCTCTTCTACACCTTCTTATGACAACCTCCCAGAGAGTGTATGCACAGTTTTCTGTTAGGAGCAGAATTACAGGTCCAAAGTGTCTGTACATACTCAACTTTTAATGTTGTGTGTGTGTGTGTGTGTGTGTGTGTGTGTGTGTGTGTGTGTGTGTAATGTATGCATGTTCCTGTGAATGTGCATGGATGTATGTGAATGTGGGTGGAAGCCTGAAGTTGAGGATGTCTGGTATCACTCTCTACTTTATTCACTGAGGCAGGATCTCTGCTGACCCCTGCAGTACCTCAGGTCTGCTTAGTCTTGTAAGCTTGCTGACCCTAAAAATCCTGCCTCTGCCTCCAAGCACTGGGATTACAGGTGGACCCCAAGACCTGTCCAACTTTATGTGGGTTCTGGAAATCTGAACTCTGGCATTCACATTTATAGAACAAGCACTTTACCCACAGATCCATCTCCCAATCCCCAGCCATGTAACTTTAAGTTCCACTATTTTCTAAAAATGTTTGTGCAAATTTATGCAACAAGGGGAGGGGCTAAGCTCCTCCCATCACACATTTTTTTGGTAAAAATAGTCTTGAACCAAGTTCAGATTTTTGTATGAAATTAC
Organism: Eospalax fontanierii; assembly: GCA_035773235.1. Taxonomy (NCBI): domain Eukaryota; kingdom Metazoa; phylum Chordata; class Mammalia; order Rodentia; family Spalacidae; genus Eospalax; species Eospalax fontanierii. Next base: position 68,048,079 of record CM069535.1, on the reverse strand, counting down.
ATGTCTCTCTGTGTGTTTCCTGGTCAGCAGTGAATTTTAACATGTTTGTGAGCCATTTGTCTGCATGTCTTTTTATTTTTTACTTGGTGCTTTTCTACGTAGTCCTAGCTGGCACTCCCCATGAAGCCTAGGTTGGCCTCCAGCTCACAGAGTTCCACCTGCCTCTGCCTCTCAAGTGCTGGAATTAAAGGTGAAACTCACCTGCAATTTCTCTTTATTTTTTGATTGTTTCTGTCAACTGCATTGTTTTTCCTTTTGAGTTGGTTTATTGTGTAGTAAGAACATTTTGTGTCCCCAGTGCAAATCCTTATAGAAAGTGTAATTGTTTTCTTTCAGGTGGTTGGTTGTCATTGTTATTCTCTTTGTGATGAATTTTAAGGAATGGGAACTTATAACTAAGTGTGGCATATTAATACAATGAGACATTACTCAGCTTTGAAAATAAAAGTGACTTTGCAACATGTTCTGATGTGGATGAACTTCAGGGCTCTGTGCTCAGTGATAGGCTACAAAATCTAACTTGTATAAAACGGAAATGAGTTAATGAGAAGTAAACATTTAGATATATGCACTGAAAGATTATCACACTTATTGATTGATTTGTGTGTATTGTGTGTTTGGACTTGTGCATCGAGGTGTGCATTTGGAGGTCAGAGGACCTGTGAGGGTCACTTCTCCTCTTCCACCATATTGGTCCTGGGGATTGATCTGAGGTTGTCGTTGGTGGCAAGCGCCTTTTGGCTGAAGCTTTAATTTCTATGTAGGTGAATGTATCAAACTTTTTTCTTCATTTTGATATCTTTTTAAAAAATTATGTTTACTTTTGAGACAGAATGTGCCTATAGCTCCAGCTGGCCTGGAACTCACTATGTAGACCAGGCAGGCCTTGATCTCACAGAGATCCACTCTGCCTCGAGAAAGCTGAGATTAAAGGTGAGTGCTAACCATGCCTGGTTCGGTACCTTCTTAATGAATCTCTTTTTACACAAAGTCCTCTAAAATACTATTCAAATGGTCAGTTTTATAGATTATTACTTCATAAAAGTACAGCAGTTGATATGTTTGAAAATAAGGTGTGTGTGGAGAGCAAGGTAAAGATCCACTCCATTTTTATACAAGTTGCAGCTCTTCCAGCAGCCTGACTAAATGGTGTGAGCCTTTCCCCCCATCCCGCCTAGTCAGCGGAGGCAGCTCACAGGTCGATGTCTGGGTTTATTTCATTTTCCTCTTTGTAGTCACCCAGATTTTGTAAATTTCTAAATGTCTCGTTGGCATATTTATGATACATTATATCAAGTGTTGCTGTCTGTTAAATGCAGTACTTTCTAAAGTTTTAGGTATGCTTTTGTTTGTCTTAGTCTCTTAAAGGTTTAAGAATATATAGGTTTAAGAATGATCTTATATTTTTCAAGAAATACCTACTCTGAGTTGAGTTGGAATTACCTTTACTCGTTGGGACAATGTGCATCTTAGTGATTCTTGGGGCTTCTCTCCAAAAGCGCAACCTACTTTTCAGATAAGAAAGATGAATTTTTCGAAATTTCTTTCTGTGAGGATCTATTTTCTTTACACAGGAATCTTGGGTATAATTTGTTCTTTTATATTTCCTTTATAGCTTTAGAAATGATTTAATTATTTTATTTTTTCTAAAGATTTATTTTTATTTTATGTGTATGAGTGATTGCCTACATGAATGTATGTGCATGCCTGGTGCTTATGGGAGCCAGAAGAAGGCATCAGATCCCCTGGAGCTGAAGTTATAGGTGGCTGTAAACCATGCAACTGAGTGCTGGGAACCAAACTTGGGTTGTTTACAAGAAAAGAAATTGCATTTATCCAATGTGCCATCTCTCCAGCCCATATATTCTTACTTTATAAACTTTTATTTGCTTATTTATTATTTTTATTTTATATGTATGGGTGTTTGCCTGCATGTATGTAAGTGAACCCATATTTTTCAACCTTGGTGGAGGCCAGAATAGGGCATCAGATCCCCAAGAACTGAAGTTAGAGATAGTTGATAACCATCATATAAGTGCTGGAACCAAAAGAAGGTCTTCTGCAAAAGCAGAGAAAAAATATTTTTAACTGATGAGCCGTCTCTCCAATCTCCCCATACTGTATCTTTATTTTTAATTGAAAAATATTTTAAAGACAAATAAAAGTTTACCTAGCATAAATTCCAACCTCTTTATTCGAACTACAAATATCCGTGTGACAACTGAAATGAAATGGACTATCAGATCTCCTGGAGGCACACTTGATGTCTTTTCCAACCATTCTCACCTCTTCCTCTTCATTCCAGTGTCTTCCTTCATCTTTCCCTCATAGATAAATGGGTGAAAGACATATGGAGCCCGACTTTGTTTGTTTGGCTCTATCTTTGGAGTGTCAGGGACTTATAGGGTTTTGTTTATGGTTTGCTAAAGAGTCAAGATGAGGCACTGGGTAGGAAATCCCATTTAAATCTGGCTTGTCCTTCAGAATGCCATCGCCTTCTCTTGTTTTTAAGAGACTCCATGGGGCCTGAGACCTGAACTTCTAGAGCCTGCATTTAACATTTTCTTTCAAGGCAAACAAGACTTTTCGGCAAGTTAATTCACATGAGCTGAGGGAAGAGGAAGGGACTGAAATCTCCTTTCTTTAAGGATAGATCCCTGAAAGATGATGGCGAGCCCTTCATAGTGGCACACACCTGTAATCCCAGCACTTGAGAGGTTGAGAGAGAGAAGCAGGCCAATCTCTGTGAGTTTTAGACCAGCCTGGTCTACATAGTGAGTTCCAGGTCAGGCAGTGAGAATAATGAGACTGTGTCTTAAGATAAAACAAAACAATCCAAATCCCAAACAAAACAGATAAAGAAATAGAAGGATTCTATTTCTAGAATAAAGAATAGAAATAGTCTCTTTACTACAGAATAAAGAAAAGAAGGAAGGAAGGAAGAAAGGAAGGAAGGAAATAAGGAAGGAGTAAAGAGCTAGGGAGAAAAGGTGAAAGTTTTTGTCTGGTCTGTTACAGCAATGACAACAAATCTAAAAAAAATACAATTTCAGGTTTTACTTTTGTCTTCTCAGAAGAACATAATGAAGTGTGTGTGTGTGTGTGTGTGTGTGAGAGAGAGAGAGAGAGAGAGAGAGAGACAGACAGAGAGAGAGAGAGAAAGAGAGAGAGAGAGGGAGAGAGGTGATGTGTATTCATGCACATGGTGAATGGGTGAATCTGCATGTATGTGCATGTTGAAGCCAGAGCAGGACACCAAGGGTTTGACTCCACCCAACCAAGGCTGGCTGGCCAGTGAACTCTTGGAATCTGCCTGTCTCAACTGGCCAATGCCGAGGTTTTCAGGCATACCTACATATCCAGGTTTTTATGTGGGTGCTGGGGATTTGAACTCAAATCTTCATCTTTACAGAGCAAGAGCTCTTACCCACTAAGCTATTTCTCAAGACCCAATTATTCTTTTGTCTTTTGGCATTCTTCTTGTCTTCTTGGGTCCATATGTTAAAGATTTTTCTCTTGTTCAGTTGGGACAGCTTCTTAACAACCCTTCCCCTCCATCCCCAGTGGATTCTCATCTCTAACTGGTGGATTCTTTTCTGCCTTTTCTTTCTCACTTTAAATATGTGACCTGGGTAATTTCATCTGCTATTCTTTCATTACTTATTATAAACACACCAAAACCCAGGTTCCTGGGGTTCAAATATGCCTAGTCAATGGCATGCTCTGTAGGTACCTGAATGATCTTCAGACACTAGATGCACACAGTGTACACCCACACCCAGAGACATCATCACTTACTGCTACCCCATCACACCACTCAGCAAATGCCACCACAGGCAGTTGCCCAAGGTGAAGAGCTTAATGTCAGTCCTTACTAGTTTCTTTTTATTAACTTCCAATTTTGAAAACATATTTTATGTTCTATTGATTCCAGTGTCTTGTGAATATTCCTACTTCATGTATTGGTTTTTGCCCACACGGCACCCTTCATCATCTCCTTCTCTAGTTTCTGTGCCAGCTTCCTGGGTAAGGTTTTAGTGTCTTTTCATTCTTTTCCAACCTGCTTTCCACGAGTGTAGACAGGGCAGTCTGAAAGAAGAAAAACATGATCTTCCTGTTTCACATTTACAACCTCTAACTGGTTCGCATTTATCCCAATGAAGAAATAAATGGAGCTGCAACTGTGCTCCTTTGCGGGGTCCGCAGAGCCGTGCGCAGCGGCTGGTACCCTCATCGCCTCTTCTCAGAGTTTCCTACTGCGACAGTTGGTTCTGACCCATGATAGCTAGAGGCTTATTTGTTTGAATATTCTTTTCGTTTAACTCTGAGTAGGATTGTCCAAGATTTTGAGGATACAATAACTACTTTAATACAATACTTTAATAAAAGTTGTATTAAGGGAAATTGATTGATAGCAATTTATACTATAATCAATGTTTTATGTTAGAATGGATCACCTACTTATGTGTTATTAATAAACTTTGTATTGATAATGAACTTATAGTTTTCTCATTTATCTCTATAAGTTCAAATAGAAATGCCTCAAAATTGGCTCTTGACAAACATTTTAGTGAAAATCAGTACAAGTCAACTTGTTCCCTAGCGTACACAAAGTTCCCACAAAAGCTAGGCAGTGCATGGCAATGTCATCATCACTGGGTGAGTGTATACATAAGAGAGTATTAGGGAGTAGGAAGAAGTAAGACAGCACTGGCACCTACTTGGGAAATGAGGTGTATTTTTATGTGTCTATGAAGATCAAGTCTAAAGCCCAAAGAGCTAGGATAATGCCAGAGAAAGGTACAGGCTGCAGCTTGGTTCTCCCTGACCTCATTTTCCAATGAGAAATTTAGCAAAACCCTCACTTTCAAAAGAGATTATTTTGTTCAAGAATTCACATTCTTTCCTTTAATGATCAGGCTATTAATTTTCCCAAGAAATATCTCAGGCAATGTTCATTTTTTCATCATAGGAAATATATATTACTTCTGTTTACCTCTGTTTGATAATAATTGCCAAATATCATCCTTATATCCACAGATAAGTGGAGCTCTCACCCCTCATCAAAGAAGCGTCTTTTTGCGGTACACAGAGGTTGTAATAGAGAGCCACAACTGGTCAAAATGCAGAGACTAAGTGATGATTGTGTTGTGTGCCCAGCCCCAATTAGTACAGTTACACTATAACCCCTGCACCCAAAGTCGGGAAACATCGGGGTGCCATTGTAAGAGCCAGAGGGCTAGGACATCTGCTGGGAGATAGTGCCTTCTATAATGGAAGCCAGGAAATCTTAACAGTATGGTTGCCCAAACAAGACTTATCTACCTATTGATCGCACTGGTCTATATGCCAGTGGGAAGGAGCGGAATTTCACAAGGCCTCGTCCCAAGATGAAGAATCACAGGCAGTCATGGCTGCTGAGAGAAGGAGGGTCAGTTTTCTCCAGGGAAGAAATCCCTGATAGGTTATCAAATCAAATCCCAAACATATATACACATATATATCCCTAAATGAACTCAGTACATTGTATTCATATACATACATAAATGTATGTATATAGGTAATGTTACTAATTATCTAAGAAGAGGTCATGAATCTGAAAGGGTTCTGGAGATGGAGGGAGTTGGAGAAGAGAGAAAGTCCTGAAATAATGTAAATACAATATACTCATATCGGAAATTCTAAAAAAATATTTATTTAACAGAAGAATTAGTATCGAGATGATGGTAAATACCCTCAAAACCAGTGTAAGTGAGGTTTCATCTGCATGGGCCCTTTTCCCAGTTTTGTGGAAATTCTTAACTCTGTCTTGACTTTGATTTTGCAGTGGGAACTCAGGGCTGCTTTGTAAACAAGTGGGCATGGTTCTCGTCCAATAAGACAGCTTACCAAAGCTAACTGCAGGATGTCTTGGCCCATGAGCCATAGTTTGTCAAAGCCAGCTATGGAAGGATTATGAAAGTCGGAGGGGGGGCAATAAATGTCAGCCTGGATTAGAACTCCGCTCTGTATTTCCTGCCGTGTTTTTCCATGAAGATGAGCAGCAGAGTCTATGCCAGTGAGACATGGAGAAGGCAGTTGTGCCTGGGATTCCTGTTCAGAACAGGTGACCTCATCAAACACACCAGTGAATTCTCAACTCCTCAGGCCACGCCTTTGACTTTCACTCTAAAAAGCAATCAACTTAAAAAAATGTTTCCCTGGAATAATGGTTTCAATATTTATTCTACACGAGCAAGATATGTTTGAGATAAATTTGGGTTACTTCCAAGGTAGCTCTAGGGACTTCTGTGGTGTGTCTGTGAGTGTTTACAAGGCAGAGTTTGCAAATTGTTTTTAAACCATAAATAGCTTAGTAACTGAATGTTTCCTCTTTGAAAGGCAATGGATTTCTCTGAGAAAAATAAGCACAGTAAGAACAGTCTGACCACTTGCACAGAATTTTAATAAGTTCCAGCATATTTGGGGAGTGTGGATGTGGTAAATAAAGGAGCAGTTCCCCACCATACGCTTCTATGCTTGTGGTGCCTCAGTACTTTGTCCTCAATATTAAAAACTAGTTTGGGAATGAAATGTCAACGATAAATCTTAAATAAACACATTTTATACTGTTATATAGATATAAATGTCCTACTAAGACCTAACAACATTTCGTTCAAGTTTTCTCCTTGACAAATTAGAAGATTGCTTATCAGTCTTCTACCTCTCCTGTACTCTAGCGATTTGGGTTCCTTGATGGACAGTTAGAAATTATTCTGCTTCAGAGAAGTGGTTGGCAAATGTTCTTTCACAAAACTTCATTGACACCTGAAAATTGTATAGACTGAAGACTTAAAATAGTGAGAAAAAAGAGAACAGTAATTTGAAATTTTGAGAGTTGTAAAGCTCAGTAGGTGTGCTTACCTCTAAGCATTTTGATGGCATACATCAAGAGCTACCCACCGTCCTCATCTTTTATTCGTCACTGCAGGTAGTTCTGAACCAGTTGCCCAATAGGCTTCACTTTGAGAAGCCTTGCTTTCAAGCTCAGTTCAGTTGTGCCTCACGGGTCTGTAGGAAATCGCTCAAGGGGATAGAAACTCACCTTTGGGCTGCCTCCAATGTGTTCTCTGGTATGTGAAATGCTTTACGGTTTCAATATGGGCTTCACTCAACATAGCTCTGTTGGCTCACACTCTCAACAGTAACATGGAACCTGCCATAAAGAGGTAGAAGCCTGGCTTCTGCTGCTGGTGTGCTGAACACCATCACAGTGAGCAGAGAAATCCGGAGTAGGACTGGCACCGACCTAACAAGTTAAATCAGGTCCCGGAAAGTTCCAGTCCATTCCCAAGAATGAAAAAGAGTAGCGTGCAAGTGGTTAAATTCTTGCATCAGTCTGTGAAGGGAATTTACATTTATGCTTATTTTTCTATATAGCCAGACTACTTAATCCTATAATTCCTTCCACTGAGTACCAAGATGACACTCAAACAATGAAGTGACATTTCAAAATTTCACACTTGTAATCACTGAGTAAAGTTAATGGTAGTAGCTGAACTATTTATGGGAACATATACCATTGTATTGTGGTTGAAGAACAATTGCTATTTCCCCCAAATCATCCTTTCATTCCTTAGGTAGTTGTCTGGAACATATTTAGAGGATATACAGAATATCTAGTAGTAGTCTTGGCTGCCTTCTTCCCTCCCTTCCCTCACTGGTGTTCATTCATTAATTCATTTGTTCCTTATTCCACTTTCCTCCCTTCCCCCTTCTCTCCCTCCCTCCCTCCTCCTGTCCCTTCCTTCCTTCTCCTTCTGTTCTTCCATCTCTCTCTCTTCCCTCTTCTCCCCTTCCAACCACTTTCCTCTCTCCTCTCTCTGTCTCCCTGCTTTCCTTTCCTTCACTTCCCAATGTTCCCTTCTCTTCTCCTCCCTCCCTCCCTCTCTCCCTCCCTCCCTCCCTCCCTCCCTCCCTCCCTCCCTTTCTTCCTTCCTTCCTTCCTTCCTTCCTTCCTTCCTTCCTTCCTTCCTTCCTTCCTTCCTTCCTTCCTCTAACTCTTACCTTTCTTCCATTCTTTATTTAAAATGTAGCTTTCAAGTCAGTGCAACCTTGATTCCTCCATGTTCTATGACTCAAGTGTGTGGTGTCTTCAGTAATAGGGTCTTATTGTCAGGTTCTGAAGCATAGCCTAGAGCCTTAGCAATAGCCTATAATTTTTTTGGGGTCTGTGGGGCCTCACTGGCTGACAACTTCAGAATCAGAAACAACCTTGCACTTGTTGTTAGCCTTTGTTTTCTAGTATTTCCATCCCATTATATGATGACATGAGTGTAACACTTTAATGTATGTGTATTATCTATTATCTATCTATCTATCTATCTATCTATCATCTATCTAACATCTGTCTATCTATCTACCATCTATCTATCTATTATCTATCTATCATCTATCTAATCTATCTAATTTTAGGAAATTTCATATGACTTTCTCAGGAGGTCTTCAGTGTTAGTTGTCCTTCTCCACATTGCCTTCTCTGTCGTGTCTGCCCATTGCCCACTCCACTTAACCCTTCCTTTACCATTTCTTATTCCCCTATACTTCTTCATGTCACTACATTCCTTGTTCCCTCACTTGAAACCACCTCCCATGGTGACCCCCAACTAATTTCCTGATTCCTATGGTCATTGCAAATGAAACACACAAAAGCTAACACAAAAGACCCAGGACAGTCCAAATAGTGATGAACCATACAAAACAAAAAAATAAATAAATAAAAGTAACTGCTGAAGATATCACCTTCTCAGACTTCAAGTTATACTGTGGAGCTATAGTAATGCAAATGGCATGTTACTGGCATGTGAATGGACACACTAATCAGTGGGATAGAATTGCAGACCCACATATATCCCTACAGCCCTGCAGTCACCTGCTGTTTACAAAAGAATCCAAATGTACACAGTGGAGAAAAGACAGCATTTTCAACAAATAGCTGTTGAACAATAGCTACATACAGAAGAATAAAAGTAGATCCTTAAACCAGGAGTGGTGGCACATGCCTATAGTCCCAGCACTTGGGAGACAGAGGTAGGTGGATGTCTGTGAGTTCAAGATACATAGTGAATTCTAGGCCAGCTGGGGCTACAGGGAGCCCTGTTTCAAAAAGGCCAAACAAAACAAAACAAAACAAAAAACTAGATCCTTATATCTCACCCTGAACAAAATTTAACTCCAAATGAATCAAAGACTTCGACAAAGACTTTGAATCCTGAATCTGATGGTATTGCATTAAATTAAAAGCTCTGTACAACAAAGGATCCCATCATTCCAGTAAAGAGGCTGTGTAAAGAATGGGAAAAAATATTCAACAGCTATGCATCTGGCTGAGGGTTAGTATCTAGAATATATGAGGAACACAAGAAACCAAACACCAAAAAGCCCTAAATAACCTAATTAAAAAATGAAATATGGAACTAAACAGAGTTATTTGAAATTAGCATACAAATTGTTGAGAAATATTTTTAAACTATTGAAATCCTTAGCCTTCAGGAAAATGCAGATTAGAACTACTTTGGGATTTTGTGGTTCCCCAATAAGAATAGCTCAGACCAAGAGAACAAATGACAATAAATATTAGCTTGGATGTGGAGAACAGAGCTACCACACATGCATCCAAAGTCTCTACACTCGACTACAAAGATCCCTACTCCTCCATGTTCATTGCTGCTCTATTCATAGTAGCCAGGAAATGGAAACAGCCTAGGTTTCCAGCAACTGATGAGTGGGCATTGAAAAGCGGTACATTTATACAACAGAGTACCATTTTGCTGTTTAAAGTGACATTATAAAATTTGCAGGTTATGTGGATGGAGCCAGAAGCAATCATCCTGAGTAAGGTAAGTCAGACCCAGAAAGACAGCTATCACATGTCTTCTCTCATTTGTGGATGTTAGCTTTGAATATCTTTATTTCTTAATGGTCACTTTTCCTCTTATCAATGGAAATATGATCCTGTCTCTGAAGCAAAATGCCAGCAGGAGCTTATCATATCTATCGTACTGATGAGCTAGCAGACACCTATCTTTGAGAAGAGGTTATTTTAATTTGAAGTCATTTAGTTTGAAATTGAACTTTTTTCCAGGTTTAAGTCAGTTCATCTGAGGGGAAATGCAGCAGGTTGGAGAGTGAGAATTGTCTGATTCTGCCGAGAGGCTGATGAACAGCAGACCCTGGTGTCAAGAGCGCAGCCTTTGGGATTCCGGCAAACCCTCCGATTTCCATTCGACTTGCCCTACATCTCGTTCTTACATTTCTTATCTACTTTTTACTTTCCATTTATTTATTTTGTGTTAGAGTCACAGCCATGTTCATATATTATTTAATTCTGTGTTATACTAAAAATATAACTTCATTTTGGAAATACAGATATAGTTTGAGCGAACTTAGATGCAAACTGTAAAGGCACTGTCAATTCCTCCCTCTCTCTCAGTCCTCAAATTTCTTTCTGATTTCCAGGAATCTAACATATACCCACCTTCAGATCTCCTCAAGTTGAGATGTGCAGCTTCTGACTTTGAAGTGCTTCCAGTAACTTGTCCAAGAGATATCAGAAGAAGGGGAATATCCTCATACAGAATATTTAGAAGAAGAGAACTAACCCTGTACTCTCAGACATGCTAATTTAATGAATTAGTCTAGAATACTAGACTGGGAGTCAGAGACCTGACAGAGGCATGGAATGCTCCAGGCGAAGCATTTGTAATTTATATTTTCTGCCAGTAATTTGAGATAAAATGGAGTTTTTGAGGTTCAAATGAGACAATCTACTTTCAAGTATACTATGGTCTCTAAAGTGCTATGAAATTCATATTTGTCAAATTAAGAATGTTACCAATTGAAAGTATGTTGTAAAACTGGACTGGTTTCCCGTGTATTCAAAGTTTGCTAGTTTGTTTTCAGTAAGAAGTTGTATCATTAGGGAATTATATCATCTTTCAGGGAAAAAAATTCAGGGATTTAATCATTGAAAAGTATTAAAAACAGTTTAATAGTGTTATTAATATGCTATTAGGGAAGCTATACCTAATCACAAATGTGCTAAGCAGATAAAACCTCTTCTATTAATCTGTTTTCAGGTTTTCTTTTACTGAATGAGGAAAATCGTAAGCAACACTATTATCTAAACAAATAAAGATTAAGTAAGAGAAATGAGAAATATAAATTTTATCAGGATATTCTGCATAAGAGCTTCAGAATTCGTGGAATCTCAGTATGCCCTTTAAACACTCTATCTCATAAGTATTTGCAAACAAGACAAATAGTATGATAGCAGAAGGTTCACTAGGTGTCACTACGGCCATATGAGCCCAGGTGTGAGAAGATTTCTTTGAAGGAACTTCTGAAATCACGTCATGGCTCAGCCAAAGCCAGGGGAGGCTTGTTCCTCTAAGGTTCGCTTGCTGGAATTATGTGCAGGAGCGTGGGGAAGTAGAGGAATCTCTAATGGGCTGGCTGAGAGCTAAATATGTCATGGGACCTTCAACTTCAGAAAGTTGAGAATGACTCCAACTTTGGAACATGTGTTGGGGATGGCTTTGTTACATCCAGGATGAGTTGGTTTAGTTCAAGACCCCTCCAATATGTTTGGTGTCTCCTAACTCCTCCATTCCCTGCTCTTGTTCAGCCTCTGTCACATGGAACATTTGCCTATATTAGGACATGGCCTGAAACCCTCACAGAATATGGGCACCTGGCTTGGGACTTTAAAGCCAAATATGACTCTAAAATGCCCAAAAGCCAATAAGAAAAATTTGGTCATTTATTTTCAATTGTACATAAAATAAGAAAAAATGTTCAGGAGAGATAGAACATTATATTTTCATGATATTAACAACAGAGGTACTATTATTCCTCGCCTTTAAAAAAGAATGAATTTGTTGTTCTGATCTTCAAAATAATAACAGTTCTGTAACATGAAATCATCACCACAAGGCTATGCTGCCAATACTTTGGGGTGACAGAGCAGTCCAACTCAGAACCCAGAGTCCTGCCCATGGATTAACTCTGGGCATTATCGTCATCCTTTATTATAATGAACAGATTTTGTATCATTATAAAATTATAGAAAACGAACATTGAAAACTAAAGGAATGCATTCTAGTCACTTGGCTCTTCATTTTTTTCTTTTTTCATGTTTTTTTTTTCTAATTTTCTGAGACAATATCTCATCATATTGCTCAGGTTGACCTGGAACTTGTGATCTTCTAGGCTCTCCTGCTCTGGGATTGCAGATATTCCCACCACACCTGGCTCCTAATCTCTTTGAAGGTGAGATGGTGTATCATTATCTTATAATAGGCTCAATATTCACCTGAACAGTACTTTTTTTCTGTGTCATATCCCATACATTCATTTATGATTTCTTGCAATGCAAGACCTTGACATCTGTTTCAAATCAGATTTTCCCTAATTTGTATGTATGCCCTCTTGTTCCATCATCTGCCTTAAAATTCAAAAGCAGACACGATCTCTTCCATACTGATTTCTTCTGTTGCAGAGCTATAAAAGCCATCTTTACAGGCCTGCTTTGCAGGTCTCTTCTGTAAGCATTTGTCTTCTTGGCATTTCTCTCTCACCTTTAGCCTCAAATCAGGCAAAGTTTGGGCTCCTTTTTGGAATGCCAATTGCTGAAATGTCTTTCTATAAGGGAAAAGAGCTAATCAAGTTGGCAGTCCTAGAGAGATCTGCAGATTCTCACCTCCCAATTCACAATGCCTTTTCATGGTTCTGTCCATGCTTCTTATTTCTGTGGCATTCTGAAAATCATTCTCATACACAGTAAAGACATCTGGATACTGTAAATATATGTCTGGTTGTGTGTTGTATGTGTTGTTCTTTTAAGAAGACTAATCCCAGTCCTTCTGCCCTTGTTCATTCTTGCAGGATTGGTAAAATTCTTCCTTTGAATGGGGTCATTCTTTCCCAGCAAGGTAAAGCTTTAGAAACTTGGTGGAAACATCTGTCTCACATCTCCTCTGGCCTGGAGAGCATCCTGCTTATGTAGTGCTGAGGGATTCATTTAATTAACAGAGACAGAGCCTGCTTTACTTTGCCTTAGGCACAGCTCCTAATTCTGCAGTCTTCCCATGAGAACATTGGCTTTTGCAGCTCATCTTTAAGAAGAGATAATAGGCTTTACACTTTCAGGGAAAATGTTGATATTTAGATGCATGAGTTTTGAGTTACTTAGATGAATAACTTCATGACTTCTATGCTCCACTAGTGCCAATACATGACTAAATATAAATGAATTATAATTGATTTAGCACCTATTTTTGACCAATTTTCATTTATTATTGATATTTTATAATTATAAAGATGATTTCTATTCATTTCTCTGAGTTTGTAATTTACAAACAGATAGCTTACCAACCAACAGTTTTAGATTAATCTTTACAAAGACAGTTAGTTTAGCTCAATAGAGGAAAATTATTCAGTCAGATTTACATCCTGATTTTTGCTCCTTTTAACTAACTATGTTTTCCAGCTCTCAGGTTTGAGACGTGTTTGTGGAGGAGGCTTACCAAATGTCTCGCAGTATTTTTGCTCTTTCTGTTTGGTGAAACATCTAAAAATCCTTTTGCATTTATAAAACCAGTGATTTATAATTCTTGGCCTTAATCCTATTGTAAATGAATGCATAAATCAAGCGCATTTTCCCCTTTTACATTTTACTGATGTGGCTAGTGACACATTTCTCTTCCTTTTATTCTATTGACAAGTTGCTCACTGACTAAGGACACCAATAACAATGATTTGGAATGACTTCTTGATTAACTAATACAATTTGATTGAGTTTTAAACCACAGCAGGTTCTAAATGCTGTTAGTAAGGAATCACACTATTGGTTGTAAATTTAACCATCATTCTGTCGTGGTCAACTTTTCTATTCTAGCAAAGCATTTTAAGAAGAAACACAAGTTGAATTCATATTAATCTATAATATGTAATTGTTTATGTGCTATGTTTTCTGAACCTCTATAGATGATCTTGACCATCTTGTTAACTGAGAGCAAATATCAGGAAAACTGAGTCATATAAATGATGACTGGAGGAATATTGGCAAGTCATCAGATTGGAGATCAACACTAATTATAGACAACAGACCAATGTTTCCTACAATTGATTTTGTAAATAAAATTTTATGGTTCCCCAGCCATATCCATCTCTTCATCTATTTTCTGTGGCAGTTCTGTATTGTAAGGACTGACTTGAGTAGTTTCAACAAAGTCCATGTGTCTTTCAAAGCCTAAAATAATTACTATCATCTGGTCAGTACCCAAACTGCTTGCAGATCCTTGGTTTTGCAAATGGCTCAATTTATCTCAATGCCTTTTCCCTGCATAATATTGAAAGTGGAGTGCTTATGGAAACTACTTAATTTTCTTAGAAAATTTAGGACATATGAAAAGCTACTAATGTACTTCACAAAGTCATTATGTTCACTTAAATAAATATATTTCAGGTGACATCTTGACTTACTCTTGCTTGACTGAGTATTTTGATATGCTTATTAGGTAATTATATGAAAGTATAATTAAGTCATTAATGTTAATGACTTTTCAGTGAAGGTGTAATATCAAGTAAGCACCTCCTGTGATACATACTTGGATAGATTACTTTATATGGGTAGCAGTTATATTCCAGAAAGTAGCATCTTTTAAGAACAGAAGGAACAATGCTACATCACACTCCAAAGAACACAGTTAACTTCTCATGTTCTCTTTCACTGGAGCTTCATTTTACAGAGAAGAAAATTAAACTTGGTCTTCGTAAGTGTGGTGACTATATTTAATGACCAGTGCAAGTGACAAGTCAAGACCACAGTGCTCACTATTCTACATAAAGGAGAATAGTGTCTTCCAATGATCTCCCTAACTTCTGTGTACTCATTGTTTTTTTAAAAAGCATTAGAATATTTCTCAAAGGTCACCAGTTACTGATAGTCCCGCATTCACTAGCTCGATAAGATGGTAGTTAGCAGATATAATCTAATCCCATATGTGTAAAATAGAAAGAAAATATCCAAATGTTGTACACTTTAAAAATCAAGAAATGTTACAGAGAAAAGATTATTTATGTTCAGAGTACCCCTAATTCTCTGCTAGGCCTCTTCCTTTTATCTTTTTTATTTTAGAAGATTTTTTATTATTTATTTATTTATTTTTAAGTGTATGAGTGTTTTGCCTGCCTTGTGTAAGTGTACCACATGCATGCAATGTGCATGGAGGCCAGAAGAGGGCATCAGATTCCCTGAAATAGGAGTTACAGATGGTTGCTAGCCACCATGTGGGTGATGGGAACCAAATCTGGGTCCTCTACAAATGAAATCAGTGTTCTTAATGACTAAGCTATCTCTCTTAATTTTTATTTTATGTGCATGACTGTTTTGCTTGTTTGTGTATAGTTACACTGCCTGCATGCAGTACTTGTGGAGGCCAGATCTTCTTGAACTGGAGTTACAGATGTTTGTTAGCCACTATGTAGGTGCTGGGAGTCAAACCCCAGTCTTTGGTAAAGCAGCCAGGGTTCTTAACTGCTGAGTCATCTCCCAAGCCCCAAGATTTCTGTATCTTTATTTTGAATTGTCTGTATATGTGTGGATTTGTTCGCATGAGTACAGTGCCTGCAGAGGTGACCTGAGAGGGTGTCAGATTCCCTTGAGCTGGAGTTATGGGATGTTGTGAGGCACCAAAAATGGGGGCTGAGAACGTAATGCAAATCCTCTGGAAGAGGGTTATTTGCTCTCAATAAGCCCTAAGCGTTCTTTAGAGGATGTGAAAATATGCTTATTGGTCTCATAATTTCTTCAGTCTAGGCCACTTTTGCTCATATTTATTAATACTATTCTACAACAAAGTCAATGGAGAGTTACTTGAAAGCACAACAGGACAGTGAGCCAGTTGGACATTCTATCTTTTTGATGTTTATCATGACTAATGATGTGTTGTGGACCTTAGGCACAATAATCTGTTGTGTCCTTTAGCATGGATCTCCGGAGTTCCTTATACTGTCCAGTACTGCTGAACTAATGGCTGCCTCTCCTCTCCTTGATACCAACTTTATTTGTAAAAACACATCTCTCCATAAAAATCCCAGATTTGAAGAATGTTTCATAAAGTTCTTTTGCAGACACACTGAGAATGAAACAAGTTTTCTTAAGACTTATAAAAGTTTCAGGGATGGTACATCTATGGATTGGCATGGTATTAATTATTTTCCCCTAAATAATATGGTTATAATTAGAGTATCTTATATAGTGGAACAATTGTAACCACTTTTATAAATATTTGACATAAAAATTCAATTTGTGTGTATGTACAGCTTAGGTTTTAAAATGAATCGATCTATTAAATTAAAACTTGAACTAGGTTAAGTTTCTTTACTTTGCATATAGGTGCCAAATAATTATGACCATAGGGAATAGAATTATGTATTAATTTCTTATTTATGTTAATATAAATTATGGTAGGTGAAAAGAAGCCAGAGCCTAGGTACTGTGTTCATTGCATGAAGTATATAACAAATTCTAATCTGAGGGTTGGGATTTTTCTGGCAAGTAAAATTTGGTGGTATAATGGGAGAAAAATCAAGAGAGTTGAATTTTTTTGTATCTTCTCTGGGTTGTGCTAAGTATAAGATTGCATTGAGGGGAATAAACTTACATGATGTGAATAAACAATTGAATATACCTTCTACATATTCTACATGCAAAATTATAACTGTATCATAACAGAAAACGTATGCGGCACCCTTAGCTTTACTAAAATTACTGAATAATCACACAGGCCCTTTTCTCCAGCATTTGATGAAATACTATTTAAAGGTTGTTTTAGGAATGTGTGGCAAACCCATCTGTTGATTAAACAGTATCAGAAAATAAGAAAGAATTAGAAGCCAAAGGGGAAAGCATAGTCACACAAAATTTGGACCTAAAGTAATGTCTGGGTACAAATTTCAGGAATGATAAGTCAGCTAGAGTACATCTTTGTTCAGAGTAGGAATTACTAATCTTGTCTGGATATGATTAGTCCATTAGGAAAAGACTGTGAGGTCATTAAGGAAATTAACATATTCCAGGTGCATTATTCTGTTGGCTGTCACTGTGGAAATGTGTTTATTCATGTGAAACCGGGGGAAATATAATTTGATTCAGATGTGAAGATAGAAGGCACTGTGCTCCAGTGTACTGGAGCACCACTCTCCTGCTGGCACAAAAAATCCAGACCTTGAACTTCCACAATGTGTTTAGTATGCTTCAGCAAATCTGTTTTACAGAAGCAGTGTTTTCAACATCAAATTCCATCAACATAGCAAATGAAGAATGTAATGCATTTTTTGGATGTTGATTTGCATATTTTTGCAGAGAAATAATTGTATTTTAAGTCTTATGAAACAGAATACTTCATTGATGTGTGCAGTTATGAACATCTTTGATTTATTTATTTATTAACTTAAAATTGCTTTGAGGGTCTGGGGAAATGGCTCAGTGATTAAGAGTACTTACTGTTCTTGCAGAGGACCCAAGTTCAGGTCTCAGCAATCCTCTGTAACTCCAGGTACAAAGATTCTGAGGCCTCTTCTGGTCTGTATGGACACTGTGTGCACTTGGTACATATACATACATGCAGACAAATGCTCCTGTACATAAAATTAATGAAATAAATATATCTAAAACAACCTGGTTTTGAAAGTTGCTAGTGTCAGACTTCATTGAGGTGCATACTGATTGAGAAGTACACCTCTTCAGGCAAAAAAGCCTCAAGTCAAACATCTTGGAAAATAGTGCATTTCACCTCCTTATTTCATTGTCAAAATTCTTTTTATTTATTTATTATTATTTTTGTATTTTATGTGTATGAATGGATTGCCTGCCTGTATGTAAGGGGATCTGTATCATACAATGCCTCAGAGGTTAGAAAAGAGTGTTGAATTTCCCTGGAACTGGAATTCCAGATGGTTGTTAGCTGCCATGTGTGTGCTGGAAACTGAACCCAGGCCCTCTGCAAGAGGTTCTTTAACTCATAAATTAGTTATTTGAAGTGATTTAGAAAGTACCTAAATATTTAAGCTTAAAGTGTGACATATTTTTATTTTAAAATATATATTTATTATTTATTTATTTGTTTATTATTTGTTTACTTATGTGCATTTGTGTATGTATGTATTAGTGTGTATCATGCATGTGCTCTTTGGGTGCTCACAGAGCCAGTAAGAAGGCATCAGATTCCCTGGAACTGGAGTCATAGGCCATTGTGGGTGCTAGGAACTGAACTCTGGTCTTCTTTAAGATCAGCAATCAATTTTAATCATGGAGCCATCTCTTCAGTCCCATTTTTCCATATATAAAGAAAATAATGGCATACTATTCCTAGGAAGTAAATAGCATAAGATGAAAACCAGGTATGCTTTGCTTTATGAGGCAGGTATGCTTTATGTTCATGAACTCCTCTGAATATTTTCCATCTTTCACTTTCAATTTTAAAACAGAATTAGCTTTTTTCATTTAAAGTGCTTTTAAGATTCCCTTTCTTGGGTAAGCTATTAGTTTCACACAGTAAGAAGGGGTAACTTGACATTTACAGAAGGCTTGATTCTCCTCAATTATATAGGAACAAAGAGTGTTCACAGGTGTGTCAGTATAAGAGCATTATATAAACACTTTAAAAAAGCAAGTCTGTTCTTTAATTTTATGAAGTCATTTTTATCTGCTTAGTTGAATAATAGATGGGTGTTGAAAAGAAAAGAGAAAAATATCCAGCCATAATTTAAGCACCCTAAGTTTCCATAAGTATTTAGAAAGACATAAGACTATAAGAGTTAAAAAATTAAAAACAACAACCATAAACATTGGTAAGGCCAAGAGATAAAGAAACTGAGGACACACAGCAGAGGATGGACCTCAGGGTCTTTGTTCATTTATGATACCATATGGTCAGGAGACTGAAGTTAGACTCCTCCCCTTGACCCAGGTGTTGTAACTGGTTGGATGCTTTACTCTTGACCCAGGTGTTATAAGTGGTTGGGCCTTCCCTCTCGACTTAGGTGTGTTGTAAGTGATTGAACACTTCCCTGTTGACCCAGGTATTGTAAGTGTTTGGACCCTTCACTCTTGACCCACCTGTTGGTAAGTAGTTGGACACTTCCTTGTTGACTCAGGTGTTGGTAAGTGGTTGGACCCTTCACTCTTGACCCAGGTGTTATAAGTGATTGAACCTTGCCTGTTGATTCAGGTGTTGTAAGTGATTGAACCTTCCCTGTTGATTCAGGTGTTGTAAGTGGTTAGACTCTTCCCTCTTGACCTAGATGTTGGTAAGGGGTTGGATCATTCACCCTTGATCCAGGTTTTGTAAGTGATTGGATCCTTTGCTGTTGACCCAGTTAGTTGAATTCTTGGTTTGTAGCTTCATTAACCAAAAAGTAAGCAAAAATTTCAACTCAAGATTGTGCTGCTCTTCCATTCTTGCTATATTTCTAAAGGTGCTAATAAGCACACATAGATGTATAACTAGTGAAAGCACTCTAACATCTTTTGGGGGAAGAAGAGTTCTTTTCACTGTTCTTTGATAAGGTGGTTCCCTTGGGAAAGCTTTCTGGAATGGCTTGAATTTATAAATACACCTTTGCATCTGACCTAACAAAATCCTTTGAAACAATATTCTGATGATTCTGATGTTTTATTTTTTTTACAGATTTAGTTTTGACTCACTTGGTTTCAGTTTTTTCTGCATCACAATAGTCTATGAATTTTTTAAATCATAAAGAAGAACCTTTGGCCAATACTTCATAGTCATGCCTGATTTACACATTTTAATCCTAGAGAAGAGAATTCATTGTTAAAAATTCACAGGGTCCTGAGCTCAAAGAAGCCAAGCTGATGATGAATTACCCAATAAAGAGTGAGAGATCATTCTTGGGTTTACTTTCACAAATGTGGCGATATCATGTCCTAGCTTCTTGCAAAATGCTATTTCCATTGAGTTGTCACATGTTGTTTTCCTCTTGCACATTCATGGGTGTACTTGGAAAAGAGAAACCTCCTTAGTCTCACTGTATACAAAGCCTACAAATGTGAGGTAGGAAATTCGTGAAGGAACCTGAAAACCACAGGTCTCAGCTTTCTCTTCCTACCCATAGCAATGATTGTTTTTTCTGCCTTTTAATTCTAGATTTATTATATTCAGTCCAAAGCAGACAGTCAGGATTGCCTGGGGACAGGCTCAGTTGACAAGTGTTTTCTGGACAGGCTGTTACATTAACCTAACTGAGGCCTCAGGATTTCTCATATATTTAAAATGTTTTCTTTGATGAGAAGGAACTCAGTAGAAAGATTTTTTTTCCTCAAAACCATTGACACATAAGGTAAAAAAAATCTTTCACTTTAGAGTTAGGACCAAAAGATTAGATGTGATTCTGCTATAATGTTTTAATATTGAGACAAATAATTCTTCTCTTTTGCAACATCAAGTTTATATGTATCCAAATGTGATTGCACAAGTGAATTACCTCAGGCAAACTATTTCAACATGTGTCAGGTGAAATTTCACCACTTCTAGCTGATAGCATCTCTATAACCAAACTTATTTTGTTCCATTTTTAATGTTTGATTCAACACAGAAACAATTTTAATGCTTTAATTGAGAAATTGGAATTTGGAGTTAATATTGGGTTTAAAACCCTGTGAATTTTCAAAATATCATATAAGAACAAACACTTCTAGCTAGAAAATTCGAAGATCACATTTATTGGAACTCACCAATGAGAGATGGATTGTTCACAGTTTTGATAGACAAAGTAGAACACATGTAAGACTGAACATGAGTTCATAGTTCATGTGTCTAGGGTTATACTTGAAATTCATCACTGAATAGTGAGCACAGTACAAGTGAATCAGATCTCATTAATGACTCTTCAAGATGAAGAGCAAGACCCAGCAGAGGCTTGGGTCTTCCCATTGTGTTCTTATACCAAACAAACTGTAATATTTTAGAATATATAAATTCTCCACCCAGAGATATTCATACACTAATCTTAGAAATCACTGAATAATCTGTCTTACTTGGCAAATAAGAATGAAGTTTGTAAAGGAAATGAAGGTAGCTAATCCACTGAACATAAAATAGGAGAAAGCATCTTGTTTTATCCAGGTATACCCAGTATAGAGAAGGCAGGGCCATTCGGTGTGGGAGAGACAGACAGACGAACCAGCTCATGAGAAAGACACAGTGGCCCCTGTTGGCTTTACGTAAGGATGAAGTGGGCGAGGAGTCAAGAAATACGGGTACCCTTAGAAATTAGCATATCCAGGAAAGTATGTTCTCACAGAACCCCAGAGAGCAGCCACACACATACACGCTTTTCACCCAGCAAGTCCTGCTTCTGACCTCTGACTTAGGGAAGCATAAGATACTAAATCTATTGTTTAAGGCAACTCTGTTCATGGCAGTTTGCCATTGGCAACAGGAAAATGACACAAATTAGATGCAATATTTTCACACTGTAATTGGAATAGACTTTTGTCTAGAGCTTAGAAGTGAAAGATCTTTATAAAGAAAAGTTGAGAATCAAAAGTATGTATAGGAACTCTTCCTTTCCTCCATAAATTCACAAGAAGGTAGGTTTCTTCACCCAGAATTTCTCTTGGTTCCACCTGCATCCTATGTGTGGGAAACTTTCAGTCTGGTGGTAGATTAGCAAAGGTATTTGCTATAATCTCTAGCATTTCTTTAGGAAGCCCTATAGCCTGGTGTAACTAAACCTTCTGTTTCCATCCCATTTCTACCAGATTATGGTTGTGTCTTAGGAATCTGCTTTCTTATGCATTCCATAGAGATATATTTGTATATCTGTGAAACACAAGTGATGCCACTCATCCTCTTGATAAGGCTGGGTTGTCTCTATGAAGGGTCTGTAGCAGAAGCATTCAACTGCATGTTTATTTTCTAAAACTAGAGAAGATGAGTCTCCAAGACCCTCCTGAGGCTTTGATGAAACTGGTTTTCAAGACCTACATTGTTTTCTCTTCCTTTGTTTTTGTTCACACACTTAAATTCGCATTCCTTGGGATTATTTGGGTTTACTGCTATTTTCATGAAAGCTAATGGACTGCGGTAGTGACCTCCCCAACCCCACCAAGGAGGTAATCGCTTGCATCCTTTGTTTTCTGGGTCCCTCAGCAGACATGCTGAAAGCAGTTTTATTAAGACCAGGCAGATTTGATTTCTTGGAATTATTCCCTGGAATCTTGTCACATGAACTTTACAAATGTCTGTATCCGATAAAAAAGGACCCTATTCAAACTCAAGCAAGAGAATGAGTAAGTGGGCACAGCCTGAGAACAGGCCAACATCACACAGCAGTATGTCTTCTGATTATTAGCCCTTCATAGTGGCTGATTAATTTTCTTCCAGGAGTCATGCCAAATAGTGTCACTCAGCTGCAAATGAACCAACCAACAATGCTCTACCACTGTCACTTTTTGTCATTAAGATATTATCGTCCAACACTTTTAAAGTTGAACCTGAGGTTTAGTAAAGAGACAACTGTCTTCCTTTTAAAATTATCTGTCAACACTTGTTGCTCTCATGGTAGTAGATATGCTTAAAAATGGATCAAATCCCAGGATAGCTGGCTGCTGGACATGTGATATCATATTTTAAAGCAGATCTAAATTTGCTCAGCAAGGAAATTCCACTACATAACTTACTGTTTACTTACAAGAATTGGTAAGTAATGCTAGTTAATGCGAGTGTTGTGTTGTTGTGTAACAAAATATTTGGCTTTTTTTTTCTTTTTTGGTCCCTGGTTCCCTGAAATTTATCCAGTGATACAGAGTGTTTGCTTTTAATGGCGGGGCCCTCACAGCATAATTAAATTACGCTAATAGGATGGCTGCTAGAGAGTTCTAGGTGGTCACAGGGTGGCAACGGACCCTGCTGAAAAGAATTGATTAGAAAATTTTGATATGTGGTAGGCCTGATTTGACAGTGGAGGAAGAGGGGGCCAGAGATGGGATTCAGCCAATCCTGTGACACAGTGATACTCTGGTGATACTCAGCATCAGACGCTGGAGGCAGCTTTGTGGACGGTGGCCCTTCTTCACATGCTTGAGATCTGAGCTTTTACATTTGAGTGATTCCTGGACTTCATTTTGATGCTCCTTATTTGTATTGTTTATAAGAAATGTGCAATTATAAGTACACTTTTCTGAGTTCTACTGGCTATTGATAGATTCTAAAAAGGGGGGGGTCACGGTCTTTAGTTGTATACCCTTAACGGAACGCACCGGCTGCAGTGGACAGCTCCAAAGCCGCCATTACACAAATGACCCTCGTCAATCTTGGTGAACCACAAAACAAAAGAAATATATGTAACCTGGAAAGAGACTTACGGAGAAGATGGACGGGTGGTGGTCGGGGGTGGGAGATAAGAGTGATCACTATGCAAAATTTACCTGTGTGAAAGTGTAAAGATACTTGAGTATTTTTATTCACATCTATAATTTCAGCATTTATAGGCAGAGGTAGGAGTATTTCAGCAAATGTGAGGCCAGCCTTGTCTACAGAGCAGATTTCTACAGGCCAGTCAGGGATATATAGCAGGATCTTTTCTCAAAAAAAATAGATTAATATCTCAAAGCTAAGAAGCAAATACAAAAGTGCTTAATCATGTCTGCTTTAAGCATATATAATGTTTAATTAAATATTTGTACATTTCATAGGATACATTTTAATCATATTTAGAGTCCCTCTCCCATCTGTACCCCATATATCTTCCCCACAGGATTTCATCTACTGGAGCCTGGTCAGCCTATCCAACACCACTCCCTTAAAGAAGACCAACTCTCCACCCTTCCCCCACCCAGCAGTGATCAGTTGCCAATAGTTCCTTAGCTAAGGTTGGGGCTTCTTACATGCTGGTTTCTGTCTGGTTTGCCTTTGTATGGGTCTTATGCAAGCTGTCACCCTTGTTGTAAGTTCCTATGAGCAATTTCCCAGCTGCCTGGAAAACTTTGTTTCCTTGTGGTCATCACCTCCCCTGGCTCTTATAGTCTTTTTGTTTCTCTCTTCCACAATGGTCCCTGAGCCTTGGTTGACAGAGGTTTAATATTGGAAACCTATCCAGGGACATGGATTCTGTAGTCTCTTTCTCTATATAATTTTTTAAGATTATGAAGGGCTTAAAAATTTGAAGCTAAATACACAGGAAGCACTTCAACCGAGGATGGCTTTGAACCTGAAGCAAAATTTGAAAACATTTCCTATAACTTTAAAATAAAATAAAATAAAATATATCTAAGTCAATCACAAACAGCCAATCAGTAAGTTCTGTAACTGGGGATCTTGGCATTGGACTATACTTGAATAAGGCAAATATCTTGTGGTAGCCAATCAAGTAGTAGCTTAGCTCAAGTCATTGGTGATGTTTGTGAAGATGGTACTTTTACAGGTTCCAAGCACTAGCCTGATTCAGAAATTCTTTAGTGTTTAAATAAACTTGCTCAGTTTACCTTGTGTGAAGCTTTTCTTTCCACAATGGGAAGACGTAACCTCTCATTTATACTCACTTCAACACTCCCTCGGGGCAGATAACCCATGTGTGTTTGTGCTGGAGTGGGCTGACCCGTGCTCAGGGAATGGTGAAGTACAGCCTGTTCACCACACTGCACTTAGTTACCTCAGTCTTTCTTTGCTAACAGGAATTCTGAGACTTCTGAGATAATTTGTTCACAATGTTCTTCCTCACTCCCAATTTGTTCCTCCAAAACAGAGAATGAAAATTTGACTTTTAAGCTGTTAAACATGTTATCAACACTTTGCCAAATTCTGCATGGATACATTCATTTGTCATTCCTTAACAAACTGCATCTTACTGTCTTGAAATATATCTTTCAGGAAACCTGGAAAATAAAAGAGACTTGACACTACCCCAGAAGCCCAGGAATCTTCCAGCTTCAGACACCCAAAATGGAGATGTACAAACTGCTGGGCAAAGAATTCCAAGTAAGTGTTTTTAGAAAACTCAACACACTTCAAGAAAACATGGAAAAGCAATTGGATAAAGTCAGGGAACAATAAATATCTCAGGTTAGAAGTTATCAGAGACTGAAATAAACTGCTCAAAAGAAAGGAAATAATGCATGGTATTGTGAACACAGCCAAGTACATGGGACTGGAGAGGTCATAGACCCTAGAGAAGAATCTACTTCTGTCACTTCCCTAGATCAGAATAATTTTTGCTGTATTCTAAATACCTATCCTTATATCTACAGACAAGTATACTTATTATTATTATCACTCATCAAAATGTTTCTTTTTGCAACAGATAGAGACAGACTATTTCAAAGTTCTACAAGTGGTCAAACACAAGTGTCTGTGAGGTACCCAGCCCTAAGTGACACATCTACAATGTAACCTCTACATGATGTTCCTTAGAGAACATCATGAAAGAGAGGGCCAAAAAATGCAAATGCCAAAGAGACAAAATATTTCCTGCTGTTAATGCATTCTAGGCTTGGTAGGAAAGCTGTTTCAATAAAATCTTCACAGTGTGGTGGTCTAATGAGATCTGCATGATGACAAAACTAATTGATGTGCCAAGGAGTTTAAGCGAATATCACATGGTTCGACCTCAAGTTGAAAGCCTACAGGCAATCAATGGATACTGAAGGAGAGAGAATCAGTTTACTCAGGGAGTCATTCCTTGAGAAGTTATCTAATCCCAAGTGGACATTCGTAAACACAGGTACACAAGAGTACCACTAAAATAACGCAGTGCGTGTGTGTGTGTGTGTGTGTGTGTGTGTGTGTGTGTGTGACTTGAGAGGGAGTGGGGGACATACTGGGACAGATGGAAATAATGCAAAGATAATACTCATATGAAATTCTAAAAAAAAAAAAAACAAGAAAATCAAAACATGAAAAAAAATCTCTTGACACTAGGATTACCCTGGGTTGCCTCCAAGTTCTTTTCCTGGTTTTCATTCATCCATGGACTTGTTACCCAATAACATACTGCATAGTTTCTATTTCAACTTTCTGTCTCTCATTCCAAGAATATAAGCTCTGCAATGCCAGGTTATTTTTTTCCTGTTTTGTTCCTGCAGCTCACTGTAGCTCCTGAAAAGTGATAATGAAATGGGAGAAAGGTGTTAGAGTCTTCACAAACAAATTTCAAATAAAATATTAAATAGGTGGAGATAATGGGACAGCATTGCATGTGATGATTAAAGGTTATTTAAAAAGTGTTCTGGCCTGGAGATGCCTTGGCGGGTAGAGGCACTTGTGAACAGGCCTGAGGACCTAAGTTCCACCTCTGGATCCCACAAGGTGGCAGGAGAGAACCAACTCCTTCTAGTTGTCCTCTGACTTCCACAGGCGCACCATGGCACCTGAAAGCTGACACTCATACACATCTGTACCCAGGTACACCCACAAAATAAATCAAATAAGTAAATGTTAGAGTGTTCTACTTTATTCCCAACTTATAATAGTTAATGTTTTATAGCATAATGAGAATTCACAATGTGACATAAGATGTGGGAATGATTTATTTAATAATGGCTTGTTATTTTAAATCATATTTTTTGATCTTGACCTCAGAAGTCTACAACACATTCTCTGTTATTGGTTATTTTTCCTGTTCAATTTCTTCTCATCTGTTCTCTATCAAAGTATGCATTCCCCATGGGCTTTTTAAGTGCTAGACACCGAATGGTTAAATTTCAAGGTAAGGGTCTATTTATTGTGGTTCTCAACTGTAATTCTACGTCGTATTGTGCTGATTTTTATATTGCATATAATAAACTTACTGACTTACAACAAAAAATACTCATTGTAATAGCTACATTTCTGTTGCTGTGATATAAACACTGACAAAAGCAACTTATTGAAGGAAGAGTTTATTTGGCTTATGATTCCAGAGGGATTAGAGTTCATAATGGTGGGGGAGGCCTGACAGCAGACAGAAGTGACCAGAGCAGAAAACTGACCAATTAAATCTTCAAGCAGGCACAAGAAGAAGAGAGAGACTGGAAACTGGGCAAGACTTACGGACTCTCAAAGGCATCCTCCAGTGACATGCTTCCTCCAGCATGGCCACAATCCTAAAACCTCCCAAATACTTGGAGATATGAGGGACATTCTCATTAAAATTACCACATTACACTCCCTGACTCCCATAGGCACATGGTCATATGAAATTATAAAATGTATTTAGTTCACCTATAAAAGTCCTCATAGTCTTCATCAGTCTCAATATTATCCCGAAGTTCAGATTCCAAAGTCTCTTCTGAGACTCAAGGCATCTCTTAACTGTAAGTCCCAGTAA
Organism: Eospalax fontanierii; assembly: GCA_035773235.1. Classification (NCBI taxonomy): domain Eukaryota; kingdom Metazoa; phylum Chordata; class Mammalia; order Rodentia; family Spalacidae; genus Eospalax; species Eospalax fontanierii. The sequence continues at coordinate 68,020,710 of CM069535.1, read as the reverse complement.
AATCAAAAGACAAATTACATACTTCCAACATATAATGAAACTGAATATACATTCCCAGTCCAAAAGAGAGGAATTAGGGTATACAGAGGAAATACCAGACCAAAAGAAGATCAAAAATCAGCAGGGCAAACACAAAGTCCAATAGCTCCATGTCTGACTTCTGGGACTTTATTTCCAAAGGGCTTAGATGGCTCAGCCTCTCCAGGTTTGCGCATGCGATATACATCTCCCGTTGGGCTGACACCTCTCACTGTATGCAACTCTCCTTGGCAGATGTCTCATGGCTTTAGTATCTCTTATGTCTTGGGGTCTCCACTGTCAATCAGGCTTCACCTCCACAGCTCCATGCAATGGCCTGTCAGGGCCTCCTGGCTTATCATGATCTTCTTTGTGCAAGGACACCCATGCTGTGGATAGCCTGTGGATAACAATAGATCTCTGAAATTGTGGACAAAGAACAAATAACCCCTTTATTCTTGAATTTTCATGCCTCTAAAGATACCACCACATGAACAACACTGCCAAACTTGACTGCCAGCCTGGATGGACCGTTGCCTACTTCATCCACTTTAGCAGTATTTCTATACTATGGTTTTTGAGGAGCAGAAAAATCTCTCCAAGATTTTCCTCTAAGCAGTTGGAGGCTTAACTGGGTTTGGTCTTACCCTACAGGTACTCTTTCTGTTGTTATAAGTGCAAATCTGTAGGCTCTCCTTATTGCTCTAACCTCTCTATCAAGGACAGCGTCTCCGTCAGCACGTCTTGATTCTAACATAATAACTTAGTGTTCTTTTTCAATTCAGAATGCACATTTTGCTTTTCTTTCACTTACTCTTTTTCATTGGATTTTCATAATATTCACCATTAATAACCATGCTACTGATTCAACATAAGGCTGTCTTGAAATTTCCTCTGCCAAAGAAATTAGTCCATTACTTTTCTACTTAGCCACACGCAACCTGTTAATCTAGGGGCTGACTGCAGTCAGATACTTTGCTGAAACATCCTAGTTGCTGTTTAAGTCCTTATTATCCTCTGGAAATACTTTGCTCTCAGCACTTTCTTCCAGGGTATTACTAGAATGACTCTGCTTATAACATTCAACTGTTTTTCTAGCCCAAACTTCTGAAAACTTCCATATTCCTCCAAATACCCACATATGGTCAGATTCTTCACAGCAACATCCCACCTCCTGGTATCAATTTCTGTCCCACTTTTCTTTTGATTGCTGTGATAAACCACACTGACCAAAATTAGCATGAGGAGGAAAAGTTTTATTTCAGCTTACGGTATTGTCCTTCATCAAGAGAAGACACCGTAGGAGCTCAAGTAGGAATCTGGAGGCAGAGACTATAGAAGAACACTGCTTACTGGCTTGCTCCCATGGCCTGTGCTCATCCTTGTGGGTCTGGACATGACATAAAGGCATTGAGTGGGTAGCAGGACCTCGGAGACTCTGAAGGGACAGTAGCAGGGTGTCTGAAAGGTGTCTGGCCTGCTCTGCCTTGAGGCTATGACCCAGGCCCCATAAAGATCCTTGCAGACCAAAGCCAGGACTTAGGATTCATTTTCCTGTTCCACAGAGCTTGCTTAATCTTCTTTTTTTCCACACATAACATCTAAAATCACCTGACCCCTATAGGCCATGTCAGCCCTACAGCCTTCCAGCCTTTACCTAAAAGACCCTGCCTTGAACTTTCCCACCTTCAGTAATGGCCAGACAGGCCTCCCTATATAAACCCCTGCCTTGATCTCAATAAAGGAGCTGTCCACTGACACAGACTCCCAGGTGTTCTTGTCCATTGTACTCACCACCGCCTGAGGACCCGTTCCCCACTAGCCTCCCTGCCACCTGGGTCCCCATGATCAGAACCAGAGCTCAACAACTTCCCAAGAGCCATGTGGGACAAGAGCGAGAAGAGACTGACACAGCCTGATTTCTTATATGACCCAGGACCATCTGCCCAGAGGTGGCATCAACCACAGTATGCTGAGACCTCCTAAACACCCAATAATGAAGAAAATGGCCCACAGATATGGCCAAAAGCCAATCCAATGGAGGAAATATCTCAGTTGAGGTGCCTTCTACCCAGGTGCATCAAGTTAACAACTGAAGTTATCTAGTACACGTACTCTCTCTGTTTCCATGTGTCAGTTTAGCAGGATTCTTTGTTTCTTTTACTTTTTCTTTATTTTTTCATGTGTATGTGTATGTGGTGTGTGCATACATGTACATGCACTTTTTGCCTGTGTATGGGTGCATGTGTGTCTTCATGTGCTTGTTTGTGCACGTGGAAGCCTGGGGTTGATGTTGGAAATCAGCCCCAATCATTTCCACATTACTCATCAAGGTAGGGTCTCTCAGTGAAACCCAGAACTGAATGATATGGCTCACTGTCAAACACTGTGAGACTCGGGTCACAGGTGGGCCACTGTATACAACTCAGCATTTATGTGAGTTTCTCGGAAGCTGAACTTCAGTCCCCATGTTTTCATGGCAAGTGCTTTAACTGCTGAACAATTTCCACTTACGTTACCTGGATTCTATACTCGTGTGTCTTATACAACTACAACCAACCTGTTAGCCTGTGTATCAGTTACTTTCTTTGTTGCTGTGATCAAATACCTTAAAGGAGGAAGGATTTCTTTTGACTCATAGTTTTTGAGGATATAGTTCAGCATAGAGGGGAGGTCATGGTGTCTAGAGAAGGAGCAGCTGGTCATATGAGGGTGAACTCAGGAAGCAGAGAGAGGACAGGATGTTAAACCTCAAGGCCAATACCCAGTGACTCATTTCTTCTAGGGAGGCTCCACCTCCTACAGGATCTAAAATCTCCCTAAACAGTGCCACGACCCATAGACCAAGTATTTACACACATGAATCTAAGGAGGAACTGCACATTCCATCCACAAAACCAGGAATGAGTGCTGTGTTAGACTCAACATCATCACTCAAGCCCATGGAATCTTCAAAATCATTTCCTTTGAACTCACACAGACATCTTCAAGACAAAAGAATCCCACTCACTGCTGTGTTCTCATGCTCATTTTACAATAAATGTTACTGTGTGTATTTAAGGTCTCTAACATGGTGCTTTTGGAAGTTTAGGAACGAAAAGGTACTAGTCACGATTTCATTTGTTTTGGGTTCATGCACAGAAGAGGGGATGATAGGTCATAGGGTTTACTGTTTCTTAAATGACTTACCTGATTTTATCAATCTCACCCAGAACAGTTCTCTGTCACAGTCCAGCTGAGGAGAGCCTCAAATTACCTCTGTAGAATTCCTTTTACCACTTAACATGGAAATGACATTCCTTCCATATGCTCTTTCCATATGCTGGTGAAATCGGATTAAGATGCCCTCTCATGGGGGCTGATGGTTTTGGAAGAGTGAAGATGGGATTTTATGGAGTGTGCTTACTTTTGGCTAAGAAAGGATTTGGATACAAAAGCCATGGAAGATCCTAGTGAACTGGAATAATTAAATATTTATTCTGTGTTTTGTTTTGTTTTACTTCTACGTCACTTTAGTTCCCTCTTTGCTTTCTCATATACAAAGAGACAGGATCATGAAATTCATCCTCAGATTAGTTTGGCACTGTTAGTCATGCATATCATTTCAATTTTCTTTTTCTTTTTTATACAGAGGGGCTTTCTTCTTTAAGTTATCGATTTTTAAGTAGATACCAATACAAAAATTATTTCATGGTTGTGTCTGGTATGGCAAATCTCATTCCTATTTCTTTCTATATACTGGTTATTTGTTGGAAATATTTTTATTTTCTCTCTCTATTTCACTGGAATTATATACATAAGTAGTTGATATTACATATGTATGCAGTAGATATTACATTTGTACACAATTGATCTTATATATATATGCAAATATGTATGCAACTGACATTAGGTATATAAGGAGTTGATGTTACACAGTAAGCAGCTGATATTACATATGTAAATAATTGATGTTACATATGGAAGTAGTTGATATGACATGTATAAGTAGCTGATATTACATATGTAAGTTGTTAATATTACGTAAGACTTTTTTAAATTGTAGGAAATTCATTATATTTACTTCTAGTATAGTAGAAGACAGAGTACTAAGTATTTTTAGTAAGAAGTGTGTACTTGAATCAGACAGATCTAAAGTTATTTGAATAGAAGTATAAGTGGAAAGTTTGAACAGTACAGAAGCGATGACTACACTACACAAGCATGCAAATATACAAGTTGATCTTCTGGAGGAAGCTCAACATACCATTTTTAAGGAAGAGAACAAATAAAGAAGAGTAATTAGGAAACCTGTTTAAAACAGGGTCAGAAACTACATTAGGGCAGGAACAAGCCTGAGATGCCGGTTTACTTTTCTTACTTAAATAATTACTCTACGCATTTGCCAAAATCCAGTGGAGAACATCTGCCATTTCATGTATGTGTAGCAGCAGTACGAGCATATCACAGACTTCCAGCTACAGCGAGCATCATCAGAAGGACCACCACAGGCACACTCTGAAGCCACAAGCTCTGTGGGCAACTTCCCTCCTGCCACTGAGTGCAGCAGGGAGCCAGGAAGCGCTCCCGGGCAAACAGGACTGAGCATTCCCTTGATGGCTGACTGTCTTCAGGACTCAGCCGGCCTTGTGGATACTTTGAGCTGTAGGCAGCCAGCACGCTTCTTTTAGCCTCTCAGACTCTTCTTTATACTGAGCTAGTCTTGCCTTTCCTAGCCGCCTCTGACTCTTGCTCCAATTCCTAATGCAGACATTTGCCTTAATAAAATCCTTGTATGTTTAATTACACCTTGGGCTTGCTTCTTGGAGAACCTGGACTAATATTTCCCCTTATTTCAATTAAACTAGAGTTTTCTCACAAAAGTCTAACATCAATAAAATTGTTAAACATTTTTAATTTCTTTGACCTTTTAAGTAACTATTTCAGGTAGTGATTTTAAACCTTTGCATGTTCTCTAAAGGAATCTGATAATGTCTCTGGGATGGCAATTATCACTTATGATATCACATACTCAGGGTTGGAATAGACTCTTTTTCAAAAGGAGACAGCAGTCCCTGTTTTGTTTAACTGCTAAAGCCATTATCACCATACCTGACATGCTGTGGTCTGCATGGTTTCAAGGTGAAAGTTTTAGCAGGTTTTTTTGGGCTTGCTCTGAAATGGAAGATTGGATTATCAGACCTCCTTAACTCTTTTCTAAGCAATGCCAAGTAGCACACTTCATCTTCTGGGGCCCCCAGAGCATTAGTGTGGATTTAGTCAGAAACAAGAGCCTCAAGAGTACAAAATTATTTACAAATAAAGTATTTTCAGTGCATAAATTAAAATAATTTCCATGTACATTTGTGCATTTAGATTTGAGATGAATTTTGAGTACACTAGTGAAATTAAATTCTCTTTTCTAATCATTGTTCCTCATGATACTGCATTTTTCTCAGTGTCCGTGGGATTCCTTCATCTCTTTCTTCCCAGTAGTATATGTGTCAGGAATATAGTCATAGATGTAAATAACCCATCTAATGCACATGGGTATTTGAAGTCTTAGAAGGCTAGGGAAACCATTAGAGATTCATTAGGATCAAGAAGGAAACTAGGAAACTACCATTATTTATAAAGAGTTTATGAATTCAGCTTCAGTGGTATAGTTATTAAGAATCAAACCTTAAACTTATTTTAACATTTTTAAATTTTATTTTATGTATATGAGTATTTTGCCCGCACGTATATAAGTGTACCTGTGTTGTGCAGTGCCTGTGAAGAAGAAGGAGTTGGATCCCCTAGAACTGGAGTTACAGACAGTTGTTAGCTGCTGTATGGGTGCTGGGAATCAAACCTGGGTCCTCTGCAAGAACAACCAGTGATCTTAACCATTGAACCGTGTCTCCAGCCCTTCAAACTTTAAACTTGAAATCTATCAGAGTGATAAAGTTAAGTATTGTTAGGGGAACAGCAATGCAAGAAGTCTACCACATGGCACAGCAGAAAATAGTCTGTCTTTCTTACACTGTACTACTGGTCACTGACCCAGCCATTCCAACTATTGCAGTTAAAGGGTGATGAGCCACAGTGTTCTGACTATGGACCTTCTCACGGTTCTGGTCTGCTGGGATAACTATTAGCTGTTTTTCATACAGGTAGCATATTGGTTAGTGTGAAGACATTAATTACTGATCCCATAAAAATGGGGCCTTTAAAGAACACATTTTAATTATGAAATATTACAGGTTATTTCAGTGAGGCACTGCCTGCTTTCTGTGGCTCTTCATACTTCTGAATACTGAGGTTAGTGTCACCGAAGTCTCCAAGAAGCAGTGCTGAGGATGAAGCGCCTCTTCCCTTCCGGCCCTGCTCTCCCCGCCCTCACGCACGCCCCACTCTCTCCGCCACGATGGTGGTGCTGTCATGACACCACCACACTTCTTGGGTGGACTAGCGTCTCCACCGTGGTGAACTCCATGAGAAAACATCTCAGCTCCGCACACTTCCTACGTCGTCCTCTTCCACCACTCATTTTCTGCCACACCGTAGACCATGTTATTACCGATGACTGTACCATTTCTCGGGTATGGATATCAAGCACTCTGCTTAGTGATCACGCTTGGCTTCTTTGTTCCTCACTCTCTGTAGTATCCTCCCTTGATCAACAGTCCAGACCAATTAAGAAATTTCACGTCCTGTCCTTCTAATGCTTTGTCTTACACATTGTTTTTCCCTTTTAGATGCTTAGAATCCATCAGTGAAATAATTCCTTACGTTCAACTGCATTTTCACATCTTCTAACTTAACCAAAACCTTTATCCTGGTTAAATCTAACCTTTGGTTCCACACTTAACAACCAACTAAACCTAAATAATGAGCTGGAAACCCAGTGGGGCTAGATTCTTTTTTTTTTTTTTTTTCAAGTTTCCCTAAATTCTACCTATTCTACTGAACTCCTTGGACAAATTTTCTCTTATACTTCAAAAAAGTTTTCATATTTTCATCTTCTTCTTAAATCCTCAGCATTCATTTCTTCTTTCTCACTCTTAGCTGTTAAGACACTCAAGACAAAAACTCCTTCTTATTTATTATCCTCTAACCCACCAGACCCTTTGTGAGTCTGCTCAGAGTCCAGGTTCCATTGTAGTGGATGAATGGCTAGAGAATCTATGACAGAACCACTTGTAAGAAATGAAATGATGGTAAAATTTAAAAATGCCTCAAACCAATGTATGTTCAAATACAGACAAACAGAGAACACTGGGTCCCTGTTAGAGTCTGTTCATACAGATACTCTCTGACCAGAATCTTGTTCATATAGTTATACCTCCATCCAAGCTAGAAGTTCACAGTAGAAAATTCCTAACAGCCAAGTTTTCCTAACAACCTTTGAATGTGACAAGGTCACACACTTGATAAACTTTAAAATAAACAGGATGTAAAACACAGTGATGAAGCCATACATGACTTTTGTTGAGAAAAGTCAAACAAAAGTGACAGAGGGAAAGTCCTAGATGATGGACAGGATTGCGCCCTCCTGGTTACTCAGCCAATGAGGAAATGCAAGATGGGGCTTGTCACAGTTATAGAAATTGTTCTCTGTGCTCAATGTGATGCCTGCCAGTCTAGCATGAGGACTGACTTTGCAAAGCATTAAAATAAACTCCCTCGTTTATGCTGCTCTGAGTCTCTAGTGCTCTGATTATGAAGCGAGAGTCTTTGTTTCTCATACCACATTCCCAGTCTAATTACTTAAAGATTTTCTTGTGAGTCATGCTTTCCATATCATGGAATCAATTTCTGATTTCCACCCCCAAGTAAATCCCATTAATGCAGTTATATATCCTAAGAACTCTGATCTCTGAAATGGAAGAACCTGTCCTCAAATCTCCATTTCTGCCCAGATGTGTCATATATTCTTTCTTCCCTTTTAGAAAAAAATCTAATTGGTAAGTGTTTTTTGTTGAGAAAAAGTCTTACATGTACTTATTAGATAAAACAAGTATCATGAAATAAGGTAAAATTATAGGAACTGTAGGGGAGAATTTGGGAAATCAAGCTAAACCAAGGAACTGGAGGATCAGAAAAATATCACCAGTTACTCCCCCAAAATGCTGTGGAGACTTAACTAGTCAGAGCCTCAAGGGCCGAGGAAAGGCAGGCACATCAAGGTTCCATGCTGGTGTTCTGAAGGGTCTAAGTCTATACCTTTTGACACTCGACCTGGAGATCCTGGGATTGTTGTACTTCAGCAGGGCTGATGGCCAGGAAAAAGAAATGTGCATGGGAAGGAAGAATAATGAGGACAGGTTCAGGCAGACACACAATGTACCTGTCACACACCTACCTCTGAGGATCCTCACAGACTGACAGCCACAGCTTCTGCTCAGCACAGACTTCTTTCTGTTCCTTTGTTTATTTCTGACAAGAATGAGGCTTTAATCAATTTTAAGTGGAGTTATAACACTAAGATAAAAGTTGTTAACAAACACAATAGCAAACAGACATCTGATTAGTGAGAGGCATTATCCTGTACACGTCATGTTTTTGTGATGTATCCTCAGTGCACAACATTTATATGCAGAGCCAGTACTGAACAGCACAAGAATATCTGAAGAGGCTGAATCAGAGGAAGGTGCTTTCACAGACCGAACTTTCTAAATATATATCTTCTATAGGCAAATAGATTTAACTTATGAATAGTCAGGTAGAGCCAATTCTGTCAAATGCTCCAGTTAAAGACCCCAGTTTAGTGAGCAGTCCCACCCGTTCCGTCTGTATACACGACACGTTAACAACATTTATAAGTAAATGTGGCACTTTGTGACAACCACAACTATTATTATGAATATGTTGAATAAATTTTCTAGAACTAAACATGTAACTTGCAGCCTACTTTTATTTGTAAAGCCGAAGCACTGGGTGCTGCTGGTTAACTGTACCACATAGAAGAATGGCGATGCTATATATTCACAGACCTCTTTATAATCATGACAGAAATGTCCAAGAGGGATTAAGAGGACTTGAGATGGTTCCAGGCCTTCAAGTATTTTCAGACATGTAGCTGCTGCACACCCTAACCACCTAAGGAAACACTGCAGAAACTTGAGAGAGATTACTTACAGAATGACTTCAATCTGTGACAAATACTGTTAAAGTTTTAATTAGGACTAGAAAACTTTCAGTCGTAATGATTGTCAAAATTTCTGGGGATGGTAACTGAAATGAAGCAAGGGCAGTAGTGTGTGTGAGAGAGAGAGAGAGAGAGAGTGTGTGTGTGTGTGTGTGTGTGTGTGTGTGTGATATAAATATATATATAATGCCACTTTTCCATTTCCAAGGATAACACCATAAATGTGAGCATGGCTTCTCAAAAACATTGAAGCATTCCAAAATCAAAAACCTCATTCAGACCTTCACATTCCAAAGGAAAAATCTTAACAGTGCAAACGCTCATTGTAATGGCATTATTTATGACCTGGCCCTCTCTGATACACATTGGAGCAAAACAAGTTATATTTTAACATACTCTGCTGAAAACTGAAACAAAGAACAGCATTCATAACTATCTCCAAAACAGAAATCGTTGATTTTCATTTTAGCAGATTTTCATCTTTTAGGAAGACAGGATGGCATACAAATTTTCAATGAGGAGTTCCAAGGAACAGTTGTCTCTAACCTGACAAATTTAACTTATCGACAGTCAATCAATATTCTATGCCCCAATACTTAAACAATATTTTATTATTTCCTTGAGAATTTCATACAGTGTGTCTTGATCATATTCAGCCCCTCCCCATCTCCTCTGAGAGCCAGCCCTACTTTCTCACTGCCCAGCTTCATGTCCCCTTTGATTTTAACCCCAGCAAGTCCAGTTTCTTGTCCCCAAATACTCTTGAGTATGGGTCTACCCCTGCAGCATGGTCAGCTTTCCAGGACTTAAACTGCTAGAGTAAACTGGCTTGATTTCTCCCAGGAGCCATCCATTGCCATCGTTCCTCGGAGAGGAGCAGGCCTTCACGCTCAGTTCCCCTTCCACGCTAAGCTTTCCTCAGGCTTGAACTTGAGCAGGTCTTGTGCACACTGTCACAGTTCCTGTAAGTCCATATGTGTGGCTTCCCTGTGTGCCCAGAAATCACTGTTTCATCACCTCTAGTTCTTACAATCTTTTATTTTTAACGGAATTTTTGCAAATTTTGTAGCAATATATTTTGGTCATCTTCAGATGCCCTGCCTTCTCTGGACCTCTTTATACCCCTCCACCGGATTTCATGGTCTCTGTCATATATACTAAGGACTCTCAGGTTAACTTTGTGTATCTCAATGTCCTTCACTGTAGGTCCATCCCCTGGAGCCTGGTTAACCTATCTAGCATCACTTCCGTAAAGAAAACCAATTCTCTCTTTCCCAGAGGTTACTGGTTGCCAATTGTTCCTCAGATAAGATTGGAGCTTCTTGCTCACTTCTCCAATTCTACGCTGGGTTTCTGTCTGGCTTTAGTTTGCATGGGTCTTGTGCATGCTGTTACCATTGCTGCAAGTTCATATGAGTGACTCCCTAGCTCTCTGTAAAACTATTTCCTCGTGATCATCAACAAACTTTTGGTTCATAAAATTCTTGTGCTCTCTCTTCCACAACCGTCCTTAAGTCTTGGGTGGCGGAAGTTTGACATAGGTGTCCTCCTGTTCAGGAATAAGTAGTCTGTGGTCTCTTATGCTCTGCAGTTTGGACAGTTGGGGCTCTTTGGGTTAATCACCACCATTCGTTGCATGAGGAAGTTTCACTGGTGAGTAGAGAGGTTCAATAATATTCTTTCCACCCCCCCCCCATTCTGTTATGTTACCTGAGACTTACGTGTAGAGATTGCTTTGTAGTTGTCACTTAGTGCTGGGACACTTATTCTCCGCATTTAACCAGTTGTGAAACTTTGCAATAGTCTCCATTTGTTGCAAAAAGAGGAGTTTCATTGATAAGTAGTGACAGGTACATTTGTCTGTATATATAAGGATTAAATTTTGAATACAGTAAGAAATAACATTGGTCTAGGGATGTGACAAAAGGAGGATTTTCTGTAGGCTCTATGTATGCCCTCTCCAGCCATGTGTACTTGGCTGTGTTAGTTTAATTCTGTGCATGATTCCCCTTCTATTAAGAGAGTATTAAGTCCAATTAGACACCTATTGATTACCCCCAAGAAAAAACTCCCACTTTTGCACTAGTAGAAATTTTTGCTAATAGTCATTGCTGTGGTTCATAGACTTTACAGTTGGGTGAGATCATTGATTAGTTTTATTTCTTGGGAGGTTGCATAAAAGACACGGTAGGAATTAGTCTTCAGAGAGGAGACTTCCAAATCAGTGCCAGCTTGATTGCTTGATTAAAGTATGTCTTGTCTTCAGCAATGGGGTATTACCTTCAAGTTCTGGGAGGCAATCAAGGGATGTGGCAATAGCCTGTGTTATTTGGGAGTTTTATGGACTATTCTGAACAACAACTCAAAGGGAAATTTCTCCTGACTGGCACTGTGCTTTTAGTTAATAGACTTTGGCTACATACAAATATATATTATCATGTATCTATAATGTATAACATATATGTAAAACATGTAATTTTAAGTAGACTTTTGAAGAAATACATTTCCTCTAGGTTTTTACAATCCCTTAAGCATTATTTATATTTCCTCTATCTCCCACATACGACCCTCCATCCTTACTCCCCAGTTAAAGTACACACTGTTTTCCACATTTTCCCCTTATAATACCTGTTTCCAATTATCCCTCTTTCTTGAGTTCCTTCTTCACCTTTATCCTCATGGTTCCTTTCCATTCTCCTGACCTCCTGCAGTTACGTCAGGCTCTATTTTCACATCTAAGGGTTTGGAACTAAGATCCACAAATGAGAGAGAACAACCCCACTTGTTTTCCTGATCTGTGCTGCTTCACTTATTATAAAATTGCTAGTTCCATTCATTTACCTGAAAATGTCATGATTTTGTTTTTCTTTACTGCTCAGGAGAATTACATTGTGTAAATGTATCATGTTTTCATTCAGTGACTGAGGGACGTCTGGGTTTTCTCCATTTCTTGGCTATTGTGAAAAGAGTGGCAGCAGACATAATTGAAGAAGTATCTGTGTAGTAGGATGCTGAGTCCTCTGGGTATATGCCAAGGAGTGGTATAACCAAATTTGTTATGGGTCGAAATAAAGTTTCCAACACCACTTGGATGAAGTAACAAGGCACTTTATTATGGCCGATCAGGGTGTCTGGTTCGTAACCAGAAACAGCCCCAATCAAGCTAGGAAAGAAGCTTTATAGTGTTTTTATAGTGGTGACTGGTTACGATTTGAAACATCCAATAAGAATCAAGCATTTTTCTGGGCTTTTAATATCCCCATCACATTCCTGTTACTGTTGCACAGAAGCAGATCAGGTGGTTGGCTATTACAGCTTTCCTTCCCAGAGCAGGGCACCTTGGTCTGGCCAGTTCTTGGGGTTTGTGAGTTTACTTTTTCCAGCTATGTCGCTGGGAGGAGCTGAGCAAGAGTTAGGCACAGGCAGACGTTAAGTCTGGATAAACAGCTAAATGAAAGCTTTTTTCCTAGTGCACTATAAAATCATATGGCAGATTTATTTTAGTTTCTTAAGAGTTCTCCCCACTGATTTCCACAGTGGTTGTAGCAGTTTACAATCTCAGCAGCAATTACCGAGGCTTCTGCTTTCCCTACATCCTAGCCATCATTTGGTATCAGTTGTTCTCTTGATCTTAGCCATTCTGGCTAAGGGGAAATGAAATCTTAAAGATGTCTTAATTTGCATTTCCAAATTACTAAACATTTTGAACATGTTTTAAGCTATTTATTGGTCTTTTTAGTCTGTTCTTTTGAGACTTCTCTGTTCAAATCCATAGCTCCATAGCCCAGTTTTTAATTGGGTCCTCAGTTTTCATGCTTCTTGGGTTTTTGAATTTTTTTGTATGTTGTGGATATTAATTTGTGTCGAATATATGCCAGTGAAGATTTTTCGCCTAGTCTGTGTGTTACCTCTTCACTGGGTTGGTTGTTTCCATTGTCATACAGTAGTTTTTTAAGTTTAATAATGTCCCATTTGTCAGTTGTTAACTTAAATTATTGAGAAACCGAAGTCCTATAGTGTTGGCTTGATATATGTAAATCAATAAACATAATAAATCATATAAATGGACTTAAAGACAAAAATAACATGATCATCTCAATAGGTACAGAAAAGACCTTAGGCAAATCCAACATGCTTTTTTGATAAAGTCTGAGAGTAATTTGAACTGGAGAGAACATACCTCAACATAATTGAGGCTATAAACAAGCCCACAGTCAACATACTTCTAAATTAGACAAACTCTAAGAATCCCCACTGAAATCAGGAGCCAGAGAAGGCCCACGATATTTCAATATCATGCTTGAACCAAGAAAGAAACTAGAGGGGAACTAATTGGAAAAGAAGAGGTCAAATTATCCCTATTTGCAGATGACATTCACAAGAGATCCCAAAAATTTCACCAGAAAATCTCTAGAAAGTTTTCTTCTTAATAAGGGTCTAAAAGGGCCTCAAAAATATCTAGGGATATGCTGAAAATGTTAAAGATCTCAACAATGAAACATTAACTCTTTGTAGAAAGAGATTGAGGAAGAAAGTTATGTGCTGTCTTCAACAATAGGGTTATAACTGTCATATTTTGGACGGTAACTAAGAGAAATGACAATAGCCAGTAATAATTGGTGGTCCAAAAGAGGTAACCTATTCCTAATACTGTTTTTTATGTGCTAGCCTATGCTGTCTTCTAGGGAAATTTGTTTTCCAGTTACAGGATAATAATAACTTTTTTTCCGTAAATGTGTATGTATATATTTTAGGAAGTTTGTACAATAGTAGGCTTCATATGACTTTTTTTCAAAATGCTTTTAGTGTCAGTTATCCCTCCCCACATCTCCTCATGCTCTGACCCATTTAATCTTTTCTGCTCCATTATTCCTCTCTTCCTTTTTATATCAGGACATTCTATTACCCTGATGTTTAAATTCTAAGAGTGTTGCTAACAATTTTTAAAACTTTAGGGGTTAAGTGAAACTGATGAGTTATGGAAAATACATTATTTTCTAAGAATGTTTTGGATGAAGTTTTGCCTAATGTACTTACCATGAAGCCCTATAAATGCTGCTCTAGTGAGTCTCATGCAGTCTGTACTAGGTCAGACCATAGTTAATGTTAACTAGCTCAGACCATAACTAACGAACAATTTCAGCACCAATATGTGTTTGAAAATGGGGAATTATACAATTAAGAACTATAATGTGTGGATATTTAAACGTCAAGGTCAAGGTACAGTTTGAAAGACACTGAATTCTCAGGAAAAATTCTTTCAACAGTATCTACAGATTGCCATTTCAATAGCAGTTATACTCTTCTTTAAATTGTGTACAGTCTAGGATATCAAACATATGATGATATTTAAGAAGTGAAATTGAAGTCCTAATTCAAACTCTATTACTGTGAAGAAATGACTCAATGCTGCATATTTTAAGAGACCTATCTTTCAATAACAAATTGATAAAGCATATATAGGACAATTTCTATTGAAAAAAAATAAGTGTCTTGTTATTAGTACTACTGAAAATTTCCTGCAACTCTGATTTATTTTCTATGCAAACAAGATTTTAATATGCACATTATATATATATATATATATATAGTATAAAATTAAATTCCCTAGAAGTTAAGGACATTTAAAAATGTACAAAACTGCCGAATTCATCATCATAGAATGTATACGGTCAAAATCTTCTTTTTGTGGAGATCTAAATCCAGAATCACATGGAAAAATAGTTCTGTGAATTGTAGTCGCTGCTTATAAGTCAACAGAGTCTGGAAGTGCATTGCTGTGTTCATGGTCTTCTTCCTTTCCACCATTGCCTTCATTCATCTGTGTCAATATTTTATCAACTGTCAGTTCTTAGAAAGATGACCTTTGAATGCATATCATCATTAAACTCAGTAACAATTTCCCCACAGAGTAGCAAACTTTCAGCTTGTATTTGATGCTGCTCTTGAAATAACTCTTTATTATCATGGGCATATAATTATATTTTCAGTATTTTCTCTCTTCCAGAGTTGGTTCTTTTTACTCTTCAGAGAAGCTCCTCTTCCTCTTGACTTTTAGGTATTGTTATCCCCATGGCTTATCCTGCTGCCACTCTCCATCTTTTCTTTTGATATTATTCTTCATGTGATCTTACCAATTTTCATCGTTTAAATATCACTCATATACAGATGATAGTCATAGTAAATTAGCCCTCATCTCTCTGCAAACAGCAGATACATGTGGCTTCTTATTTGATGCTTCTACTTCAGTGTCTAATTGGCATCTCCACTGGAACCAAATAATAGCTTCCTAAAATTTTCTCTGTCTTCACTTTTGCTCCCCACAATCTGTTCTTCACCGAACAGGAGGACTGTGTGCAGACCTTCATGCCCATGTCTCTTCCACTAGAGTTCTCCATTGGATTTTCTTTTCCCTGCTCATTCTGGAATGCAGTATCACAGTATGCTTCTTCTCTTATTACCTCTTCTCTACCTCCAGAGATGACACTCCTGTCACTTTCTCTTATTCACTGTTGGCTCCTGCCATCCTGAGCCACTTATTGTTTCTCAAGGTCAGGATGGTATTCCAACTCTTATCACTCTTGAACTTTGACCCCGTTACTCCACCCATCCTTTTTTAAGCTCTTTATTTGGATCCTAGGATGCCATATTTTTTTAGTTTTCACCTGTCTTTTGTACCACCTTTCTGCAATTTTTTTTTTGCCTGTTGCTTCTAGTAGGTCAAGTGTAGACCATGCTGAAAGGCATCCACTTGAAACAAAGAAGAAACGCTTGATGGATGGAAACATTGCTTGACAGGCAATAGGTGGGTTGTTCCAGGAAAGATGTTTTGGAGCTCTACTGATATTGTAAATGCTGCTTCCATCTATGGTAGATGGCATGGGTTAGTTAGTTAGGACAGAAAACATGTAGAACCCAGTGGACCAAAGACCTGGTTCAAGGGAATGAGTGGTCCTATTCCACGATGTCCATGACAGAATTTGATCCAAGGGATCTACCCTGAGCTTTTAGGATGAGCCTTATTCTTCACCTTGAAAGTCCATGTGTCAGACACTCTCATGCCCTTAATGAAAGCTGCCATTGTTGTAGAGAACTTTCAAAGATTACACAACCAGAGAAAATAATTCAAACCAAAGATATTGCTTGGTTGATTATAATTAAACATATTAGCATTAACCCCACCAAACAATTGGATTACTGAACCTAAATTCCATAATCTTGATCTTTGTTTATGGTTTCAGATCTTAAGGAGTGCATGATACCAAGACTTCATTCATTGTGGCAAGGCTGGAAGACAAGGGACCTCTACATTTTAATTTCTTTATTGTGGGTCCTAAGTGAAGATGATCCTTTTTAATTTTTTCATTAGATACCCAGTACTAAGGGAATTATAGCAATTGGCTAGTTTGTAGAAATAAACTTGATATAGAATTTAAACAATTGAAGTTTCTTTATCTGCAGCAAAAGTCTTAGTAATAGGCATTGCTGTCTAAATGAGATTGATTTTATGCTAACCAAAAATAGCACACTTTTACAAAAGAGGATCTTCTGTATCCTGAAGAGGTGGCTACAAGTCTTGGCAATTCATTCAAAGTCCATTCTATTATACGTGAATGGTCTGCAAGCATATCCTTGTTTGAATTCTTGTTTCTGAGGCTGTATCTCCTGCAGGATTTCCCCAAATACTATAAGAATAGAGGTAGCAGACACTCCTGAAAACTACTCATTCCAGAAATAATTTCAGAAATAAAAGCGCACATTTTTGGCTCTTAAACTCAAGTTATTTTTGCACCACTCCAGATTGATGCTTTGCAAATGAGTAGTATTTTTTTTTTCTGCTGTGGTCTTGTGGTCTAATATTAATACGCTTTTCACAATGGAAACCCAGTGGGTTAGATCATTTTCCTAGGTTTGTATCCTAAGGGGTTTCTAACCTATGTTGCTTGTTTTAATTAAATTACCACATTTTCCATGTGATTAAATGACTGAATAATGAAGACTTATGGGACTAAATTTTAATGCACCATACATTAATATGAGTAATGGGGGGGAACATATGATTTTACTTTAAGTAAAATCTTTTAGTATAAAAAGTTTCACTTCCATTTTTTTTCCTAGAGTAGATGTGAGTTTCAGCACTACAGGCCACTGATGAATGAAGACTCCTGCCTTGGTCTTAAATGAGTGAGAAAAAGCATCCTTAAAGGTTTTTAAAGACCTTGATATGTGGCTGAATAATCCGGAGATGGTTCAACATCCTTGGAGAAATGGCACTGGCTGTCTCCAGTTCCTGTAGGGACAAGATTGCCTAATATCTTTTGATTCCCCAGATGCCAGGTATAATTTACACCAACAATGTAAACCTATCAACTCACTATTATGGATCGTCATGGGATAGCTAATCGGAAAACTACTTTAAATTTCAACACAGAAAAGCTGGTACAGTCTCCTTCCTTTCTGAGTACTGTCATGATTGCCACAAAGTCATAAATAATGATGCGAAAATGAAAGACAATGTATATTGAATTATACTGCAGAAGCAGCACCTGAAACTAAACCTGGCTGTGAAACTAAAACTATACAGCATAGAAAACTGTAGTTCATGTTATATGTTCTTCTAATCTAAGTGCGGCCACATGCTTTACTTTCTGTCTGATGATGGCTTTAAAGGATATTGCATTACCTTACCCTGAACTTAATTGAATAGAATATGTGGAGGACAGTGAATATACTGAAAAAAGTTTACTTTTACTTCTGGAACATTCAGAGTTTTAAGACAGGATTTATTTTTCCTTTGCAACATTGGGGGAGAACATTGAAAAAGATCAGGAAATATGCTTTGCATTCAATGGTTGAGAAAGGGTGTAGCACAGAGGGAACTGAGCACAGATGTTTGGGGCTCAACTCTGGGCCTTGTAGCTGTCTGTGTATGCACAACTGGTTTAAATCTGTATAATAGGGTCATCACTATGTATCCCACAGTATATTTCAATTAAGTGAAAAGGAATCTTTGAAGTCTCCTCGAGGTTTGATAAAAGATGCTCAGTGAACAGCAGGGTCCTTTCTCTTATCTCTCTCCCACTTCTCTCTCTGGCCTCTTCTATCACATGCAAGTGATACCAAAATCAGATGTCCCTTAAATTTTTTCTTTCCATTTAAAGTCATGAAGTATTTAAGGAAAATACTGCATTAGATTCCGAGATGAATAAAATGCATGCATTTGGACTATTAACTTTTCTAGCTAAGATTTATTTCCCAGCTCGTTTAAATATTTTGGGAAACATACTGTTACACTTAAACATGAAATCTGTCTCCCCTGCACTGATGAAACCCTTCCAGCTCCCTGTCTTCAAGCTAGGAAAAGATGAGGTTGAAAGCATTCTGGTCTCAAGACGCTGACATTTCTGAGCTGACCACGAAAGTTCATTTGACTTCTCATAAAAGCTTCAGAACCTTCAAATGTAAAACATTTGGGTAAGAGGCTCAGTCAAGGAGAAGGATGGGTGCTGGTCTTTTTGTTGTGCCGTTTGTCTGACCTTGATTTGTGGACTACAGAGTCCCAGGGCTCGACACCCTCACATCAGATGCAGGGTGCCATCCATTGCCTGATGTTTGTGTGCCCATGACTCACTTCCCAGGCTGTCCAGTTTCATAGCATCATAGTTATTTTGCCTGAGGTTTTTCTCTTGCTTTAAGGAATCCTTTCATAATTTAGACTTCTGGGAGGGGAAATATCAAATCTGACTGATTTAGGGGAGCTTTGATTTATATTTTTAACAAATATTTGCCTCAAATTATATCAGCAGATTGCCATGATCTTAGTATGTTTCTGGCCAGCAATAGGTTCTTTCTTGACCTCTTAGAATAAATAAATAGGATCTCATCATTTGTAACCATGGAGAAAGCAAGAACTTACAAACATTTATACACAGAGAGGTTCCCCTGTGGGATGTGCATGCCACTGAAGGAAAGATAAATTAACTTTAAAGATGTTTCTAAGATTGAACTGTTCTTAATAAAAAAAAAAAAAAACTATTCTGCACATTTTCTTTCTTGAACACAAAGTCTGCCTTTGGTTGTTCTGTTTGTTCATAGAGGGAGGTCTGCATGGAAAACAAGCGATTGCCTCAGCTTGAAAGTATTTAGGAAAAAAAACAAAAAACAACAACCAAAACCCACCACACAAACATGCATTACTATGAAAGTTTGTCCTAGCCACTTAAATCGGTGAGTTTTTATTGAGTTCCTGCTATATGAGCATCACTGGAGAAGAGTTTTAGGAGATAAGCACATGGGAAACCAGACAGTGACACAGGATGGATGCAACACTGCCAAAGACTACTAGAGAAGGATGGTTGTCAGCCGAGATCATCGTCCTCAGGGACACTGGCCTTGTCTGTAGACATTTTTGCCTGTTGTGGCTATGGAGGAGATGCTGCTGTAGGCAGCTATAATGGAGGGGAGGTGAGGAGTGGCCCTCTAATGTGCAGTAGACTTATACCCTGGCTCTCGAGTGCTCAGAGTGCCATCTTGGCTGAGCGCTGGAGTGCTCTATATGCCTGAGTGTCAGAAGTTCCCGGAAAAAAGCAGCTGAGTTTTGACTTAGAGCCTCTGCCTCCTTTGAGCTCAGCTGGGAGTTTAGGCGCTTTGAAGTAACTAACATCCACAATCCACACAATACTCTCGTTACCTGAGGTTTCTACAGAAATTCCAAGAATTTTATGTAAACGTTCCACCAAATGGCACACTTGAACCCCACCAGAGCATGAGCGTTAAAGCCATGCTGTGGGGGCAAGGTCTGTGTCACTTACTAAAGGGTTTTATAGCTAGAAAGCGGGCAAGAGTGTTGGGAACATATGAGGTGTGGGAAGATATGGCAGCTAAGTGGGTGAACTGAGAGGAGAAAGGGAAGACAGCATCATGACTGAAAGGAGTGGGACACGGGACATAACAGCACTCGGGACGCCTCCAGCTCCTCGGGGGGGACTGTGTGCTGGTTCATGTTCCTCTCCTCCCTCACCGGACTCTTTTCTCTTTGGAGAATTCTTTTTGCAGGTTGGAGAGAACTGTGGATTGATCCGTGTTACCAAGCCCCTACTTTCCCTCCTCTTTGGAGAATTCTTTCTAAATTATCACATAGTTTTATCAACTCTTCTTACTCTCACACAGAGCCTCTGCATCCTTCTAGCTGGCTGAGTATTTGTGCTGCAGTACTATGTAGTCTTTTGTGTTCTCTAGCAACCTAAAAGCAACTTGCAGGCAAGCACTGTGTGAGTTTCCTGTTCCCAGGACAGTGGCTGGAGAGGAAATGAGTGGTCCACACTTGGGGCGCACCTAGCTGCACTGGGGAGCAGCACTGGCCAGGTTTCAGCTCTCTGGGCTTGTGGAATGCGAGGAATGTCTGACGTAGTAGCTCAGTGGAAAACAAAGAGATCCCTGGTCCCCCGTGTTTCTTTCTCCTCAGGGCAGTATCAGCGTTACTCCTCACAATACCCCTCATGTTCTCCACCCATCATTTCTCCATCTTTGTCACCTTTAATAAGTATTTTTTTTATTTGTAGTGATCATGTGTTCACCTTTGAGATTTTTGTCTCTTGAATGACAAAAGCCATGTCTCATTATTGGTTTTATTTCCAAAGTATTTGATCTTCACTAGCAAGTATAGATTCTGTTCTTTCACCCACAAAAAGCACATGAAAATGTCTGGAGTTGGGCTGAGGAGATGTCTCATCCACTAAAGTGCTTGCTTTGAAAACACAAGGACCTGGGTGTAATCCTCAGAACCCATGTAAACAGTGTGTATGGTGGTATATGCTTGTAATCCCAGAAGCCGGAAGGCATAGGCAGGTGAAACTTGGGGCTTGATGGTCAGCAAGTGTAACCAACTGAGTTCTAGGCCAATGAAAGACTCCATCTCAAAAAATCAGGGTGGACAGTACCTGAGGAACTATAGGTTTTCCTTTGGCCTCTATGTGTGTTCACACACACATACACACATATATAGATTCACATACATATCCACTCACAAATGTCTGGATTTGACACATACCAAATCTTTTTGTTTTCTTCACCTCTTGCTAAATGGCAAGATTTTCTAAGCAGCATGCCTTCCTTCAGAAATAATTGAAGTTTGCTTTCATGCTTTGGAATCTTGTCTTCTTATGACTAGAGTATGGGATTTATGATTAGGCTGCACTTGATTCTATTCATACAGAATTTATTCTTCCAAATGATGTATAATACAGCCTGAACAATTATTCTCATATACATCTGTACACGGCATTCAAGAAAAAGTCTTAAAGACAATAGCTTGGCTTCAGTCTTTCAATGCACAGTGCCTTGATCTAACTGTTTCTCTTTATTTTTAGTAGAAAGTAGAGAAATGAAAACAGGGAAGGATGGCAATAAAGTAGGAAGAATTTTAATGGGAAGAGAAAACAATGGGTGAAAGCCGAGACTCTAGGTTAGATGTCACTAGTGTGAAGAAGAAGCAGAACTGAGGGGAGACCTCCTTGCACACTTCAGTAGGGAAGCTTCAGTTTCTGTATATTTGGAATGATTTATAATGGAAACACAAATAGTCATACAAAGTTCTGGCTTTTTGTTTGTTCGCTTTCTTTTTTGGTGTTTGGGAGACAGGATCTCCCTGTTGTAGGCCCAGGTGGCCTGGAACTCACTTTGTAGAACAGATTGGCTTCGATCTCACAGATATCCTCTTGCTTCTGCCTCTTGAGTGCTGGGATTAACTCTGTGCCACCATGCCCAGATAACATTGTCATTTTAAAGGACAATTATGCCTTTATTTGGTCTCATTTCTATTCTGATGCAGAAGTGATTTCATGTACACAAAAAATGTCATTTTTCTGTTGGGCTTGGTGGTGGAGGACTATAATCCTAGTGACTGTGAAGGCTTACACAGCAGATTTGCAAGTTCAAGTCCAGTCTGGGCAACTTAGTGAAAGCCTGTCTTAAAACAAAAGTAAATAATGAACTGGGGAGACGGTCAGCGGCAGGGTGCTTGCCCAGAAGGTATGAAGACCAGGTTCAATCCCCTGTGACACCAGAGGGTATGAAAAGAAAGAATATATGTTTTTCCATATTTAACTCTATTATACTGTACTATATTTGCTATAGAACAATTTGATTTTTCTCAGTTATAATGAGGCATCCCAACTAACTATAGAGTTTATAAGTGTGTTACATGTTTTCATTTTGAAAGTTCAGTCATTAAGTTAAAGCTGATTGATTCTCACATGTATCTTCAGTTACATCTTTGCAATAAGATGAGCATGTGCTGCCAGATTTCATATCCAGTGTTAAAGGTATGAAAATTCTTCTTGTAGTCCCAGCTCTGTTATTGTATTATGCACAGGGTGACAAACATTCCCATGCAGAATTATTGAAATATAAAACACATGTAGCATTCTCAAACAGTTTGTGATGAGCAAGTAACAAGAAGGATCAAGTTCTGAGTGAGTCACTTCTCTGCCAGCATGCCAGCATCAAGGCTGGGCACATGTTCGCTCTTCTCTCCTTGCTTAATTGAGAGAGGTGCTAACGCAGTGAGGAGTGCTGAGACAGGGTGCCAGCCTGGTGAACATGGCAAGTTAGACGCAATTAGGCTTTCAATTGGACTATCATCTATGATACCACAGAATGAATGTGGCCACAGCTTTGCCTGAACTGTACTTAGGAAGACAAAGGACAACTGGTTCAAACTCAGCAGCCTTAGCTCCAGAAATCCAAATTACTCATGGTTTTAGTTACTCAGAGAAGGGCATGGTTTTCTATGGCTTGAATGAATACATCAAATATGCACTTTGGTCTTATTCTTTGCATTGACTTTTATTTCTACATGTATGTATGTTTGTATATATAAATGTGTGTATATATGCATGTCTATGTCT
Source organism: Eospalax fontanierii (assembly GCA_035773235.1). NCBI lineage: Eukaryota > Metazoa > Chordata > Mammalia > Rodentia > Spalacidae > Eospalax > Eospalax fontanierii. Next base: position 67,997,673 of record CM069535.1, on the reverse strand, counting down.
ATGTCTGTATAAATGTATATATGTATGCATGCATGCATGTATGTGTATATATGTATATATAAATGTGCATATGTCTGTATATGTATATGCACTTATGTGTGTGTCTATAAGTATATATTCATTTGTATACATAAATGCATGCATGTCTGTATAGATATCTCTGTATTAAGTATGAATATGTATATTTTTATATGTTTTATGTACGTATGCATGTATGTTTATATTTATATGTGTGGTGCTTCAAATGAAAATAGGCTCCAAGTATTTGAAACAGGTTCTCCATTTGGTAACACTTTTTTGGGGGGGAGTCATGGAACCTTTAGGAGGTGTGGCCATTCTGGAGGAAGCACGTCACTGGGGAAGACTTTGAGAGTAAATATGTATGTACACCTCCAGTTTGTATTTCTCTACTTCCTGTGCCTGATTGAAGATGTGAAATCTCAGCTTTCTGCTCTGGCCACCTCTGCTTCCTCCATGATGGACTCTTATTCTTCTGGAATTATAAGTCAGAGTTATCCTTCTATAAGTTACATTGGTCATGTTGTTTATCACAATAACAGAACTGTAACTAATGCAGAATTTGGTACCATAGAGTTGGCTGTTGTTATGAAGAAAGTAATAATGGCTTTTAGAGGAATGTGGAAGATTTCAGAAATTTGGGCTACAAAAGTAGCTGAATGCTGTAAGTAGAGCTTGATAGACTGTTATTTAGAGTCTGGACTCAAGATGTTCCAGAGAGAGGAATGGAAGCTAGAACTTAAACAACAACTGGGATATTTTGGCAAGGTGTCTGACTGCCATGTGTCCTCCACCTACAAACTTGTCTGAAGCTAAAATAAAATGTAAGAGACTAGTTTCTTTAGCAGAGAACATTTCAAGACAGTTTATTGCTGAATTGGTGGCATGATTATTAATGATGAATATTATGCAGATATACAATGAACAAGAGCAAGTGGGACACAAAGAAATACAAAATACACAATTTGGAGTGACAAAGAGCACTAGGAATATTTCAGCCAAGGGCAGTACTGGAAAAGAGGCTCTCTTTGTTAAGGAGAACAGAATCATAAAGGAAAGACCTGCAGATTTGTACTTGAATAATGGAAGAGTACCCTCAGGGCAAGATCTCACCCAGATAAACTTCCTACTTGTGGAAGGAAAAGGCCCTAAGAAGTTTTCTGTTCCTAGGAGGCTACAACATATAAATGCTGCTGGTAACGTGGATGAAGAAGGTCAAGGTCCATTCCAAACTTATAGCTGAACTTGGCAAGTCATTCACATGGTGTTGGTTCTAGAAGCTTAAAAGATACAAGAGTGAGGGGGTCATGTTTTCTTCCTCTGCAGCAGACATCAGTTAAGGCCAGGAAGTGCATGACAGGCAATTCCCTTTGAGAAGAAAGTCCTGGGAGGCCAAGAGGCCCTGAGAGGCAGTTGTGCATTGTCAAGGTAAAGCTTGGATAGCACTGGAGACCCCAACATGTTGGAGATGCGGAACCATAATACATCTTCTAAGGAGAGCTATGTACAGGTTGTGGTACCAACCCAAGAGAGATGTATATTGTAGACAGCAAAGTTGGAAGGGCTGATCTAAGTCTTTTGGATGTAAACTCCCTAACATCAGACATGGTTCTACAGAATTTAGTATTTTCCCTTTTGGGTTTCCTTACTATGCTCCCATTTGCCATTCTGGAATAGCAGAATGTGTAGTCTGTGCCATTGTGTGTTGGGAGTCTGTAATTTGCTTTTTGATTTTTACAGGGACTTAGAAATGAGAGATTGATTGCCTCAAGTCTCAGAAGAGGTTTTAGACTATGGACTTTTGAATATTGTTGAAAATTATGGGGACTTTTAAGGTTGGAGTAATGCATTTTATGGATATGGCCACGAACTTATGAGGGACAGGGAGTGGAATATGGTGATTTCAATGAGAATGTGCCTTGTAGGATGCAAGTACTTAAACACTTTGTCCCCAGTTGTTGGTGGAGTTTGGGGAGGTTTAGGAAGTGTGGCCTTGCTGGAGGAAGCACCTCACAGGTGTGGGGGTGGGGTGTGGGGGATGGGGGGAGTAGGGATGTGCTTAAGCTTTGCCATATTTCTAGTTTACTTTCTCTGCTTCTTGTTCTTATTTGAATATGTGAACGCTCAGCTTTCTGTTCCAGCTGCCTCCTGTCAAGCATCTGCCATGATAGCACTAATCTCTCTGAAACCATAAACCAAGAAACTTTTCCTTCTATAAGCTGCACAGGTCATGATGTTTTATCACAGCAGCAGAAGATCAACTAATACCATGTGCATATACATGTATATGTATATATGTATGTATGTATGTTGATTGTGTATATATACGTGTCTGTGCATTAGGCTGTGCATGTATAAATACACAAATGGAAGAAAAATATTGATCTGAAGTTTAATAGTACCTTTAAGATTTAGAGGAGTGACTTTTATTGCTCCAAAGTGCTTTTGGTCATATGCCTTCTCTGCAAAGAGAACTTGGGACTAGGGACTGGTGTTCAGTATTATTGGGAAGGAAGACTGGGCAGGCTCAGAGCATCATGTTTAAATATGATGCATATGGACTCATGTTAATTAGACTGCCAGTAAAAGAGGAGGATCTCTGAGAGACTGTGGGAAAGGGAAAGGACTGGATGATTTGCAAATACTAGTCAGTCTCACAAAGGAATTGTTTATTGTGAAAAAGGAAAGCAGGGGAAATTTAAAAATAATCTGTTAGAATTTGGAGATGCTGATGGTCAGAGAGATGACCAGAAAGAAATCTAAAACCCAGGGTGTTAATTTCCTGAAAGTACAATTTGAATTTATTTCTTTAAGGTTCTAGAGGAGATATAATGTTTAGAGGAATGGAATTTTATAATGTGAATTCTTTCACATTTATTAGCATTTGTCAGCTGAGCAAACTTTAAATTTATTGAAAAAGAAAGAAACCAGTATGTTAGATATTGGAATTTATTTTTAAGTGGAGCACACAAAAATAGAATGCAGAACAGAGCCCACGGAAGCTGTGAATCCTTTATTTGCTTGCTATTTCTAGGTGCTGCTGCAGAAGCTCATTAGTTCCTTAGTTTAGACACAGATAATAGTCACAAACAGAATACAAATGCAAATTATTCCAACAGATCTGACCCATATGTAAATCATCTGCTCTGACATTTAATAACAGTGTAAAAAGTGATCAGATCACAGATAACAGGCAGAAGTCAGCACTCTACTAGCAGCCACACTCACCATCTACATTATCTACCCAAATTTTATTTTTGTAGTAAACTTAGTCACCAATCAATAGCTAAAGATAATAGTGGAAATTTTGGAGAAAATATGAATACCGTTCCCTGAAATTAAAATAAAAATTCTGTATTCTCTTCATTCCTTTTATCCTCATGCTCAAAACAGTTTGTGAGTGAGTTGCTGAACTCTTCATCAGGTCTAGCTGCGCTTCTGCACTTTTGTCCCCTCATCTTCCTTTGCCCTTGTTATCCCCTCTCTTTTCCTCTGATCTCTTCCCTTTCCTTTTCCTTCTCTTGGAACATCCAGCCAGTTTCAAGAGGTGGATATATGCTGGTGACATCTTAATGATTAAGGATGAAAAGTTTTTAACCATATAGACTTAGCATTGATTAAATGATCTTCATATATTCCTCATATATAAATCCTTCTGTCTCATGAAATTTATTCTCCACGCCTTAGCAGGTGGGGTCTAGTTAATCCAGTTGGATAAAACAGAAACTGATCTTCCATTTAGAGAGATTGATTTATTTAGTGAAGTTTACAAAGTAACTGGGTACCAGGGGCCCACCCACAAAGTCTGTGACAGCCGCGCACAGGTCTCTTAGTCCATTCCCAGCCTGCATTTCTCTTCCACTCACATGATCCTTAGGACTGCATGGAGTTGGAATGCTGCCTCCTGGGTTTTGGCCTTCTGTGTGGGCCTGGGGCCAGGGCATTTTTCTTCCCACATAGATTCAATCCATGCCCCTCACCCGGACTTGCCGCCACGTTGTCTCTTTTTTCTCCCCACCTCCCTGCCACCTTATTGGTCAGAGGGTGGGACTTGCCATGGAATGAACCAAAAGAAAAAGAACCTCAGAGAGAACCCTTTATTTACCGTACACTCCACCCCTTTCTCTCTGGAAAACAAACAAAACATAACAATACAACAATAGTCATAAAGGAAAGCAGTAACATCCACATAGACCATCACAAACACAACTGTCTAGACAGTACTCAAGTGGATGTATCATATTCACCTCACAAACAATCACAGTAGTGTCTTTACTGGGGCCTACAACTTCCTTTAATATCATTGGGAGTCAACCTTTTTGTTCATATCAGACATGTGTTCCTTTCCTGAAGAGCGGGACTTAAATATAGTTATGAATATGCTGAGGATGCACATAACAGATGAGCCTCTATTACACCTGTAGAATATCTGACAATGAAGCACACAAGATCTGTCATTAAGCAGAGCTTTTCAGGGCCGTTCTCCCATGGCGGTCTGTGTAGCACCCTCTAGCACTATGAAGGCCAGCCATCCATTTGTAGGGAGTCTTTAGCTCAGTCCCAGCTAGATCTCTCTTTCCATGCTTGAGCCATGTCACATTTTCAGTAATAGGGCCTTACTGTCCATTTCCAGTGTGTGACCAGCATTATAATGTGGCAACTGCCTTTTTTTTTTTTTTTTTTTTGTAGAGGGGACTTTCAAGAACCATTGGCCAATAGCTCATAGGGAGGGTCAACCCATGCCTGGTACTGGAATTGCTGGTCAACAATCACATAAAGTATACGTTTACTCTTTGACATCTGTAGGCCTAGGACCCTAGAACTCCCAGAATTCCACAGCTATACTTCACCCTTGTACCCTGTATGAGTTACATTCCATTCTTGTTCCTTCAAGTGCACTTGACATCTCTCAACCCAGGTTCATATCTGTAAAACACTCAGAAGTTAACATTACATACACATACAAGGTCTAACATAGCATGGAAAATTAGCCAGTACTTTGCTGTCTCTAGCTATTGTCAGGAACCCATTTAGTGTCCCAGAGTCATCACATGGAGCCACCATGCATTCCCATATCCTCACAAACCTTGTTGATGTTGGTCCAAACTGATTGGTTCTACGTAGGGCCAAGGAAGAATAAGGTTTATCTTGCTTCTGTCTCACCTGTCGATTCCTAGCGCCAGGGAGACCCTGAATCTGATTCCTGACCTTAGCCACACCTGTGGTCTCTCCATTGCCCATACCTGGCTGTTGGGAGAGGCCCTGGCCAGGCAAATTGTCTCCACCTCTCGAATAGCCAGTCACAGGGGAGAAGTGTACTCTTTTTATTCTGGGTGGGTTAGTATCCACCCCTGGGATATGCTTCATCCTCTGTGTACCTTTTGTGAACCGTTTCTCCGGGCCCAAAGCCTCCCAGAGCTGCTTTAGCACAGAATTTGGCTTTTTATCAATCTTTTCTTTAGGAACTTGGGCTAAACACAAGTCTGTCCACATTTGTCTACAAGTAACCCAAGCAGACCTCCCTTTCTGTTTTTTAGGTCTCTCTATTTTTCTACAGACATACTTCACATGCTGGCCCACATTGTTTAAACCTGTCAAAACCTCTCTGGCCTTGTAAAGCTCCTGCCCCACCTGGGGATCCAGGGGACACCAAAGCAACATACCAATGTTGAGGTCCTTGTTCAATGAAATCTGTCATTAGATCTCTAGTGAACACAGTCCTATCAGGCCCAGTGAAAGGACTAGTGTATATTGCTTTCTTCATGCCCAGTTCTCTTAAAAGCACCTGTCCTTCTTGTGTCATACTCCAGTTCCTGGAATTCATGGGGATCTCCACTGGTGATGACCAAGTGTCTCCTGTGGCATGCATAAGCCAGTCCATCAGTGACTGCTTTCCCTTGTATTGCGCCAGGTTATGCAGCTTAAGTCTCAAGTGGTTATGTTGCTCAGCTGTCTTGCTTCTGCAGCATTGCAAACAATTTCATCTGCTCCTCTGTCCCATAGTCTCAGGAGTCAGGTGATGATGGGCTCTTTTGCAGCTTGTTTGAATGTCCTCCCTATGTCTGGCAGCTCTAGGGCTGAAAACCCTTTATTCACTAAGTCCTTAGCTTTGTTAAGGTCTCCATAAGTATTTTGACATTTAGATATTTCCTTCTGTATTACAGGTCGATCCTGAGAGGTATTTTTAGCTTCTTCTGGGTTGCTTCCTTCCTGCCCATTGCCTGCTTTCTCCTTTTTATTTAATTTGTTAGTGGGGTCAGTGGCTGATGCAGAAAAGGTCTCTTGCTTTAATCTCTCTCTTAACTCTTCAGTCTTTTTCTGGGCTATAATCTCTGTTTGAGATAAGTTTTTTATCACATGTAGCAGAGGCCATGCTGCCTCAGCCATCGCCTGCTGGAGTCTTGGCTCTTTCCCTTCCAGCAGAGTTTTCAAAGTCTGCTTCAGTCCCTCTGCTGTTTTCAGAATATCTCCATAATCCTGCGGTGAGGCCTAATGGCTCAGTAAGTGCGCCACCCCATGCCAGCCACAAGCAGGCTCCCATCCTGGGATTTCTCCCCCAGACTTTGCTGGCAATATTAAATTAATTAGCCACTTGAGGATCCACTGTAACAGCCGTGCCAGAACTCCGTTTGTCTGCATTCCCTCTTGCGGGTCTGCTGTAAGCGCAGTTAGCGCTCCTAACCACTGAGCTATTTTCAGTTTGTGCCAGCCGGATCCTGCTCAACTAAGCCAGTTGTCTCATGAAATTTATTTCCACGCCTTAGCGGGTGGGGTCTGGTTAATCCAGCTGGATAAAACAGAAACTGATCTTCCATTTAGAGAGATTGATTTATTTAGAAAAGTTTACAAAGTTACTGGGTACCAGCGGCCTGCCCACAAAGTCCGTGACAGCTGTGTGCAGGTCTCTTAGTCTGTTCCCAGTCAGCATTTCACTTTCACTCACATGATCCTTAGGACTTCAGGGACTTGGCATGCTGCCTCCTGGGTCTGGCCTTCTATGTGGGCCTGGGGCCAGGGCATTTTTCTTCCCACGTGGGTTCAATCTGTGCCTCCTCAGGACTCACCGCCATGTTGTTCTGCCTTTCTCCCTGCCTTCCTGCCCCCTTATTGGTCAGAGGGTGGGACTTGCCATGGAACGAAACAATAGGAAAAAAAAACCTCAGAGAGAATCCTGAATTTATCATACAGCTTCCCATTTTTAAGCTTTCATATTATAAGATCTTTGTTTTAGTGGGAAAGAAAAGAAATCCTTGAATACAGACAAAAATAAGAACAACAAAACAAGGAAAACCCCAATTTCCCTTTCAACACTTCAAAGGTAAATTTCCATTCTGATTATAACAAAAGGAAGTCTGTATACGAATTGATTGCTGTGCAAATATTGAAAGGGAATAGTCTGGGAACTGTCCAGGACCTATGGTTGCTTGCGAACACATAAAGGGGTTGGAAGTCTTTGTGATAAGCTCTAACCAGGGAAGAGTCACTTCACTCCAGCATTATTATGTCTTGTGTGTAGGGAGAGTGAACTATCTCATGCCAAGAAACCTGCTGTTATATCACAAATTTTAATTCATCTATCCATGTTGTATTTGTTTGGGAGGCAAGGATTAGTTTTGAATATTTGCTGAATATTGCCTAATTCTCATAGCATATGTTAACCTAGTATATTTTCTCCACTGAACCAGTAGGACCTAGGTGATGATAATGTAAGGGTACGAATTTTACTGTATCAGCACCATTTTAACCATCCATGCAATCTTGCCAAATAATTAGTTCTATCATCTAATAATTAATGGATTTATGAACAATGAATTACAGAGTTTTATAAGTTACTTTTTGTTACTTTGATTCTCATTTCACTTCTGAAAGCTATTTCCAACAATAATACCAAAGAAGATATAGTGCATAAGACAATCAATTGTGCTTTTTCTTGCATCTTGCTAGGGGATGGTATCTGTAAAATAGGATTCTAATAATATATGGGTTTCTAATGCCCAACTTATTTGTGCCAAGACCATTCCAAATTGATACATAATCTACCAAACCTATTAAAACTTGTCTGAGCATCTTTTTCAGGTACACATAATCTGTCTTTTGTCAGCTAATGATTTATGTGGCTGGCTCAAGAAAGAAAAAGAGGTTGTTCAAGACTTAAATGCTCCTGTGGGTTTATTGTGCATAAAATCCTGAGATTTAAACATTTTACTGAAGTGATTCCACAATCATTCGAAGCAAGTTATTCTTGGCTGTCTATAAAGAAAGTAAAACACACTCTTGGTCTTATTTCTGCCTTTTATTTTTACCTGATATCATCCTTAAATCAGACAATATCCTCAAACCAGGAGGTTACAGCTAATTCCAAACAAACTTTATTAGGGACTTTCCTTCCTGCAGACATTTCCTAACAGAATCAACCATAAACATTCTTGGTCAGAACTCCCAGACAAGAGCTGATTCTTTTTTGGTTCTTGCAAATTCTCAGCCGTGGTCTACTGCACAGGACTGTTAGTCCAGACTATGCCTTCCTCTAGCAAACCCTTGCATGGCACACTGAGAGACTTCCATGAAAGTTGATTGAAACAGATGCATGCTGTAATACTGGAGAAATAAACAGAAGGAAAAACGGTACATTTTCTGGGAAACAGTCAAAAGCATTTCCATTACTAGGCAGGCAGAAGCATAGAAACATTTTTAGATCCCAATTCTGTTCCATTATTTCACCAAGTACAGTTGACTTTGAACATATGTTTAAAATTAATTATTTTTTTTTAGAAAAAAGAAAATTTGATAGATGTACTCCTCTCCCTGCCCAAGTTTTCCTTTCCTTTGGTTTCCAAGTTTCTATTCTAAATCAGACTATCCTACTTCCTCAGTTAGTTTGCACTTGAGATTTGTTTATTGTAAATAGTTATAATTTACATGAGAGAAGCTGAAGTTGCATTTTAGGCTATCTTTCCAATGAGGATTTGATTTGGGTTTAACAGGATTGTTCTCATATGTTAATTAAACACTGATGGATGAGAAAGGCTGCAGGGAGGACGACACAAGGCACAAAAACATGTTTTCCATCAAAGTTTGGCATTTAGCTACTTTGCAGATTCTTCTGTAGAGACATAGGTCTTCAGAGCTGATAATACAATTATTTTCCTGAGAATAAATTGTGACAGCTAAAGTTCTTGAATTTGCATTTGCAATTCAGGTTTACATTATGTTGAGCAGGTGTATGTGGATATGTTTTAAATCAATGAACACTAGATCTTCCAACACCAATTATGCTTAGAAATCAGTTCCGCTTATTAATAGCAACATTTATCATTTGGAATTTGTATTTCTCAGGTAGTTACAAAACTCTGACTCTGGTGGAATACTTTTGAAATTAACTTTTCTAAAATATAATTTACTAAGAAATTATATGATCTAAGCATGTTTTCTTCAAATCTATAGAACTGATTGCATTCTTTCTAATTCTGTTCACTCTTTTAGCTATGTACAATTTTGACTGCATCCACCTTTTTATTTTGGGGTCCAGTGCATCTGTCTCTCTGATCCTGCTCTTTAAGTCTATGAATGGAACCCTATTTTTGTTTGTTTGTTTAGTGTGTTTTTCCATCATTTTATCTGGAAAGCTTTCCCTATGGACTAAAATGCTGGAATTCCACCAAAGTACATCATCTGGAGTCAGAGGCCTTCAGAGTGCTGAGTTAACTTATCTCATGAGTCTCCAGGCACTTTATACAGACTAGACAGGAAAACAATGGCCCCAGGAAAAGAGGCAATGTAAGAATAATCTGGAAAGATATACTCAATAGGCACAGAAAATCTGGTTCATTTCATTACTAATCTTTACCTTTAATAACATGTTGACACTTGCATTAAATTTCTACCTTTTTTTGTACATACTGAGATGCACCCAGACATGAAACAATTAATAATAGATTTTATTAAAACAAAATATTTGAAATCCTTGATGCATGAGCTCTTATAAGATCTCTTACTGAACAGGAAGGGAGGGAAGGGAAGAGAGAGAGAGAGAGAGAGAGAGAAGAGAGAGAGAGATCAGTATACTTTGAAAGAGAACACCCTGTGGTGGCAGACATCAGCATTAACAGCACTTGCAGTTGCCACATGAGAGTGCACTACACATATGAGGTAGAGATATGGGCAGCCTTAAAATCCCTGGAAAATGCTTTTGAAAATTTGAATTTCATATACTATATTATTTTCATTTTTAATTTAAAACATTTTTAAGATTGAGTCTTTGTGTGTTTCATACAGAACATCTCAGTCATCTTAATCATCTTTACACCTCTTTCCCCACAGGCATTTCCCATGGCCCCTCAGCTGGAATTCATATATTTAGTGTTAAGGCCAATTGTGTCAAGTTAGTGTCCTGGGATGTTCCTTGTGCAAATTCTTCTACTAAGGTCTAGTCAACTTATCCAGAATCCTCGCCTTAAGATTATCAGCTCTTCCTCACCCAACAGTAATCAGCTGCCAGCATTTCTTCAGCACAAGTTGGGGTCTGCTGCCCATATCCACAGTTCCATGCACTGTTTTTGTCTGCTTGACTAGGAATGGGTCTTGAGCATGCTGAAACCATTGCTGTAGCTTCATATGAGCAGGGTTCCAGGAGCTTGTGGATTCTATTTTCATATGGATATGCCCCTCCTCCTTGGCATTTACAGTCTTTCTGGCCCCTCTTCCACAATGGTCCCTGAACCTCGGGTGAGTGAAGATTAACATAGGAGTCCTGTCCAGGGACCCACACTCTGCAGATTCTCAGTCTCCATGTTGTGTCACTGGCCCTCTGTTGCATGAGGGAGCTTCATTAATGAAAGTTGAGAGATTTATTAATGTCTTCATTACCCCTTGTTCTATGTAGTGTGTGCCTTGGGTGTAGAAGCTGCATTGTAGATGTGGTGCTTAGCCTGGGAAATTCACAATGTCTGTGTGATCAGTTGCAGTACTCTGTAGTAGTATCCTGCAGAAAGGAATAATTATACCTTATTTTTTTTCATTAAGTACTCCTTTAACTTCTTTTTCTTGTTTTATACTCTAGCAAGAGTTTCAATCAATATATTAAAAAGGAATGGAAATAGTGGAAAGCCTTGTCTGGTTCCTGATTTTAAAAGGAATACTTCCAGTTTTTCTCCATTTAGAATGATGTTGGCTGTGGGAACAGCCTGTGAAGGCTTTAAGAAACTATACTGAAAAATTGATCTAGTCTGAGTGTAGGGGATGGTGATGCAGTGGGTGGGTCTGGACCAAGAGGGTATTCCAGAGATCTTGGGTGCTAAGAGCAAAAGCGGGCTTGTGCCCAAGGCTAGAAGGACACCTGGATGTGAGTCAGGGAAGAATAACATATTATATTATTTTTCTTTCAAAGGCAAATCACTAGTTACATTTGAAGCACAAATCCTTGTTTTAAGTCAAGGGCATATAAGGGTTACAGACAGATATGGTTTATTTATGTCTGTTATAATGTAATTTTTAGTTGTTAATGGAATAAACAGCATGCCTTTTAAAACTGTTTTAAAGGGGCTGGAAAGATGGATTAGGATTTAATCTTCCAGAAGACCTGAATTTGGTTCTAGGACCAACTTAGGCAGTTTACAACTGCCTGTAACTCCAGCTCCAGGGGATCTGATGCCTTCTTCTGGCCTCATGTACACATACACACACACACACACACACACACACACACACACACACACACACACACACACTGGAAACTAATTAAAATAAAAATTTAAAAATGTTTTAAACTGATTCTGTAGAATGAAATAAGGTATTTTCCAACAATCTAGATTAATTGAATATTACTTTTCTGCTTACATTTCACTATTTTGGTTCTTTGACAGTTCATGGTGTTTGGGGAAAGAAATGAGATAAGAGAAGTGGCACTGAACCACGTAGTATTCAGTTACAGTATATGAAAGTCATGATGGCTACTTTAAGCTCTTTTCATAACACACTGGAGTATCTATCACTTATATAAATGTACAGATTTTTATATTACCGTGAAATTAGAAAGCACTTGCGCTTTTAATGTGATAGACACAGTTTTCTTCTATCCCTTACCTCTGCCATCATCAGCAGTTTACTGTTAAAATTACCACAAGCGAAGAAAGCATGATGATGGCAAATGTTTGCTTGTTTTGGTAAAGCTTGAAAAGTATGGTTTTCCAATGCCATTCACAATCCATTGGCCAGAACTCAGTCACATGGCTATGTCCCACTGCAGAGGGTGCTGGGAGATGTAGTCTGTATGTGTTTAGAAAAAGAAGAAAGTATGGAGGCTGTCTGCCTAGTCTCAGGCAAAGGGCTCTTGGCTTTGAAGTTAATTATTGCAAAGGCAAACTAGGAATACTGGCTAAAAGTACATATTTAGGGAGAAGCATGTGTCAGTCAGACTTCAACCTGACAAACAGAATGAGTAAGAGATAAATATTAAGAGATTTGCTGTAAGGAATTTGTTCATGTGATTATGAAAACTGGCTAGGTGAGTCCTAAATCCTTAGAGCAGGCTGTCAGAAAGAGAAGGGGAATGCAGGTTAAGAGGCCTAAGTTCACAGGTAGAATGACAGCCTTTCAACTTATTGATTCAAGCTTACTCAGATAATGTAGGATAAATTCCTGATTGAGTCAACTCATTATGGTCTTAATCATATTTACTAGCTACCATAATAGAAATAACCAGGTGGATGTTTTACTGATTACAGAAAGTATAGGCAAGCCATGATGATATATAAATTGTCCATCACAATTATCATGTGCATGTCTTTTTGCAGGTGTGTATGATTATAATAAATGATATTATTACTCAGACTTGCATTTCATTATGTTGCAGTTTGAGATTTTCACTGCTTGTACAGAAGCATCTGATGCGTGTTATATTTTGAGAATCATTTTCTTTTTCTCTTGAACTTACACAGAAGATTAGGCAGCAAGTAGAAGCACAGGATGGCCTAAGTAGGTAAACTCTCTTTTTAGAGGAAAGTGCTTGAGCTTGACACTTTAGAACACTATCTGCTAGTAATTCTGTGACTTGGACAACACTGCCCAATTAATACAACATTAGCTTGTTTTTCTGTCACATGAAGTAATAATGACTGTTCCTGAACAGGACAAATTTTTACAGTCCTCTTTAGAGTAGCCACTCGGCCACTGGTGGCTGTTGATAGATGAGACATAGCATTTCCTATAGGCAGGAATTGACTTCCTTTAGAAATGTGACCATTGAGAAGCCCAGAATTATTCTCATCTTTTATTATTGCCTCCTTGTCTCAGAGTAGAAGAGGTGGTATATTCATCCTCACTGACAGGGTAGGTAATGGGGGAGACAGTGTTCAGGGGCAAGGTCAATGTTATGGCTGTCAAAAACCATGAAATTCTTGCTCAAAATTTAGGCCTTTGCATTTGAAATCATATCTATGCTCAAGATTCTTCAAGGACAGTACGAGCAGTTATTTTATTTATTTATCTTTTAATAGACAAAAATATTTTTAGCTTGTTTCTCTCTCCCTGACATTATTTCAGAACAGAGTAACAAAAATATATTAAGACCTGTGTGTGGAGAGGTGGACTTCAGAGTGGAGTTTACAACAAGAAGAAGGGAGTTGGTGATGAAATATACACCTGTACAGATGGAGATGATTTCTGGTGTCACACTAAAGCCTTCTCTAATGCCAGAGTTTATTCATGTTTCTAACTCATCTAAGCTTAACATGATATTTTCTTCTTAAAGCACCATGGAAGATAAAATTTTTTTCTTGCTGTTTATCTAATCTATTAATTTCTATATAGGAAAAACATTAATTTTTAAGTTAAACTTATTTTAATTGTTATAAAAAGGAAAAACAATTTTTAAAACAACTCACTGGTTGCTATTTCTTGCATAAGATCTTTGAGAAAATATTGAGACACTGGAGCAAAGTTACAGAAATGTAGGTCCTCAGACCAATCTGAAAGTGAGCTGCAGTGAGGGCATTGATTGGCTAGACTTCATTTGGGACACAATAATTTTCTTGGATGGAACAGACTGAAGACAGTACTTTTCACTTTCTACATTTGGACACTAATTACCCATGAGAAGGTGCAACTGTTTGAGGCAACAATGACTGGAAGGAAACTGGACCCTTGGCATCCACTTCCAGGACAGTGTGGACTCAAACCTACTTAGGATGTGAAAATAATGGGTTACTTTGTGTGATATACAAAAATGATTTTAATTCATCTACCATTATGCATTTCAGTATAATGTTCATAGTATGTAAATGCAGAAATTCTTATTTTTTTCACTTAAGTGCTTCATACTGGAGTCTAATTAACTCTAAATTAAATTTTCATAACCTATCAACAAATATATTTCCAGATAAGACATTCATATACGGTTTAGGGACTATGTGTATTAAATATAAGTGGAAATCTGAAGGTACACTTTATATTATTAAAAGAGCATCAATTCCACAAATCACCCAGCTGTTCTTTAATTTAGTTTTCTTATTTATTTCAAATTTATATTATTTACTTGCTACACTAGTGGGGAATTTTTTCCTATAAAGAATAATATAATAATTTTTCTTTTACTATATTTCTACATTCTAGAGAATTCTTATGACTGAAAATATCATATCACTTCTCAGATAAACATGATTTATGTTTTTAAGTTTTACAATTTATATATTTATTTTATGTGTATGAATGTACTTATGCCATACAATGCCAAGGAAGGCCAGAAAATGTCATCAGATCCCCTGGAACTGGTTTATGGATAGTTGTGACCCTTCATGTAGGTGCTGGGGGCAGGATATCAGTTCTCTTCAAGAACAGCCAGTGATCTTAACAGCAAAGGCCTTTCTCCAACTATACAATTTTATAAATAATCTGAAGATATTTGGAACTTATTTTGATTGTTTTATTGCAAACACAACAGGAGCTTAAAGATGTTTATCACTTTAGAAGTCCAAATGATACACATAGTATCATGATCAAAATGTGTCTGTCTGTCTGTCTCTCTCTCTCTCCCCTATGTTTATGTGCCCATGCCTGCATACACTATTGAAAGTACTCTAATTTGGACAGTATATGATCTCTTTATTGAATTGGCTTTTGATCAACAGCAACACTGTGATTTTGTTTAAAGAATGATCTAACAGAATAGACAAGAATAATGAAATTATCATAACCTTATGGCACATGAATTCTTTCACTAGGATTTAACACTTAATTATTCTTCTAGACTGCTTTTCAGTTATGTTTTGTTCCTGAGAAAGACCTCCACCCAACCTCTGGGAAATAAAGAAGCATTTTTTTTCATTTATTTTTGTAGTTTTAAGAAACTTAGTTTTTAAATTTTCTACTTTCATTGTGGTACTGATAAAATAGATTTACAGCATCAGAGTTGTTTGGATGATCTTATGTAAACAGTTTAAATGTTGGGCTCTTTCTTTCCCTTTACCACCACGATTTCTTTCGTTGTCCTGCTTCCTGTGGTTACATCAGGATGTATACTCACAAATAAGAATTTTGTGCTAAGAACTACAAATTAGGGAGAACATATGTCACTTGCTTTTCTGAGTCTGTATTACTTCACTTGGTGCAACAGTTTCTAGTTCTATCTATTTACCTGAAATTTCACCTTTCCTTAACACTGAATGGAATACCATTGTGTAAATGTACCACATTTTCATTATACATTCCTTAGATGAGTGATATTTGGTTGCTTCCATTTCTTAGGTATTGTGAGAAGAGCAGCAACAAATATGGCTGCACAAGTATCTCTGCAATAGGATGAGTTCTTTGAGTATTGCCAATGAGGTATAACTGGATCATTTGTTAGATTAAATTTTAGTTTGCGGATTTCTTCTCATTACTTTCTATCATGTTAAACCGATTTGTAATGCCACCAATAGAGAACAAGGTTTTCCCATCCACTCCATTCTCACCAACATTCATTGTGAATTGTAGAGTTGATCATAGCAATTCTGACTTGGGTAAGATGAAACCTTAAAGTGTTTTTGATTTGAATCTTCCTAATTACTAAGGATGTGGAACATTTTTTAAGGTGTTTCTTGGTGATTGTCATTTTTCCTTTTAAGAACTCTATTTAGAGTCATAGCCCATCTTTTAAGTGGGTCATTGGCTTCCTTGATTTTTTTGTTGAGTTCTTTGTATATTCTAGATATTAATCCTTTGTCAGATGTATAGTGGTGAAGATTTTCCCCCACTCCATTGATTTCCTCTTCATTTCCTTGGTTGTTTCCTTTGCCATACATAAGCATTTTAGTGTAATGAGCTCTCACTGCACGGGTCAAGTGTTGAGCTTAATTCCTGGGTGACTGTCATATTTAGAAAGTCTTTCCATGCACCTCAATCTTATAGGGGATTGCCTGTGTTTTCTTCTAACACTTCAGAGTTTCAGGATTCACATGGAGGTCTTTTATCTATCTGGAGTTGACTTTTGTGCAGGGTGTTAGCCAAGGTTCTAATTTCATTCTGCTGCCGGTAAGATCCAGTTTTGCCAGCACTGTTTACTGAAGATGCCATCTTTCATTCAGTGTGTATTCTTAGTAACATTGGCATATATCTGGTTATTGAAATTGTGTACACTCATGTTTGAGTCTTCTAATTTGTTCCATTGATTTATGTGTCTATTTTTTGTGCCAGTGCCATGTTATTTTTATGACTATAGTTCTGTTATATAGTTTGAGATCCAGTATGATAATCCCATTCCTGAGCCTTGCTCTTTGTGTTCAAAGTTGTTTTGGCAAACTGGGATTGGTCTTTTGTAATTTCATTGAATTTTAGGATGCTTTTTCCCCCTAATTCTGTGAAGAATGTCATAGGGATTTTGTTTGGCATTGCATTGAATCTATAGGTTGCTTTTGGTAGGCTGGTCATTTCACAATGTTAATTCTTCCAGACTTTGAGCATGGGAGGTCCTTCCATCTTCTGGTGTCTTCCTCAGTTTCTTCCTTCAAATAGTTAAATTTTTCATTATAGAGGTCTTTAATGTCTTTGGTTAGGTTATTACTAGATATTTTATTTTTTGAGGCCCTTGTGAATGGAAGGGTTTCTATGAACTTTTTCTCTAGTTGTTTGTCATTTGTATACAGAAAGATTTCTGTAATTGTTAAATTGATTTTGTAACCTGCTACTTTGTTGAAAGTATTTACTATTACTAGAAGTTTTCTGGTGGAATTTTTGGGAACTCTTATGTATAATATTATATCATCTGCAAATAGGGATAATCTGACCTCTTTTTTTCCAATAAGTATTCCTTCAATTTTTTTCTCTTATTGCTCTAGCAAGAGTTTCAAGAGCTATATTGAAAAGAAGTGGAGATAGTGGACAACTTCATCTTGCTTTTGATTTTAATAGAAATGCTTCAGATATTTTTCAATTTAGAATGATGTTGGCTGTGAGTTTGTTGTATATAGATTTAATTATGTTGAGGTATGTTTCTTCTAGTCCAGTCCTTCTAGGACTTTTAACATAAATGCATGGTGGATTTTGCCAAAGGACTTTTCTACATCTATTGAGATGATCATGTGAATTTGTCTTTAAGTCCATTTATAGTATTTCTTATATTTATTGACTTACACATATTGAACCATTCCTGCATCTTTTGAATAAAGCCAACTTGATCATGATGGATGATCTTTTTGATGTGTGTCTATATGCAGTTTGTGAGTATTTTGTTATATCTATGTGCATTAAAGATATGGGCCTCTAGTCTTCTTTCTTTGTTGTGTCTT
Source organism: Eospalax fontanierii (assembly GCA_035773235.1). NCBI lineage: Eukaryota > Metazoa > Chordata > Mammalia > Rodentia > Spalacidae > Eospalax > Eospalax fontanierii. Next base: position 67,979,896 of record CM069535.1, on the reverse strand, counting down.
TATCTGGTTTGGCTATTGGAGTAATACTGGCTTCATGGAAGGACTTTGGAAGTTCTCCCTCTGGGTCTGTTTTATTTTTGTTCTGAGGCTTCATATTACTGATTTGATTTCCTTCTTTTTTATGGATCTGTTTAAACTTTTGATGTCTTCTTGGTTACCATCAGTGGATCCACTTAATTTAGAAATTCATAAATTTCTTTTAAAGTTTCAAATTTAATAGAACATAGTTTTTGAAAGTATTATCTTATAATGTTCTGGATCCTATGTGTGTCTGATTTTGTTGATTTGGATTTTCATTTTCATTCTTTTGATTATCTGGGCTAAAGTTCTATCTATCTTGGGGGTTAGTAGGAGACAGATGGTACCAGGGGGAATTGGGGAAAATGGGGATATTCAACTGGTTAGGGAGGAGGTCAGGTTATACAAGGAACTAGAGTGATAAACGGGAAGTAGCTGGGGGGGGTAATGGAAAACAGGGGGAATGAGACAAATGGGGCACTTTAGAGAGGAAGGGGGAGGGTTACATAAGGAGAGAGAGAAAAGAATTAGTGCTTAGAGAGGAAGGGGGAGGGTTACATAAGGAGAGAGAGAAAAGAATTAGTGCTTAGAGAGGAAGGGGGAGGGTTACATAAGGAGAGAGAGAAAAGAATTAGTGCTTAGAGAGGAAGGGAGAGGGTTACATAAGGAGAGAGAGAAAAGAATTAGTGCTTAGAGAGGAAGGGGGAGGGTTACATAAGGAGAGACAGAAAAAAAATAGTGCTTAGGTGGTATAAATAACCAATGGGAAATATATTAATCCAAAAGCCTACTGAAAAACGCACGTATAATATCTCTACTTGAGTACATTATATGTAGCTGAAAGCTGCATGACAAGAAACACATTGCCAGATGGGAGAAGCCTCCCTTTTGCATTGTTGGTCAAGGTAGACCAAGAGACTCCAAAAAATTCCACAGGCTATTGCTATCGCTCTTGATTTTCTCTGAGAATTTGAAGGTAAAACCCTATTGCTGAAGACAAGACATACTTCTGACACAGGAGTTGGTGCAATGGAGTTGGAACTTACCTGGAAGCCTCCTCACTGAAGACTAGTTCCCATAGTTTCAGATGATATTATGTAAGCTTCTAAGAGAGAAAATCAATTAATGGTTCAACCTTAGCTTTAAAGCCTAATAACCACAATGACTACTAGCACAGCAAACTATCTCTACTAGTACAGTAGTGACACTTTTTATCTTGGGTGTAATCAACAATTATTTAATTGGACTCACAGCCTGGTCAGTGGGAAGAAACTCATGTGTGGCAATGTAAACATGACCAAATACACATTGCTAGAGATATCATAGATCCTAGAGAAACTAGTACATATGTTACATCCATAGACAAAGGTAAATTGTTTCTGTTTTCTAAATATATATCCTTATATTAAAGGATATATTTGTAACCATTAATCAAAAAAGCTTATTTTTGCAATGAGTGGAGACTATTTCAGATTTTCTCAAGTAATCAAACATGGGGAATAAATGTTTGTTAGTTGTCCAACCCTAAGTGACACACCTAAAATGAAAGCTCTATGCCTCAGTTCTCAAAACATAGGAGGACAGGGGGTAGAGAGAATACTATTGTGTCTCTCAACTCTCACCGGTTAAGCATCCTAGTAGAACACAGAAAACTACAACTGGCCAAAGTATAGAGAATAAGAGAGTGCAGTGTACATGCCCCTGGATAGGACTCCTATATTAAACCTCACCTACCTAGGGACCATTGTGGGAGAGAGGGTGGAAAGATTGCAAGAGACAGGGTGGTAGGTGACCACAAAGAAGCAGAGTTCTTGAGACTTCTAAGAACTTGTTCATATGAACCTCCAGCAATGATGACAGCATGCACAAAACTATGCACATTCAAACCAGACAAAAACCCAGCATAGACCATGTTCCAGTGGATGAACACATACCGAGGGACATCTAGGGATCAAACTTAGCTAGAGAGGCCTTAGCATATGTGACAGAATGCATGACATCTGGTGGGGGGCTTTGAGGGATGCAGTTTGGGGAGTCTAACTACTATTGTATGACGTGTACAAAATTCAATAAAAGTATAAATTGAGAAATAAGTTTAAATGTGCATTTTATAAAACATAAAGCACACCTAGAAACTGAAATGTTATACAAAAACTGATGTGGTTGTAATAGTTGAGTGGTTTGTAAAATTCTAGAACTTGAAGAATTGAAATCATATTGCCAGAGCTGAGCAACACGGTGTATCTAGCAAGGCACTCTTTCAGAGTGACTTCTGCCACAGAGTCACTTTTATTACTGGTAGCAATTTGGATATTTTTATTGTAACATTTCGGAAACTATGCAGCTTTGATTATTTTCTGCCATTCCGCATGCCCAGGAGTCCTGAGAACTCTCACCATGTTAATTTTTATAGTACATATAACAAAAAATGTGCTTAATGCTTCTAGCGTTCCAGACCTAAAAGAATCACATTTTGCAACCAGATGATCTTTATAAACTTGCTTCTCAGGAGATCATAATCCAGTACTGAAAAAAATATATATTTTAATATCAGATGTTTCTTAGTTAGTTAGCATCTGTTTCCTGGGGCTCATAATTTAGGAAAATGTCATGTTGCAAAGCACAGAGTATTTTTAAATAATTAGGAGTGGGTAAGCCAATTTGGAAGTCTTACAGATTCTGCTCTGTGAAGGTCAGGGATGCAGTGGTGGGGAGGAGAAATAGAGCTGGGGAGAGGGGCTGCTCTGGTACCATGGTGAGAGTGAAGAATGTCAGCAGAAAGAACTCAATGGTATCTATAGATCTGGGCAAAACAGTGCACAGCTGTATAACAGGCACTTCGTGTGGGATTCATCAGACTGGTGCATTAAAAAAATGAAACTGGGGGAGGGGTCACAGACTAATCAGGAGCAGGTAAATATCCCAGTGTAATGAACTCCGCGAGACAGCTGGACTGTTTTCCAGTGACTGTATATAAGACTGTAAATATTTCCATTCTGGAGTAGATGAAAAAGAACTTAAACAAGTTTATCCCAAGTAGATTAAGGAGAGAGAAGCAAGAAAAATGTAATCCTGGAACACAACCCTCAAACTGGAATGAGTCTGTTAGTATTGTATCCTCCTGGTCAATTGCTTCGCTAATCTCTCTGGAAAATTCCTAGATCTTCTTTAGAGAGTGTGTAGTGGAATGTTGGCATACATGATATCAGAGCATATAAGAGACAGAGAACCTAGTATTTCTGATATAGTACCCAGATTGTGTAGAATGGATGAAAGCAACTGGCAAGTTTGTTCTTGCTTGAGACAGGGTTATGGTGACTTCTTCATGGTCTCCCTAGACTTTGGGGTTCTCTTCCTTGGCCTGTTTTTGTAGTCAAAATAGTTTTAGGACTGAAACAATCTTCGAATTACATTTGATACTCTTCGAAGAAGAGTCAGATCTTGGACTTCGGTGGTTATCAGGTGGAGTGAAGGGCTTTCAGCATGGATCTTGTATGCATTTAAATAAAACTGCTTCTTTCATAGAAGGCATAAATCCATTTCATGCAAATCATGCAAATTGATCAAGTGATAATAATGCAACAGTAAGATATGTAGCAAGAACCACTAAAATGCTCTTGCTCAGAAACTGGTTTGACTTCTCCACACCATGTTATTTAAAAATAGCATCTGTGATTTCTTCATTATATTCTTTCTATACTAAAGACTAATTAGCCCAGTGATGTTACCAGCTGCAAAGGTTCTCCAGGTGATGTCTTATGAACACAGTATTTTGGATACAGAAGGGTTCATATTGGTTTCCAAGTAAAGTAACTGCAGACTAGCCCGATTGTGTTGGAGCAGGTTACAGATCTCCAGTGTCTTGGCAGCTCAGATGTACTTTCTTCTGCTCTACGTGGATTTTCTGTTTCTCAGTTCCCAAAGCAAGATCTACCTTTGAATTTGAGAGCTCATTCAATCAATATTTGTAGGCCACTCTTGGACCTCAGACCATGTAATGTAGGTTTTTAAATTGCACCATCAAGATGGAGCACTTCCTGCTTGCCCCCGCCCATGCCACGCCTCCCTGATGCAATATCTCATTACTTTGCTGGGGACTAAGAAAACCTGTCTGATTGGCAACTCACTGGTTTCCCGGCTCGTGGACAACTTGTGATCCCCTGCTAAAATGTGTAGGCTTGTATGTTATGTAAGTGCATGATAGCTCTGACCTTTAAAATGATAGGATGATTAGAAATGTCCTTTACTGCAATTGGTCCCTGCATACTATATAAACTGGTGCGGAAATGAAAGTTGAGTTCTTCTTATGAAGTGCTCTGTTCTGTTCAGCTCTGTGCACTCACCATCGGAAAAGTGTGGGCCAACTGCTGGCTGGTAAAACACACAAATATTAATAAAGGCTAAACTCAAGAGATCATTCCAACATGCCCTTTGTTGTGGGTTCATTCTCTGGAGCATGATCAACCTACCAAGAGTCTCACCCTTAAATGAGACTGACTTCTCATACCATCAAAACTTCAATAGAAACTGAGAAAAAAGAAAAAGAGAAAGGAACTTTCTATTTTGAGAGAGAGAGAGGAGAAAGAGAGAAATTGATTAGGCCAGGTGAGTGAGTTATAGTTGTGTTCTTCAAGTCAGTTCAGTTGACAGAAAAACTAGAAAAGCTTTTTAGAAAAGTTAATTCTCTGGTTCCATATTAGACCCAGTGAAACAAAGTCTATTTCTGGAGGTCCCAGAACTTGACTTTTAAAGAAATATCCTAAGGTAAGAAAAATGTGAGACAGGTTTTGAATTGTTGCTCAGATGGGGTCATCTCATTATTTGGGAAGTACTTTGATCTCCTACAATCCTTGTTTCTAGTTCTTTCCATCTCAGTCATTGTCCACTGTTAAGTGCTGAGATGCTCAGCTCAGGAGGCTTGTTGCTGGCTGGCTTCCCTCATCTGCTCTGTTCTTTATTCTACATCTGCAGCTTTGAGGGTTGTCCTCGTACCCATCCATTCTCCAAAAAATCAGTCAGTCATGAATTTTCAAGGGGCCTAGGTTTATTGCCACCCTATATTCTCTGGATAGTTATTCTATGAATAATGTGGGGTTTTATAGTTTGTGCATTGTATGGTATATATACTTTAGTGTAGGTGTGTTTATGTGTGTGTGTGTGTGGTGCATATACTTTAGTGTAGGTGCATTTATGTGTGTGAGTGTGTGTGGTGTATTTACTTTAGCATAGGTGTGTGTGTGTGTGTGTGTGCATGTGTGCGTGTGTGTGTGTGTTTAGAGGCTGGAGGATGATATCCATGACTATCAATTTTAGATTTTGAGAGTGATTTCCTCACTGAATTTGAAGCTCATCCACTCAGAGAGGCTGGTCAGTGAGCTCTAGGTATCTTCCTGTCTTTTCATCCCTGGTGCAGTTGAGACTCTCAGCATCCACAGTAAATGTCCATGCTTCATATGTGGGTGCTGGGAATCTGAACTCAGGCTGTTATACTTACACAGCAGGCACTTTATCGACTGAATATCTTCGTGCTTGGACTGTTTTCATTTTTAAGAGCTCTGGTTTGTCTGGCAAGGCTGCTTTAATAGTACTATAGACTGGAGGAGGCTGGAATTCCAAGATCGTGGTGACAGAATAGTGGGTATCTGTCTTCTGGTAAAGGCAGTAGTCCCCCGTGGGGGCTCTGCCTGCAAGACTGCATCTAAACCTAATCATCAACAAAGGCTCTCCACTTCATGCTCTCTCATTGGGAATTAGGATGTGGTGGGGGCAACTGCACTGACTCACGACCTGCTCTAATCACAATGACTTTCAGAACTACTTCCAAGAGAAAGATTTGAAGATATTTTAAAAACAAGACTTTGTCTTTTATAAGTACTGTATAAATGCAAGAGGGTTAATACACTGCATTCCAGAGCAAATTAAGAATAAACACCTTTTCCCCACTGATCATCCTGAGGAAATAATGCCTGGAAAGCTCTGATGATGGGTCTCTAGCATGAGCAGTGAGCATCTTTGGATGAAGTTTCTAGAAAATACTTTTAGCTTTAACTTTTTCATCTTGTGATTATAAAAGACCATTTCTTCCTCTCTTCTTTCCCAGTAGTTCTCAGTAGGTCCATTCTGTTTTTTTCTAATTCACGAAGTTGTTATTTTTTAAAAAAGAAGTGATTTTACCAACTTGAAAGAGGCAGTTACAAGGTTCTAGAGTTGATGGTACAGGAAGAGTAAGGAAGGTGGTCTGGGGCCTGGAGAGATGGCAGCAGACCGTGGGGACAGAGCACTTGCCGCCACACAGCCTGTGCTGAAAGTCCAGGTCCTGCCCTTAGCCAGTGGCTAGCCTGGAATAGATATGAAAACAATACTTCAAAGTACTCTTTCGCCTATCATTGTGTCTCAATGGGCTTGAAAGAAAACTCACTATTTCCTGCTTTGTCTTTTACTTTTGAGACACTATATTGTCTAGAGCTTTGAGATTTTCAAATGCTATACACATTTTGAGATATCAAATTCTATACATGCCACACAGCACAGAATATAGCCCAGTAGACTTTAACTTTTCATATATTTCAAAGCTTCTGTGACAAAAGAATAAAAGACACACTTGTGTCATCCACTATATAAAAGAATTAGATATAGATCCTAGAGAAGGCCCTATCTCGGTCATATCCCTAGAGAAATGAAATTTCTTCCCATATTTTAAATATGGACCCTTATATTTACAGACAGACATACAGTACACCACTCATCAAAGAAGCTTCTTTTTGTAACAGATGGAGGATTACAGCAGAATTCCACAAATGGTCAGAAATATGCATCTGAGAGTAGTCAAGTCCTAGGTGACACATCTCCAGTTGAATCTCTGCACCTACGATTCACAGAACATGGTGGAATGAGGGGTAGAGAGAAAACTAATGCACCAGTGAAGCTCCCTTAAACAACACGGTGCTATGTACGTATAAGGCCACAACTGGCCAAGTTTTATAGAATAAGAGACTGCAGAGTGCGTATCCCTGGATAAGACTCCTATGTTGAACCTCATTTACTCACAGCTCAGGGACCATTTTGGAAGAGGTGGCAGAAAGATTGTAAGAGCCAGGCCTGGTTCATGAACTTTGAGAAGCAGAGGCTTACAGGTCACTGGAAGCTTGCACATGAGAACTTGTGGCAATGTGGCACTGAGCACAGGACCCACACCACTCAAATTAGACAAAGGCCTAGAGTGGAGGGATAGAAACTGGTGGTGGACCAGACCTAGACTGAGAACTAGTGGAGACTGATTACTGTTGGGAGAGGGAGAGTATGCTTTACTTATGATCTCTACATAGCCTAAACAGACTCCAGTGGACGAATTTGCATGAAAGGATATCTGGGCTTGACTGGATAGGACTTAACATGCATGACAGAATACACGAGGTCTGGAGGAGGTTGTGGGGGCGTTGGATTGTGTATGGGGTCTAAATTTGATTAAGGACAGTTGTATGAAATGTCTAAAACAATAAAAATAAAGAAATAAAGAAAGAAATAAAATGAATTAGAAGACTGAAACAAACTCCTTAATTACATCATCATTTTGTTAATTTGTTGTTACAGGACTATTACTTATTTCTATAAATAAGTGAAGGCAAGAAGCAATTATATAAGTTGGAATCTTTAATTATCAAGTGCCCCAGTTTTTTAAATGTCTATATTAACTTTTAATTTAAATGTATTATTGCTGTAATCACTATTATTATTCTTGTTGTGAGTATACTGTATTGCTTATGCTGGTCTTGAATTCCTAGACTCTTGTCATCCTCCTGCTTCAGCCTCCTGAGGAGCTTGGCCTACAGTGTGTCCACTATACTTGGCCAGAAATGCAGCTCTATTGTAGTGATTCCTTATTTCCTGTAGGTGAGAGTAATTTATGTAAAAATGTGAATAAATCCTTTTGCATTTTTCCATTTGACATATAACAGAAATATGTCAAAACATAACAGAAACAAAGTATAATATCAAGTATACAGTTTTTAAAATCTGAACTGATTTCATTTCATTTCTTATGCTAATTTAATTTTTAAAAAATTTAAACTTTCAATGTAACTTTTTATGTTTTGAGAATTTCATACAGGAGCATTGTGTTTGTGTTATTTATATCCCTCCCAGTCCCCCTCCAACTCTTCTCATGCCCCCCCGACAACGCCTCACAATTTCTTGCCTTCTTGATTGTTATTGTTGCATATACACACAAATATTTACATATGTATATAAAATACATTGAGTCCGTTTAGTGGTGATCCTGTGTACATGTGCTGAGAACTGCCCGCCTGGGATTAGATAACTCCTCAGGGAGTTAGTGCCTGGAGAAACCGAGTATCTCTTTTTCAGCATCCATTGGTTGTAGCTCTTTATCTTGAAGTGAATTCCATGAAATTTTTCCCATCAACACTGGCATGTCGAATACAGAGGGAGAAAGAGGAAAGAGAGAGTATATTATTTTTTACACTAACTTTAAAAAATAATAATTTAAAATGATAACCATACAAATGAAAAACAGTGAGATTTGCATATATTTGCCACATAATGATATTTTCAAACTGTCAGTGATAAACATTTAAATATCTTTAAAAGTAGTAAATCCTGTTTTAGAGTAAGATATCCTCTGAAGTGATTGCTCCTTTGACAGCTAGCAGGGTAGACAGATACAGGACATGCTGGCCTGCATTTACCTGTTATATCAAAATGGGTCACCTTTCAAAGTAGAATGGAACCTTTAGCCATTGATCTGTGGTTACTATGGCAATAGGCTTCTCTGGAACTAAGAAAAAAGAGATGCAGAACAAAATCTACTTAATTCAAAAATTTAAAAATAATTCCAGCATGACTGCAACTTTTATTTGTCAACTGAGTCTCAATAAAGCAGAGGGAAAAAACAAATTCCTGGGAATTTCTGGGAAGCTTTAATTTGATCGAAACCAAAAAGTCTCAACATTAGGAATCGTTTTCTAAATTTATTTTTAATTTATTTGTTGTATTTCCAATAATGTGATCATCGAGCTTGTCTAACTCATTAAAGTGAGACATCTCAGAATATAATGATGTAGACCTAACAGTTAATCTTAAAAAGTTGCACGTATGCACGAGAGTTCTAGACATTTTGACACTTTGCTCTATATATTCTACAAAACCAAGTTTTCCTTGCACTTTTGCAATATGTAAAAATATATGAAGCACTGTTAAGCAAACAATGCTTCCAGAGAGACAAAAGTAGGAAAAAATAAAATTATATTAAGGCACTTCATGTTTTATTTATAACACCCAGTTTCCAAGTTAGACCTGGAAAAATTTAAATGGAGAGATGGAAAACATTACATTGCACAGAAACACTGATTAACCATGATGACAAAAATCAAGGTGATTCAACATATCTGATTTATTGTGAAATATGTATGAAAAAAGCCACAGGAAGGCACAAGGTTTACTTGCTGCAGAGCAAAGTTTTATAGAGTTCACCAGGACTCTCGTTTCCACATGTGTTTGTACATATTATACATGTGCGGTAACAAAATCATTTTTTCTGGTCTTGTAAAATGAAAGTGTAGTATGTATATTTATTGTAAATGATTTTTCTTAAATTCAATAGTAGCTGTTACTGGAGAGAAGTTATTGTATAGTAGACCCTTTGAGGAACTGTAAATATTTCATTATCTGTATATTTAAAACAAGTCCATATGTCCAAACAGAGCCACCATCCTAATAATCCTGTTTAAATGCATACTAACTGAAGCACATTATCTTGAAAGTTCAAGACTGAGCTGAACTCATGACATATTTGCCAGGGCTGCACTCTTACGCCAGAGCATCTCCACCAGAGCATCTCCACTAGAGCATCTCCACTAGAGCATCTCCACTAGAGCATCTCCACTAGAGCATCTCCACCAGAGCATCTCCACCAGAGCATCTCCTGTGATCCTCATGTTTGCTTGACACCTACCTATCTTGATGCTTGATATTTAGAGGCCGAGAAAACAGATGGAGGCACTTTTGTTAACTGAGAGGGCATGCCTAAAAATGTGCAAAAATTGTATATTTTCAAGGTTAATGTAATAGGGAATTCAAACAAATGCATATAAGAAGGGAGGTACTTTAGAACTGAATGCGGAAGAGGAAGGAGGTGACTGAGCTGAGGAAGCTCCTAGGTACTGTCTGTGGCTGCATGGAGTTCTATAGCATTTGTTTGGAGTTTCAAGATGTTTAGAATTAAGAAATAATCCTGGAAGTATTAATTGAGGTCTCATTGTAGTAGGTAGTAGTTTAATATTAGATGACATGGATACTTAAATATTAGGAAGTAGGAAATGGGCACACTTGAGAAGATGTGGAGAGATGATGTGGGATAGCAGTGTGACTGGAAGGAGCATATACCCAGACCACTGATAAAGGAGGCTGCCAGAGGGGTGGAGCCATGAGGCCAACCAGGCTGCTTGACCACAGCCTGTGCTGTGTTTCTGAAATCTTTATCATTGTTCTTTCTGGGTTCGTATAGGCCACTTTTTATGTTTCCTCTGTAACTCCAGAAAACTTTTTCTTATTGAATTTCCTAATGCCATCTCAAATTCTATCAGAATAAACATGTCTCCCTTCTTTGCAGGACTTAGCCATCATGAGTTTCTGAACATGCTGCTGTAAGTTTAGTTTAAAGACAGGTTTCTCTCTCTGTGTCTAGCATTAACTTCTGTACTAGTCATTAAATTGTCCATATATGTGGGTCACCACTTGCATGTCTGGTTGCCCTTTTAAAGTACCTTCATCATGATATTCACATTCAACAATGATGTTTTGGAATAGGAAGTCTTTTCCAGGTACTTTCATTTAGTAACATAGATTAACTTTTGTGATGTTTTTCAAGCAATTAATGGACTTAAGCATTTCTCTGTGTTTTACTCTATTTAATGTTTTTAGTTCTGTGATTTATATATTGTTATCTTGCCATGTTTTCAGAAGACTAAATTGAAATTTAGAGACATTAAACATTTTTCATAGGCCATATAGTGATACACTATCTTACATATATAATTTCAAATAATCCTACTTAATGAATTCATGTAACAAAACCTGGCAGCACCAGCTGTGATGGCTAATTTTGGTTGTCAGCTTGACAGGTTTTGATAGCAGCTGAAACACAAGCTGCTAGGTGCTACTGTGGGGGATTTTCTTGATCAGATTATTTGAAGCTGGAAGACCCACTCTAAAGGTAGACATAAACCTTTAATGGCAGCCCAGATTGCTGGAGAGCGAAACTCTTGCTTTTTGCCTACTTGGCGTCATGCTCATTGGTGGGCTTAACTATCTTGTTGCTGTGGCATTTCTTCTCCAATATTAGAACCAATTTCTTTGGATTCCAATGAAGCCTGAAGACTAGCAGGTATTCAGTAATCCAGGCCTTCATACTGGACTGGGACTGCTGAGACAGCCAGCTTTCTGGACTGAGAAGCAGCCAGCTTTCTGGACTGAGAAACAGCCAGCTTTCTGGACTGAGAAGCAGCCAGCTTTCTGGACTGAGAAGCTACCTTATCTTTTATCTTCCTCGGTGTGGCACAGCTAATTGCTGGACTACCAGGCCAATCTAATAAGCCCCTTTGTACACATAGTCATCCTTCAGTTCTGTTCCTTTAGAGAACCCTGATACGCTACCTGTGCAGCTATGTTACTGTTCTCCTTTGTCCACACAGAAACTGGCCAAGTTTGAAGCCCAGGCTTTCTCATCTCCTGTTTCATGAGCTTTATGTTGTGCTAAGCTCCAACTCAATTTTGGGGCTAAGAAACAAAATGAAATACAAATAATTGTTAGTGACTTTCCTAAAATGTTAGTGCCTTTTTTGTTTTTAATATTGATGTGCATTAACTTTTAGAATCCATTTTTCCTGCACCTCTTTATCTTTTAAGAACTTTTGTTTATATTCAGGTGTAGGGGAGGGTTCTAATGGCTCTGAATTAGCGTATGTTGTCTCTGTCCCTCTTCTGGAAATGGTAAACATCTCTATGGTAGATTTCCCTGCCATTGTCTTTCACATTCTCTGCAGCTGCCTAATGAGCCATTTTGATGTCTACTTTGTATTTCCCAGATGTATTTCATCCAGTTACCAATACATTTCACATGTAGGATAATCACTTGTAATGCTGCTGTTTAAGAATGACTTGGGTTAGTGGGTGGCTTGGAGCAGAAGGGAGGAAGACGACAGAAAGAAATTAATGGATTCCCCACAGAAAAAGTAATTTTTTATAGTGTCACACAGTCCAAGTCACCCTGACAGCATATATACTACAGTAAGAATACACATCTGTCAAAACTGTTGAGTCAGTTCTTAATTTATTAAGGTGATGGTGTGTGATTCCACTTTCCTCAACTCACATGAGGGAGGAAAGCGGTTAGTTTTGAAATATTTGATAATATGGGGATAATGGATGGATCTTAGGGCTTAAGATTATCCCGAGTGATATCAGGATCTGTAGTACAAGGTTTAAAGCATCACCTGAAAAATGGAAAATGTTCTGGGGTTGAAATATGTCGATGTGACGCACCAGGAGTTACTAATGAGAACCTCATAAATTTTGCTCTGCCTCTCTTCTGAACAAACATAGCTTAGAGTTGTGGGAGGTATAACTGGGGTGGTCTCAGAGGTTAGCGTGTCATGCTGTTCCAAATATAGAGATGCAGCACATTATTCTTAGGAAAAAGTTCTTTATGATATTCTAGGATCTTTCTACCTGCCTTTTGATTTTAATTTTACTTCAATGTAAACTAAGATTTTTTTAAAGAAAGTGAAATATTTGACCTTACAAATTGTGTTTAAAGTCTATAGACTACAGACACTATGAACTCATCAGACCATGTTAGATTGGCCAGTGTTGGCCTTAGCTGTGTGGTTCACACAATACTTTGTAAATAAGGAAGTTGTTTCTGATATCCAAATATAGAAAGATTAAACACAAGTTTTTAACTTTCCTAGAAAAAGATGGAAGACAATGGTAACATTGATCAAGATTTCCCACAAGAATGAATTTGACAGGAGCTATAGGGATTGCTGTACATGTTGACAGAAATAGAGAGTTTGTGAAGATTCTGGAAGACCATGTCCTAAAATGAACCCTTTTGTTTCCAGATTCAACCTGTGCACCTAGAAGTGCATCTGGTATTGGTGCTCCCTAGGTATTAACTGAAGACGTTGACTTGCATACTCTGAGTGAATATTGAGTTAACAGCTCATATATTCTCCAGTTTGACACTTATCACTACTTATTAAATGCTATTCAAGCTGCCTTTAACACGTATGCTATTCTTCTGGTCCCATAGATATTTAAAATGGTGTATTTGCATTGTTGTGACCCACCACCTTCTTCCATCTCCAGAACTGTTTATCTTCCTAACCCAGCCTCAGTGCAAATTATCTAATGACTCACCTTGCTCTGTCCCCTGACAGCACCAGTCTACACCTTGCCTCTATGGATTTAATTCCCTTACAGAAATCATAAAAAGAGTATATTGCATAACTATCTTTTTTGTGCATCATAAATGAAATTTCTCTGCTGTTATATTCCTATTTAATTCATCTCCTTCTCATATTAGTATTGAAAGGAACTAAGTCTCAGAGGCCTAAGAGTATGCATATACACATGGCTAATTGATGGCCAACCTAGTCCAGAATCAATTTCTATCCTTTTATTAGCTTCTGTTGTGATTGTTGCCACTTGAGAAGAAATAACTTAAGGGAAGAAGGGTTTGTGTTGGCTAACACTTTGTCAGGCCATAGCCTGTGATGGTGTGGAAGGCATGGCCACAGCAGGTTCTATGGCAGAAGAAGCAAGCATGCATCTTCTATTTTTCAAATCTGCATTAATCAAGAAGCTGAAACAGGGCAGGACCAGGGGCCCAGCTGTAAACCTCAGGCTTGCACTATGGAGCTCCACTTTGGAGAGCTAGGCCCCACCTCCTGAGGGTTCTACAATTTTCCAAAAGAGTACCTCTACTGTGGCCTGCTTCAAACACAGGAGCTCATGGACAATTTTACAACCAAACCATCAGTCTTAGAGCTATGCTTTTTGCACTAATGCAACGTGCTGAATCTCTTATTTTATCATCTACTGAAGGAAATGCTCTAGGTTTCTAAGCCAACAATCAGATGCAAAATATTGAAAACCTAACTGGTTCCCATTGTCAAGTCATCATATGGAATTTGATCACAAAACAAAACACTGATTATGTATGAAATGTCACATGTACAAACTCATAAGCAAATTTTAATTATTAAAAATGTCTTTCATAACTGGGCACGATGGTGCAGATGTTTAATCCCAGCACTTGGGAGGCAGAGGTAAGGGGATCTCTGTGAGTTCAAGGCCAGCTTGGTCAACATAGAGAGATGCAGGTCAGCTGGGGATACAGGGAGACCATGTCTCTAAAAAAGACTTAAAAAATTGTCTTTCATATATTGTTTATTAACCTCCTTGATAGGATATTCCTCTGTTTTGTGAAAAGCCGCCTTAAGGAATGTGGTGGGGCAGGAGCCCATGGCGAACTTACTAAAATATTTCAACACATGTTTGTGTTCTGCCTGCTTGCCTGCTGGCCTCAGGAGGGAGGGGAGCAGAGTGTCTTCCTGGTGACTGATTTGATATGTTATGTATGCATTGTCCCCTAGAAAAGGTTAGAAATGACTAGGATTTTCCCTTGTTCAGAATGCCAGTTTAGGTTCACACTCATTCAAGCTGTGCTTTCTGGAGTCCCTTCACTTTAACTGATGCTGGAGCACTACTGACAACATTTTTTTACATGGGTCTTTCATTAGGAGAGGCTGCAACCTATGCAGGATGCTCTCTTGTCATAATGAGCATACATTATATTCCTGGAGAAGTCCTGAGCTTGTCTCCTAAGGCGGTTCTGTGATATCCGTGGTTTAGCTCAGTCACAGGAATCTAAATCTGACTTTCACCCTCCACAATTTTAAAGACAAAAAGCTACGTCATTCTAGAGGTTTCTACTGAATTTTGAGTGATATTTGAGATGAGATTAGGGACTGTACTTGTGTGCTTGCATATTTAAGTGCTACTTTAATGACTATAGCTACAAGACCCTTTTCTAGTCTTTGATTAGGTATAGAGATACACCAAGCATATACAATGCATTAAAATACACAATGCATTAAAAATGAGATTTTATCTTTACAAATAAGGAAGTCTCCTCTTGGGTACCAATTCTTTGGTTTGAAATAAATGTCCTTACAACAATCTAGCAATGTAGACATCATTTGCTCATTTTAAGAAACTCTGGTTTAGTGGGATTAAGTGACTTAATGGCATTTTTACCCAAGCGTCCTGATCATCTCAGTAACTTTTTTAAAACCTACGAATTATTCACCAAAAAATCAACCAAAGCAGAACATTTTAAAAGGTATCAGACAAGTATGTATATTGTGTGTTCACTTTCTTCTCAATGAGAGATCTCTGGAATGTGCATGTTAGAGCGTCTACATCACATAACACTGCTGGCTATGAGGAGTCTTTGAATTTCTGTTCAACTGGAGAATGGAGGAAGAGGTTTATAATTCCTATTAAAGAAGAAACAGAAAATATGAAGCTGTATAGACATTGTTAATAGCGCTGCACTTGCAAAGTCAGATTTCTTTGGAACTTAGACATTTTTGCTGACACCAGAGCAGTGGACTGAACCAGGTTTCTACAAGTCTCATAGGTCCAGTGACATAATGATACTGTCTCTCCCTTTGTCTGTCTCAGTTTATCATTTCGTTGCCCTGCTGCTTTTTCTTACTTTTAGTTGAGAAATGGACTTATGGAAACCTATTTCCATGTTTTCATCTCACAGAAAGAAAAGTGTCAGGAAAAGTTTGTTGAATTAATCAAACTACACAGAATAAACTGCTAAAAATAAAACCAAAAGAAATTATAAGATTATAATGATAGAGAATATGGCAGTAAAATTTAAATTGTTGATATATTTAATTTCAGAGAATTTAGTAACATTGTTCTTCCTATGTAAAAGAATTCAGCGAGTCATCTCTGGAGAAACAAGCCTGTAGTTGATGTAAAAGCACAGCAGGAGATGGAGAGATGACTCAGTGGTTAAGAGCACCGGCTACTCCAGTTCTAGAGGATCTGATGTCCCCTTCTGACCTCCATGGACCTTGCACAACATGGGTTCACTGACACACATGCAGACAATACACTCATGCACATAAAATAGAATAATAAATAAAAAATTAAAAACCTTTTTTTAAAAGCATAACATTTTCTCAGGACTTTTTCCTTCTACTTTCTGTTGATGTTTGAAAATGGCCGGATGATATCAGAACCAGCTTGTTCTGAAAAAGGTGCTCTATGTCAGATACAAGCATTGATGAATTTGATATCCTCTTTTAAGTAAGCAAGTGGGAGAGGACTGCTATACTTCCTCTTACAAATGACACAATTTTAATAATAATAAGGAACTGAAACATGTCTTGTTACTAATAATAACTGGAGATGTGGCTCAGTGGTAGTGTTTGTTTACCATGCTTGAGGCTCTAGTTTTGATTCCCAGCAATAAACTCAAATTGTCCACCCTCAACATGACACATGAACAATGACAGAATAGCTTTCTTTTGTTGAATTCTAAATATGATCATAACAGTAAAAAATTTAGGAAACACTAATAACAAGATAACAGATTGGTTTTCTCGATCTCCCTACAATGTTTTTGGAAAAGCAAGAACGACAGGATGAAGTGTCTTCTGGAGAATGAGAACATGCTTGCAGTTCACTTGCCTTTTCTTCTTTGTGTCTCCTTCCCATGGTTATTAAAGGCTGCTGCTTTCACTCAGCAAAGACTCCAGGATATCATGTGAAGCACTTGCAGGGAGTACGGAGAGAGCAGGAAAGGGCTCGGGGACCTTCCTTGCCGTGTCTGCCCCTCTGCTTTTTGCCCTCCTCCTCTCCCTCTTCCTCCTCTTCATCCTTCTCTTCTGCCTCCCCTCCTTTTTCTTCTCCTCTCTCCAAATTCCTCATCTCTCTCTACTTACCTTTAGCTTTCCTTTAATTTAATTAGTTATCATAAATTAGCTGCCTATTAATTGCATATGCAATGGCTAATTCATAAGGAAAAGGCTAGTAGTAAATCCGTGGCCCCAGTGCTGAGCACGTAGTGCAGTTCCTCCGAGCTTTCGGTCAGGAACGTGGGCTCTTGGTGCTGTTGTACATCATTTGTGAGCCTGGAAGTTCTCACTAAATTATGCAAAAATTAAAAATCTAGTAAGAAAAAAGAGTAAGTGGCATTTTCTGAATATTAATGGCAGACATCTCAAAAATAATTTTCCCATAGCCATCTAAGCGTTGACTGACTTGTATCACATAGTCTATGAATAAGAAGTCTGCTCATTCTAAGCGATGGTGTTTCTAATTATTCATTTTCTGAAAAATTTTAAGATTTCTTATGCTGCTAAAAAGAGAAATATTGGTTATGGTATGTAAAGCTGTTAAGTTAGGCATCTGGTGTTTTTTATTTATTTTTCCATCGCTGACTTTAAGATTCATGTCTTTAGTTCTGGGGACAATCTCAGCTCTTCTATTCCCAAATACTGTTCTTGGTGGCATTTCTGTTTTCTTTCTGGAATTAATAGGTTTCCAAGCTTCTTAAACTGTCTCTTATGTTTTTTATTCTCTCTCCCTCCCTCCATCCTTCCTTCTTTCCCTTCCTACCTCTCTCTCTTTTCCTAGGAAATACTCATTTCTATCTTCTAATTTTTTCTTGCAGGTCCTTTTTCTAACCCTCAGTCTCTCCTTAGTGACTGCTCATTTTAATTCCCTCCATGTTAGTCACTTAACTTTCTCATCTGAGACTTTGTAGCTCTAGGTTGTTCTTTTCTATAATCTTTTTTTTTTTTCCTTTTTACAATTTTGAGACAGATATTTTAAAGGTAAATATCATTCTCTTCAGATTGTTAAAAATTATTTTGTTAGCTTGAATTCCTGAAGATCACATTCTCTGTTGTTCAAATTTAAAACATATGTGTATTTTCTCATAAAATCCAGAATTATTGATAAACCACCCTGCTTCAGTTCGGCAAAGAACAAAGGCATTGCTTGGAGGTATTAAAGTAGTAGGCTATGAGCATTTGCATTTCCTACATTGAAGGCAATGTAGGGTTTGGGGGTGTTACATATATCTGTGTAGTAAATAGGAACCATAGATATCACCTAAACATAGTTCATAAAAAATAAGTACTTCTGAATCATGAATAACATGCAGAGTGGATTTGAAATCCACAACGACCATAGTTCTCATGCCAAGAATAGTTGCAAATATGAATGGGAACTGGACCACTCTGGTGATAAATAGTTCAATATGTTTGTATAATTTAGACATTCTAATTAGGAAAAATATAAAAAAATAAAATAACATACAGCCTTTTATAGTGGCATAATTGCCACTTCTCTTATGGATTGTTGATTTAGGAAGATTAATACCTCAAACTGTTCAATTGCATCTAATTCTTAGACTGCAGAAGAGTGAGGTATAATATTTTTATATATTTTAATAGTCTATCTCTTATATTCTTTCAGAACTGGTAATCTAGTTAAGGAAAGAATTAAGAATACATTAAAAGAAAGATACATAATCTCCTTTAACATGATTCATATGGGTGCATGTATACAAAGTACTGAATAACACTGCGGGAGAGGACTTTCTACTAAGATACATAACTGAGAAATCCATGGTATTAGACTTCAGACCTATGTCATGGGTGCGCTCTCTCTCTTTCTCTCTCTCTATTTCTCTCTATTTATCTGTGTATGAGTATTAATTTCTGCCTCCATATTAAGTGCCTGATTGGAATCTACCATTATTTAAGCTCACCAAGCAATTACCTGTTGCCATACTAAACACTTCTGAATGCTTAAATTACTAATATTTTAAAATTTATTATTTTGATTATTTCTTAACTTCATACCTGAATACATCGTCTTTTAATCACAGTTAACCTCCACTCACTACAACTCCTCTCATATTCACTCTTCACCCCAACACCCCTTCCCAACTTTCTGGCATCTTTTCATATTTATTACAACCCAGTGAATACAGTGTGCACTGCCTATATACTCACAGGTCTGGGGGCATCCAGTTGAGCCAGCCGGAGGCTACACACTTAAAGAACACTGAGTCTCCCTCCTGCAGCAGTCCTCAGCAGTCAGTAGCTCCTCAGCCAGGGGTGGGTCTCATGAAATGACCTTACTTCCGTGCTGGGATGTTGACTGCCTTGATCTTCTGCTGGTCTTGTGCAAGCAATCACAACTGCTCTTGAGTTCATGAGTGCAGCATTCCTGTCCTCCTATAGCATGGGTGCTACTACTGCATAGTGGGCATAGCTGCCAGGCTGGTCGTGGATGACTTCTCCCTCCATGCAGCCCGTAGATCACCTTCCAGATATACGTGACGATAATCAAATCATCCCATGGTCACTAAATGTTTATGAAAGAGTCTACAGTAGAAAGTGTTGCTTTTTTTTTTTCTCCGAATTTGTCCTAAAAGTATTTCAGAAACAAATTTTATCAATCATTTGCCTAAAAGTAATATATGCTTACCTATTACAAAATAATTCAAACAATACAGAATCTTATGAAAAGTATACATAGCCTTGATTTCCTGCTTGTTTTGGTCTGGTAGTCCACCATGGAAATCTTTAATGGGTAATTTTTGTATTCCTGTTTTACAAACTTGCAGGTCAGTTTTCTCAATGGTTTGTTCTTACTCTGTGTCTTCTTCAGCAGGATGGTCTAGTTTCCCTTTTCATACCTGATATGAGAGCTCCTGGTATATTTTGCCATATATGACATTTATTGTAGCTGGCTTTACATTCCTTTTACATGCAGTGCTGGCTAAAGTGCTGGGTGATGAAATACAAAGACTTATGTAATGATTTCTCTGGCATGATCTGTTTCATGCAGTCATTGGTAGCACCTGCAATAAACAGATAAGTTATTTCATCCCTGTATAATACCCTGTATCATACCTTTAGTCCAATTGTACCTCAAAATTCTATTAAACTACTGTACTTTTTTCTTACAGAAATCAGCATTCATTACTTTTATGCTAGTAGAGAAATGTGAAACTGTTTGAATTATTCTGAGTGTGGCATGATATTTCATAATTGCATTGTTAAAAACCATGACTGAAAATTTTAATTTTTATCAAACTTCTCTGTGTGAGAAGCTTTCATGTAAGACCTTCCATAAAGAACAGGAGTGTCAGAATTTCAACCTGCACATGATTAACAGTCTTGAAATTATCCAACAATGGAGCTACATTGTAAAAACTGTAGGACAGTCCCCTCTAGTACTGCCTTCTGAACAACAGCTCCTTTCTTATGCCAGTTTTCTATTCCCTGAACTGCAGCTTGGCAGGAGCCAGATCTCAAATTTCAACCACATGTATTTCAAAAAATCAAAAGGTCCCTATTTGGCACTTCAGCTACATATCTTTAAAAGCAGTGTTTGTGAGTCAGATTTAAAGATAATTGAAAACAGGGGGTGCAAGAGTAAAAAAAACACCAAACTTTTATTCCAAGATGTTTCAACTTCGACTTATTCCAAAAACATTGAAAGCAACAGAATAAAAATGAGACTAGAAACCACATACAGCCTGCAGCATAATACACTGACAGGTTGGAAGAAATAAGCTCAAAACGTGCACTATGCCCTGAACCAGGAGGGCCAACCATGTAGTGCCTGATGCCCTCTGCTTCGTGGCCTTTCTGAAAACAACCCAGAACTTCCTCAAGCTCCAGGGTGAGCAGGGAAGGCTCCTGAGGTCATTTTCTCTAAGACTTAACTCATATCCAAAGATGGGAACATATGTAGAGTTTTAGTTTAGTTATTCAATATTAGAAATCACATTAAAAACTATATGCATATGAATTTCATGGTCACAATTGATTTTCCATTTCTGACTTGCCTTTTCTTGTGGAAGGATTCTTGCATCTTGTTCTTTTCTCAACCTTGAAAAAGTCTTATGTCCTTGTGAGCAGTATGGTTTGGAGTTCTGTTTCAGTTTTGAGTATTTGTCAAGCTGACCTAATCAAGTAAAATAAAGAACTATGTAATTACCTTAAAATCAGTTCTTTGGTGTTTGTTGGTTTTAGTATTTCAAGTTGAAAAGAGTCAAAGTGCCTTAAGGGAAGAAGAGGGCCTGTTGTATAATGCAGATAAGAAGGCTGGGGAGGCTGGCAAGAGATTCCTTGCAGACACAGCAACTTTCCTTCTTGGAGTAGGGAATCAGTGCAGCAAGCTTTCTAGCCTGATACAACAATATATTCCTGGTTCTGCTTATATGCTTATATGCGCTAGACTTTCATTATTCATCCATCTGCTGATGGGCAGTTAGGCTCTAAATAATGATAAAGTGAGCATGGAGTACAGATGTCTCTTTGATATGCCATTTCCAATTTGGATATATCCAGAAGTGGAAATGCTGGATGACATGATAATTCTACTTTCAGCTTCTTGAGGAAGCTCCGTAGTGTTTTACAAAATGTCTTTACCAGTTATACCACTCCCAACAGTGGGTAAAGGTTACTTCTTCTTCATATCCTTTCTAGTGTATAGCTTGTCTGTTTGATAATAATTACTTCAAATAAGAGTGAGATAATATCTTATTTAATTTGCATTTCCCTGAAAATTTAAAATGATATGGATCTTTCTCTTCTGGTAGCATGCATACCACCTTCTAGCACTGTAAAAGCTAGCCAGTAGAAATGAAACTTTGAGGTCAGTACCAGCTTCAATTCTCCCTGTTCTATAATATGACTCAAGTATGTGGTATCTTTAGTAATAGGGTCTTGTCATCAAATTCTGGAGAGTAACCAAGAATAGGGACAAAAGCCAGTAATCTTATGAGGTCTATGGCACCCACTGCCCAACAACTCCAAAAGAGATACCTCATTTCTTGGGCTTTTATCTGCTAGCCTGTGGTACAGTTAGGGTCAGTGTCATTTAAACTTCGCACACACACACACACACACACACACACACACACACACACAGGAGCTTCTACAGTTGTGTCTAGTGTTAGTTCGCTCTCATCATACCTCCTCCTCTATTCTGCCCTTCCATTCCTCATCCCTTTTTATCATTCCTGTTTCATTATTCCTTTCTCCTCATTTATAATACTGCTTTTTATATGTCTTTCGTTGAAAGCCTCTCCATGACCTGGCCCCTAAAATGTTTTCTGCCCTCTATGAGTTTTCTAAGTGAAGCGTACATATCTAACATTTCAAAACTAGCATCTACATATGAAAGAAATATATGGTATTTAACTTTCTGGGTCTGGATTGCCTTATTCAAGATGATAGTTTATAGTTCCATCCATTTATTTACCTATGAATTTTGTAATTGTGTTACACCTGAATAATATTCCATTATATCCCATTTTCATTACGTAGTCAGCAGTTGATGGGCATCTAGATTGTTTCCATTTCTTAGATATTGTGAATAGAGTAACAGTGAATGTGGATGAACAGGTATCTCTGTAGTAGGATACAGAGTCCTTTGGGTATATGCCCAAGAGTGGTATGACAGAATTATGTGATTGATCTGTTTCTAGCTTTCTAAAGAATCTCCACATTAATTTCCATAATGGTTGCACAAGTTTGCACTCACAGCAGTCGTAAATAAGAGTGACCCTGTCCCCACATCCTTACCAGCATTTGTTGCCATTTGATTTTTGATCGTAACCATTTCTGACTAGGGTGAGATTAAGCCTCAAAGTAGTTATGATTTAAATTTACCTTATAGCTGAGGATGGTGATCATTTAAAAACTATTTCTCAGATATCTGCATTTCATTTTTTGGGAGCTCTCTGTTTAGTTCCTTTCCCCAATGTTTAATTGGGTGGCTTGTTTTCTTTTTTTGAGTTCTTTTGATATTATAGATACTAACTCTCTGTCAGAGGCATAGCTGGTATCTTAGATACTTTCCAGTGCTGTGATAAAACATTGAACAAAATCATTATTTGGCTTATAACTAAAGTCCATCATCAAGAGAGGCCAAGGCAGAGCAGGAATCTGGAGCCCAGATAGTGGAGGAGCACTACTTACTGGCTTTCTCTTTTGACCGATGCACAGCCTGCTTCTTAGACTACACAAGACCACCTTCCTGGGGTGACAGAACCCACAGTGGGCTGGGTCCTCCCACATCACTCAACAATCAAGAAAATGGTCCACAGACATAGACACAGGCCAATACAATGGAGGAAATTCTTCAGTTGAGATTTTCTCTACTCAGGTGTCTCAAGTTGACAACTCAAACTATCTAACAAATCCTCTTGTTAACTTGACACACAAACACATCACTATTAAATGACAACCTTTCTATTTTTTATCTCTAAAATATCATGTTAATAATAATATTATAATACAAAACAGTGCAACTTCAAAAAGTCCCACAGCGTTTAAAAAGTCAAACACTTTAAAAGTTCAAAACCTCTAAAAAGT
Organism: Eospalax fontanierii; assembly: GCA_035773235.1. NCBI lineage: Eukaryota > Metazoa > Chordata > Mammalia > Rodentia > Spalacidae > Eospalax > Eospalax fontanierii. Next base: position 67,956,365 of record CM069535.1, on the reverse strand, counting down.
CTTTTAAATGTGGGCTCTGTAAAATCCAAAATAAGTTATTTCAAAAGGGAAGAATTGGGTACACAAAACCAAAGTCTAACAAAGTAGCTCAAGGCTGGACATCTGGGATTCACTCACGCTCTTCTGGGCTCCAAAAAGCTTGGGCAGCTCAAGTTCTCTGACTCTGCTGTCCACAGCACACAGAGCTTGGCTCTTAGTCTCAGACTGGATCCACTCCACACATGCTGATGCCGTTGGTGGTTGTTCCATGGTCCTGGCATTTCCAATATGCTGGAATCTCTACTGAAATGGAGGCTACAGCTTCACCCATGGGTTCTTCTGGCCTCTAAGGGTGCAAAGCTTCTGATTCTCTCCGTTATCCCTTCAGTCCTGGGGGTCGTCAGTGAAATCAGGCTGCACATTCACCAATGGCCTATCCTGGCCTCTCACAGTGCCAAACCTTAGCTGTTCTCCAGGACCCATCATGCTTTCAAAACCAGTACCATGTAGGAGACTCTTAGACATAGCCAAGTCCCACTTCCAGCTTGAGATGGAGCCTTGGGCCCCCTGTAGACCACAAATTCTGTGTGCTGACCCTGAAGAAATAGTTCCCTCAGTGATGCCAATCTTTTGTTAGAGCTGACTTCCAGTAAAGCATAAAAATGTGCAAATGTGTACTTACCAAAATTCTTAATTCAGGGGCTGTAGAGATGGCTCAGTAGTTAAGTGTATTGAGTGCTTTTGTAGAGGACTGGGGTTTGATTCCCAGCATTCACATGGAAGCTGACAACCATCTTTAACTGCACTTCCAGGAGATTTGACAAACACCCTCTTCTGACTTGTGGGCATTGCATGACACAAGTGTACCTACTTACATGCAAGCAATACACTCACATACATAAAATAAAAAAAAGTAATAAAATATTTTTTAAAAATTCTTAATTAAACACAAACAGCCCTGTGCTATTTTGGGGAGTGTCTTGGACTGCTCTGATGAGCAGCTAGAAGGGCGTTCTCTTCCTTCTGGCACTGTGCTCCTTGTCATACAGCCCCCAGGTGTACACATGCACTGATGTTCAGACATCATATGTGTATTTCTCAGAGGGTTCCTGAGCCAACACATTCATTTTCCTCTGGCTTCCCACGCCTTCCTGGCTCCATTTTTCCCCCCACCCGGGTCCCACCTCCCTCCTCCCCCCAGTCCAGGCACCCTCATTTTCACACCCTTCCCCCCAAACACCTGCTTCCACTGTCACCTCATTTCCCTTCCATTCTCCCCTTGCTAATCAGTTAGTTGAGTGTCTTATATATTTTGTATATCAGTCCTTACCAGATCTGTGGTTCCTGAACATGCCCATACATTTGAATAGTTAACAGTAAAGATCCCACAACATCCAAGTAGAAGTGGATCAGAGCATAGATTCCATTTTATTTTCATTAATTTATGAAGAAATTGTTTTATGGTCCCTTGGTTTATTTGAGTTTCAACCTCATGACTCACCAGCTACTACTTTGGGTAATTTCTTTGATAGTCTTGTGGACTACAGTTCAGTTTTAAATTGGTAAAGTGGAAATAATAGTCATGGTTGTTTCAAGATTATGAGAATTAGAAGTATTAATAACTAAACAAATGCTTAGCAATGCCTGAACAGTGTCTCATAAAGAGAAATCTAATCAAAGTTTCTTAGATAGGTAAGAATCACATTAAACAAAGTGAACTAGTTTAGATCTTCCTTCTAAATATGCTTCTTACTTTCTCAGCGGGAATCTAACCAATAATAATCCTTAAAATTATTTCCTAAAGGAAATGTTTTTTAAAAGAGTTGAACTCTACTAACAATTGTTCCCTTTCTTTTTAGCAAATCGCCAACTTTCCTCATCGCCTAACTCCCTATGGCAGAGGCACTAGATGCATATTGACAAGGCGGGTAAGTTTCATAGAGTTTGTAACATTCTTTTTGTTAAAGAAATGGAACTGCTTTGGAAGGGACTCTGTGTGGAGAGCCCCTCCTTTCTGTGTCCTGCATTTGCACTTTTTCTTTAGCTCCAGTTGCCCTGCCTGGCAGGGACATGTTGCTTCTAGCTCATGAGCCCACTTAGACACATTCCTGTCACAGTCCTCCTTGTGATCAGTGTGTTTCATTGCTGTCTACGCTTTATTGAAACTTCAATCTAAACTGCTCCCTCATTATAATAGATCTGTGTGTCTGTATTTTATATGTATGTCTCTTGTGCACTTTAAGTTATTTTTATGGGTTGTGCTCATTCTTTTTGTATTTGGATGTCCAGTTATTTCAACTTCAATTGTTGAAAAGACTGTGTCTCTCTGTGTGTGTCTCTGTCTCTGTCTCTCTCTCTCTATCTCTTTCAACATGTTCCATGTTGGAATATTTTTGTTCCTTTGTCAAAGATCATTTGACCCTGGGGATCTATTTCTGGATTCTCTGTTCTGCTCCATTAACTTATTTGCCTCTTCCATTACCATATGCGGCCCACAGTAGCTTTATAGTAAGTTTTAACTTAACATCTATCCTCAACTTTGAACGGAATATTCTGAATGCTTGGTCTTTCCATACATACTCAAGAGGCATTTTGTAAATATCCGTAAAATATACCTGAGTTGTAACTGGAACTTTGTTGAATCTATAGATCAAATTGGGAAAAGCTGACACCTTTATAATTGGTATGTCTTTGTTTCCATAAGCACAGAATATCTCTCCATCTAAGTATTTTTGAAATCTTACATTGGGTTTAAAAATTTACCACAGATCTTTAAATATCTTGTCAGATTCATGCCTGTCTTCCAATTTGTGTGTTTTAAGGTAAATGGTGCTGTGTTTTTAGTTCATTTTTTGTTGTTTTACATAGAAGTGATTGATTTGTACATTAACTTCGTGTCCTGAAGCTTTCTTATCATTATCAGTTCCTGAGGTATATTATTATTACAAATTATTTGATAATGATTTCAGGTTTTCTCCATGGATCCCTGGAATATTTAATGTGGTTCCTTTTTCTTTCTACTATCAATGACTTGGGTGTTTTTATTAATCAACTTAGAGATTTATTTATTTCATTGGTATTTTCAAAGAAGCAGTTTTGGTTTCATTTATTTTTTCTGTTGTTAACTTGGCTCAGTTTCATTAATCTTTTCTCTTACCTTATTTTTTCTTCTTTTGACATCTTACTTTGGTTTTAATTTGCTCTTCCCATTTCCGTTTTCCTAAACTGGAAACTAAGATTATTGATTTTAGGCTTTCTTATTTGCTAATATATTCATTCAGCAGTATAGATTCCACTTTGCTAAGTTGTACTTTCTATTACTATAAAATATATAAAAAATTTTCCTGGTAATTTTTCCTTGATCCATATTTTATTTAGTTATTTTGTGATTTTCTCAACATTTTTCTGTTATTGATTTCCATGTAGTCCGAAAGCAGACATCATGTGATATCTATGCTTTCAATTCTGAAAATGAGTTTCAGAGCCAAAAAAGTGGAATCTTTTGATGAATGTTCCATCTGAGTTGGGCAGGAATGTCTAATCTGCTTCGGTTTTGATGTCAGCTGTATCTAGGTGATTTAGAATGCTGTAGTATTGAACGTACTGATTTTCAGCTGGCTGAACCTGTCCATTTCCCCAATCATAAAAGTGATTTCAACTATTTCTTCAAGGGGTTTCATCAAGTTCTGTCTGAGATCTCTGTGGTCTTCTGTTAGGTCCATGCACACAATACGTTATGCCTTCTTGGACTCTTTGAGCTGTTGTCATTACTCAGGGCTTCTGTTTACTCCTGATGAATGTTTGCTCTGAAGTTAGCTGGTCTGATGTTAAAATAGCTCTGCCTTTTTCTGTTAGTTTCAGTTAGTAATATATTTCCATATTCATTACTTTTGGTCTGTATGCTTTGTTACACTGAGTTTCTTGTAGATAGCACAGAGTCAAGTCTAATTTTGATCCATTCTGACAACTCCCATCTTCTATACAATTAAAATTTGAACTGAATATTGATGTAGTTGGATTGACATTGCCTAATGTACCACTGTTTTCTATTGGTTGACCTGCTTCCTTGTGGTTTTGATTTCCACATATCTTATGCTCATTTGAATGTAACTTAGTATTTTTTTTATTTTTAACATACCAGTCAAATTCCATTTCACTTTTTACTGATTTTAGAGATTGTCCTAGAATGTGCAATAAATCTTTCAAACTAATTAAACTTTTAAAAGTTTTTAGTGTGAAAGATGTTAAATTTTGTAAGTCTCCTGTATTTGTTGATATAGTCATAATAATAATTATTTTGTTAATGTATTAGATAGTATTTGTTGCTTTGCCTATACGGAAACATATTTGTACTCATGGATAAAAGTCCATTGATCATCATGTATGTATTGGTCTGTTCTTTGTGCTTAGGATTTCTATTTCAATTAACTCATAAAATATATTTATTGTTTAGTGGCTTTTTTTATAATCTTAATGCCTTTATTTTTCATTTATTAAAAATTTAAAGGTATATTTTACTCCTTTTTATCTTTGGTGTGTGTAGTAGAGATTTTGGTAGTGTGCAATGTATCTCAAAATGATTTATTCTAAGCTTATAAGTTAACTTCACTCATATAAACAGAACCTCTGCTTTGTAATTTAATTTCTCCTCTCCACAATGTTATTTATTTGTGGCATATCTTATACATATTAGTGTGGTGTACCTATTAGTAAAGTTCTATAGCTAGTTATTTTTAATATTTTATTTATTCTCTGCAAATTTCATACATGTACACAATGTATTAAGATCATGGATTGGAGAGATGATTCAGGGGTTAAGAGCACCAGCTGCTCCTCCAGAGAACCTGGGTTCGGGTCCCAATACCCACATGGCAGCTAACAACCATCATGGATCTTAGGGGATCCAAGGCCCTCTTCTAATCTCCACAGGCATTGCAAAAATGGATACATGTACACATATGAAGGCAATACACTCATACACATGAAATAAAAATAAGAAATAAAATATTTTATCCCATTTCCTCCTGATACGCCTTCGTGCATCTGGTGACATCCTTCCCAACTTTATGTCCTTTTTTTATACTTTTTATTTCTGAGAATTTAATACATGAGTATTGTTTTTACGTTATTTCCATCTCTCAGTTCTTTTCCAACTCCTCCCATGTCCCCAAAATCCCTCTCAATTTTTGTCCTTTTATTTGCTCACTAATATTACATATGCATATACATACATAAACATGAATAAATATACATACATGCATTTATAGATATACGCACATATACATATATAAATACATATATGTATATAGAGATATATACATGTGCAGTGCACTCTATCCGTTCTTTTTTTAAAAAATACATTTTTATTTCTCACTGCACCCAATCAGTGCTTCCTCTGTGCGGCCACTCATTCATCCACTGGAGCACGGAAAAAGCCATAGCTCCAAAGAAAAATGACCAGCTGTCAGAGCTCCTAAATTAGGGGTGGGGCCTAGTGAGCCCCTTCCCAATCCGTGCTAGAAGGAGATCTTTATCTTGTGGAGATCTTGTACAGTTTACCCCAGCTGCTGTGAGTTCATGAGTGCAACAGCCATGTCATGTCTGGAAAACGCATTTCATGCCTCTCCCCATATTCCAGCTCTGACGTTCTTTCAGCCCCTCTTCGACGATGTTTCCTCAGACTTGGGGGAAGGAGGCTGTTGTGGATGCTCCATTTAGGGCTCAGCACTCACAGTTACTTGTTTCCTACACTTTGACCGGCTAAGAGTCTCCATCTTAACTGACCACTGCAAAAAGTAGGTTCTCTAGCCAAGGTTGGGAATACCCTAGGTCTATAGATAGAATCACAGTTATGTTTAAAGCATTTGTCTTTTTAAGGTTAAAAGTATAATTGTATTCATTTATTTATCCGTTTATTTAATGCTCTATTTCTTGAGAAATTCATGCTTGCGTATAAGGTTTGGCTAACATCCAAGCCCCATTCCTTCCTGTCCAGTTCTTCCCCTATCCTTCTTACTACTCTGCATCCCCAAAGTCCTGCACTCCGTTCTGAGGCCTATTGAGACTGCCTTGTGCTTCCTGTGTACGCAGGGGTACAGGACCGGAAGTTGCTGGGGAGAGTCAGTTTCCCTTAGAGATGTGGTCCTGGAGAGGCTACCCATGCATTTTCTTTTATATTTGTTCTAGAATTAAAAGTAGTTTCCTAACTGCCACTCCAGTATTTAAATATCATGACTTGTGTCATAGTTTTATTCTCATAATATTTGCATGTTGTTTCTTAATGCCCTTTCCTTTCCCCTTAATAGACTCCTTTTAGTATTTCTTCTAAGGCAAGAGTTGTGGTGGAGAACTTCATCAGCTTTTATTTTGAGGAGTATTGTCCTTTTATTTCTTTTATTTCTGAAGAAATAAAAGGTCCTAGCACTTACAATTGTTTCCTACACTTTGACCAGTTATGAGTCTTCACATTAACAACTGACCATTGCACAAAGAAGGTTCTCTAGCCAGGGTTGAGAATACCCTAGGTCTCAGAGTAGAATCACAGTTATGTTTAAAGTATTTGTCTTTTCTAAGTTTAAAGGTATAATTGTATTCATTTATTTATCCATTTATTTAATGTTCTATTTCTTGGGATTTATTCATACTTGCATATAATGAGTTTTGATGAAATCCAAAACCCCATTCTTTCCTGTCCATTCTTCCTCTATCCCACCAAGCTTAGTGTCACTGGCTGGCTACTTTGTGTATGAGTTTGATCTTGTAGTACTTTGTATGTTACTTGACTCCTGTTGAACTTGCTGTGTTTATGCTAATAAGTCTACAGATAACAATATGGAGTTATCCTTGTATGTGCCTAGATGTTGTTCTCTTGTTTAACATGTGACAATTTAAATACGACATAAATTAAACAAAATATTGACATGCTATTGAGTTGATATTTCATGACATCAGTGGTACTTTATAAATCTAGGTCTACATTCTTCTCAAAGCCAGCACAATGCTATAAATATATTGTGAAGAATCTTTGAAATATGAAGCATATATATGTGTGCTTGAATGCTACTATCTACATAGAGACACAGATATTGCTAAATACAAACAATAAAGCTAAATGATATAATTCAAAACAATTATGTCATACAAATAACCAAAGAGATGGGATGGAAGTGACTTTCAATAATTCATCCTGTACCAACTGCATATCTTAAAAGGAAGGAGAACATTTTTTAATGATAAGAGACAGGTATCAAGGGCACTTGATACTGATGGCACTTAAACTGGTGAGGGAGATGCGAGGATAGACAGGGAAAGAGAGGAGTGATACATAGAGCCTAGGTAGCTTAAAAAACCCAAAGGAAATGTTTTAACTTAAAACCTCTATGAAAAATATACATACAATATGTAAACACGACTGCATGAGTGTGCCTGAAGGCTATTTAGGAAGGAACACAGTACAAACCAGGAGAAACCTCCCTTCGAGTTGTTGATCAGGGCAATCCAAGAGACTACCAAAATAACACAGGCTATTGCCACAGTCATTGATTACCTCCCAGAACTTGAAGGCAAAACCCGATTGCTGAAAATAGGATGGACTTTGGATACAGGACTTGGAGCAATGGCACTGGAACTAATCTGGAAGTCTTTTCCCTGAAGATTAGCTCTCATAGTTGTAAAATGCTAGATATGGGTGCTGGTAACTAAATGCAGGTCCTCTACAAGATTACTGTGCAATCTTAACTGCTAAGCCATCTCCCCAGATGAATAACATTTTTCTTTTTTTTTTTATCTTGAAAGCTTTCATCGAAAGGTTTCATTGGAGGAAACCAATCAAATGTTTAATAGAACGTTATACATAATACATATCATGTGTGACATGACATATATTGTAAAATACTATGTAATAACGTTTATTGATCTATGCCTGTACAATTTAACTTTTATAGGTACTCTACTTTTAAAATATGTTTTCTTGTAGTTACTACCCAAGTGAGGGAGAAAACTATAAAATACTGGGTAATTTCAGAAGTTTTTTGTTTTGGCTATCTTAATTCATAGATATCCTTTGCTTAAAACACTGAATAATCTGACCACTGTGGCCATTAAAATCAGCTTTATTTTACACACATACTTTTTTCCTGGTATCTTTATAGGTTTTTGAAACCCAGTGAACCTATGGATTCCATCAATTTTGGAAGCAAAAATATCTTACCTAATAGAAAGAGCCTGGGAAATTCCTTATGTTGCATATGTTTTTATATTTTTATGGTCTTTTATCAATTGATTTATAAAGTTAGGAAGTATTATTCTAATAAACCAACGAAACTTAGAAGAACAATGCCATTTTTCTTTACTAGCAAACTAAGTTTTTGAAATTGTATCTACACTGAAAAAAATGTGAATAGAGCCACTGTAAATCTGAGAGGAAAAACACATGCTTTATCAGTCTGTGTTTTCCAGAAGGTAGCATTGTTAGTTATTTTTGACATAAATTTCTATGTAGTTTTACCTATAACAAATATGTTTATGAATTGTGCCTTTTAGCCATATTTTACATCCATTCATGACTTATCTTAAATAAGAACTGATAAATAACATAATTATTTAAGAATACAAAAAGTCTATAGCATACACAGGATATAGTTACCATGACATCCACAAGGCCATGTGAACATACCACTAGCAGAATGTGAAAATACTGTTTGAATGGCTAATTTCTACCTGCTTCCTCCAACTTATACCTTACCCCCAAAATGCCAAACTATTATGAGTCCATCTAGGTATTGATACCATTGACTATGTCAAAGCCCTCATGATATAATAACTTTTTAAAAACTTTATTTTATTATTTTTGTGTATATGAGTGTATTGCCTACATGTGTGTAAGTGTACCAATGTTGTGCAATGTCCTTGGTGTTCAGAAGAGAACGTTGGAATCCCCTGGAACTGGAGTTACAGATGGTTGTTAGCTGCCATGTAGGTGTTGGGAATTGAATCCAGATCTTATACAGGAGAAGCCAGTGTTTGTAATTGCTGAGCCATCTTCAGCCCCATAGTCACTTCTTAAAAGCCCATCATCTTTTGAGAAAAAGCAGGCACCCACTATGTGAGGCCGTGGGAGACAGTGTATACTCAATTCATGAAAGGGGAGACAACAGAGTTACTACCAGAAGAAGGAGAAGCCAGAGAGACTACTGTGCATGGAGAGAACAGGGGAAACACCGTCAGCAGTCAGGGCTGTCAGAGTCATGGACACAGTAGGTACCTGCAGGGTCCCCTTGATGCAGGTTATTTCATTAAACGTTTTGATGATTATTCAAAGAGCAATAGAAATTTGGAGGCTTGTGGAGTGAGTATTTTAGAAAAGCTGACATCATGAAGCCTCAGTTGGACTAGACTTCAGTGGATGAACTTGCACCAAGGTCATCTGGGTACAAATGCTTGATGGTTAGAACTTAACATGTGTGGCGGAATACATAAGGAGTCCAAATATTCAGAGCTCAGTTAGGCAGACCTGCACTGGAACATATGGAGGCCCTGCTCTAGAACTGTGTCAAATGACAAGCATAAGCCCTGGATAGATCTGCAGAGGGCAGACTGCACAAGCTTGATGATATTTTAGGCATGAAAGATATGATGAGCTTTCTTTCTTTTAAAAAAATTTTATTGAGCTTTTTTACATTTCATATAACAGTTCTTTATCAAATTTAGACCCCCCTGTCTCATCCATGGCTCCTCAAACAGCTGTCAAACTTCATGCACTCTGTCATGCATGCTAAGTAAGACTAGAGGCCAGGCAGCATATCTAGAGACTGTAAGTAAGGTCTATTTTCCCTCACTCAGTTGTAATCAGTCTGCAGCAGTTCCCATTTCCCAGGTAAGGGCCAATCTTGCATCTATTTCTTTTGTTCCACTCTGAGCCCTTGTGTGATTGAGTTGGTATGGGTCCTGTGCTCAATGCCATCATTGCCACTAGTTCAAAATCTGCAAGTTTCCTGTGGCCTGAAAGCCTCTGCTTCCCTATATTCTTGGACCAACTTCACCTCTTACAGTCTTTCCACGCCCTCTTCCAAAATGGTCCCTGAGTCATGGGTGAGAGAGGTTTAACATAGGAGCCCTATATGATGATTTTTCTTAAGCACTTTGGGAGAATTGAAAAACCAGGGTAAACAAATTAAGGACTTAAAATGATAACAAGTAAACATCTATTGAGTAGAAAGTTTTTAACTGAACTCTGTTCTAAGTATATGCAATCATCTAATTTTGTGCTATATGATCAGTTTTGTTATCATTATATTTTACTGAGAGGAAAACTGAGACCCAAATTATGTCAGTTTGGGGTACTCAAGAATTGTTGGACTCAGGATTTAACAATTGCTAGTCTGACCCTCGAGCCCATCCATTCATTCTTCTCATCCTTATACGCTTTATAGAAGCACATTTTATGCAATCACAGTAGAATACATAAACCAGCTATTCTAGGTTCATACAGGGACAACTGCTAGCATCAGATTCTGGGATTATTGTGCAGGTCACTCTTGGACCAAAAAGGTCATAGAATTTGATCATGATCACTGTAAATATGTGTTTAAACTGACTATGCCAGGCGGTAGTGAGTTACAATGGGCAGGATGAGAAAACCACAAATGTTACATTTACCATGTATTTCTCTACTGAAAGAAGGGTAAAAGAATAACTCCAATGGTTACTAAAAGACTTTGCAGAGTACTCCTGAAGGTGAGATCAGTGTGTTTCAAGAGTCCTCAGGTGGGCAAGACAGGAAGGATAGACCTTGGAATGACTGAAACATGAGGATGTTGGAAAGTTGTTTCATGCGTGTGTGTGTGTGTGTGTGTGTGTGTGTGTGTGCGTATGAAAGAATCTCATGGATGAGCCACATAGTACTGCCTACCACAGCTATGCTCATTTGTATTTTAATCCCTTTAATGTGATTTAATGTGACTATAATCCAAACTTGTCTATATAAATATACATGGTCTAGTTTTGAAATGCGACAATAACAACAGAGACGTTTGGATGAGAATATCCATGTGCCTACTTTGAAGAGAAAATAAAAGCCATTTAATAGTGCCTATGGCAGTTCGTAAAGTATGGCGATAAATAAGGACTTTACTTTCTGACTCAAATATTTTCCTAATTTGATGAACAAGCTGAACGAGTTGAAATGACAGCCATTTAAATGGTCTTCCAGAGGAGCTTAGGGCAGATGTCACGTCACCAGCTTATTTTCTCTAAGGGCAGCTCTGTGTCTGTGTGTTCAGGCGTTCACATATTTTGTGATTTGAGTTAAAGCCTCAGAAAGTAGCTTCACAGTCAGCCACTCCAGAGCTGTGACGAATGGACTGATAATTCACAGCCTTCAGGGAGACCTAAGCTATCTATGTGGAAGGCTGAGAAGAGAAGGATCTTGAACATAAAAATATCACAATGGAAAACAATCCTAGGTGTGAAGGGGCGAGGACTGACTTAAGTGAACTGTGTGTGCTCCAGGATCCCTTATATTTCCAGAAGACCCTTCTGTTGTTTTTAACTTTAAATCAGAAGCAAAAATAGAAATTCTGGAATGGTATCCCATATCATTCATGTGTGACTCACTCTGAATAGCAAATTGGTTACCACACTTCTCCATGCCTGCTAACTCCCAGTAAGTGTCATTCAGCTAGTGCAGTGATTCAGTGAAGGCTTGAACACATGAATTAAAAGTAATTCTAATAGTTATAACAAGTTAATAGTTACCACAGATATTTAAGCCATTTATATTATTATTTTGGACAGTATTGTTAAGAATACTCTCTCACCAAGAAAATCAACGTTATTATGGTGAGTTGCATACACAAGTTTTGGGAGACAGGGTTTGGCATTTATTCTTATGCCCTTGACTGCAGTGTAAGTGCCAGAACAAGGTCTATATTTGGAAGGTGAACCCATGAGAAAAATGGTCTACACCTACTGAATCCTGCAGGTATATTCACTAGTTCACTATAAAGACTAAGTACATTAAGTAGTCTTTCAAGCAGGAATATATTTTAAATACTTACCCGATGTTCACAGATAACTCTAGCTCTCACCACCCACCAAAGAACAGATGGAGACTATTACAAAGTTCTAAAATGGATCCAAATGCAGACAATAAGCAGCAGTATGATGCCCACTCCCACTTGACACATCTATAATGCAAACCCTAAACCCAAGGCTCAGGTAACATGAATGAGGGCGTGAAGGGATTGTAAGAGGCAGAGGGACAGGATGCCTGCTGCTAGACAATGCATTGTAGACATGATAGGGATGTTGCACCCATGAAATTGCCACAACACGGAACACTAACAAAACCTGCATAATGATATCAGCTGAAGTGTCAGTGTGGATGGGGGAAATTCCACAGTCTCACCTCTAGATGAAAAACTGCAGGCAATCAATGGATGACTCGGGAGTGAGAATCAACTTTATATGGGGACAAGCTCCTCGATCCTTTATCTAATCCTGAGTGTTCAACCTAAACGCATGTACACATAGGCATCATTAAATGGATTCAGAGCATTACATGTTGTGTGTGTGTGTGTGTGTGTGTGTGTGTGTCTGTAACAATAATAAGCAAAGGAAAAGACAAGAAATTGAGAAAAAGTGGAGGGTGTGGGAGGTGTTGGAAGGAGAATGGGTGGGGTAGAAATTTAAATACATGATCTTGCATAACATTCACAAAAATTTAAATCTTTCAAGTAGTTACTTAATGTGGTACTAAGCACAGTAGTAAGATAAAATTTCATTTAAATTTATTAACCAGCCAGAATAATTTTCAGAGTGGCATTGTATAAACTAATGTAGAAATGAGTTTATGCATATCTGAAGACTTACTCTGAAGGTCTGATTGAAAAACTTCCCTTAGGAGAGTTTTATTTCACTTGTTTGTTAGACCTCTGAATAGCTGGATATGGTGCTACATGCCTGTAATTCCAGTTCTGAGGAGTTTATGGCAGAAAGATCATGTGTTTGAGGTTAGCCTGGACTATACCATTAAACTGTGCCTCAAAAATCAAAATAAACAAACAAAAACAAAAAATAAATCAAAATGAAAACTATCAACAAAATCCCCCTTGTACGTCTAAAATGCTCTCATTTAATAATTTCTGAGACCTTGAGACAAAATTATTCTAGATTCTGAGTACAACTACATTTGCTTCTAGTATTCTTACAGTTGTGGGAAATAGGAGAATTGTCAATTTTACTTCTTAAGTTATTTAACATATGTTTATATTTTATTTTATAATTTTGGAAGTGCCAGGAATTGGAAGCTAACATCTCATGCATGCTAAAAGCATGTTCAAACCCTGAACTAACCCTCAGCCCACTACACACTCTATTTAAGATAAAATTTTTCTTCTAAAGTATGAAGGTTATTTTCTCACCACAGGGTTATTGCTCTTTCCCAATATGTAGGTCATACTCATAATCATATCCTCTTCATTGTTATTGATGACTTTATGCCTAGGTATTTACAAAAACTACGGTCAACTTAAGCAATAAGAAACAAACTGCACTCACCAAAATGCATGGTTGGTTGGTGGGCTATTGAATGATGGACAGAAGTCAAAGCTCTTGGAGAAGAAGAATCAAACATCTGGGGAAACTTGGAAAACTGCAGCCACAGCCTAGTGCCTAACTACATAATGCCATTGACTGTCTTGTAAGCTAAGAATGTGTCTTTAAAAAAAAACACCTTTTAATGGTAAAAATAAAAAGAATCTAGATTAAGAAATAGCTGTCACAAGCATGAAGACCTGAGTTTGAGCTCTATATAAAAAAAGACCAACATAGTGTTGTGTTCACAGTCTTAGAGCTGAGGAGGCTGAGACCGGCAGATCCCTGGGGATTAGTGGCCTGTGATTCAGGCCAATGAAAGACTTTTGTCTCCAAAGCAAAGTATATGACTCCTGAAGAAGGATACCTGAGGTCGCCACTCATATGTGCAAGCCAACACACCTGAAATACACTGACACACACCTGAAATAAGAATAATTCTATTTTGTGACTTCATAAATAAAGTTTTAGAGGTACACAGTCCCCATAATTCAGTTATATATTGCCTGTGACTTTTCCTGCTGTAACTGCAGAGTCCTTATGACATAGACTCTGTGGTGTGCAAGGCTGAAAACATTTACTGTCCAAGCTGGTAAGGAAAATAGTGTTTAGAGCCAAGAACTAGAGATCAGACTTAAGATAACTCTTAAAATGTTGCTACTCAAGGTAACTACTCCCAGGAGAGAAAGCCTGATAAACTCAACGTCAGTTTAGGTTCCCATCCTCTTGCTCTTGAACTAGGGTTGAGAACATGGACTTATAGTTAGAATTGTTTATTATGTGTTTCTGCAGCAGGGTCTGCTATAAATAGAAGGGAGGACCCATGAGGAGAACTTAGGGAACCAACGCACCTAGTTGAGTTCTCTCCTTTAGTGCCCATCACATAACATGTCATTTCTCTGTTCCCTTGTCTTCCTCATGTGACCACAAGAGCAAAGCCACAAGCATTTAAATTCCAGAACCATATTACCAAGTTTGCTTAATAGAAGATTATTAATTTTACACATTAGATTCCTCTACCAGTGAGAAATAAAAATATAAATGTAGTTGCTCCCTCATATTTAGGGGCTTCATATTTGTAGATTAAACCAACGGTAGATCAGAATATAGAACTAGAGTTGAATCTGTGTCTAACATGTTCAGGTACGCCTTTATAATTATATAACTATTCCATAAATTGATTATATAATTTATCTTCACATTCTCACACTGAACAAACACCCAACATGGAATCATTAATTGATCAAATGGAAATATTTATTCTTGCCCTTCAAGCAACAAACAATTAACCTAAGAAGCTGCAAATTTCATAAGCAGAATAATATCTGTAAGTGCCACTAGTCTCCTTTTAAGTTTGGAATTCACTGGAAGATCTTTGCTTCTTACACACACATATATTTTGCCAAAGTTGTTAAAATGGTTTCAGTGACTTGATTTTAACATTATATATATATATATATATATATATATATATATACATATACATATATGTATATATATATATTTTGTAAATTTTTTATTGAATTTCTGTATATGTCATACAGAACATCCCAGTCATCTCTATACCTCCTTCTCTAGTGGCATCCTCTCATAGGCCTCTTCCTACTGGAATTCATACACTCTCTCATTTGTGCTAAGCCCATGGCATCAGGCTAGTGTCCCCAGACATTCTTCAGTGCAAGTTCATCCACCTAGATATAGTCAGCCTATCTAGAGTTCCTCCCTTTAAGATCAGATCTTCCTCACCCAGCAGTAATCAGCTATCAATAATTCTTTAACTAAGATTGGGGCCTGCTGCCCATTTCCACAGATCTGTGCTGGGTTTTGTCTGCTTGAATGTACATGAGTCTTGTGTATGCTGACACCATTGCAGTAAATTCATATGAACAAGGTCCCAGGAGTCTCAAGGACATTATTTCCATATGGTCACCTCCTCCCCGCCCCCTCTTCTGCAGCGGTCCCTGATCCCTGGGGTGTGGGGAGTGAAGTCCTGTTTAATATAGGAGTCCTATGCAAGAACCCACATTCTGCAGACTCTTTTTTCTGTGCTTTGGCCATTTGTGACCTGACACTCTGTTGCATGAAGGAAATTCATTCATGAGAATTGAGAGATGCATTTGTATCTTCTTTTACACTTGTTCTATGTTCTGTGAGCCTTATGTGAGAGATTGCATTGTAGATATGCCACTTAGGCTTAGGCAATTCACAGACAATCTCTATGTATGCCCAGTTGTAGAACTCTCTAATAATCTCCGTCTGTTGCAAAAGAAGCTTCTTTGATGAGTGGTGACCGGGATGCTTGTCTGTAAATATAAATATCCATATCTTACACATAGTAAACATTTGTATTTGTTCATAGATGTGACAGTCTTGGTGTCTTCTCTAAGATCTATGACCTCTTCAGCCATATGTACTATTATACTGTGAATTGTGATCATGGGGGCCCAGGTGGAAATGTCTCTTTTGTGGAGAAAGCAAACCTTATATAACTGCTTACCCATATTTGGCTTTTCTTAGCTTTGATTCTTTATGTTCACCTTTCAACTTCTTTGTGTTAATTTCTTTCAAATTACTTTATTATGCATTATTTAAATCATACAACAAATCCATGTGATATACTGATGCTGTGAAGGATAAAACTCTAAATGTCTCTAGCACTCTTTGAAAACATCAATGCTGCTGCCATTGTTTTGATGGTTCTGAGTTGCAAGCCCATAGCTGCTTTCCAAAGTGCAGACTCACTGAACTGTCTTCCCCAGAGCGCTCTACTATGGATGTGTTTATATGGATTCTGATGTTTTTGGTTTGCAAGATATGGAGATGAAGAATCACCATATCTTGAAAAGCAACTACTGATGTAAGCTTTAGAGAAGATGCTAACAGTGGTGTACAGACTGTAGGGAGGGAGAGGATCGTACGGGAAACGCAAGTCAGATGCTACTATTACGTTAATGAGAGCTCCATTGAGCTAACTTGCAGATACATTCATTAAAATTCTCAAACTTGTGTGAAATTTCAAGTTGTCTTCAGTCTTCTGAACGTTGCGGTAGCACACCGCATGTGGGTGCTGGTGACATTCTTGTTGGTTTTCTGGCTTATGTTTCAGATATGGGGAGAAGCCAGGCCTGGAGTGTCTGTTACTACTGATCCTTTTAAAATTAAATATTCATGAATTCTAGACCAATTATTTGCTAATTCCATAGCAACAAATGCTAATCTCTTGAGCTGGTCCCTGTATTCTCAGAATTTGGAGGTGCAGAGAGACAGACATGGGTTTTGTGTTGCCCTGGTGGACAGCCAGACTCCTTATTACTCTCCTGTGTCACTGTTCTTTATGGCTTCGTTGCTTCCAGTTGACTCACAGCTATGTTAATTTCATGAGTGTTGGTAAGCTTTCGGCACTATGACAAAATGCCTGCAAAGATCAGCCTGAAAGGAGGAAATATTTATTTTGACTCATGTTTTCAGCTCCTGGTTGGTTGTCCTCTTGCTCTGATCTGTGATGGCGTCATAATCCCTATGAGCAAGCACATCAAAGGAAACACATTAGATTTGAGTTTTGAATCTAAAATATAAGTTTTATACCCTAGGCAAATAGTTGACTTTCCCTATGACTAATTAAAAAAGGATGATTAAACTTTATGTGTTTTATACTGAACATCTCAATCAATCTTAATCATCTTCGTACTGTCTTCCCCACTGGCACCTCCTGTAGCACCCCCATGGGAATTTATATATTCTGTTACTTGTGTTAAGCTCCTATCAGCTGACTGCTACCTTTACCCAGTGTTTTACTTTCTTTCATAAGAGGCATTGCTATTGATGAAATGAGGAGTTGAAGTCATCTTAACTTTGTTAGACTGTTCATAAAGCTCTGTCATCTACCTTGGCCATTTGCTCAGTTCTAGTTTTTGACAAATTGTGTATTCCTGGCCAAAGATCAATATTTTAATGAAATTTTTTGCCTAGAAATATGATTTTTCAGGACTGGGGCCCTATATAATTTCTGCTATTCTCTTTTTTAATTCTTGGTAAAGCTACCTGTTGCTAGAATACTCATGTACTGATGCCCATTGTATTGGACATAAGGTACTACTTTGTCCTGGCCTCTGAATGCCAACTGTCCTTTGAACAGTTTTCTCTTTATTTTTTCAGAGGTACAGCTTAAACTCTGCTTTTGAATTCCATAGCCAATGCACTTTGTTTTGGACCTCTGGCAGGTCATCGATCTTTGAACTGTGTCTGCTTGTAACTCCAGTGTGAGACAGAATGGGCACCTTATCAAGTTACACACAACAAAATATTATGCTCTATCTGTTTGCAGGCCCTTCACTATAAAATTGTCAGCAGTAAGTTCAGTCCTCAGTCAGTCCTTGTTCACCTTTCTCTCCTCCAATAAAACTCCCTTTCTTCTTTGTATTTCCATTCAGATCATTTTGCAATACTGTCTCTTTAATTCAGCGGCAAGTCTCATCATCGCTGTCTTACTCCTTCACAAAATAGACTCCTAACCTGAGATCTGATTAACAAACTCCTCATAATGACCACAGTGTGGCTTAGTCACTTCTCTCAAATTTAAAGCTGAACTTATTTGTTACTTTGAGCTTCTCATCTAACATCTCTCTGTTGTTTATGTTCTAACAAGTTATTAGTTAACTTGACACAATGTTAGGACTCATGCCTGTATCATTTGCTATTAGTCTTGTATTTTCTTTAATTTCTGAGATATTAATGTCTTCCATCACAGAACCCTTGCAAATTCCTAGCAATGTGCAACTTCCTAACAAGGCCTCATCGTCCTTCCCTTCCAGAAATCCCCGTTTGGTTACTTTTACTCTTCCTTCTCCGTTTGCTCGTCCTGTTAACGACTAAGATGGAAATGCAGACAAGAGTTTTCTCCTTTTTCACCTTTCTTCGCTCTCTTCCTTCATGTCTCCCTTCTATGTTCATACTCCACTTCTTTATCTTTATTTTGTAATTCCTCCCTTGATGGTCCTGATTACAGATGAGAGCTGAGACTCACCAGGCCCTTGGCAGAGTCTAGGGGAGCACAGTTCAGATGGTGTTCTCCCTGACTCCCACGAGCCTCTCCTTCCAGATGTTCGGACTGATCTCCTTGTCCCCCAGCTTCTGCCTGCCTTGGGCCTCCAGGACACACTCCACATGCTCTGCCTCCTCCGCCTCTGAGCTGCCTGTAGGAGTTATTATAGGAGGCTCTGCAACTCCTCAGTGTCACCTTTGTCAGACATGAAAAACATCTTGCCCCCTTCCCTGTGTTCACAAGAGAAAAAACATTTGATTGTGCAGACATCATATACACATATTCTTCAAAAGCCGTTGCTTACAAGGATAAAGAAACTGGGTGGAACAAGAAATTGCAAAAGTCCCAAAGCTGTAAAAATGGTAGAACTAGAACGTCTACTGAGACCTCTGATCTCGAACCACGTGGAACAAATCCTGCCTGTGTCTACGGGTTCAAGTGAAACCTCAGTCCAAAGCATTGACTTGTACACATAACAACTATTACTACTAAGTTTAAAACTCATAGAAAAGATCCTGGTAATTTTAAATGAAAACATTTCACTCTATTTTAGTAACTCATTGAAAAGTTCCAAATGGCAATATCTTGAAATTTGTATCCTTATACATTTTCCTACCTGAATTCTAGTTCTATCTTTTAAAATTATTTATTTTATATGTATGAGTATTTTGCTTGCATGTATGTAAATGCAACCATGTCGTGCAAAGCCTGGAGAGGACAGAAGCTGGATTGTTAGTCATGGGTGCTGGGATTCTAACTCAGGTCTTCTGTAAGAGCAGCCGGTGCTCTTAACTGCTGAGACATCTCTCCAGCCCCTGAATTCTAATTCTTAAGGAAACTGACAGTTTACTTTCACAATTCTTGTGCAGGTGTGCTGCCTAAAATGTGACTTGCTTTGCTTTTTCATTTAGGACAGAATCTTATTAGGTAACCCATGCTGACTTCAAATTTGCAGTTTTCCTATCTCCCCCTCCCTAGCGTGGAATTACAGGTGTTTCCACCACATCACACTCTCCTTTTTGTTTTTTCTTAACCGAAATTATCTCTACCATCAGTTGCAAATATAGCTTCAGACATTAAAATCTAATTTAAATTTTAAAATAACTGTTTGTTAGCATATCTCTAAACAGATTTACAATTATTTTTAGCTAATTTTCAATTACAGTAAAAAGAGGCGTGCATAGTTCCTCTAAAACATAAAGTTTCATAAAATACCCCTGCTTGTTTGGGAGTTCAAATATTAATTTCTGGGATGAGTCTAATCTTTCTGAACCATTTAAGCTGTGTCTACACAGTATAAACAATAGCCTGAATAACTAAAGGCTGAGTAAAACTAAACATAAAATGCTTCATTTCCCCAAACAAGCACATTGCTTAAGTTCTATTTATCTAAATTGTTTTTAATGTCATGATTCATAATATACCAAAATAAAAATAAATTTTCTACAAAGATGTATTTATTTTAGTGTTTTATAAAAGTCAATTATGAAGCCACAGTGTTGTGTAGGCTATAGTCCATGTAAACTAAAGTTACTAAGAGTCTTATCATCCCTAATACGATCTCAGGGCTGTGCATAGTAGTCTTGAGGCAAGTGCTTAGCCCATGGGGAACTGAAACCTTTCAATGAGAAAAAAGAGGACAATAGGAGAGAAGGCATATTTAGACAGAAATGTTAAGATTTTACCTCGGTTTCTCCTATCCATAATTGTATTTTTAGATGTATTTAAGTTATTAATTTAATAGTATTATGGTATTTTATGACACAAAATTGTATGCTCTGCTTGTTTCATAAAGGGACACATTTCTCACCTTTCAGAAAGGACTGGCTTTTTTGAGAAACTTCTTTCTAGTAATGGATAAGTAGTGTTGGAATTTAGAAGTCTTATTTTGTCAAACAGGCTCATGTGTGTGGAATGATTAAAGAATCTTCAAAGAATGACTTCACATGAATAAGTCCTATGCCATTTTAAATGAATTCATAATGTAATATTTACTCCTTTAAACTGCAAAATAGACCATGTTTTCTTGACTAAACGAAGGAATTAGGTCCTCTGTACATTTTTTTCATGTATGATTTTTCTTGTTTTATTCTCTAACTTTGTTTATTTACATATGAGTATCTGTAATCTTTCACTATGGAAACATTATCTCTAAAGTTTTACACAAAATCTCGTCTCTTCTAATATAAGCTACATTTACTGAAGAACTCATACAGTTATGTTTGTTTACAAGAGATCACTTAGAAAAGTATCTGGCGTTTAATAGCACTTAGAATAGCGAGAAGAAGGTATTGTTAAAATAGGTGGAGGAAGGGGTCCTAAAAGAGGGCTGGCCTGAAGGATCAGGATAACCAAGGACAGAGCTCATGGGAAGTCTCAGCCATTTTGTATATGCATTTTTCCCAATTAAGAGAGAGAACTTTCTGTGAAATATCTTTCTTTCATTTCAAAGATAGTTTTACATTAGTAATTCCTCATGAAGTTGGTTGGACTATATGTGCATCAGCTCTATCTAAAAATAGTGGCAGCAAAATACCAATCTATTCTTTGTTTTCACACATATTTATAGATGTCATATTTGGGGTGTCAATAAAGACTGGAAAAGATTTTATAATGCAGAGTTCATTGATGTTTGACCCTTCAGCCCAATAGAAGGCTAGCTTCTGGCTTTGCTTACAATCTGGAATATCTTTTCCTATGTGAGAAGTAAAGAAACTAGTAATTTTATACAGTGAGTCTATCCTTACCTGTTTATCCCCTCTTAGAGTTTGAACTGGAATTTTCTGATATTTAAGATTTATGGCATCACTAATGGGAGTATGAAAAATCATAGCTTTCAGAGTGGAAAGTAAAATCATACAATTCCTAACAAGTGTAGATTTTTTTTAATGAAATGATAGAGCGGGGGAAAATAAAGCCACACACTTCATTGCTAGTAAGTACTCACTGTAGCTACTGAAGATTTAATTTTACTTTAAAATCTCTTGTGTTAGGAATGTTCAGAATACTTTCTTCTCATTATATCAAATTTTAAGTCATTGAATTTTATCCAGTGAAAAGGATTCTCAAAGACAATGAAGAATGCAGACATTGTGAGTTAATATTCTCTCTCACCCAACTCTTGGGTGTTATGTAGGCTTTATGAGTTAGGTCACATGACCCCTCCTCCTGGATGAATTCCCTAATTCATGATGCATGGGTCTCTTCATATCTTTATTATAATACTTAGAAATATAATCCCAAGTGTGTCTTCAGACATCTAAGTCTCTTCTGTATGAGATTATAATTTTTAAGTGATTGTGGAACGAGTGAAAAGAAATGGCAGAGACATGGTAATGAATTCTGAATTTACTTACTTTTCTCCAGGACCTAAGACATGTGTGATGCACAGTGTAGATTTCAATGAGTAGAGAGTGAGGTGCTGCCCATCAACTGCTCTTACACCCTTCTAAAACTGAGAACTCATGA
This sequence comes from Eospalax fontanierii, assembly GCA_035773235.1. Classification (NCBI taxonomy): domain Eukaryota; kingdom Metazoa; phylum Chordata; class Mammalia; order Rodentia; family Spalacidae; genus Eospalax; species Eospalax fontanierii. The sequence goes on along the minus strand of CM069535.1, from coordinate 67,934,284 downwards.
AGTTTCCTGTGATAACTGGTGTTTCCTGATACAAAAATATTGTTGCTTCTTCATTCCATTTTGTTGGAGATTGTTGTCAATCTTTACACTGTCATTTATAGAGCAGTATGAAGAACAATGAAGTTAAAAATAATGTACATGTTAATAAAGTAAAGATCATCTTAGAATCCTCTGGAGAATCAGCCCCAAAGGAGACCTAAGTCAATGAAGTCTAGGTCCTCCTGGTTGGGATGATAGATGCTCTTTTTCTCCTAACTATATAAGGTAAAGTTAAAGATACTCAAGACAACAAAGCCTAGGGCTCTCATAGTCTCAACAACCCCCTTCCTTGGCCATAGATGGATTGCTGCTGTGGCACAGCTCCCCTGGGAAATGTGCGTTTCGCTCCTCAGTCCTTCCTCTTCATGTCCTGCACCATTTCCCACAGTGGCAGCCTGGACAGGTCTGTCATTGGTTTCAGACCTCACTGTGGTTCCTGCAGACCTGAAACCATGCTACTGCTTATCATGCATCAAAGTGTCAGACCTGTATTCAATTTGTCTGGGGAAGAAGGTTTTGCTGTTAGCTTTTTAGTTTTGTAAACTAAACTGTAACAAAAGTGAACTCTCCCAGGCCGAATTTTCTAAGAAAAGCCGAATTATGACTATGGAACTCTAAAATCAATTGCAATAAAAGAAACATAAAGTAGCAGAGATAAAGAATGACTTTACCTGGACATCAAAATTAATTGACATGATGGCGACTCTTCTTTTCTAGTTTAGTATCTTCCTTTATCTGGAGTTTTTGCAAGTTTCATGCAACCTATTTTGATCAGATTTAGAACCCCTCCTTATTTGTGCCCCAGAGGCTAATTAACCTACCCATTGGCACATCCTTAAAGAAAACTGATTCTCCTTCCAGCAGATATCGGTTGCCAATAGTTCTTCAGCTAGAACTGGGTTTCCTTTTATTCTACATCCTCACATCTATGCTGAGGTATTATCTGGTTTGAGCTTACAGGGGACATGTGCATGTTATCAACATTACTGTGAGTTCATATGAATAATTGTCCAGATGTTTGAAAAGCTGCTTCCTTGTGGTCCCACCATCTCTGACTCTTACAACCTTTCTGCCTCCTCTTCTGCAATGTAACTATAACTTGGGAGGAAGGAGTTTTATATAGATGTGCTCTTCAGGTTAAATACTCTGCAATGTCTTGTTCTCTACACATTGACATTCTATTTGCAAGTATTTTATTGAGAACTTTTAGGTGTATGTTCATCAGAGAGCTTGGTCTATAATTTTATAGATCTTTGGTTTTGTTATCAGGTATTAGCTTCATAAAAAGTGTTTGGAAATATTTCTTCCTTTTTATTTCATGGAATAATTTGAGGAGTATTAGTATAGTTCTTCTTTGAAGGTTTGGTAGAATTCTGCAGTCTATGTGGTTCTGGGCAGTTTTTAGTCACTTCTATCTCATTGGTTGCTTATCTCAGCTTATTTTTAATTATTTACTCTACAGTGATTTAATTTTGGTAAGTCATATGTATTTAGAAATTAATCCACTTCAGATATAGAAATTAGTCCATTTCTTTAGACTTTCTAATTTAGTGGAATGTTTCATACGATTCCCTGAATTTCCTCAGTGTGCAATGTTTCCCTTTTTGTCTCTGATTTTATTAATTTTAGTTCTCTTGCTATTTCCTTTGGTTAATTTGGCTAGATATTTGTCAAGCTTTTTAATCTTTCAGAGAACTAACACTTCATTTCATTGATTCTGTGTATTGTTTGTTTGATTGCTTCTATTTCATTAACTTAAGCCTTGAATTTGATTATCTCTTATAATATACTCTTCTGGGATGCTGATTTTTCTCATTTTTCTGAAGTCTTCAGGTGTATCATTAAGTCATTAATATGAGGCATTTTAAATTTGGGGGGTATTGCAGGACATGGGTGTACTTACACACATGTAAGCAATACATGTATGCACATAAAATTTAAAAAAATAATAAAATATTTTTAAAAGCAGCATTAGACTTAAAATCACAGATTGACTCTAATACAGTGATCATGAGTGACTTCAGTATCCCACTTTCAGCAGACAAAAACCCATGGAAGTCAGAAGAAGTCATTCAATTCCCTTGGAACTAGAGGGTTATGGACAGTTGTCAGGTGCCATGTGGGTACTGGGAGTAGAACCTAGAACTGGGTCCACTGTAAGGGTAACTGGAGTTTTAAACTGCTGAACCATCTTTCCACCCCGCTGATGACATTACTTTTATGAAATGTGTGTGCTAGGATTTGGTACATGTAGGTATATTATTGTGATATCTTTTTGGTGACTTTATTCTTTAATGAGTATGTAGTGACCTTTCTTATATCTTCTGACTAGTTTTAGTTTGAAGTCGATTTTGTCTCATATTAGAAATGATATGCCTGCTTCTTTATTGGTTCATTTGCTTAGAATAACCTTTCCCATAATTTTATTCTAAACTGATGTGGATTCTTAATAGTGAGATGTATTTCTTGGAGGCATTGAAAAGGTGGATCTTGTTTTCCAATCCAGTAGGTTATCTGTGTCTTTTGCTTTGGGAATTGTTGCTGATAGTACTGAGAGTTGCTATTAAACTATGTTTATTAATTCTTGTTATATTGGTGTTGTGCTGTTTTCGTAGGTGTCTTTTATTAGCTCTTCTGGAAATTTTTGTTTATTCCTTGTGCTCTCTGTATATTAAATCTTCTCTTCAGAAGAAAGTATTCCTTCTATTATTCTCTGTAGAGCTGGATTGGAGGACATAAATTCTTTAAATCTCCTTTTATCATGGAAAGTTTTTCTTTTGTACTTCAATTACAATTAATAGTTTTTCTGGTTATAGTATCTGGGCTGGAATCTGTGTTCTTCCAATACTTGATGACCATTGGTCCAGTTTCTCCTGGCTTACATATTGAAAGGCCGGCTGTTATTCTAATGACCTGTCTTTATATGAGTTTTTTTTCTTTCTCATAGTTCAATATCTTTTCATTCTTCTGAACATTTAGTGTTTGGCCTTTATATGACATAGGGATCTTCTTTCTGATCATATTTGTGGTTTGCATGATGTTGACCTGTGTTTTTTTCCTTCTTCTGTGTCTATGATTCATAGATTTGGACTTTTTCTACTTGTCCTAGAGGTCTTGAATGCTCCATTACTGTTATTTTAGATTCAACATTTTCTTTGACTAAGTATCCATGTCCTTGACCTTGTTTTCAAGATCTAATAGTCTATCTTCCACTTGATCCAATAAATCTGTGAGATGTTCCTCTAAGATTTTCATCTAAATTCCTGAGATTTTCACTTTATATCAGTTTGAGTTTTCCTCAAAGCTTCCATTTGTTTATTAAATTCAAATTTCATATCTTGAATTGTTTTAGTTATTTCATTCCTTTAACATTTTGTGTTTCCTTATTTTTCATTCAATATTTTATTCATATCTTCTTTGAGTTCCTTGAGTATATTTATAGTTGCTGTTGTGAAGTCAATGTTCTATGTATTAGTCAGGTTGTCTTTCTCAGGAAATATTATGGTTGGGGTATTAATTTCTGCAGAAGACATATTATTTTGGTTATTTATGTTGTTTTGTTATTGAGATGGGACCCAGACACGTACAGTTATGTCATTAGTGGTATTCCTTGGCATGAAAACTGACCTTTCCTTTGTTGAGTAGGTTCCTATATCCTTTTTTGCTGTTACTCCAATTTGTCGAAAATGTAGCTTGCTCAGCTGAGTAGTGCTTAGCATTTAGTCTTGAGACCACTGTGTTTTGATGTTCAAATGACATGTAAGGCATGGTAAGAACTGCTAACCATCTCTTATAATCTTAACTAGAATCTTGTTCTGTTTCTGCCTGTATATTTGTTCTTCATTTTATGGTGTATATTTATTTTTTGGGGAAGTGAAAATTCATGTTCTAAATTTTGGGGAAAAACCCATGATATCATTTTAAATCATGTCATTTATAGTTATCAAGACAAAACATTGAGGATGATTTTAATAAAACTGGTTGTACTGAGTCCATACAGAAACATTCAATGATGGTATGGAGTTCAAAGGGACACAGATAAGTTGGAGAGAGGTAGTATAAAGTGGTTATGATCAAAATACACTGTACACATGTACAAAATTTTAAAGGATAAAGAATAATGTTATTTTTTTAAAGTTCAGCTACTGCTATAACTATAGAAAAATTAAAATTCATCTAAAAGAATTCTTTTGAGAAAATTTAAGTAGCTATGGAATCATTATTATGAGGAAGCAACTGTAGAAATACAAATTCCACTGCTGTGAATGGATACTGTACTTTCCCATGTACAATACAAAATCTTTCCCATCCAAATGCCACATTAATCACAATTATATAGGAATCTCTCCTCTCTCTCTCTCTCTCTCTCTCTCTCTCTGTGTGTGTGTGTTTCTCTCAAGCTGTCAATATGATTCCCTGATCTGAATTTTAAATATTCATGATAAAACATTCTCATAAATCCTATATTGTAGAGTAACCACACCAGAAGCACTTCTGAGTAGTCCTTTACTTAAGAAGTCAGGTTTATGTTGTAGAATGGTTCCCTCCCTGTTTGCTCTGACCAAGAATGATCTTGACTCTGATGCTGATAAATCTTGGGTCAGACAGTTAAGCATCCTTCAATCAAGCCTAAGTCTAATTCAAGCAGAGTATCAGAGTGCATTCTTGAGAATCCATGTCCCTGAAGGCTGTCAGCAATGAAAGAGACTTGGCTAAGAGAGTTAAGCAAGGCTGTATTCAGCTTTGACTGAGAAGAATTACTCAGACCAGCTGTCCCGAGGGAAACTGGGCCCCCATTTTCCTTGATATGCCTCCATTAATCTTAAATGTTCAGTCTTTGAAGCTTTTATCTGATGGGTGACTTCATAATTGCATAGGGAAAATATTTCCTTATGGAATTCAAGGCATATGCTTTAAGTAATCATAGTAAACCTCATGAGAACACACTAGTAACCTGTAGAGGAATTTCAGGAACGGATACACAAAAGATATCTTCTACTATTATTCAATCCCAGTTCTCAAACACATTAGTGACTAGTGCTTATCAATTTTGCCTGAAATTATAAAATGAAAATTGTTATACAATATGGAGATGAAATACACTTTAGATTAAATTCATCTCAAGCAAATTTCCATTGCAAATTACAAAAGTATTTTGAATCATATTGTTAACTTGCCTCTTCTTTGGTGAATGGTCTAATAGATCTTCTAGAGATCTGTGGTAGAAGGCAAGTGTGGGAATCTTTTTTTGTAGTAGCTTTTTTCTGGGTTTAATTTGCACCACATATAACGAGCATCTTACTGTACTTTTCCTGGGAACACTGCAGCTAAACTGTAGCAGTGTGCTTCAAGGCAAACAGAATAGGAATGACTTTGTGACTAAGCTTAAAAAGATTCTGTGTCAAAATGATGCAGGTATTCTTACTGATTTTTGTTTTCTTGGTTTTTCAACATTTCCTTAAATTTAATTAATGCACTATTTATTTTTAATTTTTTGTTGAATCTTTGTGTATTTCATACAGAACATCTCAATCAGTCTTAATCATCTTTATACCTCATTCTCCATCAGCACTCCTCCTACCTAGGCTCATCAGCTGCAATCCATACATTCTGTCATCTGTGTTATGGTCTGTGTTATGTTCCCTAGGTATTCCTCACTGCAAGTTCATCCACCGAGGTCTAGTCAACCTATTCAGAGTTCCTTGCTTTTAGAAGTTCGTGTCTTCCTTATCTAACACTAACCAACTTCCAATCTTTCTTTAACAAACATTGGGATCTGCTGCCCATTTCTACAATTCCAAGCTGGGTTTGTGTCTGCTTCATTTTTGAACAACATAAGCAACTTAGAGTTTGTGAAATATTTTTATTTGAATTTTTTGGATTTTATAATATAATGTGATGGTATTTAGAGTCCCTCCTCTATCTGTAACCTCCCCTTATTTTAATATTCTCTCTCATAAATGTGCACATGTGTGTGTGTGTGTGTGTGTGTGTGTGTATCCATGTGTGTAGAGGTGCCCTTGGAGACCAGAAGAGGGCATCAGATATGGAACTATAGCTATTGGGAGTTGTGAGCCATGCAATTTGGGTGCTGGGAATGAAACTTGAGTTTTTAAATGCTGAGCCATCTCTCCAGGCTCAATATATTTGGTTTTTAAATAATATTTTATCAGTATTGATCATTTAAAATATAACAGATTAAAACAATAAACAATGAATAAAATATAACATATCATTATGGCATATCATATAAAAACAAGAATAAAACAAATTCCACTAAATTCAAGGAGTACAACAAGTGTCTTGGTATACAGAAAATCATTCTGAGTGGATAAGGGATTCTGAGGACTGAACAGATATGCTTCCAGGGAAGCAGTGATGGGATGTTGCTTTCCTTGACTAAATTCCAATGGTATGTCAATTCTTGGGATCATTTTTCTTCTTAATTTTGGGGAGCTTAGGCCCTAAGAAATATATTGGTTAAAAACACTCAACTAAAATAAGTAAAGCATAGGAGAGACATTTCACATATTGGTGTTGGTAGAAATATTTGGTTTCATAGACCTCGATTGCCCTCACCAAAATCATGTAGGATCTTTAAACATAGAAAAGGAAGCAAACTGGCAGCAGGCTGGGCCTAGACTGAGAACTACTGAAGACTGATTGTTATTGGGAGAGGGAGAGTATGCCTTACTTATGCTCTCCAGATAGTCTGAGCAGACTCCAGTGGATGAATTTGCACTAAAGGAAATCTAGGTACTAATGCTTGATTGGATAAGACATGTTTATGCTGGGATGTTGTCTGTCTTGAGTGTGGGGAGAAAGCAAACCAGACCTCTTACGTTTTAATGTCCTCACCCCGCCTTGCTACATTCTGCGTGCTAACACTTTATCCTGCATTCTTGTGCCAAGTCAAGACCCCACAGACCATGAGATTTGAGTTGTTCAATACAAATAATCCCTGAGGGACAGACAGGTTCTGGACCAACCAATTCCAACGTTGAACTAGCCTGCAGAGGTGCGCAGTAATGAAACTTTAAAAAGCTGGCTTCACCCTGGAGAATGTGCGTTGTTCCCTGATCTGGCCTTAGGGACTGCAGCCTGGCTAGCTGCTTGATTCACTTTGTTTGCCAAATTGTGTAAATAAACTTTCCTTCTTGCATCAAAGTGGAGTCCTGGGGTTTATTCCCACTTCTCAGATCCTAACATTGAGCTTGTATAGGACTTGTGCATGCTATCTCCATCACTGTGAGCTCATGAGTAATTCACCAGTTCTCTGGAACACGCTGTTTCTTTGTGGTCACTACCTGTGACTCTTACAATCTTTCTGACCTCTCTTCCTCAATGATCTTTGAGCCTTGGCGGGTAGAAGTTTGATATAGGTGCCCAGCTCAAAGGTAATTGGTCTGCACCCTCTTATTCTCTGCATGGCTATCTTTGGTTCTCTGTGTTAATCTCCATATATTGCATAAGGAAGCTTCACTTGTGAGAGTTGAGAGATGCATTAATCCATAGTTATGATCCTAAGTCTTTAGGCATCAGTTTAATACCATATTTATTTAGCAGAATAATAGTATTAGACTCTCCCCTGTGGTCTGTGCCCTTCTTAACCTTAGATTTCTGGGCCTGATATTAATGAAAGGATATGGGATCCATCTTATGAAACGGACCTTAAATACAATTAGAAAGTAATCGGTTACTTCCATAATATTCATGGGAAGCAGTGCACATATCTTTCTAGGTCAGTTGTAATTCTCACATATTGAAACACACATATCTGAGATCAAAGCTAGCATGCAGGTATGAGAGAGAACATGTGGCATCTGTCTTTCTGAGTCTGAGTTACTTCACTTAGGATGACTTTTCTCTAGTTCCATCAATTTACCTGTGAATTTCACAGTTAACAGCCAAATGATACTACCTGCACCACATCTTCACTACCTGCTTATCATCTATTTTTTCCAAATTCTAGGTATTATGAAAAGGGCAGCAATGTACATGAATGAACAGATATCTCTGGGGTAAGACACAGAATGTTCTGGGTGTCTGGCCAGGAGTGGTGTGGCTGGCTCATATGGGAGGTTGATTTCCAGCTTTCTGAGGAATCTCCACACTGATTTCCATATTTGTTGGGCCAGGTTTTACACCCATGAGAGTGGATAAGAGCTTAAAAGAATGGAATGCGGGACTGGAGAGATGTTTCAGTGGTTAAGAATGTGTATTGTTCTTTCAGAAGACAGGAGTTCAGTTTCCTACACCCACGTGAAGTGGCTCACCACCACCTGTAACTCTAGTTTTTTGTGATCTCTGAGGCACCTGTATGCATGTGACACGTTAGACATGCAGGCACACACATAAACAAAAATAAATAAATCATTTAAATATATGATGTAGGATTCACTTCGTGTAGGTAGTGATTGTTGGTGTAGAGCGTTTGTATAGAATTTCCTTAATCTCCATCTTCACTGCCCTGTTGTTAACCCCTTGATGAAACTAGGGAATAAAATAAGGTACTGCCTTGTGTGGTGGTGCCTGTATTTAATGCAGCACTCAGGAAGCAAAGGGAGGTAGATTGTTGTGAGATAGAGGACAGCCTGGCCCACATGGATAACTGGGTCTATTGGGAAACCGTGCCTCGAAGCAAACCAATAAACAAAAAGAGCTACTAAAACAACTCTACCATTTTCACTGTTATGGCTAAATTTTGCCTTTATTTTCTCTCAGAATCTATTTATAACTCATTGGCATTAAAGTAATTTTTTCTTAGATTTTAAGATCCTATACATAGTAGGCACTATTTGGATTAAAATTATGGGAAAGAATACTTGAGCATAAAGACAAGTAAAATTCTCATTCATTTTCTATAACTTATATATGAAATATATATATATTTCACCAATCTGTTATCAATAGGAATGACTTCACATCCCAACTGTGAAAAGAATATTCCAAAAGGAATGTGTCCAAAGATTCTTTTGCATATCAGTGATGAGAATTCCTGGAGAATAGGGAAGGGAGTGAAGCATAGTTTCCTTTGGCCAAATCTTTTCTCAGTGACAAGAAAGAAAAAAAAGAAAAGAAAAAGATCCTAGGACTCGTTCAGTTACATAGTTCAGAATCTTTCCCAGAAAGTTTTAAAATCTATATAAAAATAGTTTGTGACAATCTAACCCTCCAAACTTTTGCTACAATTTCTTCCCACAGTGTGGTAGTAAATCTTACTAAGTGCTGTTCTTATTTCTCATTACAACAAAGCTAATATTATTCTTCATCAAGCTACACCTTCAAAAACAGCTGTGGAAGCCATAAGAAGTAGAGAAAAATTTGCATTTAATGACTAGAAATCTCATCATAAATATTATAAAACTCTATATTAATAAATTCCAGAAAAATATAGGGAGAAAAATGTGCATTATATATGAAGTTAAAAATAAAACCCTTGATTTTGATATGTGGTTTGGCACTCTAATAATTATTACTGGCATATGTATAGCCACAGTTATTCAAAGTAATGAATCATTTAAACTTGAAAAATGTTTCCTTTTAATAGTATATGTAAATGGATAGAGTTTTCTATTAACAACCATTAAAGTGATTGAAAAAATGTTTGTGAGACTGAGAAGTTCAGTAAGAAGTTTTGTCATATACTGGTCCCACAAACATTAGATTCTGATTTCGGGTCTCCAGCATCTGTGTAAGAAATTAAGAATTTAATACATGGCTGTAATCCCAGTGCTAAGGAGATGGAGGCAAGAGAACATGTGAAAATCTGTGAACAGGCCATTTTATCAAAATCAGTGAGCTCCTGGGTCAGTGAGGGACCATGTCTCAAAAAAGAAATTGGAGAGTAATTGAAGAAGACACTTAACATATACATTGGGCTTCTTTGCATATATGCACATGCATGTTCAGGCATCCACATCCACATGAACAAGTGCACACATGCACAAACACACACAAAATGTTTGTTACATTTTTGAGAAAATGAAATTAGCTTATATACTTTCTTCTTGAAGTAAAATTTGAATGTTTTAAGTGTTTAGGTCTGTATAAATTCTTTTGTAACTGATTTTGCTCTTTGCGGAGTTACTGAGGCCTGAAGAATTCTTCTATGAGCATTCAGTTGGTTATCAGGGTCTAATTCAATTCAGGTACAAATGCTCTTGTTTTTATTACTTACTGTATGTATATGCTTATCTCAGACATCTGTTGGAAGGTAACAATGCCTAATAGCAATCATCAGCCAAATTCTAAGCTATGTCCTCTGGAGGAAGCACTCTAGCACTCTTCAGCTATTTAATTGGAGGACGGTTGTGTTTTTAATTTAGGGAACTTTATAGTTGACTCTGTCACAGTAGTGGAGTTGTGGACTTTAAAAATTAGGAAAAATTCCTTTTGCCTAAATTTCCTGCTTTTTCTTCAGTTCATAAGGAATGGGATGTGAAAGGGGAGGAACCAAGAGTGGCAGAGGAAGTATTTGCAGGTATGAGGGGGTGAGTGTGGAATGGCCACTGTCAAATTCACTTGAGTGCCATTCCTTTTTGCTGAACCTTAAGCAACCAAGGGGCGTGAATTTTCTGTGGGCAGAATGAGAGGGTTCAGACTTTTCTAAAGATTATTTCCTTCAAAAGGATATGTTTATGCAGTCTGAGTAAAGAACAATATAATGTAAGCATTCTATTTCATTTGAGGTCAAGATTTGTGTTCCATAGGAATGGAATTTAACTTTGACACATGCCTAGGGATAGACCTACTTCAAATTAAAACCATATAGATGTTCTTAATTTAGGATACAACATCAATGGTTTAAAACTCTTGGAAGTAAATGCCTGCATTTTGCTATAATTAAAGATTATAATTAAAGAAAAGTGAATGGCCATTCCTCTGGTTGACGGTGGCTGGCCAGGTTCTGACTTCATTGACACATTTCATGGAAGGGTGTTTTAATGAAGGATGGAATTGTAGATAATTCATTCCATGCTGTGAGGTTAACCACAAGCCTCTTAGAAATCACAAAAGTTATTACTCTTGCAGATGTGCTGGAACCAAAAGCAGAGGCTGAAATTGTGAAAGTTTTTCTCTGATCTGATTTCACTGTGAGACATGCCCTAGTTAGGTGGCCAGATATTTTTTTAAGTATAAGCAGAAGGAGATTTCTTTCTGCCTTTTGGAGGACATTTTATTTTATTGGTGTTCCAGAAACACAGCTGAGCTAATTCCCTAACGGTGACGGCTAAACATGTAAACCGGCTGTTCCCCTACTTGTGGCCACCGGGAAGTGAAGCCCACATTCCTGTTTCTGTATGCACTGGAACACTCTGATTCTCCCCTCCCAGATCAGCAAACACCGGCCTATCATAGTTACATCAGCAAGGCAGGAGAATAGATCTGAACTATTAAATGCGCCTCTTCTATCCTGCTACATACTGCAAAACCCATGTACCTTGCTTTTTAAAACTGACAGCAATGGAGGTGTGGGTGGTCACTGTCACTTCTAGATGAAGATCTGGGAAAGGGGTGTTAAGATGTGTTAAGATGAGCCACACAGGAAACAGAAAATCATGAATAATTCTGGCTTCCATGTATCAAAAAAGTTCTTGAAGGGGCAAGATAGATTCAAGTATGATAGGGAACTAGTACACTGACTGAGGCAGAGAAATTCTGTTACTGTTTTCAGATAGAAATTTTATAGGATTGGTTAGGGATATGAGGAAGGAATGGAAGCAAGATGAAACTGCCCCTGCCTACCTTCTTTCTCCTCCTTGGCCCTCAGTCCCTTGCATCCCCCAGTCCCTGCTACTCTAAGCCTTTGGCAATGCCATTCCAGTAGGGGAGAAGACACTTTGCCACATCTCTGTGATCCAGTCTTGAAGGGTATGTGATTAGAAAGGAAGGGAGACTGAACATCAGTTGTAATGACTCTGACCCCAAATGGAAGGTATGTTCCAATAGCAAACCAGTTCAGTTAGGCAACAACCATATTGTGATGATGCTAAATCTCAGGAAATCAGATGAAAACCTGAGAAATTTGGAGCTCATTTTTAAAGAGGTTCAATTATTATAACCAGGTAGAATGTATCCTCAAAACGTCAGATGTTGTTATAGGTATTGCAAAGTAATTTTCGTATCTAAGTTTCTGGCCTAAGGTATATGGTATGATTATGGTAACTGAATAACTATGACATTAGAATAATGAATCCAACAAGATATTAATCTGGAAGATGTAATTTATGGGGCCTGAGTAGAAAGGAAAGGAGTTGATTGGCAAAGAGGCTGCATTGAATTTCAAAGTAACCTGTGGAATGGTGTGTTGAACTCAGAGAGTCAATCTGTTCTGTGAATCATCACATATGTCATAAGTTTTAGGAAACAAGAAAATACTTAATATCCACATGGCTCTCTGGTACATACACTGAAAATTCTCATTAGAATATATCAATTGAATATTTATAAGCTTATTTACTATGTCTTCATACTTTTCTTTTTCAAGTATATATTCAATTATTGTGAAAATGTCAACATCTTCCAAGAAATCATAACTCATTATTCTAAAACTTTCCTTGTAAAATGTCTTTCCCATGACTCCTCCTTCTAAAGGATTTTGCTACATTTATTTATTGTGTGATGGCACAGTGCACATGTGGAGGCAAGAGGACAACTTGAAGCTCTTCCTTTTTCTCCGTAGGTTCCAGGATTGAACTCAGGTCACCAGGCTTGGTGGTAAGTGTCTTTATCTACTGAGCCTTCTTGCTCTTTGAACAAATTTTTCAGTTCTTCTTATTGTATTTTCAGTTTCAGTCACAAAAGAGAAAATCTGAGAAGCTATTATAAGATCTCCCCATATCGCATAGTGTCCATCACCCGTGACCACACACCACGCACCCTGGTGTCCGATGTCCATCACCCGTGACCACACACCACACACTCTGGTGTCCATCACCTGTGACCACATACAACACACCCCGTTACTGTGGAAGTGTTGTGTGTGTTCATACCAATAGATTTTTGCCATAAGTTATTTCCCCACATTATGGTAATTACCATCCTTCTTATTTTATTAATTTCCTATCATTATGTTTTTAAAAACTATAATATGCTCTTGACTTTTTAAAAGAATTCCACCAAAGCAGCTCAGTCTCTCCTCCCACGTGCTCTGGCTATCATCCTCCTTTCCTGCTTTGCTTGCAGCAGAGTTGACACCAGAGGAGTCGATTCCAGCCATGACTCTTGTTCTTGTGTGAATTCTCTCAATCAGGTTCTCTGCTCACCCATCTGCTCCACAGAAATAGTTTAATTAGTTGAGCCATTAATTGTCCGCATCTGCTGCACACCATGACAGTGCAGTGCTCAGTCCACTCACCTTGAGTTTACAGCACTGGGAACAGACATCTCTTCCTTCTTGAAAGCCTACTTTTACTTGCACTCTGGACTCACCCTATATATCATGCACTTTCCATCATTTTGTTCCCAGAAAATCAAAAGGAAAAGAATTTTACAGATTTTAGCCTAATTTTTGTCTTACATTACAAATATTTGCAGTAGAATGAAGTTACCCAGAGATAACTCAACTTCAGGGGAAAATGAAGATTTTTCAATTTTTATTGCTTAGTTATTGAGGATAACTCTTTTATTTTATTTTTAACATATTGGATTTAAAAATATGGTAAAATTTGACAGACATTTGTGAAATTTAATCCAGAAATTTAAAATGAAATTTGAAAGAGCAATATATAACCATGTGACACAGATGTCCCTTGAGTACCATGAACAATTTAAGAGAGGTGAAGGTGGTATACATCTCATAATTCTGATCCGTTGTGGCAAAGAGAAGAGCATGTAGAAATAGTAATGCTATCAAACTTGGGATGAGCTGCAACAACTTAATTAAAAATAGGATGTAGAGCAGGGGACGAGAAGAGACAACCCAGAGATAAAGCCACATGTTTAGAGCCAATAAATAGCCCACAGGCAAATGAAAGGAAACGATGCTTGAAACCATGAACCAACAGGGTAAAGTGAATGAGAACCACGCGAAAGACTATCTCATTGCTGTAGTAAATACAAACTATTAACTGTGGCGGGTGGGAGAAGGAACACTTGCACACTTCTGGTGATGGTACAAATTAATACAGCCACCATGGGAAAGAACATAGCTTAAAAGTCTACCTACTGTGTGATCCAACCATCTGATCATTGAGTATAGATCCAAAGGAAATGAAAGCAGTATGTCAAAGACATATCTATACTCATATTTGCTTCAAGGTCATTCACAATGGCTAAAATGTGGAATAAACCCAAGTATCCATTAATAGACGAAAGGGAGGAAAATATGTGCTATTGATACACAATGGGATGCAGGCAGTCATAAAAACGATGCAATCATGTCTTTATTAATAACATTAATATACCTAAAAAACAATTTGTGAAATGAGACAAGTCACCTACAGAAGGATAAATACTACATAATCTCACTCCTATGTGAACTATAAAAAGATTGCTTTCCTAGGAAACAGAATACTACAGTGGTTACAAAGTGTAATAGTGGTTACAGAAGTTGAGTAGAGCTGGATAGAGGGAATGCAGATGTTGGCTAATGGGCACAAAGTTATAATTAGACTGGAGTAATAAATTCTGCTATTGCATCATAGGATGACCACCGTTATGGATAATGTAGGTTGTAGAAGAGAACTGGGCATATTTCTCAGGAGGAGAGTGCTTGGTGTGCACACAAAAGAATCTGAGAACCTGAGTTAAAACATCCATGAGTCTTGTAAGATATGGGTGAGGTATGGTGTGGTGGCATACCTCTTTAACTCCAGCGCTGGAGGGAGGGAGAGTCAGGTGGATCTCTATGAGATGGAGGCCAGCCCGATCTACTGGTCTATACAGTATGTTGCAGGCTACCTGGGGCTAGAGAGAGACCTTGTTTCAAAAAGAACAACAACAACAACAACAAAAAACGGTGTGTGTGTGTGTGTGTGTGTGTGTGTGTGTGTGTGTGTGTGACTACATAGGTCTATAAACCCAACCCTGGAAGGATGAAAATAGAGAATTCCCAGGGCCAGTTGTGCTGTGAGCTCCAGGGTTCCAGCTTCCATGGGTCTTTAGCCACGATAGGGTAGACTTTCAGTGCAGCATCTGTCTTTGAATTATCCATGTTTCTGCAATTAACCCCTCTCCCACACCATTGTAAATAACACTAATAAACTCATTGGCTCACTAAGTTTGACTTTGGATTACTTTGGTTCCTTATGTGGGGTCATTCCTTCATGTTCTTCCAGGAACAAAACAAATTACCCAGATTTGACACTTATGCAATGCACATATTTAGAAATCGCACGTTATACTCTATAATTGGGTCAGTTAAAAAAATAATAAACATTTTAAGTACTATTGAAATTACTATCTTGTTGGAAAACAATACATCTTCAATATATTATAAATTTATTATGCTGTTTCTGTTTAAATTATTAGCTATGCAGATCTTATTGTGTGCTAGTTTTTGCAGTGTCTGCCAAAACAAACTTCAATACATGATTTGATCTCCCTTTCAATATTCTACTAGAAAGAAATAAGCCTAGAGAAATAACACACAACTATAGTGGACACTTAATTTGATTAATAATGCCTACTTCAAATAATACTATACTGATTGGGCAAGATGGATAGATACATGATAGATAGACAGAGGGCTAAGACAGAAAGAAACAAAGGACTCTATTCCATAGAGAAGACAATGCATTTTACTGGTAGGCATCATCAATGCAGTGAAGAAAGTAGCCTTCAAGAACGGGAAAATAGCTCAGTGGTTAAAGTGCTCGCCACACAAGCATTAGGATCTGAGTTCAGATTCTCAGTAGCCATGTAAAAAGCTGGGTGTGGTGGTGTGCATATGTAACCCCATACTGATAGGCAGAAAAAGTATATCTTAGAATTTGCTAGACTACTAGTTTAGCCAAAATAGTGAGCTTGAGTTCAAATAAGAGACCTGATTTAAAAAGTAATGTTAAGAAGGACACATCTGTCTTGTAATCTAGGGCTACAGAGACAGAGATAGGATCCTTGGGGTTTCCTGACCACTAGTCTTGCAGAATCAGTGAGATCCTGGTTCAGTGAGACTGTCTCAAAACTAGGTGGAAAGAAATTTAGGAAGACACTAAGCACCAACTCTGACTTCCATGTGCACACACACATGCATGTGCCAACATGCCATACAATGAAATCAGATAAATAAACATACACCACATATACACACATTAAAAGAAAAAAGCAAAGGGTAAAAATCAAGGCTATATTAGCAAAAAGATAATCAAGCAATGACTTTACCCCCCACTAGCAAAAGAAAATTTCCACTAAAATATCTACTTTGATAAAGAAGGTGTTATTGAACCTGGAATTTTCCGTTTTCTCCAAAACCACAAGAAAATCATAAACATACAAATCCAGACATTAATATAAAGCAATAAGGTGTAATATTTTCAATAGATTAAAATATTACTGAGAAAACAACACTCGGAGCTGAATGCAATATATTGGAATTAACATCTGGGAATCTGAAAATTACTTTCACTCAAAAATTTAAAAATATCTAAGACTCAAAATAAACTGAAATGAGAGAGAAAGGGAGGAATGATTAAATTAGGAAAAAGTATTTTGTGTATGAGACTACATTAGAAAATGTGCAACTTAAATCAACTCAAGCAAAATTTAACAAGTAACACTGATGACCAAACACAAGACAATGTAAACGTGAAGAAGAAAAAGATCAAAACCTTCCAGAAAGTGGAAGAAATGGAAGATATGCACGGGAACAAAAGCATTTATGGCAGTGATTTCCTTGAAGAAGAAAGACTACAATAATACAGTATAAAAATTCATACTTAATGGTGTAGTTTAAGAAAAAAATACAGACGTAACGGGCCTGAATTATTAGAAGGTCCCATATAGAACACGAAAATCAACTCAGAAGAATGAAACAGATATGTTTGTGCAAGTATGCTAGATTTCAAGATGGAGTTAAAAATAACGTTCCAGCCAAATAAATAGTTTGATAGCAAAACTACTGAAATCTAAATTCTAGCTGGTTTTGAACATATCAAAGAATATTTTATATTCCTTTTATTAATCATACAGATTCTTGTGGTGTTTTCGTTTCTTTCTTTCTTTTTTTTTAAGATTTTGAGACAGTGTCTATATAACTCTGGCTAGCCTGGAGCTCATTGGAACTCACTATGTAGACTATCTTGCCCAGAACTCATAGAAACCATCCTACCTCTAACCCCGGATGCTGGGAGTACAAGCGTGCACATTATTCCTATAGTAGCAGTTCCTTACATGACAGAAGAAATCTCACTTACCAAATGCTATGGGAATTGTTTGGTATATTTCAATATCTTCAAATGAACTGGCAAGGTGCTATTCCTACGATGTCTTCATTTTTAGATAATTATAAAATCAGAGAGGACGACATCACTCCAGATTGAGTCACACTGTATGCCTCATCTTGACGAACTTCTGTTTTGAATTATACAATGACTTAAAATAGTATATTTACTTTTTATATTTTATTTTTAAATATTTATATTTATTTATGTGTATAGGTGTGGGATGATGTGTGTGTGTGTGCGTGTGTGTGTGTGTGCGTGTGTGTGTGCGTGTGTGTATAAGAACCTGCTAAGCACATAGATTGATCCCCTGTAGCTGGAGTTACAGGTTCCTGTGAAGGAAGAATTGGTGTGACATTAAACAGAACTAACAGTAATTATTGTGAATAATGAATAATAACAGACTACTAATAATCTGACTTTTAGTTCTTTGGAAATGTTTCACATAAAAAAATGAATAGGAAAATCAACGAGGATACAGGGACAATGCAAACTGTAAAAGAAATAGTAGCACATATAAATGCATTAAAGAAAATTAGTATAACGATCAGAGAGTAGCAGAGAGAAAAATACTAACCTAATTAGCTTTGGAAGACAGCAATTTGACTTAATATGAGGCCCAAACCAAAAATGTATATATGGGACTTCGGTGTTATGATAAGTGAATTGTCTCCACAAGGTTATGGGTTAGTTAACAATTCTAAAACAAATTTAAGTATATTGCAGATAATGTGAATTATCTCACATTGGCAGTGTGAAGGGTGAAAACGAGAACTAATTCTGAGGTGTTGGACTAGAATTAGATGTAATCAGATGCATATGCATAAATTATATACTGTTTCTTAGGTTTAAAACTGAGAAGCAATAATGGTCTGTATTAGTGACTTTCTCATCACTGTGATAAAAATACCTAGAGAAACCACTGAAGGGGAGAATTTTTACTCTGATTCAACCAGCGATCGCAGGAAGGCTGGACGGCATCTGGCCGTGGGAGTGTGCAGTACAGGCTGATCATATCCTGGGGAGAAATGTGCTAAGAGATGACCACATGGAGTATTTGACTTTCCTGTCAATTTTGTTAGACATATTTCATCAGTGTTCCATCACTTGACCCCCAGTGACATTCAGTAACAGATTTTTTCTGTATTTTCTTCATCAGAAACTGTGTCTGGGCTACTGAGATAGCCCAATAGGTAAGATTGCTGCTTTTGTAGAGGATCTGAGACTCAGCACCTTTTGTGGGCAGTCCACACCTTCCTGAAACTCCAGCTCTCGGGGGAACTGATGTCCCCTTCTGACTGGCATCGATACCTGTACTCATAGGCACATACACACATAGACAAACATATACATGCACGTGTAAAAAAGAAATACATTTTAAAAGAAAAAGAAACAGAAACTATGATGTCATTAGAGAGATACAGCAATCCCCAAATTTCTTCCTCACTTCCTTTCAGATGCCGCCTTCTGTAGCATTCCACACCCTTCTTAATCTATTCCAGGCCACTCTGATTTTCCTGTGTTATCTAGTAGTTATTGGTATGACTGTTTAGAACTCCAGTACACACATCTGCTACAACAAAATCTACACTTTCATTTGGGAACCTCTCATATGGTCATGCTGTCTGTCACACCTAGGACTACTAAATGATTCTGAAGAACAGCAGAAAGAGAAACAGACACAGTGCTCTAATTTCACTTAGGCCTGGGCTGCATGAAGAGCAGTACGCAGATCGACAGCCTTAGGCTTTAATGGACAGCTTTTGAATTTTTCTTCCACAACAGACAAACTCTGCCTTCTGTCCTGACAGCCATTCTGAACTTCTGGAATAAATCACACTTAAATAATGTGTAATTATACTTATTCATTCTTTAAGCTCCACATGTGTCAATAATAGTAAAAGGAAAAATAGCAATACCTAAATTTCCTAGTTCAAAGAAATTCAACTTCATTAAACTGTTGGAGCTTTAACAACAATTCTTTTATAAATATTTGCATTTTAATATTTTAATTTGAATTTTTGAATTTCACATAATGTGTTTGGATCATACTCATACTGCACCCTTATGAACACTCCCTCTTAGTATCTAGAATCTATCTGTACTTCATTTCATTTTATATATATATATATGTGTGTGTGTGTGTGTGTGTGTGTGTGTGTGTGTGTGCGTGACTTATTAAGTCAAATTTCTCTCCAAGACCCTTTGAGGAAGCTTCTCTGATAAGAGCTGAGAAATATATTAATCTATGGTGTAACATTAAGTCATTAGGAGTAAATATATTTAACAGAATAACAATAATAGGTTCTCCACTATGGCCTATAGCCTCTTCAGTGACAAGTTCCTAGACCAGATACCATTATAATATATGGGAAATGTGAAGCAGAACTTCAAGTCAATCAAAATGTGGTGGTTGCTACTCATGACATTCATGCCACTATTGCACCAGTGGGCATATCTTTCCAGGCCACTTGTTAAAATATAGCTCACAGGATTCACAGCTGGGCAGGGTTGATGAGTACATTCTCCTCTAGAAGTATACATAGTACTTTTCAGCATTATGAAAACTAGCCAGTAGAGATGAAGTTTCGAGGTCAATATCAGCCTGATTCCTTTCTGTTTGTTATCTAGTTCATGTTCTTAGTGTCATTAGCAATAGGATCTTACTGTCAAGTTCTGGCAGGTAACTGAGAACAGAGGTGAGCTGTTGTCTTAGCTTTGATTTCCATAACTATATCTGATACTAAGTCTTTTTGTCCAATTGGCAGGATTGTTGAATCTTTATCTGTTGGTAATACCTGTTTCATAAAAAGAATTTGGAAGTGTTCCTTCCTTTTCTAGTTTATGGAATAATTTGAGGAGCACTTGTATTCTTCTTTGGAGATAAAGTAGAATTCCATGTTATATCCATCTGCTCCTGGACGGTTTTCCTTTAGGAAATTTATGTTTACTGCTTCTTCCTCAGTGGTTGTTATGGATCAATTGAAGTTGTTTCCCTCACTGTGGTTTAATTTTGGTAGGTCATACATATCTAGAAAATCAACCACTTCTTTTATATTCTCCAGGTTAGTGAAATATAGGTTTTAAAATATGTTCCTATGAATCTCTGAATTTCCTCAGTAACTATTGTAATATTTCCCATTTCATTTCTGGTTTTACTACTTTTGATCATCTCTGTCTTGGCTAATTTGGCTAAAGATTTGTCAGTCTTGTTAATCTTTTTGAAGAACCAAATCTTTGTTTCATTGATTCTTTGCATTGTCTTTTTTCATTTCTATTTCATTAATTCAACCCCGATTTTAATTATATCTTCTTATTTACTTTTATTGGATATTGAATGTTCTTGTTTTCTGAAGATTTCAGGTGCATCATTCAGTTATTAATATGAGCTGTCTCTAATTTTCTGATATAGGCACTTATTGCTAAAAACTTTCCTATTAGGACTGCCTTCTTTGTATTCCACAGCTTTTGTTATGGTGATTTTCATTCTCATTCAATTCTAGGCCATTTTTAATTTTCTCTCCTGACCCAATTTTCATTCATTAATGTGTTGTCTAGTTTTCACAAATTTGCATACTTTACCCATTTCTATTGTTGTTGATTCCCAGCGTTATTCTTTTATATTCAGATAAGATATGGGATATTTCCATTTTCTTAACTTTGTTAAGAATTGCTTTGTGTCCTAATTTGTAATTGATTTTGGAGAAAGATCCATGGACCACAGAGAAGAAAATACATTCTTTGATGTTTGAATGGAATATTATATAAATATCTGTTAGGTCATTTGAATTATGATGTCATATAACTACAGGATTTTTCTATGCAGATTTTGGCTGGATTTTATTTTGCTGATAAAACTGAGGTACTGAAGTCATCCACTATCAGTGTGTTGGAGTCAAGTTGGAGTCAATCACCACCTTGCTTTGAAGATCAGCCCTCTCTATCCTCTGAGGATGGAATTACAGATGGGGTCCATACTAATCTGGCATTTATAATTAATTTATAATTATACAATTATGTTCTGAGAGTCTGAAATGCCATCATCATACTTGCATGGCAAGAATTTAACCACTGAGCCATCTACCCAGTGCACTGCTTAATTTTAAATCACACTGCCCACCTAGTTCCACAGAACTCTTATCTTTATAGTTGCCTATTGCTTATGAATGTCAACTTCTTAATCACCAAGACTTTCACATTCGCTGTGTATAAGATCATGCACTAGCCATTCCCAGAATTATAAAAACGAGGTCATCCTCTTTAGAAGGCAAAAACCTCAAAGAATACTATAAGTCTTTTTGCCAAATCATGCTTTGCTTTCTCTTAAATGTCTCACTCAAAATTTTATTCATTTTGCTCTTAGAAAAAAATCTAATATTTGGTTCAATTTCACTCAATGATAGACCATGTATCAACCAAAATCTATTTTTTTGCTATGCTAAATAATCTTAACTTTCATTAATTATTTCTAAGGTTTTTAAATCATGTAGAATTTGTTAAATTGAAAGAAGCATCACCGAAATTTTCACTTTCAAAGGAATTTATTCTCTTATACAATTAGGAATAAAGGCAGTTGCAGGAATAGGATACTATAGAAGTTTGAAATATTCCCATGTAGATTGGCGTGAAAGCATGGAGAGTCTTTGTGCTGAGGAGGTGCCGTTGGATGCCTGGGTGATAGACATGGAAACCTATATATTTGTTGAAGGCTGTAGATCCATGTACTAACACAGTGAACTTTCTGGATTAAAATGTTTCTATGTATATTTTTATTGACTTTTTTGTGCATTTTATGTACTTAGACCCTCCCATAACACCTACTCGATTTCATGCATTTTGCCATATATGTAAAGGCCTATGGAGTTAAGCTTCTGTACCCACATATCCCTCTGTGCAAATTCATCCACTGGAGTCTAGTCAGCCTATCTGGAATCACTCCTTTAAAGATCAACTCTCCCACACCCAGAAATATTCAGTTTCCAATAGTTTTTTCAATGAAGATTGGGGTCTGTTGTCCAGTTCCCCGTTTTATGCTGGGTTTTTCTGTGCGTGACCAGTTGTAGAATTTCTTTGATGAGCAGTGAATGGTATACTTGTTTGTTTGTATAAGAACTTTATTTAGCCTACAGTAAGAAAATTTCATTGATCTAGAGATATGACAGAGTTTTCCCTAGGAACTGTGACCTCTCCAGCCTTGTGCATTTGGCTGTGTTTACCATGTCACATATGAGTTCCCTTCCATTGAGAGACCTTTAAGTCCAATTAGATAGCTATTGATTTTCCTCATGATAAATATGCCACTACTGCACTGCACTGCTCTAGTTTGCTGTGGCAGTCATTGTTGTGGTTATTAGATTAAAGCCGGGGTTGGCCATTGATTGATTTTCTATGATAGTAGCTTGCATAGCATCCTCTAGAATCATGAGAGCTATTCTTCAGGGAGGAGGTCTCCAGGTCAGCCGCAGCTCCGTTACTCCAAGTTCTGTGTCTGAAGTATGTCATCTCTTCGGCAATAGAGTCTTATTTTCAAGTTCTGGGAGGCAATCAAGAGCTGTGGCAGTAGCCTGTGTTATTTTGGAGTTTCCTGACCAACAACAACAACTTGAAGGGAGATTTCTCCTATCAGGCACATTGTTTCTTGTTCTATAACCTTTGCATATGCACATGAACTTGTGTTCAGGTATTGTGTATATATATTTTTTTTTCAGTTTTTTTAGCTCATAAATTTCCCTCTGGTTTTTCACATCACTTAAATGCTATCTCTCCTTGCTTTCTTCCTGTCTAACCTCCTTTCTTCTTCCCAGTTAAAATACTCCTGTCCCCCTTGATAACGCCTGTCCCCTATTATTTCCCTCTTCCTGAGCTCTCCTCGCCCCCCCCCATGGTTCCTCATATGTCCTTGGTTAAAATACAATAAGTTATGTGAGGATAATTCAAACTAAAATGCAGAATTATACTTTCCACCAGCTTGCTGGAGAAAACCCGCCTTTGTCCAGGCTGAAGTGAGAAAGGGTGATGAGACACCGCCGTAGGAACCAGGGTTCGCTTTACCTTTCAAATAAGACTGGTGAAATTATGGTGCAAAATCCACAAGAAATTCCTATCTGAACCGTGCTGTGCATGGGTTATTCAAAGAATTATGTATTCAGCTGAGAAAAAGTCACTGAAATTTATTATTTTGTGTTTTGGGGTTCAGTATGTTGAGCTGCTTTTATTTATGCCACAGTAGTTACTTTTAATGTACTTCAGTGAAGAAATAAATTATTTAAATACCTGATGCTTTTCTTAAAGAAGACTCAGTTACTTGTGTCCAACTCTTAAGCCATGTAAATTCTAACTTATTTTATGTACACTGGGAGTTCTCCAAAGTTGTTAACCAAGTCAATTGTTTTTGGCTTACAAGAGAGTAAATCACATGACATCTTGGTTTTACTTACTGACTCCCTTTATCCAGTCTCTCTTTTAGTATTTATATTTGTTTTTTCCTGCCAAGGCAAATAAAATATCAAATACAACATTGTTTATTATCAAGAAGATGTTAGACTTCTTTTCATAAGAACCATAAGCATTATGTGAAGATTATGAGTTCTAGACTTAGACCAAAATGAGAGATTTCAGTCTATATTCTAGATGCCATTTCTTTAAATTCACTGTATTCTTAAATTTTTGGTGTAGGATGATGTCATTAAAAAACAGTTCCCTGAATGGAAATATTCACTACTGAGGGAGGCTTTTGTGTTTGTCTCAGGAAATAGAGGAAACTTTGAAGTTTCTGGAAATAAACAAAATATCTTAAGTCTTAGGAAGTTGCTAAGACATACAGAATTCACAAAGCCCCTATGCAAGTTTATGTAGGTAAAAAGAATTGAGAGAGGGAGGAGACTTTCAGTCTCTACCTGCAAGTAGCTCAGGGAGGCCCTGGTTGAGGCTGCTTTTGTGAGCCATTACCCATCTTTAAGACACTGTCTTTGTAACTACATTTCAAGCAAAATCAGTCTACAGGATTTTATATTGAAATCACTAGAAATATAATTTCTCTTTGTTGTTCCGGATAAGTCAAAGAAAAATTTCTTCTTTTACAGAAATATGGTGATTAGGCAAACATCAAAAGAAATCACATTTTCTGGGCGTGCACTTCTGAGGCAGAGGCAGAAGGATTTCTGTGAGATTGAGGTCAGTCTGGTTTACATAGTGAGTTCCAGGTCAGCAAGAGCTATAGGGAGAGTCTGGAACAAAAATAATTTTAAAAACCCACCACATTTCAGTTATATTTTCTTTCTCATGCTTTTATTTGTGAAGTCAAGTTATTTGCTGAACCTCTGGTATAGTTTGTCAATTATACATTAAGTGACCTTTCTAGGATGCTTGTTGTTGCCTCCATGCAGTCTCTTGATCTCAGTTTTTTTTCACCCCTCCTTTTGAGTCGAATGACAGATTTCTTTACATTTCCCAGTTATGTTAAGCTAAGATGCATAAAATCAGTCATACGTAACTCTTTCCTGAAAGTTTATCATTTTAATTAGTTTCCTATAAAAAATTCACTTCCCTTCATTGCCCAGTTAAATATGTTTCTATTAACTCGAATCCTATGAAGTAGTATGTGCAGGAAGACATTTATTAAAAGACTTAAAAACAGCCTCTAGAATCGTACTTCAGCTTTGAAGAAAATTAGGTCACCTTCTGCTCCATTTTCCACTGGGCATCGCAGTTCATGGCTGGCCATTGAAGATTGATGAGTGTAGTGCTTTTCTGACCCTCTCACTGTAAAAACAAGATTAGTTACATATGTCACATGGACCCCTGTTCTCGTGGTAGAACACAAGAATTCAGGTTTGTCCTCTCCCTCCCCCATTTCTATTTGCTGTCTTTACTCAGGACTTTGACAAGATACATTTTGGATTGGGTGTTTGAATACTTGATCTCCCATGTTTTGTAGTTAGTGTTTATCTAAACATTTTCAAACCTTTAAAGACAGAACCAAAATAAATTTAGGGAGAATGGTAGAGGCAAGGATATTCATCCTCTTGAAATAAAAATACATTAGGTACCATGTGCAATACCAAAGCAGAATGGGATGGAACTGAACAGTCATTCCCAAGCTTCAAAGCTTCTTAACAATTGTCTGCCAGAAGAAGGAATTAGGAAAAAAAATGGTATTTGGCTGGTAGATGGTACTTTGAAATTCCATGTATTCTTAAATTTCACCCCCGCTCCCGTTTTCTTCTATTCTGGAAAGTCAAAGTGAGTTATATTTTTATTGTTCTGACATCACTTCTGCCCTTCACACCCCCTAGAAAGTTGCAGATGGTGGTTTGGAGGTCTAATGTGCAATTTTCTCAGAGTCTCCTCAGAAGTCAGGAGAAGGAAGCCAGTCCTAGAGTAAGAATGTTATGCATAGTGCTTTGTCCTGTATAGTTCTGCATAGACTTCTTGTTAAGTTTTTGGAATGTGTGGACAGTTGTTAAACTTTATCATTAAGATATTGTGTGAGTTACTTTTTATCCATTTCACACACACACACACACACACATACACACACACACATACCCACATACACACATACATATACACACACACACACATGGAGTCACCTGGGTTGAGAGAACCTTAACTGAGTACAGTTCCCTGCATGGATTGGCCTGTGACCATTTCTATGAGGCATTGGTTTAATTGCTAATTGATGTAAGAGGGCTTGGTCCACTGTGGTTGGTGCCATCCCTAGGCAGGTGGTTCTTGGCTGTATAATAAAGATAGATGAGGAAGTCAGGAGAAGGAAGCCAGTAAGCAGCAATTGATTACTCACTTGGTAAATGGTCCTCTCATTTATTGAATAGTATATCAAACATGGTATTAGAAAAATATGAACAATCTTTGATAAGAATTTTTACAGAGGAAGAAGTTGCTTTTCTGTCCCAGTCATTTAGAACAGCATACAAAACCACAAACAAGTATCATAAACCTATGCTATATGTTGCTTTCAACACTTATGGGGAATGTGTTCTTTTCAATATCACTGCTGCTTTCAAGGGTGGTCTTATGTCTAACTAGCACATCTTACACACACACATACATTATCCTGAGCAGAGGGCATAACTGAGTCACAAACATGATATAAAGGAACGTGCTATGGTTAGGATTAAGGCTATCAGTTCAGTCTAGCTTGTAAAAATTAATTACATTTGGATTCCAAATCGTTGTAAGATTGATTGCATGATTTTCCTTATAATGGTCAGTTAATTCTGAAAAAGCTGAGGACATAGTATGGAAACAGAAGTAGATATTTCTAAATGTTCTCAAAACATATCATTAACTTGGTTTACAAAGTTATGCAAAAATTCCATTTGTAAAGACTTGTCACAAGACATTCTCAGGAAAGCCATTTCCTCACACATGTACATATGTACTGGTCCCCTTGGAGGCCAGAGGTGGATGCTGTGTGTCTTCTTCCATTGCTTACCCCTTTATACTTGAGACAATGCCTTGTATTGAACCGGAGCTCACTAATTCAGCTCCACTGTCTGCCAGTGAGCTCCAAGGATCACCATCGCTGGGACGCTGGGATTAGAGATGTGCACCCTCCAAGTGGCGGGAATAAATGTGCGCGCCACCAGACCTGGCCCACACCTGCCCTTTTTTATACAGTTTTTGGGAGTATAAACTCGAGCCTCATACTACCAGGCAAGGACTTAACTGAGCTATCTCTCCACTTCTGATTTTAATGCATTTCTATTTAGTTGATTGTAGCGTAATTCTAGCATCTGAAGTTTTATTAAGAAAAAGATGCATGACCTGAGCATGGGCTAGGTGTCTAACTCGTAGCCCTTTATCTCTCACTGATATTTTCCTCCATGTATCTGCAGCAAGCATGTATCTTTTGCTGTATTTTCTAACTCATAAAACCACAATGTGCCTTAACAAAGCAGCTGTATATTATGGTTTAATTTTCTGTCAAAATTCATTTTAAATAGAACTTTGATTTTTGTACATTTTACTGTTGTTCTATGACTTCTAGTCACATAGGAATTACATTATTATAGCTTGAATATAGTTAACAAATTGTAGTTGAAGCATGAATACCTATCAGGAAATATAACTTATTGTGTAATATTTATTTAGTAGATTGTTTAAATATACATATTTTCTGTAATGACATCATATGTTTCTACTTGAATTTATTTTGAATAAAATTTATATCTGCATCAGTCTGAAAATAAGTGTTTCTCTATCCATTTATGTGAAATTCTTCATTACTTGTTATTGAATTGCAGGGACTCTTCTATATTTGTCTCTATGAAGAACAGGAAAATATTCAGATGACTCAGTGGACCCTATATTATCTTAAATAGTCCCCAGAAATCAACAATCAATTGCAAATATAGCCATTTAAATTTCATTTTAGCACAATGCTTTATGTGTGCCATCAACAATAAGAACTGTGTAGAAGCTGTCTGACACCCACACACCATGGTACCTTCACAGTTTTTTTTTTCCTTTTGATTTGACTGTGTATTTGTACTCCAAATTTTCCCTTTAATGTTGTGTTTTTCACTTTTTAAATTTGCAAAACTATCTTTTACTAAAGTTGTTTATCCGATCTTTCAAATTACTTTTAGTACAAACCATCTTTGGTTTGAGTCTTTCCTTCTTTGAAGATGAAATTTAGAAATGATAGCTCATTGAAATGTACTAATTTGTTTATTTGTTACTGTGTGTATGTAAGAGTATGATGTGGGAGTGTGAGCATGATGTGGGTGTGTGACATGCATGCCATAGTGTTCATGTGGAATGGAAGTCAGAGGGTTTTTTCTTTTGTGTGGAGCTGGTTTATTATATGTGTCCTTGGTATTGAACTCGGGTTTACAGGCTTGGACAATGGAATTGTTTGAGAAACTCAATGTAAATATTTAATATATATATATATATATGTTTAAAAATTTTATGTGTATGAATGTATTGCCTGTGTGGATATGTGCACCCATGTTTTGCAAAGTCCACAGAGGTCAGTAGGGGGCATCAGATCCCGTGGAACTGGATTTACAGATGGTTATCAGCTACCGTGTGGGTGTTGGGAAATGAACCCAGGTTTTTTGTAAGAGTAGCCAGCACTCTTAATCGCTGAGCCATCTCTCCATCCCTGAAATAACTCTTTTATGTTGGCTTTCATGGTTTAATTTTCTGTCTCTTTTCAAAATTTTTCATTTAATGACTACAAAAAGTTGAAGATCTTTCTTATTCTTGAACTTTTTTTTTTTTCAAATGCTGAGTTTCTACATCAGGCAATAGTCCATTTCATTCTGGAATGAACAAATAGAAACAATAGAGATAATTTATTTTGGCCTAAAGTGGTACTGGGAAATCAGTGTTTAATCATTATGGTTCATAATACAGAACACATTCCAGGAAAACTCAAACTTCCAAAGAACACAGTAGAAAGCATATGTAAATGCAGGTTCTTATGTTGACTTTTTAATACTGACATGTTCCATGTAATCAAACAACAAAACAAAGCTTGTTTTCTTATTAGTTATTAAGGTTTGAGTTTCATATTATGCAAATTTTGTAGAAGGTGTGGCTTTTTTCCTGAAATCCATGGCAGTCAACTCCACGGTTCTCTTCTTATGCTTGCACTAATTTTGAATGATTTTTTCATTGAAAGAGTGATAGAGCTTTGCCTATTCACAGAATGCAATGTGATGTTTTCACATGTGTATAAATTATAGAAAGATTGAATCAAGCTAATTAACATATCTATTTCTTCATCATTTTATCTTAGGGGGATAGTTTAAGGACATTGATGATTAATTTTAATAATGCTGAAATGTATAATTTATTATTAATAGTGGTGACCAGCACAAGAGACTAAAACTTACTTCTCTTGTCTGACCAAAGCTTTCTAGCATTTTATCAGTATCTCCTCTTTCTCTGGTTCATTCTTTCTACTCTGTGGCCACCAGACGGGCATTTTTAAACTATGAATATGGATAAGGTCACATACTATCTTTGTGATCCTGTCTCGTTTCAATTAGTCACCTAGTTTCATCCATGTTCTTGCCAATTACTTGTTTGTTTTGTAAGGCTGAGGAGTGGTCCGTTATTTTCAGATATGATATTAACATTAGTCATTCACTCTTTGGTGGCCTAAGAGGGGCATTCATGCTTGACTGTTATGAAGGATTCAGATTGAATACGAAATGCAGATATTACCCTGAGGTACCAGTTCCCGTCCTTTTGGACATATATTGTCAGGTGTGAGAATGTTTAAGGTTATGATGATTCTGTTCAAGGTTTTAGGAGCTTCCGTTCAGTCGTTCAGTCTTCTAAAATGGCTGTACTAATTTACATAACCGTGGACATTGTACATGGGTTCACTTTTCTCTAGCCCGGTTCACTGTTACAGTGATCAGTCCCTCTAGCAGGCATGAAGTGAAATCTCGCCGAGGTCAGCATTTAGGTTACAGCACTGTGAGGCGAACTGAAACACTTTCTCATATCGCTGTCTGCAGACATGTTTTGTACAATGTTGCTTTAAATCTTCGCTCATTTTTTTAATCCAGTCATTGATTTTTCACCGATGATTAGTTCGAGTAACCTTATATGTTTTGTCCATTAATTCCTTTTCAGATACAGGAATTCAGCATATTTCCTCTCAACCGGATCTCCCCTTTATTCTGTTGTTTTCTCTGTAACAGTTTAATATAGGCATTAAAATATAAATGATTTAGAAATACCATATGGATTTGAACATATTTTTAGTCAAACCACATTTCAGTGTGGTTAGAAATAATGTAAATAAAATCTTGTTAATGAGTTTCTAACAGAAGAATTGGAATAATCACAGAACTACCAAATTTCAGGAGTTTTACATTTCAAAAGCCCTCATTCTCCACGAACTGTCTTAACCTGAAATACTTTTGGAAAGCTTGTAAAATGTGAATATTGAGCATGAGGGACACATTGTATTCTCATTTAAAAATCTTTATTTACAATAACAAATCCATATATGAGTAAATTTATGAATAAAAGGTAATTTTCAGGATATTGCTTAGAATTCAAACATAGAAAAATAAAAGAAATTAAATCAAACTTTAAAAATGTTCTGTATAGCGACTGAAACAACATTTAAACAATAAACAATAATTTCTCGATAAATGGTTCAGCAGCTCTTACAGGAGGCTGGAGCGGTGTGTCAGCTGAGTGACAGGCGGCAGAGAAACTGTTGCTATAAGCAAGTCTTTAATGAGCATGCTGCTACAGTCAAATGGAAATACGTGTGATTCAGGGAGATTCAGGGAGAATGCTAATTGCTTGGAATAAAGTGGGGGTTAATGCTGATTGTTGAAAGAACTATTAAGTATCATGTGTATAACATATGTGTGTGAGTCCAGGTATGCGCATGTCACAGTGTGTATGTGCAGGTCAAAGAACAACTTTCAGGAGTCTGTTCTTCTTTCTCCTACCCTATCGTTTTTGACATGTTGTGTATTTCAGGGTGTCTGGCCTTTGAGCTCCCCAACAATTCTCTGGTCTTCAGCCCCCATCTGTGTATAGGAATTCTTGGATTATAGGTGCATGCCATAGCATCCCACCGTTTACATACATTCCAGGGATTGAACTAGATCATTGGACTCATGGGACAAATGCTTTTCCCACTAATCCCTCTCTGTAGCCTAGGTTAATATTAAAAATTAAGGTTGATTAGCTTAAATAAAGTGAGACTATGAAGACTTTTTTTCCTATCTTTCTGATTTGTGAAAATTATACATATATATTTTGTAAAGTAGCTAGAAGAGATTAATTATTAATACAGGCTCTATTTTCCTTCCTTGCCCACGATCTTTGAATTATTTTGAAGAAAGTCCCAGTTACCTAGTCATCACATGATCTCCTTATAAGTAACTTGATACATGTCTGTTCATTTTTTCCATCATAATATTATTATCATAATTAAAATAACAGTTCCTTAGTAATACCAGATATGCTGATTTACTTTGGAAATGACATTAAAAATTTATCATGTAGGCATTAAAGTGCCACAGGTATTATAGTAATGCTGAAAAGTTATACTGGGAAAGGATGTTTCATGACACATAACCAGGACAAGTGCCACAACAAAAATAAAATCTAGAGACAGCAATTCCCTTCAGGAACGTACAAAACCAACCTGAATATCTACTGCATGTCTAGCTCAATTTCCAGTGATATTATGGAATGCAACTAAGCACACTTGTTCTTTCATATCTAATGTTTCAGATGTATAAAACATAATATACAAATAAACCAGTAATGGCATTCCTAGCTTGGAAATACACTAATCGTTCAGTTTCTGTCTCCTTATCTTTTCATACTGCAGCCACAGCTCTCTTCCTGTCTGTCCTAAGCAAGTGAATATGATCAAAACTTATTATATACATGTATGAAAACTGTCACAATGCAAAAGAAATCCATTATTATGTATGATTGATATATGCTAATAAAGAGCCAGTGAGAAAAAGAAAGGTAAAAGATAACAACAGATAAAGGAAAACTCCTGGTATTGGAATGAAATGTTTATCCATACAGCATGCTACCAAGAGGTCCGAAATGAAAGTAACTGAAGAGTGATCGTCATGAGGCAGCAAATTAAAGTCTGAGATGACTTTGCCAAACATGTTTCTGTTCTCCTATCAAAATTAAACACTCAGTAAGTAGACCCAATTGTATATTGCACATAAATGTAGAATGTGAAATTGCAAAACCGCAGAGATGAGAGTATTAATAAAAGCATGAAGCAAGAGAAGAGAAGGCCAGTGAACTATGGAGCACAGGCAACATCTGAAGAAACAACATCTGAGAGTCTCCAAAAAAACAAGTTCTAGGCGCTCAGAAGACGGCTCCGTGGGTAAGAGTGCTTCTTGCATGTTCTAGTTTTCTTTCTCTTCCTAAGATAAAGACCTGATCAAAAACAACTTATGGAGGAATGGATTGTTTGAGCTGAGACTTCGAGGTCACAGCCCATCATGGAGGGAAGACAGGCGGGAACTGCAGCAGGAACCGCGGAGGAACACTGCGGATTGGCTAGCTCTGCTCTGGCTCAGGCTCAACTAACTTTCTTATATATTCCAGGACCACTTGCCCAGGAATGGCACGGCCCGTAGTGGGCTTGGCCCTGCCACATTAATCAATATCAAGATAGTTCTCCACAGATGTGGCTAAAGGTCAACGTCATCTTAGCAATTTCTCAGTTGGGACTCTTTCTTCCCGAGTGACTCTGTTGTGTCAAGCTGACAAAAAAAAAAAAAAACTAACCAGGATATTGTACAAACATGAAGTCCTAGTTCAGATTCCTAACAGCTACATGAAAATCTGGATGTGACTACTCACTTGTAACCTGAGCATTGGGAGTGAGAGGTGAAACATGTGCGGGAAGATATCTGGGACTTGCTGGCTGCCAGCATAGATAAGGAACAAAGCTTAGTTTCCATCACAGGCTCAGTTTCAGTGAGCTACCCTGTCTCAAAGGAATAAGGTAGGGAGCAACTGAGGAGACCACCTGACAATCTCCTCTGGCCTCCCTGTGTATGCATAGGAGCATGCATATCTGACACATGTACATACAACACACACACACACACACACACACACACTCACCACACAAAAATGTATAAAATAAAACCATAAAACTAAAAATTCAAAAGCAGTACATATTTGGGAGGTAGTTTTAGAATATAGTATCTCAGCATTATAGTAAAACCTGAAGCCAATTTCAATAATAAAATTAAGA
Source organism: Eospalax fontanierii (assembly GCA_035773235.1). Taxonomy (NCBI): domain Eukaryota; kingdom Metazoa; phylum Chordata; class Mammalia; order Rodentia; family Spalacidae; genus Eospalax; species Eospalax fontanierii. The sequence goes on along the minus strand of CM069535.1, from coordinate 67,901,101 downwards.
TGTAAATGATTACTTTCAACAAGCCAAAAATAAGATTCAAAAGTTTAAAGAACAGAAAAATCACAAAGTTGTAACTTTAGAGCAATAAAAGGCAATAATGATCAAACTGGTCACTGAAAAATATCTTTCAGAAATAAGAGAAAGAAATTCTTATTCTGTTGTTCCCCAGAAACAGTGAAACTGTGTCTGCTCTTGAGCGAGAAGGGTGTCACAGTCCCTCCTCTGGTGGTAGACTTCTGTTCCTTCAGGACAAGAAACCAAGGTAGGACCTCAAGTGCTGTCTTGTACATCTTCCTCCAGTAGTGTCACTTTCTCTTCTGTGTCATCAAGAGATGCCATCAGCATCTCTAAACCCCTGTCTGTCTCTATTTATGATCACGGAAGTTGGAGACCCACACGTTAGGAGGCTGAGTTTGGCCTCCCCTACGTCTAGGGTGCTCATTGCTACATACTGACATACCGAGGTTGGGGAATACAGTAACAATTCAGTTTCTATCCCCTTATCCTTTCATACGGCAGCCACAGCTCTTCTTCCTGCTTGTCATAAGCAAGGGGGCATCTCGTCTATCTGCCTTCTTTTGATGCGATCTTCTTTGACTGGCCTCAGCTTTCTCCATGCTTCAGATTTCTCATGGGGTCAGTTCAAGTTCTCTGGATTTTTAGAATAAGATCAGTATCCTTACAGCTTTTCTTATAGGAAAACAAAACAAAACCTCCAAATCCTTTTCCTTGTAAACAAACAGAAAACATAAGGCCTCATTATTATTAGATCTGCATTAAATCCAACAGTGGAATACAGTCCTTCAGCCAGAAGTAAACGAATCGTGGAGGAACACTTGTGAAACAGTGATGAACAACAGGAAAAGGAAAGACATGAACAAATCTCAATGAAGTGTGACCACTCTAAAAATAATAGTGACTTTCAGGGTTAACATATGTAGATGATGAAGGCTGCCGCAGAGTTACAGCGTTCTAAGGCCTTTGTGTTTTCCTGTAAAAATCATGGTGCTATTTAAAAAATATCTTCTTTAAGAATTTCATAATATATATTTAAATATTTTATTATTTTTATTTTATGTGTACGTGTGTATTGCTTGATGTAGGTTAAGTGCATCCACGGTGTGCAATGCCTGTAGAGGTCAGAAGAGGGAGTCAGATTCCCTGGACCTGGAGTTACGCCTGGTTCCTAACCACCATATGAGTGCACTGACTACTATCCACTGCAGAAAAAAGCTTCTCTGACCAAGGTTGAGAGCAACCCAGGTCTCTGGTTATAAACAAAAATATTTAGAAGGCATTTTGTCAACATGACAAACATGATTCAGCAGGTTTCAAAACAGTGATTACTACAAAGCATATTCATTACCAGGAAAAAAAGCTGCAAAAAAAGACTAAAAAAGAAACATTTTATATTAATTAATGCATTGCATATCTACTTACAGATTAGTTAAGTAACTGTCCTTGGTCAGAATCATCCCACATTGATTGGAAAGATTCCACTAATGATTACTCTTTTAATTGAATTTTCTTCATATAATATATTTTGATCATATTTAGCACTCTCCCCTAACCACAACACTTTACGACCCTTCACAAAATTTCATGTAATCTAATAGATTTGATATATATATATATAGTCAGAAAGTCAAGTTTGTGTTTCCAAACGCCTTTTTGTCTGAGACCATCCACTGGAGCCTAGTTAATCTACGAAGAATGACAACCTTAAATAAAACTGACTTTCCCTGTTCTGCAGCCACTGGTTGCCAAAAATTGCTCAGCTAGATTTGGGACTTCTTACTCACTTCCCTATGTCTATGCTGGGATTTTTGTCTGGCTTGAACTTATGTGAAATTTGTGCATACTCTCATCATTGCTGTGAGTTCATATGAGTAACTGGCCAGCTGTCAAGAAAACTCTGATTTCTTGTTATCATCTATCAGCTTTGGCTCTTATAATCTTTGAGTTTCAGAAGTTTGATACAGGTGTCCTATTCAGGGATAAGCACTCTGTAGCCTCTAGTTCTCTGCATGTAGACCAATTGTTGGTCTCTGTGTTAATCACCTTTTGATGTATAAGGAATCCTTTCTGCTGAGAGCTGAGAAATGCATTAATTTATGGGAATAACAATAAGCAATTAGGAGTTGACCTAATACTATATCTTTTTAGCAGGATAAGAAGTATTAGTCTCTCTCCTATGGCCTGTGACCTGTCTACATACAGGTTTTTAGGCCTGATATCAATATCAAGTATGGACTCCATCTTATGAAGCAGACTTCAAATCCAGCTGAAATGTTGTTGGTTACTCTCATAATATTCATGTCACTATTGCACCAGTGGACATATCTGGCCAGGTCAATTGTAGCTTTCAGGATTCACAGCTGGGTAAGGTTAATGATTAATTCTCTCTTCAAGTAGCCTGTGTAGCACCTTTGAGCACTATGAAAGTTGAAGCACTGAAGTCAGTACCAGCTTGATTTCTCCTTGTTTGTTTTAAGCATATGAATATCATTTTTTCAGCAATAGTATCTTACTATGAAGTTGTGGTGGATAACCAAGGGCAGAGGCAATGGCCAGTGTTGATTGAGAGAGTCTATGGGACCCCTGGTCAACAGCTTCAAAAGATGGGACTGGGCTTTTTCTTTGCTTGCCTGTGTTGTCTAGCAGAGACAATGCCACCTTCTTATAAGTTAACTCCTTTTAATTTTGTTTTATAATGTATATGTATAGCTTTAAGAAACTTTTATCATAGCAGTTTTATATTCTGTTTTTTATAAAGCCTTCTAGCTTTATACGTTCTCATATGTCCCCATCTGCCTGCTCCATTTAACTCCACTTAACCCTTCCTACTCTACCATTCCTCTTTACATCACTGCATTCTGTTTCCCTTCCCATGAAGCCTCCCCTGAACCATTTATTAGTTTCCTTGATTCTCAACTTTCCAATTGAAACACGTGTATTTAAGAATTAAAAGCTAACATCCAGCTATAAGAGATTACATAACATTTGTCTTTCTGGGTCTAGCTTACCTCACTCTGGATGATTGTTTTTAGTTCTGACCCTTTACCTGAGAATTTCACAATTTAATTCTTTTAAGAGCTGTACTGTTCCGTTGTGTAAACCTACCATATTCCAGTACCCGTTCATCCATCAATGGAAATCTAGGATTGTTTCCATTTACTCGCTATTGTGAAAAGGGCAGCAATGAATATGGATGAATCTGGTTTATTTATTTAGTCTAAATCATGTATGAACCTTTTCTATCTTTGCTGTAGTTCAATAAAATAGAACAATGTAAGATTAAAATTAGACATATAACCAGAATGATGCAAAAATAGTAGAAAACAATGAAACATGTTTATATGTGTGTGTGTTTCTCTGTACGTGTGTATGCATGTTGGTGTGTGTGTGTGCATACGTGTATATGTGTGTGTGTGTGAATTTGTGTCTGTGCGAGTTCATCTCTGTGTTTATGGAAATATGTGCTCTTGTGTTTCTTTGTGTCTCTGAATGTATATGTGTATATACGTATATGTGTTTGTGTGTGTATGTATTTGTCTTTGTGCATGTGTGTGCATATGCACGTTTTCTATATGTGTATGTTTGTCTCTGTGTTCATGTGTCTGTGTATAGATGTGTCCCTGTTTTGTTTACACGGATTCACAGGGATACTACATATCTACACAGGAAAAAGCATATCTGCAAAGACAGAGTTGGAAATGCCTTCTTAATACATAATAATTTAAAATAAAATGGATTGATTTTTACAGCACTAAATGTAAGATCAAAGATCGAGATGGCAGATTTTGACAATATTTAAAATGAATATACTTTATTATCTGGAAAGCAGAGATATATTAGCAAAATAATAGCAAGAAATCAGATATCCCCACGCTAGTGTGATGGTCAGGATCTTAAGGGGTGCCAAAGACTCTTGTGTTAAGGTTTAGTCAACTGCCGTGATATTGCGGAGTGGAGGCAGACCCTCTAAGATGTGAGGTCTAAGCATATGAAAACAGTCCATTTGCGTACACTCTGGGAAGGGATATCGGGGCTCTTTCCTTTCTCTTGCTTCCAGATGCCCAGAAGTGAGCAACTTTGATCTCTGTGACTCACCCCACAATAAGGAAGCCACTGACCATGAACTGCTTCCTCTGAACCCATGACCAAGACCAGTATGTCTTCATTCATGTAGATAATCTCAGGTATTTTATCACAGTGCCAGACAGTTATTATGCCCAAATAAAAATTAGGCAAAGTGTATGAATGGCCCATTCACAGAAAATATATATTCATGATAAATAAGTAGCAAAAAGAGGAAGGAAATGTTTTGTTTCATTTGCTTTGGTCTAGATTAAATTAACCAGACTTGGTGTACTCTCAGATGTGATATATAATATGAGCTATAGAGTCTAATTTGTGTCTCCAAATGTCCTTCAGTGGATCCATAAAATTGTGCAAGGGGTGGCTGTGGGAGGGGAAAATCTGAACACCATCAAACTACATTGTATTAAAACTGCAAAATTCAATGAAAAACCACTTATTAAAATTAAATATCCAAATACTTTATAAAAACACCATACTTGTAAACATTTGATTTTTAGGTAATTGCAGGCATGTGTACAGAAGTTTGGAGGCCAAAGCTCTCATGCAGAATGGTAAAGGAGTGAGATAATTGTCATCTGAAGAATAGAGGAACAAATTTAATGGGGTTATGATTTCAGTTGAAAAGAACAAGCATATTTTATATAAAATTTCTTGTCCATGTTCATGAAGTCAAAGGGGTGAGGGCATACATGTATATCTTCATGCCAGTGAGAAGTCTGTGGAAGCCTGAGCTTTTATTATTAGGAAGGTGTATGGAATAAAATGAAGGCTGTCTATAAAACTTTATGACCCTCTAAGAACCAAGTGAAGAGTAACACCCTATGGAATCTTGGTTGATGATAGCATTAAATTTTAAATAAAATTACAAGTGACAAGATGGCCCTGAGGGTGACAGCGCTTGTTGCTAAGCCCTACGACCTGAATCTGAGCCTTGAGGCCCACGCGAAGGAAGAGAGAAAAGACTTTTAAAAGTCATCCCCTGACCTCCTCAAGAGCACTTTGGAGTACGTATACACATACACATACACATACACACACACACACACACACACACACACACACAAACACACACAAACAATAATTACAAAATAATGTAAGTAAAAATTTTAAATTTGTGTAAACATCCAAGTGATTTCTATACATTGAAGATTTATTTTTGTTTTTAATAATGTGTATGCATGTGTTTCTGTGGGGTTGTATGTGCATGCAATTGCAGGTGCCCAGAGAGACCAGAAAAGAGTATCTGATTCCCTGGAAGTGCAGTTACAGGAGGGTGTGAGCATCCTAACATAAGTGTTGGGAATCAAACCCAGGTCATCTGCCACAGCAGTATATGCTCTTAACTGTTGAGCCATTCCCCAGCCCCAGATTTCTGTACATGAAAATATATACCACACATACAAGAAATCTTTTATAAGATTCATGAATTTGTGAAACAGATGAAACACATAAGAATCTAGAGATATATGGAGGGATGTAAAATGTGTAATGAGAAGTGAAGAAGAGAAATAAAAATCATAGCAGGTAGATGAAAGATGTAGGGTTGACAATGTCCTGTGAGCAGAGTTGTAATATCTGTCAACTAAGGTGCAAAAGGTCAAGGATTCGCCAAAGGAAAGACTGAACTGAGGTGAGTCCAACACCGTTCTACATTGTGCATTAGTAGACTTTCATTTGATCAATTTTCTCTAACACTGCTTTGTGCCATCCCACGTGCAAGCAGAAATAAAGTATATCTGAGATGGAATAGTAAAGCTCATTGGTTGGAGTTCTTTCCCAGAATGAACTAATAAAGGAACATCAACAACCTATTAAACTGTGACCTTAGAAACAAGAAACATGCTGACTTTGAGAACTCAATTTTGAGAAGTCACTGAAGATTTCTTTGTACTTGCAGAATTGGTGGGGCCGGTTTCTTTGACCAAATTCATCATCAGATCATTGCAGAACATATTACACAAAGACTGACATCTCAAAATTTCCTTCCATAAGTTGTTCATGACTAATCACATTGAAAATGTAAAGTCATTAATAATATTTAATCCATCATTTACTTTTCTTGAATAATACAGATAAAATTACGTTGGTGCTGGGAGTGTAACTGAATGGTTAAGTGCTTGTTTAGCAGGTGTAAGAACCTGGGTTTGATTCTCAGTACCACATATTTAAATGAAATGTTCAGTGACTGCTATTTCAGAAACAATAGCTTTAGCTTGACATGGTAAATATTCTGATAATTTTCTTTCTAGGAATTACTCTATAATGATCGGTATTCTAACTCTGTTTTACTATGCCAGCTGTGTTAGTGGAGGGCGTAACGTTGTATAAGCAAAATGAGAGATAAAATGTTCTCAAATATATAAACGGCACAAAGTAACCTCACAGGCACAATTACCATCTGTTTCTGGGCTCAGCTAATGGGAGAACTTGTTAAACTCTACATCGGCTCAATCTGAAAATAATAAAGCCATGACTTCTATGCATTAGAAAACATGCCCCAATGACCTCCCCTTCTCAACCTCTCATTTCACTTGTTGAAAAACAAGGAAAATAAATAGACATGTGGCCACCCACATGGTTGTGTAAATTGGGAGAAAAAAATGAAAATAATGTGCGACAGAATGCCTAAAAGTTTTGCCTGCTTTTCACACATGGACTTAATCATTCTGGCAAATTCTCTCTCTTTCCCATACAAACTTTATAGATCATTTTTCAAATTAAAAGTACCTTCTCTTTCATGTTTTAACAACTAGTGGTGAGGGAAAGTCTAGGAAGTGACTTGAGAAGAAACCATATCATCAACTAGGAATTTTGCTGTTTTAGTTAATTCACTGGAAAAGTGCCAATACTGTTGGAAACTAGTAATTTCTGAGTTGCTTCTTTGTGTGTGTGTGTGTGAGAAAGAGAGAGAGAGAGAGAGAGAGAGAGAGAGAGAGAGAGAGATATTAAATGTAAGGGAATGAATGACATGCAGGTTTATAATCTATAATGAAGTTCTCCAATAAGCTGTAAGCATTTACATTCTACACAGTGGATTAAGGCAAATCAATGTTCCATTTGCCCTTTGCCTTTCTGAGTGGGGGCTGATACTGTACAAACTGATGTGAGAGATGACCAAATCACCTGACTGCACTGGCAATGGAGAGCAAAAACATGGTTTTAAAGCTACCACTCCATAGCTGGTTAGATATTAGCAAATTAGGAGGACATTGAAATTGGACTCTTCCCTTGTAATCAACACCTTATAAAACCAAGGAATAGAACTGCAGGATACTAATTACTGGTCAGAGCAATGGGACTTTAGTCATATCTCTGACTTTTCTAGGGAGCTGTGACTTCCTGAACAGCTCAGAAAGTCCTTAACAGATAAGCACTTAAACTCCTTCTAGGAGACCAAACCTTCTAGGGTTACTGTGTAGCAAGGAGCTTTTTTCTAAATAACAGAGACACACACTGCCTCCTGCTCAGAATGTTAAATCAAACAGGTCTGGGAGAGAACACAGTTCCTCAAGAAAAGCTGTTTGAACTAGAGACTTTAGTAATGTACAAAGGCTATCCAAAATATAAGTCAGCATAACAGTTCTTTTGGCCATCGATCACCCTCATTTGTGAGAGTGGTTCCCTGTTATTCACTCTCTTGTGAACTCTGTCTTCTGTATTACACTCTGTGTATGAATTTTTTTCTATGGAGATTACAAGACTAAGGAAACAGGGAGAGTCCAGACTGAGATCTGTGTCACTACCTGAAAATGTTTTAGACACTGTCATTAAACACTGGAAAGAAATCACTCCCTAATAGCATGGCCCTTTCCTTGATTACTACTCTGCAGTTGAGCTCTACATGGAAATTGAATTGCTTTACAGAGTAACAATTATAGGGTCTAATGGAAAGATTTATCAGGTCTACACAGAGCTGGTCCAGAAATTCACACTGCATCCTTACCTTCCTTAGTCAGTGACGAGCGGTACACAGATGACAGATGTCACCGGTCCTGCTAAGGGTGCTCCCATCGTGGGGCATGAGCTGCTCACCTTTACTTTGGTTTCCGTCTTTCTAAATATCCTTGCTCCGAACACATCAGCTCTGCAATCCCTCTCTTCCTGCCCTGCTTCCTATTCATGTGCCAGAGTGTGACAAAGTCTCTCCCATCAGAACATTTTTTCACATATCACTTTTTTCTATATGTCAGGCTCCTAGTTTAGAGTTGGACACATATTTTCTGCAGAGCATTTTAGACTTTGTGGGCTGTGTGTGTGTGTGTGTGTGTTGCAATTACTTGTTTGTTTCTGTAATGAAAGAACAGCTATATCCCTCCTGTGAAAAGAGACTGTTCTTTCCCTTCAAATACTGTTTGCAAAAATAGAAGACTGGCTAGATGTAGTCCTTGGCACATCGTTTTTGACATCTGTGAGACTGCCTGGATGAACAGTGATGATTCCTGTGATTTGCTTTAGGACAAAGTAGGAGGACTAAATAATGCAACTTTGCTTTGTCAGAATGTGGACAAGATACACACGTTCTTGTGGAGAGAAATTCAAGCTTAATGATAGTCAAAACAAAGCTCTGTTTTCTAGGGGAAATGAACAAACTTTGAAAACTTTACTTCTTTTGTGAGACAGTTTCAAGTAGCTAAGCAGGCCTCAAACTTACAATGTATTCTAGGATGACATGGAAATTCCTGATTCTCCTGTCTAGTCAACCTGAGTGCTGGGTACAGGAAAGAGACACAGTGTCTAGGTTATGCACTGCTGGGATCATACTAAAGGCTCTGTGCATGCTAGACAAACATTCTATCAAACTAACTACAACTTCTGCTGCTTTTCCTTTCTTATCTACGAAACAGGATGATAATTCTATGCTATATATGTCAGAGTTGATATATGTAATGAAAAACTGTGTACAAGGAAGTTATAATTCATCATGTCATACTTCAACTTTGTGTTTAGGAAATGAGCTGGGGACACAGTAGATAAATAACGTATTTGGAATTTTCTCACAACAGAAGAATACCTGGACATTAATACACATCTGCTTGAACTGTACAAACATTCCATAGACTAGCTGCTCACTGTAGATGTTCTTTTATGCTCTTTATATGTTCATAAGTTGGTATATAACGTTTCCTTTTGCTGTACTTGAGTCATGTTTCAAAACATATTTCATTAGCTTGTTTCTCTGGAAAGTTCTTCCTGAATTTATTCTTCCTAGGCACTCACAGGGAAATCTATGCAAATCTCTCTGACAGCACTCACTGCATTTTATCATTTCTATTTGCTAATTCTACTTTGTAGGGACATTGCAAGAATCAGCATCCTTTTGTGTTTGCCTAACACAGATGTGAAGGGTTATTTTTGAATAAGACTGTGAATTTTAACTTGTTTCTATCACTTGTAAATTAGGTTATCTCCAGAAAACCACTTAACTTCTTCATGCCTCAGGTCCTTCATTTATAAAGAAAAGATTACGGCATTAGCTGAAAGAGCTGAAATGGAAATTGTATAGTATAATCTGCACAAATGGCTTTAAGCAGTACATGGCAGGCAATAAGCACTACGTAGAGTCGACCATCAATACTGCATTACTATTTAAGGCGGTACACGGCAGCACAGAAGTAGTTCATAGAATGTTTTTCAATGAATTTAATGTCACAAATTTAATGAACATTGGGGTTTTGCTACTACAAAAATACTGGTTAAATGTAAAGCTATTTTATTAATATGTTGTTTATTAGGTTTCTTTTTATAGTACACAGTTTCAGAAATCGTGTTCTTAAGGGTTGAGAGATTGATAATCTATGAGGACTTTCCAGGGAAAAATTCAGTCATTCCCTGCATGAACTCTATATTGCAACTATAATTTTACTTTGTAATGCATTTCAAAAAAATTACCATCAAAGCACACATGACTAATAACTATGGAAAAAGTCTTAATTTACTGTGGAAATACAAATATAATCAAAACTAAATTGAGAAAGAAAGTTGCTAAATTAAGGTGCTGGAGGGATGTCCATCAGTTAAGAATACTTGCTGTTCTTGCCAAGGACCCTAGTTCATTTACCTGCATCCATATCAACAACTCACAACCTTTTGTAACTCCAACTCCAGGGGATCTGAACCCTTTTCTGACCTCTGCAGGCACCTGCTATTATGTGCACATAACTACACAGTGACACAGGCATACAGACACTCAGACATAGACAACAGACATATACAAATTTTTAAGAAATTAAATGAATCTTAAAAAAACCACTAATAACTCACTTTAAAAAGTACGTTGAGATTCTATCACACCCCAAACAGAGTAGCTATTATGAAAAAGCCAATAAAACAAAAAATATAACCCCTCCACACAAAGTAATAAAAATAAAGTACTGATAGTGAAATGTCATCTTCTGCATGGTCAGTGAATCTATGACATCATAGCAGCTGTGGTCATCTGCAGTGGTCCTATAAATATTGAGTCTATCAAGAATCAATCGTGGATTAAGAAGGGGCTCACAGGATCATACCACTTCGTTGAACTGTTACTACTTACTGGTGGGTTCTCCAGGAGGGGCAGGAATTTTCTTCAGTAGTGTGCCCACTGAGGGTCCCACTAGACTCCCGCGGTGACATCCAAACCTGTGGTCACAAGTGATTCCAGAGAAATTCAATGGGTCTCAGAAAAGAGAGCAACAACAAAAACACAAAGAAAGACATGCATGAGTGAAAAGGACTTGTAGGGAGGATGAGCAGTGGAGGGAGATTAGAGAGGGTGAGGCTATTGTAATCAAAGAGCAAGTTCAATAAAAGTTATAAAGCCAAACCTGAGATCGTGCCAAAAAAAGAGTCTTTGTGGTCTAGATAAACATTGTGTACTCATCACTCACCTACTGATTCTGTTAGTTTCTTCCACCTTTTGGCTACTATGAATGAATCTGTGCAGAGCCATCATGCACCCCCAGACCTGTGAGTTCCCCAAACCAACCAAACATCAGCATTCCCTGTCAGCAACCTCAGCTCCTGGGCCTAGTTAGGATCGTGTACCCCAGTGCGCCCCCCAGGATCCCCTAGTGTTCCCTTTCCTCTGTCCCACTTCCTCAGTCTTGGTTTGGGTCACAGCCTAGTCACCAGTCACGCCAGGTTAGCTTTAGAAGCTCTCCTGCCCTTGCAGCCTTTCCCAGGCCTATCTGGGGTTGTGCAACCTACACATGACCCTACATAGACTCAATCAAGAGTTACATTTGCAAGGCTTTTTGATTATCATGGAGGTGGCATCAACCCTGTGCCTGCAACACAATTAAACGCTGATTTGTCTGCCAGCTTGTTCACTTAGCAGCTGCCCAGGTCACCCTGCCACTGTAAGATTATGTAGAGTCTGGCCTGGAACTTCAGGCTCAGACGTTGCATCTGTCCATAGCTGAAATGAGACCACTTGTTAAATTCCATTTGTACCTCAACACAGAGTGGCCCTAAGATTACACGCTAAGCACCACTCAGCTGGACTCAACCTGACAAGCTGTGATAACAGCAACAAAGAGACAAACACTTAATCAACATAGACATTATCAGCTAGCTTTATCAAGAAACATTTCTAATGACATAACGCCAGATGTCTAGGTCCTATCACTAAAACACACACAAAATAACCAAAACAATATATGTCTTCCAGAAATTAGTACTTTCTTCCTAACATTTCCTGAGAAAACTAACCTACTTGATTCACAAAACAATGATTTCAAAGTAGAAATTATAAATATGTTCTAGTAACTCAAAGGCAATATGTACAAAAGACTAAACAGAGACAGTGAAAACACAAAGCTGAATTTCACACAAAGATGTGAAATTATAATTCAATAAAGATACAGAATAACTGGAAATAAAAACAAACTGAAGTAAAACTTAAAAAGAAATCCTCAGGGAGTCAGACAAAAATCTCAGAAAAAAACCCTCACCTGTAGACTGGATCAAGTGGAAGAGATATTATCAGATCTCAAAGACAAGATCAAGGAAATGGATCACTCAGTAAAAGGGAGAATCTTAAGTCTAAAATAACCCAACGTTGGAAACCTGCTGTACCTGTGGAACCAAACCTATGAACCACAGCTGTACAAGAAGGAATACAGGACAAAGGCATAGAAAGTATTTTTAACAAAATCATAGAAGAAAATTTCCCAAAACTAAGGCAAAAGATAACTATCAAAGTGCAAGCGGCATACAGAACACTGAGTCGACAAGACCAGAAAAGGAACTCCCTATATCCTCTGATAGTCAAAACACTAAGTGTACAGAACAAAGAAAAGTTATTGAAAGCCACGAAAGAGAAAACTCAAGTCACATATAAAGCAGGCCTATCAAAATAATAGCTGACTTTGCAGTGAAGACTGAGAAAACCTGGTGTTTGAAGAAATGTCCTACAAGTTATGAAAGAATACAGATTCTAGGGCAGATTACTATGTCCAGCAAAGCTATCAGTTATAATGAAAAGAGAAATAAATTTTCAATGATGAAAATAGATTTATGTCTACTTAGCCATCTCTACAGAAGATACTAGAAAGAAAACTTCATTCTGAAGAGATTAAATATGCCAAGATGGCACAAAGGAATAAAAATTTCCAAAAGAGCTAGGGGTCTAAGAAAACAGAGCTACAACACCAATACAATAGGAATTTAATGAACTCTCAACATTAATAGCATAGATTCCTCAATAAAAGACACAGACTAACTGATTGGATTAGAAAACAGGATCCATCTTTTTGATGCTTCCAAAATATATCTCACCATCAACATTGGAAACTACCTTAGGGTCACAGGATGGGAATAGATGCTTAAAGCAAATGGAAGTAAAACAATTGAGCAGGTGTAGCTACTGTATCTGAAGAAAAATAGATTTCAAAGTAAAACCAGTCATAAAAGATAGGGAGGGACATTTCAGACTCATTACAGGAAAAAAGTCAACAAAGAAAATATTATAATCCTAAACACATATAAACCAAACACAAGGGCACTCTCATAAAAGCAACACTATTAAACCTAAAATTACACTTTGACTGTAACACAGTGATTTCAGGTGACATTAGAACCTACTCTCAAAAATAGACATGTCATCCAGACAAAAATAGAGGGACCCTGGTGATATATATATATATATATATATATATATATATATATATATATGTAACAGACATTTATAGAATATTCCACTTAATCACCAAATTGATAGCTTTTTCTATGTATGTGTTATGAAGAAGTAATGAGGTAATGAGGTATTTGATACAGACGAGCATTAAGTCATACTCTGGAAGGGTCACTTAGTCTGAAGAATATTTATCTCAGATTACTTCAAGTAGCTGAACTCCTGAAGGATTTCCTCGTTTTCTCTTTCTTGACTTTGTCCTCCCACATTTGGGAGCATATAATGTTAAGCTTATCGTCAGTTTGGTGAGATATTTTTACCTTCCTCTAAAGAAATAAGAATAAATTTTAGTCAGTACAGTGTGAACCAGATTAAAATGGTATCGGTACTAGTTTATAATTAAACATTTATGATCAGGTCTGGATGACTTGATAATGTGTATTTAGTTAAACTTGTTTCATGATGGCTGCTTTGGAAGAAGAGAGCCAAATTCAGCATGATCTTTAAAATTCTCCTCCTATGCTGTAATCATGTCACTGATAAACCTTGATATAAAGATTTGAATTCCAGTGTTAGACTGAATACCTGGGATGATTTAGTTGGATTAGAAGAATATAGTTATTGCCAGACTAGCCCCAGAGAAGCCCCAGACTTTGCACACAGGGGAGGCCCCATTAGTATGTGTCAGTCTAAATTTATAGTAGAGTAGTAGATCATTGTGGATGTGGACAGACTGTCTTTGTTTGGTTAGATGATAGGCCGTGTGTTCATAGATGTTCTAATTTTATGAGGAATGGAAAGAGATAAGATTTACCGGGGTATGAAAGCTCAACTTGGTGGTTATGCTGTCAAGAATGCTTTGGAGAGCGTTAAATGTTCACAGAAATGTCTCTGTCTTCATTAGGTTTTCAAGGAAGTCCCTATTTCCTCTTAAGGAAAGGGTATCTGGAATGGACAGTCTCCCCATTTGCCTTCTAATGTAACTCGAATATCCTATGTTTGTTTTAGAATAGGTATATTTTCAAATTCATTTTCTCTTGAAACATTTATTACAATATTCTAAGTCCTGTGAATAGGATTATTCTGCCTCTTTTAGCCTTAGGCAAAAACCTGAAAATACTTTCAAAAACAGATTGCAGTCACAGGAGATAGCTTAGTCAGTAAAGTGTCTAGTGTGCAAGCATTGGAAACTGAGTGTGATCCCCAGATATCACGTAAAAAAATCCAGGCACACTGGAGCGTACATGTAATTCCAACCCTGGGGAGAGGAGACAAGCAGACCCCTGGTGTTCGCCGGTCATCAGCTGTAGCCAACTCAACAAGCAAGCGCTAAGCCAATGACAAGACTCTGGTTCAAAAATCAAGGTGGACAACACCTGAAGAACATCAGCTGAGGTTGTCCTCTGGCCTTCCTATATACATGCACACATACATGTGCACCCATGACTGTATATCCCCATTCATACACACACGAGAGAGAGAGAGAAAGAGAGAGAGAGAGAGAGAGAGAGAGAGAGAGAGAGAAACAGCAATACAAATTGCCCCATAAAAAGGTATATTACCATTTCATGAACAACATGTAACCTATATTTAGAATGAAAGTCAGCATTTAAAGTTACTCTTTACGTTTGAGTTCAGAATTTACCATAGCCATGTTTTGAAAACAATTTTGAGAGAGTAAAGGCTGTCTGGCTCCTCATCGTTGCTCCTACATGTGACTACTCAGTTGTCCTGCTGAAGGGGAGAGGAAAGTGGGAAGTGCTGAGAGAACGTATCCACGCTGGTTCAGTGGAGAGGGAGAGCTGGGCTGAGATTTACCCCACACTAATGTCACCAGAAGCTTATCTGCTGTGGTGGTGTGAAACTTTAATCCTCTTCTGGGCAATGGGAGGGGGCAGATCAAGGCCACCCTGGTCCACATCATGACTTCCAGGCCGGCTGGGATTTCGTAGATCATGTCAAAAAACAATTGACAAAGAACAAACAAACAAAAAAATTCAGCAGCAACATAACTCATCCCAAGTACTGATAGGCTGGCAAGAAATACAGTACTCCTAATGAGATACTAGAGTAGACATAATGAGGGGGTTTCCAGTTCCACAGTCAGCCAATCAGACGCCAGGACCTTGAAACAATGGCTGCACTGTGCTTTGCACACAATTTAAAAGCCTGAGACAACTTGAGCAGAGCTGAACTTGAGTTATTGAAATGCAGTGATTTGTTTTATAAAAATAGACAAGTCTTGGCTGACTTGAGCCTCACACAATCCCGAGGCTGATTATGATTTGGAAAATCACCTATCCTTATTCTTCTGATAGGAAACATCTTGATGGAAGGGGTCATTATATTGTCACATTGGTTTAAAAACTGGGTTCTAGGCAGCTTTTGCTCATCTCTGGCTGACTCAGTCTGATTGGGGGTGGTGCAGATTACATTCTGATTCTTGCAGAAAACTTTGCTTCATCATCTAGGCAGATGTGACTGCAAACTATTATAAATTTCACTGGCACACTCAAGTCAACAACAAATTTAAGTTCTTATAGTTCATGATTTAAAAGAAAGAGCCCTCTGCATTGCAGGGCTAGAACTTCCCAGCACACACAGAAAGCATTTGGCCCAAGAGAATTAAAGCATCAAACAAATGGTTCAGCATTAACCCTGTGACTGAAGGCCTTAGGTTTTTAAAATTTGGTTTACTAGCCAGCATATTGAGGGGCTTATCTCTTCATTAGGTTTTTCTTATGAAAAATGATTGTCAGAGGTATATAAGCTTTCTGATAATTCAAATAACATATGTATGTTTATCTCTGTTCTTTTAAGTTATGGATGGGCAAATGTTCCTAGGTATTCTTTTTATTCTAGCAAATAAGATAATATATTAAAATGAAGAGTATTTGTAAACTTTAATGTTGTCTGCTTAGGGTAAATGTAAATTTTGCCCAATAACATATATTCATAATTTAAATATATTCACAAATATTTGCACATTGCATAGAATGTATGATTATAAGATTTGGGAAGATTGTATAATTGTTTATAAATTAATGTGTCTGCCTACTTGCTAAAAATATAAACAAAGCATTTACAGCAACTGTAACCAGTTAACTAGAAATTTGTAAATTCAATTCAGATTAAAATTGATTCTTCTCATTTTTTACCCAGTGGAATTCCTTTTTCCACTTGCAGTTTAGTAAAAATATTCTTATCCAACTAATTACATATCAAATGTCATCAAGTTCAGTTAGCATAAGTGACACTCTTTCAATAACTCAGATAAGTCAAATCAATTATTAACTTTTCTGTAACTCTGAAAGGTGGGAGAAATTGCTTTCTGAAGTTTATATACCCTCAAAAGGAGCTGGGTAAAGTTAAGGACTATGAGATATTGTAGTTGCCTTGAGTCAGCTAGAAGAGACAGGACAGGAGCCTGGACTTCGTGACTACAGAACTCCTGTTCCTCACTATGGCACTCCCTCAGATGTAGTGTAAATATCCAAGCCCAAAGTTAGTATGCCCACAGAAAAGAAAGGGGAACCATATTATCCAATAAAGAAGCTACAACAGACTAGTGAGATGTATATTGCCAAAATACACATGCTGTGATGTCCATGGGAGACCAGAAGGAGGAAGCATCCACGTAGGAAGCAAATGTTCCAGAGAAATCACTGTCTTAGCATTTACAGATGAAGTAGATGGGAGAGAAATCTTGAGACTAGCAATGGAATGTGAGAAAGCATTGACCTTGAGTTCCTTCCTGTTTTTTCTGCGTACTTAGCAATTGTCCTCAAAGTCCATTTCTATTGCTCCAACTCCTATTTTTATCTAGCACACAATGGCACAGCCAGGTATTGGCCATCCCCATGTTTAGCTTCAAAGTAGTTTCAACAGTAGAGTTTTCTGCTGTTCAGTGAACACTATTTTCAAATTCATCAAACACCGTATTAATAACTTCAATAGTATGAATTTATGCTGGGCATGGTAGTGTATGCCTTTAATCCCCAGTCCTCAGGAGGCAGAGGCAGGTGGATCTCTGTGAGATAGAGGCCAGCCTGGTCCACATAGTGAGTTCCAAGCCAGCTAGACCTAGGGAGACCCTGTCAAAAAATAATAGTTTGAATTCATAATAAATATCAAATATTTCAGCCAGGGAGAATGTGAATCTGTGGAAACAGAAATCTTGACAAAAGTATGAGGAGGACTGAGAAAATTTGCCATTTTGCTCATGGCTATGTAATCAGTACTGTGGTGGTTTGAATGAGAGTGTTCCCCAAAGGCTCCAAGTATTTGGACATTCTGTCCCTAGCGGGTGGTGCTGGTCTGGGAAGTTTCAGGAAGTGTGGCCATGCTGGAGGAAGTGTGTCACTGGGGTGGGCTTTGAGAGCTCTTAAGCCTTGCCAGATCTCCGGTTGAGCTCTGCTTCTTGTGCCTACGTGAGGATGTGAGCTCTCTGCTTTCTGTTCTGGCCACTTCTTGACCCCAAGCCTCCCAGTCATGGTGGATGGATTCTGATTATTCTGGAATCCTAGCTCATATAAACTCTTCCTTTCCTAAGTTCCCTTGATCATGGTGTTTTATCACAGCAACAGAAAATAAACTAATACAAGTACTGATGCATCTCTGGAAAACTGTAGATGTTGTATAATTACTGTTGAATACTGTTTAATCAGAGGACAATTAGCCATTAAGCACATGGAATCTGTTGGTACAAAGACACAGGCATCACTGGCCATTCAGAAAGAGTTGTCAACTTTCTAGCTCCATCTCCAACTAGAAGAGTTAGAGCATATGAAATAGCACATGATGTGATAATCTGAAGACCCTGAACAGACAAAAGAAGATTGCTGCTCCTAAATATTTTCTTTAATAAACTGTAGACAGATTCTGCCCTTTAAAAATTAACAGTTACTTAAATAAAAAGATAAATCTAAAATGGCCAAAGCAATAAATTTCATCTGGGAGGGCTTACTGTTGTGAAATATATTCCAACAGCATCAATAAACAAAAATACAGATAAATGTTAATTTTAGATATGCATTATCACAGTGAAATGACTATTTAATTAGGAAATGTTTATTTGCCTGAATGATTTTTTATTACCACAATGTTCAGTCCTTTAAGTACAGTGAAAGTTGACTGCTTAGATTCATTCTGAACAATTAAATATGGAATTTTTATCGTTAACCTGCAATTGAAGCCCAGGCAATGCAGTTAATTATGTGCTGGTTTATATCAAAATGATTCTGCCAATCACTTACTTAATGTATCTTAATGTACAACCTATTGACCTCATATTTTTAAACTCACTTATGGTTTGTTTCTTTATCTCATTATAAAATATTGATGAGAATTTTTATAGCCATCTTAAAATAGGGAAGGAACATTTTCATTTCATTACTAACTTTGATTCAATGAAACTCACATTTCGTTATATTCTCTGGAGATTTTTTGTTGATCGCTTTCAAACCTTAATGATTTCCAAGGTCTATAGTGCTTCTTAAAATGTAATAAGCTTTTAATTCTTAAATTGTTATATTTAAATAAAACACTATGTAAAAAAACTTAGTCTTTTCAAATCTGTCATTTGTTTCAGTTTGTTTTACCGGTAAATAAAACCTTAGTAAAATTTTACTTTTATTTTATTTATTAGTATTGGGTGTGTGTGTGTGTGTGTGTGTGTGTGTGTGTGTAGGTCAGAGAACAATTTTCAAGAGTGAATTCTCTCCTTCCTCTGTGGATTCTGGTGATTAAACTGAGGCTATGAGGCCTGTGCAGCAAGCACTTTTACCTGAGCCTTCTCACCATCCAATAGATAAATTTATCTTCCTGTCTTTGCTACACTGTCCCACAGAAAATTCATTGGTGAACAACTGCAAACACACAGTGTGGCATGGATTTTATTAAAGTCTAAATCCCGTAAATGACAGTATGAGGTAGGACCAGCAACCCTCTTTGCAGATGAGATGCCCCAGGCTGGGACTCTCACTTTCCTTTTCGCTCATAGATAAAGGAACTCTGACGGCAGCCACTGGATTCACTCTGCATAAGTCACTCCCCTCTTGTGCCTTTCCCCTCCTGTACTCAGCCATTTGTGTGTAGGAACAACGTTTTACCTGTAGCCCAGAATGTTCTTTGTAGGGCGGAAGCACTGCCGCGAAAGACCACACCCTGCAGCCCCTCTGAGAAGTAGATGTGCTGGCAGAGGACATGCGGAGAGTGGCTCTTTGCTCTGTGGTGAACGTCATTTCCAGATAAGTTCCTGTTTTCTGGGAGCCTCTGATTTGAGTGGGTCCTACTTGGAGAAGCATAATTCTCAAAGAAATCTGTGAGCCAGGAACATAAAAGGTCACAATTGACCAAAGTGTTAGAGAATAAAAGACTGAAAAGTGCATGTTCCTAGACAGGAATTCTATATTAAAACTCACCTACCCAGGAGGCCCATAGCAGAAGGATGGAAAGACTTTAAGAACCGGGACTGGTTGATGACCAGAGAGGCCTATCGGCTCTTAGGACCTTGTTTATATGAACTTACAGCAGTGATGACAGCTTGCATAAGACGCATCAAAACTGAATCGACAAAACCCAGCACAGAACTAGGGAAAGGGGCAGGAGGCCACAACGTTGGTGAGGAGCTATTGGTAGCTGATCACTGCTAGGTGGGAGAGAGTTGATCTTCTTTAAGGGAGTGACCTGAGACACGCTGAACAGGCTCCAGTGGATGAACTCACACCAAGGGACATCTGGGTACACAACCTTGACTCACTAGGCCTTAACATATATGACAAATGAGCGAAGTCCTGTGGGGTGACACAGATTGGGGGGGGTCTGATGCATGAAATCCACAAAAATTAAATAAAAATATATTACAGCATAAAAGTAAAAAAAAAAACTGCCTAAAGAGAGTGAGTATCATTCTTTTTCTCTTAGGAATTTTTTTTATTAAGCTATTGTACATTTCATACAACAGTTCTAAATCAAATTTGGACCTCCTCTCCCCTCCACGTCCCCAACCCCACTGGACCTTACGCATTCTGTCATACATTCTAAATTCTATCCAGTCAAGCATTTGTACTCAGATGTCTTTTGGTGCAAAAATCTTCTACTAGAGTCTAGTCAGCCTATCTAGAGATGGTAAATAAGGTTTACATTTCCTCACCCAGTAGTAGTCAGTCTCCAACAAGACCTGGGCAACCTGCCACCCATTTCTCTCTCGCTCCACTCCAGACCCTTGTCTGATTGCGTTGGCGTGGGTCCTGTTCTCGGTGCCGTCGCTGCCGAAGGTTCACATGTGAAAACTTCCAGTGGCCTGCAAGTCGCTGCTTCCTTATGTTCATGAACCAATCCTGGCCCTCATGTCCCTGACCACTGGTGGGAGGTTTGGAATAGGAGTCCTATCCAGGGACACATACTCTGAAGTCTCTTATTATTTAAATCTTGGCCGGTTGTGGCCTTCTGTGTGCACTGCACTCTGTGTTAGGAAGCTTCACTGGTGAGAGCTGAGGGATGCACTAGTTTTCTCTCTAACCCCCATTGTGTTGTTATGTTCTAGGAGCCTTAGGTGTAGAGGTTCAACTGAAGATATGTCACCTAGTAGGCCTGGGCATCTCACAGACATTTATTCTTTGTGTATGACCAGTTGTGGAATTCTGCAGTAGCTTCTGTCTGTTGGAAAACAAAAGCATCTATGATAAGTGGTGTATAGTATACTTGTCTGTAACTATAACGATCTGTATTTAGCATATTGCAAGAAATTTCATTTGTCTAGAGATCTGACAGAGGTGGGGATTTCTATAGGATCTATGACGTCTCCAGTCATATGTAAGGTGTTCACTGTACCACCTGTAAGTTCACTCCCATTGAAAAGGCTTAAAGTCCACTTAGGTAGCTGTTGATTACCCTCTTCCTAGATAACAGTGCTTCTACTGCACTGATAGAGGTAGTTTTCTATGCCAGTCACTGCCATTCTTAGGGTTTTGGGCGGAGTTGAAGCACTGATTGATTTTTCTTCCTTAGCAGCTTGCATAGTATCCTCAGAACTACGAGAGCTAAACTTCAGATAGAAGGCTTCCAGGTCAGTTTCTGCTCCATCGCTCCAAGTCCTGTGTCTGAAGTGTTTCCTGTCTTCAGCAGTAGGGTCTTATCTTTATGTCGTTGGGGATAACTGAGAGCTCGGGCAATGTTCCATGTTATTTTGGAACTCTATTGAACCACTCTGACCAACCACTCAAAAGGAAGTCTCTTCTGTCTGGCACTGTGTTCCTTGCCATACAGTCCCCAGGTATATATGCATTAATGTGCAGACACTGTATGTGCATTTCTCAGGGGGTTTCAGAGGCAACACATTTCCTTCTGGCTTCTCTAGCCTCCTAAGATCTACTCATCTCTATTCTCTGCCCCTCCACCCGACCTCCCTGTTGGATTCCCAGTCCCAGAGCCCCCATTACCCCCAATAACACCTGCCTCCTGTCATCCCCCTTCTTCTAAGTTCCCTTCTCCCCTGCCATACCCCCTGTATGTCCCTCCCCTCCCCAGCAGAACACTCTTCTTCCCCCCCATAACATCTGTTCCATGTCATCCCTCTCTTTCAGGTTCTTTCTTTTCCTTTACCTCCACATTTCCTTTCCATTTTTCTGGCTCCTGGTGTTGCATCAGGATACATACTCACATATAAGGGATTGGTGCTACGATCCACAAACTCAATAAACAAAGAAACAAGGAAAAAAAAGACCCAATAAAAAAAGTGGCCATAGACCTGAACAGAGAGCTCTCAAATGAAATAAAAATGACCAAGAAACACCCTTAAAAATGCTCAACAGCCTCAGCAATTAGAGAAATGCAGATAAAAACCACTTTAAAATTCCATCTTATCAAAGTCAGACTGGCTAAGATCAAGAGAACAAAAGACACCAAATGCTGATGAGGATGCAAAGGAAGGGGAAAGCTCATTCACTGCTGGTGGGAATGCAGACTCCTTCACTGCTGGTGAGAACGCAGACTCCTTCAACCACTATGGAAAGAAATGTGGAGAACTCTCAAAAAACTAAAAATTGTCCTACTACATGATCCGGTAATAGCACTCCTTGGCATATACCCACAGGACTCATCCTACTGTAGAGAAAATTGTCCATCCATATTTGTGGCTCTCTTCACAATAGCTAAGAAATGGAAACAACAGAAATGTTCCTCAACTGAGAAATGGGTAATGAAAATGTGGTCCATTTACACAACGGAGTTCTACTCAGCAGTAAGAAAAGTGAAATTATTAAACTTGAAGGTAAATGGGTGGAATTAGAGATCGTTTTACTAAATAAAGTAAAACAAACTCAGAACACATAATTTTGAATAAATATCTCAATCAAGATTTTGTTGAAGAATGGTTCATGGGATTTTGAAGAGATGCTTGAGAAAATGAGGGAAGTGTAATATTCTGCTCCAATACTTTTGAAGAAATACTTGGCAGTCTTTTAAACTTGCCGGTCTGCCTGTCTTTTATTTTCTAAAGTTTCTATTAAAATATCATTCATTTCACTTGTAGAATGAAACACAATTCTTTTAAAGGTAGATTTTCTCATTCAGTTTTATTTGTTACATGTAGCTTAGATTTTCCACTTGGAAGAACACTAATACTCCATTTATGTATTTTTTTGAGTCTTGTGTGTTTTCTTACATTGGATTCATAGACAGCTACACTTCTCCTATTAGACAACATCCTTACTAAAGCAGGTATATAGCACAATTCATCTAATTGTTTCACTCATAAAAGGCATTCAGAATAGCTCTCTTCAGGGAATGGCACCAAACAATACTACTAAGTCAGGCGTGAAATTAGGAAATAATGTGAGGAGATCCAGAAGTGTATTTCCTTTAAATGAATTTCCAGCAAAAGCTAAGGCATTGGACTTAAGAAAGCCCAGCGCTACAGCATAGAGACATCAAACAGCATATGGCTAAACTGTACGGAAACTGAACTTAGTATGGAAACTCGTATTGTCTGAACCACAGATTCTTCATTGGCAGAGGGGTTAGAATAAGTCCCTCCTTCCTCAGTGCAGGATTTAGAACTGCTGCAGCTCTCACTCTTTTCCCTTGACCCACAGAATCTGCAAACTGGTTTTGAGATAGCAGCTCCTTCCGGTGTGTCTCCCGTTCAAACAAGCATCTCTTTTCCATCTTTTTCCCAGACCTTATCCTTGCGTTTGTGGACCATACAGTTTACTTGGTGCTAAACAGGCATATTATACCTACTATGGATAGTCTAGAGTTGTGACCAAATACAGTTCTTACGTAATGTTATATTCATCCTGCCCGGTGTGAATTAGGTCATTTTACCCATATCATTTCTAATGTATCAGACACCTGTGCTCCAATTTAAGGAGGATTACAATATTGTTTATGGAACAGTATAGAAAAAAGGGTCTCTACCCCTCTCACTTTCCTCATTGGGAGGCTCTGGACTTCTCACTTTTAAGTACTAACTATCCAAACACTCCAGGATCCTTTGTTAATACAGTTAAGCAAATAGTGTGAATGATGACAGCAAATACTGTACTCCAAATTGAACATATTTATTTTCTATGAGTAAGACATCATTAGAAATGTTTTAGTCTCTCAGACTACAGAAAATTTTATTTATTTCTTCCAAATATGTCAGGGAATTCATTATATTAATGATTTTTATAACCAGTTGTTGAAAAATGTCTATATGTGTATTGTGCTTTCATGTATAAAAGCAGTACCCAAATCTGAAGTTATAATTTCTGAACTGACTTCGGGTGATCTATTTGTCTATGATTTGGGTTAAATTTCTACTCAGATTCATTTACTGACTCTGTAACTCAGTGCTTTTCTTTATCTTGTAATTATTGGTCATGCAAAACATAAATTTTCTACAAAATCATGAAATATGTAACTGCTTTCCACTTTAAGGGAACTCAGTATTCAAAATACTCTAAATGTTGTTGGTTAAAATTCATTTCTCATTATCATGTTTGAAACTGATTTTTTTTCAATTTTTCAAGATGTGACAAAGTAGATGCTATTTTCAATGTTTCATAACTTCCTGGTAAAACTGAGTTAAAAAGAAAAGATTAAACATAAGCTGATAGGCAGCCACCTAAGTAATGTGACTGGAGAGGAGCTAATTGTGTTAGTTCTCCTCTCTCCTCTCTTACATGAAAGTTCTCAAAGCAGATCATGCATTTAACTAGAGGCAATGAATATAACAGAGAAAGAGAACCATAGGACAATCCAATCCTGTTTCCTAATGAATTGATTTTATAAAATAGGGAATGACTTCAATTTAATCACTGATGTATCACAGATATAACAAAATTGATTCCAATCTAAAGCATCAATTTCTAACTTCAATAGGTAGGCATTTTATGCATACCTCAGAAGACCTCTTATGGTTTCCCAGTGCATTAATGGCACTGAAGTGACCCAGTTTGCCAAACCTGGTGTGAGACTGTTCTTACAAAATTAGATGGCATAGTTGGCATATTCTGGTTTTAAATATCCTATGAAAACACTTGTTTTTACTATTTTTGGAACCTAGACAATTAGAGTTATAGGAAGCATTTTCAATAAATGACTTAAAACATGTCATTAAGAAGGGAAGACCAATTGCATGACCCCTTTACCACTCAAGTAACTTTGGCCACTTAGCAGAAAATGGAGAATATCTGCTTTGACAATTTTAGAGGGCATCAACTGTATGGGATTCTTGAATTATCTCTAACATAAATTCGCATTCATGTAGGATTAATGAGAAAGTGGTATGACACTGAATATCTGAAGGATTAGATAAAACCACTCATAATATTAGGCTATAAGTAAAGTAGAAAGTGTAACAGTGCTTATCTAGTCGGGTAAATGCAATTAGATCAACAAAGTAGTAGTGTCTTGGGTTAATGTAAAATGTACTACAAGCAGACTCATTCAGTTGTTCCCTTTGCCAGGTTATGTAGCTGAATGCAGGTTTGTGACTCAACAAGCCCAGGTTCTGCTGGGGATGTGCTTCTTTAGTCTGATGGCTCCCTAATTATAATAGGAATCCAAAAGCACTAAAATTATTTCAAATGCTCACCAGCCACAAGGATGCTGATTGCTTCTTAAATCTCATTCCGTGTCTCTATTCAGTTATTACTATGGTGTTTTATAATTTAATACTAGGTGAAAGTAATAATTGTCATGGCCCACAAAGATTTTCTCATAAAATTAAGACACAGCTCTCCTACTTCACAGTAAGTAGAACACAGTTAACTACTTCAAATATTCAAATATTTATTGCTACACATTTTAGTGTGCAGTAATGACTTTTCACTGTGAGTTTTTTGTGTCATTTTTATCTGAGGTCTCTGCCTGTATTGAGTCAATTTTATTATCCTTAATGGTACTCTCAATCTTTTGGCAACATCTAACAGTCTCAGGGAGGGCGGCCAACCAGAAAAGAGAGTGAAGGCAGAAACAGGAGTTGGTGGAGAGAGCTGGGAGAAGGGAGATCAGAAGTTCAGCCAAGCAGCCAGCCAGGGGGACTCGGCCAGTTCCACGAGGTCAAGCATCAGTCAGCCAACATTTGATAAACAAGTGAACTCAGCTACTGAGCTTCAGTCAGGCTTCATTTCGCTGAGCTCCATCTTGGGAGGGAGGTGAACTGACTCTTCTTTAAATTCCAGGGAACCTTCCAAGTAACTTGCTGTGTTCTAGAGCCAAATTCTGAAGAACATTACATATAGGACAAAAAATATGTTGTTTTCATCAGTTTTGGGAAGATAGAATCATGAAGCAAAGTTCAAAGAGACAGTATCATCCTTGCCAAGTATCTAGATCAATAATGGTGTAATTCTATTCTATGTCTCAAGGGATAGAACATATAGTTGGACTTGTCTTTATTTTAGTTTACTGTTTTGTGTCTTTATTTTTATTTCCTTGCTTTAAATTTGTTCAAACTTACATATGCTTTCTTAATATTACAAAGAATTCCCAGTTCTTCTCTCTACAAAAGAATTCCAGAGTGTCTAGGGTTTACCATGATTAATATATTATTGTGTTCTCTCTCTCTCTCTCTCTCTCTATCTCTCTCCTTTCCAGTTCATCTCTCAAAAGAAAAATCTTCCTGTCCTAACTTTCTATTATATAGCTCTCTTAATTAAAAAATCAACAAATATATATAATTCAAACCACAGAACTTGTTCAAATTTTAGCAACTATTCCAACATCTTTTCCTTTCCTTGTCCAGGATCTTGTTTAGATATACATGGTGTTATAACTGTCTGATCTCATTGATCTCCTTTGAACTGTTCCTCAGTTTGTCCCTATTAGATGTTCTTAAGAGGACTCCCAGTTTTCCAGTGCATTGCTTATTACTACACCAAAATCATAATCACCTGAACAAATAGACTGTCTCTGGAACCCAGTTTCTCCCACCCCTCTCTGATTAGACCACACCCATAATTTATTCAAAACAGTTTCTACAGCTTCATTGAGGAAATACAAGTTCAAACTTGGGCTCTGCCCTTAATGGTCACAGACATAATTCACGTTCATCCAGATCATATGTCCTTTCTTATTTTCCACTGAGTCCAACAGGTAGGTACACTGCTTTCAGCATTTTGATATGTTAATTCTCAAGAATACACACATTCATTCTTTATTTGAGGGTTGGAGTAACAAACTGAGGTTGCCAAAGAGATTCCCTGGTCATCAGATCACATGGTTTTATAGGGATTATTTAAAAGTCCTTAGTACAGATTATGCTCATTAATAAAAGTCGATCCTACACATCACCACATTAGGGATTATTCAGAATGGACACAATATAAAATTAACCTATGTTAAATTGAAAAATAAATTATAAAATACTTTTCTCTCTCTGCCTCTTTTTCCTCTCTCTCTGTCTATCTCACACACACACACACACACACACACACAGGACTAATACTCTGTCTCAAAGATGACAGGAATCCCACAATTTTCAATAAGGTGGAGGTGGAGCCTAAAAACATAGTGTAAGTGAGACAAACCAGACACACACACACACACTGAACAATACTGCTAGACCTTGCCTCTGTGTCGAATGTTTAAAAAGAACTGGAGAACTGGAGTCTTAGCCACCAAGGCACAGAGAGTCGGAGAATGTGGAGTTGTTTGCTCAAGTGTATAAACTTAACGTTTGGCAGGATACAGAAGGTAAGGGTGATCACTATAGTTAGCCTGCTTTCTGGCTTTGGAATTTACAAGGAAAATAGATATTAAATTCCTTTATTTGTGAGATGATAGAAATGTTAACTCTACTGAAGTCATCATTTCATAGTTAAAATATGTCAAAACTTCATTTGTGTGTTTTAGATATGTGTATTTTCATCAACAATTCCTGTATAAAGTAGGAAATGTAATTAAATAAATTCACAAATTAGAAAATACCTGCTAGCAGGGGCTGGAGAGATGGCTAATCAACTAAGAACAGCTGCTGTTATTCCAGAGGACCCGGGTTCTATTCCCAACACCCACAGTTGGATGGCTACCATCTGTAACTCCATTACCAGGGAATCCAGCACCCTCTTCTGCCCTCTGCAGACTTTGCATGAAATGGGTGCACTTACATATACGCAGACAAAACATTCATACACATAAATAAAAATAATAAATAAAATATTTAAAAAGAAGAAAGGAATACCTAATAACCCCAAATAGTGAAGTACTGCATTGGAAAGTTTACTCTTATTAATATTCTAAATCCTTAAGTTTATTTGGACAAAATTATCAAAACAACAAATAAAGAATACGGAAATGGAAAAGAAAGAGTCTAAGGGAGAAAAGAAAAAAACAAAACAAAAGAGATTAAAGGAGAAAAGACAAAAATATGGGCACGTGTTTACCAGATGGCATGTCAGAACCACCTGCCCATCGTGTCAGTCTTCCTTCTCAGGGCTGTGTGGGTGTTTTTTTTTTTTTTTTTCAGACACAGTCCCTAAAATTGTTATTGTTTTGGTGGCCCATTAATGCTTTAGAACATTAAAAATATTTTCCAGCTTTTATGGTGACTTGGCAGAGAGCAAGTTTGTAACAAACTATTCAGTTATTAAATGGCCTTATTGTAGTTTGAGCATGGACTATCCCCAAAAGTCCATGATGAAGAGGTTGGTTCCCAGGGTGGCTGCAGTGGGTCTGCTGGGAGGTCTTTAGGTTAATAGTACACGATCTCACAGGTGGTAGTAGGACTCTAGTATTATTTTTGTTCTTAGGTTCATGACAGGGTTTTTTAATGTATGTTTTTATTGAATTTTTGTACATTTAATACAATGCATCTTAATCATATTGAGAGCCCCTTCACTACCTACAGCTCCTCCATAGCCCATCCAGAGGCATCTGTGCATTCTGTCAAACGTTAGGCCCAATAGAGTCAAGTTTGTATACAGATGTTCCTCACTGTGAGTTCGTCCATTGGAGCCTGTTCAGTCTATCTAGCGTCATTTCCTTAAAGGAGATCACCCTCCTTCACTTAGCAGTGATCAGGTGCCAATGGTTCCTAGGCTGAGGCTGTGGCCTCTTGCTCACTTCCCCAGCTCTGTGCTGG
Source organism: Eospalax fontanierii (assembly GCA_035773235.1). Lineage (NCBI taxonomy): Eukaryota > Metazoa > Chordata > Mammalia > Rodentia > Spalacidae > Eospalax > Eospalax fontanierii. The sequence goes on along the minus strand of CM069535.1, from coordinate 67,872,311 downwards.
TTTTCGTCTGATTCAGTTTGCATAGGTTTGTGCTTGCTGAAACTACTGCTATAATTTCATTTGATCGAGTTTAAAGATGCCCGTAAGACTCTGTTTCCTTGTGGTCATGCACCTCTCCTGGCTCTTAGAATCTTTCTGCCACCTTTCTTTAATGGGCCCCTGAGGAGGTGGGCAGGGGGTGTGGTTAAACATAGGATTGCGGTTAAACATAGGATACCCATCAAGGGACATGCATTCTTTAGTCTCTTATTCTTTACACTATGACCAGTTATGACCTTAGTGTTCATTGTCCTCTGTTGCATGAGGAAGCTTTGCTGATGAGAGTTGAGAGATGCATCAGTATTCTCTCTACCCGTTGTTCCATTGTGCTCAATGAGCCTTAGGTATAGAGGAACCACTGTAGATATGAAACTTACGTTGCTGCCTTTCCCAGAGGCCCAAAGTAATAAGTCCACCTGAGTGTGCACTAGATCCTCTAGAAACAGGAGCCAAAATAAACCTTTACTTTTTATAAATTAATGGCCTTGTATATTTTGTTATAGTAATTCAAAGCTGACCAGTAGAGAGACCATGCCTTTAGAGTTAGAAATAAAGTAATCTTTATTATAAATCTATAAATAGAAAAACAGAACACCTGAAATCTCACTTAATAAACATATGACTTTCTATCGAATCAGTGCCAATATAAACTCGGGTGGTCATGATTTCCAGCTTCCGAGATTTTAATTCAATTTTAATTTAATTCAATTTTAAGTCAGTTTCTTTCCAGTCTCAATATTTTTCAGCATCTGCTTAACAGTGGGTGTGAGAGTGTTATTGTTGCTCTTTCAGTTTGTATATATAGTACTCCGGCTTGAATGCAAAAGCTGTGGCCCTTTTACTGTTCCTCATATGACTGACCATTTTCCTCATTTAACAATCTAAATGTAATTTCAAATAATATTTCAATTGTAATTCTCAGAAAACTAATGTCAATTAATTAAGGCATGCCATAAGTCACCAATATAACTAGCACCAAATATTAAGTAATTAAATATATAAAAGTGAAGTTATTAGGATATATTTAAAAAGCACTTTCATCTCTTGAGTTTTAGAGAAAAAGCTCCCATATTCTAAGATGTAATAATCTAATGATTTTCTTTGAAAAGAAAAATTTGAGACTCCCAGGACATTTTCAAAATTTTAAATGTTTATTTCAGTGAATACGTTTGGACTTAGGAAACAAACACAGACATCACAGTCTAGAGAAAACATTGCCAAAAGGAGGTCTGCATTAGGTAATGTAGGTCTTTGCCACACTGACACCCAGGACTCCAGGGTCTTTTAGATTAACTGCACTGGAGCAGAGACATACACACATTGTGGACTGGGAACCACTCTGTGTGCTGAGATTTAAGATCCCACAGTGACTTCATCAAGTGCTGAGTTACAAAGGGAAAGAGGGGATTTTTTATAGGCCAAAAATGATCTAAACAGAGACTAATCATTGTTATATCTCTTAGTAAAGGATGCATGTTAAAAAGTTAGGTACAGGGGCTGGAAAATGGCTCCAAGGTTAAGAGCACTGGCTGCACATGAAGAGGACCTGGGGTCGGTTCTCAGCACCTACATGGTGGCTAAGGACTGTCTATAATTCCAGGTCCGGGGAATCTGAAATTCCAGGGAATTCTGACCTCTTCAGACATTGCATGTACTTATATACAGGCAGATAAAACACTCATAGACATAAAATAAAAATAAAATTTACTTTAAAAAATTTAGATACAAATATAATCACAGCACTCTGCCCTGACAGCTATGTTAAATCAGTGTGTTAAAGCGCACCCTCAACTGGTATTTTGGGAAAGATGAATGCACATACATGAGTAGCTGGAGAAGAAAATGGAACAAGTCAACCAGCGGAGATAAACACAATGAAATCATGTGCCCTCAGAGCCTTTATGTAACCTAAGACATAATACGCTGTTAACCACTAGATCTTCGTTCAGCAGAGAGTGGAGTTTTGAATTTCCTCTTCTTCATGAAGTGTGGGATTTGTTAGGAGTCGAAAGCCTGGAGATGATTTGAGAGAGTGCAAGTGGAGAACAGATGCAGACAGCCATTTCTCTGTTCAGCAAGTGGAGGAAGCAATTGCATGGCAACATCTTTCTTTCACTTTTGTTTACTTATTCTAACTGAAATACTGAATAAAACATTGATTTTCCACTAACGTGTGCAACCACAACACTATATTTCATATGTTTGTCTCTTTAGATGCCATTTTGGTATAAACAAACTCATTGGGTCAAAACAGAAAGAATGTATTTATCCATGAATGTGTATCCCCCACCCCTTTACATTGTTACCTGATTCAGCAGTTTCATTCTTTGGAATTTAATTTGCAGATAACCTATAAAATGATAAAGATAGTTTTTGAAGCCTTACTGATATTAGAACATGATTAGGAGTGTTACAGCTGCACAGAAATAGTTTCTTGGTTAAGCAGTCACGGTACAGGTATAAAATAAATTTAATAGTAAGAAGAACTATATTAAAATGCTAAAACATGACAACTATATGCATTCAATGTGTGTCTGTTTATCTGTGGAGAAAATATTTAAAGAGGAAGAAGAACTCAGGAGTAGCTTCCTGTAGATATGTGTGCCAGGACCAGTTCCATGGAATGGAGGGAGAGCAAGCGTTTTTGAATACTTTTGGCAATTTCTTTTTGAATTATGGGAATGTAACATTTAATATAAATAACATAAATGGAAGAATTTATAAATTTTAGTGAGCTTATGGGAAGGTGGTATAAAGATTAAGATGCTCTGTATGAAATATACAAAAAATCAACAGGAAATTACAAAAAAATTTAAATTTCAGTTAAAAGGTATAGACCAGCTAATACTTGCAAGTAAGAAATTTACCACCAATAACTAGGGTGATTTTAAGTTTACCAGAATATGATGACTGTTTTACTCTGCCATTGATTTTTCTGTTGGATTATCTATCTTGTCAAAAGACACATTAATGTTTCACAAATCACAATGTTGATAGAATCCCAAATATTAGATTGTTATTTGAATGTACATGACTCAAACACGCATTTTCAGTATTTTATTCTTAGCATGATACCAAAGATACCTTAGAGGAGATCTGGTCATGCTTTTGAATCATCAAATGAACAGGCAAAGATAGGCACAGTATTCAAATGAAATACTCATAATCATCAAACAGTTCTTGTTTTAAGGTCAGGCTTTGATCTGCTTTGATAACGTGATTTGTCTAATTTGAAATTCTTGCTTTATTTCTCATATCACAGCTATATTCCGTAGATGGAAATATTATAATTTATATTACACATACACAGGTCAATTGACCAATTTTGTTTGCATGAGTAGAGTTCTTATAAATTCATAGTGCTATAACTTTAAAAACGAATGGTATAATGACATTAAAATTGTTATTCCTACCAAATCAACCCACTTTGGGAAGTTTTGATATACAGTATGACTTTTTTCCTTAATATAATCTGACTTCTCAGAATTGCTCTTGGATTCATTTTATGAGAATCTTCTTATAAAATAAAATTTAATATTCAGTAATCACATATATTTTCATATTCGATTCGAATTACTCACCTGATGGCTGGCTCCTGGGGCTGCTGTTACAGCTTGAATATGAAACACTCAGCCCCTGAAGGGCTAATAATTGTGCTGAGAGCTTGGCTCCCAGTTATGCTATTGAGGGTGAAGTGACTGGGTCATGACGGCACAGTAAATAACTGGGTGGACTACTGGTCTAGCTGCATCTGGCTTTTTAAAGACATGATTCATCTCTTTCCTTCTCCCCCAGGCCCCCATCTATATTTGCTTGCTGGTTGCCAGGAGGTGAGAGGCCTCCTCTTCCAGGAGCTCCCACTGCTGCCATCTCTGCCTGATTCTAAATGTAAACCAATGGAGCCATTGGATTATACACCTAAACTGAAAACATTCCTAGTTTAAAGTTTTTTTTGTTGTTATTTTTAGGCATTCCAGAAAATAAGACCTATCACAAGAATGTAGCATCATCTGAATGGCTTAAATATTGGAATCATCCACAGTTCTGGAGATTTGTCAAGTACAAGATCAAGTATCCTGAGAATTGTTTTCTTTTTTTTGTTTGAAGATGACTTTCTGTATCTCCCACAATGTGGGCTTCCCTAGGGGGTCTCTGTCCAAATCTCTTACAAAGGAAGAATCCTATTAGACCGGAGTCCAACCAATGACCTCTCTAAATATTGAAATTATTCTCTCTAAATACGCTTTCTCAATGTACAACTCATTCTGAAATGTTAAAAGTTAGGACACAATTCTACCCTCAATGATGATGTTTAAGGAATACTTCCCAATTCAAGCAGAGCTATTTTGAAATCCACCCCCAAATGATGGGGTTTTAAATGATGAATGTTGAGAAGTTGAGATACTTATTAGGCCACCATTCTAAAAATATTTAATCAATGCTATCTTATTGGAGTAAAATCTCTTGAATTGAATGTTTATCATCACATTGTAATTGTTTTATTGTTCAAGGTTTGGCTATTTAAATAAAAAGTAGTTCAAGAAGAAACGGATTTAATACAGGGAATTGGATGGCTCTACGGCTGTCTTCAGGGTTGGGAAATCTGATGTGAAGGAAGACCACAGACTGCTCTCAGCCTTTCCAGCTTGTGGGCAAACAGGAAGGCCTTGTGGTTACAACCTGGAAATGCAGGTAGCAGTTGTTCCTACCCACAAGCTCTGATTCAAGTCAATGCATGGATGACTTCTGAGAATCACCCAGAGATCCTGTTAATGATGTCATGAGATACCTAATGTGACACAGGCAAGGAAAGAAGGCATAATAGATTCTTCTCCCATTTCATTTTCAAAACCTTGATCATGCTATTCTCATTGAAAAAATCTTAAGCAAATCTTGCATAAATTTGTGGCAAATGCTACATATGAAGCATGTTACCAAGATTCATAGACTTAGGAGGAGTCAGGAAGAGCAAGTCAGGCAGTAGGCAAGGCTGAACTCTAGAGACAAGCTAGTAAGTGCTAGTATGTGGACTAGTAATCCCACAATACAGCCTTACTTTGTCTCATAATTGAGAGGAAAAATAATACCACAAATTCTGGCTTAGCCATTAAAATTTATGCAGCATGCTAATTCATATCTCACCAGATATTTTGAAATAAAAAATTTAAATATTCACTGAAGACTTGTTTAAAATTATTACAATATGTATTTCAATTTCCCATGGTTATAATAGCTTCTATGATTATTTGAGTTAATGTTGAAAAACAACCCTTCATTATTGTCAGAATTTCTTCCTAGACACTAAGAATTTACTAGAAAACAATTTTTCCTTTAACAGCAGAAATCAGAATAAATTCTGGGGATTTCAAATGTAAATGTTTTGCTTTTTCTGTTACAATAAGCCTCATTTCCTTTATATTTAAACTGAAACTAATATTAATCTGGATATTAGAATATCAATACTTGGACTGGGTGTGGTGGCATACATCTTTAATCCAGCACTTGTGGGCAGAGACAGGAAGATCTGTGTGAGTTTGAGGCCAGCCTGGTGGGGGTTAGAGAGAGACTCTGTCTCAGTAAAAAAAAAAAAAAAAAAAAAGAATATATATAAATTCTTTAGTTTTTTTCCATGTTGTGGAAACTTGTTGCAACTGGAAAGTGAGGCTAGGTAAAGAGTTGAGAGAGCAGGGAGTGGAATTAGTAGACAAAACATGATCCTTTACCTGTCTTAACCTGTGTGTCTTTTCCAACTCCCATGCAAGTTTCCATATTTGTTTCATCTCACTGGCCAGGATTTCTACAGATGGAAGAGTGTAAACAAGACCTCAGCAGTCTTACCCAGAACTGAATCCTGCATACTACAACACTCATCTGCCAGAGAAGTGTCCATTGATGCAACATTGGCTTGACTGTTACAGAGTATCTATAAAGCTTTCTGGATGGATTTTTAAGGCTGCTCCACAGGAAGGATTTCCTGCCCAATACATTAAACCTGTTCAAAAGTCCATGTCTGAGGAAGTTATAAGACTAAGGGTAGAATCTACAATTGCTATTTTGCTAAAAGATCATGTTGTCAAACTGCCTTCTGAGACAGTATGTTTATACCATAGACTTGAAATCTTCTCAGCTGTGATCAGAGAATCTTCTCTTTGCAGCAGACAGAAGTCATTGCAGGATTCAACTGCTCAAACTACTGAAACCATGTGACTACGAGTGCTCAGACCTAAATGGGATGTCTGTATTAACACCTCCTTTTTTTCCAAACCAAGGTTCAGAGTTCATTGTAGAAGAGGAAACAGAAAGAATGTAAGATCTATAGGATGTGGATGAGCACTGTAAAAAGCTGCCTTCTGCACATGGCATGGCTCTTGTACTCATTAATTCACAGCAGCTTAAGTCACCTGCAGGAGACCCTTACAAGACCAAGCTGGCCAAAATTCCAGCAGGGATAGGAGAGTAGCTCCACCCCTATTTGAAGAGCTGTTGACAACTGACAGTGGCTGGGGGAAGAAGAGTCATTCTTTGGGGATGTGGCCACTGGTAGATTTTGCATGCTCCACTGGATGACTTCAGAGCCCTTCGCAGATGGGCCACACTAACTGAACTTAGTGGGTTTTTATAAACAATAAGAGGACATGAAATTGAAGGGGGACAGAAGATGGAATCTGAGAAGATGTGTGCATGAGTTTCTCAATAAATAAACTGAAAAACAAACAAGATAGGAGTGTAAAGTTGGTAATTTTGAAAATTTTCTAGTAATATAGCTAAAGAAATAAATTTGGTCAACATAAAATCCTTGCCTGATCTCCTCTTTATGTATTATGCCTACCTTGGTATTCATGAAAAATCCTACGCCCACAGTACATGGTCAATTTTGGAGAAAGTTCCATTAGGTGTTGAATTATATGTGTATTCTTTGGTACTTGGGTGGAATATTCCTAATGGTCCATAGACCCCTAATTGTAATCTAAACATTCTTTCACCCATGTTAATGTCTATTGTGTCAAGTTAGTCTTCCTAAGAGGCCTCAGTGAAGGTTCATCTACTGAGGTCTAGTCATCCTACCCAGAATCCCTCACTTTTGGAAGACTAGCCTTCTTCAGTGAACAGTAATCAGTTGTCAGTATTTCTTAGGAAGAGGTTGGGGTCTGCTGCCCATTTCCTATCTCCATATGGTCACACACCTCATCACTGGCTCTTACAATATTTTCGACCCCATTTCCACAGTGGTCCCTGAGCACTGGGTGAGTGAAACTTAATATGAGTCCTCCAGAGACCCTCACTCTGCAGATTCTTAATCTCTTTGATTTAACCATTTGTGACCTTTTGTGTTACTAGTACTTTGCTGCATGTGGGAGCTTCATTAATGAGAGTTGCGAAATTTCCTTATAATGTTCTGGATCTTTTTGTTGCTGTTGTGATGTTTCCCCTTTCATCTCTGACTTTGTTGTTTTGCTTAACTGAGCCAAGTGTCTGTCAGTCTTGTTTATCTTTTCAAAGAACCAGCTCTTGGAGTCATTGATTCTTTGTATCGTTTTCTTTGTTTCTATTTCATTAATTTCTGCTCTGAGTTTTGATATTTCTTCTTTTCTGCAGGATTTTGGTTTCATTTGTTGTTGGCTTTCAAGGTTCTTGTGTTGCTATGTTAAATCATTTATTTTTGCTTCCAGGAATACTTTCATTACCTTCTAAGTTCTCCTTTGACCCATTCATCATTCAGGAGTGTGTTGTTTAGTCTCCATGAGTTCATGAAGTTACTAGGGCTTCTTCCTATGTTTATTTTAAAATTTATTGCATTCTTGTCTGATACATGGAATTATTTCAAATTTCTTTTGTTGAGGTTTGTTTTGTGCCACAGTATGTGGTCAATTTTGGAGACAGTTCTATGGGGTGTTGAATATAATGTGTATTCTTTGGTACTTGGGTGGAATATTCAGTGGATTTCTGTTAGGTTCATTTGATGTAAGGTATTGTTTAATTCAGATGTTTCTCTACTTTCTGTCTGGTTGATCTGTCTAATGGAGACAATGGGGTATTGAAATCTCTACTATTAGTGAGTTGGGATTAATCTGTGTCTTGAAGTCCTGAAGTACTGATTTTTATGAAGTTGGGTGACCTGAGTTTGGTGCATATATGTTCATGATTGTAATATCTTCTTGGTGAATTGTTTTTTTTGATCAGAATGAAGTGACCCTTCTTATCTCTTCCGATTAGTTTGAAGTTTATTTTGTCAGATATTAGAATGGCAATTCTTTCTTGATTCTTAGTGCCATTTGCTTGAAATGATATTTTTATCCTTTTACCTTAAGGCAGTGTCTGTACTTGAAGATGAGATGGGTTTCTGGCAGACAATAAAAAGGTGGATTTGTTTCTTCATACATTCAACTAGTCTGTGTCTTTTGACTGGGGAGTTCAGTCCATTGATATTTAAAGTTATTATTGAAAGGTGCATACTGATAACAGTCATTTAAAATTCTGTTTGCATCATTGGTCTAAGTTTGTGGTTTCCCATGTAGGCCTTCATTTAGTTTCTTTCTTTTGTCCACTGGGTATAATAATTCCTTTCTTCAGCAGTTTGTATTACTTCAAGTATTCTCTGAAGGGCTGCATTTCTGGGCATGAATTCTTTCACCTATTCATGTCATGGAAAACTTTTTGTTTCTCCTTCAATGATAATCAACATTTTTGCTGGGTTCAGTATTCTAATTTGGCATATTTGGTCATTTAGTGCCAGAAATACTTTGATACAGGCTCTTCTGGCTTTTGTAGTTCATATTGAAGAATCAGCTGTGATTCTGATGGGTTTTCCTTTATATGTGACTTGTCATTTTTCTTTTGCAGCTTTTAGAATTTTCTCTTTGTTCTGTACACTTAGGGTTTTTACTACAGTATGACTTGGGAAATTTCTTTTCTGGTCCTATCTATTTGGTGTTCTATATGTTTCCTGTACTTGTATGGGGATGTCGTTCCTTAATTTGGGGAAATTTTCTTCTACAATCTGGTTGAAGATCTGGTCAATACCACTATCCTGAGATTCTTCTCCTTCCTCTATGTCTATGATATGTATGATGTGTAAATTTAGTGTTTTCATGGTGTGCCACATTTCCTGCACATTCTAGTCCTGTGTTTTTACATTTTTTTTTCATAATCTTTGCTTGAATGCTCTAATTCTTCACCTTTATCATCCAGTCTTGGTATTCTGTTTTCTATTTCATTCATTCTATTGGTGAGACTTTGTCTCTTCCTTTCAAATGGACTCACTGCGTTCCTCACTTCTTTCATTTCAGCCTGACTTTTCTTTAATATTTCTATCTTTTTTGTGAATTTAGTCAGATGTTTACCCTTATCTTCATTTCTTTGATTTGTTTGTGTGTTCTTTAAATTCAGTGAATTATTTGATCATGTTTATGATTGTTCTTTTAAACTCTGTGTCCTGGGTTATCTCAACAGAATTCTTGTTGCTGTAGAACTCTTCTATAGGACTGGTGATATTTGGTGGGGACATATTATTTTGGATTTTCATATTACTATTCTTTCGTTGTCATCTTAGCATGTAGATTTCTTTTGCTTGTGTGTCCATGTGAGACTGGAGCCTTCCTTTATTGACTTGAAGTCTGATTCTGTTTGTATTCTTGATGTAACTTGGCTGTTTTCTTATTGAGTATGAAAAGCTAGTTGGTTACATCCTCAAGTTCTCTCTTTTGATTTTATGTTGGAGAGACCAAATGTCTCTGACCAGAGTTCGGCTGTTCCTGAGTTCTGTCAGAGATGAGGTCAGATGCTCTCAGGCTCTCTCTTAAGATCTGTGTCCCTCTAGCCAACAGGTACTGCAAAGTCTGGGAAAATTGCTAGGCAGTGGCTGAATTCACTCTTTCTCAGGCAGTTTTCAAAGGTTTGGGCCCGAGTGAAGAAGGTTGTTGACAGAAATCTAAATCAGGTTGGGGGAGGGGACAGCTTGTGAAGTTTCTAACAAACTAGACTGAAAAATTGAGCTTGTCTTAGTACAGAATTCCAGACACAGTGGGTAGGTATGGACTAAGAGAGTAGTCTCAGAATCTGGGGTTCTGAGGGCAGGAGCTGGCCTGTGCCCAATGTTAGAAGAACAGGATGGGGGGCAGGGAGAAACTGGAGTTGCTCAGGTCGGGTGGAGGGAATGGAAAGACCAATGAATAAAATATCTTGAAAAAGATTAAATTTTTGGCTCCAGCTTAGTTCAGATCATTCTCATACTCTCTTTCCAACATACTGATACTGGGAGCCGGGCGTTGGAAGTGTGTACAGGTCAACTCAGGTCATCAGACCGCAGCACGTTCTTCATATGCTGAGCCATCTCAGTGCTAGTGTGAGCTGTTAAGATATTTCATGTAATTCTATTCCTTGCTGACTTGGGAAAAGTTATTTTTCACACTCAGGATAAAATTGTGTGTCTCATGCAGTGATTTCTCAAGCTGAAAAATGTAAACTAATTACAAGGATATGAAAACTTTCAGATCATTGACTAACAAGTGGACCACTCAAATGGGATTCTGTTTATGGGGAAATTATGTGTATGTAGGAACAATAGGACTCTGGAGAATCTCTGTCCTTGTGACTCCACTTTGCTATGAACTTGAAGCTGGTCTTTAAAAAACAGTTAATTATAAAATCATTTCCCTGTTCCTCGAAATTCATATTCTTCATGCATGTGGCATATCACGTAGGTGTTGCTGTGAGCAACTTCTGCCTTGAGTATGTTTTCAGATGCACAGGGCAGAGCCTCCCTGTTGCTGTGTGGCTGTCTTTGGTGTTGGATTGTGCTGGTCTCCTACAATAAATACACAATTAAGAAGTCTAATACTTGAATAATTCCAAATGGATAAATTAACTCTAACCATTATGATTAAATAATGAATAAAATTGTGTTTTTTTTCTAGCTGGAAGTTTTTGAAATACTAAATCACTGTGCTATAGTCCAGTTAAAATGTTCTGTTTCTTCCTCACTTTAACCATATTTACTTCTGTGACATAACTAATATACCTCTTTGATTCCTCCTTTACATGATTTGAATCTTTTTCCTTTATTCTTGAGCAATATGAATATGTTTGTGTTTGTTAATTTTGTTATTTTTAAAGATACAACATGTGGCATTGCCCATCATCTCTTTGTTTTTGTATTCTTTATTTTCATTTATTTATTTTCTGAGCTTTAACCTTAAATCATTACACTTGGAAGAGTTTTGACTTTCTTCTTGTATTTGTTTAATGGGGATGTTGGGCTACTAATTTAATATATTAATGTTTTAAAGTGGCAGTTAGTTGTAGGTAATAATTTATCTCTGGACATTTTTTTCACTTACTACCATAAATTTATATATATTGTGAGGTTTGTTTTTTTCTTTGTCTCTAAGTATTTTTTAAATTTTAATTTCTTTCCATGGCCACCACATGTATAATATTTTAAGTTTATTGAGGCTTGTCATGTGGCATTTTATGTGACTTTTAAAGGGATTATCTAGATGAAATCAATGAGACTTTGTGTTTGATGCTTTGTGGTCTCTTATGTGTAGGGCTGTTGGGTTTCGATAATGTATGGTGCTGGTAAGTATTTTATTTCCTTATTGACCTAATGACTAATTGTTTGTGTTATCAAAAGTGGAGTATTAAAATGTTTAAATGTTACTTGACTTTCAAGTCTCGTAACACTTCATTCATATGGGTGCAATATGTTTGTAATTCTTATGTGTTCTAGGACACGTTTATATTTTTATCATTAAATGGTGTCTTCCCTTGAGTTAATAGTCATTTATTATTTTTGGCTTAAGGTGTATATAGTATGATAGTAATATAACATCTTAGGTCTGTTTTGAGTTTGTTGGCATCGGGTGTATTGTGTCCCACTCTTTTAGTTTCCAAAAAACTATTTGTTTAAATCTAAAGTGAGTCTTTAGAGATAACATTTGAACCACATTTTTACATATCTGTAAAACAGATATCTTCATATCTGTCTTTTAATTGAACAGTTTAATCTATATTTAATGTAATTTTGGCTAAAAATATTTATTTATGTCATTTGCTGCCTTTTGCTTATACACCCTATGTCTTTTACCTGTTCATTGCTTTTTTCATTACAGCCTTGTTTTCACTAAAAAATAACCTGGAGTGCATTTTGTCATTTTTTTATACTGTGATTTTGAGATATTTCTGCATAAAGAATACAATAGAATACAATTAATGTATTTTTAAACTAAGCATCAGGTCTAAGTAAATACTGGCTTAGTTATAGTTTTATGTAAAAGCTTTGCTCCTTTGTTTCTTGACATCATACTGCATTCTTTGTTTCTCCATGTGGAGTTGGATGACTATCTGGTATCATTTGCTTTAGTTTGATTTTTGCATGTACTGTCATTTTGTTGCAAAATGGTCACTTTGAATGTTAGAATGTGGCAACTGTGGGAACTGGGGTCGCTAGTTCCTATGATTTGTATACTACCGCTATCAGTGTTTAATGAATTATTTGAACTAACTGTATAAACATTGTACTCTTTGTTGTGTGATATATAGTGGTAAGCTAATGTTTGGATGCAATTTCTTTTTTAAATGTCCCCAAATATTCTACTATTTGCACAAAGCCTTGGCTATGAGCAGTGGGGTGCCAACAGCACCTGTCCAGGCAGCAATTTCTGCTTTTACATAACCTCAATGTCATTGGAAAATGAGAACTTGGACTTTCTTAGATCTTTTCTGAGCATATGCACACCCTGAACATGCGCCTGCCTTCTAGACACCTTAGAAATGTGGAACCTGCCCAAAGCCTTCAGAAATATCTCATTTCTCATCTGCAAGCATTTTTGGTTGACCTCCAACTTGTCTGAGCATACTAGGAATCAGTAAACTTGCAAATAGTTTAGAAAAATCATCTTACCTAGAATTAGCAAAAGGACAAGGAAATAAACTCACAACTTTTGAGCTTGTATATTTGAATCATCAGAGAAGAAAAATTAAAAAACCCAATCATTAATGCCAAATCTTTGTGAAAGAGATCCCGTCTGTTCACTAAATCTCTGGGATTGCTTTAGGATCCACTAAAGTGTGTGTGTGTGTGTGTGTGTGTGTGTGTGTGTGTGTGTGTGTGTTGGGTCTGTGTCTCTGTGTGGGTATTTTTTGTTGTTGTTTGTGTCTGTGTGTTTGTATATTTGTTTTGTGTGTGTTTTCATGTGTCTCCTGTGCTGCCATGAGATTCATGATGTTCAGAGTTTTGAATAAGTTGGTTATGACATTTTTTTCTTACTTTTTTCAATGTTTTATGGAATGGCAGAATTTTCAGTTCTATATTCTGTATTGTTTTTGACTGTGTTGATGTCATTGTGTGTTCATTTTTATGACTTAACGTCTTGATTTTTTTATTGGTCAAATATGACAGTTAAAGACTTTTGGTTAACTAATAAAACACCTTTTTGCCAACTTCTTGTTATATTATTAACTCATTTCATAAGATTTATAAATGTATTTGCCAACCTTTATTTATTCAGCAGCCATTATTTGAATATGTACTATGTGTGTCATCTGTTTCAGACAAAATATATAATTAACACAGTCTATTCCCAGAAAATGAACTTCTAAATAATGTGCTGTTATACATGTTTGCCATTATATCTGAATACCATATTTTTAGAATATGAATTAATTTACCTTTTAATTATGTTCTTCAAAACAAATTAACAAAGTGAATTTAGCATCTGGGTACTCTGCTGTTGAAATCTTAGTCCTATTAGATCTAGAATGAGCATTCTTATATTCAGACTTTCTCCCTGAGTTTGTTTAACTTGGACCAAAGATCTTTTAGGCAGAATGACATGGTTCCTTCCAACTTTGAAGCTGTCGATTGAGTTAGGATGTGTTGATGAATATTAATTTCTTTTACTAGAAACACAGACCCTGAGACATTCTTGCTGCCTGCTTGTTTCATGGAAAAATGAAAGATCCTGGTGCTTTCCTCCAATGGGGAGATGTTGGCACCTAAAACTGACAGGTATATTTCAGACAGTCTAAACTATAAACTACCATTTTGCCTTCTTACAGGCCTCCAAGGAGCCTTTACTCTGTTGCTCCTGCACATGTTTGATACTGTAGACCCCTTCTGAGACTGTCTCGGGGATTATTTATAATGTACTGATGTTACCTTCTTTGGAGCTGCTATTTCTGCACAGAAGCACGAGGTCTGTTGACACTTGTTTTATTCCCAGAACCTGATCTTTGGTGTCTCATAGGCCACCATGGGGTTTCAGTACTGAAATGTTATGACAACCTGGATGAAAAGTCATCCATGTTCATTTCCCTAAAGGTTTGGTTTAAACAAGCACCTGAACAAGTTTCAGAGATTAGACAGGTGGTGTGATTCATGATATAGCATTCCTGCCTCAACTGGCATTTCTAATGCTCATAAACAGTTTGTGTGGTTTGTCACTGTCCTAGGCAAAACCATTTCTAAAATAGGTCCAGACCTACAGCATGCATGCAAATTGGGAGTGCTAAAACAATGTTCACTAACTTTGGAACAGCGTTTGGCAATGAGGGGTGATTTCCAGTGCTAGCTCTCCTCTGATCTAGTGATGTGGAGATGGCACACAAGGAAAACGTTCACTCTGCCTACTCTGGGTCCACTTGGCCACACTATTAAGCATCCCAAGTTAAGGCAGTTTGAGCAGACCATGTCCCATTTCTTTTCTGTACATTACACATGATGGTATCATATCTTTAGCTCTGGGATATATTTACAGAGGATGAATACAAACTGATTTTCATATGAAGTTTTTATAAATTCTTTGTAAATTTTATACAAGATACGTTGATCACATCTGCTTGTCACTCTTTCCTCTCGCTCCTTCCAGATGCATATCTACTCTGTATCTTCTCCAGCTTCATGTCCTGATATTTTAAAACTAACCCACCAAATTCAGTTTATGCTTCCTGTGTACTTGTAGGTATCAACCCATCTAAGCATGGTCAGCTTACCAAAGACCATACCCTTAAAAACTGGCTCTCCATTCCCAAAGCTATCAATTGTCAACAGCACCTTAATAATTAAGACTGTGAGGTCATCACCCTCTCCATGCTAAACTGTCTATTGGCTTGATTTTGTAAAAGTAGTGTATAGGAAACCACAGCTGCTATAAGTTCATAAATGCAGTGGTCCTATGACATCCAGAAGAAACTGTTTGACTCTTTTCCTCTCTGACCTCTAGCTTTTATAATCTTTATCTTCCTAATCAAGATGATCCCTGAGCCTTGATGGGGCATGTGATGTAGATACCTCATTTGTGACTGACTACTCCATGATAGTTATTCTTTACTCTTGGATCCGTTGTGTGCTTCTGCAATAACCACTGTCCACTGAATCAAAAACTTGGTTTATGATGAGACTTTATACAAAGTCTCCACAATCCATATGTAGCAAAATATAAATTTAGAGGGCAGTTTGATGCTACGTTCATTTAGCAGAATACTAATAGTAGGTAACTTTGGAGTCTGTGAGCTCCACAGCCATGGGTTGTTAGCCAGATTTATGGTACCAGGGATATATTTTCTCCTGTAGAGAAGACTTTAAATCAAAAGAAAAAGTCCTTCCTCGTTTCCATAGCATTAATGCCAATATTGTGCTCATGGGCATAACTTGTCACACTGATCATTATTGCAGTTCACATACTTCACAGTTTAGGAAGACTGTTGATGACTTTTCTCCCCTATCAGCCTGCATAGCTAGCTATAAATCTAGCCTCCTTAGGCAGGAAACTTCTTGGTCAGTACCAGCTTGAATTCTCCATGTTCTGTGATCAAAGTACATAGTGTCATTAACAAGAGGGTCTTGCCATCAAGTTTTGGTAGTCAAACAAGAGTAATAGCCTATATTGTTTTGAGGGTCTGTGGGACATCTCTGACCAGCAAAAAGAGGAGAGGTATTCTATACCTGGAACTGGGATTTTTATTTGGCAACCTATGCAATATATGCTCTGGAAGGAGCATTATACCTTGTGTTGGGTAACTCTAATTAGACTCTTTTAATGAATAAAATATGTATAGAAAGCTTATAATCTAGTAGGTTTTCACATGGCTTTTTCAAACACCCTTTGTTTTAGTTGTCCTTTCCCAAACCCCTTCTTCTGTCGCACCCTCCCAGCCCTTTCCCCACCTAAATCTCTTACTCCATCCTTCCCCTTCCCTTTTTAGTATATTCAACATTTGTTTTGTTATTTCCTCTTCAGGCTAATCATAAAGCTTAATGCTGAGAAACAAAGCCATATACAGAAGCATGGTCTTGCTTTCACGGAGTTTACCATATAGCAAATTACCTATAGGAGAATAGACGATTTCAAATAGCAAGAGTGGTTGTAGGAAGAGCATTCTAACCCTTTCCAGAGACCACAAGATGCTTGAGAGACAAAATGCTGAGGCCTAACAGATTGAATCACAGTCAACAAGACAACAAAAGAGCAGTATGCATGCACCTATGTACGGGGCAGGAGAGTATGTGACCTGATGAAGCCGAAGGAAAGCATACACTAGGTGCTTCTGGACATATAGGAAGAATCTAGACCATGA
This sequence comes from Eospalax fontanierii, assembly GCA_035773235.1. Classification (NCBI taxonomy): domain Eukaryota; kingdom Metazoa; phylum Chordata; class Mammalia; order Rodentia; family Spalacidae; genus Eospalax; species Eospalax fontanierii. The sequence goes on along the minus strand of CM069535.1, from coordinate 67,855,697 downwards.
GGAGTCACATAACTCCTGCTGCTGGTTTTAGGATGAAGAATCAGATGACCTCCTTGGAGCAGATAGTAAATAACTACATAATGACCACACTGAAACCTACAAGGAATATTGCCATCTAGGGAATTGAAAACTTGATCAACATTTAATAATTGAAATTATTTGTCAAATAATGGACAGGTTTGCAGTAATTGGATATCAGTGTAGCCGATCAACTTGCTTTATCCTGACACAGATGGAATGGAAGGCCTTATGCATGCAGTGCAAGTGTTCTGCCACTTATCACCAGCTATTTCTGAATTTGAGTAAAACGTGATAGTGGAGGTTATTTAGGGCCCGTCAGGGACTTCATCAGAGATAATTCATCACAATTAGATATTGCACTACAGTGAGTATGTCATCTTCCAATCTGGCTTCTCTCTCAGTTTAGTATAAATACAAATTAAGCAAATCAAGACCATGGCAAATTAATTAATGCAATGAATCAATTATATTAAAAGAACAATAAAGCATACTAGCATCTACTTAAGTATGAAAATTCAGAATTTATGTACTTAGAAATAGAATGAAAATAGAAGACCCTGGCCATATCCCTTGACAAAAATATCAAGAGAAACATGCATTGCTATTATAAATGTTACAAAGCCTGAGGGAGAAAAAAATTTTGAGGATAAGACATGATTAGACACATGACAATATTGAGGGGAGGCTCGGGATGCTCTTACTCATGAGCACTTGTGCAACTGATTTTCCAAAATTTCTGTAATTTCCATTTTTCTAGTCCCTTCATTGAGTTAACTCTATGCCAGGCCATTGTCAAATGTTTTCATAGTTTCCTGAAATACTTATATATAGATCCATTACCACAGATTATTCTGACCCAACTCCTCTTTCTAAGAGATTATATGATAGTTAGGGAAGGAGAACACACATAATCTCAGTGATAAGAGCAGGTGAAAGAAGCACAGTGATTTCAAAGAGCCTGGCTTAGGCAGAGCGGCACTATCAGTCTGACTGCCTGAGTGTGATGATTTGGATATGGTGTTGTCTCCCCAGAGAGCCTACCTATTGAGATCTTGGTCCTTGATGTAAGTAGCCCTCAGAGGCAGGTTTGGAAAGAGTTGGATTATTAGGGTTCTGACTTTATCAATGAAGTAAGTCTTGACAGTTTCAACATTTGAGAGAATTTTGTAGAGAGGATGGAAAATTCTGAAGACAGGGATGTGTTAGAGGAAGGAAGTTAGCTGGTGTTCTTCATATCTTCCCCGGATTTGACCCATGTCTTACTGCCTTTCTTCACCATGTCCATCATTAGGTGAAATGGTCACTGCCACTGATGATATTTTAACAAATGAGAAATTAAGAGATTTTATTTTCAAGGAGGCTTCACATTTTTATGGAAAAGGTTTGCAGTTAGCAGAACGGGACAGGGTGAGACAGAACAGAGAGTTGTGTCTTAGTAAGTAAGGGTCCATGTAGGATTTTCTTTTGATAAAATGCTATTTTTAAGAAGAAAACTGAATGATTCCTGCTGTACTTGTTTTGCATTTAACAATACTTCATGATTATATGCAACGTAGAAGTGAGACTAGGTTCAACGCCACATACCTTGTGTTCTAACCTCATGCCTGCTTCTACTAGTCAGTGTGCATGGATGCTGGGTCTGAGTCTCTTTCTTTCTTCCTCTCTCTCCCTGTCCTCCTCCCCTTTCCCTCCTTCTCTCTCTCTCTCTCTCTACTAGATAAGTGCTCTACTACTAAACTAACTACATCGTAAGCATGGGTATTAGCTTTTTCATTAACAAAATGAGTTAGATGGCAATCATTTCTTTTTACTTGATCCTTGATATTTCCTAATGTCCTAAATGGATGTCAGTGCTAACGGATACAGTGGAAAACGTGTACTGAGCCCAGTGCTTTTTTCTCAGATGACATCATAGATTCCTATTTTTTTGTAGAGTCTCTGATACTGATCAGGCTGCTTTAGATTAATTTAGTCTGCTCTAAGTAAAAGTGGATCTTTGGGGGACAAAGGGCACATGTGCATGCCCATTAATATTTTTGAGTGCCCTGTGCTTATCTACATACATGTTTTCTCATCTATCTTATCAGAAACTCTGATTGACATGAAATATGCCTGAGAGGAGGACTTGCCCAGGCTATAAACCTGATCCTCTGGACAGGCCCTGGAGAAGTAAACATTCTTTTATGAGTTGGAAGCGTGCCCATTTTCAAATTTGTTTAAAAGTAAAGGAAATTTTCTCTCTATTGCTTATTCTATTTCTAAACATCTTGTGAAGGCCTCTTTTTCATCTTTTATTACAGGACATTATGAGGATGGCAGAAATTAGACATTCCTGGGCATTTACAAATGTAGTGTTTTGAAAGGTATATTGCTTTTTCCACTGGAAATTAATGTAATGAGAACTGTTTTACAGATACTCTAAACTATAAAAACACAAACACGTTTCGTGTGTGGCATTTCTTCTCAATGGAGCAGCAGTAACCGGGTGGGGTACTTCCTTTAAAGACCTGGAATGGCTCTGCCTTGCCAGCTTACCTTGTCTCCTTCCTAAGTTTGAATCCAAGTCACCTTTGTGTCTACTTATGTTCCTTTTCAATCTGTATTTTTTTTAAATTTCATTTTTCTAAGTTTTCTACTTATCACCTTGCATTCATATGTAGCTAATGGTAATTCTTCTTTCAAGCTTGCCCTAAAATAATTTTATTCCTCTTAGATTCATATCACGCATATGTGTTGAGATCTCTTAGCTCTGCTTTTGATTGGCTTCGTCTTCGTCTAACCTCTTGCTGAACTTGAAGGGCCAGCGGCTAGTCAATGTCCTTTCTGCTTTGCCTTCCTGACTGGGGCTTCACCAGTTACTTCTGCAAAGGCATGTGAAAATCCTTCATTCTGCTTCTCCTGCTCCAACTTATCTCATGAATTGATATGTTCTACAGAGTCTGAGCCTGTCCCTTTGGGGATTATCCAAGCCTGCTTCTTCACTTCTATTTGCTTGCTATCTCTTTCTTATCTTTGTGTGACAGAATGTTAGCAAAATAGTTTCCATATATTTCATCATGAGACAGCTTTCACTCATGGACACGTTACTAACTGCAAAGAGTATAAGTCATATGCACTGGTCATAATACATAGATGATAATAATTTTGAATTAGATATGTGATACTTTGTTCTGTGTGTAATGTGTAGTGTGTGTGCCCATGTGTGCACATATGTACACATGTTCTCACATCTGTGTGATGTTTAAAGGTCAAGGCCAGGTGTCTTCCTTTTTATGCTTTACATACTTTTGGGGACAGGGTCTCTCCCTGAACTCACTGATTGGCTAAACAGGCTGGCCAGTGCATCCCCTGGGATCCTACTGTTCCCACCTCCCAAGTACTGGGACTACAGTAGTGCCTCACTGAACTTGGGTTTTTATGTGGCTGCTGGGGATCCAAACTGAGGTGCTAATGTTTGTACAGTAAGCACTTTACCCATTATTCCATTCTGTAGCTGATATTGTGACAGAAATTATAAAATGGAAATCTTTATTTTTATTCATTTAATCAAATAATTTCATTGAGGTGAAAAAATAATTATTTGAAATGTTTTCTTGAACATTTTATCTTGTTGACTTCACAATTTAAATCTTTATTCACAATAGTATATATATTCTCCAAGCTTATATAGTCATGTAATCACAACTAATTCCGAGACTGATAAAGGAGGGGGATCACAAGTTTAAGGTCAGCATGTGTTACAGAGTAAGTTCAGGCCAGTCTAAGCCAGACCCTACCTCAAAGTAAAAAAGCAAAAGTGTTTACTTAACACATAAATATTTTGATGTCAGAAATTACAATAAGTATCATGGATTTCAAGTCTTTATTGCTGAAGAGGCAAATGAGACTCGGGAGTTTACATGATTTGCCTGAAGCACTCAAATCCAATGTTTGATTGGTATGCATTCTGTTTAATTCCAGTTTGTGATCATGGGCAATCTTATTGATCTCATTTGTCTTATTTGTTGGTTCCAGAGTAAAATCATTTCAAGTCACTTCCAGGTTCATTGAATTGTCTGAGAAAATATTATCAAGAAAAATTGAAGTTGGTGTTTATTGAATTCTTTCTTTAATGCTACTAAACATGTTTGATAAAATGATTATATGACAGTATGCAGTTTTATCATTCATTGAAATGGCATTTGAATGCTTGCCTTGTTCTCTTTAAATCTTCTCTAGCTTTGCATTAATAATGCAATAACAACCGTTAACATAGCTATGATTAAGTATTAATTTCAAACACAATAAAATGCAGCCTGTGCTGTAACTCTGATCTTATCACCATCAGCTGATGTCTCCACAAGTGAAATTGAATTCAACAGAGTAGTTCAGTCCTTTCCATGTAATTTTACTGAAACCATCAAACGTGTGTGAAAACAACCTTTAAATGAAGGTACTACATTTTAAGATGCTATTTCTATTGTCCCCACTAAGCTCTATTAAGTCTTTAAAAAAGAATCAAGTAACTCTGGAGTGCCTGCTTAAGGTTGCCTTAGGGACCTGATGCTAAAGACCATTAAGCCAGGATAATGGAAGAACAGAAACAGGGATAACTTCATTTCCATTGAGCTCTTGCCTGATGCCCTCAGGTCTTTTTTGGCTTACTTTAGGTTTCCCAACATGTGCATCAGTACATGTTTCTAAGCGTTTATGAAGACAGGTAATTATTCCATTGTTTGTAGACTTTCATTCTGAATCTCATTGTTCTTTCCATAATGTTTACTCTGAATTTGCAAAGCTCAGCATGAAGTCAAATTTAAAGGGCTGTTAGGTGCCACGCGATACAGAGTGCCTGAGTAGCTTCAACAATGAATTTGTCACCTAAATGTTTTTACATTCCTTCTAAATTGTAGAATTTTTAAATTTACTTATTTTCCTGTAATTTGTGTCCCGCAGGTAATGGTATTAAAAGAAGTGTGTTAAAATAGAAATAGAACTATCCAGCACAGTAGAATCTTCAGATAGTCTTCAATGGCGTCTAAAAAATAACTTGATTTGCATCACACACAGCCTCTAGAACTCCCTGTTGAATTAGAGAGTAAACAGGATAATCTGAGCTCTGCCTCGATTTATCATAAATCTCAGTGGCGTAACAGTGGGAACTGGTTGTGTGGAAGAATAGAGAAAATTACATTTCATCTGATTGGCAGACAAGTCTGATAATGTTCCCACATTTTTTTTTTAACATCTACTTATTCTAGCTTGAACTGTGATGTTTAAATTTGAGTAGAAAGAAAGTCTCAAGGATGTGGAGATTACTTTCAAAAGGTATCCTGCTTCATACTTAGTAAAATCAAGTGTTATTTGCAATGGTAAATGTCAGGCAATCCCACACAGCTTTCTGTACAGACAGAAAAACAGGGTCATTTATGTTTGCCACAGTAAATGAAAGTTATGTTCACTTTCTTTAAACACTAGGCAATCTGGATTGTATTAATTCATGTGCTCAATAGAAGTTCCGAGATGCCATTAGTTGAGCATCTTTTCTTAATAACCTCTTAGTCATTAATATCTAAAATGCTTTTCAAGTTCAGTTGTCCCATATGCTAATATTTTACTTTCAAACACAATATTTTGTTATATATTTAAGCACATATGTTATGAGTAAGATTATTTTTGATATTGGTTAGTAATCAATTATTAATTTTTCTGATTTATCATGAGTAGACAAAACAATAGTTTATCTGAGCTTGTGGAATTCAAGACGTTTTCAGATTTTATACATTAACACAGGCAACAAGTAAGTAATGGAAAACATATTGTTGTTCCCTCTGATTGAATTTTATGTGAATCATAAAAAGGAAATATTAAACCGACAACTGAGGGTTTTCAGATTAGGAAAATCAAAAGATCAAGATAACACATGAGCCTGAATTTCCACAAACAATGAAGCAAGGAACCCATAAAAATTCTCTGTCTTCTCTCTTTTAAAGGCTTGCTTGAACTACAGTAATTTGGTGTCTCTTTTCATCAGGTTGAAACTAAAGAGCAAGGGTTGGATCTTTTGTGGCATCTCTGTCTTTTTTTCTTTTCACATTGCATATATGATCTCCATAAACTCCAGCAACATGATGGGTCTGGAGAGCTGGCTCAGTAGATATGAGCACTGGCTGCTCGTCCAGGGGTCTAGGATTTGGTTCCCAACACTGACATGGTGACTAACAAGCATTCGTTAGCCAGGCTCCCATTACTGTATATAACCCATACCCACACTGAATGTCATTTGGGGACCCGCACCAGACTCGATAGGCCTCAGTAATACAATATAATCTTAATAATATAATCTAACATAATATAATACAATGGATATTATATATTATATGTTTAGGAGAAATTTGGTGGGGTATTAGAAAGGGGGACTGTAGATAACAGAGGAGATCAAAATATGATCAAAGTATATTGTATGAAATTATCAAAAATCAATTAAAAAAATCTCAGTAATGAGAGATGAACAACTTTTTTGCCTTCTCTTTTATGCTAGTCTCTAATTTATTTTTTATATATGGCACCCCAATTGATTTTATTAGAAACGCTTTTATGATTAGGCTTAATGAAGCGAATTTCTTTCAGTATAGCCTGCACTTTGACTCTGTTCACATACTCACCGCACTGCTCTTCCCCGTGTTTAGATCCTCCTTCTGCTCTCCCATTTACACTTGGCTTTTTCATTCCTATAGTTCACCTCCTGCATTAATGTAAGTGTATGTGTATTACATGTATATACATGTATGTGAGTGCACATGCCACAGTTTGTATGTGGACAACTTTTTGGAATAGGTTCTCTCTTCACCTGCATCTGGTTTCTGGGCATCAACCTTAGCTCAGCAGGACTAAATGCCAAGTGCTTTGCAATTTGACCCATCTTGCTGTCTCAGAGTTTCAAGTCTTACATTAATATCTTTGATATATTTTGTATCTATACTTGTACAGGAGACGAGATAAGTATTTACCTTCATTTTCTACATTTACCTATCAAATTTTCTGAGAGACATTTGTTGACAAGGATATCTTTTCTTGATGTGTGTTTTTATCTATATGTCTGAATTGGTTCCATCACCATGACATTTTTCCGTGATTGTGTATGTTACAAGAATGCCTCTGGCTTTTGTTTTTTGATTCAGGATTGCTCTGGCTACTCAGGGTCTTGTGTGCTGATTTATTAACTTTTATTTCATGTGTATGGGTATTTTTCCTGATTGTATGTAAGTGTACCCATGTCATTCAGTGTCTGTGGATGGCAGAAGGTGGTGTTAAATACCCTGGAACCGGAGTTGTTGAAGTTTGAAAGCCATCATAAGGGCTGGTAACAGAATCCAGGTCTTCTGCAAAAATTCTTAACCACTGAGCCATCTCTCCAGCCCAGTCTTTGTGAAGTTTAGGAATAAAGCATGGACCTGGAGTTTTGAAAATGATTGCATTGACTCTCTAGATCCTTTCTGGTAATGTGGACATTTTCTTGATATTAATTCTGTGGATCCACAAGCAAAAGAGTCTTTCTGTCTTCTAGTGATTTCTTCAAATTCCTCATTGTTTTTCTTTTTTTATTAAATTTTTATTGAAAATGGAAGTTTTGCAAATTTCATACAATATATTTTAATAATATTTAGAATTCTTCTTCTGTCTGTAACCCACTTACTACCCTCAACACAGTTTCATATATTCTATTTTATATATATATATATATATCTCCAGCCTATGGAATCAAATTTGTATTATCAAATGTGTGAATGTTTCATTAACATTTTAGGTATATTGAAACACACTCAAAGGCTGGAAAGATGGCTCAGTAGTTAAGGGGACTGGCTACCTTTGTGGAGGACCGGAGTTGGATTCCCAGTCCTCACATGATGGTAACAACCTTTTGTAATTCCAGTTCCAAGAGAATCAAATGCCTTCTTCTACCCTGAGTGGGAATTTCACAACTTAGATGCAGTAATATACATTCAGGCAATATACTTATACACATAGAAAATAAATAAAACTAAAAAAGCATTTTTTAAAAAAGAAAGCAAATGCTCAAAATAACCCACATCACTCAAAGGAATGGATTTAATTTAAAGCAGAATTTTGTTATTTGAATGTCTTAAAATGAAAATGCTTTCTTTAGTACTGTGCTCCTGGTTATTCATTGGTTGAGAAAAATTAAGATTATTTTTTAATGTTTTCATTGTGTAGGTCTTTCATTGTCTTGACTAGGTTTATTCCTAGGAATTTTTCTTTGAAACTATTTAAATGAAATTGTCTCTGAGCTTTGTCACCCAAGTAAATGTACGTGAGAGCACATGTTGATTGTATATATGTGCCAGTGACTCAAGTGTGGGACTGTGTGTGACATACCATGTGGTTGTGGGTAATGTAGATTGCTTATAGCATGTGTGGGTCTGTATGGCCTTTGGGTGGTGGTGGTGGGAGGGTGGACTGTAGGCTCCTGTGTGGGGTAGCTGACCAGAACTGTTGGAGCTCTAAGTGTCACTGAATGTGCTGAGGTTTGCTGTGGGTTTATGGAGGGTTGTGACATGTGTTGGAACTGGGTAAGAAAGCTGACTGGACCTGATTAAAACACAAAACAAATATAAGAGGCGTAGTATGTATGATCATTTAAATGGCCCCAAATTGAGGTTTGGGTTGATAAAAAGGCAACAGTTGGAAAACAGACCATCAAAAAAAAATCATTTCAGATCCACTTTGTTTCTTTAATAAAGGAACCCCCAAATGACAGCACAGCCTACGTGAAAGATCCAGCTTTTACAGCTTTTACTGGAAAAAACAAACAAACAAACAAACATCCCTTCCAAATAGCTCAGGGCACAAAGCCCAGCCTGGAGAAAGGCAGAGGTGTCGAGAGCCACAGATGAAACAGGTCTTGCATCTAGCCACCTCGCCCTCGATGGGATGGATGCTGCACATGCTACTGTTATGCAGGGCAGACAGCACCACGGACAGTGATGACACCTGTGAGGTTATGACTCTCAGCCCAGAGCAGCACATCTCTCCAGGTCCCCGGTTCCCATGTGAGACATAGATCATTGCTTCATGGGAACAGTTAACAGACCAAGAGGAACAAGAATTTAAAATAAGCAGTTTGGGGGCTGGAGAGCATTGACTCTTGCAGAGGACCTGGTTCAGTTTCCATCACCAACATGGGGGCTAAGAACCAGCCATAACTCCATTTCCAGGGGATCTGAGACCCTCTCTGACCTCGGTGGGCATTCATGGCTGCACTAACATACGTACTCACATATATCAAATAAAAATGAAAAATGAAAAAAGCAGTTTCTTCAAAGGAATGAATCCAGATGTTAGAACATACCCCCAGGAGCTTACCCTCCCTTGATCACTCAACACAGAAGACATTGAGCATGGACCCAACTCACAGTTACAAAGCTTCTTTAGTGAGGTGATGGACGAAAAGGAAGACACACTCATCTTGCCTTCAAGCAACTCCTCTGCAGGTTTAGCCTGTCTCAGAATTCTCTTGTATAACTCAGTTTGTAGGGGTATCAGCCTGAAAAGAGATAGCTCAATGGGCCAGTGGAAAAGCTGAACCGCCACACCCTGCAATCCAGCCATGCTTCAGGGGCTAAGCTTTTATCCACTCACTCCACACACCCTTCAGCTGAGTTCAGTACTTATAACAAACCAACTGCTCAGTCTTCACAGGCAGATATTTAGACTGGATATCAGATGTACTTCGGATCAGACACCTAGAGGAAACAAGAGAAAAGACTGGTAAAACTGCTGTGCTACATACTAGAAGAAAACCTCCCACCCAAAGGACCAAGAATCATTCCATTTTACAGTATAAATTGCCATCATTCCTATGTAAATAAATATACATTAGGGTTTCAAACATGGGAACAAAGACCTTCCAAACAGCCTAGCTGAGACTGACACCTCATTTTTCTTCCTTTCAACCCGCTGATCCAGAGAAAGCTGAGATCTCCCATTCCGTCAGCAGCTCTGTCAGGAAAAGCAGGATGCTATAACATCCTTACTGGTGACTTCTGTTATTTGCCCTGATGCCTGCTACAGGGTCATCAGTTAAGCCCTTACCTCCTGGGCAGACTAGGAATGACAAGGAGGCAACTAAGTAACAGCTCCTAGTCAGGCAATGGTAGCACACGCCTGCAGTCCCAGTACTAGGAGGTGGAGACAGGGCGCAATGCCACAGGAGCAGCTCTGTGGAACACAGTGACTCTGCAACCTAAAACTGGTTGGAAGCCAGGATGGCTCAATGGTTGAGACCACGGCTGCTCCTGCAGAGGGCCTGGGTTCAGTCCTCCAAACCCACATGGTAGCCATTTACAACTTCAGTTCCAAGAGATCTGATGTCTTCTTCTGACCTCCATTGGCATTGTATGCATGGGTGTATTCATATACATGCACACAAAACACTCAGATACATAAAATGAAAATAAATATATAAAATAAAATTGGTAGGAAGAGGTAGCACTGCGGTCGAGAGGTCAGGACGATTTTATAACGTAACCATCGAGTGCAAACACCAACAGCAGGAGACCAGAATGTGCTCGCCCCAGAGCCATTTGAAACCCACTGAAAGAAAAATAAGCCCTTAGCCTAGGAGCTACACAGAGATCCTTCCGTTCCCCAACCTGCCACAGAACCACATGGGACCAGTGCAAAGAAAACCTGGTGCTTTAGGCTAAGACCAACTGTCACGAAGCTTCTGAAGTACTGACATGGGGACAGCTTGTTCAGGAACCTAAATGCACCAGAGAAGAGATGCTTCAGCAGGGTGTTCACAGAACAAACTGGACCACAAGACCAGCTGGAAGGAACTTGACCCACAAGAGTCCATTTAACCAGTGACAAGTCATGTTACAGATCCCACTGCTTCTCTCAAATGCCAGGACTCCGGAAAGATCAAGCCCATAATGGGCTATCCTCAGATGAATTGGGAAGCAATTTGGATGATCTCAGTTGAAGAATTACCTATTCAGGATGCTGATGAGCTTCTGAAGTCGTTCCTCCCCTAGCCGCCTATCTGTCACTGGCAGCTGCATCTCTATTCTTCAAAATTGGCAATTCAAAATGCTTCTTGAACTCATGGGCAATTCCTAACACAGGAGAGAATGGAAAATTAAAGCATGTACAAGTAGAATGAAGTTCTCAGTGATGACAGACTACCTGTCACAAACCAACCTTCCTGCTAAGAGCAAAGCTGAACAGGCAATTTCTATTTAATGAATCAGATATCAAGCAGTGAAAGGCTAGCTAGAGAATACTAATTACCCAATAAATGAAAACACAGTAATTGTAAATGCACTAAAATTACAACTAAAAGATAAACATGCAAGCTGGGACTATATGGCTCAGAGAGCAACTGCAAGCAATTCAGTCCTCGGAACCCATGTAAAAAGCTAGCTGCAGTGGCACATATCAGTGGCCCTAATAATAATCAGAGGCAGAGTCAGGAGAAAGACAGAAATGCCAGAAGCCCTCAAGTCAGCCAGCCAGGAGTTCACAGCACAGCAGCAGAAACAAGAAGACTCTTCCTCAACAAGGTGGAAGACAAGAATCAACCTCTGAAAGTTGTTCTCTACCTCCACACAACATGCTACACATATGCCTGTGTTCATTTCTTTCTCACACACACCATCATCATATTTACAAAAACAATTTCTGAGGCAGGCATATAGGCATATAGCCTAGGCCTATAACCTCAGCACTCAGGAGGCTGAGGCAGGCAGATTGCCCCAAATATGAGTCCAACCTAGGCTACATAGTTCCAAGCCAGCCTGGTCAACAGAGTGAAACCCTATCTCAGAGGGAAAAAACAAAACGAAGTCCTCGATGTTCCCTAGGGAACAAGAGCTTCACTTGGCTTCCTTTAATACAATCCCTTGATCTAGAGCAGGATCCTAGCAGTCACCCTCCATGGTGATGACACAGACGCCAGGCCCTGGCAGTCACACACACTCCACCTTAACCCTCTTACGTACTTTACCCCTACTAGGAAAAGCCCATCAGGGTACCGGGAAACATACCAGACAATGACTGACTTTTCAGAAGTACAAATCCCAACTGAGAACAAGCAACAAGCCAAAAGCACACTTTTTCTGTCTCCTCCCTTTCACTCCCCCAGACACCAGACCAACCTAAAGTCCCAGAACAAGGTCACTGCCAATTACTTAACACACAGGACCAGGTCTCTCAACTACTTCTCCACTATAGCCCCAGAATATGCTAAGTGACTTTAATGCGCCCCAAGAAATGCAAATGGTACAGGAATATCAGGGCAGCAAGAGAAAATCCTTTACAGTAGGAAACCCACAAGCCACTCTCACTGCTCTCTACCACCATTCATATGTAATTCCAGACGTCCAAGGCTAGCCTGTGAGACTATCTTAAAACAAACAAAACCAGAAAAAACCTATACGGAATGTCCACACTGGGGTTTTATTTTGCTTATGTTTTGAGACAGGATCTCTCTATGGAACTCAGACTAGATGGAACTTTGTGTTTATTTTGTTTATTTATTTATTTATGGACACAGTCTCCCTGTGGCTGGCCTGGAACTCACTATATATAGATCAGGCCAGCCACCATCTCAGAGATCCACCTGCCTCTGCCTCCCAAGTGCTGGGACTAAAGGGCGCACCACCATGCCGGCCACATGTGCTCTAGATCCTCCTGCCTCGCCCTCTCTAGTGCTAGGACTATAGGCTTGTGCCGCCACACTTACGTAACAACACGCCGTTCTATACCGGCTCCTTTAAACACTATGCCAGATCTCTCCACACTCCTAAATCACTCCCAATTTTTGAAGTCCTGGCATTCTAGGAACACATACTATCTAGAGGGGAAAAAGCACCAGCTGGCCCACAGCCCCTAACTCTCCTCAGGATTTTAAGCACTGTTTAACTGTTTAATCTCTTCAGGAAGATTGCTATCATAGGCTCTTCCTCTCACTCGTCCCCTCCAAGGCAGCATTCTCTGTCCTTGACATTCCCTAATGACTAATGTAGTCCTAGGGTAGTCATGTTCAGTGGAGACTTTCGCATCTCTATCTTCTACAGAGTGTTAAGTCCCTCGTCACATATAACCAGTCCAACATTTCCTCTTTGAAGGACTCCAATGTCGAAGCGGAGAGTCTCACAGGAAATGATGAGAATGGGAGAAGGCACTCTAGCTCCACGCTGGTTCACAGATCCTTCTACAGCAGAAAGGTATCAGGGAACAAATCAGAACACCCGGAAGAGAAGGTCCAACAGTCTTTAACATGGCCTGAAAACACTGTCTGGATTTCAGCTATTTTAATGACAATCTTCTCATTTGCCCCATGTCGCCCACAGAGCTGGCCACAAGTGAGCACACTTGAAAGAAACCCTTGTGGAGGAGAGCACAGCCGTGTTTGTTAAGGTCTATACCCAGCTTTCGGTCTATCTCATCCTTAGATCCTCTGTGATGGCCAGAAGTTGGATCCTCCCTCCAAGCCATTTCCCAACCTCACTGTACCAGTTCTTCACCAGACTGGAGGGCGATAACACCACTGCTTTGTCAGTCTCTGGCTTGCGCTCTGGACTCTGGCGCAAAAGTGTCCACATCAGTGTGATGCACTGAAGTGTCTACCCCAGGCCCATCTCATCAGCCATGATGCGTCCACAGCTGCCAGGGATATGGCGAATGGTGACACACCCCGACAGGAACTTCACTCCCTGATGAACAGCAGCATTCAGTCGACTTTGGCGCCTCCTCAGCCCCCAGCCAACACCTCATTCCTCACCCTCATTACCTCTCTGATGAGACTGCAACACCTTACTGAGAATGGGATCAACAACCACATGGACAGGGAATTTTTCCCCTGAGAAAACATCATGTTTGTCAGCTTTGGACAAGGCCACACCCTAAGGACGCGATGTCCCGCCAATCCACAGGCCACAGAAGCCTCTGCCTGAGATAGCAGGTAACAAACCACAGCAAGGTCCTGCTCTAGAAGTCAAAAAGTGAGAGAAGGGTGACAGATCCCTCTGTCCTCCTCTCAGTCACTTCCTCTCTCCCATGAGGATGACAGAGGAGAGTGTGCAACTCACAGGATTACATGCTCTCCCCCAGGCTGTCTCCTTCCCAACTAGTATAAAAAACCAGAGGGAATCATATTAGTCCAACAACCTAATGACAAATTCCACATAAAATTTCTCTACATGAGTCCACGAGCATAGCTGAAGGCTACATAACAAGGAACAGTGCCAGACAGAAGACATCTTCCTTTGAGTTGTTGGCCAGGGTAGACCAAGAGATTTGTCTATTGTCACAGCCCCTGATTGCCTCCCAGAACTTGAAGGTGAATCCCTACTGCTGAAGACGGGACATACTTCGGACATAGGATTTGGAGTGATAGAGCCAGAACTGACCTGGCAGCCACCTCCCCGAGGACTAGCTCTCATAGCTTTGGAGAATACTATGCAAGCTGGTAAGGGAGAACATCAGCCAGTGGTTCAACTCCAGCTTCAGGGCTTAATAACCTGAAGCACAGCAAACGGCACAGGAGTAGTAGTGGCACTTTTATCTTGAGGGTAATCAATTGCTACCTCTTTGGACTTAAAGCCCACTCAATGGGAGGAATCTCTTGTGTGGTACTGTAAATGTAGCCAAATACACATAGCTGGAGAGGTCATAGATCTTAGAGAAAATCCCAAGGCTGCCACATCCCTAGACAAATGTAATTTCTTATTATGTGAAAAACATGGATCCTTAAATGTACAGACAAGAAACCCAGTCACTACTCACCAAAGAAAAATTATTGGCAGCTGATTACTGCTGGGTGCGGAAGAGCTGATCTTCTTAAAGGGAGGGACTCTAGATAAGCTGACTAGACCTCAGTGGACGAACTTGCACTGAGGATATCTGGGGACATGATAGACCTTCACACAAATGATGGAATGTATGAAATTCAGTGAGGGTGCTATGGGTGGGCTCCAGTTGGGAAGGGAGGATAAAGTTGATTAAGATGTTCTGTATGAAATACACAAAAATTCAATAAAAATGAAAAAAGAAAGAGTGCAAATGGGAGAATGGACACTGAGAAAACACAGTAAGCCGCGTGAGTAAAAGTGAGGCCAGCTGAAAAATGAAGCAGTGCTATCATAAAGAAAGGTCTGAGAGAGGTGATTAGACTAGAAAACAGGCAATGCATCCAGCTTGGGTACTTCTGGAGACCCCAAAGCGGATAACTAGACAACAATATGGAATAAATGTTGAAAGGATGAATTCATGAAGACTGTACGAGATGAAGTAGACTTCATTCTATATAATTATTTAAAGATTGAAGAATAAAATATTAAACTGGATGTGGCACACTCTAATCCCAGCACTTGGGAGGCAGAGGCAGGCAGATCTCTGTGATTTCAAGGGTGAGCCTGGTCTACATAGCAAGTTCCAGGCCAGCTGGGGCTACAGGAAAACCCTGTCTCAAAAAAGAAAAGAAAAGAAAAGAAAAGAATCTTTTAGTACACTATAGCAGAAGGATTGTATGTAGTTGCATTGGGTAAAAATAAATAAACATTGTCAAGCATGGTGGCATGTGTCTTTAATCCCAACACTCAGAGGCAGAGGCAGATGGATCTCTATGAGTCGGTGGTTAATCTTGACTGTCAGTTTGATTGGGTCTGAGCTCAAGTAAGAGACACCTCTAGGTGGGTCTGAGGAGGTATTTCTTGGAAGGATTAGTGACTCAGGAAGACCGTCTTGCAGGTCAGGCTGCTGCAGAGGCCCTCCTTGCAGAAGCCCAGATGTAAAGGGGCCTGAGGAAAAGCAATATCTCATTATTCCATATCAAGTACTAAGTTTGGTGCATGTATGTTTATATTGTATTATCCTCATGATGGGTTGTTTCTTTAATCACCAGGAAATGATCGTTATCTCATCCTGTCAATTTTGGTTTGAAGTCTTGTCTAAACATCTAGAAGTACAAAATATGAACAAGTAAAAAACGTCTGAAAGTTTAATTAAGTAGAAATTATAAGAGGCAGAAGAGGAGGGAAAGGAAATGATTAAATATTTTAATACATTAAAATACACATTGAATTTATTAAATCAATCTTTTTTGAAAGATAGAAGCATAATACATTGACAAGAATATGCGGTGAGCTCAGAACTCAAACGTGATTAGAGGGACAGAAGAACACATGTGATGAGACAGAATGGGAGTGGGAGGGCAAGCGGTGGGAACTAAGGGTTTAAGCTGCAATGGGGGAGGAATGGGGGAGGGGGTGTAAGAGTTGAGCAAACCAGAACTGAGGATGTGTGAAGGAGCCTTATGAAAGTTTACTAGTTTGTAAACTAAATAATACATTTTAAAAGAAGAATAAAGTAAAATAAAATTCAGTATTCCTAAGGATAGTCTGGGAAGCAGAAGAGGAAATACTAAAACACTTTGTCTGTCTCAGCCAACTGCAGATAAAGAAAATTCCGTTGGGGGACCATGTACACTACTGCATATTTTCTCATATTTATCATGCTGTATGCTCTATTTCCCTAGTCTATACAATTCTCAAACAAAGTTGCCTAGAAAAAAAACCAAGAGTTTATCTAAACCTTCATCTTTTCCTTCTAGCAGCCTGAGTGCAAAGATTTTATCTGAGGCTCAGTCCCCAAACACCACAGGACAGAGGGCACGAGACACAAGGCAAAGAATTCACAGCGGGGTGTGGTAAAAGCACTAACCCCAATGGGCAAATGAGCATTTGGCTTTAAGACTATAGGGAGAAGGCACAGAACACATCTTGGAGTCACTAGTGGAAGGGAGAGAAAGTTTGACCTTCAAGTCTCTGTGAGACTTCTGGGGTTCCAAGGTGGCTATCTCCCCAGCTCATCTGCAGAGGGAAGACTGTTAGCACTGGGGTATAATATCTGGGTCATAAAGGAATGCCATCACAACGAGGTGTTATTCTTGGAAAGAAGAGCCACTGTGCATTTCAAAATTACACAAAAAAAAATCAATAAAATTACTACACAAAGATTTTTCTTTGGACACCAGTAAAATTCAAAATTGAGCACACATTTTAAACTAGAAAGGTAACATTAAACTAGAAAAATTTATAGCCTATTTATATGGAAAGTAATAAATGGTGGTGTTTCCAGTAAAATGTTGTAAATTATTTCAAATTACACTCAGATTCAATTTTAGAAAAGAATTATAATGAGAATTTAAGAGACTATACTTTAAGAGATAATTTGAAACATAAAATTGTAGGTTTAAAACTGTTTCTTACCATTTATTAAAAACCATAAATCCTTTATTATTTCTATTATAACATAATTATAAATGTATAAGCAAATGTCCATAGTATGTGTTTCACAGTTCCTTATTTTATAAGTGTAATTTCTATAAAAGGCATGGCAGTACACACCTACAGTACAAGCACTAGGGAGATGGGGGCAGGAGGATGAGCTGGAGACTAGCCTGGACTGAATGAAATCGAGGGTCAGAAACAAACGAACTAAACAATAAAAAAATTTTAAAGAATTTTCTTTTTATATTTCATTTTAAAAACTCAAATCATTGTGCATTTCATATAGTATATCTCAATCAATTCTTAATCATGTTTGTATCGCCTTCCCCACCGCACCCTCTCATAGTCCCTCACCTGCAATACAAACATTCTTTCATGTGTGTTAAGATCTACTGTGTCAAGCTGGTGTTCTCAAATGTTCCTCAGTGCAGATTTATAAACTAAGGTCTAGTCAGCCTATCTGCAGTCCCCATTTTAGGAAGATTAGCTAATTTTCATCCAACAGTAATCAGCTGCCAATATTCCTTCAAAAAATTGGAGTTTGCTGCCCATTTTCCCAGATCCATACTGATCTTTTGACTGCTTGAGCTTGCATGGGTTTGGAGCATTTCAAAACCATTGCTGTAGGTTGACATGAGCAGGGTTCCAGGAGCTTGTAGGATTCTGTTTCCGAATAACTATACATCTTCTTACTAGCTCTTACAGTCTTTTCAATCACCTCTTCTTACAATGGCCCCTGAACACTGCATGAGTCAAACTTAATATGAGCCTGTCCAGGGACCCACAATCTGTGTTTCCTGATCTCCATTCTTTGGTCATTTGTGACCCTTTGTTTACTTGTCTTCTGTTGCTTGAGGGAGCTTCACTAACGAGAGTTGAGAGATTCATTAGTATCCTCTTTATCCCTTGTTCCATGTTGTGTAGGCCTTGGGAATAGAGGTTGCTTTGAAGGTGTGCCTCTTAGACATGGGCAATTCACAGATAATAACTGTGTGTGACCAGTTGTGGTACTTTATAGTGGTCCACATCTGGTGCAAAAGAAGCTTCTTTCATGAGTGGTGACTGGGATACTGGCTATAAATATAAGGATACATATTGTGCACTTAATAAGTAGTTATATTAGCCTATGGATGTGACAGCCTTGGGAATTTCTCTAAGATCTATGACCTCTTCAGCCATGTATATTTGGCTATGATTACAGTACTGAACATGAGTTACTTCCCATTGAATGGGCTCTAAGACCCATTAGGTAGCTGTTGATTGGCCCCAAGATAAAAGTGCCACTACTGCACCAGTGTTGAATGCTGTGCTGGTCATTGATGTGGTTAGTTGGTCAAGAAGCTGGTGTTGGGCGACTGATTGATGTTCTCCCTTGGCTGATTACATGGTCTGCAGAGCTATGAGTGCTAGCCTTTAGTAAAGTGGCTTCCATGTCAGTTCTAGTTCCATTGCTCCAAATCTGGTCTCTGGACTACGTCCTGTTCTTAGCAATAGGGTGTTGCCTTCAAGTTCTGGGAGGCAATGAAGAGCAATTGCAATAGCCTGTGTAATTTTTGGAGTCTCTTGGACCACCCTGGCCAACAAATCAAAGGGAGGTTTCTTCTGTCTGGCATTGTTTCTTGCTATGTAGCCTTTGGCTATTTACCTGGTCTCATGTAGATACACTGTATGTGGAATTTGTCATTAGGTTATTAGACTAATATGCTTCCTTCTGGTGTTTTGCACTAGGTAGGCATTATCTGTCTCTCTCTTCACTCTCTCCTCCCTCCATGACTTTCACATTTAAAGTATCCATATCTTCCCCACTTCTCCCTTGAAAACACCAGTCTCCTAAGGCCCCACCTCTCTCGAGCTCCTTCTTCCCCTCGATCCCCACAGTTACTTGTTGAATCCTCCTTCTCACTCCTATTTAAATACCCTCACCCCTTTTTCTATTTCTCAATTAGTAATATTTGTCTCCTACCATTATTGTGTCATGAATTCTTTCTTTTCTTTACCTCCCTGGTTCCTTTCATTTTCCTAGTTCCTTCAGTTACATCAGGATACATACTCACATATAAGGGTTTGGTGTTAGGATCCACAAATGAGGGAGAACATATGTCACTTGTTTGTCTGAGTGTGTTACTTCACTTTGTGTAACAGTTTATAGTTCCATCTGTTTACCTGGTATGATTTTGGCTTTCTTTACTACTAAGTAGAACTCCATTGTATAGATGTACCAAATTTTCATTATCCACTCATTAGTTGAGGGAAACTTAGATTTCTTCCATCCCTTAGCTACCGTGAAAAGAACAAGAAGAAACATGGATGTACAAGTATCCCTGCAACAGGATGTCTTTAGGGTATATGCCAAGGAGTGGCATAAATATGTCAAATCATAGATTCATTTTTAGTTTTTTAAGAGTTCTTCACACTGATTTCTACAGGAGTTGCACAAGTTTTATACTTCTACCAACAGTAAATGAGCATTCCTTTATCCACACATCCTCTTGAGCATTTGGTATCATTTTTTTTTTATCTTAGTCAGTCTGAATGGGGTAAGATGAAATTGTAAAGTGGTTTAATTTTCATTTACCTAATTATTAATGATGCTGAACACATCTTAAGATGTTTCTTAGCCATCTTTATTTCTTCTTTTGAGAAATCTCTGCTCAGATCCTTAGCCCATCATTTAATTGGGTCACTTGTTCTCTTTGTTTTATTTTAGTTCTTTATGTATTCTGGCTGTTAAACCTCTGTCAGAGGTTTGCTGCTGAAGATTTTCTCTCACTCTGTGGTTTTTCTCTTTATTTTCTTGGTTGTTTCTTTTGCTATACTAAAGCCTTTTAATTTAATGAGGACCCTATATTTAATTATTGACCTTAATTCCTGAGTAACTGATGTCTGATTTAGAAAGTCCTTTTCTGAGACCTATATCTTGTAGGTTACTGCCAATGTTTTCTTCTGACAGTTTCAGAGTTTCTAGTTTCACACTGAGATCTTTGATCCATTTGGAATTGTCTTTTGTGCAAGGTGAAAGATAAGGGTCTAGTTTAATTCTTCTACAGGTGAAGATCCAGTTTTGCCAGCACCACTTGCTGAAGATATGTGTTTTGGGCATGTTAAATATCAGGTGGCTGAAATCGCATGTACTCATGTTTTGAGTTCGTTTATATTCTGTTAGTCTATGAGTTTATTTTTGTGCATTACCACGCTTATTTTACGACTACAGCTTTCTAATATACTTCAAATCACATATAGAAATCCCCCTTGCTTTGCTGTTTGTGCTCAGTGATGCTTTAGATGTCTAGGGTCTTTTTTCCTTCCATATGAATTTTAGAATTTTTTTATAATTCCATGAAGAATGTCATGGGGGATTTTGATTGGAATTGCACTCAATCTATATATTACTTTTGGTAGAATGTTCATTTTCATATTAATTCTTCCAATCCATGAGTATGGAAGGTCTTTTCATCTTCTGTTGTTGTCCTCATCAATCTCTTTCTTTAACGATCTAAACATTTGACTATAGAGTTTTTTAATGTCTTTTGTCAGGTTTATTCCAAGATATTTTCTTTCTTTTTTTTTTTTAAGGCTATGGTGAATAGGAGATCTCCTTGTTTTCTTTCTCCAATTGATTGTTACTGGTATATAGAAACAGTACTGATTTTTGTAGATTTCTTTTGTAACCTGCCACTTTACTGAATGTTAGTTATTTCTAGGAGTATTCTGCTGTGATTTTGGGCATCTCTTAGGTAAAATATCATGTCATCTGCAAAAAGGATAATTTGACCTCTTCTTTGCTAATGAGTATTCATTTTATATCTTTCTCATGTCTTATTGCTCAGGAAGAGTTTCAAATTCTGTATTAAAAATGAGTAGAGATAGTGACAGCCTTGTCTAGCTCCTGATTTTAATAGGAGTGGTTCCAGTTTTTCTCAATTTAGAATGATGTTGGCTGTGGATTTTTGTATATAGCTTTAATTGTGTTGAGGTATGTTTCCTCCAGTCCAGTTACCTCTAGGACTTTTAATATAAATGCATGTTGAATTTTGTGAGAAGAATTTTATGTATCTATTGAGATAACCATGTGATTTTTGTCTTTGAGTCCATTTATATGATTTATTGCATTTATTGTCTTATGTATATTGAATCAACCCTTCATCTCTGGAATAAAGCCAACTTGCTCATGGTGGATGATCTTTTTGATGTGTGCCTGTATGCACTTTGCAAGTATTTTGTTGATAATTATTGCATTTGTGTTCATTACATATATGGGTCTATAGTGTTCTTTTTTTGGTTGCACCTTTATCTGGCTTTGGTGTTAGAATGATGCTGTCTTACAGAGGGAACTTGGGGATTCTCCCTCTCTTTCTAACTTTTTGAATAATTTAAATAGCATTGGATATAGATCTTCCTTGAATGTCTGGTGGAATTCTGCTGTGAATCCATCTGGGCCTGGGCTTTTTTTAGTCAGGAGGTTTTGTATTACTATTTCAATTTCTTTATATGTTGCTCTCCTCTTGGTTTAGTTTTGGTAATTCTCATGATTTTAGATATGCATCTGTTTCTTTAAGGTTTTCAAAATCACTAGCACATAGGTTTTTAAATTATTCCCTTATAATGTTCTGGATAGTTTTGCTTTCTGTTTTTCATCACTGATTTTGCTCATTCTGGGCTAGGTTTTTGTTTACCTTTTTTATCCTTTCAAAGAACTGGGTCATGGATTCATTGATTCTTTGTATTGTTTTCTTCGTTTCTATTTCATTAATTTCTGCTCTGATTCTTGTTATTTTTTCTGGTCTCCTAGGTTTGGGTTTCATTTCTTGTTGCCTTTCAAGGTTCTTGAGTTGCACTGTTAGGGCTTTTATTTGTGTTCTTTCTGATTTTAATGTAGGCACTTAAAAGTAAAAACTTCTACCTTAGGACTTCTTCTAACGTGTTCTAACGATGTTTTCTGTTGTCTTGTTTTCTTCTTCAACTTCCAGGATTACATAATTTCTTTCTTAATTTTCCTTTGGTCCACTCATCCTTCAGAAGTGTGCTATTTAGTCTCCATGAGTCTGTCAAGTTACGAGGACTTCTTCCAGTGTTGATTTTAAGCTTTATTGCAGTGTGAACTGAAAGAATGCATGGAACAATTTCATTTTTTTGTATTTGTTGAGATTTATTTTGTGCTCCAGTATGTGGTTGATTTTGTATAAAGTTCCATGGGACACTTACTAGAATGCATATTCTTTCATGCTTGGGTGGAATGTAGTTCAGATGTCTGCTAGGTTCATTTGATTCATGATATTATTTAACTCAGATGTCTCTCTGTATATTCCCTGTACAGTTGACCTGTGTAACAGAGACAGTTTGGTACTGAAGTCCCTTACTATTAATGTGTTGGGATTAAAAGTCCCGTAACAATGTTTTTATGAAGTTGGATGCCCAAGAAATTGATGTATATATGTTCATGACTGTAATATATTCTTGATTTGTTGTTCATTTGATAAGAATGAGGTGACCCTCTTTATATCTTATGATTAGTTTTAGTTTGAAGTGTATTTTGTCAGATATTAGAATGGCAGCTCCTTCTGGTTCTTAGTGCCATTTGCTTGGAATATACTTTCCCCACCCTTTTACCTTAAGGCAGTGCTTGTCCTTGAAGATGAGATGGGTTTCTTGCAGACAATAAAAGGGTAAATTTTGTTTCACGATCCGTTCAACTAGCTTGTGTCTTCTGACTGCGGAGATCAGTCCATTGATGTCTAAAGTTATTATTGAAAGATGTGTATTGATCCCAGTCATTTTAAATTCTGTTTGCCTCTTAGGTCTAACTTTGTGGTTCCCCATGTATACCTTTATTTAATTTCTTTCTGTTGTCCCTTCAGTATAGCCATTCATTTCTTCGGCTCTCTGTATTGCTTCAAATATTCTCTGAAAGGATGCTTTTCTGGACATGAATTTTTTTAGCCTATTCATGTTGTGGAAGATTTTTCTTTCCACTTCAACTATAATAGACATTATTACCTGGTAAATTATTCTATGTTGGCATCTATGATCATTTGGTGCCAGGAATACTTTTGTCCAGGCTGTTATGACTTTCATAGTTTACATTGGAAAGTCAGCTTTAATTCTGATAGGTTTTCCTTCATGTGTGACTTGTTTTTCTTTTTCAGCTTTCAGTGTTCTTTGTTCTAAGGGTTTTTACTATAATATGCCATGGAGAGTTTCTTTTCTGGTCCTGTCTATTTGGTGTTCTATGTGCTTCTTCTATTTGTATGGGCTTGTCTTTCCTTAATTTGGGGAAATTTTCCTCTGAAATCCTTCTGAAATGACATTGAAAATGTAGTCAATATCATTATCTGGAGATTCCTCCCCTTCCTTTTTACCTATGATTTATAAATTTGATATTTTCATGGTGTCCTACATTTCCTGCTTATTCCAATCTTGTGCTTTAAAGTTTTTTCCTACTCGTTACTTGAGTCTTCTAGTTCTTCAATTTTATATTCTAGTCTTGATATTCTCTTTTCCATTTCATTCATGATACTGGTGAGGATTTCTCCTGCCATTTCAAATTGGCTTCTTGGTTATTTCACTTCTTTATTTCAGACTGAGTTTTTTTTTCAGTATTTCTATCTCTTTTGTGAATTCAGTCAGAAATTTATCCCTATATTCTTTTAGTTCTTTGATTTGTTTGCTGATGTGCTCTTTAAAATTCATTGAATTCTTTGATCAAGCTTATAATGTTCTTTTAAATTATGTGTCCTGGATCATTTCTTTGGGGTTCTCATTGCAGAACTCTTCTATAGAACTGTTGATATTTGGTGGGGACATATTACTTAGGTTTTTATATTATTTTTTCCTTGTGATCTTACCATGTGGATTCTTTTGTTGTGTGTGATTCTGATGTGAGACTCAAGCTTTCCTTTGTTGAGTTTAAGGCTGATTCTGTTTGAATACTTGATATGACTGGGTTGTTTTCTTATAGGATATGAAAAGTTGCTTGGTCAGGTCTCAGTGTTCTCTTTTTCAATTTTATATTGACTGGACAGATTAGTCTAGTCCAGGTGCTCAGGAATTCTCTCAGCCACAAGTTTGGTCAGATCAGGCTCTCTCTTAAAGTCTGGGCCTCTCTACCCAGCAGGCACAGCACAATTTTAGAAGATTGCTAGGCAGAAGTTGAATTCATGCTTTCTCAAGCAGTCTGCAAAGATCTGGGTCTCCACTAAAGAGCACAGAAGCCTAGCACTGCAGGAGTGAGAGGGGCTGCAGAGGGTTCCAGTGTAGGGGGATGGGCACGGTGTGATTTGAAGGGCTCACAGACAGGCTTAGTCAAGGGTAATCCAGAGAGCTGAGGGACTAAGTGTAAAAGTGTGCCCGTGCCCAAGGTTAGAAGGATGAGAGGATGTGTAGCAGGGGAGTTTGGTGTACCAGCGTTAGGGGAGGAGAGATCTGGGCAGGATCAGATTTACCAGGGAAGATGGTTAGTCACTGGAATCCTAGGTCCGTTAGGGGTAAGCCCTGCCAGGGTAGAAGGCTGGTCTCAGAAATGCAAAGGTAACTCGGGATGGGGACAGCCTCTGAAGCCTTCAACCAACCAGATTGAAAAATTGAGCTGGTCTGAGCAAGGGAGATCGGGACACAGTGGGTGGGCCTGGACCAAGAGGGTAGTCCATAGATCTGGGGTGCCAAGAACAAGAGCGAGCCTGTGTCCAGAGGTAGAAGAAGTGGATGTGGGGTTGAGGAGAACGGAGTTTCTCTGGTGGCAGAGGCGTGGAAAGGCAGTAGGCTGGAGCAGACTTACCAGGCTGAAGACTGCGGCCCACAGGAATCCAAGAAGGATGTGGAGGGGACAGCCAGGGTGGATGGTTTGTCTAGGGTGGATGGAGGGAAGCTGGGGTGGAACAGCCTGTGAAACCTCCAACAAACCAGACCAAAGAATTGAGCTGCTCTGATGAGTACTGGCGATCAGGACACAGTGGGTGGCCTCTGGACCGAGAGCGCAGTCCAGAGATCTGTGGGGCTTACGATCTTTTTGTTTGTATGGCATTTAAAAAAAAGTTAGACCAAAAATAGGATTGATGAATACTTTAAATTATTGGCTATTGAAAAGCAGTTATACATTGCTTTTCTACAGAATTGTGCATTACCTTTACTTTTATTTATTTATTAATTTTTGAAGAGTCAAATAGATTAACATTTTATAGATGAAGTAATGAACTCAGGACTATCAAAGTTTTATAATATTTTTAAATATGACTAGAAAGTCCGTGTTCTACAGTTGGGATTAAGGTGATGTACTCTTAAGCAGTCAGACACAACAATCAGGCTCTTCTCAATAGCCACCCAGAGATGACCATGGTCCCAGAAAAGTATAATGGACATGAAAACTTTCTGTTTCCTAGGGGGATCATAGCAGTCTCCAGAATAGGAAGTGCAGTTCTATTCATTTGAGTGATTCAGCCACAGTTGCACAGTAAACTATAGCACACACAATCATGTGCAGGACACAGTACATCCTGGTAATAAGTGACCACACTATTGTTTACATAGTTGAGATACCATGCATTTTGCTTATGTTACAGTGTTTTCTTTCTCATTATGTACTTATATCGTGTTTACAACTAAATAACCCATTTAAATATTTCTGTCTATAAAAGTAGTGTCTATAGATTAGTGTGACAAGGTCCCTGGGAGATATTCCAGAAGACACCTGAATTTAGGTTAAAGTTGTAAAGCTACATTACCCTGATTGTTTCTGTATGGGTGTCTCAGGGTGATTTCGGATCTGCCAAGGAGATATCCATACAGGAGACTTTAAACTGGAGTGAGTTTGAAGTTGTCCTTCAGGAGTATGATTGCCTCCTCTCCATCGCCCCTCTAGTCACCTCCTTGGGATAAAGCATTGGTGGTGGGGTCTGGGGAGCTGCAGAATAGCTTCTGGTCTTTGCTTCCATAGGCATGGGGTCCTACAATATTTTGCCCATGCTGGGTCATTTTCACACTATTCGTTCTTCTTTGGAAAGGGCTTACTTTAAATGGCAGCTCAAGAAACCACTCCAGACACATTCCCTGGTCTCATATGTCCCCTCATTGCCATGTGGGCATTTCTTTGCAAAGGGCTCTTCCCTTTACTTTGTAGTTGGCTGCTTAGCCTTTATACTGATAACAGAAATAGTTTCTTTGTTGTCATCACCATCATTTCCATTAATTTTCCAGCACATTGTATGTTTTCAGTAAATTCTCATTAAGTAGATAACTGAGCAATGGGCTATTGTGGATACAGATATGTAGTTTGGGGGCATATATCACAAAAGGTTTCCTGCAACATGTAGACTTGGGGTGCCTGGGTACAAGCTGTGCATTCGGGCTGAGAAAACAGGCAATGTGTAGTGAAAGATCAGCAAGTGGTTTTAAGTACTTGTTCCATGAGCTGGAGCAATGCACTTGGCTATGTCTGGTCAGAACTGGCAGAGTACCTAATGGCTCTGCATGGACAGATTAGTGAGGAGATAAATTACACTCACATGGTCTTCACATATTTCACCTTTCATCTTAGTTAACAAATACTTCATCTGCTTTATCTTCCAATGTTAATTTAGTATTCAATTATGCAGAGTTGTCAATCATGTGGTAAAAATAATTCTCTATTTGTTTATAGAATTTGTTTATAGACTTCGTAGTCCCAAGGGGACACAACCTAAAAGGAGAAGAGTCATGTTTTTTATCATGTTTCCAGATTCCACAATTTTGTAGACCAACTCTGTATCCCCTAAAGTTGTGGCAACAAAAAGTTCTATTTTATTACACATTTTGTCATGTAAAAAATTTGTTTTTGCCTTCTTGACTTGTTACCAAAATAACTTTGGGGTTATTTTCCAAATTTCTTGACTATGTCTTCACTCAAGACAGAAAAAGAGGATCTGAGGAATGAAGTTTGAATTTTTTAGAAATTAATTAAAGGCTCTTTGTTAGGCTGCTCTGACATTTAAAAGTTTGTTTTTAAATAACATTTTAAGGTAGTTTTTTATATTGGCACTGTCCTCAAACTTCTGGTCCCCCGGCCTCTGATTGCTTCATGCTAGGATTACAGGAGTGTGCCATCATTTCCATTATCTCAACTTATGGTGGAGAGCAAAAGGTCATTCTGCGTTGTATATGGCAATCCTTAATCCCACACTTGCTCAGCTGCTTCTCAGTCCTGCTGAGTTTGCAGTGTTAAGAATGAAGTTTTCAGTGGAGGACGTACTGACCAAAAGAAGGGCTGGGAGAATTCTTGGAGCATCAGCATGGTCCTGACATAGTAATGAGTTTCAGAATATTCACACCTCCTTCCTCATATAAAAATTTAGAATTCTTTTCACACTTTGATATTGACTATGTTCTTTTATTTAATTTGGTTCTAAGTTTGGAATCTCCTCCTTGCCTTTCAGTGGTATTTTCCTCTGGTGACTTTGCTGTGAAGTTTTCCAGTTCTTCTTTCCAAATCATTCTGGAATGGAATCCAGCCTCATCTTCATAGATTTTATTTACAAAAACAAAAACCAAAAAACAAAACAAAACAACAAAAAACTAGCATGAAGACTTTTGTAACCATTCTAATAATTTAACCTGAGGGAAACATGGGGAGATAAACGAATTTTGAAGACACCAAGACTATGCCATATGACTTCTCTGAGAGATTTGATAAGCCTGACCTTTTAATCAGTTTCTCAGCATTGAGATGTGTTTATCTCTGAGATCTTCAACAATTTTCTTTAGACTTTCTTTTGATTTTGCCAGGCACTTTGTCTATCCATTCCCTCCTGCTCACTCAGTAATACATTATTTTTAAATATTTTGCTTAATAATAATGTGTCTGATAAATATTAGTAGGTATTTTATGAAGGAACGTTCTTTGATCATCCATACTAAATATATGCTATGATATAATGACTGTGTCAACTTACTGCACTACAGAAACCTGGTCTTTTGGTCAACATTAGGTAGGACAGGTATTTCTGTGCCTCTCATTCTGAGTAAGATTGATATTGTTAGAGTAGCAATAGTCCCAGAAAATGAACTGGAATCGACTATAAACTCTCTAGTCTATCTGTTGGAAAACCTCCCTTTCCAGTTTTACTGGTCAACAGTCATAGGGCCACCCCTAGGAAGGTGGGTTAACCTTAAGTCATGCTGAAGAAATGGGCAGAATATCTGGTGTGTTAATGAGATAGAGAACTTTTCCTGCCTGAAACCTCCCAAGTACAGTGCTTCTGGACCCTGCCACAGACATGTAGGTCTCTGTAAGAATTCAGAAAAGTATAATCTTTCCTTTTTCTTGTTCATAGCCCCTTCCTAAACATGCTTTCTCTAACGCTTTGGGATGCCCACACATCTTGTATTTCTTTACTTTTTTTTTAAAGCTTCCTTCTCTCTGGCATGTGGCTGCCAGTTGGCCATGTGTCTGACCTCCATGCAGGCTCTAATCCTGCAAGGCCTCATGCTTTTTTTCCTTCTTCCCTCCATTTTTCTCCTTAAGGCAGTTGATGAGATTTACAGTTTGCTTGCTCTGAGGACTCCTCTTTAAAATTCTACTAAAATTGTCCTAAAGCTTCAGTTTAGGTCCAGTCCATTCTTAAATTCCTTTATGAACGAGACTAAGAATCCTCTAAGGATGCTCTTTCTCCCAGTTTCAGTATCTGCATTGGTTTCTGAAGCAGGTTCCCCACCTTAATGGGAAAACATATCATCAATTCTATTGAAGACATTAATAGAACAAAAGAACTAAATGAAAGGAAATTATGCCTTCTGAAATGTTCCTTCTGACAATCGCATGCCTTCCAGGTCTCAGACTGATATGGGACCAGCAATTTCTTGGCACTCAGACCTCAGGATTCCTTTGAACTTGACATTTGTGCCCCCGGACTTGCTCAGGACAGACCTTGGAACTTGTCAGTCACCATCCTTTTGTGAGCTTTACAGTTGCTTCCCTGAGCTGCCATGCACAGAAGCATCCCAAGCAGGGGAATATTTTACATTTGCTAGAATTGAACAATAGAAAAAACCTTGTGTTTTGACTTTTTGTTTTATAAAATTCAAACAGAGGGGCTGGAAAGTGGATAAGAGCAATGGCTGCTCTTTCATAGGACCCAGGTTTGATCCCCAGCACCTACATGGTGGCTAACAACTCTCGGTAACTCCACATCCAGGGAAGTCTGATGCCCTCTTTTGATCTTTGCAGGCATTGCATGACACTGGTACACTTACATGCATGCAGGCAATACACATAAAATAAAAATAATAAATAAAATATATTTTAAAAAATTCAACAGAAAGAACAAGTATGTTAAAAATTCTTTTCTCCAGTTCCTTAAAAAGATACATTGAAGAATATGATTAAAATACATTTTATGCATGTATGAAAATTCCATCAATTCCATTGCTATGCATAATTAATAAATTTTAATATTTAAAACTCTGAAAAGACATTTCATATTTGCATTAATAATAAATACAGATTTTAGTTTCTAAAGTATAAAGACAATAGTAACCCACAATTCTGGAGTCATGTGAATAGTTCCTCAGAGCCTGATTTACAAAGACATTTCATCATAGGGATAAGTCTGGTTTGTGTGTGTGTGTGTGTGTGTGTGTGTGTGTGTGTGAAATAGAAAGATCTTTTTCTGCCCACTTTATGGTTATGAGAAGAAACAAATGGCTCACCTCAGGACCCTTTCTGAATTTGTCTCACCCATTTACAATAGCTTTTGCTATCTCATCCCAGTTCTGCTCAGTAATGCACTGCTCAGTAACGCACTGGTCTCCTAGGTAATTCTTGTTTAGATTAATTTCAAGCAACAGGAGTAGCAATACCCAGTACCCGAGGGATCATGGCAGATGAAGACTCAGGAAGGCTGCCTTCATGGCCTGTGGAAGTGCAAAGACATCAAAGAAAAGGCCAGTGAGTGGGGAGCTGCCCCTAGACCACTGGGAGAAATCCATGATTGAGGAGAAAGACTGCCTTGGTAGCCTGCTGCCAACAACATTTCCCCAAGTGCACCAGAAAACAATGTCATTTCCTGGTCTTTCACTTTTAAATTATTCTAGAAGATTATCTCTTTGGCCAAATATAAAGAGATGTGTTGGTGGGTCTTTAAATCTGTGTAGCTGTTAAGCATCTGTAATCTACAGATTACAGATTTAATCTACAGATTACTGTTTACAAACAGTACTGGTATAACTAAATCACATCACTGTGAGAAGGAAGCAGAAGGAAGTCAGTTTGCAATCACCAGTGAAAGGCTATCCTGGGTGGGAGGAAGGAGAAAACAATAGAAAAGGGTGTTGCTAATGTTAATAATTGCTGTAATTAGTTATCAGAAAACAATAGGAAGCTCAAGTTTCTCTTGCTTAACAGCAGCTGTGTTACTTGGTACCAGACAGACACACCTCACATATGAGGCTATGTGATCATGCTTAGAAATCTGTGTTTGGTTAAATTCTCCAAAAGATTCAGAGACACACCATCCTGAGATCTGCTGGTGCAAAGTTTTTTGAAAGGAATATTCCACAAATTTGACTTGGATTCTAGTAAGGGTAAAAATGCTTGAAGCTTTATATGCTCTTATTGGAAGCTAAAATGACTAAAGATTCTGTCCAAGAATATCTGGGCTGGGCCAAGAAATTAAAGGGAAGTGAGCCAGCTAAACTTTACGTTTTGCAGAATATTAACTTAGAGCAGGAAGACTGGTGCCTGAGTTACAGCGAAATGATTCGGCACTCTCAGCAAAAAGGTATTTGAAGGAACTGATGTAAATGATTCTAGTTTTAATATAAAATGTAACAGTGGGTAGAATCTGGAACATGGATATGGCTCAAATGCCCTGAATGGCTACTCCCATTCTGTGGTAACGAACAGGAATTTCAACCACAGTGCCTGGTGTCAGTCAGCTCCTTTTCATGAGAGATGCATGAGAAATTTCCCTGAACTGGATACCTCATCTGTTCAAGTATAATGCCTAACGCCTTGCCTTGAATGACTATCATGCTAAAGATTAAAATAAAAAAAAAACTCTCCCTTATTTCCAAAACTGTCTCTATATTCCCTTAACTATCTCTAACTTTAAAAATAGGTCTGCAAAACCACAAGAGACAAAACAAAAAGCAGAAACAATTATCAGTTAACAAAACACAGGGAGTTTGAACTCTTATCATGCACAAAGTAAAAACAGGTTTTCTAACTGTCATTTTAAATTTACATTGTGCTTCTGTATGAAAAGATTTTCCCAAGTCGTCTACCAGGTAGCATGAGGGCAGAGTTATTCCCCAAGACAGACTTCCCTGGGGATCCAAAGGAATGACTTCTGAAAGCAAGCATTTCTTAACAAATCATATAAAAACCTCATTGGAGATTTTTGCTGCCAGGAGAATGATTTTAAGCATCTACTGATGGATCCTCTAAGACAATAAAGAGTGCCAGACACATCAGATTTGGGGTTTAAAACTGCTGATGGCCAAATTTAGCTGAGTCCTGCTTTATCCCATTTTGAAAAACTAATGTAGTGCTACATTCTTGCTTGTGAGGTAATGTTTTGACATTGTCTTTCCTGTGAATAGAAATCAGAAGAATGGCTGTGGTATAAAGAAGAGAAAAGCAAAAATAAGAATATGCATTATGATTTAGGTTTGAGCAAAAATACAACAGGGGCATTAGAAATTTAAAAAAAAAAGAAGAGAGAAGGAGGAGGAGGAGGAAGAGGAGGCAGAGGAGGAGGAGGAGGAGAAGGAGGAGGAGGAGGAGGAGAAGGGACTAATCATTATTATAAAGGACAAGAGAGATGAAGAATCCCACAATCATATTTGACTTTAATTTATTAATTCTATACCTGAATGTGCTCTCACAGTCAGAGCCAAAGGAAACACACAAGAGGCAAATTTGCACCATTGATCAGAGTTTCAGAGGGTAACATCTAATTACCTGCTGTACGTAGAGAAAAGTTTGAGGTGAAGGAGCTGTTCCGAATCTCCACCAGGATAGAGTATTTGTCAAAAGTTATGGAATTCTATTGTAAAAATTGGGACTTTTCCGCTGATAAATTAAATATTAATTAAGTGCCATGCATATTTCAGATTGCTTGAAAGAGATATATCGCTGCTATGAGCATCTCTGCAGTAGCTGTCTCTGGCACATATTAATTTTATAATTTACTGACTTAACTACTGCAAAAATGTTAAAAATTAATGCTATGATCTGAGAACATTTAAAAAAGTTATGTTGACATAAAGAAACTTATAGCATTTAGCATAGAGTATACAGGGAAGATTGAGATTTAACAACTTGAAGTTAATTTTTTATTCTTCCTCTGAAAACTTAGATCCATATTTTTCTAAAAGGAGGTAAAAGGCATGCACAGGCATTTTGTGATGAAGTTCTTTACACCTTTTACTGAATGTTATGATTCCGTCATACGACCAGCTGGTTATTTCCCATGAATATATGCACAGACTCAGATATGGACCTCAGTGCTGAGCAATGTGCTTTGACTGGGTGGTGTAAAATTATCAAGCCAATTTTACTTCTACGGTATACAATTAACAATCCGGCTTTTGTTTCTGCTCCCACAGTATATCTAACGAAGTCTATTTTTAAAACCGATTGTTAAAATGATTTTTAACATGGTTGCTTCCAATCTCTTAAACTCTGGATTCTACCTCTCACTGCCTCCGCCCTGCCAAGCCACTTTAACCTTCTAATGGGTCCCTTACTTTTCTCGTTAAATCTTAACAACCTATTACTAACTCTAGGCTAGTCTGGCTTTCTGCAGAAATCCGTGCTGCCTTTGAATCATAAATGCATAATGAGTTTTTTGGGGGGTAAGATGAGGGCCATGGTGTAGAGCCAACCTGACTGGAAGTGCTCATATCTAATCTGCAGCGAGGCCTGTTACCAAGAGAGTTAAGAGGAGAGAAAGCAGCAGGGTTTGTCTGTCTCTTAACTGTCCTCGCTCTTTCACAAAGGCAATCTTTAAAAGGAAAACCTTGCTCTTCTCTTAAAAGGAATGAAATGTATCATACACCAGTCTTCCTTTCCTTTTCCTTTTATAAACGTGTCCCAATGCATTGGCTGGCCCGGTCTACTAAATTTCTTTATTCCATATGGTGGACATTTATTTGTGAAATTTACAGAAAAATAAAACAAAACAAGTCTCGATTCTGTGGTGACCATGATTTCCGTCATTTATCATTTTGTTTTTAGATAAATGTATCTTCAAGAAACTTCCAAAGAAACAAATTACACAAAAATATTTTGATGAATAGAAGTGTCTTATATAAATCACTGAAGTGATATACCCACTAATCTGAACAGAGATAATATTCTAAATATTAAGTTCAACATGAAGTTTCTCAAATACAAATGGACACTTAAGCACAGTTACAGGAGATGACTGAGCGTACAGCACAGCTGCCCCATGGAGTTAAAGTTGGCTTCTTGGAAAAGCATAATAAATCAGAATGGGTAGATTGGAGACTCACTTGGTAAAATATCTAATCTTTCAACACATAGAAAATAGTCTACTGATTTGGGGCACACAGACTTTGTTTTTCTTATACCAAAAGTATTGTTTTGTGTCGTGTTTAATGACCACATTTGTGACAGTTTGGTTAGTTGACCCTGCTGTAGTTAACAGGAGCTCAAGGCATTTGTAAGGTTAGAATAGAAGGGAGACTGGACGAGGAATAGGAATAAGGTAGTTATGCAACCGTTAGGCCAGTGAAATGATGGGAGACTGGGCAGTTGGAAGGACTGATTCGTCAGCTGGAAAGAGATGGAAGTTTCCTTTATGTTGTGGTCGCTTTGTGCTCTAGTTTCTTTTCTGTTGCTGTGATAAAACTCTCTGACCAAAAGCAAGTCAAGGAAAGAAAGGTTTTATTTCGGCTTACTGGTTACAGAATATCATTGATGGAAATCAGGGCAGGACTCGAAAGAAATCATGGTGGAATGATGTTTGCTGGCTCACTCACAGACTCAGCTTAGAGAGTTTCTTGGTCCAGGACCACCGGACCAAGAACAGAGCAGCTTTGACTGGACTGTGTCCTCCTGCATCACCTAACTATCAAGGCAATCCCCTACAGACATTTCCACGGGCCATTCTGATCTGAAAAATCCCTCAACTGAATCTAACTTTTCAGACTGTTAAAGGTAGCTAGGGCAGTCTTCAAAAGTGAGAACGTTCCAGAAGGTCGCTCCCAGTTTGGTTCATGTCTGATGAATGATGATGCCATGCACATTGACATAAATGGTTGGAAAATTTTACTATGTCTTTCAGGAGAGTAGAGAAGCCTCGAGCCTTTAGGACTGGCTTGAGGGGCCTGGGAAAGGTGACTGGCCTGGGTTTTAGATGTACAGCCTGATCTTTGAGGGAAATCCAGGCCTGAGCTTGGCAGTAGAGGGTGGGTCAGATATTTGGAAAGGCACAGAGCAGCCAGCCTCCTTTTGAACATGGCAGGAGAGGGCACAAAAGAAAGAGTGAGAAGCAGGGTTTAAATGCTATCAGCAGTCACATCCCCAGACAACTGCAGCTAGACTTCATATTCCCATTCTCCAGGGGGGCTCATCCCTACAAATATGAGAACTCATGCATTTCTTTGAAAGTGAGCTTTTATTAACTTTCTATAATAATTTTCCTTGGGAGCTTTGATTTAATAGAGTTCAGTCTCTTTTATCTTGTCTGTGTTCTTCTGAAAGAACTCCCACGTTGCCTGATGCTCCCAGAGATACCTTTCTCTGTGAATCCTTTTCCAGCGAGTGCTTGAAGAGTGCTGGGAATGGTGCTAGAACCCAAGTCTCCACCTGACAGAATAGTTCCTAAGAAAACCCTGTGACTGGGGCTAACTCCAGATGCCAAAGGAAGAGTTTCCTTAGTTGGACAGGTCTGGAAGTTCATTCTCCAGATGGAAAGCTAGGAGATTCTTCTTGGAGAAGGAGCAGGGTTCTGTGGAAGTTCATTTGGAATTCTGTGAGGGGCGGAGACCAGGAACACCAGCAATGATGACATGGCCATGTAGAGAAGCCATGGCAACCAAGTCATGAGTTTCTTGCTTACACTGAGAAAAGAGATTTATTTCAGGAGAATGTCTACTCTGACCTTCATTGTCTTAGACTCTCTAATGTTTTAATAACCCCATCTAGAGAAGCACATGTTTTATAATTTTAGTCATCAGTTACAGAAAATGCCTATCCATAAGAACCAAATATGTAGATGTTTATTCAGGCAAATTTAAATATTGTAGTGAAAGAGATGAAAAGGAGAGAGAGAAATGGGAGATAAAGAAGGATAGACAGAGAGAGAGGAGGAGAGGAGAGAATGGTAGGGGAGGTCAGAATGAAGGAAAGAAAGGAAATGAAAGGAGAGGCGAGGAGGGGAGGGGAGGGGAAGGGAGGGAGAAGAAATTAAAGCCAGATAGTCCTGGAGCTATGCGGGGTACCCGTGCAAGGCTGCAATTTGATTGGTTCAGATGGTTTCGTGGTGAGATCTCTGTGTGTGTACAATTACTGCTGGTTCAGTCAAGGCTTTGAGAATGACACTGCAGACAGTGGAGGGCTCTGAGTGGCAGCCCTCCTTCCTTTTCTCCTGCCCTCTGTTCTGTAGTTTCTCGGCCCTGCTTCATCTTTCTGGACCAGATGCCGTTGCAGTCATACTCCTTCCCACGCAGGCTTCGGTTGGGCTCGACGACTGGCAGGAGTGCCTTTCTACCAGGAGGCCAGCTCTCCACACAAGCCCTCTCTTGTGGCCACAGCTGGGCTAGGCTTTCTCTGGGCCAGCTTCAGTGACTGTCCTCTACCCCTTCATGTCCTTGGGGCGGGATTGACTTTCACTTTCTTACTAGTTCTGAGTTTGTTTTCCCTTTGCTCTGCCCAGACTTTCTAAATAATGCCGTCACTAAAATTCCACAATATCTCTTACTTGGCTTTGCTATCTTCTCAAGACCTTAGCTGATTTACCTAAAAGGCCAAAAAGTTTGCCACCCAACATTAGAGGAAGGGGTAACATGTGAGATATCAGAAAATGGATTTTGTGGAAATATACACACTGAGTTGGGGAGATGGATCAGTGGGTAAAGTGCCTGCTGTGCAAGCATGAGGTCCTGAGTTCAGATCCCCAAGACCAATTTTAAAGCCAGATGTGGTACACATTTGTAATCCCAATGCTGGGGAGGCAGAGAATTGTGGATCCTTGGAGATCATTGGCCAACTAGTTTACTGAATTGATGAGCTCTAGTCCCAGCAAGAAACCATGTCTCAAATACTAAGGTGGAAAGTGATAAGAAACACCTGATGTCAGTCACTGACTCAGCACAGGGGCACACACCACACAATTGTACATGTACCTGTATACACATTTGAATTCACCCACATAAGCTCATATAACACACACACACACACACACACACACACACACACACACACGAGAGAGAGGGGGGGGAGAGAATATTCACATGGGTGGTTGATTGCTTCCTTATAACTTATAAAAGTTGAAGGATGAGGTTATGCAACCTTATGGGTCTTAATCAAATGTTCTTATATTCATTCTTGAGTTTGAGTTTAGACCAGAGACTTATTTGTGTAGCAGAGTCACTTAAAGACCATCTCTAATCATAGAGCATGAACCAAAATGAAGTGATTTGTTTCTAGAATGTTCTGCTTCTTCCATACACAATCACAAATATCCACAAAACAAATTTTCAGTGTTGCAAGTTTAGCTTGTTACTTGAAATCATCTCAAGCAAGTTAGAAGTAGCTCCCTTTTTACACCTTTTACATGTCAAAGTTTGAAGTAATTAGCTTGGCTTTTTACTCTAAACTCTGGGAGAACATTTTCTTCTGTTGTTGGAGTAACGTACTTCCTTGACATGACTAACGACTGTCCAACAGTTACTTGAATATGTCAATGGATGAAGCATCTACTACATGGCTTTTAGAAAAAGTCTATGACATAATCAGATGCCAAAATTTTGTTCTATGTAATTTCTCATTATGTATTGAACCAGAAAAGAGAATTTAGTTTGGGTAGATCAAAAGGAGTCCTAGTTAGCTTTGGTTTTCTTGCTTTCTGGGCTGGTCCTGCTTTTACAGTTTCTTTTATCAGCTCTGTTCCTTGTCATGAAGTGAGCAGAGTCTGGGTGATTTCCATTGCGTTTCCTGTTTTTATTTGGCCCAAGTTCATGTATCTTGAAAAAAGTCTTTTTGAAAAGCCAAAAGAAAGAGGCTATGATGATTTCCTGAAATTTTCATCATATTTTCCCTAAGTTCTAAAATAGTTTCACAATATCTTATCTTTGTTTAGACTACACAGCTGATGAAAAATAATCCCCTCCTAACTATTTTTATTGATCACATTTTTATGCTTTTACCTATGCCCAGAATTTTAAATAAGTGTGTTTTTTTTCCTACAAACATTTAAGTTCATGACAGATTTATTGGAAAACATGCTTAGAATGTTTCTCTTGTTAAATATATGGTCTTATCTTCTATCATAAAGTTTTTCAACTAACTTTAAAGTTTCTTTCTAACTTTAAGGACTTTATTCCTTAAATATAGATTAGAGAAAGCTACTTGAGGATTGAGTTGGATTAACCACAAATAGTATTTTCCTTGTATGCAGTGCACTATCATGGCTGAAACAGAAAGAACATTTAAAAATCTTCTAGAGCAATTTTGTCTATTCATATTTTTCTTTAAAAGTCATTGAAAGTGAACCGTCCTCCAAAGGTGTCCATCTCATAGAGTTTGTGAATGTCTTAGAACATACAGCAAAGACTAGAAAGATTGAGACAGTTACATTTTGAGTGTTGGGTTTTAGCTAACACTTTTGTATTTTGGAAATACACTTAAACCCAGAACTCCTAGCAAGTTCCAGCAATATCAACAATCAGTTAAACAGGTTAGGTGGACATAGATGCTAGATGAACAGATGTAGATATGTCTGCTTGTACTGGGGCAGGTGTGAAGTTTCCTCAGATTTGGGTAACATGTTGGTACCCTTCTCTGAAGATAGGCAGAACCAAGAAGTATTTTTGTTATTGTTGTTGTTGAATACAAAATAACTATTTCATGATAATTATGGGTTGTGTGAGTCAAAGTCAGGAAACTATTGGAAAAGGCATTTCTTTCATGACAATAAATGTTCTTAACGATCATATTTGTTTAAATCAAATTTCCGAGGTCACTAGCATTTCCTTCTCTTCTTTCTCACATCAGTGAACAGTCCCAATGATTTCGCCTTTCCACATTCATATCTCCATTAATTTGTTTTTCTCAACCTTGATGAACACTTTTAGTAATATCTAAGAATTAAAATATACTGTCTTTGAAGAGTAACCGAGCACTTAGGAATCAATTGTTCATAGCATTCCTGCACACCTAGTAACAGCAGTTGTTATGTTTTTGAAGGGTGAAGACCAGACTGGCGGAAGGTTCTATCACAGTGCCTGTGGCCGCTTTTCGCTTTCAGCACTTCATCATCTCAGAAATCCTTGGTAGCCAGCAATATTCACAAGCTGATACCTCATGCTCCTTGAATTTTTGTGTGACACTTATATACTGATGTTTTCCTAATATTCAACTTCCTCCTTAGAATATGAATATGTTAATTTCAGCTACACACTACTAACAAGCTTCACTAATAACCATAGCCTATTATCCTGATTGTATAAGGAACAAACATAAGTCCATATCAAACTCAAAAGTTGAGACTGTGTATAATCAGCGGGATTTGTGTGTGGATGCAAGAAAATGAAATGCAATTGGTTAAGCGTGGTTGGCTTGTGACTTATGGGCAACCCAAAGAGATCATCACTTTCTTTTTTTCTGAAAGGAGATCTTTTTCATTTCTGCCAAGGTAGCAATGTCTATGGGAAAAGAAACTCAATGGATCAAAAGACAAAAATTAAAGACAGGAGATAGAGATAGCTCAGTGTTTAAGAGTACTGGCTGCCCTTGCAAAGGACCCAGGTTCAATTCCCAGCACCCACATGGCAGGTAACAATCATCCATAACTCCAATTCCAGGGGAATCTGACACCCTCTTCTGACCTCTGCAGGCATTGCATGACATGGGTACACTTACATACATGTAGGCAATACACTCACATGTATAAAATAAAAATAATGAATCAAATAATTTTTTTTAAAGTTAAAGTTAGGTCAGACAGTTCTTGTTTCGTCCTGTAGTGAGTTCCACTAAAATCTTTTAAAAATCAACCTTTCTGAAAAAACCTCAGGGCATTATTTTACATGTGTTCTTCATCCTCAGTGAGCAACAAGACTGGTACTCATGAGATATAAAGCACTTACTCCTATCTCTGGTCATCCTATTTTACTGCCTGCTCACTCTGCTTCTGCGTAAGATACATGACATTTTCTTATGCTGCGTTTGTTTACTCACTTGTCTTCTGTATTTTTCTCACAAATTTAAGCCTCCTGAATGGGGAATCTATTAACCTCTTCCACTCAGAAATTTCTTGTGGGTGAAGGAAATGTATGGAATTTAACCAGGCCTAGACGGGGAGATCTCAACTGGCATTGGCTTCTCTACCAGCCTTCAGTTATGACAGTTTATCTTTTGTTTTATCTTTTTGTTTACCTTTTGTCTTTGTAGATTACGAAGGTATAACTAATGACGTTAGTGATGCTGGAACCAGAAGTTGTAGTAGTTGACTGCAGGTTTGTAGGTAAAGCTGTTATAGAAAGATGTTGTGATGTTTTAATCATGACATTAAAATGTGAGCATAGATAACTCTGTGTCTTAGTGAATTTAAATCACATGTTAAGCCTCTGTGTCGATAGCCAGTGGTAGCAATACTCATGTGCAGCTGGTTTTGAAATATTTATTTTGCAGTTCTCCATGTTTCTTCCCTTAAATTAAACAGATTATTTTTGTGTGTATGTATGCATGCTTACATGCATGTTGTGTACATGTTTTTGTGTTCATACATGTGTGTGAATGTTTGCATTTGTGTTTGAAGGTTTGTGTGTGTGTGTTTGTGTGTGTGTGTGTGTGTGTGTGTGTGTGTGTGTGCATGTGCATGTGGCAGTCAGAGGTCCACCTCAGCTGTTATTCTTCGTGAACTGTCCATTTTGGTTTTGATACAGAGTTTCTTACTAGCCTGGAACATGCTGATTTGGCTAAGTTTTCTGGACAATGCCTCAGGGGTCTCTGTCTATGCTTCTCTTATTTTCATGTGATAGGGTTATAAGTCCATTCTGCCAAGCCCAAGATTTTTTTAAAAGATGAGTTCTGGGGATGACATTTAATTCTTTATCCTTGTACAACAATCACTTTACTGCTGGACTAAGCTCTATCCATAGCCTCCTAAACAGGTTTACTTTAAATGATTTCAATTTCAGACTTCACACACATATACAACATGGAGAATTGCAAAATAAATATTTCAAAACCAGCTGCACATGAGTATCGCTACCATTGGCTATCAACACAATCAGAGGCTTAACATGTGATTTAAATTCACTAAGACACAGAGTTATCTATGCTCACATTTTAATGTCATGATTAAAACATCACAAGAATACCCAATAAATTAAAGCAAGTTAGATGCAGTGAAAGTACTGGAATACTTGTAACCCTGTATTAAGGGAGGCATTGTGTGGTTAGAAATGTTCCGCTCATCACAATTTATCCATATGTTATCCTAGGCTTTTTTTGAGGCGTTGTGAATACAGTTGAAAACAAACACAGTTGAAGCAAAATATGGTCACACTGTCCTAGATGAAGAGGTAAAAGAAAGATAAAGGAAGCAAAGGAAGTAAATACATACATTTAATAGATTTGATAAATTCTGATAGTGGCAAGTGCTGCATAGAAATTTTTTTGATGTAATCTTAATGACTACTTAGGTTAAATAAAAATTTGTTTTCTTCAGTCCTGTTTATCAGCTCTGAAGTAATGGATATCAATAGATATTTTTCATTGATATCATGAGATTTTATTATTTTCTTTCAATGCAGCAGAAAAAAATGAGCATTATCAATAGACCAATTTGAAAAGCTATTTTTATAATTTATAAGTGATAGTGACTATTAATTAAAATATAATGAATCCTTTTATAATTAAGTCAAAGATCTTGGCTACTCTGCATTTTTAGAAATATAGAAATTGGTCTTAGGATTTCTTTAACCAATCCAATTTCATTGTAAATATGGAGAAACACACACACACACACACACACACACAGGCACAATTACAAAGCTTAGAATAAGTGAGGCAGTGGATGCACTTAATTAGTTCTGGATTCTTTTAGTTATATTTTCTAAGGGCATTCAGGACACTCACTGGCATTTGTGACTCTAAACATACACTCAGAAAAGATCCAAATTATCTTATTTTGAAATACAACACCTGTCTCCCTGTGCAGTTTATCCCCTCCAGTAGTAAACCCCACGACTGTTTGCAATCTTGAAAGCATTTTATCTCATTTTTCACTTGTTTCTTTTTCCTTGTGAAGCTAATCTTTGAAGTTTCAAGGACTTAAATTTGCTGTAATAGGAAACCAATCATGCTTTAAGGCCAACTAAGATTAACAATCAAAAAAGGAACCAATATCTTTTCTTCCTACAATGGTATGTCTTAATGTTGTTTTAGTTACGTGTCTTTACTAGAAAATGAAATTTAAAATTATTTTCAAGCACATTAGGAGGAATTTTCATGTTGATTACAATTTCTACCTCTAAGAAAGTCAAAAGTGTTGTTTTTAATGTTCCTAACAAATAAAACTTGGGCCCCCAAAGCTTTCTGCATTGGTAATAATGCCCATCTGTGCACTTCAGTTTGCTGAGAGACATAGCTGTTACTAACAGACATTTGTCTTCAAATGTATTACACCAAAATGTTCTCGACTTTGGTTTGTACAATGTTTAAGATATGTGACACTCAAGGGAAAGGTAGCAAAAGCACAGCTATTTACTTATTTGGGGGCTGGATAGATGGGTCAGCTCCCAGTACCCACATGGGAGCTAACAACAGTCCTTAACTCCAGTTTCAGGGGATTTGACGACCTCTCTTGAACTCTGCGGGCATTACATACATGAGTACACTTACATACATGTAGGCAGTACACTTATACATATAAAATAGAAATAAATAAAACATCAAAATTGTTTAAAATATTATTTGATTGGCCATAATATATGTGACAGAATGCATTAATTCTGGTGGGGAGATGGGGAGGGAGCATGAGGCTGATTAAGTTGTTTTGTTTGAAGTGCACATTCAACAAAAATATACATTTAAATTATTTTCATGTGTATGAGTGTTTTGCCTCCACATATGTTAATTCCCCATATGTGTGCCCAAACATGGAGTCCAGAAGAGGATGTCCGGTGATCCTTGTGAAGTGGAGTTACAGACAGCTGTCAACCTCCATGACAGGTGCTAGGAGCCATACCCAGATCCTCTGCAAGAGCAG
Source organism: Eospalax fontanierii (assembly GCA_035773235.1). NCBI lineage: Eukaryota > Metazoa > Chordata > Mammalia > Rodentia > Spalacidae > Eospalax > Eospalax fontanierii. Next base: position 67,812,952 of record CM069535.1, on the reverse strand, counting down.
CCAGCGCTCCTGACTACTGAGCCATCTCTTCTAACCCAACCAAAGAAATATTAGATAAATGTTATTACTCCAGACTGTCTCCACAGCAAAAGAAACTAAGATGATTCTTGGAACTGAAGAAAACAATTACAAGCCATGATAGAGCCGGGATGTTCGTGTCTTCCCCACCCTGAATTCCTATGTTGATAGTCATTAACATAATTGTATTTGGCTGTTGGACTTTTGGGAGGTGGCTAGGGGTTTAGGGTAAAATATACATAAAGGAGTTTGATGCCTTTATAAAAGAGACCCCAGAAAGCTGCCTTGTCCTTCCCATCTGTGAGGACACAGTATGGAGATACTCTATGAAGCAGAAGACAGGCATTCAATATGCATTCAATATGCAGGCAGGTACCCAATTCCTAAGTTAAAGGATGGTACGAAGCAAAAATAAGCATCTTGGTTTAAACATGGGCAAAATTCCTAAACATTTCCCAAAAGACACAAAAAGTAAGAAGTAAATCAGAAATGTTAGACAGGGTTATTCACCAGGACATACAAGTCAGACTTGCAACATCTGTGCTCAGAAAGACAAAAGGAAGAAGCGGTGGTCAGGGTGAAGAGACAAGGGAACTGCTGTATTGTTGGTGGAATGTAAATTAAGGTGGAGTTATTAGCAAGCAGTGTAGAGGCTCCTCACAAAATTGAGATATGGTCCAAAATTTTATCTTTCCTGTATCATATCCAAGGAACATGAAACAGCATGCCAAGGAGGCGTCAGCACGTCCATGTTTGTTCACAGTAGGTAAGAGAAGGGATCAACTCCATGGTCCACAGATGAGGAATGCACGAATAAGCCAGGACTCATTCTATCCAACATCTATCTGTCATCTGTTTATCTACCTATTAATCATCTATTCAATTTATCCTATCTATAACCCGCCTTTCATTTATCATTGGTTTATATTTCATCTATCTATAATATACCTATCACCTATCAGTGATGTTATTATCCATCATCTATAATCGTGTATTCAAATAAGTATTGCTTATCAACTACCATCTATTTATCATCTATCTTTCATCTATGGTCTATAAATCCATATATTAACATATCTCTAGAAATATACATACACACAATGGAATATAGTTGAATCTTACAGTGAAGGCTGCACATGCTCTTTATAGCATGTTCAAACCAAAAGGATGTTACACTAAGTGGAATAAGGCAGGCACAAAACCACAAATGCTGCGTAAACTCAGTTAAAGTTAAAGGTGGAGTCTTCAAAGTCCAAATCAGTGAATCACTGAGTAGAATGGTGGTTACTGGGGGCTTCACACCCAGAAGGGTGTGAAGTTTCAGTGATGAAGAGAGACTTCCAAAGACAGAATGGACAACATGGTCACTCTAGTCAAGGAAAGGTGTATTTGAAAAGCACTAACACAGTAGGTGTTAAGCGCTCTCACTTTGTAACAGAAAGGTTGCCATAGAAGATGACTGATAAGCTAATTAGCTACATTGTGACACCTATTTCACAGCGTTTAACATATATAAAGACAAAGCATCTACCATAAATATGCATGATTTTTGTTGATTATTTCTTAGGAAATTGATGAAGAATAAGTATGTTAAAACACATTTTAATAAGTTTGAGTCCTAGAGGAAAAGCAACTTTAATTAAAAATATTAAATTTATTTATATGTGTATGAATGTATTGCCTGCATATGTGTAAGTGCACCCTTGTTGTTCAGTGCCTGTGGAGGACAGAAGAGGGTGTCAGATCCCATGGAACTAGAGTTTTGGATGGTTGTTAGCCACCATTTGGGTGTTGGAATTCGAAGCCAGGTCTTCTGAAAGAGCAGCCATTGCTCTTAACCATGAGTCATCTCATCAGCTCCCACAACTTTTATTTTTACTAAAGAAAACCTCAAGTTTGTTAAGAAAATTTAGGTGCTTTGAATGTTTTGAGATTTTAATGACCAACTTTCAGCTGGTTTTGTGTCTTCTGATGTTTTCCCAATTATTATAATGGACTGACCTGACACATGTACCTGTCCATGCAGTTCCCACCATGAGAAAGAAGAGTGTGCTGGTATAAGATGGCTTGAATTTTTAAAACATGCAATTCTTGCTAACAAAGAGAATGTAGCACTTGCATCTGAGCAAAGCTTCCTATACATTACTTTGGAGTGCATTTTTAAAACGTATTTTATGTATACAAGTGTTTTGTCTGCATGTATATAAGAAGCACACTGTATGCATACAGTGAGTGCACACAGAGGCCAGAAGAGGGTATTAGATACCCTAGAACTGGAGTTACTGATGGTTGTTAGTCACTATGTTGGTGCTGGGGACCAAACCTGGTTCCTTTGCAAGAGCAGCTAGTGTCTTACCTGCTTAGTCATCTCTCCAGTAATATTACAGGTCTCTCACCTGTAATATTATATTAAATTGATAATAGCACATTAAAATTATGTATTCTTATGGGTTGCTATGTTATATTTTATACAGATATGTTATATAATATTCTAATCAGGAAAAAAAATATATATCACAAATCCTTTTCATTTGTGGTTAAAACATTCACATGCTTTCTTCCAGATTTTCTGAAAAGAACAATTTGTGTATAGTTTCCTTGCTACACATAGTACCCAATGGCTGTTTAGTGCCAACTCTGAGTACAGACCAGTAGACCTCTCTCCATCACCCCTTGTCTCTGCTCTCCTCAGCTTCTGAGAACTGTTATTCTGTTCTCAAATTCCAGGACATTAATGCTTTTATAGTCTATATATGAATAAGATCATGTGATACTCAACTTTTTTTCCTGGCTTATTTCACTTGATGTTCTTTAATTCTATCCTATTGTTTAAATTGACTGAATGTAATCTTTTTAGGGTTAAATTGTGTTCCATCATGCATATACATTCACATTTCCTCTGTCTATTCATCAATAAGTAATTCATTACATGTGAATATCATGCCTTAAGAACAAAAGGACTCAAGCAATGGTAGATGTCATTTTAAATAAAGTGAAACCCTAGGCAGCTTTTAGGCCTCATGGGTGCCATGTGAGTGGTCATGCCCCTACTCCTCCTGAAGTCAACCAGGAAAGGAAATCAAGATACAGAGTCCAAGGTACAGAAGACAAAAGCCACAAATATGCCAGATGTTCTTGAAGCTTTCTGAGAACCTGAAAGATGTGATCCTGTTTGGGTAGACCTATGCTTTATCTATTTGCAATATTAGCACTCAATTAGCTGAGGGATTTCATATTACCTCTGTGATTTTATCTCCTTGAAAGGTAAGAAGACAACAGAAATCAAAATGATTTGTGCAAGAACTGAAGTAACAGAGAACAGAAAATTTGCACTGCTCTGTCAGAGCAGACATCAAAAGAGTTGGTCCTATGTGTACTGAAAAGTTAAATATGGATTGATTTGTTATTTAGCATTTTAATGGTTTGCATTTTGGTATTATTAATTAAAGTTTTAGTCTTAACTATTAAGAACTAAATTTGAAACATTAAAAGGTTAATGAATCAGGTTAAATCATGTGAGATAATTTTGACTTTTGGAAACAAGAGTTTCATGTCCCAGTGCAACTACTCAGTGAATATTTAACCTTTTGAGATCAGTGTTGGAGTAAAGAAATATAAAGAAATGTAGGAACATTAATATTAAAGATAAAGGTATTCTTTTTAAGAAAGATAATAAAAGACTGTTATTCAGGAAACAACTCTCATTTATTTCATGAAAGCCAGCTGGTTAGTTTTCCTGTCCAAGCTTATCATACCCCTCGCCAGAACAAATCATGTGTGAGAGAGGGTGGCTACTGCATCACTCTATTCAATATGAGTGAGTGTGTACATGCATGGATGTTCCATAACATGTGCATGTGTGCATGCATGAGTGTGCACATAAGCATATGTGTTGCCTCAAAACATATGGATTATTATTTGTGCTATTTATTTTAATTAAGCTGCTAGTATGACATTAACCTTTTCAGTTATAATTAAGTATAATCTAAGCCTTTATCAGTACATTAAGAATTGAAACCTCTGGCTCTACTTCATTTTCAGTTAACTAGCACCAAGGGCTTTTTGACAAAATCATATGTAAACCTACTAATGTAGTTTTTTTAATATATGCATATACACATAAAAATAGCTTAAATAGAATTACCCTATGATGGGGAACACTGCCCCCATCAGACACAATAAGCTATCAAATAAAAGGCTCAGTGCCAGGAATGGAGTCTTTCTTTTGGTTTTATTGTCCAAGGAGATCCCATAGACCCTCAAACAATAGAGGCTACTGCCATTTCTTTTGCCCCCTAACCCCCCAAGGAAAACCCCACAAATTGACAGTAAGACCCTATTGCTGAAGACACTATAAATGTGAATCTTAGAACAAACATGGATAAATCAATCTGTACTGATCTTGAAGTTTCATCTCCACTGGCTAGCTTTCATAGTACTGGAAGGTGCTATGCATTCTGCTGGAAGAGAAGAAAAACCAGCATATTATTCAGCTGTGAACAGTGTGATCTACAATAACTACTGGCCCAGCAAGCCATGACCATAGGTACAATAGTGACACAAATGCTATGGAAATAACCAACCACTTTCCAGTTGGATTTTTATGGCCTTCTTCACAAGATGGAACCCATACTTGGCACTACTATAAATCTGGCTAGACAGGTCAAGGTCATAGGTGAGAAACTACTATTAACCTGTCAAGTGAACACAGTTTTAAACATACTCCTAATGATGTATTATTATACCTATAGATTAATGCATCTCTCAACTCTTGCAAGAAATGATGCTTAACACAGAGGAAGCAGTAATGAAGCTTCTTGCAGGAAATGATTAACCCAGAGACTCACAACTGGTAAACATGTAGAGACTAAGTTAGAAACTGTGGAATGTTCACCTGAAATAGGAAATCTTTAGTTTTCCATCTCCTCCAAGGGTTCAGAGACCATTGTGGAAGAGGGTACAGAAGATTATAAGAGGCAGAGGTGGTGGATGACTGCAAGAAAACTGTGGTTTTCAGTAGAACATGGCAGTTACACATATAAACCCACAGTGCTTCTGACAGCATACACCAGACCTGCACAAGCTCAGACTAGACAAAATTCCATCCCTGCCCTAGCTGAGGGACTGTTGACAACTGGTCACTGCTGGGCGAGGGAGAAACAGTTTTCTTCAGTGCAATGCTGGGCAGGTTGACCACGTTCCAGGTGACTGACCCACATCTCACAGGAATTGCACAGGACTTAAAAACTAATAGAGGACATGAAGTGAGGGTTGCAGGGAGTCTGAGGAGGTCTAAGAGGAAATGAGGGTGGAGGTCTGGGCATAATTACATACTTATATTAAATTATGAATTCATTCATACAAGATTAAAACTTCACTTGGGAGAGGATGCCTCACAGATCCTGTGCATGAATTATGGAGGAAATTTGTTTTTTCAAAATCAATTAATAGAAATCATAACGACTGGTGAGGTAACTTAATGGGTAAAGGCACTTGCTGCCAGTCTGGATGAGTTTGATCCACACAACCCACATGAAAGGAAAGAACTGACTCCTGCTAAAGTTTTCCTCTGTCCTCCACACATGTACTATGCACACATGCACTCCCCCCCCACACAAATAAATAAATAAATAAATAAATGTAAACAAGTAAAGGCAACAACATTTGATGATCTCTGCTACAGCTGAAACAGTATTAGGAAATAAATTAATATGTAATAGTTGTGAATGCATATTCAGCTAACTACTAGCAAGATCATGAAAGAAACTATCACTCACTTCATTGAGGCTGACTATTCCTTATCATTTTAATTCTATAGCTTTGGGTTATTTTTTCCTTCATGTTTATCTATTCTAACAAAGGTTAAAATAATAAGTAAATAATGTTTAAGTGTTTTAATAAAAAGTGTACATTAATAATAACCTACTTTTTTATTCTGTAGTAATATACCATATATCAAGATGGATAAATAAGTCAGTTAAAAATGATTAGTAATAGATCTGTAAATTCAATGTTGTTTGTGGTGGAAGAACTTCTGGGATTTGTGGGCTTCTAGTCTAGCTTTGGGCTCAGTGAGAGAGTTGTACTAAAGAAATGAAGTATAGAGTGATAGAGCAGGATCCCTGTGTATGGATGCACAGGACAGCATACAGATATGCACATACACACAGACATATACACATACAAGTATAAGTATTAGCTTGGAAGGGTTGCATACACTTGTAATCATATCTGGGCATGGTGACACATTCCTATAATCCTAGCTCAGCACAGTGGCACACATCTGCAATCTGATCTATCTGGACATGGTGGCACATAGTTATAAATCTATATAGACATTGTGACACACACATCTAATTCTAAGTGGACATTTTGATGCATATCTGTAATCTCAGCACTTGGGTGGTAGAGGTAGGAGAATCATGGTGAGTTTGAATCCAGCCTGGTCTGCATACTGAGTTCTAGAACAGTCAGAGATATACAATGAGACCCTCTCTCTCTCTTTCTCTCTCTCTCTCTCTATATATATTCTATATATATATGTCTATCTATCTATATAGATATATAGATATTGATATAGATATATGACAAAATAAAATAAAGTAAAATGTGATAAGATAAAATTATTATTTCTATGTATTTGAATTACTGTTTAAATTTAGGCAGTGTTTTATACTTCTATATTTGTTAACTTACTATTTGCCTTGGTTAAATATAACAATTCCCTAACAACAATCATTTGGCCACCTACATTTTTCATGTTTTATTTGGAAAAAGTGCAAAAGCCTATAACCCCATGTCCAAGACCCAGGCACAGTCTTCTGCGTATTGCTTCTTTCTCCTCTGGCTCTAATTTATATCATGCTCTCTGATTTGATTCTATGGCATCTTCTTGCACTGTACCTATGACATGCCATTCAGTCCTTGCTGAACTTCTCATTCTTCCAAGTTCCCTTAGAAGTCAGTTCCCTTGGGAAGGTTTTTCTGCCCTCCAGGTACATGTAGAATGGCCTAATGTGTTCATGCAGCATTTTGACTTAGTGGTAACCACACCACAGGCAACTGATAGTTACTTAATTCTATCAAACCAAGTATCATGTAGGCTCACTTACTACATTCTTAGATATGAGCATATGGCCTGGCAAGCTCTGTATGCTGCAAGTTCTTGATATAGAACTTCTTATATTATATAAAGGAAGAACTAGTAGACTGTAAGCTACTGGTCACATTGATCATTCAATCATGCTTACACACCCAACTTGGACCAAAAATTATTGATAAAATTATACTTTGAAAGATCATAATCTATTTCCTGAGTAAATACATGCTATGATGCAAAGATGGGAATGAATAAATTCAATTGATTAAATAATTTAAAATATGTGAACTATTTCTGAACAAATTAGTTATATTAATGTTGCATAAAAAGCAAGTGTTTTCAGTTCATTGAGGCCTGTCTCCACTCTCCACCGCTAGAGAATTTTTCCAAAGATATTAGTATCCAATATAATTATGTTCAGTGCATTCTTTAACTTGCTTTTCATCTCATGTCACTGTAAATTGCACTACTATTGTATCTTAATCAATATTGTAGCAAAGAATAACTACATATTCACCTCTAATGTTTATCTCACATTACATTTGAAAATTCTTATGTAGGTAGAACTTTCTTTCTAGTACTTTTGAAAATAAATTCATAATCGAAGGAGCCTTCCTACAAAGAACTCTTTGAGGAACTATAAGCATATGTGTATGCACGCACACACTTGTGTGCATATGTGTACTTTTCTGTTATTTTTTTAAATTAATGAGGCAGTGCTTTTCTTGAAAATTTAGGGGCAGGAATATAAGAACTGAGGCCATGTTCTGCTTTTCCTGGGGATGAAGGCTCGTGTTAATACTGTCACAAGTTTGCTGGTCTGAATTATTGCTGAATAAATGCTGAAGGTAAAACTTGCATGAGCCTGAATACTTGGCCTTTATTAATATAACAGTAAATCCTTTCTCTTAGTTGATGCTATGTGGGTATATAACTCAGACACAAATGATCAGGAAAGCTAACGTTTAAGGGCAAAATGGAAATGCCTATCCATTGGCATTGGCACTTCAATTACAAAGCCAGATGTTAAGAACAGATGTCAATGAGTCATTTTTCATACCTGATGGTTTGCGGTTATAGACCTGCCATTTATTACCTTAGATGGGGACAGTTAATTTGACAGTGAACATTTTGGTTATTAGCCAATTTCAACATGAGCCCTTGGTTGTTGAAATTTGATGTGCAGAGATGTGAAAAAAGACTCACAATGGAAGCACTGTGAATGAATGTGACTACTGTGTTTTGGAGTTTACCAACATATATAATGTGATGGGAATTAATGCCCTCTCTTACAGTGAATGAGTGTAAATTGAGCATTGGCAAAGAGACATCCTAAATGTTATGACTGAAATATAAAATGGTTAATCCAATTGTGAGTTCTGAATAACCAAAAAGATTGATACCAACATGCAGCATAGTGAGTTTTGCTTATTTTGTGTATTTTATTGTAACTAAACAGGTCATTAAATGTTTATAGCAATGTTTGAATGACAAATATTTTCAGAGTTGGTTTCAAAATTTTGCCCCACTAAGGATTAATTTTGATATACAGAGAAACATATTTCAAATTGGTAATTAGTTTTATATATATATATATATATATATATATATAAATGATTCAAGAGCACTTGGTTACTGTAATCTGCTAGAAAATTAAAATTGTAGAATAAAACTATTTTTAAGATAGGTATGAATGATATTGAAAGACTAAATCAACACATTAGCATGTATTATTTCTTTATATCTTCCTATTAATTTGATAAAATAATTACTATTTTATTTTATTATTCTCAAAATTTGTTGTAGAGACTTCAGTCCCTAGACCCCTTCCTTAACTTCTTCCCTCCTTCCTTACTTTCTTGGTATTGAGGATAGATTCAGGGCCTCTAAAGCTTTTGTATTATTATTATTAATTATTATTATTACTTAAATTCTGCTTTACCTTGTTCCTTCATTTAATCTCAAACTCAAAATAATAATTAACCTCTTTAATGAGAATATTGATAAATAGGTCTAATTTGGCCTAGGAGATACAATCATATTGCTAACAATTTAAATCCTTTTCAAATCTTTACATAAACTAATGAAAAAAAAAGAAAAATGTTTTGAATGTTTAACCCACAGCCAGCAGCAGGATTAGCAGGGGACTGTTATTTTGTAAACAGTGCAGTCTGAGGTACACTCTTATCTTTCTGCTCCTGGCACTTTAATTGTATGCTGATCCTAAGTCAGAATTATGTTTTCAAAGCTCGGGGGGGGTGGTGGGGTGGGGTGGGGTGTATCTATTGGATTAATGAAATTTAATTGAATATTTTACATACCAGCAAAAGATAGAGGTGAATAGATGGATAATCATCTGTAGCAGCTAAGTAGCCTTGTGTGAAAGATTGAGACACAGGTTTGTATTGTAAAGTGCTGAAAGGTTTCCATATTGAAATTGCTCTGCAATTCTACTTATAATTCAGTAGTTTTTCTTTAATGAGATCTAAACAGTCAATAGGATATGGTGCACATTTTCTATTATGATAAAAACCAAAAACACAAGCAATGCAAGGAATATGTCCATGCTTCAAGAAGAGCAATATGGGGCTGGAGAGATAGTTCAACATTTAGAAAAGCACACTGCTCTTGCAGAGGATTTGAGTTTGGTTCCCAGCATCCACAGAGGATATCTCACAATCACCATGACTCTAGATCAGCCACTTTTTAAATTCTCCACAGGCACTGTTCTCTCTCTCTCTCTCTCTCTCTCTCTCTCTCTCTCTCACACACACACACACACACACACACATATACATGATTAAAATAATTAAAATCTTTTTAAAAAGAAGAATATTACATCTCAATCCTGCTATAGAAAATGAGCATTTCAATGTTTCAGGTAAAACTTGAATATTTAAGTTGTGACTGAAACATGTTTTTTACAATGTGCAGATTTACTTTCCTTGACAATAGTTTCTTATCAGCCGGTTGTACTAATATTCAGAATTTTATTGTTTCTAAATAACTAATATCAACTAACTAAATATTGGTTGATTAATCCATTGTCCATACCATAATAACGGCTGTTCACGGAACACTCAAAGAACAGACTTCAGAGTCATTGAAGGAAATACCTCAAATGTGGTTGGAATTAACCCCTGGTAGATATCTTTCTGTGTGATGAAAAGAAACGTAATACTTGCTCACAGCAAATAGTAATAATGTATTTTGGCAGTCTGACCCAGCATCCTGGTTCAGGGAAGTTCTTACTCTGCCTTGAGCTTTCTGTTTGTGTCAGGAGTATAAGAGAGCCTAAAAGAGATGTGTCCATAGTGTTCCCATTCTCAGATCTTATAGAAAAGTAGAGGGAGGTAATGACTGCCAAGTGATGAATAGGTTCAAAATAGTTATTTCAGTCCCCTTCCTCATTTATGTGTGAATATGTGTATATGTTTGTGTGTGCATGTAATACGTGAGTGCATTTGTGCATATGTGTGCAAATCTATGTGTATGGTGCATGTGTCTGTATAAGTATGTGAATACATATGCATATGTGTTGTTTGTGTATGTGTGTATATGAGTGTATAGTTCATGTATGTGTGTGTGTATGTGAGAGAGGTTTTTTTGATCATGAAAATATCTCCAACAGACTGTCTTTTGGATACCATCTCATGCTCCTGTTTGGGAAGTTATAGAAACTTTAGTAAGTGGGTTCTGCTTAGAAGAAGTAGGGACTTGGGGGGCATGATTTTGAAGGATGTACCTTGTTCCCAGTCCTTTCCTGACTCTCTGTTTCGTATCTGCCATGAGGTGATTAGTCTCCTCCTGTATCTTCCCACTGTCTTGGTGTTCTGTGTTGACATACACCCAAAATCAGCAGAGTCAAGGTCTGAGGACTGAAGTTTCTGATACTTCAAGCCAAAGTAAATTTTTATCCTTTGAAATCATATCTATGAGGTATGTGGTCACATCTGTGTGAAAGTAACTAATATAATATATCTCTATCATCTATCTATGTGTCTATTATTTTTCTAACATGTATCATCTATTATCTATCTCTCATCTATCTATAAATCTATCACCTATCAATCTATAAATTTATCATCTATTTATTATTTCTCATCTATCATCTCTGTATCTCTCAAATTACTGTGTGTTGGAGTTTGTGTGTGTCTCTCTAAGTCAATGCATTGGACTCTTATTCCCTCCCTGTCTTAGTTACTTTTCTGTTGCTGTAATAAAACACTGCGACCAAGTGAACATATCAAAATAAGAGTTTATTTGAGCTTACAGTTCCAGAAGAATCAGTATCCATTACGACTGGGAGGCATGGTGTCAGGAAGTGACGGGAGCAGAAGCAGAAAAAGGAGCCAAACGCTCACAGACATCTTCAAGTAGGCGCCAGAAACAGCCACTAGGAATCTGGCAAGGCTCAAGAACCCCAGTGACGTGCTTCCTCCAGCAAAGCCACACTTTCTGAGACCTCCCCAAATGGCACCACCAACTGGAAACAAAATACCCAAATACTTGGAGCCTGTAGGGGACATTCTGTTCAAACCACCACATCACCCGATACGTGCAGTGTTGAGGTGCACCTTTAGGGAGTTACTTGGTCATGGATCAATGATCTTATCATAAATGTAGTTTCATCAAGAGCAGGGCTTTATAAATAAAAAGGATGAATTTGTCTCCTCACGTGTTCTCTCTTGTCCATGTAGTCTTGTATTAGCTGTTTTGCTTCTTGCTGTGACAAAATCCCTGACAAAAGCAGCTTAACAAAGTAAGGGTTCAATTTGGGGTCACAGGGTGAGAGCAGTTAGTTGATCATGGCTGAGTGAGCACAGAGTCCAGGGCTTCCCTAGCTGTGGGGGCAGAAATATGAGACTGTTGATCCCACTGAGTCTGCACTCAGGAAGTAGAGAGAGAGGGATGCTGTCGTGCAGTTTGCTTTCTTCCTTCCATTCGGTTCAGGACCCCAGATTAAGGGATGGTGCCAGAATATATACCTCTGTGAAAGCTGTCTTGAGTAATCTTTATAGATACACCAGAAGATGTATCTCCTAGTGATTTCAGATCTTGTCAAGATGAATATTATTAACTTTCACTGAATATTCAGCAGTTCAGTCTTAGACTCTTCGGCCTCTATAACCATGAAACAAATTCTCTGCCTCATAATATAACAACATAAATTGGACTAAGCACTGTCATATTAATAACAGTTTTCACCTGTTAAAATCTGTTTAAATTGCTAATGAAACATTGGTTAGGATAAACAAAATGACAGTTGATTCTTCTAATATTCTTAAACACTTTTAATATCTAATGTAAATAGAAACACAGACACCTTCAAATAAGACTAGTCAGCTCTCCTAGAACATAAGACAGTTAATTATGAAATTGAACCTTCTTCCTTTTTTGGTCTTTGCAGCATTTAGATATATGTCAGAAAAATGCTTATTTTTTTCATATAGCTATTAATGACAGTTACTGAAGGGATTAAGGGTTCTGATTATTTTGTTAACGTAAATTTGGCACTCTTAAAAATTCCATAATTTTATTTTATGTTCTAGATAAATACAGTTTTTCAAGGGAAAACATGTAACTGAAAATATAATACCCATTGAAGTTTGTTTTTCCATCTGCAGTTCTTCAAAACACATTCCACTTCCGTCCACAACTTAATTTCTTAAAAGTTGTCTTAAGAACTTTATCTGCATGAAATTTTTCATAAGTACAAAGTAACTGGAAAAATTTCCAAAACTATTATGACTAAATTTCCAGTAATAAAAAAATCTTACATACTTGGAATCTCACAGTGATTCAGACAAGCTTCCAGTCTTCCCTGACATCCGGTTACTGTTTATGAAGTAGACTGGACACCTCATTGCCTTCTCTGTGTTTTACTTGTCTCTTTGCTTACAAAACATTGAGATTTCACACCTCTGTGCACAACTGAAGTCATATCACAATCACAGACTCAGTCCAGGGTGGGAAGGGGAGCTATTACTCAGGAAAATTAATTCTTTTTGTTTTTCAGAATTTTCTTGCTATTTGCCTATTAGTTGTATAAAATTCTTCAAACTTGCTTGAGGTGGTGGCTGGCACATACCTTTGACCCCAGCATTTGGGGAGCAGAGGCAGGAGGATCTCTGTGAGATGGAGGCCAGCCTGGTCTATATGGTGAGTTACAGGCCAGTTGGGGCTGCAGGGAGACCCCATCTCAAAAACAACCTACAAACCTACCTATGTAAATGAAATACAGCTCATGGAGTAAGTTCAGGTTTCAAAGTAGTAAGTTCTGGTGGTCTTTGCAATGCCTTCTATTTCCATAGGTTGCTGACATTTTATGAAGGTTACAAGTCAGTACTGAGAACATGTTGATGAGTAACTGATTGAATATAGGATGGAGTATGTTTTCCTTTGTTTTGTTAGTAAAACATTGTCATGTGACCTGAGAGAAATCAGATTTATTCAGTTTAAGTGTGTGTGTGTGTGTGTGTGTGTGTGTGTGTGTGTGTGATTTGTATATGTGCAGATATAAGCAGAGACCATAAGTTAGCTTCGTATGTAGTCTCTGAAGACAATATCCACCTTGTTTTTAACATAAGATCTCGGTCTTGTACCTGGAATAAGCTGATTCCATTTAGTTAGGCTGGGCTCCCTTGTCTCCTCAGTGCTGGAGAAACAAATGTGGGCCGCCCCTCTTGGTTTTTTGTGGGGGTTCTGGGGATTTAATCCACATACTCATGCTTACAGAGCAGTCGCTCTACTGACTGCGCCATCTCCCCAGCTGCATTCAGCTTAAATTTAAGAAGAAAAATATCTCTGTAAGTGCACGCTTCTTTTGTCCTTTCTATTACTGAGTTATAGGCTTATACTTTCACAGGTTCAGTTGCTATCCAAACTGGAAATTTTTATACCATGTGCTTTATGTTGTAGGCACTGAGACTAACTTAAGGGGCATTGGTAGTCTTGGCAATGTTTAAAGGTCAGGTTATACACACCATGAAAGAATCTGTGCACGGCTGTCTTTGATACAGCAGTGTGGGCATGCCTGGAGTACTCACATTCAAACTGAAGGGCGGGTTTATTATTTTCAGCTACACATCTGAGCCAAGTAAGAATAAAGGATCTACACAGGAAAACATTACAACTTAAAAACCTGAATTTCATAAGGTTGAAATTGGTCAAAATATTTTGTGAAGCTTTAATTACTTCCTTTGTGGTTACAAAGACACTGGAATAATTGCCATTTCATTTTTACTAAGATGTGTCTTATGTTCAGAATGCCCGCTGACAGTTTCAGGTGAATTTGCAAATGCACGTTCCACTGTTAATGAAGAGACTATTCATGAATGGCAGTGGACTGGGTTCCTTAGCATGATACTTAGACATTATGCCTAGTTCTTTCCTGACTTGCTGCCTTCTAGATGTAGTAACTGATAATAGGACAGATTGGAGTTTCTATAAGGGTAGTGAATTGGTTTTATTTTTATTTTAAATGTAAGTTTTGATGCACATGATTTTTAAAAGGTTTATGTGTATGAGTATTTTGGATGATTCTTAGACATAATGCCTAGTTCCTTACTGACTTTCTGCCTTCTGGATCTAGTAACTGATAATAGGAACAGATTGGACTCTCTATAAAGGTAATTTTTTTTATATTTCATTTGTTTTTCATTTTAACGTTAAGTTTTGATGCACGTGTTGTTTTAAAAAGTTTAAATGTATGAATGTTTTGCCTGCACATAAATACACCATATACATGCAGTGTTCATAGAGGCCAGAAGAGGGTGTCTGATACCCTGGAACTGGAATTACAGATGGTTATGAGCTCCCATGTACATGTTGAGAACCAAAACCAGGTCCACTATAAGAACAGCAGGTGTTCATAACCCCTGAGCCATCTCTCCAGTCCTTATGTGCAGATTTTAATGCTCAGTAGATACCTAATATTTATTAGCTAAACATTAATAGCGAGTGGGCCCTGATGAGATGACTTAGTAGGTATGTGAGGGCATGAGCTTGGATTCCTAACACCTATGTTAAAAAACCAGGCTTGGTGGCATATGGCAGCAATCCCACTGATGGGGAGGCAGAGGCACGAGGATTCTGGGGGCTTCATGACAAAGTTGGTGTCTTCCAAGTTCAGTGGGAAGTGAAAGTAAGAGAGGAAGACACTTGATGTCTACCTCTGGCCTCTATAGATATCCAAGCACACTGACACAAACACACATGCATGCACAGCACACACACACACAGGAATTAATAGTGGGTCGACACATGCAGGCATGTTTCTTAAGACTTTTTAACATAGGAATAATTTCCTGACTATGTCATCTATGTCTTTATGCCTGCTAGTTACTTTTGTTTTGCTTTTCAGTCTGGTACTGAGTGGGATTTTAGATCATGTCTGGAAACTCTGTGGATTATGAGCAAAGATTGTGGAAGCCAAGACAGAATGAACCTCGACGGTGTCATGGAGAATAAGTGGAAGGAGATTCTGACATTTGATGATAGGAATTTAAAGGATTCTCCTCTTTGCGGCATCTATGATTATGGTCTTGAGAGGCTTTCACCTGTTCAGCAGAGAGCTATTATCACTTGTATTAAGGGGTGCGATGTGATTAGTTAGGCCACGTACTGACAAGACAACCACATTTGCTATTTCCCTTCTGCAAGAGATAGAGATTGAGTTCAAGGAGACCCAGTTGCTAGCACTGGTGTCCACCAGAGAACTGATCCAAAGGTAGTAATGATGCATGGAGACTAAATGAGAGAAACTTCTTTACCTACATTGTAGTAACAGGTGCTAGAAATGAGATGGAGAATTTACAGACTGAAGCCCTACATGTTGTTGGCACACCATGGAGAATGCTTGATATGCTTAAATAGAAGACATCTTTCTCCAAAATGGATTAAAAAGTTTGTTTTGAGCAAAGAAAATTAAATATCTATGAGAGTTACTCCATTTTTTTTTTTAGCTTTCTGCAGTGATATTAACTGATATGTTATAAGTAAAAAATGTTCATGGGAGATTCAATGTGAAGTCTACTAAAGAAGGAACAATTGGTCCTGGAAGGAATCAAGCATTTTTCTATAAACGTTTAAAGGAGTGGGAGTTGGACATGCGTCATGACTTATATGAGACTATTATACAGGTTGCTATTTTTCCCAGTACAAGGTGCAAAGTGGACTAGCTCCAATGAGAAAGTGTAAGCTGGGTACTTCACAATGTCTGCTTTGTATGGTGACCAGAAAGAGATGCCATCATTAGGGAACTCTGATCAGGGAAAACTGTGCACTGATCTCTACTGACTTGTGAGATCCTGGAACTGATGTCCACAGGCGTCTTTCATTATTAACTATGATCTACCTACAGATGGTGAAAACTGTATTTGAAGAATTGGGAGAGGGGTTGATTTGGGTAGAGATTTGTGGCTATAAACTTTTTTTCTGAAGAGGACAAAAGGATTCTTCATGACAATATAACAGAGGAAATGCCTATGAATGTGGCTGACCTTATTTAATTCCAGGGATAAGATAGCTTCGAATGCCCTGCTGCTGAATAGGTGATGGCAATTTGCATTGTGCTTTTTGAGAATATCTGAATCCTCTCTTAGTGTTTATAACAGATCTTAAATTCAGATTCTGACAACAAAGAGGCTTTTGTCCTGAGTTCCTTTTAGGAGAAGCATTAGATTAATCTTCTTTGCAGTTTGAATATTTGGGTGGATCTTAGAGACTATAAAACCGCTTAGAAATGTATTTCATTTTTCAAGGGGGCTAGAGACATGGCTGAGTAGTTAAGGGCACTGGTTCCTCTTGCAGAAGACCCAGGTTCAAATTCAGGTACCCACATGGCAGCTAACAAGCATCTATAACTCCAGTTACAGGGAATCTGACACCTTCTTCTGTCCTCCTCAATTGATCACAGCACAACAGAGATGCACTTACATACATTCAGTCATAGCACTCATTCAAATAGAATAAAAATAAATAAATAATTAAAAAAATATTTCCTAGTTTGGTAGTGATAATTGCATTAGACATTTTCTGTCATTTAATAACATAGTTGTGGATTAAAAATGTAAAAGTTGCATAAACTCAGTCAACTTGTAAAATGAGGTATCTGCCTTTACAGTATTTGCCCTTAGTATGAATAGAAAGCCCTTTAAAAGTGATTTGCTTAGCAATCATTTGAATATTTTTTGTTTGGCATTGCATTTAATTCAATAAAACAATTTTCCCTTTTTATTGTTTTTTTTTGCAAATTTCATGCAATATATTTTGATCATATTTACAACCTCTCCCCTATCTGCGTGCCTGCCTTACCATACTCCCAATATATACATATATATATTATATGTATAGATATATATTTAGACCTATGATGTATTTGTGCATATAGGGTCAAATTTATGCCCTGAAATGTCCTCCAGTGTGGGTCCATTAACTGGAGCCTCATTAATATACTAGAAGTCACCCCATAAAAGAAACTGATTCTCTCCTCCCAGAAGCCATGTTTTTTTTCAATAGTTCCTCAGTTAAGGTTGGGATGTCCCCAGTTCTCATCTATGCTGGGATTTTGTCTGGCTTGAGCTGGCATTGTGCTTGTGCATGCTGACACCACTGCTAAGTTCGTATACGCAACTTCCCTGATGTATGGAAAACCTGTATCCATGTGGTCATTCACCTTCTCTGGCTCCTGCAGTCTTTCTGCTCCATTTTCTGCAATGATCCCTGCGCCTTGGGAAGCAGGAGTTTGACATAGGTATCCTATTCAAGGTTAAGCACTCTGTAACCTCTTTTCTCTACAAGTTGACTAGCTGTGGGTCTCTGCTAATCACCATCTGCTAATAAGGAAATTTTTCTGGTGAGAGTTGAGAGATAACCTTTGTCTATGGGTATAACAATAAATCATTAAGAATCACTTCAATACTTTATCTATTCAGCAGAATAATAGTATTAGGTTCTCCCTTGTGTCCGGTGACCTCTCTAGTCTCAGGTTCCTAGGCCTGATATCAATGTCAGGTATAGTCCCTATGTCATGAAATGGACTTTGGATCCAATTAGAAAGTGGTTTGTTACTCCCTTCTCACTGACACCATGTTGCACCAGTGTTCTTAAACTGCAAAGTCAATTGTTACTGCAATGTATAAGATTCACAGCTCGGTAAGGCAGATAATTTTCTACTCAGGTAGCATGCAGAGACTTCCAGCACTATGAAAGTTTGCCAGGACAGATGGAACTTTGAAGTTAGTACCTGCTTGATTTCTCCTTGTTTATTTTACAGCTCATATATGTATTGTCTTCAGCAATAGAGTCTTACCAATAAGTTTTGTTGGGTAGCCAAGAGCAGGGTCAATGGCCAGTATTGCTTGAGGGTTTATGGAATCCCTGGCCAATAGCTTCAAAAGATAGGGTACATCCCTGGCATTGAACTTTTACTTTTGCAGCCTATTGTGTCTAATAGAAGGCAATGTCCCCCTGTTATAAGGTAACTTATTTTAATCTCTTTTTATAATGTATAAGTATATACTTTAAGAGGTTTCTACAGTGGTAGGTTCCCATATGCTTTTTTTTATTTCCTAAATGTGTTTGGTTTTGATTATTTCTCCTGATACTCCCTCCTCTGCCTTGGCCTCCTTCCCCACTCCAGTGAACCCTTTCTACTCTGTTACTCGCCTCCCCCCATTTTTATCACTGCATTATATTCACTCCCCCAAGCATTCTGCCCCTTAAGGCCACTTATTTGTTTGCTGACTTCTGGAATTTATAATTCTTCCTTAGACTTTTACTTTCTCTGCTCTAGAAGTTCTTTTCTATTGTCTGATTTTGATTAGCATTCTTAACAGAATTCCAGCCTCCATGCCATACTCTTGAATTATTTCTAATAATTTATCTTTTCACTCTGTATTTTTACTTGCACTTTGTCAAGTTCTACAATCTTTTTTGTTGGAGAACATACATTTTTTTATCAGAAAATAGGAAATGTGGTAAACAGCCCTTATGGTTGTGGGTTTATTTTCTGCTAGCAAGGAGACAGACTGTGCTTAGTGCTGCCTTTTCCCTGTAAGGCTTAGGGATGCCCCAGCTCTCTACTACATTTATGTCTGTCTCCAGTCTTAAATTTGGGCCCAACCAAAATTTTCTACCATCATGGTGAAATTCTTTCAGCTGAAGTCTTTTAAGCTCTAACCCATTGCTTGCGAACCAGAGCCTTGCTGAGGTATGAGGCTTCGGGACACAAGGGCATCCTGTTTTGTTCTTTAAGCTTCTCATTACGTCTCAGTATCTGGCTTGACTGTCTCAAAACTCTAACGCTTCCCGTCTTGAGTCCCTCCTCAGTCTTAGCATCTCAACTCTAATTTAGAAGCCCCGAGCTCGTGTTGGTTTCCTCTCTCTCATAGTTCTTTGGTATTTCCCTTAATCAAAACAAGAAGGTTGGAAGCAGCCACCATGCGGAATTCCTTTTCACCACTCGATTCAGGGTGGACTGAAGTACTGAGAAGTGTGGGCCACGCGGTCTGACAGGAGAACGTCAATGCGTGTGCATTCTTGTGAAGGATCTAGCTTACTCTTGGCCTTGTTTTCTGTTTTTCTCTTCTTCCTGGCTAGCCTGGAGTTAGCGCTGTGCTGGACAGCGTTAGTATCAACTTGACACACCTGGGTTGAGGGAGTCTCAATGAGGGAGCTGCCTCTATTGGACAGGCCTGTGACCAGATCTGTGGAGTATTCTGGGTATTCTCTTGATTGCTGGGTGATGTGGGAGGGCCCAGCCCACTGCGGGTGGTGCCACCCTGGGCGGGTTGTTCTGTATTATATAAGAAAGCAGGCTGAGCATGGACCCTGGGCACAGACAGTAAGCAGTGCTCCTCCATGGCCTGTGCTTCAGCTCCTGCCTCCAGGTCCCTGCCCTGAGTTCCTGTATTGGGCTCCCTCGGTGATGAACTGTGACTTGAGATATGCACAATAAAATAAACCTTTTCTCCCTAAGTTGGTTTTGATCAGAGTTTCTTTTGTCTCAGTGATTGAAGGCAAACGAGAATAACAGTCTTCTTTATCTCGTGCTGTTACTTTCACATCCACCTCACCAAAGACCCATTGAATTAAAGCTGACTGACCATGGACTGAAACTTAGGCGAAATAACTCTTTCCTCTTCTAAGTTTATTATTTTCAAGTATTTTGTCACAGCAAAGGAAACTGACTAACATATCTGCTTATTCTCTCTCTCTCTCTGTATGTATGTATTTATTTATTAATACAGATTGACTATAGGGCTTTGTGCACTATAAGCAAATGACCTGACACTGGGCTACATGACCAGACCTTTTTTAACTTTTTTTCATTATTTAAAATAAGAATAAGGATAACCTCTGAGATTTAGTTTGCATAATCATGAAAAATATTTTCTTGATTTTATAAAATCTTTAACAGTCTCTAGTGCTATTTTATTTTTTTCTATCAGTTTATTTTAAATTTTAATTCCATAATTCCCTGAAAGAGGCTATGAAGAACTGGCCTTTCTCATTCCATAGGAATTGCAGTGTCTTGCCAAAATCTCACCTGTAAGTAACGGAAGCAGAGCCTGACTCAGTTCATTCCCTCTGTTGTCGTCTAGTGCCTCGGCAGACTTGGAGTTTTCAGCCATAGCCATGTTGAGAGTACCCATTCTTTTTGGGAGGGCCTAGTGGAGGTGTGAATTAGGAATTCTCTTCTTGCTCACCACTAGCCTTATACTTTCTGTGGGTTGCGGAATGCTGTCCTCTGAGCTTATGGCTTCACCATCTTAATCAGAGGAGCTGCGACTACCTTGTATCAAAGAAGTTTGGACAACTTGATCCTCTCTCAGAGGAGGGGACAGGGAGGGCCGTCAGAGTTGCGCCTTAGATTCACCTACTTCTTCCTCCTGCTCACTTTTGCCTCTTCCCTGGAGGTGCTGGAAGATAGACATAGTGCAAAGTTAACTGAATGGGAACTCCTTCTAAGTAGCCTACTGGAGTTTGTTACCCCTGGTGGACTTTTCTGTGATGTGGCTCTTTGGGGGTCACTCAGACTCCTGTAAATAACTCTTTACAAAACTAGAAGTTAGTGGAATAGCCTTGGTCTGTGTTTGGTACCCTATCTAGGGTAATTAGACACTTTTTCACAGCTCCCTAGTGAAATGTTCAGACAACATTATCTCAAGCTGTTTATCTTGCTGAAATGAATATTAAAACTCACAACACTTGCTATATCCCAGCTGATTGATAGAGAATTCAAATCCTTTTGGCATTAGTCTCCAGCATTTTTGTTCACAGTACCTGGGAAAACTAGGATGAATACTTTGAAGGAAACTGAATCCCCATATGACTCTTTCAATTCTGACTTCATTTTCAATTTGAAAATATTTCATAGAAACTTTGAAATCTCCACATGTATCACATCAGAATCACTGTATGGCGGTGATGTATTATAATCATAACTTATTTTCTAGCCTATGCTATTGTTGCAGTTTCTAATTATATTTTATTTCTGCTTTTGTTACCAAAAGCTTTATGGTATTTATGACCGTCAATGTACAAGTTAGCATTGAGCTATTGTGGATAAGTGAAGGAAGTCATATTTTTTGTTGAATTAAGGATGGGCTATTAAATAACAAAAGGACACATGAGAGATTTATTTACTTATAACCGTGCTTAATTTAGCTATTGATTTTTATAATTCATAGTGTACATATTTTTTTTCCTATCAAGACACTGTACTAGTGAAGTTTCAGTTATGAATGGATCAGGAGTAGTCATTTGATCTTTTCCTAACAGAACAGCTCTTTCCTGACCAAAGAGGTATCAGCAAGCACAAACCAAGAAGAGCACTTATATATCTATGTGAATTCCATCTAATTGGTCACAAAACTATTACACTTGAAAGGAGGCAAGAAATTTGTAATATATCATCCAAATGTCATACTTATCTGAAGCCAATTTATACATGTTGTGTTTCCTAATAAATTCTTATTTAATATTTTATCTTTTCTCTCTCACCCAAATAATAAGTTTAGGAAAGAGGATTTCATAATTTTAAGGAGGAAAATACCCACACATGCTTTCAGCTCCTCTGAGGAACATTCTTTCTCATGTATGTATTCTTTCTAAATATATGAAAAATATACATTTACTCTTACAGATTGCAAGTTGGAGTTTTCAAAGCTCTAGAAGCAGATATGTTCACTGCTGTTCAGACTTGCTAGGTCAAGGAACGTAGTTGTCTTTTTCTGACAAATATTATTTTTAACACTTATATTTGTATAAACAATGAAATAATTAAGAAAAGAACTATAAAGTCTCCCAATAAATCTGCTGGAGTTGTGTGTTTCTATTTAAAAACATTATAAAGATTAGTGTTTAGTTCCCTATAGGATGGACACTTTCTTTTTCAAATTTTTTTTTCATGAAATAGTAGGTTTTAAACTGAATGCCTAGTATTTCTGGAATATTTCTAAGAATTGTCACAGGGAATGGGGAAAGAACACGACAAAGGCTTTTAACCACTTGCCTCAGCCCAAGTAGAGTTTTTTTATATGTCTTCTTTCGTTATTAGAAAAGCAAAGATCTTATGGCCAAAATAGTAGCACAGTTCAAAGGCCACAATTATTTTTTCAGCTAATATTTCATATCCCAATAATTTCATTTTAAGTTTTTAAGATTTATTTTACTTTTAGTGATCTGCAATTGTAGGTGTCTGTGTGTGGGTACCTACATGTGACCTCAGGTGCTTTTGTAGTCTAGAGGCTCTAGATCCACTGTACCTAGAGTTATTGGCAGTAACCATATAACCTGTCTGACATAGGTCCTGGAAAGCAAATTCAGGTCTTCTGTAAGAACATTACACACTCAACCTATGACCAGCGCCAGAAAAATATTTTCAAAAGAAATGGTGTTGAGGTATTCCATGTCACATAGTAACATGAAACTAATTTAATGATATGCTTATAGATGTTGAAAGTTTTTAATAGTACTAAATATGTGAGAAAAAAATGATAAGCCTGAGAGCTCACCAAAGAAACTGATTAATATTTCATACATTTTCAGTATGCAAAGCTGTAAGAACACTGGATTCTCCTTCCTGCAAGGCTGTTATTCCATATTAAACTTGTCATTATTATTAGAAGGTGTCTCTGTCCTTCATTCTGGGTCCATCCATTGGTGCCCTGTTAACCTACCAAGAGTCCCAAACTTGAAAGAAGATTGTTTTAGCTCTTCCACTTAGCTTTCTATTGCCACAAGTTCCTCAGGTGGAGTTATAGTTTCTTATCCATTTCCTCATGTTTATTCTGGAATTTTTTTTCTGATTACTGTTTGTATGAGTCTTGTGTATCCCCTCATAGTTGCTGTGAGTTCATATGAGTAACTGCCAGTTGTCCAGAAGAGTTTCTTGTGGTCATCTACCAAGTCTGGCTTTTACAATCTTTTGTTCCCTGATAGCAATGATGATCCAATGGATTACAATCCAATGATCCCTGAGACTTGGGAGGCATAAATTTGATATAGATGTCCTATCCAGGAATATGCTGTCTGCACTCTCTTATTCTCTATAGGTTGGCCAGTTGTGGTTTTCTGTGTTAATCACCATCTGCTGTATGAGGAAAATTCTCTGATGAGACTTGAGAGAGGCATTTATCTATGGGTATGACAATAAGTCATTAGGAGTCAGTCTAATATGATAACTATTAGGATAAAACTAGTATTAGGTTCTCTCCTGTTTCCTATTACCTGACTGGCCTCAGGTTTCTAAGCCTATTATCAATGTCAGGTACAAGCTTCAAGGCCAGTTGTTATTGTAGTTCACAGGATTTAAAGCTGGGTAAGGATAATTTTCCTTCCAGTAACATTCACAGCACCTTCCAGCACTATGGACACCAGCCAGTAGAGATGAGTCTCTGAAGCCAGCACCAGCTTGATTTCTCCTGGTTGTTTTACAGCTTGTTGCATAGAAAAGCAGTTTCCTGTCTGTCTACTATAAAGGATGTACTTCCAAATGTGATTGACATCCAACTAACCAATGACTTAAGAGGGGGGAGGTTTAGCGGAAACTCAGGGAAGGCTGGGAAGGAGAGAGGTGGGCTTGATGGCACGTCTTCATCTTGGGTGCATGTTCCCTAGTTCTGGGATGACTTGTGACCAAAATGAAGGCTCCACTATATGAAATCTCCATGTCGCTCTCTCCCTTGTAAATAACATGGAATAAACTAATTTCTCTAAAACAACATTCTCTGTATGCTCAGTCGGTTCAAACCTGGGGGTGGGGTGAGGCTGAATGCTGGACCTCACCATGAGAGAATTCATGATACACAGCTCATGTTTGTATGCAGTATCTTCAGCAACAGTGTCTTACTACTCAGTTCTGGTGAGTGACCAAGAGCAAGTACAATGGCCAGTACAGTGGAGTCCCTTCCTACACTAAGGTTCTAGGTAGGCTGGTGCAGGCATGTGAAGGAGGAAATGAAAACATCAGACTAGGAAGAGTTAAAAGGAGTGGGGAGTAGAAGGCTAGAGCAGAGAAGAGAGCACAGGGAGGGCCAAGTATCACCAGCAGCCTTTAGAAAAAGCCACAGGGAAACCCACCTCTACAGAAGCTTCCTAAAGTATATACATATGCATCATAAAAAGAGATTAAGAGGATTTCTCTTATTACAAGGGGGACATTGCTCCTTTTAGACATCTTATACTAATGAAAAACCAAGATAAAATTTTAGTTTTAATTTGCATTTCCTTGAAGGCTAAAGTTGTTGAAATTCTAAAAATGATTTCCCAGACACTTGTGTTTCATCTTTTGGGAACTCCCTGTTTACTTCCGTGACCCAGTTTTAATTTATTTTACTCAAGATTTCTTTTAGTTCTTTGTGGATTCTAGATACTAATTTCCCGTCAGAGGTATAGCTGGTAAAGATATTTTTTTCCACGCTGTAGGCTTCTTCTTCAATTGAACAATTGTGCTCTTTGCTGTACAGAGAAGCTTTTTAGTTTCAAGAGGTCCCACTTGTCAACTGCTAGATTTAATTACTGCACTAAAGGAGTCCTGGTTAGATAGTCCTTTCCTGTGTCTATAGCTTCCAGGGTGTTCCCGATTTCTCCCTTTTCAGATTTGGAGTACCAGGTCTTATGTTGAGATCCTTGATCTATTTGGAGTTGAGTCTTGTGCCGGGAGAGAGATGGGAATCTGCATGTGGAAGACCACATGCAGCAGTTCAGGTTGACCAGCACCAAAATGGACATGAGCTCTTCTTCTCCAGTGTGTATTTTCAGGTTATTTGTAGAAAATCAGGTGACTGCAAATGCATGGACTTAAATCTGTGTCCTCTTTCCTGTCCATTAATCAGTGTTTTAGTTTTCATTCCAGCACCCTGCTGATTTTACTATTATAATACTGTAATATAAACTAGATCAAGGATAGTAACATCTTCATCAATTCTTTTATTGTTTAGGATTGTTTTGACTATCTTGTTTTTTTTTGTGTGTGTTTCCATATAAAAATTTAATGATATTCTTCACAGGTTAGAGCCCATACCTGATAGTGATATCAGGCTTAGGAACTGTGACTAGATAGGCCATGTGCCATATGAGAGGACCTCCTCCTATTATTCTACTGAATAGACATAGTAATAAAAAAAGTCCTAATGGCCCATAGATGAATAAATCTCTCTACTCTCACCAGAGAAGCTTCCTCATGCACCAGATGGTGATGAATACAGAGAACCACAGCTGGTTAATGTGCAGAGAATAAGCGACTTCAAAATGCTTAGTCCTGAATAAGACACCTCTATCAAACTTCCCAAGAGTAAGATTTCATTATGGAAGAGGGATTAGAAATACTGTCACAGTCAGAGGTGTTGAATGACCACAAGGAAACTGTTCTTCAGACAGCTTGGAAGTTACTCATATGGACATACAGCAATGGAAGCAGCATGTACAAGTTCCACAAAATCTCTGGTCAGACAAAATCCAAGTATAGACGTTATAAGGAGCCATGAAGCTCCAATCCAAGCTGAGAGACTATTGATATCTTCTGGAAGAAGGAGAGATCATTTTCTTTAAGGGTGTGATGCTAGGTAGGTTGACTATGGGCTCCAGTGGACAGACCCACATCAAGGCATTTAGGGATGCAAATGTGGCTTAAAATGCCTTAAAAACATATATGATACAGTATATGAAACACTGTGAGGTGATTTAGGGGGTACATGTAGGTGAGGTGGTCTAAATATGATTAAAACACATTGTATGAAATTCTCAAAAACATCAATTACAAAAGAACTAGAATAATTCCAGCTTTCCATTGTAATTCCTACAACTTAAAGCAATCATGACACAAAAAGTGAAGCAAAGACAATCCAAAAGTACAATAAAAACATTCCAAAAATAATTTTAGCTCAGTATTTTGAAGCCACGTAAGAAATGTTAGTCACTAACAGATAAGTTATATTACAAAAGTACAGATAGGAAGTCCCTAAAATTCAATTTAAATCATTTTCCTTTCTTGTACCAAACATCCATTTGACATATTTCACCCTTTAATCTTAGACTTCATTTGGCTATGAGGCCTGCCAGATTCCCACCATGGCAACAGCACACAGACACAAAGGAAGGATGAATTATTGTCATTAATAACCCAGCTTATTCTCCCCCACCTCATTTAAACTAATGGACCATATGTGGCTATTTTCTTTCAACTGTATCCAAGAACATTTCAGCACAAAAGAGGGGGCTGTAAACTGTCATATGACCACAACCTTACATTTATTTTCCAATTAAGACAAGAAAACTAATGGTGAGTGTGATACTTTTCATCTGTCTTGATGAAAGTCATTCTTGATCAATAGAATAATTACATTTTTGTTGCTTAAAGTTTGGAAGGAGAATTTATTTCTAGGACTATTTCAAGGGTTTCCATGATTTGAAGATGTTATAATGAACAAATATAGGTAAACAATTCTAGTCCATGCTGCACAGGGAAGCTCATGTTTTTTCCTTGTTGGATAAGATTCAATTTGTCTCTGAAAAATCTTAAAATTTTATGTGCTTTGCAAACGTTTAGAGAACATAGAAATATAGAAAATGCATTTCAAGTAGTGCAGAGTTAAGTCAAGGAGTCCAACATGGGTCATTTTTAAGATGCAACAATTCATAAAAAGGAACTGGAATGTTCCATTCAGAAACTGAGTGGAGCTTGGTGGTGGTGTGGGGGGTCGGGGTATTGAATATTTCAAATTTGTTTGGAGTAAGGCAGGCAGTCTTCTCAGGAAAATGGCAAACATGAGGAAAAGATGGCCAGGGCACAAAAGTCAGATTTGGAATCTACAGGAGTGAGCAGAGGCTGTCTGACAGCATGCTGAGGAGAGCCCTGTGCTGCTTCTGACTTCAAGCCTGGATGACCTGGGCTGGCATCCTGGTACCCCAGCTCCTTCTGGAATGAGCCAGAGACATGGCTACTTTCAGTGGACAAGGGTCAGTCATGGACACAGCTTTGAGACACCAAGGCAGGAACATCAGCTCCGTGAATCTTGGACTCTGAGGTAGCGTGCCCACAGAGTGATCCTTCATAAAGTCACAGAAATGCTTTGATCCAGAACCACGGGGCAAGTCTTCCCTCACCAAGATCTGTCCAAGGTCTTTACAAAATATTGTTTTGAGACATGACCTAAGAGTCCCTAGAACTTGCTGTAAAGTCCAGACTTGCATCTTTCCAAATTAATGGGGTTTCTGGCATGTACCTCTGGTCCCTTCTATAGTTATCTAATATTGAAATCCATAGGGAATATTTAGCAGCAATAAACATCACAGGGATTGGTATCCATTCTGTCTAGTTAGTTCCTCACAGGCTGGGATTGTAAGTGTTCATTTATAGAAGAAGACCGACTTACAGTCAGATTTATTGAAGGTCAAAATTTCTAGATTGAAAAAAAATGAATTCAACAAAGTCTGTAGCCTGCATATAAAAACAAAAAAAGAGATAAAAGACCTGTGATAGCTCTGAATAGGCTGAAATCTAAGTTGTTTTTGGCAATGTTTACCCTTGGGATTTTTATCTACTTCAGATTATATCCAAGATACATGTGTAAGAAATCAAACAAGTATTTGAAACAAAAATTTAGTAATTGGAGAGGCAACACACATAATCCAACTGTCTGCCTTTTTCCCCTTACTCAGTTCATTGATTTTCACTAGATAAACTATCTGGAGATTTGACACTTTTAACTTGTTTGTAATCTGTTTTTCATAAGGAAGTATTCCTATAAGTTATTCCTATTGTCATTTTCTTTAACTCTAAGTTACAGAATAAAATGATTTTTAAACTATCCTCCATGATTCTTCCTCTTCCAAATGAAGAGTAGAAAGTACTGTGAATTATTATTTTTTGTAGGAATGACTTTTATAAATGGAAAAAATCTGGAGTAATGACTTTTAATTAATCCCCAGAAAAATCATGTGCTCTTTTATCTTGTGATCTATGCACTTGATCTTGTTTCCTGGGAATCTCAATTTGATGTTCCCCCAAAAAGATAATGAATGAATGTGGACAAGCTTAAGGAAGTGCACCCACCCATCTACGTTGCGTACAGTGGAAGGAAGGCTGACTTTGAATAAATTAGATATTCTAGAATTTGGGATGAAAAGGGAGGAAAGTCTGTTAAGATTACGATAGAGCCAAGGTTGTAATTCCACAATTGGAAGCTGGAGAAGCCATTTTGAATAAATTTATGGGTAGAGCCAGACTCAAGGACACAGTTCCAGCAAGACAGTTCAGTCAGCACAGTTTCAGGAGACAGATGGTTCCAACAAATACCTAAAGGGAGTGAGGAGCTTTTGATTTTTGGCTTATTTTTAAAGACTAAATTTAAGTGTTAGGCTTGTTGTTCAAGTAACTATAATGTTGGCATTATAACATCACAGTCTCTCTCATCTTCAATGCATCGGTTTAATAAATCAAACACAAGTCTTGATTATGTGGAGAAGTATGTAAGAAGCCCAAACCTTAGCTGAGGAACAATTGGCAACCTATAAGTGCTGGGAGAAAGAGAGCCAGTTTTCTTTAAGGGTGGGATGCTAGATAGGTTAACCAGGCTCGATGGATGGAGGCATATGTAGGACATTTGGGGACACAAAATTGACTAAACAGGGCTTAATGTATATAACAAAATATGAAAGATCTGGCAGGAGGGGGGCTATAAGGAGGTGCAGATGGAGAGTGAGTATAGATGTGATCAAAAGGTATTGTAAGAAACTCTTAAAATTCAATAAAAAAGAAAAAAATAGAATCGATAATCATCTTTCCATAACAGCTTGACATGAAGTTTCTTAATAAACTTTTAGCTTGTTTATTACTAAAATTCTTGACATGTAGATAAAATGGTATAGGCATATAGTAAGAGAAATAACAATAAATAACAAATTACTTTAAAATTAGCATAAATAAAATCCTATCTTGGGTAATTTCATCCATTTTGGTCAAGCCCACTGATGAATCTTAATCTTAACTCTTAATATTTACATGATCTAACCCTACTATTAGACCAAATTCTCCAAGAATGTTTCTATTGCTGTGTAAGGAAATGCAGTCAGATATACTGAAGCACACTTGACCTTGTTACAGCAGTGTCTATCATCTTGAAAGGAATTAGAAGCCGAGGTTGTAACGTTCCACGGCTTGGGTCAAATTCAGACATTAAAACTTACTAGCTTTCAAAAATTCAGTCTTCCTGTGGTTAGAGAGATGGCCCAGAAGTTTAGAGCACAGCTTCTTTGCTAGAGAGCTGCATTCAGTTCCCAGCACCAGCATGGTGACTAACAATGGTCTTCACTACAGTTCTGGGAGATTTGACGCTACCTTCTGGCTTCCTCAGATTTACATGCTTGGGTGCATACATGCAGGCAAAATATTCTTATCCATAAAAATAAAAATAAGAAAAGTGAATAAATCTAATCTTCTTTGAATTTGCAGTATTCTAATGTAGAATATGGGTTTAACAATAGAGGCAAACTAAGAGATTTTATGACAATGAATTGTGATCCCTTTAAACAAACAACCGTGTCCATGAAAATTTATCTACTATCGAGAAATGTTAATTTTTAAAAATGTCTTCAATGTTTGAGTTCAACTATGGTCTAATCACACCATTGTTACCTACTGACTTACTGCCCTGTGAATTATTTCAAGTAATGGGAACAAAACAGAGATGCTTTTCTGGTTACAGGCTAGCCATCAATAGACTTTTGATCTTTGATGTGGGCTGTGACCTTGCTAGGGAAAGGCAGGCATTTAGCACTCTTGATATGATGGAAATAATAAGTTAACCTTCAAAATGAGCGAGAATTTGGACAAAGGATGTCACGATAGAATATCTGCTTAGTACTCTTTATGAAAAGTTGATTATTATGGATTAACCCACCACATTAACAATACAATATTGAACTTCAGCTGTCACTTTTCATTCATGCTTGTTCTCATGAGGATTTCATTCTATTTCAGATGAAAAAATGCACTCATTGAACTGTTATATTCTGCAGTTTTCTTTTTCCTTTGTCACGGTGATTCTGAATATTCTTTGATGGGAGGTAAAGCAGTCATTCTTAGCAAGTGGTTGCTTACTTTGCAATGCTTTGCAATCCATGCCACCTACCTCCCAACTTTTTATTTACATTTTAAATAGGATGACCTGGAACTCAGTATGTAGTACAAGCTAGCCTCAAACTCATGGCAATTCCTCTGACTCAGACTTCCAAGTTCTGGAATTATAGCTGTGAGCTGCTATGCCTGCCCAAATTTTCCTTTGCTGTATGTTAAATTAGTTCATTGATTAGAGCCCTTCCCCATGACCCAGCCCCTTTCCCAAAGCTCTATCTCCGAACAGTAGATAGGGGACTGAGCTCTCAACACATGATAATTGGGAGGTGTTCCATAGTCAATACATAAAAATGTTCAATAGCACTATGTCTTTCATTGTAATGCCTATATAATTAATATTAAGAGTTTATTACAGCATATTCTCTCAGTAATGATTTAATTAGCACATTATATTGCATAATAATTATCAGCCTATTTCTAATGGGTTTTAATATGATATTATTTGAAATTTTCATTTTAACTATAACCATGTAGATGTTTTGTGTTTGAGTCAATCTCTGAGGCTTAGAAACATTCTTTTCTGCTTTTTCACTTAATCAGTAGTGAAAAGTAACCCATTCTTGCACCCCTAGACAGCATCATTATCTGTAAAGGAAGACTCACAGAGATACATCTTCCTGGACCTCAGAGCCCCCTTTGCCCCGCCCTCTAGTCCTCCCTCTGGCTCTCTGCCTCTGCCTCTGGCTCTTGAGGGGTGAGATTAATGGTGTCACCCACCATACCAGGCTCTTTAAAAGAATTTCTCAGTGTAAAGAGTGATTTAATATGGGATACAAAGGATTCACAAAAATATACTCTTTGCAACTAATTGTAATTTCCACAATCATCATTTTCTCTGATTGGAAAGTTGCACATTGCTTGGATTTTTCCTTGAAAAATAATGAGAAATTCCTTCTGAGAGACTCTACATCACTGTTTCTATATCCTTGCCTTATTTCATTAATGATTTCTCACAAAGCCTGAATGACAGAGTCTAGTCAAACAACACTGAAGCTTAGTGACTTTAATTGAAACCCAGGCAGTCTTATTTTAGGAAAACGTATAATCTCTAATATAGATGTAAATATTTTTGAAAAGTTCTGCATCATACAAAAGAATACGCATGTGAAAATCTCTTATATATCAAAGATATCTATATATATATATATAAATGCAGAAGTTGCTAAAATTTTTTTCCTAATTTCATCTCTTACCTTTTTCTAACTCATCAAATATGACACATGATCATGAAGTATGAATGTTTTTCAACAAAATTTAGTTCATGCATTAATAATGTTGACTTCTGTTCTCACTCTTCTGGGAAAAGCAAACTTCCCGGAACTCACAATGGCAAGGAGAAAATTTTCAGTGATGTGTAATCTCATTTGTTACACACAGACCAACTTATAGGGACTATCTAATCTTTATGTTCAAATAATGGTGTGAATAAGTGCATCAGGCAAGAATATGCAAGTGTGTTACTACTTACGAAGATTTGAGCACAGGTAGAGGAACAGGACTTGCATATGCTCAGAGAAACATGCAGGTGTATGCTTGTGTATAGTGTCATATATGTATATTATAGATATGTGCTAGTATATGGATCATATATAAAAGACACATTTTTATTTATATTTAACATACTATAATTGTCTTGATAGAAAGAAGAAAGAAAGGAAGGAAGAAAGAAAGAAGGAAAGAAAAAAGAAAGAAAAAAAGGAAAGAGTAATTCTGCAAACAAACAATATTCCAGAATCTAAAACTCTCTATCTTGCTTAAAAGGAACACACTGAAAGTCATGTTTGGCCTCATCCTTAGTTTCACAACATGCACAAGTAATTTTCAGTGCTGTAGAATGTATATAGGTCAAAGAAATACAAATATTCACTATTGTGTTCTCACCATGAAACCCTAGCCAGCCTGGAATTCACAGTATAGCCCAAGCTGGCCTTGAGCGTGGGGTGCTCCCCTTGTTTTTGCCGACCCAGTACTGGAATCAGAGACTTGCTCCTCCGCATCTTCCTTGAAAGCTATTCACTTTTAAGGAAACTTTTTGTTAAGGTGAAGCACAAATATCAATCACACACCAACCCTAGACTGCAGAGGATGCACTCTGTTCCAGAATAGCTGTGGAGTCGGCCCTCCCCAAGCAGAATATCTCTAGCTCCCAAGAATCCTGCACAGGAACCCCTCTAGTCATCCCATCATTTACACTGTTTTGACTTTTGATGCTGTCGGCTTGTTTTCCAACAGCAGTTTTGATTTGACTACTGCATGTTTACTAATTAAGATAGTAGAGTTGTGTTTGAAAAGGAAAACAAAAATCTAAATTAATACCAACTTGACTATGCAAATGGCTAGCAAGTAAGGAAGATCTAGTAACAAAGCTGGAAGCAGAATTAACACACTCAGTATACATACCATGTATCAGGAAGTACAAAGCAGCTCTTTCAGGGCATGGGCATCACTTCTTATAATGGAATCTCACACTTGGGAATCTGATTTCACCTCACTCTAAGACTTAATTCTTTACCCACAAGGCATTGATCATTGAGAGTTTGAAATAAATAACTCAAAGCTTAGCTCCAAAGACAGAAGCTGGTCCTAAGGAGAATTTGGGAATTTGAAGGGCAGCAGCAATTGTTGAAATCCCTTTTTGTCTGGGTTTTGCCTTTGTAAATATAATATTCACCTTTACTTTCTCCCAAGGATCATGAATAGGCCTGCATAGGAATTGGTCAATGAGCCGTGGAGAATAGGGATGGAATTAAATTGAGTGAAATAATTTCAGCGGCTGGGAACCCTTAACAGGCGTGTAAACAAGAAGGGCTTTGCTGAGAGGGCCTCACAGAGGCGCACTGGCCCTTATCTCCTCAAGATGGCCGCACTTGAGGCACTGTGGGTTTAATTTGAAACAGTCTCCCGGTGCGTCATTTCAATTTGATACCGTGCTCATTCCATTATGTTATTACTTTTAGCTTAGAATAAAAGGAAAAAAAAATGAAATAACAGTAATTTCATATTGGTTTTCATAGTAGCTCCAGGATTTGGATCTGTAACTAAAAAAAGGTCAGAGCGACTGCCTGTGATGCCTTCTATCTGTAGCAGAGTTCACAAACAACCCAGAGCATAGTAAAGGAATCAAGCCTAAAATTGTTTATAATGCATGTAGCTTTGTTTAAGTTTTGCTAATGATCAGGTCTGCTCTGCATCTTTCTTATCTAGTACAGTACTATTTTAAGTGTATTTTTGATGTGTGTGTGTGTATATATATATATATGTATGTTAGGAAAATCAGCCACAGTAGAGTAATGATCTGTGCCTTCCAAAGTTTGTGTTCTATGGGCATTTTCATTTCATTCTGCCATCATTTTCGGCTATCATTTTCTAGGATAGTCTTGACTGCTCATGCCGTGGTATTTGTGGTTGTCAGAGCAAGAAAGTTTTACACAGAGTTAACTGAGAAACACTTTAAGAGTAATTGATTCATATGCTGATGTTTTCAAATACATTTTTTAGCCGTTTGTGCATTTGTATAAAACTTTCAGAAATTCCAACAGTTTCTGAGTAAAGTTCCACTTTTCATAACTGATGTGCAGGTAAGGATGCTAGGACAGAGTGTTGATTTCAGCCCTGCATTGTTAATATTCCTCTACAACAGACTGACACAGTGTAGTGACTTTTTTTTAACATGGTGGGATGTAACCTCAAATTTCCTGTGCTCTAAGCACAGACATAACTATTGTAAATAAATATTTGATGAAATTTAATACCCATTTTAATCTTGCTATCCCCCACTCTGCGGTGGATATTTCTAGTTGCTAAGAAAGATATAAGGAAATAAAATCTAATTAAACCATTTAATTTTTGTATTTATCCTTGGGAATTCCATGTATATATAATTATATCTACCTCCCATTTCCTGCTCATAATCTGCCCAAATCACCTCAACATGTCCCTCTTTTAACTCTATGTCTTCCTTTGAAATCCACTATGTTTAGTTAGTGCTTCTAATATGTGAATTAAATATATTTAATTAATCAAATGCTTAAAAAAACCACAAATTTGATGAAATAAAATGAGATGAGTCTGTTTTTGGAATTCTATTTTGATTTTGAAGATTGTCCAATCAAACCTCATAAATAACAGGCTAGCTTCCATCAATGACAAGTGGTTTGGGTCTTTAAAATACTTTTTCAGGAAAGACTTTTCAGAAAAGATCAGGGAGTCCAGGTCAAATAAAAAACTTGTGAGGAGGGTTCCTTTTTCCTGTCCCTTTAGAACAGAAAAGGGACACCACTGTTTGTCTGGCCTGCTGCCTGTTTTCATAAATAAAGCTTGGTTGGAATACGGGCACACTATTCATTCTAGAAAAACCTGCATATGTAATATATGTTACCAATATTGTTGTCTAATTAAATTGCTTTGTTATTATCTGCAGAAGTGTGAGGAAGACACCATTGGCTCTGAGCTGGCAAATCTGATCACTCCTAGGCTATAAATTGAATAGAGTTCCCTGGAGAATTCTCTTTCCCAATATACTACACTGTATTTACAGAGACTCTCACTACAACTCCAGGGCCACTTTTTCTATCTGTGGTATATCAGAAGCATCCCTTAGATGTTGCTCTAGCATTTTGTGGAAATGGTTTATTTATTGAAATTTTCCTGAGCCTGGGACGTT
The DNA here is from genome assembly GCA_035773235.1 of Eospalax fontanierii. NCBI lineage: Eukaryota > Metazoa > Chordata > Mammalia > Rodentia > Spalacidae > Eospalax > Eospalax fontanierii. The sequence goes on along the minus strand of CM069535.1, from coordinate 67,777,528 downwards.
GTAAAATGAGCAATTGTAATATGTGTTCAGCATTTAAATTCTAATTCAAGCTCCAAAGTAAATTACAGGCATTTGGAATTAGAGTTACTATTGATAACGCATCAAAACCTGAAACAAAGCTTTGTAAAAACAGCTAGATACATAACAGCAAGGTCTTGTTATGTATCCTGTTTATGATTTGGGGTGAGAAAACAGTGGCTAGGTTTAGAGTTCTATTCAACAAAATTTTACTGAAATGTATAGAAGCTCACAAAATGGATAAAAATTCTAAGTGACTTTACTTTCCTGATACAATTAATAATAAAATTATATTTCTATTTTGGTAAACTATGAACAAGATTATGGGAAAGTAGAGAGTCATTAAAACTTAATATAAAAACCTTATGAAATCTTTTACAAATCTTTTTTCTTTCTAAATACAGCACACATCTTCATTTTGACACTTTTTATAGCCAGTATTTGTTATTCAGCATTTAGAAACTAATCTATGGAATTGATGAAATATTTTCATTTATTCCAGAAGTTCTTTATAGCAAGTAAACAGTATAGCATCATTATAAAGATGACAACCTCCTGTTAATCAGTAGTTGTTTAAACTATGGTGCACTAAAGATTAGATATTTGAAGGGAAATGAAGAACTTAGAGAAATATTAAAGAAATATTAATTTAGTTATTGAAAACAGAGTCTCTTTGGATGAGGTGAAACAGATTAATCATTATTCCTGATATCAGAATCTGAAGTTAAGTGGGGTTTCTCTACTGAAATTAGGATACTTGTTGAACACCACCATAAACTGCCTTAAAATATACAGAGGAACTTAATCTGAATGAAAGTCCAAGTATCCTCTAAGGTCAGTCAGTTGCTATTTTTACTTTAGCACTTACAAAATCCTGGAAGCATCACTGTTTTCCCAACTCTTCTCACTGAAGAGATTAAACGACAGTAAAAGAATATGAGTTTTAGTGTTTAAAAATCCAACTTTAATTGCCATCTCTACTTTGCCCTCCACAGTGGGATGACTGGTCCCCAGAAGCAGCATCAGAGTTGAGAGCATAAACGACTGAGCATGTCCTGGGCAGAGTGTCCACAACATGGACCCTTGTGTTAATACTCTTTACCATTGCTGGTGATGATGTTTTTCATTTTCTCACAGAACAAGAAATGTCTGTTCTTAATTACACTGCAGCTACTTTGTTTCTCTGAGTAAATGTAGAAGTTGACCCTGGTGTTCTTAGTTTAAAAAAAATCAATATTTGAGCTGATCATGATGGCACTTGCCTATAATCCCAGGACTCAGGAAGGAGAGGCAGGCAGACAGATCTCTGTGAGGTCTAGGCCAGCCTAGTCTACATAGCAAGTTCCAGGCCAGATGAGACTTCAGGAAGATCTTGTCCCTAAAAGAAATTAAGCAAAACAAAATCATGTTTTGCATGCACTTTTTAAATGCATAGTCTGTTTTTCATAATTTCATAGATATATAATTTTCTTTAAAAGTGTTTATATATATATATATGTGTGTGTGTGTGTGTGTGTGTGTGTGTGTGTGTGTGTATTGCTTACATGTATGTAAGTGCACCCATGTCATGCAATATCTGTAGAGGTCAGAAGAGGGTGTAAGATTGCTTTGGAAGTGGAGTTATGGATGATTGTTAGCCAACCTGTGGGTACTGAGAATTGAACTTAGGTCCTTTATAAGAGCAGCCAGTGAACCTAACCACTGAGCCATCTGTCCAGCCCCATATATATATATATATATATATATATATATATATATATATATAATGTTTTAATCAAATCCAACTCCCATTTCCTCCCCTCCAATCTCCCCTCACACTTTTCACTACCAACTTAATGTGCTCTCTCTCTAAAAACAAAAAAACCCACTGAGTTCACATAGCACTGCCTATATGTGCACATGTGTAAGACAATCTACTGGGGTGTGCAAAGACTTTGCATACAGTTTGAAGCTTTCTCCAAGGTTGTTCACTGAATTTTCTATGTGTAGTTCTGATTACTATAGTATTTCAAAATTTATAGGCATTGTTAACATTACTAACCCCTTATTAGAATATGAGGTGGCTTTATAACTAGGTACAATTGTATAGTGGCATTTCAAGAGTAAAGGGAGATTGAAATGTGAAATACTGAAGTCACTTGTCTAATATTTGATTCTCTTTGGATTCACAATGAAGAGATAAAGAAATGTCAAGTCTTAGGAAGAGAGGACCAGAAAGGAAAAGAAAATGTTAAAAGTCACTCAAATACAGCAGTGAGCCAAGCTCTGTGACATTAGTATTCTGGCACAGGAAGTACACTTAGCTTAGGATGCCTAAACTTTTTCATAAAGTCAAGAATCTTATCAGCATTTTAAAGTCATGAATAGCAGTGGACAAATCGCACTGCCTGGTACGTGATCTAAAAACATGAAACATTCAAACAAGAGCTTCTTTGAGGAAAAATAATTGAAAGCAAAACATTTATAAACAAACAACATCCTACAAGATGCTCATGGGAAGATTAAATTAGCCACTTATAAAAGCTTCTCTATCTACAAACTGATATTTTTTGAGTCTTTTGTCTTCTTCAGTAAACTTACTTTGTTTCTTTAAAGTCTGCTGTTTATACATGTATGTATGTATGCATGTATGTATGTATTCATTTTTCATTCACTTTTAAGGCAGTCTTTCATGTATTCCAGGTTGGCCTTGAACTTGGTATATGAAGATGACCCTGCTCTTGTCTCTAACTCCTGAGTTCTGTGATTATAGGCATGTATCACAATGCCTTATTTGGTTTATGCAGTCCTGGGGACTCAACCTAGTGTTTCATGAATGCTAAGTAAGCATTCTGTTAGCTTAGTCACTTGCTCAGCTGTTAGTTTGTACATGATTTCTCTTGGCACACACAAATACCCTCATGACATTTACATAAGTCGAGAAACCTGTACACATATACACTTAAAAAAACATTTTTGCTCTTTTTTGATCATTTCATAAAACGTATTTCAGTCATATTTAAACCCTCTTCCTCAGTCTCCGTCCCACATTTCTAATCTCCAACTTTGTGTCCTCTATTATTTTTTAAGGTCTGTCAAGTCTAAATTGTGTCCACGAATGTTCTTCAATGTAGGCACATCACCTGGAACCTGGTAAATCTGTGTGCAGCATACTCTAAAAGCAACCTGACTCTCTCACTCCCAGAAGCTACTAATTATCAGCAGTTCCTCGGTAGGGTTGGGACTTCTTGCCCAATTCCCATGCTGGGATTCTGTGGGCATGAGTTTGACAGGTCTTGTCCGTGCTGTCGCAGCTGCTGTGAGATCACATGTGCAACTCCCTTGCTGTCTGGAAACCTCTGTTTCCATGCTGTCATCCACCACCTCTGACCCTTAAAACCTTTCCTCTCCTTCTGCAATGATCCATGAGCCTTGGGAGGAGAGTGGTAATATAAATGGTTCACTTGGGACTGCACCCTCCATAGGCTCTTATTCTCTGAAAATGAACAATTGTGGGTCTGTGTATAAATATCTGTTGCATGAAGAAGCTTCTTTGGTGAGAGCTGAGAGATGCATTAATATATGGGTATAGAAATAAGTCATTAGGAGTCAATTTAATACTTTGGTCACTTAGCAGAATAATAGTTGTAGGTTCTCCTCTATGGCCTGTGACCTTCAAAAACACAGGCTCTTCTGGTAACGATGCCAGCTATGGGTTCCATTTTGTGAAGCAGGTGGTAAGTTCAATTAGAAAGTGTCTGATGACTCAGTTAACATTACAACAGATACTGAGGAAATGCAGAAAAACAAAAGAATGTGAACACTATATTCTACTATCCTGGAAAATCTAAAAGAAATGAATGAATTTCTAGATATGTATGACTTATCAAAATAAAACCACAATGAGTAAATGATTTAAATAGACTCATGACAAACAGTGAAATAGAAGCAATAATTGAAATAGGTGATTTGTTATTTTGCTTAGAGAAGCCAAAGTTTAATAGTGCAATATATGTAAGTCAATAAATGTCATAAAACATATAAATGGACTCAAAGACAAAAATTACGTTATCTCAATAGTTGTGGAAAAGACTTTGACAAAATTCAACACGCATTTATGTTAAAAGTCCTAAAGGGAACTGGACTGAAGGGAACATACATCAACATAATGAAAGTATATAGAACAAACCTACAGTCAATATCATTCTAAAGGGAGAAAAATGGGAAGTGTTCCCAATAAAATCAGGAAGAAGACAAGACTGTCCACTATCTCCACTCCTTTTTAATATAATGCTTGAACCCTTGCTAGAGCAATAAGAAAAGAAAAAGAAGTTAAAGGAGTACTAATCAGAAAAGAAGAGGTCAAATTATCCCTTTTTTGCAGATGACAGGCTATGAGATGCCCAAAATTCCAAGAGGAAACTCCTAGAATTACTAACATTTTCACTAAAGTGGCAGGTTACAAAATTAATCTACAAAAATCAGTAGCCTCTCTATATACCAATAACAAGCAATTGGAGAAAGAGTATAAGGAAACCTAGCAATTCGCAATCCCCCAGCCCCCACAAAAATCTCAGAATAAACCTAACCAAAGACTTAAAGATCTCTACAATGAAAATTTTAGATCATTAAAGAAAGAGATTGATGAGGATGCCAGACAATGGAGAGAGTTCACATGTTCATGGATTCGAAGAATTAATATTGTAAAAATAACCAAACTACCAAAAGCAATATATAAATTCAATGCAATTCCTATGATATTCTTTACAGAATTAGAAAAAAATAAATCTAAAATTCTTCTTACAGAAGCACAGAGGAACCAGGATAGCCAAAGCAACCCTAAACACAAAGAGCAATTGGAGGGGTGGGCTACTATATCCGATTTCAAACAAAATTAGAGAACTATAGTCATAAAATCAGCATGGTAGGGGTACAAAAGCAGACCCTTAAACCAATGGAATATAACTGAAGACTCAAATATGAGTACATGCTATTTCAGCCACCCGATATTTGATAAAGAGGCCAAGAATACTCACAAGAGGAAAGACAGCATCTTCAGGAAACGGTGTTGACAAAACTGGATCTCTAGAAGAATGAGACTAGTCCCTTATATTTCACCTTGCAAGAAAGTCAACTCCTAGTACATCAAAGACCTCAAAGTGAAACCTGAAACTCTGAAAATGTTAGAAGAAACATTGGCAGCACCATACAAGATATAGGTGTGTAGAAAACGACTTTCTAAATAAGACATCAGTTGCTCAGGAAGTAAGGTCAATAATCAAGAAGGTGGACTTCATTAAACTAAAACGCTTCTGTACATCAAAAGAAACAACAAAAGAAGTGAAGAAAAAAAAAAAAAAACAAAGAGTGGGAGAAAATCTTCAGTAGTGACACACCTGACAGAGATTTAATATCCAGAACATACAAAGAACTCCAAAGAAAAAGAATTGAGAAAACAAATGACCCAATTAAAAGATGGGCTAAGGATTTGTACAGAAAGTTCTCAAAAGAAGAAATAAAGATGGCTAGGAAACATCTTAAAAAATATTCAACATTGTTAATAATTAGGGAAATACAAATTAAACCACTTTAAGATTTCATCTTACCCCAATGTTAAGATCAACAGAATAAATAATATGGAATGCTGGAGAGGATGTGGGGAAAGAGGAATGTTCACTCACTGCTGGTGGGATTGTGAGCTCATGCAACCTGTATGGAAAACAGCCTGAAGAACTGTTCAAAAACTACAAATGAATCTACCATTTGACCCAGTTATACCACTCTTTGGCATACACCCAAAGTATGCATCCTATTTCAGAGATTCTTGTACATTCATATTTGTTGCTGCTCTTTTCATAAGAGATGGAAGCAACCTAATTGTCCCTCAACTTACCAGTGGATAATGAAAATGTGGTACCTTTACATATTGGAGTTCTACTCAGTGGTAAAGAAAGATGAAATCATGACATTTGCTGGTAAATGAATGGAAGTAGAAACTGTTGTGCGATGTGAAGTAACACAGACCCAGAAAAACAATGTATATTTTACCTCATTTGTGGGTCCTAGCACCAAGTCCCTATATATGAATGTATAACCTGATGTAACTGTAGGTACCAGGAAAATGGAAAGGAACCAAGGAAGTAAAGGGAAAGAAGGAACCTGAGAGAGAAGAACAGTAGGAGACAGAAGTTACTAATGGAGAAATAGATTAAATCAGGATATTTCAGTTGAAGAGGGGAGGGAAGATTGTACAAGGAAATATGGGGATAAAAGGAAGGAAGGAGCTCAGGAGAGGGGAGGGCACAGGAGACTAGTCTGCATGGGGGAAATGGTGGAAATGGGGACCTTTCAATGGGGAAGGCATGGACAGAAGACTGGACAAGGAGAGAGAAGAGGTGATGCCCAGTTAGTATAAAACACCAGAGGAAATCATATTTATTTAACAACCTAATGAAAATTTCCACATATAATATCTAGATGAGTCCATGTGCATAGCTGAAGGTTACATTACAAGAAACAGTGCCAGACAGGAGAAACATCCCTTTGAGTTTTTGGCCAGGGTAGTCCAGGAGACTCCCCAAATTACACAAGCTATTGCCATGGCCCTTGACTGCCTCTCGGAACTTGAAGGCAAGACCTTATTGCTGAAGACAGGTCATACTTCAGACAAAGGATTTGGAGCAATGGAGCTGGAACTGACTGGAAGCCACTTCCCCTGAAGTCTAGATCTCATAGCTCTGGAAAGCACTATGCAAACAGCTAAGGGAGACCATCAATCGATGGCCCAACACCAGGTTCATGACCAAATAACCATATCAAAGACCACCGCAACACACAGCATTGGTACATTCGTGGCACTTTTATCTTGGGAGTAATCAACAGTAACCTAACTGGATTTAAAGCCCACTCAGTAGGAGGAAACTCATATGTGGTGCTGTAAACATAGCCAAATACACATGACTAGAGAGGTCATAGAGCGAGAGAAAACCCTAAACCTGTCATATCCCCAGAAAAGAGTAATTTCTTTACATACAGACAGGTACCCTCGTCACCACTCATTAAAGAAGCATCTTTTGCAACATACAGAGATTATTAAAGTGTTCCACAACTGATCATATGCAGAGATTGTCTATGAATTGCCCAAACCTGAGTGGCACATCTACAGTGCAACTTCAATTCCTAAGGCCATAGAACACAGCACGAAGGGTAAAGAGGACACTGATGAATCTCTCAGTTCTCATCCGTGAAGCTCTCTCATGCAGCAGAGGGCCAGGAACACACAAGGTCACAAATGTCCAAAACATAGCAGATAAGAAAGAGTCTGCAGATTGTGGGTCCTTGGAGAGGACTCATTCACTCAGGGTTCAAGGATCATAGCGGAAGAGGGCACGGAAAGATTGTAAGACCCAGGGTGGAGGCACATTGCCATATGAAGAGTTCTACAGGCCCCCGAGACCTTGCTTATATGAACCTACAGCAATGGAGACAGCATGCCAAAGACCTATGTTAACTCAATCAGTCAAAAACCCAGCACAAAACTAGAAAATGGGCTGCACACCCCAATCTTAGTAGAAGCATTACTGACAGCTGATTACTACTGTGTGAAGAAAAGCTGATCTTCTTAAATGGAGGGATTCTAAATCAGCTGACTAGTCCCCAGCAGATGAATTTGCACTGAGGGTTGTCTGGGAACACTAATTTGACATGATAGGCCTTTACACAAACGGCAGAATGTGTAAATTCTGGGGCAAGGTTCAGGAGGGTGCCAATGGAGAAGTGGTCCAAAGATGATTAAGGTGTTTATAGGAAATACTAAAATTCAATAAAAAATTGCAAAAATAGTCAAACATGAATTCAAAGAAATATTCCTTTAAGACTCTAAGAGAATTTGTGTATGGTTATACTGGTTCATTTATATGTTGATTCATCAAAAATAATAAACAAATAAGTAATAATTTTCTTTAAAAAACAGAATTTTTTATTAATCATATTCAAAATCATATATGATTTTGTATTAATCATATTTATAAACAAATCCATGAATTCATTGCTAATCCTATCACTAAATGTGTGCAGTTGGATTATTTATGTTACTTGAATCTAATGATTTTGGAATCTAAGTTATTTGGAATATATGATATAGCCAGGTTTATTTATTTATACTTAATGCATTTTGGAGTCTACTGTTTGGTCTTTTAGAAGTCTGTTTCATTTTTAAATATAGTCAATTTTTACATGGTTCAAATTCAATAGCACATTATACTCTGATGCTTGAGCCAGGTGTAGTGACTCATTCCTTTAATCTCAGCTCTCAGGAGGCAGAGGCCAGCAGATCTCTGTGAGATAGAAGCCAGTTCATCTACATATCCAGGCCAACTGGGGCTACAGGGAGACCTGTCTCAAAAAGACCAAAAAATATTATGCCCAGCAAATTAATATCCCAGTATTATTTCACTGTCTCTGATTCCCCTATTATTTCTAGGAAATGATTTCAATGGTGAGAAAAAAATGCATTCCCTTTGGAAGTTTGATGTGCCTATAATATCAAAGTATTCATCTCTGAGGGTATTCATTAGAGACTATATCACCAACCCTACCCAATAAGAACAGAAACTAAAGCACAAAGTACAGGAAACAAATTGCTAATTTTTCTAGGAACTTTTCAGAAGCATAAGCTGTGATAGTCATAATAACTCCCTTCTTAATATATAATATAAAGTCTATACCCTGTGTCCCAGTAAAACAAAGTCTGGGACATCACTGAATGAGTTTGACTAGCTCTCATATGCATGTCAGATTCTCCTGGGGCAGGGTTAGATGGAGCTTTAATTTAGACCTCCCTGTGATGTTGTCATCCTGATGATGGATCTTTATTCTTGGAAACAGGGAATTTCTTTAAAGAGTTTTTTTCTGTGGACCATTGAAGGATGGGCTCACTTCTCAGGATCAGAGGTATTAAAAGACTAACATAGCCTTGGGCCCTCCTTTTGAAGTACCATGCACTGAGTGTGAAACCACAAAGAAGCTACAAAGCCTATCTTTTATATTTCTACCTTGAACTTCCATCTACTTAGGAATGCCACGTCATTTCTACCAGGTTTCCCTCATAAGGCCCTTTCAGAACACAAATAAAAGAATGAATACTGAATACTGGAGCTGAGCTTTTCCCATTCAACTTTCAGCTCTGTTAGCTTTCAATACCAGAAATGTATTTAAAACTGGATAAGGTTTGTTAATTCTTACATGCCACTGTCATTCATCCACGTAGAGAAGAATACAACCATATATATGTGATGATTTGCAATTCAAATGAAAGCGTTCCACTTTTGAGATGCAGTGTGTTGTAATCTGGAGGACAGGGAAGGCAAGAAGCAAACTTTCTCAGTCACCTTTCCTAAGAATATTGTAGATGGCATTTCTGGGAAGCTAGCTAAAGACTTTGTTATCTTCTTCAGAGTGCGTTATAAAGAAGATATTTTTGATGCGTTTATATTTATATTTCATTCTATTTGTGCCTTATAACAGCTTTCATAAAAATAGGTGCTTTTAAACGAACTTTTATTTTTAAAAGCAAGGAAGCAAAAGAAAAAGTTACTTTAAAATTTTTCAAGTGTTTGCATATTTTAAAGACCATTTTATGAATCTCATGTATAATTCTTCACATGCCTTATGGAATTTCTTTAAGAGGAAAGAACTTGATGTTCTTGGTTTAGAATCTCTCAACATATAACCCAAAACAATCAAAATGGACAAACCCATTTCAAGATGATTAAAACTAAATTTACTTACTGTCATTCAAAGAATGACCTTTTAATAGTGTCATAAAGACCTTTCATAAAGACTTAACTGAAAAGTAGACCATCTTAAACAAATAAGTATCCACATGCATTACATAATTTGACTTCATTTTAAGTGATTTGTGTTACTTTAATAAAATAGTGCATCTTGGCTAATTTAACAAATAGAAATTTATTTCCTCGTGGTTCCTCATGCTGAGAAATTGAGGCACTTGTATTTGGAACTTCCTTTTTACTCTGTTACCCCCAGTTGAAGGCAGAAAAGCAAAAAAAAACATATGACAAAGATAAAAAGAAACCTAATTAATTTATTTATAAGGAAGTTACTCTTGTATTAACAAATCCAACCCTTCAATAACAACATGAATCTACTCATCAGAACCAAGTATCTATGACCTAAATTGTGCCACTGGCTCTTCTTTCTAATTGCTGGACACTGGGAATCAAATTTCCCTGATGTGGACTGCTTAAGACAGTCTAATCACAATGCTCTACTTCTGGCCCTACCATGTTCGCATTCTTCTCATATGAAAACCACTGGGTTCTTCTCTGGGTATAACTTCAGTCAGGTATCTGTGAGACCCAAGGCATAATTCATTTTGAAGCAAACTGCCCTCTAACAATGTGCTTGCAAAATCAAAAGAAGTTGTGTACTTTCCAAGCACAGTAACAGCACAGATACAGGATAAATGCTATTCCAACAGGGATGATGGATCTCAAGTAACCTCACAACCCAGCAGGGCAATGAAATTTTAAGGCTTGAGAAGCAAACTGTTTTCATTCCATTTCTTTCCTTTTGTGCACACTGGGGTTGGGCTGGGGTTCTAGGGCTCAATCTATCCTCTTCCTCCGGCTTTTCTGAGTTCAGCTGTTCTTCATTCTTGGATGTGCGTTTGAAGCTCACCCATGCCAGCACTGGCAGCATACTAGATGTTTCTAGATTTTAAGGTCTCTGGAGTAGCTCCAGCTACTTGTGACATCACAGTGGCAGCATGCTAGATGTTTCTAGATTTTAAGGTCTATGGAGTAGTTCCAGCTGCTTGTGACATCACCTGGCAATAATAAAGACAAAACAAACAATGAAAAATGTTAGAGAAGAAAAGTGAAAGCTGCCCTACCTTTCTGAAACGGCAATTATAAAGAATGGATTTATTAAGGACAGAGGTAGAGTTATAGTCAGACTTTTGAAGTTAGTATAATTCATAAGTCTTTAAAATTAATTTGGTCAGACCTGATGCCACATGTGAACAAGACAGATGGAATCTGCCTTTGGGGTAGAAATGACAGGTGATGAGAGGGTTTCAAGAAGATGTTGGAGACTGGGGCTGAACACTTGCTGTTCTTCCAGAGGAACAGGTTCAATTCCAGCACCCACATGGTAACTAACAACTGGCCCTAACTCCCATTCCAGGGGATCCGATGCCCCCTTTTGACCTGTGCAGACATTGCACACACGTGATGCACTTACATAGATGCTGGCAAAATACTCAAACACATAAGATAAAAAATAATAAAAAATGTATAAAAAAAGATGTGGGAGACAGGACAAAAGTCAGTCTAGGAGTAGTGGTCATTGGCACATTGTGACATGGTTAGAAATCAAGGTATCTCCAGTTTCTATAGAGGCAGCACAGACAACTGTTCTCACGAAACTTACATTTCCTTGTTTGTAAAACTGGGATGATGATGTTTTACAACTTCCCTCCTTACAGAAATATTATTATTTTTGAATTAGATATCAAATAAAAATGCTTAGCTATATTAGAAGACATACAGAAAATACGCATGTGAGGGCCCTGGAATCCTATGTACTAATATTTACGTGATTAATGAAGACCACTGATGTGTTCACATAATGATATCTTGATTCTGGGCAATAAAATCTTTCATTTGAGAAATTGAATTGAGAGGCCTTCTTTCCATGATTTTATGAGGCACTGTATTATCTCAGTGTAATGTATAAATGATAACTGATACCAGGAAAGTAGAAGCCATTTCAAGAAAGAGTGTGGATAAAGAAAAGAGAAACGAGCTGAAGACGGAGCCTCCTAGGAGCAGGAATTCTTAGACAGCAGCATTAAAGAACTGATGTAGAGGACTAGGAGCCAATGCCACAGTGCTCAGCACTGCATGCAATTGAAAAAGCCACCAATTGTGACTCCCCATTGTTTGTATGGTAAAATCCCAGAGGTTCTTCAAGATTCAGACTGCAACTACTTCCACTTTCTGACATTAAACACATTTCAGTGCCTTTCCTTTGTGAGGACATCCTTCAATATTTGAACTTACAGTATTTGTTAAATTATCTTCAAGGAAGTAATAAGTTCAGGAAATGTGTTCTCTCTGGTCAATTCAACTTGCAATGTAGACTTGTAACTTTACAGATACAAACTAACATTTACTTTCATCTGAAAAAATTTCACATGGCCATAATAACAAAAGATAGAAGAGGAGATAAGTACCACATAAGAATTCTACATAATTCTACACACAAAGCATGAGGAACTACCACTATTTCACAACATAAATGGGAAAGTCCACCAAGTCTGATTTACAGCTATTTTAAACCATGTGAATATTTTTAATAAAAAGATAAGTGGTCAAAATAAGCATATAAATCCTGAACTGCATAAAATAATATCAACTGTCATAAGTTCAGAGCTGCTCAGCTATCTATTCTGGTATGATAGGAAGAAGATGTGGAGTTGTTCAGCCATCATCAATGGTGAGGCTAAGAAAAGATGGTAGGTATGAAAATTCCAGATGTCCAGGTGAAGAGTGCTTGTATCTCAGATCCTGTATCTTGCATAGCTCCTTCCTCCTTCTTGGGATTGGGGCTGCTACAGAGGTAACATTATTTTGTTCCTGAATCAGTTAGGGAATACAGTGATTTTATTTTAGTTCTATTAATGTAACCAGTTCAGACTCAAACATAGTTGCCCACAGCCCCTAAATCCTTTCACAGACATCAACAATTTGCAATCATAGTGGACTGACACTTGCCTTTCTTTGAGCTTATTTCTTAGAAACTTCAAAGTTGAGCATGCAAAGAGAGTATTCATTGGAAACATATGTTATTCTTTAAAAACATAAGCATCAATGGGTCTATGAAAAGCTGAGTATGAGGTAAAATAAATTTGTAAAAGTATTTATTTGTTCTCACATTTATCAACAGAAATTTTGCTTTATGTCTTTGAAATTTTGTTGTGGATTATTATTGGTTGATGTTAGACAGGAAAAGTAGCAGTTGGAAACTGAAAGATTAAAATTCATGGAATTCATTCAAATGCATATTGTAAATAAACATAAAGATATAGACGCTATATGTGTAGTATAAGTATGCATATAACTTGTAAGTACATGTATACAATAATTTTGACTCTGGATTGTTCCTTTCAACAGGGATCAGTGGGTAACAGCACTTTCTCTGCAAGCATGAGGACCTGAGTTTGAATTCCTAGACCTCCTAAAAAAACAGTCATGGATGTAATGCCTGTAACCACAGCATTATGGGGCCAGACAGGAGATCCCAAGAACTTGTTGGTCAAACAGCCTAGCCAAATGGCAACCTTCTGGTTCAATGAGAGACACTATCTCAAGGCAATAAGGCAGAAAACTAAAAAGGAAAACACCTGGTATCCTGTTCTGGCTGGACAAACATGTGCACACAATCACATGCATGTAACATACACATAAGAATATTTATGTTTCCTTTGGAAAAGTAAATGGTTTTCTTGGAAAAAAAACGATAAAATATAAATATGTTAGTGGAATTTCAGTGAACATACATACATATTTGTTAAACATGAAACATGTAAAACTCAGCATATTGAAAATTATGTGCCATATATTAAACTCAGATGCTTGGCATAGTATGAAGACAAAGTCCCTGGCTAGTGGCAATGGAAATAGTCTGTAGTCTGTAATGCTTCAGTTTCTTTCTATGACTCCATTAATACTGCTTTGTTATAAGAGTTGAAAGAAAGACTTAGTCTGTTGATGCCCCTCTGCCTCATAGAATCTGATTTGCATAAGGGTTACAGCAGCTTCCCCTCCACCAACACAATAACCATTATTCTACATTAGAAAGCACCTAATCTCAAGTTTTCTACACCAAGCACACAATTTTACACACAGCTCTTGTTTGCTTATTTTATTTTCCCAGACTTTCCAAAGATAAGAATAATACTTTTTTCTAAGAGAGGTAAGATGTTCTTGTAGCTGCCTTATAAAATTCCAGCAACTTCATTCAATAAATTTCTTGGAGAGTCCCAATTATTGTAATTATTTTCAAGCATCAACAAAAGCATAGAATGCTTTCTGATCACATTAATATTGAAAGAGTTTTCTTCAGAAAAATAGTGGAAACCACAGTTACGGAAATAAGATGGTGGGAGTAGTCAGTGCTTAATATAAATGTGAAGATTTTGGGACGTTCTGCTCTTTAATGACAGTCACATTTTAACCAATGTAAAAGAAAATAATATTTTTAATCCTTATACACTATATAGGCTGTCTTATTATTTATCTATATTACAAACATACCATCTTTTTTTAACCATAATAGAATACTATTTTGTGTAGGATACTCAATATTAGCAGCTTCTTACACATGCAGATTCCTTCTGTAAGCTACAAGTAAGAGATATAGAAAAATTGCTGTTAAGTTATTGACAGTCCAGGGAACTGGAAGACAAAAGCTTGATGTTTAGCTGCCTCAACTATCTTCTTATATTTATGAAACCGCTATCTAAAGGTTCATCAAAAGCATTACTCTGCCCCAGACACCTATCCAAGCGCAGAGACAGATCTGTGAATACAAAAGTAGCATTAATTTTTTTTTTGTGAAACACATTTTAAGAGGATATGAGCAGCTAAGTATAAATACAACAGAAGAAACAATTGGTATAACTAAGTAAAACACGGCAGGGCAATGAGCCGCCGGGCAGAAGCTCCTGGAGGTAGGATCAGAGACAGGTTCTCAGAGGAGGAAATATTTGGCTGTGATGTAAAGGAAAGAAAGACTGACTCTTAGAAAATCTGGGTAACAAGCATTCCAGATACAAAATGCACAAGCACGAATGCTCTGAGGATATACTTCCTCATGCATGTGAGGGGACAAAAGAAAACCAAGGTCTGTGTAACAAACCAAAGTAGCTAAACAGGCAGGTGGGAGCCAAAGCAGCAGTAAATGCACTCTGCGAGAGAGTTTGGATTTTATGCCGAGCAGCGATATACTCAGAAGGGTATGTTTATGCTTTCATTATGGAGTCTAAGTGGGAAAGTCATGCACAGATACTTGAAAAATGACACTAATAACAGTGAATAAGTCATAGGTGATAGGCTTGCACTTTGAGTAACGTGGCACAAAATGACTTGGCCACCCTCACACCAGAAACAATGAGAAAAACAAATCAGTCAAATCAATAACTTTTTGATAAACGGAGTAAAGAGACATTGAAGAACATTAACTCCCGTGAGAATGGGACATGAATCTTCAATTATTCATGTTGAGCTTTCAGGCCAGTTTTTGTGCAGCATGAGATGGAGGCAGAGCACAGGATTATGGGAGATTAAGATTGCTGCAGTTAACAAACAACTTCTTTGAGAGTAAAGAACCACGCATAGCAAAACACTGTATTTTTGACCATTTGCTGGAATACTGATGCACACATGTCTGAAGAGAGACAAGAACTGCATTACAGTCATGACCACACTAGCCAGACTGTGGATAACAGCTCATCATCATAGGGAGGCAGGAAGCTTAATTGCAGTTTCTCTACACAGGGCATTGGGCTTATCCCTTAGGACATAGGTTGCCAAATAAAAAGCCCATCACTAGGTGTGGGATGCCTCACCTAGGTCAGAGATGTCCCAGAGACCCCCACCTCCAAGCAATACAGACTATTACCATTGCTTTTGGATTCTCACCAGAATAAGATGATACTGGGACTGGAGAATGACTTAGCAGTTAAGAGCATTGGCTGCTCTTGCAGAAGACCCAAGTTCTGTTCCCAGCACCCATGTGGTAGCTAACAACCCACTGAAACTCTGGTTCCAGGGATCAGATGCCCTTGGGCATTCTATGACATGGGCGCACTTACATACTTGTAGGCAATGCACTCATACACATAAAATGAAATAAAAATCATAAATAAGATATTTTAAAAACAATAAGTTGATACTGAGCAGGAAGCTTCCTCTTTGCTAGCTAGATCTCATAGCACTGGAAAGAAAAGTCATCACTCTTACCCAGGTGTGACGCCTGTGAACTGCAATAATTCTCAGAGTGGTAAGATATGCCCTTATGTACAATAGTGCCATAAATGGTATCGGGGCAACCGACCACTTTCTGATTATAATTATGAGTAAACATATGCCTGGTACTGCAAATCTGGAGGTCCTAGGGTGTGAATCTACTATTATTTTGCTAAATGGACATGGCAAACCGCATTCAAAATTCCTATTTCTCTGCCCTTAGTTTAGTGAAGCTCTCACACCTCATCAGAGAAGTTTCTATGTGGTTGCAATGAATTGTGGTTAATGCAGAAACACACAGCTTTTCAAAGCACAGAGAATAAATGCTTGTAGAGGGCTCAGTCACAAATGGGATTTCTACATAGAGGTCTACTTACAGAGACGGTAGGGATGGATCTGAGAGGTATAAAGGGTAAGAGATGGGTGTGGATGTGATGAAAATACATTCGATGAACTTCTCAAACAAAATAAAAAATATTTATTCCCAGGCTCCAGCTGAAAATTTACTGACAGTTGATAGGGGCTGGGAGTGAAGGACTGAGTTTTCTTTAGGGGTATGATACATGGTGTACTGACCAGACTCCAAGGGATAGATTCACATCAAAGTGCATTTGGGGAACATAGATTAGACTACATAGCTCTTTGAAAACAGAATAATAATACCAGAGGACATAAAGTCAGGCGTGGGGTAGTAGGATGTGGGTGGAGACTGAGGAGAGAGTCTGAATGTGATCAAAATACACTGTATGGAGTTCTTAAGAATCAATAAAGAAAATAATGCACTGCCTCTCCATATCCAGGATTTCCATATTTGCCAGTTCAATCATCTGCAATCAAAGGTATTTGAGAAAAAAGTTTCTGTATTGAGCATATGTCCTCTTTTCTGTCATTATTCTCTCATCAATGCAGCATGACAATTATTTACACAGTAATTGCATTATAGTGACTCCTAAGTAGTCTCAAGGAAACCTAATTATCAGATGGGCAGAAATGCATGAATATGCTACTGATATGTGGAACATATCCATGAATATCCATGGATCTGAGTGACCCTGAGGATCCTTGGACCCAAGCCAGCATGGAATGGAGAGGTAACTGAATATGGTAAAGAAATACATTTAAACAGATATAATTAAATTATACAAAATTACATCCTGGGTAGATTTTATTTTAAGTTATCTCATAGGTACTGTTAATGCCATTTAGCTCTCTTGAAAAGCATTTCCAAATGGTTACATAATGATTTATGATATAATCTATCCTAGATACAGATATCTCTTTACTCTTAGAAAATGATTTCCCAAAGCAAGCAGATAGTAGTACAATTATGAAATTGTATAAATTGCCAAGTATTTTAATCTATCAATTTAAAACAATGGGGTAAAAACTATACACAGTATTAATGTTACATATTTTTAAAGTGATAACAAATACATCGGCAATAATTTTCTATAACATCATGCCAATGATTAACAGAAAAAAATCACTACCTACTTGACTATTAATTCTAAAAATTTAGTAGTAAAACAAGATTCAAAGTAAGTGATAAAGACATGAAAAAATAATTTCAAACTCTTGATCTTCGGTTAATTTGATTCCCAGTTTTGAACAGATTTCAGTCTGTCATGGCAAAGAAGACATGACTAAGCAGGAGTCAGAAGTCATTATTGCAGGTCCTCAGCAACTGACCCATTTAATGGCAGGTATGTGAGTGACTGTCACTTTTCAACATCATCTTACAAGAAGAAACATTTTGCCCTTGTTAGGGAAGAGTGAGCATCCTTGGCTAACCCAGAGTGGTGGGAGCCGAATAGAGATAACATATCCAAGTACATGAATTCAGACCTGATGATTTCATGTATCAGGAATCCACATTTCCCCCTCGAAGACACTGCCCTTTGTATAGCACATCTGCCTTGGCAGAGGTTCCAAATATCTTGATCTGACTGCTATGTTCTACTCAGCTGCCTCACAGCTATTTTGCCCCTCTGCTGTAGGTGGGAAAGGCTTTTTGCTACTTGCATTTCCAAATATGGTTACTAGCTATGTGTTAATGACCCTCTGCCTTTGATCATCTCTCTTCAGTGTAGGGTAACCAGCCAGAGCATGCAGTTTTGTAGGCATCATTCCCTAGCTTCCTGCTCCTTTTTAATGCTGGAACCACTGCACATGTCACTTCAAACTCTTTCTCCGGACATGATTCTAGTAAAATCTTTAGCCACAGAGATCCCATTCTTTGTCTGGTAACTATCCATGCTTTACCTACCAACCAGATAGAATCCTTTTCTGTACTAAGACATGGGTATACCAGTTCCTATCTTCATCTTACCTCCACTTTTCTTAGACATTTTCCAGCACTGTCTGGTCAAGGTTCCTGCAAAGCAGATGCCAGGACTGCATTAAACACATAAGAGGTTTACTCGGGGAAACGTTTGTGAGGGATGTGAGAAAGCCAGAGGAATCTGAGAGGACTGTGGAGCCATGAAGTCTGAAGGTGAGGGAGTCCTCGTTCCATCTCATTCAGTCCTCAAAGATGCAGGATTGTTCAATGACACTTCTGGAAGAATGATAGTCTTCCCTAGCCTCTCCTCTGGAGAGTCCTTATCCCCAGGACAGGCTTCCTCATGCACCCTTCTACTGAACCAATGTCTGGAGGTTTCTTTGGAAAACACAGTCTTTGGGAGCTAATATAATGGTATATTTCAGAGCCACAGAGTTACTAGAAAATAGTTCTCCAGAACAGGTAGTGATATGAGAGATGAGTTCCACACAACATATATTTTTCAGGATCTAGGATTATGCATTTTGGGAAAATGAAGCCTCTATAAAATAAAACTGATATCTGTTGAAATTCTTGTGTCAAGAGTATGATAGAGCAAATTGACCTGTTTAATAAGGGATGCTCTTTCCAATGACCACTTTATCAATCCTAGATAGTAATTATTGCAGAAATGAAAATGAAAAGTTCCAGTGTGTGAGAATCCTTGGAAGAAACATTTGTCACCTGAGTTTTGGGTGTTGGTGACTATCCTGGCTGGAGCCAGGCAACCGTGAAATCACCCAGCCTTAGGTATAAAACCTCTAACAAAATGAGGGATTTCTTTTGTAACATCCCTGAAATGGTCCATTTCCTCTGAGAGGCCTTCTCCCATATATAGCTAAAATTAAATGACTGTAAAGTCAAATTTATAATCACTTCCTTAGTTCACTTCCTGTTCCTCTGTTGTAGGCCCCAAAGCCGCTTTGCTGTTTAAATTCTATTTTCTAATCGTTTTGTGACACTATTGGACAGATATGTATCCTTAGAAACACACACATACACTTACATATATACATATACACTTCCCCACCCCCAAGGATGCTCAGATCTTCTCAACTTTAGGACCAAAAAAGAAAATAAGGATATGGAACAAAATTGCAGAAGTTGCACTTTCAGCTGCCCGGTAACATGTAAAATGTCCCTCACCAGTCATTCTCCCACTCCAGGAGAGACACCTCCCACTCTGTCCTCTGTGCAGTCCTCCAGAATGTCCCTCACCAGTCATTCTCCCACTCTAGGAGAATCACTTCCCACTCTGTCCTCTATGCAGCCCGCCAGCACTTCCTCGATAGCCTTCCATTGATATGCCTCTTGTCCCCATTGGTACACATGAGCTCTGTCTCTTAGCCTCTTACCTTGTAAGGATTCTCAGGACGTCTATGAAATGTCAACCCTCTCACATGAAGGTTCCATGCCAGGAATTTTTCCGCTTGTACTGCATCATCACTTTTTTCACATGTCTGGAATTCCGCACTATCCAGAGCTTATTCTTAACTCACACTCAACCCGGCCATTGAGCTCTCAAGCAGATCATTGCTTGCCCTTTTAGACAGTGTCTCTTCTGCCTTTCCCCATACTCAGTCTATTCTCAAGGCAGCAGCTAGAATGAATTCTGTAAAGCCTATCTTATAAAAATTCCTTCCCCCAACTGATTCCCATCTGTTGCATAAATTTTCTCATGGCGGGACAGCATTCAGCCTCAACCTGCCCTCCAGGTCTGAACCGACTGAACTAATAGAGAATGCTTTTTTTTGAGGGATTGATTTATTTAGGGCCATTCATAAAGTTACTGGTTACCAGCAGCCCACTGGTAAGGTCTGGCTCTTAGTCCATGGTGCAGAGCCCTTTGTCTGTGGCACAGGGCTCTTTGTCCATTCCCAGCCTGCATTTTGCTTCCACTCACAGGATCCTCAGACTGCAGGGAGTTGGAATGCTGCCTCCTGGGTTTTGGCCTTCTGAGTGGGCCTGGGGCCAGGGCATTTTTCTTCCCGCATAGATTCAATCTGTGCCCCTCCCCTGGACTTGCTGCCATGTTGTCTCTCTTTTCTCCCCACCTCCCTGGCCCCTCATTGGTCAGAGGGCGGGACTTGCCACGGAATGAACCAAAAGAAAAAAAATCCTCAGAGAGAATCCTGTATTTACCATACACCATCACACCAAGAGCAATACCAAAATCTTTAGCAGTGACTCATGATGTTTTATATGGTTAACAATTCCATCCTTGAGGTCAGCTTTTTCCTCATTGTATTCTTTTCACAACTTGTCCTTTATATAATTTTAAGTATTCATGCATGTTCCTATGCTAAGAATTTGCCATCAAATATATCTTCTGTGCAGTATAACCCATCCTCAGATAGTCACCAGATAACACATTCCTTCTATTAAACTATTTGCCCACAGGTCATCTTTTCAGCAAGATACAGGCATCTAGTACTGTAATACACCTATCTTTACTAGGTCAATGAGACTTTTCTCATAAGTAATACATAAGCAAGTATTATTAAATTCTTGCCTCTTCTAAAGAAGATACAAGCTTTGAAGTCATGTAACATGTAAATGGCAAGAAAGTATTCCAGTTAGAATGGCTAATGCTACACTTGTATAGAGATGCAGGCTAGATGCTAGTGAGCAACCGAGGGCAGCAGGAAGAATTTTATTGTGAAAGATTTCCTGAGGGTTTTAGGGAGTGCTTTCTAGATTCTCACTGCTAAACTAAAGCTAGTCTTGGTCCTTGGTGCTATTCAGTGTAGTAGGAAGCATCATCTCTCCAAGATTTCAGCCATATGGAGAATGCAATGGAGAATGCACACTTTCTCCTAATTACTGAAACACTAAAATTGGTACAACTGTTCAGTTCCTAATTAAATTATTTTAGGAGAGGGGGATGCCCTGGAGGAGTCTGACCTAATTAAGTCAGCTCTTGAAGCCAGAAAAGAATCAAGTAGCAGAGTTCTTCCAGAGCATCTTGCTAACCAGCAAAGAAACAACATCTGTATTGTGAAGTCCTTATGCAGAGTCAAGGGACAAATAACTGACGATGGTTTCCAGGCATGGCGAGCAAAAGAGATGGAAACACTGAACTGCCCATTCACTACATGACTTTGATGGCACATCACCCTTCAGAAGTAAACACAGCCCATCTGTCACTTTGATTTCAACTTGGTGAGATTCTGAGCAGGAATCCAATTACGCCATGCCTAGTCTCTGATCCATAGTGGTGGTGTTTCAAGTAGCTAAATTCTTGGTGATTTGTTCTATAGCAGTTGAAAGAGAAAAAGTAGAGAATTTTCTGAAGCAAAAGGAGTTTATAAGAAAAAAACAAGGCAAGAGCTTCGTCATGTAGGCTTTTTAACATTCAGAGGGAGGTGTTTAGATTTTATTCCTGTCACTATGAGGAGATGAAAGACTAATTAGAGGCGTGAGGAGAAATATTTTCCCTTAGAGAAGTACCTGTACCATGGACCCCTAGCAGTCATACCAACAAAGCAGACCTCTGAGGCCTCCCTCGTGGTCAGTTTTTCTCACCGTAGAAATGGATACATTTCAATAGATCCTTCATATCCTCTAGCAAGAGGCCCATGTCCAGTCCTGCAAGTCTGCCTAGACTGTTTTACTCTGTTTAGACTGTGCTGGCACACAGAGAGGAGAGTTAGTACAGCACTCTGTTAAATGTAAGTTTGTAAGTGTATTGTGAGACAAAACTGTGTCAGTATTCTGCTGCCTGGTCCATACAATTCTAAAAGCTTTCACTGGTGTTGATGTGGGTATTAATGAAGCCATTCAGGTAACCCATGGCTACAGGCTGTGTTCAGAGACGATCAGTGTGTTCAGTGTGTTCTGGAAACTAAACTATTTCTGACAAGGAGATTGTAATTAGAGTTATCATTTGGTTACATTTATAGTCAAACTATTTCTTTTCTATTTTTAGTTTATGAGATCTAATTTATGTAGGAGACTGACTCTACTCTCGCATCTTTTTAAACCCTAACAGTGATACAGATTTGCATCTTACCTTCTTCTCACGCCATTCTGCTTCTGATCTAATGAAAAGGCAAGAATGCAGGTATGGGGTAGTTTCAGAGACTTCCATTTGGCTTTCAGATGGCAGTTGATCCAGCCTTTTAAAAAATAGTGAAGCATATATGGAATTTAGCCCATTTTTAAATGTTTCTTGCAAGTACCTGATACACTGTGCATTCCTGTCACTCATCTCCTGGGTCAGGAATGCTCTTTCAGCTCCAACAGTTCTTGGTTCTTATTCACAACCGCATCTGATCGATCCATTAAGTGTTTGCTCTCTTGGCCCACAGCTGCTACTGAATGCCTCAGATTTAGATCTCCCAGAATCAGACTGTAATGTAAAGTTGGGTATGTAATGTAATTTCAGGGAGTCCCTGAAATTAGTACCTATGGAGGGGAAGCCAGGCAAGAAGAGTTTGGCAGAAGATGATCAGAATGCAGACTTGATGGCTTCAACACACGACAGGGAGCTCTGCAGTTAGATGACCCATTAGTGGTGTGTGTGTGTGTGTGTGTGTGTGTGTGTGTGTGTGTGTGTTTGGTTTTACATCTAGAACCTTGCACGTGCTAAACATGTACCTTGCACGTGCTAAACACGAACCTTACTTCTAAGCCATATCTGCAGCTCCAAGAAACAACTACTGCTTTATCCCATGTCACCCTTCAGAACCTTTCCTCATGGACAGTATTTTTTTTTTTTTTTTGGATTTTTTGTTTCCGTCTCCACATCGGTCATTTGAATGATGCATCAGTGCAAAACATAAAGCAAAACAGTAATAATAATGATTGACCTTCAGGTTCTTAGCCACCAGGTTTGGTGTGAATCCTGGGTAACCACGCCTTCCTTGGTCATCGTGGGGCAGGGGCACCAGCAACTCTAATCCTGATGTGAGGCAGGGGTGCCTACTAGGACACGATGTGGTACTGAGTCCTCTGAGCAATTTATAGTTTGGAGCCCAGGGACCAGAAAGACTCCTACGTGAATTCCCTGAGGACCCAGAGGCCCTTTCAAGAGATCCCATGCACAGAAACTCACATTGCTTTGGCCTGGGTCCTACTTAGCCTGTGAGCAAGCAGGTCAGGATAGCATTAGTTGGGTGTCACAGCTTTCCTCATGAGCCTCAGCTGGTGACTGACAAAGCTTTTCATAGGTATGAAGCTGAGCCTGAATCTCCTAAGACTGAGGACAGCCACTTACCCTGGCATACAATTCTGGGGGCTGAGCAAGTACGTTTTCCATTGTGAACGCGTCTCATACCCATGACACTGAAAAGCTCACTCACAAATGTGGGTGCAGTCATGCAATGAAAGCTGGAAGCATAGAAAGCTCTTTGTGTTTGGGAGACTGAAGGGTCTGGCCTCTCACAGTCTGTGGGTGCTGGCTGGGGATATCCTGTACAGTGCGCTCGGTGCTCTAGACTGGACTGGAGTAGCAGGGGTTGGGAGTAAGGAGAGAGGCCTTCATTTGGCAGCTGTAGCAGGATGGGTTCCAAATGGGATTCCCCCCTGGGAAACTGTTTCATTCAGAAATGACTGTGGCAGGGACTGCTTACTGATGAGTTTTAAGTCATGGTTTTCTGAGCAGACATCTGCATTTCACAACCTGCATTCAGTTCTGGCATGAAGGGTTCTGATGTGAGGAGCTAACCCCACCCTGCTGTTCCCAGTCTTCTCAGGCACTTGCACTTCTGCATTCTCTACCCACAGAAGGGCCTTTTTGGTTCTTGGAGTTTAGAACCTTCATTGGAGAAGTATGCTCTGGGAAGAAGCAACTCAGGGCACTAAGGCACTGGCTTCATATCCCATGTCACCCATCACTAGTCCCCTTTTTTTTCCTGGTAAACTAGCACTTGTGAGGCTTATGACAGTTTATACCACTTCCAGACTATTCTGGAATTCTTTTCTGTCTAGAAGGGAAATAACTTTCTCTTCAAAATCCTGGGTCTTTTAAAGAGGAAGTATACAGAAAAAATGACTGGGTCTACTTAGGCCCAAGTCTTTGGGGTGTGCCACAGCCCTCTGCATACATGAAGTCCCAGAGTACACAAAACATATTTAAAAAAAAAGACATGTCTGTAATGTGCACACTTTCCTGAACTTTTCCTTCTTAGTGAGAAGCTCATTCCTGCAACCATAGATTATTTGGACAATGGGCCTCAACCTCTATCAGCATGAGATATGTCAGGTTTCTCTCACTGATCTTCTGCCTGCCCTTCCCCCAGTAGCACTGTGACTTGGTCTGAGATATAGCTTTGAAACTGCTCTCCTTCCTCCTTCCCAGTATGTCCCAGTATGTCCACATTCACATTTGTGAAACAACTAAGACTCCACCCACAGGTTCAGTGTTTATCATCATTATCTGATTATAGTTCTTTGAAAATCAAAGATTAGGACCCTGTGGGAATTATGTGCTGTCTAATTTTCATGACAATTAAGATCTGTGAAGGGGCTGGAAGGCTGGCCCAACAGTTAGCAGCACTAACTGCTCTTTCAGAGGACCACAGGCAATGGTGAGTGTCTCATGACTGCCCGTAACTCCAGGTCCAGGGAATCCACCATCTTCTGGACTCTTAAGGCAGTTGCACATATGTGCACATACAAACACACAGATACACACACAAATAAAAATAAAGTAAATCTTTAGAAAATAACATTTGTGAAAGTTTTTGAATCAAAATAGGTTTGTTGGTTTATAGCAAACACAGGAACACTGGAGACAATTATTGTCTGGCTTTAAAGATTAGAAAATTACAAGTTTATTCATACCCTAGCTATTGAACATTTATATAGTGCTATTACTAATATACATTTGTTACAATATTTATGTTATCTGGAGTGGGATATTCAGTGAATATAATGTCTTATAGTAACTTAAAAATGTATGTTTTCAACAAAAACTCCTTCAAGATTATATTTCAAGAAGAGAATCCTGCCACCTATACTTTCATTTTAATAACACTTGCTCCTAATTTTCTAATGCACATATTCCTGATGGACTTAAGAGCTTGTTTAGTCTATTTCATCTTTGAAATTTACCAAGTGTAAGTTGATAGAAATATCAGATATTAGGAAAACAAGATGAAGATAGAATAGGAAATCCTTTGAGAAATAGAATTTGAAAAATAATATTTAAAATTAAATACTAAATGAGTATCAGAATAGTCACTACATATTAATGGTTGTTAAATTTCAGTATAATGAAAATCCTGTGATGTGGTTATATTAAACATATCTTGCAGTAATGTCTCAAGATTCTAGGGTGGCATATTTGGGGTGGGATGTGGAAACTAACATTTTTAGCAAGAAATATTGATTATTTTAGCTTAGTGACTGTTGAGGGATAAGAAAAGTATTTTATGTTCATAAATCAGTTGACAATTTTAGAAGAAAGGAATGTTGGCAAACAACTACTTAAATATTATACACGTGAAGATAATAAGGCAGTACCTCAGAATGCAAAGACTCAAAGTCATTCATCTTGAAATTTCCTTTGAGAACTCAAACCATCACCACTTCCTGATTGGCACATTACCAAATCTTTGCAAAGTTGGCTTCACAGAATTCAGATGATAAAAACCTTGCTGAATTCCACAAATTTCACTATCATGGTCTTGAAGTTGTTTTACATTTAAATTATTTTTTGTAGCTTTGTTATCAAATGTAGTAACAGAGAATTTTAGCATTTGGAGTACTAGACTGATAGAAATATCATTTATGTAATTAATTACATAAAACCTTTGCATGCAAAAGAAACATACATATTCCCCAGCACCCTTTTGGAGATGCAGACAAAAGTCCTAGCTGCAGCACAAAAGCTTGGGATAATATATAGATATAAGAGTCCAACTAAGTCAACTCAAATCTACTTGGCCTATATATACCCTCTCTAGAGATTCCAAAGAATTTTTAAAAGATGCAAAGACAGCTTATCCCTTTTCAACCTATATCCTGGTAGATGCTGTGGTTTCTATGTGTAGACAATGAAATACAGTTTTAACATATGGTCCATATGCATTTCTAATTAAATTGTTTAATGTCAAGTACTAGAGATTCTTCTTTCCATAAATTACTTCACATTGTTCTTAGTTTTCCAAGATGAGAATTTTTGGAAAGAATCATCTGAGTGTGTGCTTTCATTAGGGAATATTTCTGGCTCAGTGTTGTTCTTATTGATGTCAAATTCTTGGCTTCTACAGAGAGTCAGAAAGTAAAAATGGTTAGTTGTAGTACGGATGAATCTGGTAATATGACCATGGTTAAAGCATGCCACCATGAAAACAGAGTAGACAATAAAGTAAGCAGACTGAAAGAAATAATGAGACCAGAAGAGGCTGTGTTATTTTCAAACTAAAATCAAATGATATGAACTCATGATTTAATCTTAGAACTGAGTGTTGACTTTTATTTCAACTGAAAATATTACTCTCTGCATTAGTTGTGAATTTCCTATTTTATATTTACATTCTCTAGTTTATATGTTACAATGTTTTCACCTTAGGTGTTACCAAGGAAAACACAGTAGCGCTTACATAACTTCTTTGAAAAGTAGCCCTCAATTTTCTGTTGTTCATAACACTGGTACTTCAAATATAAATTATAAATCAAATTCTTAGTAATTTTTATGAAACCCTTTAATTTTACTTTAACTAATATGTCCTCCCACAACAGGAGAGGCTTAGGGAGGTAAAAAAACACAGGTAACAGTGAAGGGCAAATGGAAGCACGGGAAAGGGGCCCTTCGGGAGGGGGGTCTTCAGGAAGGGGGGCCCTTTGGGAGGGGGGTCTTCAGAAAAGGGGGGCCTTCCTTAGGACGGGGGTCATGGTTCAAAGATGAAGATTTTTTTTCATTCATCTCAGAAAAAAATATGTTTGAAGTTTTAACCTTTTAAGGCTTGTTAAAAATTACATAAATTAAAAGAGGAACATGAAATTCTTTTAGCCTTATGTGAGAATATGGATGTCTGTCTTACTCTAGACCTGGAAACCACTGTTCCCTGTTCTTTGAATTTTTATTTTTTATTTTCATTTCATGTGTATGAGTGTTATGTCTGCATGTGTGTAAGTGCACTCATGTAGTGCAGTGTTTGCAGAAGACAGAAAAAGGCATCAGATCCCCTGCAACTGGAGTTATGGACAGTTGTTAACTGCAGTGTGTGCTGGGAATCAAACCCAGGTCTTCTGCAAGAACAGCCGGTGTTCTTCACTCCTGAGCCATCTCTCTGGCCTCCCTGTTTTTAGAATTTGAATAATTTTTCCTTTTCATGGTTGATCCAGAAACTGCCAGGAATCTGGTAAAATATCGCTTCCCTGATCAGAGAATGTATATGCATGATGTACTTGAGTGTTTGTTCTGCTCTTCACAATTCCCCAGTAGACGTCTTTAACCCAGTGTTGCAAATTACAACATGGCAAGGAGCCTGCCAGTTCTTTCACAGAACAGACAGTCAATAAGAACACACTGACTGCATCTAGTGATCCTGCCTTCCTGCACATCTCTATTCTCAAAGAAAACTTCTGTTCCTTACTTGATCTAAATTTCAGATATTTCAGTGTTTTTCTTTTTCTCTCTTTTATTTTTAAAGATTAAAGAAGTATAGAATGTCTTATTTGTACAAAATGTCTAGAGAAGCTAGTCTTGAAACTAGCTTCTATTGATTTGGATGAAAGCCCCTTCCCAATTCACATGAGCATTACAACATGGTTTGTTCACTCATTTCCATAACTTGCTAATCATAATAAAAGTTTACTTGCATAAACTAGGAATACCCAGGAAACTTCTTTGCATTTCAGTTATCTTTCTTCATGAATTGGACTGTGGCTTGTACCATACAAACCTGTACTGAAACTCCCAGAGTCTGGGAATGTCGCTACCTGGAATTTGCAGTGTATTTCAGTTAGAGATGCTGATTTGTGTTATCCTGTATTACCTCCGTGGGTCACAGTGACAGGATCCTTAGAAGAGAAAATACAGTTTCAGAAACAAGCTCATGTGACAGAGGAAGTGTTGACTGAGGTCACACATCCATGAAGTCCTGGAGTCACTAGAAGCTGAAATCGGTAAAGAAGGATACTTTTCTACAGATACAAAGGGGGTGTGGGGGGGGGGACTGAAGTGTGGATTTGTAATCACCTTAATGTTTATATTTTTGGCTTCTACATTTGTAAAATAATGTATTTCCATTGTTTTATGTTACCAAATCTGTGGTAACTGAATATTGAGGCATCAGTAACCAAATACAGCCGCTTCAGTCAAGAAGTCAAGACCACATATAGAAAACTGGTTCCTAAAAAAAAAAGGAATCATTTTTAGACATTATAATTAAATAAGAGTAGAGTTAATTCTAACTGATGAAACTCACCAAGCAAGTACACTGTGGTTGATGTAGAAGTTCGACAGGAGGAAGACGAAGAGAAGAAATGGCAAGGGATTTTACTTCTGTTATTTTTTTCACATGTAGTTTCACAGAGGAAAAAAATGTCTAAGAAATAAAGTTGGAAAACACTATTAATATTAGATATAACTAAAACTTGCTGAGTGAAAAGCTAATCAATTCAGATATAGTATCTTAATTAGATAATTTAGTTTTTCTTCTTACCTAGAGAAATATTTTGTTTCTTGGGACGGCTGAAACTTGGTAGCAATGGCGATAGCCACAGCATTCTGAATGCAGTAGACTACTCATCATGCTAAGCCTTTCTGTGTATTTTCATGTGGAATCTTTCACATTCAGCTAAGAAAACTGAAGTTCAAAGGTTAGAGAACTAGCCCAGGATCAATCAGGTGGTGAGTCCTGGATCTGGAGCTTGAAGGCAAATCTTGCTGACTTTCTGTTAGGTCACAGCAAGTTTATTTTATCCCATGCTCATTTTGTTTCTTCCTTGTGTCTACTTTTTAAGGAAATACTTAGTGACTTCTTATAAATTTTTATAGACGGCTCAGCAGTTAAGAGCTCAAAGGGCTCTCACAGAGGACTGGAACCCTTTCCAACCCCAAGATGGGCAGCTCCCAACAGCCTGACTCCAGCTTCAGGAAGACTGGATGCCCTCTTTTGGACACACATGTACATTTCATACTCAAACATAGACACATGAACACATAAATAAAAAATAAAATAAAGCTACAATGATATAGGAAGGGATCTTTGCTAGGAGAGGGTGCTTGAAGCAGAAGGCCTGAGTCAGACTAGAGAACAACAACAGGACCTAGAACTTTGGGGAGCATGACCAGAGAAAATTGAAAGTCTGTCACTGCTGAGGCTCAGGCATCCTAAGCTAGTTCCACAAGGATGCACTTGTCATATCATCTGGCAACAAAATAGCTTTATGACTGTGCCAGCATGTTGCAAGGAAAAAGCAAACTTTCTTCTACCACCACACTCTAAGAAAACAAAGACAATGAAGTAAGCAAACACCTCTCCACAGCTGCCTGTTTTTTGAGACTTCCTACACACTTTTTAGAAACCTTAAAGTCTTCATAAAGTGTCCATAAAGTATTCTCCACTAGACCAACTGAGCTCTCTTTCTTAATTTTGACTAGAAAACATACCCTTTCTTGACAAAGTCTTATACATTTCTCCTTACATGTTTATCCTTTGTATTTAATTCATAATTTCCTTTTAAATTTCTTGGAAAGGATGTCAAAAATTATTCACTATTTAAATATATCACATTTATGTTTGGAACTGAATCAAAGATTCGGTTTGTTAACTTTTGGTGAGTACTTACCTCGTCTTGAAGAGGAGATCCATGACCAAACTCATCTTGGTATTCTTTGTAGTCCTTATGGGAAGAATGCAATTTAATGTACACACACGTGCACATTGTATAGATACTTTTATCCGGCATTAGTGGAAAGGTTCAGGCCGAGCTAAAGTAGAAGATACCACTCTGGAATCTGAGTGATGTAACCAATGCCTTTTTCCCTTTTAGAACTGGGTGTCGATGCAATTCAGATGCAAAAATCAAATCAAGCACAGTCATCATGATATGGATGGGTAGAATCATTCTTTCAGATTCTTTAAAAACTAAATGAAGTAGATTTTTTTCAAAATCTTTAAAATTTTTTGAAGAATAATCATATTTTCTTTTCCTAACCTACTGATGGGAAATAAGTATGACAATGCTTTCTATGTCTAAAGTCACTAAATGCAGTAGCTATAAAAAATAGTTCAGTTAGGAGAAACAGGCTATATTCAATGAATATTCAATAGAATATTGTTTGTTTTCCTTACAGAAAAATAATCTTTTTACAACTTGAAATATCCTGCTGACCACTGACAAATTCATAAACTCTTGATTTGCTATATGTGGAAGCCAGCCTGCCTTAGAGATGTTCCAAAACAAATCCCCAAACATCAGCTTCCCAGTGTTCTCAGCTCTACACAGAGCTGCTGGCAGCTGCATATGCCTCTTAGTGTTTTAGTCTAAGAAGAAAACTGCACTTTCTTTTGCAGTTTAATGCAAAAGGTCCCACTAGTGTGTTGGGCTTCAGTTCTGTCCTACGTTATACAAATGATCTTCAACTAAATTATTACTCACACATTGCCAGATCTAACTTTCTGGAATACACGGGTGATAATGATTCAAAACACTTTGTCAAGAGACATCAAAGAAATATGAACAAGAAGATAATCCGTAGATTCGTGACTCCATCTTCCCGGTTTCTCCCATCCCCACACACTGTTCTGACCCCCGACCCCATGATCCCCCGTCCGGTCTCTCTCTCCTTCCCTTCCCTCTCTACTCCGCTCAGTGCTCCTCCCCCTCCTCTCCATCCTCCTTTCTTCTCCTTCACTTACTTCCTCTCCTCTCCCCTCCCCTCCACATCCGTCCTCTGCTCTGCCATCCTTGCCATTCGGTTCCTCCCTCCCTCCCTCCCTCCCTCCCTCCATTCCTCCCTCCCTCTCTCCCTCCCTCCCTCCCTCTCTCTCTCCCTCCCTCCCTCCCTTCACCTTTCTCTCCTCATACTTTTATTCAGTCCTTCCTGTTTCTCCCCAAGGACTCAGTCCACAGTTGTCAAAAGAAGGTAATGTTTTTAGGGGAGTCCTTTTTGAGACAGGGTCTCCCTGTAGCCCCAGTTGGCCTGGAACTCACTATATAGACCAGACTGGCCTTGAACTTACAGAGATCTGCCTGCCTCAGGTTCCCGAGTGCTGGGATTAAAGGTGTGTGCCACTAGCCTGGAAAAATGAAGGGAACTTAACCCACACATTAAATAGCCTATTAAAACTTGCTATTATCAAATATATATGTTCTTATGCGATATTTCTTTTTGCTTCAAATAACGTTTAGAACTTTGCCCCTGGCCCTGCCATCTGCCACAGGATAAACAATTTCAAAATCTATAAGCCGTTATGCTTCAGTTTTGCCTACATAATAATAATATACTGTTGGGAATCGCATCACTCAGGACCAGCCCAAGTGGGACCGAAGGAGCTCTGCCATGGGGGAGGGGGTGAGTAGGCACAGAGTCAACACACTCTGCTAGGCCACCTGCCAGGGGAATGGAGGAATGGCTCTCGTGGGTGTGGTGCTTCATACAGGTTGGTTGGTTGGTTGTGAAGCCAGTTTCTGCCCAGTACTTGGAGAGAACCTAATCTACCTGGAAACAAACTGCAATTGGCTGTAGTCAGGACCCCACCCCTAAGGCTATTGGCTAACAAGACCAATAAGACACTCTGCTCTTCCTTGAATAAAGGAGTTTGCATCAGACCACCACTGCTGGATTTCCATTCAACTCCTGGAGTCTGTGTGTTGACTCTGTGCCTACTCATCCTCTCCCCCACGGTGGAGCTCCTGCGGTCCCCCTTGGGCTGGTCCTGAGTGCTGGGACCCCCAACAATATACCTCATTTCTCTTTTTCTGGTTAAGTTTAGCTATTAATATTTAATCTGTTTTAAAATAATCACAGATGTAAAAAAAAACAAAAATCTAGCTAACACAGTGGTGTGATCATCAGTGAAAGTAGAGGCAGTAATAAACAATATAGTAGCTAGCATTTGTAGAATCCTGGTTGTGTTTGAAGTAGTGCGATTTATTTATTGTTTACAGGCATGTAATTGTCCACCAATTTAAAAAAGAGCTATAGACTGGAATTCTAAATGAAGAGTCCAAAGCTAGGATGCATTCTAGGCAGAGTGTTTGTTTAGCATGAATAAATCCCTGGGTTTTATTCCCAGATCTCTGTGAATTGGGCAACATGCCTTTAATCCCTGTTCTTGGGAAGAGAAGGCAGGAAACTATGAAATTCAAGGTCATCCTCATGAGAATTCATCAAAATACTAACAAAAATATATGTTCAAAACTGTATAGCAACTAAAATGTTTCAGGGCCCCAAATCAAACATACTACACTGGAGAAACATTTGAAAATTTTCTACATCCATACCACACCACTATCATGATATCCAGAAAGAGACTTAGTTTTGGAAGTCACTGTTATCGAGGTGTCAGAATGAGAGTGGTTGTGGTGGTCCATCAAGCCTTTTCGAGAGGAACAACCCTATTCCAAACAGCTTGAAAGATTATTATTAAAGTATTACTGGGGTCAATTATGTCCTCTCATAGGCATGCGTCCTGAATTAGGATAACCTGTGAGATGGATAAGCATTAAATACTTAATGGTTATTCAGACTAAAAACATCACACAAAGAACATGAGTTCCCAGGTGTTCATTGGTTAAGCATCTAACTGTACAATAAGCAGTGAGTGCATATTTGTGCCATTGCACCTGTGTTTTCTGCATCTGTGACTGCTTGTGTACACATGTGTATATTTTTTTTATTCCAGCTGAAATTACCTCATTTTACGGAGAAAAAAAATTAAGCTCAGAAATTTTAAGTAATGTTCCAGAAGTCATTTTCTGGTTGGGCACCATGAAACAGTCATTTGGATTCAGATATGTCTCACATTGATTGTTTCTATGCCCCTTGGTGTGAAACCTGTAAGATATTTAGTATGAGCTTCCACTTTATTAGTGCTAACTAACTTAGGTTAGAAAAATTTAAATGAGACCATGTACATGAGTGAACAGAAGCATTGTGTAGATGGGCTGTGTGGGGGCCAGCTTACCTCTGAAAGTGTAAGCATAGGGTGTGATCTTCCTCAGATTCTGAACAAAATCTGAGGAAAACCTTATAATCAAATAAGAGAGAACTATGTTGTTAGTAGGTTATTTCCACAGCAGTCAGCTCAAATGGATAAAGACCACTGTGTTCATTTGCTGTGCCTACTGCCCTGTAACACCTCTAGAGCCATGCAGTCCCTCATCCCCAGCCTGTCTCTGATACCAGCCAATTACTAGCATTTTGCAACAAGAGACAAAGACTGAAGGACTTGCAGCCCCTTGCTCACACTTCACACTCACTATGTACTTAGAAATGCCGACGTCATCTCAAGCTCATCCCCAGCATGAACATCAGCATCAAATAAAATGGGCTTGATAGATTCCGTGGTAATGTGAAAGCCGTGTCACGAGCACATTTTGTTGAAATGGAAATACTAATAAAATCGGGGCTCCAAAGAGGCCCATTATCCTCTTCACCTCTCATTAGTGCCTGTCCCCTGATAGCTTTGGGCTATTTTTGCAATCTAGGTTTGAGCACAGTGTCTGAGACTACCTGCTAAAAAGGCGCTGCTCGCCTCTTCAGAGGCTTGCTCACCAAATGATGGAAAGACACATCTGTTTGGACTGTCTGAGTTGAGAGGTAGATGCTGCTGGAGGGTGAGTATTTGTAGAAACAAAAACAAAAATAAAAAGAAAGCAACAGTATTTAAAGTGGTCTTCCTTCAGCATCTATCTATAGGTTCCTGCCAAAAACTCAGAGAACTCTCTGCTTATCAGAAAGATGGTGGGGCCATGCTGACGCATCCCAGGTCTCGGGGCCAGCTGGAAGGAGTATCTGAAAATAAGCCCCTTAAAATACAGCCAATTTCTTGCACTATTAAAAAATTCAAAATGATATTCTTAACTGGTGTAACTTCTGGCAAATGGCAGTCCTGGCTTTATGGCTGGATTCCACAGAAAAAGACCACGCCATCCCTGCTAATGTTGAAAATTCTTTGCTCTTCATGGACATCACTTTTTGGGAAAGTTCATGTGTTATATCTGAACCAATTATAAATTGAGAGCTAACTTATTTATCATTACACTGAATTTGCCCCTCCTGCTGCCCATCTCTCTGCGTAGCCTACCCACCTATCTAGCACATCTGTAAGAAGGTACACTAGGTATTTAGGTCTGTTTTTTACTTCTAGCTTCAATCATGCATTTTACAGTATTTTGGTGACATATTATTATTTACTATGCTTGTACAAAGAGGTAGTCAAATAGGTTTTAACTGATAAGCAGTACTGTGTAAAGCTATGGAAAACAGAGAACACTGACTTTTCCAGAGGATGCCAGATGCTCTAAGTGTAGGAAAGTTTTACAGTTGAATCTGCTTCCATAACTTTTATTCCGGCCAGTTGCCCTTGTTTTCTATTCAATTCTTCATTCTCCTCAATTTTTCATTTTAGACAGAGTGGTTCTTATCAGACTCATCTTAGAGACTTGGCAACTCCACACTGCATGCTGATCCTATGCTGTGGCTTCAATTACTCATCTGTGGATGTACATACAATAAATACCGTTCTTATTTCACAATGCTTATGCATGTGTAAGTTGATGGACATGCTACAATAATAGCCGTTCCCCACCTCAAATCCCATACAAGGCAGCTAACTCTCCCCCAGAGGCAGTGCAGAGCATGCTGATTTAAGAAAGTCTCTCAGTGGAGCAGAGCAAGTTGTTCCTGGGGCAGCTCATGCCTTTTGGTCCTCAATGGAAGGTAACAGGAGGTAGTTTGTTTGCTTGTATTTTTGCTAGTTTGATGACTCATTTTTTATTCCATTAGTAAAGAAACAACTGAGGACTCTATCCAGGGGGTCCCCCTTCCAAGCTCCCCATGTTTTAAAAAGTGCTAGAAATCCAGTTGCTAAGCTATGGTGCTTGCCACGTAGGATTTTTTTTTTCAGACCACAGAAATACTTAATTTTTCTATTCATTTTAGTATAGCATCATCAATATTCTATTATATAAAGGCAGCCAAGCAGGAGATATACTTAAATAGCTCTTTCACACATGTTCCAGTCAAGGGTTCATCTAGTTCTTTGGTACCGTATGGGCCTCTGAAAACAGGGGGCAGTTAACTACAAAAAGCATTAACAGGACTATGGCGAAGACTCAGTCAGTAAAACGCTTTCAAGAACAAAGACATGAGTTCAATTTCCAGAACCCACATGAAAGAAGCTTGCTATTTAGTATGCTCTTGTAATCGCAGCTCACAGAGAAAGGGAGGAGGGTGTGTCTCTGGCTTAGCCAATGAGAGACCCTGTCTCAAAGTAAATGTGTACAGCTCCTGAATAGTACCTGAGTTTCTCCTATGTCTTCCACAGACATACACATGCACATATACCACATGTGGGCATACAACTGTACACTCGTGCCCAGGAAGATTCACAATCACACACACACACACAAATCATTAACCAACAGCAAAGAATGACTGAGAGAGAAGATTTTATAGAACAGGAGCTAGTGTCCTCCCTACTTTATGATAATTGAGTTAAGAAGTTCTGTCTAATATCCATAAAGGGTATATATACCATGTTGTAGGGTGGATAGAGAGAGAAGGCTTCCACAGAGAAGCCTCTCATTAGGAAATTACAGACGAAGCAAGACAGGCTGATGCAGCTGGGGATTTGTGCTATGAGAACTGATGGAAACTGAACTCTGAGTTGGTCTAGCAGACCTTTCATTCAGTATGATGTAAGGTGAGAAAGAGATGATATGGCTACTACCTCTCCTCTCAGTTTTCCACTGGCCCAGGGCCACACTGTCTGAATCAAGAGAATGGGGAGGTTTTGGTGGTCACTGAGTAAATCCACAGGTCTGAGGCTGAGGATAATGTAAAGTATAGGAAAAGATGATCAATGCAGACAAGGGTGTGAGCAGTGCCATATAGACGCCAGGGGAAGAAGTTAACACAATCCCTGGCATCAAGGACTCCAATAGACTCTGTGTGTGTGTGTGTGTGTGTGTGTGTGTGTGTGTGCATGTGTGTAAGGTTGGGGTTATACCAAGAATCTCATGCATTCTAGACAAGAGTGTTAATACTGACCTACAACCTCAGCCCCCGTTGTGGAGCGTTTTTGTGTCTAAAGAATATAGTGAAAAAGACTATCTGAGAGGGGAAGGCTGTGCCACTACCTAAGACATCATGGACTGTCGACTTGCCAGCAGTCAGCATGGCAAATATGGGAAATTACAGGTTTTAAATACATATAAAGTGAGCTTGCTAAGTAGGGACTGAGCTGCAGAGCAGTCACAAAAGACACTTTCCACACTCTCCCTGTAGCCCTTGAGCTATACATTACATAATGTGGACCTGTAATCACACACATGCACATATGTAATTACTTAGATTCTTTTAATGTTGTAGTAAATCCTTTCAGCTACTGGATGCCAAGGGAAAAATTCAAGTTTAATGGAAATTTTAAGAATTGATGGTCAATGGACTGGAGAGATGGCTCTGTAGTTAAGAGCACTGACTGCTCTTGCAGAGGACCTGGGTTTGATTCCCAGCACCCACTTGGTGGCTAACAGTGGTTCCAGGGGATCTGATGGGCACCCTTTTCTGTCCTTTGCAAGCATTTCATGACACAGGTGCACCTACATACAGGCAAGCAATACACTCATACATACAAAAATTAAAGGAAGCAGTACATATTCAACAATGATACTGTACATTTTCTTATTTTGTGACAAAGTGAACACTTGTCTTAGTAGGGAAAATACATTTGTCACACAATATCGTTGCTAGTATTAAATCAAAAAGTAACTTCAAAAACAACGACTGACCCAGCAAATTATATCTAGTGGTGCAATAGTCGCACATTTATCTTGGAAGTAATCACAGCTAACGGTTTCAAAATGCCTCTTCACTCTGGGACCTTGTCTGATTGAGCTGCCATAGTTCCTGCGCTCAAGGCCACTATTGCCCCAAGTTGACATGTGGAAATTTCCAGTGGCTTGAAAGGCTCTGCAAATATACTAAAATTGGAAAAATACAGAAAAGATAAGCATGGCCCCTAGCATGGATGACACACTGACCGTGATTGTTTTGTGTTCACTATGGGCTTTGGTTTTCTGGAATATCACAAATGCTTCTCATGTTGTTTTACTGTGATTCAACTGAACATCCCTCTGTCTAATAGTTGGGTGAACTGAAAAATCACTCTATGATTCTTAGAGAGTGCCCTAAGGGAACAGAACTGTAAGTGAAAACTAAATTATCATTTCCCAACAGTTTGTGGAGTGTTTTATCTTTTGGGCTGAGGAGGATTGTCAGGGATCAGGAAACTGTTCTCCATCACTCAGCTTCCTGTGCTTGTGGTTTGATGTAACACTAAGAAGCAGCATTAGAAATCTTTGTAGTTTCAGGAAAATGAATTCATTATGAACTCTAAAGTCTTGTCATTACTGAGTCTCTACATATGTTTTATTTGTGTGTGTTTTTACTTTGATAACTACAATTACTTTGGTCAGGCTGCTGGCATAGAACAGTGGCAATGCTTATAAAACACTTAGACACATTTTCTTACTGTTCTAGTTTGCTTTCTGTTACACGGATATAACACCATCACCAAAACCAACTAGGGGAGGAAAGGGTTAGTTTCCCCTTAGAGGTTATCGTCCACAATGAAAGGAAAGAAGGAATTCATGGCAGAAGTTTGAAACAGAGACTACAGAGGAATACGGCTTGCTGCCTTGCTTAGCCACCTCTCTCATTCAGGCCAAGCCCACTTTCCTAAGGATGACACTGCCCACAGTAGGCTAGACCAACCTCCATCAATTAGCAATTAAGAAGCAGGCCCACAGGCGAATCTGATGGGTGAAATTCCTCAGTTAAGGTTCTGTTTCCTCAGGTTTATGTTTAGCCATCACACACCCTATTTTCTTAATTTAAATCATTACCTTTGGATGATGACGGCAGCTAATTTCCATTTTCTTCTACTACGCTATGCCACCTTTCTGTTATTATTTACTCATAGAAACATTTTACTAAGAATGGAAAACTGGGTGATGAAATTATCTTAGTGATAACTGGACAATTAATTTCCAATGCCATGAGCACATTTTGGAAGAGCAGAGGATTTGGGAGGAAGTGTGAGTGAAAATACTGAACTGAGTCATGCATCTAACATTTGCCAGTGGCTACCTCGTGTTATGGCTAAAACGAGAAAATCAACCATACGCTTCACAGCAGTTGCAACAGTTATTTTTTGAAATTTGCTCTCCCAAATTTCATATTCACCAAAGGGTGGGGTAAAAGTGATCTTTTAACAGAAATGGCTAGAAGCTAAAAATTACATTTGATTTTCTATAGGAAATAAGAATACAAATAAAAGCCCAGAGAATAATTTTTTAAAAAGAAGCAAAAATACAGCCTGATATTGTCCTTGCAAATAAAACAATATTAATGTGAATTCAAGTTACTATTATTATTTGAGAAGTACATATCTATAATTTTGTTTACATATTTTCAACAAGGTTAGTAATGAGAAGTTTCTGGTTCAGTCATATGAATATGTTTTGCAAGAGTTTAGTTTTAAAAAACTATGTACAAGTTCTACTACAATGGCATACCATTGCAATAACATTGAAGCTTGACACTTTCTTACCAGAAATGCTAATAGGGTCATTAGTAAATAGGAAAGCAGAAACCAGGAGGCATGCAGGTTGAGAAATAAAAAGGAGGAAGAGGTGGATACGGTGACATTGTTTCTTTCATGGTAAATATAGTTATCTGTAAATGTGCCATTATAATTGAAGGGGTAAGATTCTGGCCTGCAAGAAGAGATGCAGGATATCCCCCTGATGTTTTATTTTCAAATGCATATTTTAGTGGGAGGAGGGTAGAATCCAGAGAGAGGAAAAGGGGGTGTCAGCCCACGCCTGCACGCAGAGTATAATGTATCGGCACTTAAGGCCCCAATCCGGGTAGTTTGGGGCTATGACTTGGTCGGCAAAACCAACTCCAGAAGGTGACGGTAGGTTGACTGAATTGTGGGACAGATTAATAAGCCGACCTGACCAGCCTATTGGGGAGTAAACCCCTTAGACCTTAGTAGTTCTGTAGTTTCTTCAGGCACCCAACCAGGAGGAGGCTCCAGATGACGAAGACGTTCCCAGCACGTGGGAATGCAGGGTGGTGCCTAGGGCACAACTGTGCAGGACAGATTGGTCAAGGGGCTCCAAGTTGTGAGGTGTATGGGGTCATTCCAATTAGCATGAAAAGTGTGCTGAGGTCCCAAGGAGGGGCATATGCCCAACAGGCCAACTTTAAAGTTTAGTGACATCACCAACAGGTGGCACCAGCCTGTACATGTATATGTAGATCAGTTAGGGTAAATTTGGCAATGTGTTCAAAAGCAGGGCATTTCCCCATAAGGGGGTATAGACTCTCACTACATAATATTGGTTGAGGGACTGATACTGGGATTTTGGGGTGTCTTTGAGAGCGACAAGCCTTTCTCTGCTCTGTTGAGCTTAGCTTGAGAAGCTAGGGTCCTGGAAACTCAACGGCCACCAAAGCCACCTCAAGTCAGAGGCTTTCGGGTTCTTGTCTCATAAATTCGAAGAATGAAATTCACGGACCACAGAGAGTGAGTTTTAGAAAGGAGAGTTTTACTGGAAAGAGAAAGCAAAAGCTCCTGTCCAGCAGGAGGGTCCCTGGGAATGGGACACCACTGAGTCTCTTTCCCTGGAGTCAGAAATGATTTAGAGAAGGGAGGAGGGGAGAGGAAGAAGGGCTGCTCAGTCCAATTCGCATTCCAGGTGTACAGGACCCTCAAGGTCCTGATCAGGTGGTCCTGACCAGGTGATCCTAGTCAGGAGGTTCTGGTCACATCCTCAGCTTATCTTCCAAGGACAGTGTATTACCTTAGGGGAGAAAAAAGAGATAAGGAAAAACCAAACCTCCTTACTGGTTTTCCCAGTCACTGGCTATGACAGGGCTAGAGACTTCTTTAGATTAGATAGTCTGGCATCTCTAGTCTCAGGTGGGAACAAATTTACTGGCATATCCAAAGAATTTCTAGTTCTCAGTAGGAAAAGAAACTGGCCATTTTTCTTTTGGAATCTTTACCCTAAACTGCCTAGCCATTTTCTACCTCCTGCTCTTATCAGGACCATGCCCCCGCCATTTGGTCTGAGAGTTATGTGGCCAGGTATACAATCCCAAAGGATGTGTGAACCAATTGGGTGAGGCAAGAAAGTTACCATGGTCATTCCCAGGAGAATGGGGTTAATACTTGCCCTGCTTGCATGACTTACCTGTGTCGATGTTTCCTTTTCCTTTTTCGTGTCTTGTGGGGATCGAGAGTCAACTTTGAGAGGTGCGTGGTGGCCCACTATGAACTCCGCGATCTCTCCTCGATATCATGGGGGGAGGGCACGCCCTGCAGTAACAGCAAGAGGTGTCACCTGGCCATGATGACCCCTCCATATCAATCTTCCTGGAGTTGGCCATCACTCCCGAAGAGGCGCAGGGCTGCCATCTGCCAGAATATCAGAATCCACAGCCGGAGGTATAGGCGCATCAGAATTAGGGAGGCTTCAAGGGGCGTCATAGAACTGTCTCACTGCTCTTGCTGGAACCCACACAGGCACTGGTAAGGAAGTACCATGGTAAGGAAGGGGTCAGGTCCCTTCCAGATTCCTCATAGAGGATCTTTCCAATGGACCAGTATGTGAGGCACTGGGTGTACTCCCTCCCAGTGTGGCACAATGACAGGAATAAGAGGTCCTTCGGTTGTGGGAGTGGAATAATTAAGCATATTAAGCATAAACAGTGCTAATGATAACTGGATTTGAGAGGAGAATTATATGCCAATTTTGGAAGCTGCTCTTTAAGTGCGTGGTGGGTTCTTTCTATAATGGCTTGTCCTTGTGCAGTATGGGTGTGAAGGATATTCCAGACCATGCAAAATGAGCCGAAGGCCTCACAAAGGCAGTCCCCTTGTCAGTTTTAAGCTGAGGTTTTCCCATAACTGCGAAGCACTGAAATAAATGTTTCTGTAAATCTTTGGCAGACTCCCCGGTGTGTGGTGTCACCAAATACATCTAGAATAGGTATCCACAGACACAAATATGTGCTGCTGCCTACTGAACGGGCAATATAATGGGTAACAACGGTTAGCCATAGCACATCAGCCTGCAGGCCATGAGGATTCAACCCACAGTCTGGAGTACAGGGCCAGTAATAAGTGACTGACAATATTTATGTTTTAAGAATGACAGAGTAGTTGAACAGGGTAGCAAGTGGAATTCCTTTGTAGTCTCTGTTTCAGACTCTTGCCCTGAATTCCAGACAGATCTTTCCTTTCATTGTGGACTATAACCTCAAAGGCAAACTAATCCTTTTTTCTCCTAGTTGCATTTGGAAATGGTATTCTATCAGTGTAACAGAAAGCAAACTAGAACAGTAAGAAAATGTGTCTAAGGCCTGTAGCCTTTCAAACTGATCTGAGTCAGGCAGTGGAGATCTTTTGCTGAAGCAGGTGGAGACTCCATGACAGCAGACACCTGAACTTCTCTACCAGATGCCATCATGTCAGCAAAGGCATTGCCTTTGTTTATAAAGCTGGGGAGATCTTGGTGCCCTTGAACATGTTGAAGATAAATGGGGTTGCTGCGCTCCAAAAAGGAGATGGCTAATCTGCAGTATGAGAAGAGATATGGGATTGGAGTCCAACTTAATCATAACATGGGGAAGGCCCAGGAGGAGTTTGGCACATATAAGCTACTTAGAAAGAAGTTGAATGGTTGCCACACCATTTGAAAGGCCAATCCCACTTCCTGTAGCTACCTTGCTTATGGGGAGCCAGCAACTGGTCCCTGCACTGTTTTGGAAGGCTTGACATCAGTGGGGGCAAAGATGAAAACAACAATCCTGAGGAATCCCCTGTTGGTGAAGATATTAAACCCATTGGGGATAGGTTCTAGGGAGAAAAGTCTGAAAGGTAACCAGGACAGTTGGGGTATAGTTGAAGCCCAAAGGGGCTTAGGGTAGTGGTTATCCCTTTGCCCAGGGAAATCTAATAGAGCTATAGCTGTTCTCCTATGGTGCTGGATGACCCATGCCAACCTTCCCCTGGAAGGGTAGCACTTCCTTGGTTCTACCCTTCTTGACATAATAAGGTCAGCACTTTGATCCATTTCAGAGAGTGCCCAAGGGGCTCTCCCAAGACGTGTGTGGATCCATTCTAAGATTTCTGTACCCTGAGCAAGCGTGCCAGTGGAATTAGGGTGAGCATTAGAGATGAGTCACTGTATAGGTAGGGAGGGGAGGTACCGCCCTAGCTTGGTAGTCTGAATGGCAGAACAGATCTTGCTTATTGCTTCTAATGCTTCCTTATTCAGAGTTATTACTCTATGAGACAGCGAAGTTGGGCATAACAGTTTGAACCAATTCACTCGTAGCATGTGAAGCCAGGCGGGAGTCAATCCACCTCCCCAAAGAATCTTTGGAGCCCTGAGACCATCAGTGGCTCCAGGAGCCATATTATGGGTCTGGCTGATCCAGACGAATTTCCAAGTCTAAGAAATTAAAAGGCAGTACAATCTGGATTTTGTCAGGGGCCACTGTGAAGCCATGTTCTGCAGACC
The DNA here is from genome assembly GCA_035773235.1 of Eospalax fontanierii. Taxonomy (NCBI): domain Eukaryota; kingdom Metazoa; phylum Chordata; class Mammalia; order Rodentia; family Spalacidae; genus Eospalax; species Eospalax fontanierii. The sequence continues at coordinate 67,734,427 of CM069535.1, read as the reverse complement.
TGATATCAAGTGTGCTATGTTTTCTGTAAGCAAATCTGCCCTCCAGTAGGACTGTGAGGGCATCCATATAATGGTAAATATCAATGTGTCCTTTGAGGCTTCACCTTATGTCATGAATGGTATGGGCTACAACCTCTTGGCATATGGTGGGGCTATTAGCCATGCCTTGTTGCAGGCATCTCCATTCTTATCTAAGGCTGGGCACTTATTGTTCAGCACCTGCACTGAGAAGGCGAATCTCTTGGTATCCTTTTTATTTAGAGGGATTGTGAGAAAACAGTCTTTAAGATCAAGAGTAACAATGGCTTTGTCAGAGAAAAGAAAGGCTAGCAAAGGGACCCCTCACTGTGGGGAACCCAATACAACCATGGATGCATTAATTCCTCTCAAATCCTGCAGGAGCTGCCATTTGTTGGATTTCTTTTTGATAGGAAAAGTAGGACTATTCCAAGGACCGCGAGATAGCTGGATGTGGCCCAAGGTCAGCTGATCAGTGACCATTTGTTGTATCTCTGTAAGTTTTTACCCATTGAGTGGCCATTGATCTACCCAGATGGGCTTGTCTGAGCAGCAGTCAAGGAGGGGAGTATCATCAGTGTCAATGGCCGTTAGCGAATGCCATTCCTGGCTAAATCCCTTTGTTCTAAATCAATCCAATTGTAAAAGGACTTATCATTTGTCAGGACAACCTCCATCTGTCCTAAGATATCTTGCCCCAGGAGATTAATGGAAAGATCCTCAGCAACCAATGGTTTACATTTTCCTCCATGACCATCCGGATCCTCGCAGACTATCCAGTTTTTCCATTGCCAGGCCATCTATGAGGCTCCCACCCCTGTGAACATTGGACCCAGGGTTAGGGGCACGAGGAAGGGATCTCTGCTTTCCTTAGAATAGTTTTATCAGCCCGCATCTATGAGGCATTCCAGTCTCTTACCCTGGAAAGTCATAGCCAGCTTAGGGCGGGTGCCTTCTAAGGGGGACAGTCCAGTGCACCCAAGTGGACGTGGCCACACTGCTGATGCGTGTTTGGAGTGGACCCTCTCTAGTGACGGAGCTGAGGATTGCCCCTGAATTAGTTTAAAGGTTTATCATCTACATTCAACTTTGATCTGCAATCACCCTTCCAATGAAATACTTTTCGACAAGGAGGGCATTTAGAGAGTGACTTAGCAGGTTTGGACTTCTGGCTCTTATTAGAGCAATCCTTGGCCCAATGTCCTCTTTTCTGATATTTAAAACAAGGTTTATCCATGGTGGACAGGGCCGCTATAGCTTGTGCAAGAGCACTGGCTTGAACCTGGGCAGCAAGAGTCGAGGTTCCAATGTCCTGAGTGTCTAAAAGCCAGTCTTCTACCTCCCCACTTTGTAGGTCTACACAAGCCTCCTTGCATTCCTTAGTTATCCCTTGCCAGACAACTATCTTAAAAAGCTCATCTTGGGTGGGGTGTTCTGCTGTGCATCTCTTTAGGCATTAGAGATGCAGTTGACAAATTCTGGAAAGGACACATTGGCCTGATGTGGCATTTGAGTAAGTAGAGCAGCACTGTGTTCTCTGTTGGCCACAATGGGATCCCAAGTACTAAGGTGCAGAAGCGGACCTGGTCAAAGTACATAGGAGGGGCCTGAGCCTGCACTGCCCAGCTTCCATAGGTCGGCCTATCCCCAAGAAGAGCATCTGAGGACACAGGGACATTGTTATTCAAACTGCAGCAAGATTGCTGTTCTCTTTCATCTCAGTAAGGGCGACCCACTGCAGATACAATGCCCCAGCTGTGTGGAGAGGACTGTCCTTCCAATTCGTAGGTGTACTAAGCTGGAAGGACAGATTGTACACTATACTTTGTGACCAGTGAGCTGTCACCCAGTCCTCACCGACAGTTTTACATAATTCTGACAGGGCCTCAGGCATGTGAGGATACCAAGGCAAGGGGTTGACAGGGTAGGCATGCACTAGGGCCCTGGGTAGGGGAGTTCAGGAGAATTCTGCTGCCAGGGGCCCTCAAGGGGGAATCCTAACTCAGACCATCCTTTGTTTCTTTGTTTGAAAACTAGTCTAGCACAAGAATCCTTATCCACAGGTGCAGAAGAAGGCAGAGCAGGTGGGGCGGGGCAGTAGGAACCTCCCTCTCTGCCTGCTTCACACTTGGGTTGGGGAGCCTTTCAGCCTTCTGTTTCAGGAGGCTGGGGCGAGAGCCCTGAGCACAGCTGGCAGCAGGCATGATGGAGGGAGGGGGCTTAGTTTAGCTTTCCCTAGTGAAGAAGGCTTTTGAAACCTACCACGTCTACCATGTCTCCTCCTGCTGCCTGTCCTTTCCTTTGGTAACATTCTGTAAAGAGAGGGCCTGCTGCAGGGGTGAGGGGTGGGGGTGTTAAATATCTGATTTCTCCACTTAATAATACTTAATAATAATACTAAACAGTTCCTAATTTTATTAAATGAGTGAAAAAATGTTTTGGATTGTCATAGTTTAACAGAAACTCACTGCTGTATACAGCTAAAATACTGGTTCAATGTTGAAATGTGGTATATTATTTGAGTGTGTCCTAAGTCAGACAGTTCCTGCACAAACACTCTTCTATTTACTTCGCATGTCGTATACATATTATTTCTCCCAACATTCTAAAATAGGAAATAACTATAGAACTATGCCATCTGAGAGAGTATATCAGGCCTGGTAATACTACTATAGGGATTATTAATTTCCTTTTATTGAATTTTTGCTAAATCTATACGGCATAATTTAATGGTACTTAAATCCATCCTCCTATTCAAAACTCCTCCCACTGTAACCCACCCAATTTAATATACTCTCATATATATATATATATATATATATATATATATATATATGTAATATTGTTTATAGAGTCTGTCTGTTTTGTGTCCTTCAGAATGGGTCCATTCACTAGCCTCACCAGGAATCTCAGCCCTGTAAGACACTCTTTCGGCTTCTCAGCAGCCATCAATTGCCAAAAGTTCCTTGAGTTGATTTGAGTTTCTGACATACTTCATGTCTAGACTGGGATTTTGTCTCCTTTGAGCTTGCATAGGACTTCTGCATGCTGTCACAAGTTCTGTGACTTCTTATGAATAAGTGACTGTCTGGAAGACTTTGTTTCCTTGTGGTCATCCACCTCATCTGGCTCTTACAATATTTCTCTTTCCTCTTATGCAATAATCCCTGAGCCTTGGGAGTCACAGGTTTGAAACAGATGTCCTATTCAGGGATAAGCACTCTGTGGCCTCTTGTTCTCAGAGCATTGGTTAATTGTGGGTTTTTTAATCACCATCTGATGCAAAAAAAAAAAAAAACCTTCTCTGGTAAGAAGTGAGAGATACATTCATCCTATGTGTAGAGGTGATAGATAGTAAGGAGAGTGATACGGGGGAGTGAGAAGAGAGAGAAATAATGCTTAAGTGGTGTAAAAAATCCAGAATGAAATGTATTAGTTCAAAGTACTACTGCCAAATACACATACAATAAATATATATGAGTTCACATGTGGAGCTGAATGCTATATAACAAATAACAGAGTGCTAGGGAGGAGAAATGTCCCTTTGAGTTGTTGGTCAGGGTAGTCAAGAGACTCCCAAAATAGCACAAGCTATTGCCACAGCCTTTGATTGTCTCCCAGAACTTGAAGGTAATACCCTGTTGCTGAAGACAGCCTACACTTTGGGTACAGGACTTGGAGTAATCAAGCTGGAACTGACCTGGAAGCTCTCATGCCATCAGAGGATACTACATAAGTTGCTAAGGGAGAAAAGCTAATCAATGGTTCTACACGGCTGTAAGGCTGTAAAGTCAAATAAACAACAATGACTGACCAAGCAAACTATTGCTATTGGTGGAGTAGTGGCACTTTTATCTTGGGGATAATTGACACCTGTGTAATTGGAATTAAGGGTGACTCAATGGGAGGGAATTCATATGTGGTACTGTAAACATGGCCAAATGCACAATGTTGGAGAGGCCATAAATACTAGAGAGAAACCTTTTGCCACATCCCTAGATCAACATAATTTCCTACTGTATTCTTAATTTGTATCCTCATATTTACAAAGAAGAATGCCTTTTAACTATCATCAAAGAAACTTCTTTTTGCAACAAATGGAGACTCTTACAAAGTTCCAGAACTGGTAAGAAGTAGAGAGTAAGTGTCTCTGAGATGCTTAACCCCAAGTGAGACATCTTCAATGCAGGCTCTACATTCTTTTATATTTAGTCTAGGATGGTGCCACTCACATCAGGGTGAGTCCCGTGACTCAGTAAAGCCCTCACACAGTCATGCCCTGAAGTGTGTCTCCTAGGTGATTTAAAATCCAGTCAAGTTTGACACCGAAGATTAACCATCACACCACTGTAGCTGGCAACCAGCAGGATTCTGTATCATATATATATATGTATATATACTCCACAGACACGTACAAATTCACAGACTATGGACCCAACCTTCCATTATAAGTTTCTAAATCTTTTCAATCATATCTTATTTTCATGAGATTTTTAAATCTTTAGCTTAAATTACAAGTTAAATTAGGGATCATAGAGATGGCTCAGTGGTTAAGAACACTTGCTGCTCTTGCAGATGAGCTGGCTTCAGTTTCCAGCACCCACAATAGGCATCTCACAGCTGCCTGTAACTCAATCTCCAAAGGATTCAAAGCCCTTTTCTCACCCCTAGAGTGACTACACACATGGTATACATACGTCCACAGGCATCTACACATGCACATGAAATAAATGAATAAAAATCTTAAAATTAACTAACACTGACACTATTTCAGGACATAATTCAGGCTCGGTAATTACACATGACTAACATAATGGGTAGTACAGATATTGAAAATGTTCTCACAGAAAATTCTCCTAGTGACTATCGTGTTTGACCATTTTTTTAGGTGAAATTTTATGAAAGAAATGCTTTTGATTTCTGCATAACATACAGTTGTAATTGAATATGGAACTCTTTATTCCTGAATTAGTAGACGTCCAGACACACATAGTTTTATGAAAATAAACTTCACATAATGTCAAATTTATTTGCACATTAAAGAATGCGTGTTTATAATTGCACATTTTCTATATGTATCAAGTTCTAACCACTCCACTGTAAAAATCTTAAAGTGCCATTAAACATGTATTTTAAATCTCAGCTCCCTAAAAGACTGTTTACTTTACATTAATAGTAAGATGGAGAAATTTTAGAAGACAGGACTAAAATAACTAAACTTGAAGATTAAGACAAGCAAAAACTCATGCCAAAAATCAACGTAAGTGTCCATACCAGAGCAAAGGAAATGCTTCTGCATGTTGAAAGAAATTGTGATTATTTGAAAATGCATGTGATGTTCTACATGAATAAACCAAATCTATACTCACTATATATAATAATGCTTTAAATAAAAGAAGGACTTGTGTTTCTTAAAGTATGAATTATGTTTGGGAATATTGATCATTTGAGAAATCTAAAGGTCATATTAATACATTTTGTACATTCATCATTTAACTCAGTATAGGGGCATATACATAATTGGTGTTCAGACAGACTGCAATGGAATGTAAATATCAAAGTGGAGAACATTGATGTTCACTCTCAGTCCAGAATGATGCTAAAATAAATTCCATTATTTTCAGTGTCTGTTTTTTTAATCAAAGATTGTAATATGCAATATTGAAAGATCTTACATCTGGATTTTGCAGAGCCCAAAGATGACCAGGTACTGTAGGGGCTACACAGAAACCCAGAAAACTGCCTGTGCTGGGAGAAAGTGAAAGATGTAACTGAAACGTGCTGACTTTTAATACTAAAGTGGCCATCTTTTAACAATACAAAACACAGGGCTCCAAAGTGAAAGTGCTAGGTGAGTTCCTGGTGGGATAGTAACAAAGGAGAAAATGGAGCCAAAGAAAACAGAGAAAAAGAACCAGTAAAAGGATCTCTATGATAAATATTGATTTGCGGAGAGAATATATTTCTATGAAATTCCTTATGTTACAGATGACGTCTTTTACCAAAGCTCTTTAAACTCCTCAAGGGGTTTCCTTGGCTCCTCAGCCTCACACAACTCTATCTCATGATTTACTGTATGGGAGATTTTATTTTTGGTTATAATTATCAAAAAATAACTAAACCCAAACTAAACAAAAGTACAATTGAAAAGTCCATTTTTGTGTTATAGTTTAGTTCCTTTTCCTATGGAATTCAAGGCAAAATGCAAGTGAGTTTTATGAACAGGAACCCAAACCACACACTGGAAGGATAAAACTCTGCAATCTGAAGTTACCTTAATCACCCTCTCACCATTCTTCTCTCTTAACTTTTTGCAGTTGAATTTTCTGTTATGTGGTTCAGGAGGCAGAAAGAGCTGATCATACATCCTTATTTTGTTTTGTCTTTTCAAATTTCTGCCATTCAAGAGACCAAATTCTGTGAAGTACAGGTCTCTCTGTTGCCCCAACTAGACTGGAACTAGCTATGCAGATCTGGCTGGCTTCAATCTCATAGAGATTCTGCCTGCCTCTGCTTCCGAGTGCTGGGATTAAAAGCAAGTACCATCACATATACACACATACTGATTTATTCACTACATGTTAAGAACAAGCAGTGCACAGCTTTTTTCAAAAGTCCCCCCCCCCCGCCCCCCGGAGTACAGCACAGTACCCTGGAGTACCTGTGCAGATCGGAGGACAAGCTGTGAGAGCCATGTAAGTCATCCACCTTGGCAACCAGTGTCAGTATCCATTGAGCTATCTTGCCAGCCCCAGTACAGCCCCCCGTAAATTATATTACTTACTTGGATTTGAGGAAGAAACTCTAAGAGGCCCCAGCTTGTTTTTAACTTGCTATTTATTTTGATACTTTATTCTTCAAGTATAACATTTTCTTTATAATGATCCTTTTTTCTTGACTAAAAATGAGAATCCACTTTGAAAGCAGATTCATACAAGACAGTCTTCACTGACACTCTGATACCGAATGTAAAGAAATGAGATCTTTTCTTTCACACATTTTGAGCTTTAATTTTTGAGCATGTGTGTTGCACAGCTTTCTCACACTTAGTCTTTTATAGCCTGCTCTACAGATTTAGGTAGTAAAGGGTTGTAACATACAGTCAAATAGACAGAAGGGCTTCTGAAATGTATTTTAATCAGAAATACCTTGGAATAGAAATCTCTGCCTAGTTTTGAAAAAAGTTATACCAAAAACTAATGAGCAAGTAAGAAACCAGATACGTTCCCCAATGGACATAATGTGCAGGTGTTGTTGGCTCTTAATCTAAAAATAGCTGCTTGTAATTTAGCCAAATTCAGCCAAGGTTGCCTAATCACAGGTCAGCAGCTTTTTATTTGTAGAAACACTTAGTATTTAAATGGTCTTAGATGTCTCATTTGCATACTGGTAAACAAAAGAGCAACGGGTAATGGATAACTAAAACCAGAATGTGTTCAGGAACAAGATGGAACCTTGGAAAACAACTCTAAAACAAATTCTTTAGTAGAAATTAATCAGTTGACAACATCCTAACACCAGTTTTTCATGAGCAGATTTCGGATACAGCTCATTACAGTCCTAGAACCAGAAAGCCTATATGTCCTAGTCCACAGTTTCTTGTATTAGATACTTAAGGATCAAAATATCAGCTATTTAAATGTCCCCACTCATCTATGTGCCACTCATTTATTTATTAAATATAAAAGGAGGGAAGCTGGCCATTCACAAGTTTTTAAGTCTGTCTTGCTGATAGAGAAAAGACATTAAGGTATGAAATGCTACAGTTGATATGGATTGCCCCAACTTTCCTCAAAGTACTCTTATTCTGAACTGATTGGCTTACAGGAGAAGGTTCAGGCAGTATATTGATGGTGGTCTCACAATGAAGAGACAGAGAATCCAGTAACTGTTCAGTCTCCAAGGCTGGGTCTCAGCAGTCCCAATCTGGTGCTAATGGCCTGGAGGATTCCCGGAGATCTGGTCTTCAGTCTACATTAGAATCAAAAGGAGCTCAACTATGGTGAAGAAATGCCACAGCAACAAGACAGGTAATCTTGCCAATGAGGATGAAGGCAAGCAGGCAAAAAGCAGAAGCCTCCTTCTTCCATGTCCTTCTTTATGTGCTGCCACCAAATGGTGTCACTGGCTTTGAGGATGGATCTCAGGCTTCAAATAATCTGATCACAAAATTCCCTCACTGGAGGTCTCAGTAGCTTCTGTTTAAGTTGATCCCAAATCCAGTCAAGTTGATCAACTAACACACAGAGGTAACATACTTTGTTAAATATACAAAGTCTTATCAATGTGGATTTGGTTATAGAAACTATATTAGCTGCTTCTCTGTTGGTGTGACAAAAACACCATAACCAAATCGATTTATAGAAGGAGGAGTTTATTGGGCTTGTGGTTCCAGAAGGATCAGAGTCCGCCATGGTAGGCTTTATGGTAGGAGGCAGCTGGAGCAGAAAGTTGAGCATTCACAGCTTCAAGTAAGCGCAGGAAGCAGAGACAAACTTGAAATGGGACCAAGTTTTGAACTCTCATAGCTGCCCCCAGTGATGTGACCTGCTTGCTCCAACAAGGTGATACCTCTAGGTGGTTCGTGACCTTCACAAAACAGCCCCACCCACTGATCAAGTGTCCAAATACTATGAAGGAACCCTCATTCAAGCCACCACAGAAACTAATAAACTATTCTCTAAATAATAAAATAATGATAATAGCCATTTCATGCCTCAGATAAGTCCTGTGTTGCTTCGTATCTTATATTTAAAATGAGGACTATCAGACTAGGAAACTACAGGCCACAGAGAATGTAATACACCAAACCTATCACATGATTAAAACCCAGACGATCTAAATGAGAACAAAGCACTGTGACGTCACTAGACACCAGAACTGAAAATGTTTTAACATCAAAATTCTTATCTTTTAGAATATTCAGATAAAAACAAACAAACAAATAAAACAATTGATACGCTATACTGTAGGATCTTGTACAAGTACTTCACGGTAGAAGATGCAGAGAACTCACCAGCTCATCCCTGCTTTCCATTAAAACCCCAAAGAGATAAAATACATGTTAGGAAAGCACTGAGAACTGATGAAGCAGGTTTACCTCTGTTTACAAATGAGCAGTGAGCAGAAGATCCTTCAGAGGGAAGGCTTTGTACATTGGACGTGTACAAGGGTACTAGCCAATTCAGGTCACAGGTGTGAGCTGAATGGAGAAACATGGTAAGGTATTACTATGAGAAGGTAACTAATCCACAAACCTTCACTTTTCTTCTGTCTGACATATACTTTTGGACAGGCATGCATACTTTAAAACCAAATAAAAACAATGCATTTTATTTCTTATTTAAAAATTCTTCTGATCCTAGAATAACTCAACTAGCTTCTAGAAAAAGAGGATTAATCACATTTATTATCTGATAATCTCAGTTCTTCCAGAAAATAGCTTACAATTGACACAGTGGAGAATCCTGCTCTGTCCCTCGCATGAAATTTAACTACTTCATGTGTTAAAGTGTTAATGAGTCTATCTGCCCACAGACGTATGAAAGAAATTAGGTTTGCAAAATCATTTCATGGACCGCAAGCAGTTTCACAAATGACAACTTTATTTAGTTAACTATGATCTGGAAAGATGCTACAATGTAGTTTTTCCAATGATCTGCTCAAACAATACAATATTGTGAACGTTTTCAGTCCTCAGTAACTATGTCTGAGTGTCCTGGGTGTACTATTTTCTGGTCTTCAAGAATTGTGTATGGGCGGTGGGAGGATAAATATTCACTTGTGTGCAGCTGCATGCACAGAGGCCAGGGGTTGAGTGCCCTGCTCTATCAGCCTCAACCTTATACCTTGACAGGCTCTCTGATTGAACCCTAAGCTAGGTCATCTGGGAGCAAGCCCCAGTAATCCTCCAATCTCTGTACCCCAGAGTGTTCGGGTTAGAGGTGCATACCCAAGCCTTATATGGATCCTGGGGTTATAAATTAGGTGTGCATGTTTGTGCAGCAACAAGTGCTTTTATCTTCTAAGTCACCTACTTGGCTCCAAGATTTTTGTATGAGTGTAAAAGCCAATCCAAACTTTTGGGACAAATATATTTAAAATTAGTAAATTTATGTCAAAGATTTTCCTAATGATATCAGTAATTTTAAGGGCATATTTTTCTCTTAAAAGTTTCAACTTAGGCTGTTCTGAAGCCTTTAGTTATATCACCTTCTCCAAACCCTCAAATGTCAATTTTATAGTAGCTCTTCAGCACCTTTATTGTGGATACTGAATTCCTTTATGCATTTCTTTTTGATTTTTAGTTTTTATTGTATTTACATGGTTTATATATTTTGCACAGAGGCAGTTTTATTGGAACTCTCTTTAAAACATATTAAGATAAAGTAAATAATGAGCTTTCATAATAAATGTGGAAAACCTGAGTTTGTTGTTTGGAGAAAACTAAGTTTTCTTGAAGAACATTTGTGAGTCACAGACAGAAGTCAACAGTAAAAATCATCTTTAACAACATGCATTTTTCAATACAATAACTTGATTCAAATCTACCCTCCATATATTCTGTCATCATTCAATCATCCATCCATTCACTCACAGACTAACATTAAATTTTCTGTGTAGGTGAGAATGATCTTGACTTCTGATCCTTCTACCCCCACCTCCTGGGTGCTGAGATTGCAGGTGTGCAACACCACACATGGCTTCATAATTTATTTTCTGTTTTTAATAGGCTAGGGGATAGGAGAATTGGAAATATCTAGAAGGCATAAAAGCCTTTTAAACACTAGAATACCTTTGCATAATTTCAAGTGGTAGAGATTGAAAGGATTCGATACCAGGTTGTGGTTTTAAATTCTAGAGAAATTAATATGTGAAGATTTGAACTCAGAGTCTGAGTTTAAATACTCCAGTATTTTTCAAATCCACTAGAATTTACTAGAAATATGTCTCACACAAACTCATAAATATTTGTGAAACAATTCAGCTCACCCACAGCAAACCAAATTTATCGTGACTAGCCATAGACAGGGCCCACTAGATGGCAGTACCATACAGAGAAGCCTTCATGGGCTGGGTAGAATCTCTACTTATAAAATTGTGTGTATGCCAAAACCTGTTGTTTTTACACAGTGCAAAATAAATCTTAAACGAATATTTTAAATTTAAACCACTTCAAGTTTTATATTTTTCTTTGTAATTTGTCAGGCTTTGTTTTTACTTTTTAAACATTTTTATTTATTTATTTTTGAGACAGGGTCTTCATATAGCTTCAGCTTGCCTGGAACTCACTAAGTAGATCAGGCTGGCCACTGCTTCCTGAATGCTGAGATTAAAGACATGTACCACCATGACCGGCTAATTTATTTATTTTTATTTTACATGTCTGAGTGTGTTGCCTGCATGTCACGAAGGCCAGAAGAAGGTATTGGATCCCCTAGAACTGGAGTTTCGGATGGTTGTTAGCCACCATGTGGGATGCTGGGAACTAAACCTGGACCCACTGCGAGAGCAGTCAGTGCTCTTAACCACTAAGTCATCTCTTCAATCCATTTTGATTTTTGAAATCATTTTTGACAATTACAAATTTATACTCCTAGAAAACAGTATTTTGCTTGGGTTGGGGTTACATGCTTGATATTCTAGCATGTGATAACATTTGTAGGCAGAAGTGTAAGTGCAGATGAGGGATCCTCCTTCCTCATGTTACAATGACTCCTGTGTGCTTGCTCTGACTTCCAGGAAAGCACACCTGAAGTCTTCCACATGAAACAAAGAGTATGGCCTGATTATCCAGAATTCATAGCCAAGTTAGACCCAGAGAAATGAGGCAGAGCAGAATGTCAGAATTTATCCTTAGAAATCAATATACCCTGGTAAAATGATTTTAATACAAAGATGTGGTAATGTAATTAAGTGATTCCCTCACAGCAGAAATGGGTGAGCTATTTGTTAAGAACAATGATTGTGCCTCTTTAAATTTTTCAAATTTAATACACTAAGAATAATATATAGAAGAAAATAATAGTTTTTGGATAAGATTGATGGCTCAGTGGTAGAGTGCACTGTTTACTCCCGAAGAGGACCCAGGTTCATTTCCAGCACCCACCCATGGCAGCTGACCCCCATCAGTAATTCCAGTGCAGGGGAATCTCCCTCTTCTGGCCTTCTTGTGCTCTACACATGTGTACACCTACACTCATGTAGGAAAACACTCATACGCATAAAATATAACAAATAAAATAAAAAAGGAATGGAGGATTCAGGTATCTTCTGCAGTAATTATGAAGGTCATTGAGACCACTGATAGCATTTCACTTATACCACATAACGTTTGTTTCCGATTTAGAAAACAACCTTATGGTATTACTTAAAGGGTTTTAAAAAGATTTCAAGTTTAAATACTACACTTAATGTTGATTTTCAAGTAGACTCCATTTTACAAATGCATTGCTTATACTAGCAACAATGAAATTTTCCTGAAACAGTGAATTTGGCTTTTTTGAACATATCAGAAATAGACTGTGATTTTATCACTTACACATCTCCAAGTGTTTCCCAATCACACTGTAAGTGGTGAGATTAAGCATTCAGTTCAAACCTTTTACAACATGGTGCCAAACTATATTTGTGTATAAATACAGTGGAAAGAAAGACAATTAATAACATTGGTCATCTAAAATTATGATATTGCTCATAATAGCCAAAAGTTGTAGTTGTAAGTCAAAAGTTATAGAAATGTTACACAAAATTATATTTCCTTCCTATGTATTATGACCAAACCATAAATATTTTTGTTTCAATATTTGAGAACCATTTGTGTCTTATTAAAGTTATCTCAGCTTTTTCATAAGCTGTGGATATGTCAAAAGTCTAATTGTGGAAAGGGGTTGCTTATGGTCTTAACATTTGTGCCCCTCTGAGCATATCTTACCAGGCCAGTTATTGTAGCTTTGTCAGTAGTATGCATAATACCTTCTAGTATGGTGACAATTAGGCAGTGGAGATGAAGTTCTGAGGTCAGTACCAGCTGGATTTCTCTTTCTTGGTCCTATGACTCACATATACAAGGTGTTGAGCAACAGGCTTTTACTATCTAGTTCTAATGAGGCTCGTTGGGAATCCTCTGGTCCAACATTGAAAGGGGAGTGAGTTCCTGGCTTTGGAAATTGAACACTACCAGAAGAGAAAAGAGATCATCTACAGGTTGCCCATTTGTGAACCCTGTGAGCTCTAATAACTGACCTGGTGGATAGCTACAGGAAGCTGTCTTTCAATTGGTAGGGCAGTTTTACATATGAACTAACAACAGTTGTGACATCATGCACAAGACCTATGCAAGCTCAAGCCCGACAGTATTCCAGCACAGAGGATGGGAGGTGAGCAAGAAGACCCAAGCCTAGTCGAGGAATCAATGGCAACTGATAGCTGCTGGGAGAGGAAGAGGCAGGTTTCTTTAAGGGTGTGATACAAGTATATTGACCAGGCTCTAGAAGATGAACTCACACCCAAGAATATTTGAGGACACAAATTAGACTATTTGATAAGCTTCAAAATTAATAGAGGATTTGAAATGAGGTGGCAGTGATTTGGGAGTGGAGATGGGGCAGAATTTCTGAATATGATCAAAATGCATTTGTATGGCGTTCTCAAAGAAGTTATAAAAATATTTTTAAAGCTAATGAACTTATTCTTTACTCTTTGTAACAAAACTGTGGTGTGAATTTCTGTTAATTTTTCAGGAATTAACTGATCTAAAATAAAGATCTAGAAGAAGCCTGAGTGTAAAAATTCAGGTCTTGACTTCGAATCTGACAAATTTGTTTAGTAAATTCAAGACAAATTTCAACCTTTATTTCTGGAAGATTAATATGTATTTCATATAACTATAGAATAAGGAACTACCTTGGCTTATAGAAAGGTTAAACACACTCCATAAAACTCTCTCAAAACAGTAGTATAAGCAGTCTCTATGTAACACCACCCATAAGCTCACTTCATTACCTATGGGTGTGAAATTCCTGTCCCACCCAAATAGCCCCAGCATATTGAGGAGTCCCTAAGATGTCAGTCCCAGCATGTCAGAGAGGCCTTGTGAAATGGGATCTGACATGTTGGGGAAGCTTTGAGAAGTCAGACCCAACATAGACAGCAAACCTCTGAAAGAGTTCATCACCACCATTCTACCCTTCAAACCAGGGCTTGAAAACATACATTTTGCCTCATCGCGTTTTGGCCCCACAGCTTGTCTCTTCTCTTTCTTTATTGGTGGCCTCTTCTATCCTTAAGCTGCCGATGCTGTGCAGTAGTGCCACGGACTTCCTCTTCTCAGGTTTCCACTCAGTTCTGGTTTCATATTCATGCTCAGAATGCTCTATTGAAATTCACCTCATGCTATCTTATTTTATTTCATTTTATTTATAATAAATATTGGTTGTATGAGTCTTTCTCACATGTGTCCTGAAAAATCTTTCAAGTTTACTCCACCTTCTGTCCTGTGTACTGCTATTGGCAAGCATTTTGTATAATATACAAGCAGTTCTTATAATAAACTTACCCTAAACTATGTACTATGTTTTAAAATCTGAACATGTGGAAGCCCATATTCACCATTTCTGGTGGTCTTCATTCTCTTTTATTTATTTAAATTTCCACCAGAGAAATGCTGACAAGATAACTTCTGCCCATGTGGCTAGACTGGAGATCAGCTTCTATCACTTGTTTTGTCTTAGATATAGATACAGTTTTCCTTTACGAATTACTTGCTCTGGCTTTTTCGGTCAAGGTGCCTTGTGTAATTTTGTATTTTCCACCTGTTTCTGGTATGCCTTCATTCTGTGGCTTTGTTATGAGTGACGTTTTTAATTGGTTTTCAGTGACCTAGTGATGTTCTGTGTATTTTTGTTAGAGCTTTGTTGCCCATTTGAGAATGCATTTAAAATTTTGTTTTTACTATACAAATTGATTTTTCTATCTCTTCATCTTCTTGCAATTCAAATACAAGTATTAATTACACTGGACATTGTTCTCAGCATGTTTTCTTCTTTTCTGACAGTTATTTTGATAGTTGTTATGGAAACATCATTAAACAATGATTAATTTTACAACTAGGTTGCTATTAATCACATTTAGTGACATAAGGCATTGAAAATTTTAATCAATAAATGATATTTTGGTGCTTTTGTGGCTTGTTTCCCTTATCATGCTAGTAATTCCTTCAAATATCTTAATCTCTTGGATCATTTTAACAATAGCTGTTTTAATGTTATTTTCTCTTAATTATTCCATCATCATTGTTATCTCTGATTATGTTTCTGTCGGTTAAGTTTCTTTCCTTAGGTTATGTTTGTTTATATGAAGATTAATTTTAATTGAATGTCAGATATAAATGTAGGATATTGAGAACTCAATTTTGCTTATTTATTTGGATAGTTTCAAGTATTATTTTTCTGAAATACAATCTATGTACATACAATCAGCATCATCTCTTCATGGTTTGTTTTTGACTTGTTGAAAGGAGCCTGAATCAGCCTTTAGTTTTAAGCTAGTTTAATTGGCTCAATCCCAAGACCTCTCTTTCACATCTTTTGGGTTGGGAAAGTTTCCCATTCTGATTAGTGAGCAGCAAGCTATCCTCCACAATGCAAGAGCTCCTAGATTTATTCAGCTCTTCCCCAGTGGCTCCTTGTCCAGCCTCAGGTAGTTTCTCTTACCTGTGTAGATTATTTTCCAGAATGGGCCCCTCTAGTTTTCTACAGAGCCATACCCCGACCCCTGGGCAAGTCCATCCTCTCTCCCTGCTCACAAACTGGTGGTGGCCTCTCTCCTCACACTGCTGGTCTCAGGTTCCTGGAACCAATGAGATTACCGAGCCCTCTCTGGATTCCCCTTCACCATTTTGTGACCTGGAAATTTCTCCCAAATGACAAAGTTTAGTCATGTTCATATCCAGTGCAATTCAAAGCCAAGCTTTCTTTGTAAGACACAGGAGGATTCTTAAGATACTTTTAAATTTGTCTGTGCCCAATCTAGCAAAGAGTGAACCAAAGAGTTTTTAAGGGTTAGATATTCAGAATCCCAGCATAGAGGTGGGGAAGTAGGTAAGAAACCCTTACTCTACCTGAGGAACTATTGGTAAGCAATGACTGCTGGGAGGGGTGTTTCAGTCTCTTTCAAGGATATAACTCTTGATAGTTAACTAGGCTCCAGTGGATGGATCCACACTGAATGACATTTGGGGACACAAATTAGACTGTATATAATATATCATATTATATTCATATCATACATTAAATTGGACAGGGAGCAGGAAGAGAGGAGGGGATCTAAATACCATCAAATATATTGTATAAAATAACAAAAGTTTAATAAAATATTTGTAAAAAAGAGTTAATCATTGACTATAGTCCCTGTAGGCAGACAGAAAGGAATATGGTTTAGAAGTGGCTGGAAAAGAGTGAATGCAGATTGTTGATAATTCTGTGATACTAGACTATTATAAACAGACCATTCTCAACTGGATTCTACACTAAGATTACTGCACATAATTTTTACCTTAAAAGAAAACCATCAAGTTCTATTAGCTGCAGTCAGTAGTAGCCATGCAGAACTATATAGAGGCAAGTTAAACATCTGCAAATTTACATTGAAATGCATCAAAAATAAGAATAATGGGTGAACAGAGTAAAATGATATGTGACGAAACATGCAGACTAAAAACCTTAAATTCAGAACATGGATGGTGTATATCAGGATATTGCTTTGAAATTCCTTTCGCTTTATTGTGGGTTGGAATTTTTGCATAAGGAAATGTGGAATTAACTGAATGCATGCATATTTCTTGCATAGAAAACTATGTCAAATCAGGATAAGAGATAAAATACCAGAGTTCAAGACGGAAGGAACCAGACAACTGAAGATTTCCTGACAAGCTTCTTTTATTTTAAAATATTTCACAGATCTGTGAAGTGAAAATTAGCCGAAGCTCAGGGGAAAATTTGTGGGCGTTTGCGGGTGTTTGAAGGCACTCATGAATACCACTGAACATCTGCAAAAATATTTTCAGTTCGTTGTGCACTGTTCACAGATACTTTTTCGGTGACCAAGGCAGCTTCCAAATGCTAGTGTAAAAGAAGTTGTATAAAGGAAAATTATGGTTCATAAGTGCTTCACCTCTCCTGAATACAATGTGGTTAAATAGTTTTACTCCCTGTTGCTGTGTATGTGGGTACTGTATATTACTGCATGGTTTTCCAGCAGTGATTAAACCATAAAAAAGATGCTATAAAGAAATGATGTACTCTGTCAGAAATAACAGTAAATCAATAAGCCATATCATTTTGTAATTTTCCTATTCCAGAAAGTGTTACACTGAGGCTGTTGTTTTATTTGATGGCATGTCATCAAATTGCCTTGTAAATAGTTCTGGTTATATCCACATATCTATGTTGTCCTAACCTTTGTCAAAGAATTTTTTTTATTGCACTGACTAGTGGTCTATGCAGAAACTCATTACTGTTCAGCGTGTTAAGACTATGCAGCTGTGAATGTCTAGCCATAGATGAGACGTCTGTATCCACCATCCCCCAAGGCTTAGGGAACATCTTGGAAAAGGGGACAGAAAGAATGTAATATCTGGAGATGGGGAGGAGTGCTCTGAAATGCTCCAGTTTGAACATGACGTGGCTAGTACAGACATTAACTCACGGCAGTTGTGGTTACTTTCATAAGATCTGCACAAGATCTAGCCAGCCAAAAATTCCAGCACCAGCAGCAGTCCCATGCTTAGCTGAGTGTCTTTTGCTAGTTGATGGCAGTTAGAGAAGTAAGAGTTACTTTTATTTGGGCTTGTGGACATTGATATATTTCCCATGTCCCAGTTGATGGGCCCACACTCATGAACTAATTGGATTCAATTCATTACAGATAGATAGATAGACAGATAGACAGACAGACAGACAGACAGATAGATAGATAGATAGATAGATAACTTTAAAAGGAGGACATACGTTTGGGAGGGAAATGTGATGGGAGTTTTTTAGGTGGTTGTTGGAGGGACAAGTGGGTGGTGGATATGATCAGGATACATAATATACATGTATGAAATTTTAAAGATTATGAGGACTTCAGTAAAATTGCTGTTCATGAACCCTAACCTCTCTACATCTGCAGTTTTCTTACCTGTAAAATATAAGTAAGAACAGTGCTAACTATCTTCAGTTGTTTTTTGACTAAACAGGGCCTTTTAATAGTGTCTGACACACAAAAGAGTATTCAACGAATGTTACCTACCATTACTAAACTCAAGAGTTACAGCTGGAAAATGATAGAACAAAAATTTCAACATTTAGAAATCAATGCGGAACCAGACTTGGTGTCACACTCCTGCCATCCCAGCACCTGGGAGACTGAGACAGGAAGATTACGAGTCCCAGGTCAGCTTTGGATACCCTTTCTCAAAAGCAAAACAAAACAAAAAGAAAAAATGTAAGCAATATAGGACATGAACAGCCACATAATTATAATTCACAAAAACATTCTCAAACATAAACAACTTCATAATGATGTTATCAGTTTTGGAATAGCACTTTAGTTTCAGTATGTCTTTTAATATTTTTAGATTTCCTTGATCTTAGTCTATCTACAAAGTGTTGTGTGAGAAGGAATGAAGGCATGTTCCAAGAGCAAACAACTGAGAAATGAGAAATAAATGAGAATATATTAGAGCTACAGTTGCGGTTAGGTAGAGTTTGCTCAACATACCAAAGGGACTCGATGCGGCACTGAGGACTGCAAATCAAAGTGTACTGAGTTACAATTTAGCACAAAAAAATTCTGATTTAGTTTTTAAAAATGTGGTACTGAGGGAGCAGTGATGATTTTTTTTTTTTCTCAAATGCAGAATTCTTGCCCTCACAATTTCTCTTAGTATTGCTCTCCTCTCTAATGGGTTTTATGTACACAAAACACTTTAAGATTTCTTTGGGGAAAATGATCAAAAGAAAATTGCAAATAATCAAACATGGAACTCAGGATGACTGAAAATGACCCCAGTGTTGGCCCAGCACTCACTTGGATTTATCTGGGCCCCAGATGGCTGTGCAGCTGTCACCCTGCTCTACCTCTGGGGATTAGAAATCCGGCCTCAATTTGTGTGGACAGCTATCCCAGTTCTGACCCAGAAAGCAAATAGGCGCCATGTGGCTGACCATTTTATTCAGTTGTTAGTTATATTTAGTTGTAGTTCTGTTTTCTTTTTCTTTAATTTTCCAATCTCATATTGAGTCTTGCTTATCACTTTTGGACCCTGAAGAAATGTCTGTTTCAGTTATCAGAAACACATTTTCTTTACTCAGTAGGGTTTTCTGTTTCAAATGGAAATAGAACAGGAAAGAAAAAATCATCATGGTTTCTTGAGTACATTACTAATCTCCTAATTAAATTTTAATGGGGAGAGGAAGAAACCTTGAGGTCATATTGGAAACATATTTTCACCCCCTTATATTTATCATTCAAATCAACCCTGGAAAATGTATGTAACCAAAAACTTCAGTCACACCTTGCTTCTGTGCAAACTTGAACAGCCACAGTCCCTGTCTGGCTATTGCTTGATGTCCATCTCAGTGCAAGACACTTCAGTCTCCAAGAGTGTCTGATAAAAAAATCAATTTGCGTTTAGTATGACGACCTGGGTATATTTCATCTGGCAGGCAGTGACTTTGTGTTTGTTTTTCCACAATAAAAAAATCTTTGATCTCTTTTCCTTATCATGGAAGAGTTCTGAAATACAAGTTCCTAAGAATATAATAGTTTATTTTATATGTACTCTTCCCAAGCATAAGGAAATACAGTAAAGGAATACGGATATATGCATATACTCCAACCAGACAATTTTGACATTTTACTGGAGTATATTCACTTCATGAAAGGGAGAAAAATAAAAGAACATAAGGATGAAAAATGTACTAATAGGTTATATAATTGTAAAACTCATATCTAACTATAAATAATTATTAGCATTGGTAAGTGAATTCAGAAGCATTTAAGACCAATGTGTTAAAGCATTGATTGAATGAATATATCTGCATAAAGATATGCATGTATATATATATATATATATATATATATGTGTGTGTGTGTGTGTGTGTGTGTTATGAGAAATAGTTTAAAATAATTGTGTTGTATATCTATTTAGAAATATTCCTTACCTGAATTTAATGATTTTAGTTCTGGTTGAGACACAACTGTATAACGGGAGCATCTTTGTGTCTCTCCTCAAGGTGAGTTTTTCCTCTTTCATTTGATAGATTTTTTAATCTTAGAGCTGGAGATGGGTAATAGATTTCACTTTCCATTTTATAGCTGATCTCAGTGTCTTCAGGATTTGTGATTTCAGAATCTGTTAAATCTATGCTGACTGCTCCAGTGTGCTACAAAATTTCTGGACAAAAGTTATATCATGGGGAGTAAATTAAAGGCCAAAGGTCTATGAATAGAAATGCTGAGATTTAGAGGAGAGTGTGGTACTGCGTAAGATGGTATCTGGTAAGGTATTGAAATGAGAGCATCCCCTAGTGGGTTCTTAGTCTCATTCACAAAAGAATTTAAGAATGGACCCAATTGGAAGCTTTAGGACAAGTTTATTGGAATTTGAAGAAAAATCCTCAAGACAGGCAAGCTGGAGATCTCAGCAACTGCCTGGAGGAGGAGAATAGAGGGAGAAGAAAAGAAGCCAAAAAAGTCATGCAGGTTTAGAGCCTGCATGGGGGTCAGACACGTGGGGGACTGGCAGCCACATGTCTGGGAGAAGGAACTTTAGAGAAAAAGAGAAATGCAAAATGCTAGGGCAACCCAGAGCCTTAGAGAAAGGATGTTTAGAAAAGGAATACGAAGAAGAGAAGGTAAGATTATGGACTTACGGAGAGCTACATGTCTGTGGCCTCATCAAAAAGAACTGCACTGGGAGGAGGGATTCCAGGCAGGAAAAGTTCACTGCCTCATTAACACACTCTGTATTCCGCCCACCTATTTAGTATAGCTTAAGTTCAACTCACCTTCCTAAGGGTGGTCCTGTGATCATGTGACTGACCAGTGAAACTGGAAATGTGGGTCTTTCAACAGATAAACTAGAGAATTTGTAGTCTATCTCAGCTAAATAGCTATTTGCTCTCTAACAGTATTATAACAAATATTATTTTTTAGTCTCTCTGTGCTTGGTAGGGTGAATAGATGTCCATATGTTGTCTATATAGAAACTTAATCAACTCCTGAGTGAGTACAACAGTAGCCACTTCTGTTCTGAGACATGGGAACCAGCCTTTGACAGCATTATTAAGTTGTTTAGAGAAGAAAGTGACTGATTTTAGATTCTTTAGATCTGGACCATGTATTCATCCTGAAAATCCTACTCCCTGCCCTGCACCTGTTACGTACAAGAGAAAATTCTTTTGTAGTTTGAGAAAATGTAAGGCCTAAGTCTCATCGAGGTACCTCTCTTAAGAGTTTGAAAGCAGCTAGTGATGGGGACAGCCAGTCAAGAGCTCATGTTGTAGCCCCTGTAGTGCTTTATAAAAGGGTTTAGCAATTCATCAATAATTGAGGAAAGAATCCCTAAGAAAAGTTTGAAGTTCCTTCTTGGTTTGGAGCAGAGCAGGTTATAGAGAAGCAATAAAACATTTCATTTAGTTTTAAAGACTTTTGTATGGGACCAGAATTCATAAAGAAAGCAATATTTTTACCAGCCACAGAAAGAGTTATATGGGTTTAGCCCATTGGATTTAATGAGATGGATCCTGCTGTAATCCTTGGATGTCACCCAGTCTCCTGTAAGAAGGCCAGAAGATCTACCACTGGAGAATACAAATCCTTTTCATCCTTCTGGTCAGGTTTTCTTGAGGTTGACCCATACTCCTTCTTTTTAAGAATAGGGGCGCTTGCTCTTCCGATGACAGACACGTTTACAGGCATGGCATGGGAGGAGGTGGTCTTTTGTTGGGCAGTTGTTGTTCCAAAAGCTTTGATGACCACACCAAAAACAGGAACTGGGAGGCCTTCAAGACTGAGCTTTTGCTCACATTCTTGCCTTGGTGATCCAGTTCCCATGGTGCTCCAGTAATGGCAGAGGCATGATTTAGTAGGATTAATTCTTTTCATCTTGAGCGTTTTGTCTTTTTGTTGTCTCTCTTCTATGTACCCCACCTGTTAAACACCTTAAAGTCTAAGGTCTCAAAGTACATTCTGTAGGGTCTGAGAGCACTTTTCTAATTTTTGTAACTTGAACCTAATGTTTGTACGAGGTCAAGTGCATGGCCAGGGTGGATCAACCATCGGGGAAATTGGGGGTCAAGATTGGTGTACTTATGAAGAGTCTCAGAAGCTCTTCATGAACCATAAGATCTCTTTTCTCAAAGGAAAAGAGCTGCTTGAAGTTTTCTTCTCTGTCTTCTAGTAGTTTCAGAGTTTCAGGTCTTATATGTGGGTCTTGCATCTATTTCTAAGTTGATTGTCATACTGAGTGGTTGAAAGGGGTCAAGTTTCAATCCTGTGCATGAGGAACTAGAGATGTCCAGTGATTTTCTTACCATTGAGCAATGTATTTTCAGAATTGCATCCCAAGCATCTGCTTCCTAAGTTCATTTAAATTATGATAACAGACTCCGGAACAACTTGGATGCCAGTGGAAAATCTGAAGTGTTATCCTAAGAAGCAGAAGCCAGAGAACCATGAGATTAGGAAAGGGAAATGGAGAAAAGATAGCACTGCTTCTGTACTGAGTCTGCTGCTGCGTGAAGAAAGGAACTTCAAATCCCTTGAGACTTCACACAGACTTTTCCAAAGGCTCCCTTAAAGGTACACAGACACAAGCACTTATACCGTGGTTTCAATACCACATAGTTTTTAAGGAGTACTAGTAGAACCATGAGAGTGTCTCATACAAAAAAGAGCCTGTGTGTAAGCCAAGTGAGTGTGGCTGCTTCCACCTGGGGTAATGAGAGTTTCATGTGGGGAGCTGTCTGCCCGGCCCTAAAAGCAAGAGATCAGAGGGTCCCAGCACCCAGGATCAGAGTTTTACCTTAGTCTCTTACACCTTAATAACTCTATGGTTTCTAAAAGCTTACAGTATTGCCCATGGACTTCCCTCCTGGACAGATCCATCCCCAGTCTTTACTTTGCCTGCGTTGTGAGTCTGTTGGAAGCTGTTTGCACTTATTCAGTCTCTCCTTTGGAAAGACGTGGTGACAAACATGTTCAGACTTTGTTCTTTGTGCTTTCTCTTTCTTCTTGTAAAAGTCTGTCTTGATGCTTCTTTTATGTGATTTAAACCATTTGGTAAGTGTTTTAATTTGCGTTTTTGTTCTTCAGAATAGCTGTTGGTCTAGGAATGCATAATATGTACTTTTGGGAAGTCACAATTTAAATGTTTAGTCTTAACTGTAGAATAAGATACTAGCAGATTTCTATAATTCTTTATGGTTTCTTTAAACATTATGTACAATGATAAATGTATATAAATTTAAGTTCCTTAACTTCAAAATTCATGATAAATTTTAATTAATCTATTGTTTAAGAGTATGAATATTATACCTGCATGCATATAACATGTGAATTCAATGCCTGTGGTAGGCCAGAAGAGGGTGTTAGATCCCCTGGAACTGGAGTTTCAGACAGTTGTTTGTATTCATATGGGTGTTAGGAATTGAACTTGGTCCTCTGCAGGAACAGCCATTGTTAACTGCTGAGCCATCTCTCCAGTCCCAAATTCATGATAAATTATAAGTACAGCACAATATTAAAAATGAAGTCATAGATAGTTGATTTGATCAAATAGTTAAGTTTTCACCATATGATAAATTTTAAACATTCAGTTTTTTACCTTAGGACAGTAGCTTAAACACAATTGTTTTGTAGTAGTCCTAGGTTGTCTATTCTTAATCATTTTTGCTTTTCCTACATTTGCAAATAAACAAGGATATTGACTATAGTAGAGAAGAGTGCTTGCGACCGACTTTTTCTTTGAAATTTTATACATGATGTCCCTAAACCTATTGAAATTATCCAGAATTACCTTTCCAGAATGGAGTCTTTTCAGGGTTCCTTAGGCTTGGCCTATTACACAAGAAGGAGGAAGGCTGCAGACAGATGATTTCTATGGGATCCCCAGGCTTTCTTTTGTGTGGGAAAGACAGCACTATAAGAAAAGAAAGGCCTGACTTTTCCCCCTGCTTCCTCTGAGTTATGACCCACTTGCAATAAGATAGTTTTTATTTTTTTCTCTGGAACAATGTATTAGTATAATCTTCCAGAATTTATGTGTCTAATACAGGCAGTGCTTATGAGAGCTATCTGTCAAGATTTGTGTGTATGATTGCTTGGCATGTTTAAATCACTGAACACTGTAGAAACTGACTAGATATCTGTTGTCTGACTTTCTTTGAGAAACATAAAAAAAGAGCAGGGACTACCTGTGCATAGGATTCCATCAAAGCCACATTGTTGAACCTGTACATTGTATCTCTAGAAAGCCCCCTGGCACAGGCAGCTGCTACAACGTCTCAATGCTCAGTCAACTTTCTGCCTGGAACATACTATATATGGTTCCCCAAACCACACGCAGCTGTGGCTGGAGGGAATGGTGACTCCAGTCTCAATGATCCTCCTCATCTTTTCCAGCAAAGATAGACCACAGTTTTATTGTCATTACCACAGACCTAGCCACATGGTATAGTGTTCTGATTATTTCTTTGTTGTGACTCTTGGGCAGAGTTATCTGTCCATCACCCCAGCAGCTCTGATTCACAATTGTTGCAGCATCTGAAGGGAAGAAGAAAAGGTTACAGTGCAACACTCCACATCATATCACCACACTGCCCAGGGAATGGTGTCTGAGACGAAAAGCCAATCCAAATAAGTAGGCAAGGTATTAGGAATAATCTCTCGCAGGAAGGAAAAAAAAAAGCTGCAAAGGTGCATGTCCCGAATACCCTAGAGTCATCAGAATACTAGGATAATGAAATCATGAATTAAAATGAAAAAAGAAACTGTTTTACCTGTACAGTTTGGATCCTAGGAACTGAAGATGGGTCTTCTGCAAGAGCAAACAGTGCTCTTTTCTGCCGAGCCATCTCTTCAGGCCCTGTGCACCTTTCAATTCCCACCTTTCCATTTCCAACACCTTTATAATTCCCATGACAATGTTGCAAAGGAGGGATAAAGGTAGTTACACAGAAAGAAGGAGTCCAAGAGAGAAGACTGACAGGAGACAGGTGTTACTAAGGGAGAAATAGATGGAAGGGAGGTGTTTAAATGGAAGGGGGAGGGAGGGTTACACAAGGAACTATGAGGATAAAGAGAAAGAGGAGCTCAAGAGAGGTGGGGCCTTCGGAGACTGGTATTATCAAGGGAGAAATGGGGAAAATGGGAATAATTTAAATGGAGAAGGGATTGAAGGAAAGTTAGACAGAGAGAGAGAAAGGAGAGAGAGACAAATAATACCAGCTGGTATAAAACACCGAAGAGAATCATATTAGTCTAACAACCTAATGAGAATCCCACATACAATATCTCTACATGAGCCCATGTGCATGGCCAAGATACAGTGCCAGACAGGAGAAACTTTCCATTGAGTTGTTTGCTAAGGTGATGCAATAGACTCCCACAATTACACAGGCTATTGCCACAGACCTTGATTGCCTCCCAGAACCTGAAGGTAAGACCTTATTTCTGAGAATAGGACATACTTCAGAAACCAGATTAGGACTAGTGGAGCTGGAACTAACCTGGAAGTCACTTCCCGTGAAGGCTAACTCTCGTAGCTTTGGAGAGCACTATGCAAGGAGCCAAGGGAGAACCTCTATTGATGACCACACACAAGCTTCATGACCAAATAACCCTCTCCCTACATGCTCTCCAACATTTGGTATCATTTGTTTTCTTGATCTTAGCCAGTCTGACTGGGGTAAGATGACATCTTAAAGTGGTTTTAATTAGCATTTCCCTAGTTACTAACAATGTTGAACACTTTTAAAGATGTTTTTTTCAGCCATCTTTTTTTCTTCCTTTGAGAACTCTGCTCAGATCCATAGCCCAGTTGGGTCACTTGTTTTCTTGATTCTTTGTCTTTTGAATTTTGTGTATATTATGAATGTTAAACTTCTGTCAGATGTGTCACTGGTAAAGATTTTCTCTCACTCTGAGGGTTTTTCTTTTCAATTCCTTGGTTGTTTCTTTTTCTATACAGAAGCTTTTTAGTTTAATGAGGTCCCAATTATTGATTCCTGAGCAACTAATGCCTGACTTAGAAAGTCCTTTCCTACACGTATATCTTCTAGGTTACTTCCAAAGTTTTCTTCTAACAGTTTCAGAGTTTCAGGTTTCACACTGAGGTTTTTGATCTGTTTAGAGTTGCTTTTGTTCAAGGTGAAAGATAAAGGTGTAGTTTCATTCTTCTACAGGCAGAGATCCAGTTTTTCCAGCATCATTTGCTGAAGATGTTATCTTTCCTCCAGTGAGTGTTTTTATTCCCTTTGTCAAATATCAGGTAACTGAAATTGCATGTACTCATGTTTGAGTCTTCAATTTTGTTCCATTGGTCTGTGGGTCTATTTTTGTGCCAGTCCCATGCTGTTTTTATGAGTGTATCTCTGTAATATAGTTTTAGAGCTGGGATAGTAATCCTCCTTGCATTGCTCTTTGAATTCGGGGATGGTTTGTTTATCATGATCTTTTGTGCTTCCATTTGGATTTTTTTTCTAATTATGTAAAATGTCATGGGGATTTTGATTGGGATTGCAATTGGGATTGCATTCTGTGTACTGCTTTTGGTAAAATGGTCATTTTCACATGATGGGAAGCTCACCACCCCATGAAGTCTGATTCATACACACTCAGGTAGTCTGGAAATGTCTGTACCCCTGGTATAGGTTTGCAGAGTCTTGAATTTTTGCCATTTTCATACAAAATAGTTTGTTCCTACTCCAGAAGCACCCCCATGCAATTTAATGTATTCAAATACATATATGACCTGCACGGTCTGATTTGTGTCCCAAACTGGTTGGCATTTCTTACCCACTTCTGCATGTGTATGCTGGAATTTTGTCCTCTTTGAGCTTGCATAGGGTTGTGCATGCTGTTACCATTGCTGTGAGTTCCTGAGTAAATGATCAACTCTCCAGAAGACTGTTTGCTTGTGGTTATCCACACCTGTCGGCTCCTGAAATCCTTTTACATTTATTTATGTCCAGTCTAGGACCTAATCTAGTGAATCAAATATGAGCTTTCATTGTCTAGATTGCTGGAGTAACTAAAGAATCAAACCATCTTGCAGTGTGTAGGAATTTGTGCTATTTTATGATGGGTTCTTGCTTACCTGTTTCCCGTCACTTACTCCAGGAATAGGATGTATTTGGCATTTTTATACCTACATAAAATTGCCTGCCACTGTCCACTAAATATAATTATTTAGCAAATTTAATTTTGTGGTAATTCGGGACTTTTAGTTTTTATTAGCTCCTTTATGAAATTATACCCCAGGCTGAAGAATGTAAAAAAGTTAATATTTATTTTTAAGCTTCATGGTTTTCTTTGGCGTTTCCTCAAGTAGGAGGAGAAACAAAGATGCATCTACACTGGGACTGAATGATGTACTGAAGCCAGAAAACTGTGAAAGGTCTTTTTCTCAGTTCAAGGACATGGCTTTTAACTCTTGAGCATGTATGAAGTCACCTTCTCCCTTAAATTCTCCCTGTTGTATGTTTAAACATTTGGGACTTTTTGTTTATTCTGGATTTTTTTAATTGGTTTTATGTTTTTTTTCTTCACACAATGCTTATCCAATTAATAGGTTTTCCATTCAGTGCTAGTAAATGTAGCCACCTGTGACTCTTGGAAACTGTGAAGTGACAGAAAACATTTCTAATGACATGTTTTATGAAAAAGCCTGTCTCTGTTCTCACAAATATGACTGTGAGCATTGGACTTAAGCTCAATATCACAATATTGAAAAATATTTTTCAGCATTCTGTGAGTCCACAGTTATTTGTCTTGGCTGACAATTTTTGGTACTTTCTTTGTAGGGCACATTACAACTCTAGTAACACAAATAAACAAGTAGTTGTAAGAGGAGACTTGCCACAAAGGGAATTCTTTCTTCACGTTCCTTGGTAGATGGTAGCTTGTGATATGATTTTAGTGTGGCATTAAAATATATGTGTTCATATCAGTCTTTATTCCAGTAACTGGTTATGTTAGTGTGTAAAAACTAAGGTAGCAATGAAATGTCATTTAGCATATGTTGACTGTCAAAATCATGTCAGCCTTGACAATCTGCCCCCATGCAATTTGTCACACAATCTCTTGCCAATCTGATCTAGTAAGATGCTTGAAGGTTTCCAAATTTTTACAGTAATAATAGTATTTGAGTTCTCCTTTCATGAATCTTTCAAGCCAACCCTTATTTAATATTTAGTGGATAATACTTAATATTTTCTTTTTAAAGCAGATTCATTATAGTGGGTATATATTAATACTGGTAAACATTTTTTATAGTAGTTTTGAAGATAAGGTCAATTTAACTACACATCATTTCATTCTTTTCCTTCAATTTTTAACATTTTAGGCTGAGTGTGGTGGCTCATGCCTTTAATTTCAGATTTTAGGAGGCAGAGGTAGATGGATCTTGGTAAGTTCAAGGCTGGCCTGGTCTACATAGGTCATTCCAGGATAGCCAGGGAGACCTGATGAGACTCTGTCTCTGTAATAATGATAATAGTTTTTGCCTTTTCAAGGCACTATATATTACAGGGTTTAGAAACCTGGAGAAGTGATTTGATTTACCCACCATATATTTCTCACAGAATACTCTAAATTATCATTTATTTCTTTGTGGTATATATGTGTATGTGTGTGTGTGTGTGTGTGTGTGTGTGTGTGTGTGTGTGTGTGTCGAGTATGTGCATGCCTGTGTTTATGTGTGGGCATGTACCATGGTGCTCCTATGGGCCTCAGTGGGAAACCTGGTGGTGTTGACTCTTTCCTTTCTCTATTTGAGTCCAAGGAATCAAGCTCAGACTGTGTGGTAGGCACTCTTATCTGCTGACCTGTCTCCCAGCCCAGAATACATTTTTTAAAGATAAAAGGCTTCTAATAAACACAGTCACACACGTACACAAATATTGAGCAACAAAAACTAAATGATGAAATTAAACTCTGAATACTTGTATTTATTTAAATTTTTAAGATGAGGGGTGGACACTAAGCATGGTGTCATGCACCTTTAATCACAGCCCTTGGGAGGCAGAGGCAGGCAGATCTCTATGAGACTGAGGCCAGCCTCATCCACATAGTGACTTCTGGGACTAGAGAGCACCTGTCAAAAAATTAAAATAAAAATTAATAAATAATAAAAGTTAAAAATGAGAAGGGGGAGATACCTCAGCCACTGCAGTGTCTGCTTTACAAGCATTGGAACTTGATTTTGATGCCTCAGAACCCGCATAAAACTCTGAACATGATGCTATGTATGTTTATTCCCAGAAGCAGGGACTTATACACAGGAGGATCATTGGGGCTCACTACAGCAAGCCCAGCCTACTTGGCAAATTCCAGGCCAATGGAAGCCTCTGTCTCAAAAAATAAGGTGAAAGCACCCCATACACATGTAAACACATGTGCATGTGTACTCACACATATGCATAACATGAACATGCATGCACATAAATACATGCATGCATTCACAAACAAAATAACTAACGAATGTTTAATAAGAAGTCTGATATATAAATATGTTAGAGATAAATGGAGATGTTCAGCCTTAGCTGATAATCTTTCCTTTTTTTTCTGGTCTTTTTTGAGACAGGGTCTCCCTGCAGCTCTAGATGGAACTTGCTATGTAGTATGTAGACTAGGAGGCTGGCCTTGAACTCACAGAGATCCACCTGCCTCTGCCTCCCAAGTGCTGGGATTAAAGGCATGAGCCATCATGCCTGGCACAGCTGATAATCTTAAAATGCAAGTTCTACACTTAAGGCTCAGGAAACATTATGGAAGAGGAGCAGGAAAGATCATAAGAGCCACAGGGACAAAACACCTGCTGCTAGATAATGTATTCTGGACACAATGGGGAAGCTGCACCAATGAAATCACCATAGCACGGTACAATAACAAAACCCGCTGATGACAAAAATCAGTTGATATGCAAGTGTGGATGGGGGTAATGTTACGGGGTCCCACCCCAAGATG
The DNA here is from genome assembly GCA_035773235.1 of Eospalax fontanierii. Taxonomy (NCBI): domain Eukaryota; kingdom Metazoa; phylum Chordata; class Mammalia; order Rodentia; family Spalacidae; genus Eospalax; species Eospalax fontanierii. The sequence goes on along the minus strand of CM069535.1, from coordinate 67,704,175 downwards.
AAAAACTACAGGCAGTCCATGGGTGCTGAGGGAGAGATAATCAGGTTTTTTCAGGAACTAGTTCCCTGATAAGTTATCTAAACCCAAGTGGGCAGCCCTAACCTGAACACATGTACACAGGAAGACCACTGAATGGACTCACAATGGTCATGTGTGTAATTCTCAAAGAATATTGAGAATTTTGTAACTGATCACATTCAGGAACTCTACCTATCTAAAACATTTTTCTCAGGATCTCCAAAGACTTTGCAGAAAGATCTTACTAATTTCTTGACTCTCTTAATGAATGGGTATCTGATTGACACTATGAAGAATGACAGTTGCCTGGCAAATTGTAAGAAGAGGCAGGTTTTTCCAAACCGTGGTTTGTGGCCACAGATATTTCATGTGATTTTTTTTCCAGGATTGCTTTGCCCGTTGCTGTGGCAAGTATGATAACAGCTTGTCACACAGTCAAAATCTTCAAATGGTGACACCAAGCATTAATACTGACAAAACATGTAGGATGTGTTGGTGAACTTGTAGGATTAAAACTGGAAAAATTCATGTATGGGAGCTTGTCAAGGATGGGCGTGATTGTTTTTAAGCAAAGTCAATTGAATCCAGCACTGAGAACAATCTTTAAATATCCACATAGATATGAAGCTTTTGAAGCTTACAAAACGACATCCCAAATATCCAACCACTGTTAAAATAAAGATTATAATTTTAAAATTCAGAAGAGCAGCCATGGCTGCTTCCTAAAGGGTGTAGAGATGCTAATTTGCTATCTAATAAGGGAGAAAGAACATTAAAAACATCAGTTATGATTCCTTTAAATGTACGGGCAATAGAGTGATGAGTTTATTGAAAAGCTTTTAAGTATTGCGGTGCATGGACTGCTTCCATATGGTCATGCACCTTCTTCCCCAGCTCTTATAATCTTTCTGTTCTGCTCCCACTTCTGCAATGGTCCCCGAGCCCTGGGTGGGTGAAGCTGCTAGGGAGAACATCAATTAATGGTCAATGCCAGCTTTAAAACCTAATAACCACAATGGTAATCAGCACAGCAAACTATATTGGGGTAATAACAGAACTTTTATTTTGGGGGTAATCAACAGCTAGTTAATTAGACTTACAGCCCACTCAGTGGAAGGGAACTCATGTAATACTACAAACATAGCCAAATATACCTGACTAGAGACGTCATAGAACTCAGAGAAAACCCTATGGCTGTCCCTTCCCTAGACAAATGTAATTTCTTACTATACGCTGAATATGGATCCCTATAGTTACAGACAAATATGATGACACTCACCATTCAACGAAGAAGTTTCTGTTGCAACAGAGATTATTAGAGTTCTGGTTGTATACAGAGAGTAAGAAATATGCTTGCTTTCTTTTTCTTCTTTCCCTTCTTTCCTTCCTTCCTTCCTTCCTTCCTTCCTTCCTTCCTTCCTTCCTTCCTTCCTTCCTTCTTTTCTTTTCTTTTTTTTCTTTTTTTGTATGACCCAAATGTACTTTTGTGTGGGGTGGGGGTGATTGTGGGGGTGGGAGGGGGCATGTAATTGTACTGCTCCCCCAGTGGAGGGCAACATATCTATACCCCAATTGAGGGCAGTCAATCCACAGATACAGTTTGCAGTCCTTTTGCTTGGGAACTTGGCCTATTCATTTGCATATTTATTCAGTTTTATGTTTATCAGCAAGGACTCCTGACAGAGACATCTGAAAAATTATTACAGCCAAGAAAAGCTTAAAGGGTTATGATAAATAAAGGCAAGGTGCTATGAGCCAGAGAGAATATTTTGGTGGTTTAGAGAGCAAATGCCTGGACTGAGATAGAGACTTTCTCTCTTTTTATCCAAATATATAGACTAAAAAATCTGAGGAAATCATAATAGAGTATGATCTTTTGCTAATGATGCTGGAGTATAGGCTCATTAATTGCAACAAAAGAACAATATTAATGGAAGATGTTGGATTCCTCTTAAGAGGAATAAAATGGATAGAACTCATATGCACATATTTGTACAAATACACACATGTACATACACATGTAAGGTACTACTTAAAATGAGTTACACAATATGGGCTGGGGAGTCTAACAATGGCTGGCTGAAGGATGGAAAGGCTGAGTACACAGGAGCTGTTCGGTTCAGGTGGCTAAGTGCCTCAGCAGTCTCAGTCCAGCACTGGCCACCTGGAACAGTCCTTGAGAGTCACTGATGTTCATCAATCTGTTGTCAGCAGGAAAAGCAGCAGCCATGACTGAATTCAGCAGCCAGAAGCAGAGAGAGGCAGGCAACACTGCCTTTTCCTCAGACGTGTTTCTATGTGGGCTGCCCTTCGGAAGGCTCTGTCCACTCTAGGAGAGGCTCTTCTCTTCACAGCCATTTCTTTCTGTCCTCTCACACCTGCACAGAGGCTTGTTTTACCAAATTTTGTAAGGTCAACAAGATTAAAATCACAGATGCTGCAGTCAGAGAAAACTGTGTATTATTTGCAACACTTCTGGATACCTAAAATTATTCTATAATAAATAACGTATAAACTTAAAATGCCCCCACCAAGACCCTCTGAGCAAATGTGATGCATTCAGGAATTGTCAGTCTTGCCACCGAAGTTCTGTAGTGTTTATAGCAACGGAAATTTCCTTGCCCTATTATGATTACCAAAATGTCATCACACGTGGCCTTTGGTGGTTCACACTTACTTTTAGGATCTATTCAGTAGAAACAGCAATGAAATGCATGTGTCTCCTGGGAGATAAGATTGTTTGAAGTTTTTTTTTTTTTTTAAGTTAGAATACAAAGCAGTGGGCTTTATTATGACATTTTTCAACCATTTATGTCATGACAGTTTGCAGTCATTCATTTTCCAAAATTAAAACGAAGTAGCCTAACTACTGAAAAATATTGGTTGTGGTAAAAACAGTACTTCTTTTCAAGATAGCCCTCTCTAAACTTCAGCTTAATGAGTTATATTGGAGGGAAATGCTCATCCATAGAAAAATCCCTATCCTATTCTGATGAATGAGATATTGCATATGTGTAGGGTCATCGTTACTGCCTGTGAATCCTAGGATGGAAAATGTTAACTTGTTTTTTTTATATATCTCTTTCTTGCTTAAAAGGACATGATCTCCAATAAAACCATAGTTTCTTTCTTATTAAAAATAAATGATAGAATTATAAGTAAATCAATGTTTTTGTATAATATATTAATGCATCATTAAATATTCAAGCAAAATTTAAATTTTGTTAATTAGAAATTTTAAATTTGAAGCTATTATCTATCTTTGAAAGCCTAGATGTTATTGCTTCCTCAACCTCTTCAATATACAAATAACTCACACATGTCTTCTGTTCTTCCATTATTAGAGTATTTATTTGGAACTGAAAGGTGAAAGGGATATTATCTGTACTATCAAGGCTCCTTGTATTGTTGTGAGATTGATGACTAACAGCCACCTAAGGTAAATGCTGACTGAAGCCCAACAGGTGACTTTTGTGAATGTCTTGTGTACAGATCCTTGGTTCTTGATAATCCACTCAGGCTTTTGTTTCACAGTTTGTGTGATCTACCTTACCACATAGCCTAGTACTCTTGTCTCCTGACTGTCCATGAACAGAGCCTTACACAGTGTTAGGGTCTATCATGGATAAATGAACTATGCTACTATTGCTTTTTTGTGGTTTTTTTGGGTTGTCTCATCCTAGACAATGTTATGCAATGATACCATAGGCTTATATATAAATAGGAATTTATGGCTGTCTGCCCTTCCAAAATGTAAAAATGTCTGTGATTATTTTACATTTTAAAACACTCATCTAATCAGTGGATTCTTTGACAGACAATATTGTGTTATGTTTTGCAATGAAGTTTTTTTTATATTTATACTTAGTAAAAGCACATTTTTTAGGAAAAGATTTAGCAAAATATTTGAAAGTTGAAATAACTAAAAGATGAATTTTCTCCTATGTCATAGGTGTGAAAGCAGCATTGTCAGGAAAATGACGTGGAATCAGAATTCAGAAAAACAAGGTGATGCTAATTAGTGAGTCTAATGTGCATAGTTAGAAAGGGCTGGAAGGAGGACAGCAGAGCCTAAATGTACTCCGTATAACTTAGTGTGGTGAGCCACAGCATTTACAACCAGCTCTTTTTCTTTGACGTCTTTGTAGTCATCCCTTTCTTGTGCTGACTTAGCCACTATTGTGCACATTGCAAATGTTTTTGATCAAGTGCGTATACAGCTCAGTGTCTTTTCCCTGAAGGCATTGTCCCCCAGCAGGGTAAAGCCTTTACGAAGCATTCATAAAGAATAAAGGTATGGGCAGGGTGGACGGTGGCAGGAGGCAGGAGGCCACCGGCTGCAGCTTTTACTGTCTGAAAGAGATTTGAAGGGAGGTGACATAACTATTGAAAGCCTGTCAGCTGGGCCTGGAGAATGCCTCCTCACAGTGGAAAGATTGTTCAAATACCAGAGATGTCATGTGTCCTCTTGGTCAGAATGGTGACTCCCAAGCTCCACTGAAGACTGCCCAAGCTCTGGGCTCCTGTCTTCTTCAATGCTGCCAGTGACCTGCACAGATAGGATTTCTCACTTCCATTAGGGACAAGCTAGGCTCCTTGTTATCCCGATGCCCTGTGGTTATGGTCTAAGACCTCTGCCTCTCCCACAACATAAACCTTTTTACTTTGGAAGAAAAAAATAAAAAGAAGCTGAGCTACTGAGGGCAGAATACATTACCTCATTCTGTCTGGGGCCTAGAGATGACAAGATTAACTAGACCACTGAATAAACTCATTTAGCAAAATACACATGTAGCTCAAGTGAGATCATTGTGGCGGTTTTTTTGTTGTTTTGTTTTTTGTTTTTTGCTTTTTGCTTTGTCAGTAGAGAAGAGACAGGAACAGAGACACTGCAAAGAAATACAAATGGCATTACTTAGAAATGTCATTGTAAAATGTACCATTAGGATAATCCAATAACCCCTTGGATCAATTTTAGGATTCAGTGTTCAGAAGCAAAGTGCTCTGAATTTCCTTCATTCTCTCTGGGTAAGTCATTATAGACACACAAAATAAAAATTTATAATGTACACTTAGTGCTTTTTCTTAATACATAATTAAGCAACATGTCAGAGGCAATGAAATGAATTGAGCGTGAGGAAAAGTGATTTTTATCAGCATCAGAGTGATCAATTGTTATAAATAAATTGAGTATAAACAGTTTACTAATGAAGAGAAATGTACTCGTCCTTGTCAGTGAGCTGTTGAAAGTATCATAAGAGACGACATGCAATTTCAAGTTTTTGAATTATTGTTTTTCTTCTGATTATAAAATCTAGGGAGTTCTTGGAGAAAAGTGGTACAAATGACCAATATCACCAGAGACTTAGGCCAATAATTTGTAGGCAAGAGCTCCAGCCAGTGGTGCGGGTGTGCATGTTGAGTACATGCAAGATGAAGGAAGTTGTGAAGGAACAGATATATCGTCTCAATAGATGAATACATTTCTGAGGTTTTAGAAAAGAATAAAAATTGATCTCTCCATGTATATAGCCAAGGTTGGCCTTGAACTTCTGATCCTCCTGCCTCCAATGCTCACACATCGGGAGGACTTGGCAGGAGCTCCCGCACCTGGCTTTGAACTGGGCATTTCACATCGAGGAAGGTTGTATTTCCCTTTTGGTGCCCTTGTTTGTGTTTCTTCGCCTCCCTCTCCAAGCACGCTTCATTTATCTACCCCTTCTCTCTCTTCAGTCCCTACCTTTCATCTGAGCATCTACTTAGCCGCTTACTAGTACATATATTGATCTCTTGCTCTCTGATTTATTTGCACTTCACTTGTTAGTATGGACTTTTGAAAAGCCCTGCTCTGGTTTCCGGCCTTTAATTCATCTTTTCTCCTTGTTTTTGTTTTTTTATTTTTTTTTAATTTGTTTTCACTTAACCACTCTTCACATTCTTTTCTCATCATAAGTAAGTAATCATTCAGATGAATCTTATATACATAACTCATTTGCACATTTTTGGATTATGAATATATAATTTAATTTATATAAATGGTCACGTAAACTCATTCTGTTTCTTTTCCACTTAACATCATATTTTAAAGGTGTATTCATATCTGTAATCTGATTTATTTTCTGATTGCTGTACACATTACATGGTGTTTATAAACTACATTTAAAATATATATTTATTATTTTATTTTACATTTATGAGTGCATTTCATGCATGTATGTAAGTGCACCTGTGCTGTGCAATGTCCATGGAGGTCAGAAGAGGTCACTGGGTACCCTGGAATTGGAGTTGTTAGGCACCATGTGGGTGCTGAGAACCAACCCGGTCTTCTTGCCAGTGCTCTTAACCAGTGATCCATCTTTCCAGTCCCACACACTGTATTTTATAGTACATTTACCCTAGGGATGAATATCTGAAAATTACAACCAAATCAACTACTAACTACAGAACAGAGATGAATACTAATATGTGTTTTCTCACAACTGTGCAAAAATTTCTCTGGGAAGTGTAGTTAGCATGTGACCTGGATCACAGTTTCTGGTATTGAATTCATGCTTGCATATAATTCTTCAGCACATCTGGGTCAGTTTAAGTTCCCATCACCATCCTGTAAACCTCCTTCTTCCATCTTCCAGTAAATACTTATCCCATTTTCTAATACTTGTCCCTGTAATCAAAGCAGGTAAATGCATCCATCTTGTACAGACCTTCCACTGAATCCTCTCTTCCCGGGTGTATATCTTTGCTTATTGTTTTTCAGTTGATGTCTTCTATTTTCATTGCACACTACCAAGAGTTCTTTCTATATTCTAAATACTGGGACTTTGCTGCTGTTAAATCTTGTGAACATTTTCTGCAAGAAATAACCAGTTTTTAACTGTAGCAAACATGCCTTACCATGCATGCAGGTGAACTTCCACTAGCTCTGTTGATACTGGAGACTTAACTTTCAATATTATTTCTTTGTTTCCTCTAGAGTGTGGTGTTTTATATGACATTACATAAAATTATCTTTTTATTTTCTCCATGTGGTAAGCCAGGGTTCTTACATCTTTAACTAAATAGTCAGATGTCAGTACATGTATTACTATATTGTCTGAATTCTTAAGTCCTGGGGCTAGAGAGATTGCTCAATGGTTAAAAATACTGGCTGCTCTTACAGAGGAACCAGGTTTGATTCCCAGTATCCACAAGATGGATAATAACAGTCCGTAATCGCAGTTCCAGAGGACCTGACACCCTCTTCTGACCTCTGTTTGCACTGAACAGCACAGGTACACATACTTATATGCAGGCAATGCACATACACATAAAATAAAAATAATAAAATTAAAAAAAACATTCTCACTACCAAACTGACAAATGATAAAAGCCAGAAGACAACGAAATGGTTTGTATAAAATACTGAGTATTTAGAATAAAATACATATGTCATCAACCCAGAAGCTTATGAAAGGAAAATGTGATTCACAAGTGGGAAAGTGAAATTCTCAGACAGATGCTATCCATGATAGCTGGGTAACTTGCTACTAGTGGCGTACTATATGCACATTGATAATATTTATTTAGATGTCTATACTACATATGATCAGTATATCCACTACAGAAAGACAGGGTCAGATTAAATATCTGTGTTCTAACTAAGTCACCTATTAAATTATCTTTAAAATAATAAAAATTCCATTGAGATAAAAGACTCAGAAATACTGCTTGATTAATATAACAGAAAAGCAGAAGACAAGGAAGAAAAAGAATTAAATTGAATCAAAATCGCTTTCAGAATGAACGGTGGATCAATAACAACAAGAATTTTGATTTTGAATACAATAATGATATTACTTATGAATGATATTAAGATAACTAACTAAAACCCAGAAATTGTATTGGATAAAATAAAAGTAAATCAAATATGGATGCCTTTCACTCATAACCTTCTCCAATATGAAGACAAACAATAAAAAATAAAGATACAAGAGATGCAAAGGATCTAACACATGCTGTAGACTGAATTGCATCTCCTCCTCTTACAGTCGTTGAAGCCTTTAGGAGGCAGATGAGTCCTCTGACTTTATAAGGCTGGTGCTCCCTCCACTCCTATAGGATTGTTTTCCTGGTCATGTCCAGTAGCAGGAGAGGCCACATGAGCAGCCAAGAACTGGTCATTGAGACCTAAGAGGAGAGTGCTCACTGGAGCCCACACCTCTACCCTCACAGACTTTGCAACTGTGAGAAGACAAGTTTCTGTGTCCAAGAAAACCAGTGTGTGCCATTTTATTATGGCAGCCTGTGCAGTCTAAACACCATATAGAATTGTACCACATGAAAACTGGAGAGCCTGCATTAACATCAGATAAGAAACCAGAAAAAGTTTATTATCAGAGTTAAATATGTCATTATATAATGAAAAAGCTTTCTAAGATGGATGACACCAAATAACAGAGATCTGAAATACTTTGAAAGGAAGATAGAATTGGATAAGATGGAAACAGATATACAAGTAGAGTTGGAGATTTCAATGCCTTACTCTCAGTAAATGATAAACAAGTTTGAGGAGAATAGTAACCATGTACAATTCTATCAACTTGCCAGCTTGCTGACCAGTTAAAATATAAAACTATGCTCACCTGGAAAAATACTCTTAAATGCATATAGCTTTCACCAAGATAGAGTGTTTTACAAGTCATGAAACAAAATTTACAAGAAAGTATAATATAGAAAGTGTGTTCACAGCTGATAGCTGAAATAAAGGACCAACATGTGTGAAAAATGACCAATACTTTAAAATTGCATAACATCTATAAAATGGACACATGAAGGGCTAAGAAAAATAACTGATGCACAAGCATGAGGATTGGAGCTTAGTCCCCAGCACTGTACACTGCGGTGCATACCTGCAGTGCTGGGAAGGTAGATACAAGAGGGTCCCTGGGTCTCTCTGTCCAGGAAGTCTGGCCAGTCCCACAAGCAAGGACCAATGAGAGACTCTGTCTCACAAAATAAGGTGCAGATAGACTGAAGAAGAAACCTGATCTCAACTTCTGACCTCCATGTACATGTGCATGGAAATGCACATACATGAAGACATGCAAACATCTATGCATATATATATTTACATAAAACTAACACATGGGTCAAAAATGAAACATCAATCAAGAGAAATTAAATGTATGTATGTGCACTTTTAGCTGAATGATAATGAAAACACTGCATATATAATAGAACAAAGCACTGGGCTTAGATTTCAATTATGGATGGATTTTCTGATTATTCTATTTTTGATTTCTGTATGAATTCTTTAGTGATTAGAGAATAATTTCTGTGTAATTTCAACATGGTCTTTTATAAACTTTGAAATATGACAGCATGTATTTAAATGCGTGGTATATTTTATATTCAAAATAAACTGCAGATTTAGGTTGTCCACCAGCCAAGTCTGTTCTGTGAATTAATTTATTTCAAGTATTTAATGCATTTAATAATCTGATGCCTGCTTGCTCTACCTTTTAATAAGGGTGGCTTATTAAATCTCTGTAATTACATATTTTCATCATTTTATAAGTTTTTACTTTTCTTTGACACTTATTTTGGATAGTGCTAGAGAATCTGCATATTAGAAATCTCAGGCTCCAATGAAACCTCTATTTTTGGTGGATTTTCATGGTTTTCCTGTTTAGTTCCTCCATTCACGCTGCCTTTTTGGTTTGAGTTCTTGGCATTTCTCTATGATTGATTTTCAAGGAAGCAAATTGTGATTCAAGTTGGTTTTCCATTTGTCAGAGACCAAAACCAGGTCCATAGGTTTATTTTCATACATCTCTAAGAACCTACTATTTATGGCATTTATGTGAATACACGCATTTGTGTATATGGACATGTATTAGTTACCTTTCTCGTTTCTATGATCAGACACTTGGCAAGAAAATACCTAAAAGAGGAAGTGTTTATTTTGTCTTAAAATTCAGGGAAATATAGTCCATTAAGGGGAAGGTATGATAGAAATGCGAAGTGGCTGGTCACAGCACATCCCCAGCCAGAAAGCAGAGAAAGGACAGGCACTGGGGCCAGCTCTAAAACCTCAGGACATACCCCCAGGGTCCCACTTCCTCAGCAACGCTCCAAACTCTAAATGTTTCATAAACTTCCAAAACAGCTCCTCCAACTGGGGGCCAAGTGTTCAAACACATGAGTCTGTATGGAACATTTCAGTTTCAAACTTCTGCAGTGTACATACAAATGGGCATGTGTGTATATCTCATTGACATTGATTATTATGTATGTAGTCTACGTCATGGCTTTCTTTGCACACAATGGGGTCACCTTTAACCCTTGTATAGTGTCCTTTTTAATGTTTTTATAGGAAAATTATCAGAACTTAAGACTGAGTTTTCAAAGTTTGTTACTTAAACTTGTGAGTAGCCTGGTGCCTCTCCATAAGTAGACATTTCCTGGAATTGTAAGCAATAATTGGACTTTGGAGAACTGTTATTTGTGGAGCCTTTACATAAATTCTATTTTAATATAAAGTCAAATTGGAGAGCTGGTAAATAGCATTCGGAGACATGGCTCAGCATATCTAAATGTGCTGGTGCTGTATGGAAACATATTTCCTCTTTACTAATGTTTAGCTAATATCTGAGGAGTTAGCAGTGTGTTTGGACCTTGGTACTTCTGAATATTGTCATACTTAGAGATTAGGTAGATGTGTGCACTAGCATAGCAGTGTGCTGTGTGTTTGCTCGTTTTTCGAATGATTTACTTGTCTAATGCTTATTTGTTTAAAATGGCATTGCAATATAAAATCAATAATGAGGATTAATCATTGAGAGCATAGAGGCTAAATTTGACTCTTGTAGGGAAGTCTCCATGAAAGAAACTGAAATACAAACAAGCTGGCTTGGGGATTTCAAAATTTTATCTATTTTGTAGTTTTCATTTCCAAACATGGAATTGTCTGGTCACATATCAGAGAGCTATCACACACAGTGAGGACAGCTCACTGCAGTGGGGCTTTTTCTAGGAGCCTGGTGGTAACTAGGCAATCTAAAACGAAATGTTTGATAAGAGTTGGAAAATCGAAGGCATCAAAAGAATGATTAGAGTAAAAAATGTTCCAGCAATTGTTTGTCTAGATGCTGTCTGACGATGGGATGCAGAAAAAATATGAAGTAGTACCTACATTCATAACAATGTATAAATTCAGTAATTTCTTGAATGTGAATTCATGATTTATTTTTGAGTGTAGATTTTAAAAATATTAGAATATTTAGCAATTTACAAGTGCAGTTTGCAGGTGTATAATTAGCAACATTGACTTGTTTGTCAAATCAGTCTTCAGGAAAAAAGTAATTAAAATCCCAGCAACACCGTGTGTGTGTGTGTGTGTGTGTGTGTGTGTGTGTGTAAAACAATCAGTTGGTTAGGTCACATATCTAAGTAAGTAAATGTTAGCAGGTCAAATTTCTTAGTCCTTCAATGCTAAGAGACAGCTGCAGTTGGCAGTATCCTTGATTTTGGTCGTGGTTCCTTTGTCTGGTGATTGTGTCATCCCTGTCTTAGATATGCCCCCTTTCTTTTTGGGTACATGACTTAACACTCCACTTGTTGGAATGAATATTTTCAAATCTTTTGCTAATCATATTAGTGTTGCATGATTTGGTGTGATTTAGCTTATTCATTCCAATGGGTCTGGTGGTACATGTCCAACACACAGCCCACTTTTACATTACTATAATACTCAGTGTTGATATTTAGTTACTTTTTAATCCATTAGGGTCATTATAACAAATGATCATGAGCTGACCTGAAAACAATAGAAATTTATTTTATATAGTCCTAGAAGCAGAGAAGTCCAAGATCGTGGTGCTCGTGGTCTAGGGAGAGCCCACTTTCGGCCAAGCCGCCTCCTCACTGTGTCCTACCTTCTCTAGGGACTCTTTTACAAGACCACTAAGCCAAGTTGCAAACACTGTTCTCATAAAGGAACATGATCATCCTGCCTCACTTCTCTGGGTGTGTGTGTATGTGTGTGTGTGTGTGTGTGTGTGTGTGTGTGTGTGTGTGTGTTTAGTGCATGTCTTCATGCATGTACATGTCTTCATGTAAGAATATGCAGAGATCAGAGATCAATGTTGGGCACTTTTCTCAGTTTCTATCCACTCTGAATTTTGGGGACTCTTTTGGGCCTGGGGTGGCCAATTCAGCAAGCTCCTGTCTCCGCTTCCCCAGTGGGATTTTAAGTATATGCCACTAATGAGGGCTTTTGGACTTTTTTTTTTTTTCCAATGGGTTCCAGAAATTGAATTTAGGTTTTCATGCTTTTATGCCAAGAACTTTACTGACTGAGCATCAGTCTGTTTGGGGCCTCCCTTACTTCTTAATGTCACACACCTCCTTAGCAATTAGGAGTCAGCGTATGAATCTTTGGTGACAGACATTTAGAGGATACACATTTCCCCCACAGTTGTCATACATCTGATCTAACAGCAGCACTTACCTTTGTTAAATGTTCTCTCTGAGACAGTGTGAGTCCTGCCTGTGGATGAACGATCAGCCTAGGAGACCCAGCTCAGCTGATGATACAACTAGATGAACTATCAATAGCTCCCACTGGCATAAGCTCACTAATCCTGATGATTACACTTATGGTTACTTCTATTCACAATGTCTTTTTGGTTTAGACAGTTTATTTCACAGCATTGGGAAAGAAAATATAAATATGAAAACATGATTTCATGTGTATGTGTGTATTTTTTAGCCCTAGAAATATTACATTAACAATTTCCTTAGAAAGAGAGCTGTTACTGTTTCATGCCCTTCACATGTTTTACTTTAAAATTTTTTGTTTCTCCATATTTGGAGTTGACAAGATATAAGGCCTCGGTACTTCAAGCCTTAGAGCTTCTCTGTAACAAGAGTAAAGTCTCTGGAAATCATGACCCCTTATCAGTACCACAGCTGCATCGGGGCTGATAGTTGAACTCAGGTCCTCGTGCTTGAGCAGTAAGCTCTCTGATGCACCCCCTCCCCACGAGTACTATCACTGTGGTTCTCTAGAAAGACATTGTACTCTCTGCAAGCTGTTATCTACCAACATCGAATGTAGAACAATGACACAATCTGAGTGGCTCTTCAGTAAAAGGAAAGGTAAGCTTCAAGTGCTGGGAAAGTACTTCTGATGCCTATAATCCCAGCAAGGCACTCATGTTTTCCTGAAACTAGATGGTGTGTGGACGGAAAGAAGAATGGAGCAGCAGCTGAGCAGGTGGCTCCAAGCTTACCCTGACCTTCCTAACTCCCTGGAACACCAGACTCATTTAACTCACCAGGGACAATTAGCTTGTGTCGGCTTCTCTACACAGGCACCTTAGAGTGGCACACAGTTCTCTTACCTCACTCTAACCTCTGTTTGGTCCAGTGTCCATCAGTGCACCCCATCAATGAACCCTACTCCAGCATCATGTTGGATATTTCTGTCTCATTTGGATGATATCCTTTCTGCATTGAATTCCCTTCTGTGACTTCTGCGGTCCTAATCACTCAGAGCCTCCATCTTCAGCCCCACATCTGATGTCAGAACCATGCAAGTCGTCTCCCTCCACGGTGCATGTTGGTATCTCCTAACTCTGGACAGGCATGATTTTTAAAAATGATTTTACCACATTTTATTTTTCAGTCTATTTATTTAGTTATTGTTTGTGGATTAGACCAATATATCAAATTCTGTCTTTTCATCTCTGATTCCTTCACTAGTGCTGAGAACAGAGCCATTACTGAGTAACCAATCCTGCTTAAGAATAATCTGGTTTAGATAAATGTCGACTTTATTTTTATTTATTTATTTTTGTAACATTTCTGTTGAACGTCTTTGTATTTCATACAGAACACCTCAGTCAGTCTCAATCATTCTTATACCTCCTTCCCCATCGTCTCCCTCCCACTGCCCCTCCCCCCACTGGAATTCATCTGCTCTGTCATCTGTGTTGAGGCCTATTGTGTTGATTTTAAAACAATTGTTGTTCAAGAAGAGTTCATGTAGTAACTCTCATATTTAATACTGCCTTCTTTTAATCCCTCTGCTGCTTTCAGCACAGATGGGCCAAAAACCCAGTTTATTAGGTCCATTTATTTTAAAAATAAGTCTAATTATGTAATGTATATATTCAATGTATAGTTATTCTTTTATAGATATTTCATAATCTGAGTATGTACCTGGTTGCTTCAAAAATTTAACTATCCTTAATTATATCTTTATACCTGTATTAAAATTTAAGACGGGTATTTAAAAGGAAACTATTTTATTAGGAAACTGAGTCATGGATCAGAACCTGTGTAAGGAGCCAATATTTGAACCAGTTATATTTCTGCCTGCAATTACCCCGAACTATAAATTTTGCCATGTGTCACTTCTTATCCAAATAACAAGCCAGCATTCAAATCAGATCCAACATTAGAAATGCACACCTTCAGTCACTGGACCAGATCTTCTCCTGAATTTCTACGTTGAAGCATTTCTATTTACATATGCATTTGGAGCTCTCCCAGTTTGCTTTGCTGTTGCTGTGATAAAATACTGACCAAAGCCAACGTGGGGAGGAAAGGGTTCATTTCTCTTTACAACTCCCAGAAACTCAAGGCAGGAACCTAGAGGCAAGAACTGAAGCAGAGAATCTGGAAGAATGTTGCTTAATAGCTGGCTTCCTCCAGCTGGTTCGGCTATTTTCTTATACACGGCAGGTCCACCTACCTAGGAACTGTACCACCCATAGTGGGCTGATTCCTCTTACAGCGATTAGCAATCAAGGAAATGTCCCACAGACACGCTTGCAGGCCAGTCCTAGGCCAATGGAGGGAATCCTTCAATTAAGGTTCCTTCTTCTAAGGTGACTCTAATTTATGTCAAGTTGACAAAAACTAAATAGCATAGTACTTGTGGTTATTAATTTCTGACTTGTCTTATAAAAGTTTGAGAAAACCTAAAGAAGTCTAAGAATTACTTCAACTGAAATTAAGCTGTTCATAGCTTTTAATACCTCTGTGTGATATTCTATACAGTGATCTTTCCTGTGCATACACTACTGGCCACAATTTCCACAGCATATTTGGTGTCCTATGCCTTGTTTGGGGAAGATGAAAAAAAGTATTATATAGTGAAATAAGTTTTGAGAAATTGTAAGTAACCCTAAATGCACTAATTAGGTCATATGCAAAAATAGACATGAAATTAATGGAGACTATATGGGGAGAAGAAGAAAATCAATGGGGACAAGGGAGGGCAATGGGAGTGAATATGACCAAAACCCACCACACACACGTATGAAGATGTCAAAAATAGATCCTTCACTGCTCATACGTAATATATGCTAATAATAACTTTAATGAAAGAAAATCAAGTTGTTCTTTTTCTCTTCCCATTCTTACTTTCAACACACACTCTCTGGTATATCCCTGAGAGCTTGATAAAATAGGAAACATCTGCCTGTATGATTTGGGGGAGCCCCTTAAGTATCTATCACGAATAGACCTTCTATCAGCATAACTCAACCCTCATTGTTTTTACTCATGGCTCCTGTGGAGCAATGATAATTTTGTTCCATTCATTGTTATTTTATTCTTTTAACAAATAATTGCTTTCTCTTTGTGTATGTGGTGTATGGGTGTGCACATGTCACAGTGCTTGTGTAGAGGTCGGAGGACAGCCTCCACTGTCACCTTTTGTCCTCCACTTTGTGTGAGACATGTTCTCTCTCCTGTTCATTGTTGCTTACCAAGATAGATGCCTTGTGAGCTTCCAGGCATTTTCCTATCTCTGTCTCTCATCTCAGGATAGGAGCACTGAAGTTACAGACATGCACTATGGTTTTGACTTTGTGTAGGTTCTGAGTACCTGAACTCAGGTTCTCAAACATGGGTGGTAAATGTTTACCCACTGGGTCCTCTCCTCAACCCACAAATAATTATTTTTAAGAACATTTTTATGCCAAATATGTTATTTATATATTTGTTTGTCTTTAAGCAGAGTCTCATTATGCAGCACAGGCTAGCCTTGAATTCACTCCCTAGCAAAGGTTGCCTTGAACTCAAAGTCTTCCTGCCTTGGTCTCCTGAGTTTTGGAATTACAGATAAGATACCACACAGCATCAAACACTGCTTCATACACTACGTCAACAGCAGAAACCAAAATAGTTGTTACTTTTATTATACATCTTTTATTTCAAAAGATGAATTTACTCAAAATTAGAAAATCTAATTGGATTCTCAAAATTAAATTATCTGTGCATGTTTTATTTTAGTTCTATAAGCTTGTGTATAGGTTTGTGTGACTATGTGTTCTTTGCATTCCTAAAATGCTGTAAGTCAAGAACAGTCTAGATGTGCTGTTGAATGCCATAAAAATGCTAAATCCGTAAAATGTAAAACCATGAAGACAAGTCACAGATGTTAACTTTGGAGGATCAAATGTCTATTTAATTATCTTCAGTTTTAAAAAAAGTGATTTCTGTTTTACTGACTTCCACTTGAAGAATTATGTTCACATTGTATTCGTGTTTCCTCTATGGCTAAAAGCTCATCCTATCATTCCATTTGGTTAAGGCACAAGAGATGTACAAACATCATGAAGGCTATACTTTAGGCATAAACCAGATACCTGATCATTTGGGAGTCTCATACACCTTCATGAGAGTGTCATTCTGTTCATCTGTGACCTGACACTCTGGCTACATGGAAGTTACCATGTTTCCCAACACCAAGGTTTAATAGTAGAGTCTCATTTTTAGAATGCTTTTTGCCACCAAAGAAAGTTTCTTTCTTAAAAAACTTTGAGATTCATGTTTCCTATTATAGAGGGGGTGATACCAACTGAAGTTATAATTATTTCACGCAAAGAATTCTATGGTGTGGATGCCTCTATGAGAGCAAATTTGTGCCCCACAAAAGCTACATCTGACTAAGACAGATATTTATGTTCCGTGAATTATGGAATTAAGTGTAGATAATGTTTTTTATCTTTGAATATGTTTCTGATGGTATATGTACATTTGCATGTGTATGTACATACATGGGGACCAGCTGTGCATGTCTTTGTATGTGTGTGTCTATTCCCAAAGTTAATGTTGAATGGTTTCTTTGATGGCTCTCCACTTTATTTATGGAGGCAGAGTCTGTGACTGAACTCATACCTTGTCAGTTCTGGCTGATCTAATTAGCTAGCTTGTATTGGAGATCAAGTCTAAACTAGCACCATGCTGAGATTACGAGTAGACATCACACCTCTTGAGCTTTCACATAGGTTCTGGGCATCTGAGATCAGATCCTCACACAACAAGGGTATTATCCACTGGCCATATTTCCATCTCCAGTGCCAATTTTTAATTATTTTAATATTCATTTGAGTATTCTATAACAAAATGAAGTTACCATAAAATATGAAGATCATGGTAGCAGGAACCTAGACTCATTGCTGTGTTCGGCCTGTGACTGTGAACAAAATACTCTGTGTTCCAAAGCTAGCCATCTCCTGTGCAGACAGAACAGAACTTGCTATGCCCCACATCCCGTCAACTAGATGCTCTTGTGTATATTTCGGATCTATTCCTTGCCCCTCCAAAGCTGTTATAAAGATACATGTTTCACAAGAGATCTTTGGCAAACTCTTTAAAACTTTTTTAAGGACTGTCACCTACAGAATGGTATCTGTGGAGTATTCCATCTTCTGTGACAAATTGCTGAGCAAATGCCTCCCCTTGTATGAATACCTTGTGATTGCTTCACAATATGAAGCTTTGCTCACCAGATCCTCACAGCCTTCGGGGATCAGAGTTTTCACGCGGATCGTAGAAAGAAGCAGCCCAGGGATGCTCATGTGTGAAAGACATGTCAGTATCATTCCCAGAGTCAACCTTACTATGACCGTGATGAACTTTTATTATTTGTTTATAAAACAAGAACAAAATGCCTTATTTTCTAGAGTTTTATTTAACAAATATATGAATGTGAAAAGGTGCCAGTAACCGTCCTTATTTTTATGTGCTTTTTGGTATAAAGGAGGAGTTAGAGGAGGACCAGGAATGTGTCAGCCCCTCTGCAATAGATTCCAAGTTATTGGGGTCCATGAGCTCGGGGCCAGCCTGACGGGGACAAAAGGTCTCTGCCGTAAGGGGCAAGTGACGCAGAGTCAACAAACAGACACCAGGAGCTGGTGAAAAGCATGCGGTGGGCGAGCCACAGAAAGCTCAGTTTATTCAAGGAAGTGCACAGAGTTTTATGAGTTTGGTTGGCCACTCGGCCTATGGGTGGTCCCCAACTGTAGCCACTCATGTTCTGTCTCTTAAGCAGGTCATCCAGGCGCTGAGCGGAAGCTGGTGTCCTGCCTGGCCAGAGTGGAGCGTGCCCACAGGAGCTATTCCCTTATTCCTCACAGCAGGACGCTTGGCTAAGGCCCATACTGCATTGTGTCTTACACCAAGTGGTGCTCTCTTGCGAACATCACTTAAGTCATAATGTCAACCTCTTGGTAATGTGCTGAGGAAACCCATTCAGTCAGTCTTCCTACCAGTATATGAAACAAGGAGAAAATTGTCTCCCATTTCATTGTCTAGTTTAAAGCCATTTAAATACGTATTTGTTGATTACAATTTCCTCTTAGAAATGTTTAGTACTTTTGTTCTAGTTAAGCAGTATTTCTTCCCCGGATCATTTAGTCAAGTAGAAATGTTTTTCAATTCTATTATTCTAGAAATATGAATCACCAAAGAAAGACCAGCATTCTTTATTTATTTTGTTTCATATAAAAGAAGGATGGATGTGAGAAATTTGTGGCAAAATCTTTTATTCAACCTAACTACCACAAGTCATGTAAAAGTGTTTTCCTATCTCTGATTATTCAGTCTTATCACCATCCTGATTTCAGGATTGGGAAGTTCATTCTTACTTGTCCAGTTGCATGTTTGAAACACTGCTTACCTTAGAGCAATGGTGATTTTCTGGTCACCTTTAAATTTCAAGACATTTTTATAAATATTTTTAGAAGCATATTGTGATTATTTTATTTCCTATTTTAAATTGGAATATATATATAATTACATAATTATTTGAACTCTCATCCATCAAGATTGCTTTTGTTCAGACAAACTGCAGTTTTATAGCCCAAGCTAGTGCAAACTTGTACTCCTCCTGCCTCAGCCTCTTGAGTATTGGGATTACATTGATCATTTAACTTGAATCAAAATATTAATAATTGCTGACTTTGTCATTTTTCCTTAAATCGATTTTGAGCTACATGGACATCAGGGCTCGATCAACTTATATGTTTTAACCAAAACAGCAACCAAGGAAATAAATGAACATACATGAAATTAAAAAAATGTATTTATGTATGTTTAACACGTGTGCATGTACATTTTCATGTGTGTTTCTGTGGACATACCACAGTGCTAGTGAGGAGATCAGAGGCCTTCCCTCTGCTCTCTGTTTTTGCATTATTCCATGTTTGAGACAGAGTTTCTTACTTTGCCTCCACATATACTGGGTGAACTGGCCCATGAGGTCTAGAGATCCTCCTGATTCTGCCTCCCATCTTCCAGTAAGAGCTCTGGGATTGCAGACACACTTCTTTGGCCAGCCCTTACACTGCTGGTATGGCAAAGGCTTTATCCACTGAGCCATCTCCAAGCTCAATTCCTGAAATTTTATGTAGCACACAAGACATAGGTTTAATATGCCCTACAGAAAATCCAGATCTAGACTTAAGTGAATTTTACCTTTGGTATCATTATTGTTCACATTTATTTTATAATCAACAAAAAATAGTGAGAAAAAAAGAATGCTGAAAAGAAGTATTTCATGCAGATACACTGAAGTTGCATTATTTACTGTGGGATTTCCTATATGCTTAGATTGCCTTCTACCCGTTCAGCTGGAAGAAATAGATCTAGAAAGGAATAGGTACACTCAAACACCAGGCAGCTCCCCTTAATGAGGAAGTCACTGAACACTTGTATATCCTTTTATCAGATGCTCAAGAATAAGAATGAAGACCCAGAGTCTCCTGGCCCCTGAGTTCGGAAAGGTTACTGGAAGGTGGACATCTGAATATCAAGTTCCTGGGCAGCTGGGGGTGATTTTCTTCATGGCTTCTGTGTTTCTCTTGTTAGCAAACATACCTAGTAGTCAGTCTGCTATTATGAGAAAGCCACATTTTTCAACTCTGTTTGAAAAATATCTGTAATTTCATAAGCAATTTTTGAAAAACAAAACCTCTTCTGTTTGGTTTTCTGAAGGAAATAAAATATTTTGGGAGCAATCTGCTTTATATAAGCCTCTGCATTAGACAATTAAAGGACTATGATGTAGACCAATTCTTACAATTTGAAAAAAAATATAGTTCTTTGTGTAGCTAGTTGAATATTTTTGCTCATTCTTGTTTTTGAAAGAACTAATTGGTATTTTGAAAGGTGCTGCAAGCACAGTAAAGATTTTTATTTTTAAGTAACTACCACGTCAAGTATTCTCTCAGTGTGAGGCAAACAAACCCATGTTATCAGCATTTTGTTGTTTTCACGTGTGCTATACTTATAAACATATGTAATGGAACTGGCAATGCCTATAAGACATATGGAGACCATACTGCTTCTGTCTGGACCAAGCAAGACTGAGTGATTTGGGAAGAACATTTAGAGTGCCCCTGAATCAATGACAATTCCATAATAGTCAATGGTACACACAGTGGGGAATCTAATGGCCTGAAACAGTAAACTTACTTATCCATTAATTCTGGCTTGTTAATTTTCTTCTCTAAATGTGAGAGATCTCCCTTTAAAAAAAAATCTGTGTATGTGTGAAGTGTGCAAGTGTATGTGTCTGGATGCACACGTGAATGTGTGTAAATGTGGATGTGTGGCATTTATACATTGTTTGGAATTCAGAGGACAACTTAGATGTTGGTCCTTGTCTTCTACTTTACTTGGTCCAGGATTTCTCGTTGCTCACCACTGTGTGTACTAGATTTGCCTCCAGGGATTCTGTCTCCACACATTTCCCATTTTGAGCACTGAGATTATCGATGTATTACCATACCTGCCTTTTGTGGGTTTTGGCAATCCAAACTCAGTTTCTCAGGCTTGCAGGGAAGGTATGTTTTACCTTACCCACTGAGCCATATCCCCTGCATACGACCTTCTAACAGTGATAATTTCTACTGGTATTATTATATAAGCAAAGAACTCATTTTTTTCCAGAATTCTTTTAAGTTCAAATTTTGTTTTCATAAGTAAGAAATTTTATTTTGGATATCTGCAGCATCATTTCTGTAGTTAGATTATCTAGCATTTGGCCACTTTAAGTTCACCAATGTGTCTAAATAACCACTGCCCTAGTTGTTGTGATATTACTGAGAGTAACTGGATGCCTTGTAAATCAGTCACTGACTCTCAGTGGTTTAAGACAACAAAAGTCTTTGTCTGATCCATACCACATTTAATTGAGTCTCCAAATGGCAACTTTCCACATGGTGCTCAGGAAAACCAACCCTCTTCAATTCTACTTCATATGGTGAAAAAGGACTCTGAGAAGCCTATGGTCAGACCTGGAAGAAACATACATCATTTCAAACATACACCTTTGGCAGAATTATACTGGTCACTCACTCATATCCCATGGCAGGAATACACACTCTCCTCCAACCATGCCCCACTGGTGGAGCATACTGGATTACCATGAGAAAAAACCCAGAATGTAATCTCCAGATGCTGCTTAGAGCAAATGGGGTTGGATCTGTGCCACATTATTGCCCACGTGTTTAGTTTTCTCTACACCAGTGCTGTTATTATCCCATTTCAGTGCCCGCAAGATGAGGCACGGGTTTCATGAATATGAATGTTAGTGCTTCTGCCTCCAAAGAGCAAACTGCAGATTACTATGAACTGTCACTCAAACTAAATGTCATTCAATTCCCAAAATCCTACTTGCTATGCATTATCATCTCTGAAAGCTGGGGGAAAGGTAAATCTGACTGGGAGTAAACTGTTGGTTTAGGATCTGTGTTTCCTACATTGCCGTTTTATCCTACTCTCTGTGCGTGTCTGTGTGCTTGTGTGTGTTTACATTTTGCAGTGCGTTGGTCTGAGCTTCTGCATTGTCTTTCAGAGCTCTCATTATCAATCATCACTGAAGTACCCATCAGTCTTAATTTGCCTGAGTGGCACTGTTGAAAGCCCAGCCATCGGCGCCTGAGTCTGCAGTCTGCTTTTAAGTACTATGATTATCTTCCACAAATATTTATTCTGAAGGAACTGGAAGAGTCTCTGAAATCTTGACCCTCTGCCTGCTCATCACATCAAGCTCTTGCTGTTGTCTTACCCATGGTTCAGGAGCTTCTTTAGGATTCTGGGTTGACACATTACATCTGCAGTTCTAAATGCTTTATGCAAGCCAAAGTGCAGATATGTGGTGGTAGGCAGTGCAACCAGGACATGAGATAAGCCAATAGGCTGGCACCCACCATCCAGGAAGCAGAGACTGACTCAGTCAATTTTCAGCCTGGCTTGAAAGAAGCAGTTCCATGATTCGGTGTGCAAAAGTGTGTGCTACCAAGCCTGACAGCCAGAGTTCAATCCTTGGATTCCACATGGTGGGAGCAGAGGGCTGACTATGGCAACAAGTCAACTTTGACCTCTACACATACACCCCATAGACACACTTAATAAATACATGCAAAATATATTCTTGAGATAATCCCATTTTACAAAGAATAAATACACATGAAAATACTTCTGTGTAAAAATTTCAGATATATACAAAACATTCTGAGCATAACAGACCACTTTGAGCCCATTTCTAGACTTCAAAAGAATCAGTTTCTGTTGTAGGCTTAGCCCCCTCTTTCACTGCCTGAGGTGGGAGTTCCCAGTCCTTTGCAATATTCCTCAGTAGGTTCTGAGCTCTAGTTCAATGTGAGTAAGAAGTTACGGTGTGCACAGCAGGGCAACTACAGATAACAGTTACTGACTGTATCTTTCCAAAAATCTGAAAGACGGAATTCTGAATGTTTGACAACAAAGAAATGATAAATATTAAGGAAATAGATATAGTTAGTCCAATGTGTACATCGCACAAGCTATACATGTATCAAAACACCACATCATACGCCAAGATCATGCACAAAATTTGTTTGTATGCATCAGTTAAAACTAAGTTCAACACATCTGTCATATAATATTAAAGTTAATTTAGCTATAATTAATTCTGAAAATGCATTACTTTAAATATGACATCATTTAAATAGACTTTCACCCAATAGTTTTGAGTGTGACTGAAGGAATGAAATCTTGAGAGCGATTTCCTTCAGTGCCTTTGGTGGCCCACTCTCTGTCTGGAGACAAATCGTGAAGATGAAAGGAGCTGCTTTTGCATCTCAAGTGCACCATAGCAGGATGATGTCTTGATTATATTCACATAAATGGAAAAACCCCACGTACCTTAATGACTTCACAGCTGCAATACTTTCAAACTCTTGTGAAGATTTTCCAGAAAAGAAGTGCACTTTATGCGTGATTAGGAGAACTGTCCCAAGTGGAAAACACCGATTTGGCTTGATTTCTAGCAAGTTTGGTCATGAATGAACACTACTCAGAGAAGCAATTCTAAAGACAAGAAATTTAAAGATATGATTAATTCTCTGTGCTCAAACAGTTGCCGAAAGCAATCCCATTGTGTTATTTCATTAAAGAAGGATGTGTGCCTCCCTGCTCTGTGGCTGAGCATCCTACATTGCAGTCCTTCCCACCACTGTTTAAGCACAGACTCACCTCCTGGGTGAGGATGGATGGATTCGATTCTATGAGCTTCCTGGCTGTCGGGCTGTAGGTAATGCTGCCATCTCTTTAGATTAGTGATAAATGGTCATGAAATTGGAAACATGTTCCTCCAGCTTTTCACAAGAATCTCAAAAAGAACACAAATGCCTGCACCCGAGAAGTGTGAGTCCAACTCAAACATCAAAAAATAACACATAGAGCGTGCTTAACAGCACGCAGGACCGTAGTAAGGTATTAAATGACAGAGACTGATGCCAAAGTCAAGTATGGTTTCAACATTCAGCATGAGGAAGTTTGCAGTAGTTATAGCTTGAACTTGAACTGATGACATAGCTTTTCATTTACTTTGCAATGTCAAAAAATAAAACAATCTCATTCTTTTCACCTTTCTCCTTCAAAGTGGTCCTTAAGTGATGCTTTGACAATTTATGATCCTCAGAAATAAGAATTTAAAAATAATGTTAATAATATTGAACAATTAAAATTTGTGAGGATATTAATATTTAATTTTTACAACCATCCTACATCTTAGGAAGTAATAACTTCTTAACTGGATATTTAGACATTTTCAAACATTAAAAGGTCTTTTAAATATTTTAGTAGTAATTTTTAACTTTTAAGATGCCTTATTGTGGATGTTGAGAATTTAAAGATAAACTTGCTTTGTGTAATAATATTAAGAATACTTTTAAACAAGGAGTAATTAAATTATTTTGTGGAAAGACTTCATGAGACTGTTCCTATCCCCATATATCTTTGGTTTCTTCCTGTTGCAGATAACCTCTTGTTTCCTGTTCCTGCTGCAGATAACCTTCCTTCCTGTGATGCAAGGCTGGCCATCCAAGAGAAGTGACAAGACTCACAGATTTAGAAACTTGCATGTTCCTGTCTGTAGATTGCAGTGTATCCCTCAGGGGATCTGCTCCTTCACATATCACAGAGACAGACATAATGCAGAGCTTGTATATGTATACCTAGAACTCTTACAGAATTCATTGTAAAGTGCTACTCTGTATTATCCAATCAGCAAATGGGCTAGTCTGGATTTCTCCTGAGAAATGTATAGTAAGATACTCACCTTTAGTTTAAAATCTTTCTGCTTTTTATTAGTCAGGGCAATTTTAGAATAGGAAGTATAGTCATTTAGGATTTGCTGAGGAGGAACATATGAGTTTTAAAATGCTGAGATTTCAAGCAAATATTCATATTTGGGAGTTGGCCTTTCTATTCAATGACTTGACCATTTTATAAAATGCTTTCATGTCCCTCGTTACTTCCTGCAAGATGTCAAGTTAATACATTTATATTTTCATAATAGAAATAGGAAAATGTGTGAACATTTCCATGCTAAAAGTAGTCCTTCTGACTACAGAATTGGAAGATATATTCTGTTATATATTATTTCAAGGGTAAATAAAAGCTCACTTCCACATTTACAAAGTCATCACTCATTAGCTCATAAGGATTAAAGCTAATTGCTGAACTCGTCTTTTGATTTAAGTCTCCTTGTCTGGGGTTAAAGTTCCAATGCACTTGGGAATATCTGTGCCTATGCTTTGTAATTGATCGTGTGTGGAGCTAACCAGGACTTTTCCTAACGTATGTGTTCTGATAGGATGTGATCCTGATAGGAAACAAGTCAGAGCATTGGAGAAGAATGTCTAAACTCAGAAGTCTTGGAATGTTGTTTTTTTTTTTTTTTTTAAGGAGGGCTGAAGATATTGCTTAGTTGGTACAGTGCTTGCCTAGTTTGGGTGATTCCCTTGGTTGAATCCCTAACACCACATAAATTGAGAATCATAGTTGTGCCTGCATTCCCAACAAATAGGGATTGGAGGCAAACGGATCAGAAGTTCAAAGTCATCCTCCATTACACAGTAAGTTTGAGGCCAGTCTAAGATAGATTTGATTCTAGCCCCCAAAACAAAATAGAAGCAGAAGTTCAAAATAGAAACGGAAGTTGATTAAGTCCTCATTTTCACAAGCTTACTCTGAGTGTGGAGGTCACAGTGTGTGACACAGAGGCACTAAAGAGAGGGGCTGGGAGACCTTAGAGGAATCCAGTTCTGACAAATGGGAATCGGGAGACCAGAGGTGCCGAAGGATCAGTTAGCACTGTATGCAATCACCAGCATCAAAAATAGGAAATATGGAACTGTTCCCCTGAACAGGATGCAAACCACAAAATCAGTTAACAGACTGGAGGATGCAGGGAAGAATCTGAAAATATTCTGTGTATCTCATCAAAAGCTGCCATGAGGTAGACAGTGTACAACTACAAATCCATGACCAGAACACAGGGGGGGGGTCCGTTCTTCAGAAGCATGGCCTGTTGCCGGCCTCCCTCTGAACTCTGCCCCTCAAAGACAGACCCAGATAGTGCCTTAGTCACCAGCCCCAGAGAAATGGCCTCACATCACTAAGCATCCCCTTTCATTATGTAGCCCTCAACCCTTAAATCTGCCGTGGATCATACTGCAAACATTTTGAAAAATTAAATAGTATTTTTTGATGATTTAAACAAACCAAATTACTGGCTGCCATTGTAGCAAGAGGGTGGATTCTGGAATTTTCCAAAGAACAAAAATGTTTTTCTGAAGCCTTTTTATATAGAAAGTGTTCTGGTCCGTGAGAATGTCTATATGCTGCCTGGGCTTACCAAGGACAACACAGATTTCGATTTCCTCACTTAACAGCCACATACAAATCTCAAAATAATACTGCACCCAACAGCACTTTAATATTCATAGGTGTTTATGCAAAAGAAAAAAGCCATACAGCAAAGGGAAATATAATTGATTTGGGCCTTTTGAGTAGAATTAAATCACGTTACTGAAGTGAGGAGACTCGATGAAGTAAAGAAATTAATCAATTAGTCTCCCTTTTGTGCTTGGGCAAAGGATAGCTCTGTTTAACGTGAGAGGGAATGGGAGCATGGGCTAGCCCAGGGACGCTGCAGAGACATGTCAGAAAAGCTCATTCCTAGGCAGCTGAGAACATTCTCTTTACTTCTTTTTCTTAAAATTGTGTGTGTGTGTGTGTGTGTGTGTGTGTATGTGTATGTGGTGTGGTGTGTGTTTGATGTGAAGATTTTACGTATGTACTACCACACCAGGTAATGCAGTGCTGAGGCTCAAACTCAGGGTTTGCTGCATTGAGCACCCATTCAGCTGAGCTACATACAAACTTCAATTTCTTTTTAGATAATAAATAATTGCTGTCTGTATTTTTAAGGGGTAGAATGGAATGCTGTTATCTCTGTGTGTGCATTATAGAAATATTCAACAAAACTGATTAGCATATTCATTGCCACCTTGGTACTTAGTTCATGTAATACCACTAGTGTTTAGCTTGACTTTATGTCGCAAACTCCTGCACTAATAGATGGGTTAGCAGCTCTGCCTTCCAGGAGGCCTGCATTTGCCTGTTGCTATGCATCTTTGTGGAAAAATAAAAGGCCAGCTCTCAACAGAGTGGCTTAACTTCAGATACACAGTCCTCTGTATTCAGTGGAAAACACTGTAAGCCTTTTTCACTCTCTTCTACTATGATCAGCAAAAGTTTACTTGAGTCAATGGATGAACAAGATTTCTACCAGGTTGGATTTTTTTTTTGTTGCTGTTGTTTAATTTTTTCCAATGTCCACACCACACTTATTTGTTAATGTTAATGAGTGTATTTTTTCCTATTACAACTTGAAATAATAGAAATATGTGGTTTTGTAAAACATAGATATGTACATATGACACATACATGTACATGCACATAGAGTTAGTAGACACATGTATCTACAGCTGTTCCTCTAGTGAAAACTATTGCCCTTAAGAAGAATTATCTATATTGTTCCTATAAAGATTCTTATGTTTTGAATCACTAAGTACTTCTCTAGTTATTATTGTTTCAGATAATTAAATGGAAAGACAATAACCTATCAACTCATTTTATTCAAAGACATTAATTTCCAAATGTAATAATGTTATGGAAACATTTTAAAATAAATACCAATTATCTTTTAATAAAATAGACCTTGATGTAAGTTAATCTATCCATTACTGTTTATTGAAAAGTGCTAGATCTGATTGCCCCAAAAGTAGATTAGAGATGAGAGGAACCGAGGCTCATAGAATGAGCTCCCACAAGTGGAGTTGGTGATGGGAATCAGGGAGTTTGTACCCTTCTGTTCTCATGAAATCTTATAATCCTGTGTGGGTGCATGTTTAAAAGAAAATTGACATTAATAATTTACAATCCCTATGTAGTACTTTCAAGGGAGACATAGATTTTTAAAGTCTTGCCATCAGTAAATTTTTATGAATTTGCTCTAAAATCCATTCACCTCAGCATATAGATGAATACATCAAGAGAAAATTAACTTGTTAAAGATACAGAATAAGACTCTAAAGAATTAATTGCACAGCATTAGAATTTTGTGTGTAAAACAAATTAGAGGAGGAAGTAAACAGAAATACTGCATATGATACACTAATATTTGCTTACATTGAAAATTAGCTTTGGAAAGAACAAGTTCCTGGATAGCTAGAATCCTAGAAATAAATGAAGCAGCATACTGAGGAAGAACTGTTGCAACAGGCTTTCCATGACTTTGACCTTAATGATAAATACATGGGTAAAGAGCTCCTGGTGTTCCTGGAACCCAAACTTATTTCAATTGAGGCAGTTCTTGTTCACATTTCAGAGAGAGAGAGAGAGAGAGAGAGAGAGAGAGAGAGAGAGAGAGAGAATGGTTATATGGAGAAACTAAGGGTCAAATGAAAGAACAAAAGGATTTGAGCCATGTTACATGATTATGCTCCCCAAAGACTGCTGCTCTTCAAGTATGAAAAATAATTCACTTGTGGGAAAGAAGGACAAGGAGCCTGACTAAGCCTGGAGAAGCTTTAATTTATAATGCCGATTCTCTACCAGGTCAGCTGGGGATTCAAGACATCAGAAAACGAGCTCTTCATTGTGGCTCAAGGGGACACTCACAGTGTAAAACAGCCAGCTGTTAGGGTGCCTAGGTGCAGTCTGGATATTTCTCAAAGTCTCTTTGAGGATGCAGGGGTCCGAACTACAGCATCAGTGTCCCACCAACGAGAACGTAGGATATAATCATGGAGTGGAGGTATTGCTCATTTTTGTCAGCAGTCCTGCACGCTTGGCATTGCTTTCTTTGGTTTGAGCAATGCCATCTCTCAAGGACTGATCCAGTCAAAAGTGCAAGATTTACATAATGATCATGCCAGTTGACATGACAAAGTAGATGGGAAAAATTTCATGGGGTCCCACTTTAAGACGAAGAGCTGTAAGCAACAGGTGCTGAGGGAGCATCATCTTTCTTCTGGGACTCTGGCTCCCTGAGAGATTATCTAATCCCAGTGGGCAGCCCTAAACACAGGTATGCCTGAGCGCCCGTATGTGGACACAGCGTGTGTGCGTGTGTGTGTTTATAAATATATGTATGTATATGTAACTATACTAATCAAAGAATAGGACAAGAAATTGAGAGGAATTGGAGGGCACAAGGGAGGAGTTGGAGAGGGACTGGGAAGGATGAAAATAATGCAAACATAATACATATGAAATTCTCAAAATAATAAAATTTTAAAAATAACTCTTTTCTACTAAGGCAAAATAGCTTTCTAACTTCTTTGGGAAAGATTAGTTTGGGGTCACTAAATATAGTGAAGTAGTACTGTGCCCCAAATGACATGCCACAAGTGATTATGGAAGATTTGCAGTTCAATCAGTAAGTAACAGAAATATTCACTTCCTGATATTCACCACATAATTTTATAGCAAGAAAAATGCATCCATACATAATGAGTAACAACTGAATTACCTGATGTTTATGGCCCACATGATGGCATGTGTTCATTAGGGAAAACTGTATCTACAGCATTTTGGAAAACATGACGGTTATTTCTATTTCAAAGTAATGAGGTTGACAAAGCAAGTACTTGTTAAGGTTTAATTTTACCGAGGGATACAATGAAGACAGCAAAGCTTTCAATGTGGAAAATTATTTCATTCCCTCTGTCTCGTGAAATTTATTCTCCATGCCTTAGCAGGCAGGGTCTGGTTAATCTGGCTGGATAAAACAGAAACTGATCTTTCATTTAGAGACTGATTTATTTAGGGTGGGCAATTTACAAAGTTACTGCCCACAAAGTCCGCGACAGCGGGGCGCAGGGCTCCTTCCATTCCCAGCCAGAATTTCTCTTCCACTCACACGGTTCTTAGGACTGTGGGGACTTGGAATGTTGCCTCAGAAGTCTTGGCCTTCCACATGTCCCTCGGCGGAGGCATTTTTCTTCCCTCGTGGATTAAATCTGTGCCCCTCCCCTCGACTCACCTTCATGTGTCTCTCCTTCTCCCCGCCTTCCTTCCTCCTCCCTTATTGGCCAGAGGGCGGGACTTGCCCTGGAATGAACCAATAAAAAAAAAAAAAAAAACCTCAGAGAGAATTCCGTATTTACCATACACCCTCCAACCTATATTATTTAAGCTTCAAGAGCACAGACCTACATTCTTATCCTCAGCAATACGTAATTTAATAATAAATATTTAATATATTTAAATATCAATATGTTTAATAACATATGCGTATCTGTATTGTCAACCTATACATCTCACTATATAAACTACCCAAGGAGATCTGAGGCAGCTAAACACATCCGTGCATCATAGGGAGAGGGTTTCATTGCTATTTATCACAAAATTCAAGGAGTTAAAAGTTTGAGAATTCAGTGACTCAAGAACTTTAACTTCACATTAGGAACCACACTGATGAGAGACTAGTCTTGTCTCTGTCTCTTCAAAGCCTTCCAGTTTTACCATGGTAAGTTGAATCCCAGTTGTTTCTTTCAAGGATAACACTGTGCAAACAAAACTGGGAAATGCTGGATGTTCCTGAAGAAGCTACTATTTGTATTTCTCACTTCAGTAATATGGAATTTTTGAGCTGCAAGTCTGAGTGGCTTACATATGAGTGCATATAAGCTGCCACATTGGACCTGTCATCCACTTCTCTCTGATCGTAGTTATTTCAGTCTTATCCACAGAACAAGACAACGGCTTGAACCTATATCCGGCTGACTTGACTCTAGTTTCTGTGAAATTAGATGGAGTGTAGAGCACCTTTGGGTCTTGTGGTTGTAAACACTCAAAAATAGCAGTCTTAGGAAATTATAAAACAAGAATCACAAATTCTTCAAATTCATACTCTTATTCCCTTGGTAATCTAGTAAGGAGGTTGATAAAGATTATTTTTCCTATGACAAGTTTTAGGTAAAGATAACTCCCATAATGACATCATCTTCATTGTCATTGTCATTGTGATTGTGATCATCATCAACATTATCATCATCATCCTGAGTCAAACATGGCATGCACAGATTTATGTCTACCAAGCAAGCATTGTAACATTGAACTCTATCCTCAGCTCTTGTTTTTTATGAGCCAATGTCCTATTTTACAGGCTAATCCGGCATTTATTATAGAGTCCAAATTGTATTCAACAGTCCTGTCTCAGCCTCCATAGGGATAGGATTCTAAGCACATGCAACTGTGTTTGGCTTAAAGTACTTGTTTTTGAATTATGGATGAACTCATATGAAATAATCACTCACTATTAAATTACTCAGATTATAAAGATGTATTATTTTGTTTCTGTGAGGTTTAAATGAACCCAGATTTATTCACCCTTAATCACAGTGGCACAAAGCAAATATAGACTATGATGAGTGTTAATATTACTATCACTCCTAAGGCTATTTTTATGGAGAAATTCTTTGTTTTTGTATCAGTGCATTTTAAAGTATGGTCTGAGAACTTTATGGTATTGGAGCCTACAAAAATGAGTTCCTTTACTAAATAAAGATTACAAACAGGTCTATGAGATGATTAACAATTCAGAGCACTGATTCTCTTTCAGAGGATCCAGGTGCCATTCCCAGTACCAACATGGTGGTTCACAATTAACTCTAACTCCAGTTTCAAGGAATCTGACGCCCTCTTATAGCCTACTTGGGCACTGCATGCATACAGTTCACTTACATTCATGTACTCAAAACACTTATAAAATAAAGATAGATAAATTTTATAAAATGCCCACAAACTAGTCGACATTAAAACCAGTAAAATATAGCGTGTTCATTTTTATGATGAGTTATTTCAGTAATTTTACCCAACTTTCCTTACTTAGCCAAAGTTCCTGCTCTAGCAACTGAGAGTAGTTTTGGTTAGCAAAGCCATGTTTAAACTATTGTGTGGAAGAAATTGACTTTTTATTATGGAAATTGGAAGCTATATATGAACACATGGCTTGGCAAAGTCTTTTATTCCTCTGTTATTTTATTTTTATAGCCTGCACACTCTTCTATTTGAGTATAAACATTATCACTAGAAAACCATTTAAGAAGGGGTACGAAGGGTACTTTTATAACTTTCAAAATCTACTCTGATGGCAAATTCAACCAGCTGTGAAAATAAGAATGGATTTATTTCCTCTGGTGATCAAAGTGATTTACAAGAAAGGAATAAGTGAATCATAGGTAGCTATAACAGAAAGCAACCATGCACTTTATCCTGGGAAGACAGGGCAACCATAAGCAGTGTGGAAACCTGTCTTCAAGGACTATAAGCCTGTATTTGCAATATCCATCCACTTGGGGCATTAGCCTTCTGCCCACAGGGTTTGGATGGGCCTGTCTTTCTCAGATACCATGTACTATTTGACTGAAGTTGTTTCTGAAGGTAGAAATTATTTGACATCCTTGAGCCCCCGTCAATATCTTTCTGTTTTCAAAATGTAACATTAAGAACCCATACCTATTATTTGATTCTTTCCAAATCACAAAATTCTCTTCAGTCAGTCCAGATAGTTTCTTATGCTGCACTCAGGGTTCTTGCTATTTATTACAGTTTTTGAGAGAATTGCTCATATATAAACAAAAACAGAGCATCTGGAAGAAACAAGAAATGAAGATGAAAGATAAAAACAGAGAACATGAGGGACAGAGAGAGAGGAGAGAGGAAGGGAGAAAGAAGAAAGAAAGGGAGGGAGAAGAGAGGAAAAGAGAGAGAGTCTAGTCTGCTTTAAATTCATTTCCCAGGAATGCCTGTAGCGTTTTATATTAGACAGACATGTACATCGGGGTGGGAATGCATTTAGCAATAGAAAGTGATGGGTCACCATAGATGTGCCTGGTACACTGGTCTATAAATAGGGCCACATATAGCTAATAATGCAAATGAACGGGAGAGGATCTTATTATTTTGAAACTGATTTGAAGATCTGCCCTGCTTTTAGATTTTATGGCCAGTCTTACCTGCAAGCAAAATGATAAAACTTTTCACAGATGTTTTGAAAGGTTTTGTAAAACATCCTGTAAATTCAGTTAAGTATTTAATCAGTGTAATTTTATATTCATAATTGCAACATAAAACTACTAGGTCTCAATTTTTATGCCTTATATGCCGCATGACATGATTTCCATTTAACAAACCTTTGCTTTTGAAGAGTATTCAAGACATCAAATAAAAACACCAATATTTACAATTTTTGAAATATTTTTCTAAATTTCAACCACATTATATTTGTCTATATGCCTAGAAATATATTACACAAATGATTCTTCTAACTCCAGCCAACAGTCTATGTGCATAGGGTTTTCCTTCACTCAGTTCAGGGCTTGCTTGGTGAGTGCAGTGGCCTGGGGTTAATTCTCTTTTCACATGCATCTTTTCCATGCTTGACAGACATCACCACATTGCACTATCTCTCTGTCTAGCAAATGAATTCAGCACTGGGACCATTCCTCCAGAAGAGACTCATGGGCCAGCAGCAAGGAAGGAGGTGCTAAGACTTGTCCACAGAGCTCAAGAACTAACCCTACAGCTCTGCAAGGGCCAGTCTAATCCTGTCCCCTTGGCGTGAGGCACCACTGCTCTTTTTCCCAATAGGGATGGAAGTCAGAGCATAAACTTAAAAAAACTTTACATTTATTTAGTGTATGTGTGTGTGTACGTGTGCATGTGCGCATGCCACAACATGTATGTAGAGTTCAAAGGCCAACTTGCAGAAGTCAGTTCTCTCTTTCCACCATGTGGGTCCCATAGATCAAACTTGGTGGCAAGACCCTTTACTCACTGAGCCATCTCACTGCTCCTTCTCCATGCCCACGGGATGCCACCGCACTTCGCATTCTTCATGTTTGATGGATTTGTCTTTCAGCACAGAACTTTAAATGGTTCCCAGCAGCCCAGACGCAACCTCCCTAGTCACCAATATGTTTAGATCTGCACAAAGTATCATGGAACTTTTAAACTGCCTTGGAGAATCTGCACTGTCCATGCTTTCATAGTACTTTCTTCAATTTCTCTGCAGGTCAACAGTGGGCCTTTCATCAGGCTCACTCAGGGAGTTTCAGAACTCTCCTGAAGCAAACTTGGACAGGATCAGGCTTGGGAGCTTCAGCACAACAGAATACTGCCTGAGCTGATCTTTTCATCTTGATCAGTGACTTAAGCTTGTAAAGAATTACACTGATTTTGTTAGAAGGTGGTAAAGTAGCCTGGGTCTGGAAGGTCTCCCAAATGTCCTCTTGTGAAAGACTTGGTGCCTAGCATGGCACAGTTCGTAGATGGGGTAACTTTTAAGAGATGGGGTCTAATGGCATGGTCGTTGGTCTTTGGGGGTGAGCCTTCAAGTGGAACAGCAAGACCCTAGTCTCCGTTGCTACCTGAACATAAGGAGCATAGTTATCAATCATTCCTCATTATTAACATTTATATCCCCTACCGGAAGCCTAAAAGCAATAGTTCTACCTTGTCATTCGCTAGAACCTCCAAAGTTGTGAGCCCAGACAAACCATTTTGACTGTGTTAGTTGGTTATGTCACGTGTTTATCACAGTGACCAAGGGCCGACGTCTGTGACGTTGGATGCATTGCAGCTCCTAAGCCATACAGCTGAGACAGCTACATAAAGTATATGGACTCTTTTATTTTTGGAACTCTGACAAATAGAAGGGGATCAAGTTCAGATGCTGCTCTTTACTATGCAATACATCTTGTCCTATGTATAGTCTAATTATAAAAATTATGACTTGGGTTCATGTATGGTCCACAGACTACAGTGAGTAGGAATAGCTAAATCTACATTAGTTTTATACTAATTGACAAAATCGCTCCCAACCAAGACTTAGAATATCTCACTTAAAATTTTACAGTTTTTGTTGAATACTGCATTTTGTTGATTTTCTTTAGTAGAATTGAAATTCTCACCAGCGGCATCTTCTTTATTTCTGTTCTCAAGATTCAGAAATTTAGCAGTGAGTTTCCAGCTTAAAATTTGGCCATGTTGAAGCAACTCTTTAATAATAAAATGAAGTTACTTTTCTCCCTTGCGCAGGACCTGTTGTCATAGCATGCATCTGTTGGATTGTTTGTCGTGATGAGTTCAAGTCTTTAAAAATCCAGCTTAATATTGCAATTCGTAGCTGAAATAAAGTCTACTTTCTGTATTTCAGTTTTTCTCATTTCTCCAGGGATGCCAGAGGCCAACCTTGGGTATCATTCCTCAGGAGCTGTCTATTTTGCTTTTTGAGACAGTCTCTCACTGTCCTGTCCTGGAATTCACTGATTCAGTTAATCGGCTTGCTGGTCAGGGAGTGACCAGAAACAAATGACTGACCCATCTCCCTAATCCTTCTTTTAATATTTAAAAATTAATGAGTTAATATATGTCATATATTATTTTCTTCATATTTATGCAATTTAATATTTGTGAATGAAGAAGAAACTAGAGACTCAAAGACAAACATAACTGAATGAAACTAAGGACATGATAAAATTTCTCTCCTGTGGATTAATAGTGGTGGCATCTATTCAAAGTTTACTTGCAAAGTTTTCAACAAATATTTGTGTTAAAGCTAAACATGGTTAGCTATGAATTTAAAGTAGCCGTAAAATACAAGGTTGTAATTTATTTTGTTTTTCACAAATCTATCTGAAGCAGTACAACTTAACTTATGCCAAAATATGAAAATGATACATTTTATAACTAACTTCTAAGTCGATAACATTGTATTTTTAAAATATTTTAATTATTATTTTTTATTTTATGTATTGCCTATATATGTATGCACCTATGTTCTACAATGCCCATGGAGGACAGAAAAGGGTGTCTGATTCCCTGGAACTGGAGTTAGAATAGTTAGTAGCTGCCATGAGGGTGCTGGGAACCAAACCCAGGTCCTCGGCAACTGCTGAGCCATCTCTTCAGCCCCTGAAGTTGATAACATTGTTTCAATACCGGTTTCTTATTTTTTAAAAAAATACACCAGGATTAAGTAAAATGTTACTCCAAGAAAAGATGAGTGGTACATGGAAATTTTCTGTGTTGTCTTTGGAAGCCTTCTTTTTATCTAAAGTTATTTCCAAATAAAAGTATTTATAGGGTCAGCAAGATAACTCAGCGGGCACAATAGCTTATGAACTAGTCTTATGACCTGGGTTTGAGCCTCAAAATTCAAATGGGTCAAAGGAGAGAAATGACTCCAGAAAGTTATCAGCGGACTTTTGCACACGTACCATGGCATGTGTATTCCCTGACGTACACACGATAAATAAATCGGAAAAATTTTCTAAAATATTTATAAAAATCTCTTCGCTTAGAATCGTTACTGCTTACATTTACTCTGGAATTCAAATCCTAGTAATAAAACATCCTAAACTCACACACATGTTAAAATGTAAATATACTAATTTAGGAGTTTTAAAAATGACAAAGACACCACACACAGCCAAAATAAAGCCTTGACTGAGTAAGTACATCTTTAAGACAGAATATCATTGCTTAATATTAACCAATAAAAAAGAGAACGTCTCCAATGTATTAAGGGTAAAAGCATGAGTTGGACAGTCACTATTCAGCACCACCACAAGATTTAGCTAGGTAGACACACCTGCTGTGTGGACTCACTTACTTATGGAACCAGATGTTAAAACAGATTTTTGTCTTCATGTTTCCGTTATTCTGTATTTTACTTTCTAATTTATATTGTAGCTGCTTGTTAAAATTAGAATCCAGCAATAAGAATGAATGTTTTGACGGAAGAGGGCACGTATTGTGCTGAGCCCTGTGCCCTTCTCACATGGTCACACATCTGAAAACACAGGAGCTACAACATTTTACAAGATGTCGTCATGAGGTTTGATCTAGTTAGCAACTGGACTACTGATGAGTTGGGCAGACTTCTGCTTTTCCGATGCACATGTTTTTCCTGGAATACGAGTCTGCATTGTTTTACAGAATTTAAACGTTTTCTGACCCAGTTCTGCCATGTCATGCTAGTATTTTCCATTTCCCCACCTGCCACTCTGTCTCAGAGCTCATTCTCACCCAAAGTTTCTCAGGTACACAAAGCACAGTGTGTGACTCTGAATGAGGCTTTCAAGACTTCCTCACACGCCTCCCCATATCATCATATAGATGTGCCTTAGCCTTGGTCAATCCCACTGTAATGCATTTCTTCAAATTTCCAGCCTTCCTTTAAAGGAATTTCTCAGGTTCTGTAATCATCATTCTTTACACTACAACACTTTCTTAATTACCCTCTTGACCACTGATGTACTCAAATGGCTCTCATGAAAGACAGCACAACTAAATTTGTATCTACAGTCCAGTCCACATTTCAGAGCCTTGCCACTGAGGACAGTTTCACTGCAGCTCTAGAGTATGACTGAAGAACAGCTGTGGTGTTTGCAGCAGGGGATGGAAAGTTGATGGTGAGGTCATTATGTTCACAGATGAAAGTAATAATAAATTTCAGTTAAACGTTTTTATTGTTATTTACTCCTATTTCTTCCTGGGTCAGGTCAACATCATGATTGCTTCTTTTATAAAACAGTAGTTATAAATGGTAATGGTTCAAAAGATACATGGCTAATAGAACCTTTATTTATATATTCTTGTAAGACCACAATCTTAGACAGGCCTATAGATTTTCCTATTTAGAGGAGCGTAAACCGTCAGGAATGCTTTTTCCCTTGCCTTCTTACATCCGGAATTTAATTCCTCTTCCTGAGCTGAGGAGTTAGCATATCAGCTAACATACAGAGCTCTGTCAGCCTGTGGATATGGAGGATGCAAAGTGCTGAAAGAACTCAAAGGAAAACAGAAACCAGACTGTGGTAGCCGGTGCTGCACATGGTGAAATTCCATAAATTAAACTTGATATCACACAACAAGGGGAACATGGCAGAGATGGTTACATGTCTAATAACTGGGGGAAATACTGCTATTTCTGGTCTTTGCCAGACACTAGAAAATAATCTATGAATTCCAAGACACTTTCCAGATGAATCAGAGGTACATTCAGCCCTCTCTTTTAATGAATCAAGACATGAAACATAACTGCAGAATGATGTAATAGTCAAAACTTCACAGGTTGTCATTGGTAGATTAGATTGGAAGGATGTGTGTTTAAGATGACTGTAGAGTGTTGCAGTTAGCACACATTCTATCTTTCATTGCCTTGCAAAGCCTATTATAAACGTTGCCTCCTTTTACATCTGGATTTTTTTTTGGTGTGGCAGCACTTGGAACTCTTTTCTGAGGTTCCGATATTCATCCATAGCTAATGACACTTATCAAGAAATATTTAGGTATCTTCTCATGTAAGACACATGTCAGTTTGTAGCTTGAAAAGAACAACCTGATTAACTACATGCAATGCCTTCTCTGTGTGTCCAGAGCACAGAGGTTTGTGCCAAACACCCTCTGAGAAAGTCCAGGAACATTTCAAAGTGAACAATACAGCTGTGAACTCATAATTTTCTTACATAAAGCTCAGACTAGACTTGCAATATCTCATTCCTTAAATTGTGGTGAAACACCCTCTTGGCCATTTCCAGAAAGCCCACATCCTCCTCACATAGAAGACCTTTCATTGAATAGTTGTTGAGAATATTCATTTTATGAGAAAAAGTCTGAAGTTTGTTGTTTTTCACTTTAGAGTTGCTAAGCTGAAGCTTTGACTCTTCTACGGCTTTCTCAAGTCACCTGCGGCATATGATTCAGCACTGTCTGTCATTGAGGTTCATAGTTTTATGAAGGAAATGTCAGATTATCCTCCTTTTCTTAATTTGTTTTATTTTTTTACTAACAGAATCATGCTAATGAATTTAGTCCTGGAAATTACTAGAACTTCTTGGAAAACTGCTGAACACCGTGGAATTGGGAACTCTGTTTCAAATGGCATCACCTTAATGAACGCATGCTTTCATTTGAAACTGGATTCCACAGAGAAATGCCGAGCACCTGCATGTTATTTGGCATTCAAATTTACATGGTGACATCTCTGGAAAAGTCACCTTGACCTCAACTCTAGAGTTTTCACAGGCAAGCTTTTGCCTATTAATGCTATATTCGGAGCGTAAAAGGACACTGTGCTGGTCTATGTGGGGTGAGTTCTTGGGTGGTTGGATGGAGTTAGAGAGAACAAGCCTGGACGCTGCTCCCACTGGAATGGAGAAGACAGTTGTATGGCAGACATTGGTGAGGCTTCAGGAGCTATTCCTGTAGCTACATCCACTGAGCAGAAATGCCCCTCCCTCAACTGTGACAGTGGTCCATGATACTAAGGAGGTAAACTTACAAGACCCAGGAAGCTCACGGAAGTGACAAGGTTCATAAAGCCCCTCTCTGGGGGTTCTATAAACAGTAAACAACTGCTGGTGAGGGGACTCTCTTCTGTGGACTGCCCGCAAGTTGTGCAAACAACTTCAGGGATTCAGCTTTCAAGAATCACCACATATGTTAGGACAGGACTTTAAGTAATTCAGCTGCC
The DNA here is from genome assembly GCA_035773235.1 of Eospalax fontanierii. Classification (NCBI taxonomy): domain Eukaryota; kingdom Metazoa; phylum Chordata; class Mammalia; order Rodentia; family Spalacidae; genus Eospalax; species Eospalax fontanierii. The sequence goes on along the minus strand of CM069535.1, from coordinate 67,664,493 downwards.
TTTGTTTCTCACCTACTCCAATACTAACCAGTAAACAAGTTGGCTCACCAAGCTAGACTTGGGTAGAATGATTTCTTTGGTCTGTCTTTAGTGCCCCATCTTGAATAGATGTTTATTTATGACCCTCAGGGAAAGTCATCTAACTGCCTTTTGGGGTTCTAATGTAGGAAAGAAAGGTGGCTCTGTAAAATATTTGTTTATATTCTTATTTATTTATTTATATTTATTTATTTATTTATTTATTATTTTGGGTTTGTGAGACAGGATATCCCTGTAGCTCCAGCTGGCCTGAAACTCATTGTGTAGGTCCAGCTGGCCTTAATCTCACAGAGATCCTCCTGAGTGATGGAATTAAAGCCGTGCACCACCACATCTCACCAAAATAGAGATTTTTATTTTCCTGTGTGTGTGAATTGAAAGGTGGTTAACATATGAGCAACTGATCAATGTGCAGAGAAGGTCTGTGACTTTCTCAGCCACAACTGGGATATCTATATCACTGCCCCTCCCCAGCTCCCTGCAAAGCTCAGAGAAGTCTTTGAAGAGGGAGTGGAGAGATTGCAAGAGACCAGTTGAGGAGGATCAGAACGTAACATTCTTCTGGACATGAGAAAACCTCTGCACTTATGAACTCACAGCACTATGGCGGCCTGCACAAGACTTTCCCAAGATCAACACTTTCATGGCAGGGTTCAGAACCCAGGAACCCCCACCCATAACTGTGGAACTACAGACAGTTGATAAGAGGAGGAATTTTGTTTCTTTAAGGGTTTGGCTCTTGGTACTGAAGAAGAATTATTTTTACTTAAGGATATGTCTGTCCCCTGATAGGCTAACCAAGTTCCAGTATATGTCCCTATATCCAAGAGTATACAGGTAGTACAAATTGAACTCAGTTGATTATCATAATAAAGAAGGAAGGCCATTGGGAGGAGGGAGAAGGTGAGTCATAGATCTAGAAAGAGTCAGGGGGAGGAATGGGCGGTGGGTATGTTCAAAACACATTGCATGAAATTCTCAGAGAAGTAAGAAATATATATGTTTAAAGATTTGTAAGATTTCTTATTGATTTACCAAAGAGGAAAAAGAAAACCAGAAAGATTAAATTTTGAAACGTAATGTCTCCTATTTTTTGTTCTGGTCAAGACCAGTAAGGTGATTCTTAAAGGTGCTTACCACAAAACCTAACAACCTGAGTTTAATCCCCAGAACCCACCCAACAGAATGAGGGGACAGACTCTTGCAAGTTTTCCTCTGACCTCCACAGCAGCACCCTGGTACATGTGTGCTCACACACACACAAAATAAATAACTTGTCGAGGCAAAAGCATAACTCTGTTCTCAAAAGGGGTAAGAGATAGTTCATTCCGGGGCCAAATATGAGTGACCATGGCCCAGCAACACAGATTCAGGTTACCCCCAAATTTGGTGTTCCAATGTGGAAGCAGTTTAATGGAGTTTTATAGTATCAGAGCAAAGAACAGCCATAAATCAGGGGGGATTCTGCTACAGGTCTCAGATACTATCTAATGACATTCTTAGCTTTTTGATTGGTGGGGCCTGCTGGTCTGCTAGTACATCCCTGACAAGAAGGTGGTTTTTTTTTGTTTTTTTGTTTGTTTTGTTTTATCTGTTAATCACAGGATGTTAGGTCAGAGGCAGAGATGGGCAAGGAAATGGCTATTTAGGCACTGAAGTCAGCCTGAGATAAGTGGTAATCAGGCTGTGGACCTGCAGCATTCCAGACTCTCCACAATCACTGGAGCTCTAGTCAGTTAACCAGCTTTGCAGAAGAAAATCCAGCTTGAAAGTTTTTTTTTTTTTCTGGGAACTTTCTTTCACAAAGTACATGCAATACATTTTTTAAAAGTGTTAAAAATAGTGTCTTGTACTTATGTGCTTTTTCTTTACTACCTTATTCTCGGACAATTTCTTACCTTCCAGTAACATACTGTGGTCACACTCAGCCCTCTCTCACCTGTCCCACCTGCCACCAACTCCCTTCTCACCTTCCTCTCTTTTTCTTTTTGATGCAGGATTTCACTAGGGTCATTTGATTGGTCTTAGGTGTGAAATTATTCATTCAAACTTAGTTAACTCAGCAGAGGCTACCCCACTGGAGACTATAACAACTTCTCCTTAACTGCCCTTGATGGCTGCCATTAGTTTTCCTGGGCAGTATCCTCTGAGCTCCCCCTCCCCGCATCAGCAACTGAATGTTTATGTGCTCAGCCTTGTCCAGGCCTTAAGTAGGCAACAAAAGCCTACATGATTTTTGAGAGTTGTTAAAATTAATATTTGTTACTTATTATTTATATTTTATGTGTATGAGTGTATTGTCTACATGCATGTAAGTGCACATGTGTTGTTCAATGATGGAGGTCAGAACGGGGGCGTAAGATCCCCTAGAACTCGTGATAGGGTGGTTGTTAGCTGCTGTCTCGACGGTTGGAACCAAATCTAGGTCTTCTGCAATGGTTAACCATCCTTCCAGCCCCTAAATGTATCCTGCAACCCCATTAAAAAATGTAAAATAGAAACTGAAGAGAGATACCTTGCATGGCTCCAGAATGCTGCTCCTGGAGGCAGGGATGGTGAATGCAGAGATTCATGATGGCCCAAGACGCAGAGAAAAGGGGAAACGAGCTCTCAGCCCTAAGCCGTACACTTACAGTACTCTCACCAAGGCTCAGAGAACACTGCAGGGACAATGGTGGGAAGAATGCTGGGGTCCTGGGGTCCGAAGATACGGAGAAGTACCTCAGAATGCCATCCTCCTGACACATCACAGCCACTGCAGCAATGAACTCACAACAGCTGTCTGCTCCAGGCCTGCGCAAAATAGGCGAGGTAGAGGCTCATGGTTCCTAACTTTCACTGTTGAACTTTTTGTCTCGTTAGGTCTTGGAGAGTGACATTGTCTTTAACGGTATGCCTGAAAACCAGTCCACTAGCCTGTAATGGATAGCTCCAAACCCATGATCTCACAGAAGGCCCCAGTTAAAATCAGTGGGACACAAAATGAAACAGATAGATACGAATGTAAGAAAGATGTTTTCAGGGAAAAGGAAGAGTAGGTAAGGGTAGGTAGGATGAGAGAGGGCAAGTAGTGAATGAATCAGAAAGTATTATACACATGTATCAAACTGTCTCTGCACAAATTTATTTAATAATAAAAAGAATGAAAGAAAGAACTGGTATCCATTCCTATTTTACTGATTTGTACAGACATAGTAAATAAACATTCATTCACCAAGGTGTTCCCATGACCTCTGTGGATTTCCATGACTTGGCTAAAGGATGGCATCTTTTCTTCTTTATATATTGTGAATTTATTTGTCTTTCAACAATTATGTATATGATGATGATACGATGATAATAATAAGAGAACTAACTTTTAAATTAAGTCATCTGTTGTTAGTGACTAGGGACGATTCTGTGATAAAATTCAACATTTATTTATGCTATTTAAATGAAGTAGATGCTAAAGTACCTTCTAATACATTTTATAGAAATATGTCAACATTTAAAATTCATTTTCATTCTCTGGAATGCACATCACAGACACACAAATACATATCATATAAGTGTACCACATATATACAAATAAATATACGTCATATACAAACACAAAGATCCTATGCATACAAAAACAACACACACAAACACATACCACATATAAGCATTCATAAGCACACATATCATATAGAAGTACATATCACACAATTGCAGACAAATCACACATACACTGAAACATGACATATACAAACACATATCATACATGAGTACACACATTGTATAAAACACATATATCACATACAAACACATTCATAAACACACATTGTACAAAAATATACATCATACACACACAAACACATCACACACAAATACACTTTTTTCGATAAATATCCAAATTTTATCTAAAGAAGCAGAATGATAATTAGAAATAATTTTATTTTTATTTAGTTAGGCAATTTATTTTTTAATGTATATGAGTGTATTGCCTGCATGTGTATAAGTGCTCCAGTGTTGTGCAATGCCCGTTGAGGTCACAGGAAGATGTTGGATCCCCTGGAACTGGAGTTACACACAGTTGCTAGCCACCATGTAGGTGCTGGGAATGGAACCCAGGTCCCCTCTGGAAGAGCAGTCAGTGTTCTTAACCACTGAGCCACCTCTCTACAGCCCTTGCAATGATTCTTTTTAAATGAATGCTTTCTCTCACACTCTGGGACATTGCATGTTCTTCCCCATCTTCCTCTCTATGGTGTTGGTCCAACTTTCCCCCATCACTTGAGTTCTGATTGGGAGAGAAATTTTATGTACATCTGGAATGTATAACACCTAAAAGAGAAAGGAGGGATGTCTAAGAGGAGGATCTGCCAGGGAAAACCAAGAGCTGCACTGACTACCCTAGAGGACATCTGTTCTGAAATCCCTTCCAATCACACTGGGAACATTTGCCTAGATGGCAGTTGTGGGCATCATATGAAGTTCTACCATCTTTATGCACATATATGTTACCTCAGCTCATGATTTTGGCTGATTTATTTGTCACTGAGTGTGCATTCTTTATATGGTTATGTATATTTCATCCTCAGTTATTCATTACCAAGCTGTATCTTTTGGATTTTATCCTCTGGAATCTGAGGCTTCTGACACATTTCACATGCAAAAGAATCGTTGCTTCTAGCCCTTCTCTACCTTCTGTCAACTACTGTGGGCTTTGATGCCTTTTCACATTCGCATCCAACTCTCTAATAAGAGAGATCTGCTACAAATCAACACGGCAGATTTTCATTTTTCACGCTTTTTCTTTCTTTGCAATATTTTTTTTCAGAGAAAAGATTAAGTGCTACATTCTAAAGCCATTTTGAGCAGATACAAATATCTATAATTTGTAGCCATGTGGCCACTCTGATGTTTCCTAGAACATCAAGGCTGAGAAATCAAACACCCAATAGTCAGGAAACTCCAAAGCTAACATTCCCATGGTAGCATTAATATACCTACTCTACAAAGATTGCAGTTAAAAATCCTTAATAGTGAACTGTTTGCTGAATGTACATACATTTCTATAGCTGAAAGATGCATGCACTCTATGATGTTTCACATTATATATTGCTTACAGTTTCACAACAGTTATTTTTCACAAAAGAAATTGACTGGGCAGACAATTTGCCCTTAAACAATGCACACCAATCTCATATGATATTCCCTGACTTAGAAATATCTTTGGGCTTTTTTCTAACATTAATTTCTCATTGCTTTTCTAATCATTCCTCAAAAGTTCACCTACACAGAATTTAATTTAGACTGAGCTCTGATCAGCTTCACCAGCCATCTGTTCATTATTATCTTGGTAGCATAGCTCATAGGAAATGTTGCCATAACTATTTTCCTCTCAAAATATTTTCAGACATTGGAATAGGGTCTAAACAATTCACTAAAATAAGAAGATTCTTGGGCCAATGCGATGGCCCACATGGAGGAAAGAGAGAACCAACATTCACAAGTTTTCTTCTAACTGACACCTGTGTATAGATATGGGCATGCCACACATGCACAGGAGTGCACACAAAACACATGAATAAATAAACAATAAATAAATGCAATAAAATGTTGAAGAAGAAAATTCTTTTTAAAATCTTTTATTCATTATTTTAATTTTATTTCACGTGTATGAGTGTGTTGCCTGCATGTACATCCATGTCACACAATGCCCATGGAGGTCAAAAGAAGTTCAGTTTTCCCAGGCACTGGAGTTACAGATCATTGTTAGCCAGCATGTAGTTGCTAGGAACGGAACCCTGGGTCCTCTGTAAGAATAGCCAGTGCTCCTAACATCTGTGCCACCTCTCCAGGCCCAGGAAATTATTTCCAAAGGCCCATGTTTAGTGCTTTCTGTCTCTGTCTATTTCTGTGTGTGTGTGTGTGTGTGTGTGTGTGTGTGTGTGTGTGTAGTGTTAAACAAAAACCCAGGTCCTTCAAATATTAAGCAAACATTCTACTGCTAAGACATATGCCCTGTATATTGTTTTGATAATATTTTATCTTTGATAAAACTTACAATAAGAATTTTACTACTTTACTCTTTAGGAAATATTTATTAACATGTAGCACCTAACTATATAATATAGCATACTTAAGTATGCATCCTGTTTTACAAATATGTATGCATATTCTTACAGGACTTTAGTCTTGTAGAGAAATTTATGTATGTATATTGTATGTTCTTGAATCAGTCACTGTGTGTTTTCTTGAGAAATATTTTATGAGTAAGATATGTATCTTCTTGTCATTGTTCTGCACCTTAAGTGCTAAGCAAATGTTAGGCAGAAATCATGCACTGCACTTTTACTTTTTATCATATCCCATTGTTTAGGAGGCATGGGTATGCTTTGTAGTTGCCCAAAGAGTATCTACCGTATTTGAGATTGCAATGATCATTTATTGTGATTATTTTGAGAAAGTTAGTTATCTGTTTTACTATTAATGTAATATTTTTATCTGTTTTAGTGTTCTGAAACAAGGTCTCACGTAATCTGAATAGTATTGAAAGTCACTATGCAGCTAATGTGATTATTGAACTCTGTGTCCTTTGACCTCTAACTAGAAAGTTCTGGGACTAGGTGGGTTGGCTCACAGCACTCAGGTTTTCAGATGTATTTTGAGGTCAGGTATTTCCATGCTTTCTTCTTTTGCTCTATTATATCATCTTCGATCCACTTGGAAATGCTTGTCTTTCTATTACTTCGTTTGTACTACTGTCATTTATAGACATCTGTGCACTCTACTTGTCCCCTCTTTCATAGGATAACTTTCTTATTCTCTGGTTGATAATTACATTGGCTACTGATTTCATAGCTTGCAAGCACCATCTCCTTGTGAAAATTACTCTCAATTACCATGCTTGGGAAAAGTTACAATTCTCATGACTGACTGCAGTCCGTAGCTGACAGATATGCAGTGTTACTTTTGTACAGAGGGGGATTCTGAGGGTCATTTATGATCAGTGTTACCTTTGCACAGAGGAGAAATTGTCACCTTCATATGGAGGGGAGATTCTGAGAATCGTTTTATGGTCAATGTCACCCTTGCATAGAGGGGAGATTCTGAGAGGCTTTATCACCAGTGTGACCTTTTCATAGAGGGAAGATTATGAATGTGATTTATGGTCAGTAACACCTTCAAATAGAGGGGAGAGTCTGAGGGTCTTTTATCTTCAGTAAGTGTCACTCACTCTTGTGGCGAGCGGCAGGCACCAGCAGGCGCACCCCCTCCCCAGGTCCTCTGTCTCCCGGCCAGCAGGAGGGAGCTGCGAGGGGGATCCGGTACCAAGCTCGTGTCCCACTTCTGGGATTGCCCCAGCCCCCTCCCCGCCATAGGAGAGGGCCTTTCTGGGGATCAAAGGGACGTAGGGTTGCTGGTTCTCAGCCTCCTGGCCCGCTCCAGAAAACACTCAGGCCTGGCCAGGGACCCAGTCTAACCAAAGAAGCGTGCAGCTAGTCAGCTCTTACGATGATACAGCTTTATTAAAATAACTTCTTCAATGTTACTGCAGGAAGCCGTTTACTGAACTTATCAGACACATCATAAAGGCTCAGAGTTACAGGTATTAGTATACAGCAGGAAGTTTCTACCAATCACTTTACTGATCATGCTTTTACTTTACATAGAGGCTACTACTGCTGTTCAAGAGGGAAGAGGTAATTTTCCTCCAATGGCACTTATGGCATGAAAACAAAAAGCAGTCTCCTCTCTGATATGAGGGATGGACCTCAGCCTGACTGACAATGGAGTAGCCAATAGCTTAAGGGAAACGCAGGGGAGGCTGGGCGTAGGCGGAACCAACATGGGCTATTCGGAGGAATGGAGGGAGATTGTGACCACAGAGGGAGAAGAAAATGCCCCATCCCAGGCCCACGCAGACAGCCAGGAACCCAGGAAGCATTGTGCCACGCCCCCGCCATCCAAGAATCTTGTGAGTGAAATGAACTGAGAGACCTGCGCATGGCACGCAGCAATTGCAAACTATTGGGCCAGCCGCCAGCCAGGGCGCATGTCCCCAGGGACTTTATAACTTTGTAGATAAATAAATCATTCTAAATGGAAGATCAGTTTCTGTTTCAATCCAGCTGGATTAACCAGATCCCACCCGCTAAGGCCTGGAGAGTGGATTTATGCAACAGCACTTAAGACCCTAGTTCACCTAATTACTATGGTATGTGTGGTATGTGCCTATCTCTTCTGGCTAGTCTTTGTTTTAGCTCCTCTCAGCGTCATCTTGCCAAGGCCACAAGGTGCCAGCTGGTCAGTTAGGATTTCTTAAGGCCCAACAAGTAAGACCTTCGCATAGAGGTGGTCTCAGATCATTTATAGTCAGTAGCCTCCATGATATCTTCCAAAAGCTGGACTTTTCATGGTACAACATATTTACTTAGATATTCCTCCTCCTCTGCTTTGCTCATTCATTAATGGACTTTGCTAAATCAAAGTCCTGTAAAATCTCTACTACATACTCTCTACCTCTGGGTTAATTCATAGGAGATTAAAAACAAAGTACACAATTAATTCCAATGTGTGTGATCTTTCATTATCAATAGAAAGGTATTAAATGGTGGGTAAGGGATACTGGGACCTAGCACAGGGCTTTCTAAGTTGAGTTTATGAGATTACAGAAAGAATCTGTAACAGAGCTTTTGACCTGAAACTGCCAGAATTTGGAGAAACTGCTGTGGGAGCAGGTAGTGTTCAGTCATGTGCACAGCTGTCACTCTATGTGAATGTGCAATTGAAATGATTTTGGTTTTTTTTTTGTGTAAACTGTTATGTTCTTTCTTATGCTTTCTTTAATTTTTGTATTTTCTCTTGTGGGATCACTGTTCATCTGGTGATTCTATAGAGCTAGTTCTTTCTCTTAACTTGACATTTTTTGGTCTCTGTATAATTTGCATTTCTGTTCCAGTCTTACTTCCCTTTCTTTTGCTCCTATGTCAAAGGTACAACGATTCTCTTCTTATGTTTTTCAACACATATGGTTATACATGAAGCATCTGTACATGTAGGAACTTTAATCCTATATATAAATTGTCATGCGGATCAGTAGGCTTCAGAGCAAAGCTATTATCCTATTATGTAGATACTATTCTACATTTTAGGGGAAGACAAAGTCCCTCTCTGACTACTGGACTTGAAAATAAACTGAAGACATAAAAAAGCTGTCAATTTCTTATAACATCTGAGACTCACCATAAATTGTATAAAGTTTGATCCATGAACATATAAAGTTGTGGCCTGTGTCCTAAATCTAGACCTTGCATAATTATGTGTTCCTACAATATTTCTTTCCTCTTTTCTCCTAATTCTTTACTTCTTTCCACGCATGGCTACAGTTTCTTGGCAGGTTCCCCGTGACTGGCCTAAGAAAGAAAAACAAATATCCGATGCCGGAGCCTCGAGCTGTGCAATCCATCTGTTGCTTGTATCATGTGGGCTGTGAGATGTCCAAAGATACAGACCTTCAGTGGGTTAAGCATAGTTGATAATTACTGACACAGAAAGGACAAAATTGGAAAACCGTTGAGGAAAATTCCTGTGGATGGGAAGGGTGGGGCAAGTGAGGAAATAAGAAGAGGGATAAGTAAGACTGAAGACCTTTTGAAAGAATCATATGAAAGCCTACTTTTAATATATACATATACATATTCTTTCAATATATCATACACAATATAAAATAGTTTAAAGGTAGACACCATTTAAGAGGAGCTCAACAGCCTTAATAGACATCACAAGCTAGGAAATAAAAAGTTCAATGGTAGCAATGGACTTGTTCTTTTGGTATTGATGACCAAAGAGTTCCCATATGTCATCAAAGATTGCATTTGGTTAACTACCAGAACTTGTTGGCGATAGCCTACCACAGAAGATATTATATACCTGAGTAGTCAAACAAATATGGAGAAATTAAGCTGGTGCTGACCTTGAAGCTACAGCTCTGCTGGCTAACTTTCACAGTATTAGAAGGTGCTGATACTGGCAAAGAATGACAATCACAGCCTTTCACAGCTGTGAACCCTGCAAGGTACAATAACAATTGGCTTGCTGAGATATGCTCATTCATACAATGGGGAGACAATTAATTGGACTGAAGATCAGCTTCACAAAAATCAAGTCCATACCTGACACTGTTATCAGGGTCAAGAACCTGATAGACAGGTCACAGAACACAGGCAAGAACTAATAATATTAAACTGTCTCCTAATGATTTACTGTTATATCTTAAAATAGTGCATCCCTAAACTCTCACCAGAGATAGTTCTTCTTGGAGCAGATGGTGATTAACACAGAAACCCACAACTGGTTAATGTGCAGTGAATAAGAGACTGTGGATGTTCAGCCTTAAATGGGACGTCTACATTGTACTCTCTTCTTCAACAGCTCAGAGATCCATTTTGGAAAAGGAGGTGGAAAGATTGTAGATGAATACAAGGAAATGTGTTGTCTGCATTCTAGAGGGCACAGATGAACCCACAGCACTTACAACAGCATGCACAAGACTTAAGCAAAAAACAAGCCAGATATGGGTCCAAGCATGGATAGGAGAACTGGGCAGAAAGACCAGCTCAGCCGAGAATCTATCAATGTTTGATGGGCACTGGGAGAGGGAAAGTCCCACTGGCGTGGATGCTTAGTAGGCTAACCAAACTCCAAGGCACAGACCCACACCCCAGAGCACCGGGAGACACAGATTAGACTTGGTAGGTCTTAAAAAGAGACAAATAATATTTGAGGACATGAAATCTGGGGGTGTAATAAGGTAGGGGTGGAGAGAGGAGGTGGTCTAAATAAGATCAAAGTACATTATATGGAATTATCAAATCAATAAAGAAATTTAATAAAATAAAATAAATAAAGCAAATACCATGAATACACTATTGCTTTTTAAACAAAATACTGACTAGAAGGTTAACTTGGATGGAAAGAAGCTAGAGAGAATGAAGCAGGTGAGGTGAACTGTTTTGTGTCTTTTGCTTCATCTCTTCTTGATCTGATTAATAGACTCATGTACACAATGACTGTTGGGTCAGGGCAAGAATTTACATGGGTTTGGTAGCAATGAATGACAACATGACCAAATAACCTTCCTACCACCAAATGAATTCACATAACTATAACAGAGGCCAAAATGATACCCATGTTTTGACAGGCTGGATACATTTGAATACTTTCATGAATAAACAGAAAAAGAGGATGTGTATTTCTTATTAATAGAGACCTCTACACTGTGGTTTTGTGTACCTGGACCTTCCTCCTCTGTGAGTTTACAAGTCAAAGGAAGATTACATTCACTGTGGAACAAACAATGGTTCTGTTAACTTAGAAGGTTGGAAGAACTATCATGCTACTTTGGGTGTACCATATGATGAAAACAATAGTTAAGAAAAGGTCAGTTCCTAGATGAGCAGATTCTGACTACCAAAGAAAATCTGGGTTGTTCACATATATGATTTTATTCCTGGTGATCAGGAGCAATGTGCCTGGGGTATAAAGTCACTCAGGATCCCTCACAGCTTTGTGCCCCGTGATTAATTTTAAAAAGAAAATGAAGCAACATGATAACGATCATTACTGGCACAGAATTTTCAGCACTGAAAACCAGTGTACCAATTAACAAACTATGAGCTAACAAGTTACTTTAAATACCAGCTATGACTATGTGAGCTCTTGTAAAAATCAGTATTTAATGGTTATATTTCTTTATACACTATGAATATATCTCTGTGTCAGTGTTATCCAGATAATTTTCTTTTATCTCTTATTCCTCAATTATATAAATGAAATGAGGTAAGACAGATAATCTTATATCTTAATACCTAAGCTATACAATGTCTAAAGGAGTGTGACCAGGACACAAGAGTAGTTTTACTGAGAGATGGATGAAGTGGGTCTCCCTGAAGTCTGTCTGTTAGGTATTTTTGTTTACAAGATCCAGAATCATACACAGGTTAATAGAACACATTTTTGATAGTATATAAATACAGCTGATTGATGATTTTAAGAGTGAATATTGACAGACCTAGACTGTGTGATATAGGTTAGAACTGACCAACAAAGGTTCTTACATTAAAACTATGGTATGAATATAAAGCAGTGACCATGGTTGTCCAAAAACGAATTGCCCAGTGGTTGCTCAGATAAGTACAGAGGCCCCAGTGAGGTGCATCTCTTATTGAATGCATTCCTTGCAAACTTAACAACCCAGTCTCACCAGTGGAGCATTACCCTGTGGATAGAAGCAGTAATACACTGAGTCTGTAGTTTACAGTTAGTTGTTCTAGGACCTCTGCCTCTTTTTCTTACTCAGTGCTCAATAGTGTTGGGTTTCATACACAGTTTTTTCAGGTATATCATGCACACTGATCATGTTGAAATTTCTTCCCTTCTTCCTCCTTAGTGGCTCCTCTTCCTTTTGCCCTCCTGTCAGTCTCTTTCACTTCTGGAATCTTCTTCGTCTATGGTGGTAATAGGAGTATACTCTACACAATTCTAGCGCATGCAGATAGAACAGGTAATAGGAGGCAACACACACACACACACACACACACACACACACACACACACAGACAATTCTTTCACATATAAATAGGAGAAAACATTCAATATTTTTTCTTACTGTGTCTGGCTTTTTTTCATTTAGTATGAAGAATTCCAACTTCACTTCCAAGACAAACTTTTCTTCCTCTTTATGTATGACTAAAACTCCATTATATGTGTGTGTTTGTGTGTATGTGTGTAAAACATTTTCTTTATAAGTTCATTTGTTAGTGTACCCATGGCTGATTCCATAACTTGACTATTGGATAATGCAGCAATAAACTTTGATGAGCAGGTATCTCTGTGATACTGTGACTGAGCTCTTTGAGTACGTATTGAGAATTCATATAGCTAGGTCATATGGTATTAAAAATAAACAGATGTGACTACATAAATCAAAATATATTTCTATACGGCAAAGAAACAGTCCTCCAAAGAGCAATCCTAGAAGAGACAGTTTTTGGTAGTTATACATCTGACAAAGGATTAATATCTATAATGTAAAGAAGTGGAAAAGAGCTAAGCACCAAATATCCATGGTCTCACACCTTACATTCTAAACTCCTCTTTCTACTCTATGAGGAAAGACAGTAATTAAATCTCTGTAAACATCAACTATTGGACTTCTAATTCTTTACTACTGCTCATTTGTGTAAGACATACTTTCTATAATGAATTCATATTTACTACTAGACATAATTGCTCTGCTTAATTAATTAAAGTCTAATTAATGTACTCAGTGACTCTTAAATTTCTAGTTAAATTTGCTTTCTTTAAATATGTGTTTGTTAAATTATCTTGCCATGTTATTTTCAGATCTTGATTTTGAGTCAATACGTCTTTATAACCCAAAAACCCTGTATTCCAAATCACGCAGTTATCATCTAAAAGATAAAAAACCCACAAATTATTGGTATGGAGGCCCAGAGTCATCCAGAACAACACAACTATTGTCATGGCTCTTTGTTACTAATAATAACTAGATGATAAGATACTATTGCTGAAGATATCATTCATTTTGAATGTACGTTATAGAGAAACCAAACTTGATTGACCAGGAAATTATTTCTCTGCTGGCTTGCTTATAGAGTCCCACGTGGTGCTATGCAGGATGCTGGAGGAGAAAGAAAATCAGTGTTCTCACCCAGGAATATACTCTGCGTGCTACAATACCAAGTTTCCTGGCAAGAGATACCCTCTTCCTACATTAGTGTCATGGCGAATGTGGGGGTAACAAATTTCCTTATGATTGGCTAGTGATGTGAAAGATTTAATGACTGGTATTGTAAATCTGGTCAAAACCCAGACTAGGGAGATACAGACCCTAGGGGGAACATAACTATTGTTATTTTAAATGGTCATATTATCAAAAGGCTTCTGAGGGGTAGAGAGATGTGCACAGTAGTTGGGGAGGGGAGGCTGTTCTCGCAGAGAATCTGGGTTCAGTTCCCAGAACACATGTGATGGCCAACAACCACATGTAAAACAAGATACAGGAGATCCACTGCCCTCTTTCAGCCTCCATGGGCACTGAATATATGTGATGCATTTACATACATGCAATCAAAACACTCATACACATAAAAATAGTAAATAAATAAATAAATTTCATCTGTATATATTTGTGTTGCTCTCAACATTAATTAGAGAAGTTGCTTTTGCAGTTGGTAGAAGTCAGTGTAGAGACACATAACTGGTCAAAGAGCAAGTATAAGTAGCCATGAGTGTTCAGCTATGAATGACTCATCCATATTACCTTCCCCCACTCAAAGCTCAGCGAACATCCTGGGTGATGTGAGTAGAAAGAATGAAGACCTCAGGATGAAGAGGAGATCTGTGAAAGGCAGACATTTCATGACGGTGACATAATCTCAGAGCACCTGTAGCTCCCCGCCAGGAGACCTGCACAATATTAAGCCAGTTAGAATTCCAGCATGAACAGGGAAGATGCCCTGAGGCCTCACCCACGGCAGAGGATTATCAGCACTTGGCAGTTGCAGAGCCAGGAAGAGTCACTGGCCTTTGGGCATGTGGTCAGTGGTGGATTACCCATGACCCAGAGGATTGGCCCGCATCTGTGAGCATATGGGCAGCGATAACTGGACTCGGGAATTTTTTAATAACAACAAAAATACCGAGGACATGAAGTTCAGAATGTGACTGGGTTTGAAGCACTAGGGATGGCTGGAGGGAAATTATGGGGATAGGTAACATCAAAATGCGTGGTGCAAATGCATACAATTATCAAGGATTTATTACCAATAAAGTGTGGTATGGGGTACCTCCTTTAAATTCTTGACTTCAGACCTGTCCAAACATTACACAATATTGACATTGCTAAGGATAACTAAGGTAGTTATCTTCAGAGCTTGAGATAAGACCCTATTTTTTAAGACACCACATATTTGAGTCATAGGATATGGAGAAGCTTCATCCTTGCTGGTTAGATTTCACTGTGATGGAAGGTTCCATTCGTGCTATCTGGGGAGAAAAGTACTCAGCAATGTCACCCAGCTGTGGACCCTGTGAGCTACAGTGGCAAATGGTCTGATAAGATACGTCCATGGTTACAATAGTGATTTGAATGTTATGGGAGTGACCAATTAGTTTCTAATTAACTTTAAATCCTCTTCTACAAGATGAAACACATGCCTGGTATATTGTTATCTAGACTCAAAATTCATGGTTGGGTAGGTGTGAGGCCCCAGGGGAGAACCTAATAGTAAGATTCTGCTAAATGGTTTAACCTGACCCAAAGTATTTATCTTCATAAATTAGTTCACTTCTCAGCCCTCATCAGAAATGCTTGTCTTTGCAGTAGATGGCATGTTAATTGAGCACTATAACTGGTGAAATTAGAGAGAATATGAGACTATGGAGTGCTCAGCTCTAAATAAATCATCTATACCACACCCTGTCCTTACGGAAGAGGGAAGAAAAGATTGCAAAGTCTAAAAGTAGGGGATGCCTGAAAAGAACAGTACTTTATGGGCATGGCAGGACCTTTTCCCACGTGAACTCAGAGTGGCTGCGACTGCATGTGCAGAATCTGCACAAGATGAGGCCAGCCAGATTCCTACATTGGATAGGGGAGGGTCTCATGAAGTCTGAATTCTAGCTGAGATGCTATTGGGTTTTGGTGTCTCCTGGGGGGAATGGGTGTAAGTTACCTTCAGGAATTTGACTCTTAAAAAGCTACCCAAGGTCCTGCTAATAGTCCTATAGCCACACACAGACAGATAGCACTAAGTGGATTCAGGGTGTTATTAAAAAAAAAAACACATGAATTTGGGAGGGAGAGTGAGGGGTGAGGGAGTAACTGGAAGGGAGTAAACAGAGAGTGAATTTGATCAACATTCGTTACATGAAAGTATGATATTCTCATGTAACAAATAGAACATTATGAAAAATAATTACAGATAGAGCTTCAGCATTGTACACCATCGTGTCAGATAAAGCTAATGTTCAATGAATCAAATGCTTATACAAAAGTTCTCTACTTGGAGTCTGTCTGATGTCTGTCTAATAACTCATTATTTTGGCAGGAAATTTTGCATAAACTTAACTGTACCATTAAGTCATTTATTTTTGCTCTTTCCGATTTTTCAATGTAGGCACTTAATGCTATACATTTCACTATTAGGACTACTTTTAATGTGCCTCACGTGATTTGTTGTTTCATTTAGTTCCAGGAATAATTTTATTTCTCTTTTGCTTTCCTCTTTGCCCCATTCATTGTAAAAGAATGAGTTTTTGCATTTATTAGAACTTTTTTTTGCTATTGATTTTAAGTTTATTTGAATTGTGGTCTGGTAAGATACATGCAATTATTTCAATGGTTTTTGTTTGTGGTCTGTTTTAGAGAAACTTCCACAAGTGCTAACTATAATTTATATTTTTTGGTGCTGTGGAATATTTGGTAGTTATTTGTTAGGTCCACTTGATGTACTGCAGAATTTAATTTAGATGTTTCTCTGTTTATTCTTTGGCCAAGGGACATATATATTTTGAGAAAGGTAAGAACTTAGGGCAGAAACCTGGAACATAGACCATGGAGATAGATGACCTCCTGGCTTGCTCCCCAGGCCCATGCTCAACCTGCTTTCTTAAGCAACACAGGACCACCTTCCCAGGAATGGCACTACCCACAGTGGGCTGGGCCCTTCTACATAACTCAACAATCAAAACGAAACAAAACAAAACCAGCCCTACAGACATGGCCACAGGCCAGTCCAATGGAGGCCATACAAATGAGGCCTCCTCTACCCAGGTGGGTCAAGTTGACACTAAAGCTATCCAGCACATTCTTACAATGTTTTCATACCCTCCTCTATAATGATCCCTAAGTCTTGGGAGGATGTGTGTGATACAGATATCACACTTAGGACTAAACATTCCACAAACACTTACTCTCTGCATTTTGACCCCTAGTGAGTCTTTGCATTAATTGATATCCACTGTACAAAGAAACCTCTCTGATGAGGTTGGTAAGATGCACTAATCTGTGAGCATAAAAATGCATATTTAAAAAGCATTTTGATACAATATCCATTTAGCAAAGTAATAGGAATAAGTTCACCTCTGGGATGTGTGAGCTCCCTGACTATGGGTTCTCGGCCAGTAATAGGCATGTGTGTTTTTCTATGGAGTGGGTCATAAATTCAACAAAGAAGTGGCTTTACCATCTCCCCCAATAATATTTGTGCCACGATTACACCTATGGGCACATCTTGCCATGCTAGTTGCTATTGTAGCTCACATGTGTTCACAGCTGGGCAAGACCATTGATGCCTTTTCTTCCTCTCCAGCTTACATAGCACCTTCTTGCACTATAAAAATAGCCTGAAGGGAAGAAGCTTCCCTGTTAGTAACAACTCAGTTTCTCATTGTTCTGTGAATATAGTGTGTGTGAAATTTTCAAGCAAAGGGGTCTCACTATCAAGTTCTGGTAGGCAACCAAGAGTGATGGCAAGAGCTTTATTGTTTGGGGAATGTTCTCCATGATACCTTTGACCAAAAACCCACAACTGGCACTGGGCTTTCAGCATAATTCCCTGTGTGAGTAACTTTAGACTATTTTGTATAAATTTTCATATATGTACATAAATAGATTCATAAAGTATTAAAATGGCATATAATTTCAATTCTTTCATTCTGTTTGTTTAAACAGAGTACCTGTGTAATTTAGGAAGCTAGGAAGGGAATATTGAGGAGCAGTAGAACTTAGGTGGAGGAAAGTAAAGAGGCGGAATGCTGAGGGTCGAGTGGTTTGAGAAGGAGGTAAGTGGGGAGATTTAAGGAATAAGGTGGCAGGGGTCGGGAGGATCAAACCAAACAAAAAGTGCATGAAAAAGCCACATAGGAACCTATTACCTTGTAGCCCAAATGAAAAATTCAGGAGTTTTAATGACTAGATAATGCTGCTCCTAAAAGCAATTGGTTAGTAAAGAAATTTCCCAGTACAAGGCATGGATCACTTCTATATGAGTCAGGGAGAGCCCAGCGTCCTCCCCACCCCGAAACAACTCAAGCTCTTGTTGATCCTCTTGTATGACAACCAGAACTAGAGGATAAGACTCTATTCCTGGAGGGTGAAGAGGCACCTCAGTCATGAAGTGTGCTTACTACTCTTCTGGAGGACCTGAATTCATTTTCAAGGTATGTCAGGTGGCTCACAACTGCCTATAATTCCAGCTGCAGACAATCAAATACCTCTGACTTCCACAGGCACCTGCACTCATTTACACAAACAAGTCCCTTCTACACACACATACACACACACAATATTTAAATAGTGACAATGAATCATTAAAATATGTAAAAAAAGACCCTAACACGGAAGACACCACACACCTTGATTGAAAAATACAGAGAAAGCCAGTTGGAGCCGGAATGGAAGCATCCTATTTGCATGCTAGCTTTCAAAGTGTAGGAAGGTGCTATGCAGGCTGTGGGTGGACAGATGGCATCAAGTGGTCTTATTCATCTGTGAACTTTACAAATCCTGTCAGGCAAAATGGTCACACTTGTGAATTGTGGCACAAACTTGTGGGGGTAACCACTTATCTCATTGTATTTGAAGTCCCCCAGAATGGAGGCAAACAGCACCTGGTACTGTAAGCCTTGTTAATAACCCATGCTTGGGGAGGTCACAGGCCCGAGTGAGGAAGTTACTACTGTTTAAATTGACATAGCATCAAACTGCCTTCTAAATCTCTGTTTTTACACCCATAGAGAAAAGCTACTCTCACCCTTAATCAGGGAAGCCTCTCTTACAATGAATGGAGGTGAACATAGAGACTTGTGACTGACCAGGATGCTGAGAAGTTTCTGTTGCTCTTTGAGTCCTAAACAAGTATAATGCTCCCTCGAAGGCTTAGGGAACATTGTGGAAGAAGAGGTGGGAAGTGTGTAAGAGTCTGAATCTAGGGTGAAGGGCTGTGAAATGTTATCCTCTAGATTCCACACAACTTTTGCAATCATGACCTCAGACATGCAGCTGCCTGCATAAGGCTGGCTCTGTCAAAAATCTGCCTTGGATTGGGGAAGGCGTCATGGGGCCCTGCTGCTTACTGTTGAACTAAAAGTTATTAAAAGTTGTTTTGTATCCACTGCAAAGTTAATCAGGCTTGAATGGATAGCTTCAAAGTCAAACAGCCCCAATTAAACTCAGTGGGCCACAAAAAAGCAAGGGGTTACATAGCAATATTAGGAAGATGGGACAAGGTGGGGCTGAGGGTGATGAGCATGCATTGTGTGCGTATGAGAAATCGTCAAAAATAAATCGCACTAATAAAAAATATAAAGAGTCTTTCTTAAACAAGGAATAAAACACACACTCCTTCTTATGGTCTGACCTCTACCACTTAAAAATTTATCTTCTGTCACCCTTACCACAACAGTGAGTTAAAAAATCATTACTGTCTTAACATCTTACCTATCTGAACATGCTATTTTTTCATACCTTACCTTTCTGATTTTTTTTTGTAAAAAATTCTTCTAGAAATTGGAGAGAAGGGGGAAGAAAAAAGTGGTGTAGAAGAACGACTACTTTTGTAGTCTTACCAATGTTTTATCTAATCCCTAAGAATCAATTCTTATATATATATATGCTTTGTATTGGCAATGAATAAAGAATCAATTCTTATATATATATGCTTTGTATTGGCAATGAATAAAGGTTGTTATTGATTTTCAGTAGCTTAAGTCTTGGTGCATTAGACCAGAAATGCAACTTTTAATTAGAGCTGCTGTGCCACACTCACAGAACCTTGCTATCACTTAACCAATTAATGCCAAAAGAAAAGTTTTATAATAAAATCACAGATGTACCTACAAAATAATTTCTAATTTTTTAATAACCTATCATGTGGTCCATCAGACTTATTTCTGATCCCCCTTAAAAGTGTCTTGCTGTGATGTTTCAGGATAAAAGAAATAATTTAATAAAATGTTGCATTTATTTGTATGTAAAACTGTCCTCTCCATGGAGGAGATCTGAATCACAGACACTTGCACAGAGAATTCCATTGACAGCCAACTGGCCATAGCTCAGTGCTCAGTCAGAATAATTTTTTTTTTTTTTAGCAAAGTTAGGGTTGATATGATGCAATGTTCATTTACCAAATCACACACATATCATGGGTGGGAGGGTTATAGGACTGTTACACAACAAAATTGTCTCATACTATTTCTTACCAAAGATACAAAGTTTGTTCAAGTTTGCTCAGACACGATTCATCTGAGTGATCACTAAAGTTAGCAGTTATTTAAATACAGGCCTCTCCTTTTTGCCAGAGAAAAATACAATGCTAACTCTATAAGGATAACAGCTTCTAAAGTTAGAAATCTACCTGGAAGGTTTGATTTCATAATCTTGAGATCATCTTTAGCAAGATATCATTTTCTCAAAGCAAATTTTTAGAGTAAATTTAAAATCTAGGTAAGAAATTAAAATGATTTTTATAGGTTTTCACAGCTTAATTTCCCACTTTGATGGAAGAGGTATTCAAAATGAATATTTTATCAGTTTTTATAACAGCTCACTAGTTCTCATTTTTAAACACCAAATTCTGGTAATCTGATAAATTTGGAACCCATATGCTCTTTAAAAACTGATATTTTCTCTTTGAGGTCATTCTCTTTAAAAAATATATATTTTCTTGAAGATTCTTACTTCAATGCATCTTACTAATGCTTCAATTTTGTCTGGTTTGTCCAAATTGTCACATTTTCAGAAATTTTATAACTCAAAAGACTTCCCAAAATCATCTTCTTAAAAATGTAAAAAATATCTTGGTTTCTTCTTTAATTACAATCAAGTTCTTTTCCCATAGCAAAGCACCTCATTAAAACATATTTCCAAGCACTTTACATGATTTTATGTCAATATAGGTTTTCCCAGGTGATATTCAGGTTTCTGGAGAATTTTGTAATGGGCAATTGCTTTAAGGACAAATCAGATCTAGGTTGAATTCAGGCCTCAAAATTAATTCCCAAGTGGACAACCTCCTTTAAGTCTCCTTTGGAATTTTATAATATTCTAAGAAAATGGCCCTTTTGGAATTCTGAGTAGCTACAGCCTTGCCAGGAGTGGAATTACCATTCCATTGCCTACAGCCATGTGTGCAATTATAGGTCATTTCCTCAGAACTTTGTAAGTCTGTTTAATTGTGAAACTGAGTGTTTACAGAAGCAAAGGTGTGTGAGTACTAATGAGATAGTCTCTATAATCACTCTGAGATACACTTAGAACATAACTCTGATGTTTGTTCAAGAATGAATTCATTCCCAAGATCTGCTCATAAAATATCTGAATTTCTATGAATTGCACAGCACTGAACATATTTTCCTGTTGTCTTTTTATTTTTTTTAATTTTGATTTTATTTTTGTTTTTAATTGACATTGTGTACATTTCATATAACAGTTCTTAATCAAATTTGGACACCCTCCCTGTTGGGCATAATGCAGGGTGTCCCTATCTAGGCCACCAGCCAGGAGGAATGGAGGAATGGCTCTTGTGGGTATGGTGCTCAACACTGATTGGTTGTGGAGACAGTTTCTGCCCAGCACCTGGAGAGAACCTGATCCACCCGGGAACAAAATGTGATTGGCTGTGATCGGGACCCAACTCCATAACGCTATTGGCTAACTAGACCTATAAGACTCTCTGTTCCTTCTTGAATAAATGAGTTTGCAGCAGAACACCAGTGCTGGCTTTCTGCTCAACTCTCAGAGTCTGTGTGTTGACTCTGCACCTACTCGCCCCCTCACCCTACAGCGGAGACCCTTCAGTACCCCTCCGGCTGGCCCTGAGTGCTGGGACCCCTGACACCTTCCCATACATGTCCCCTGCCAGACCTCATGCATTCTGCCACACATGCTAGTCAAGCATTTATACCCAGATCTCCTTTGGTGCAAATTCATCCACTGGAGTCTAGTCAGTCTACCTGGAGATAATAAGAAAGGTCTACTCTCCCTCACTCAGTAGTAATTAGTCTCCAGCAGTTCCTAGACTAGGCCGGTCCACCACCCATCTTGTTGCTACCGTTACCACAAATTCACAAGAGAAAGTTTCCAGTGGGCTGAAGTCTCTACTTCCCTATGTTCATGGACCAACTCTGGTGCTTATAATCTGTCACTCCCCTCTTCTGCAATGGTCCCTGAGCCTTGGGTGGGAGAGGTTTAGTATAGAAGTCTTATCTAGGGACACTAGAGTTTCTTATTCTCTAAAACTTGTCCACTTGTGACCTTCTGTGTATACTGCACTCTGCTGCATGAGGAAGCTCACTGGTGATAGCTGAGGGACACACTAGTATCCTCTACACCCCCAGCTCTGCTATGTTCCATAAGCCTTAGGTGTAGAAGCTCCACTGTAGATATGTCACCTAGGTCTTGATATCTCTCAGATGTGTATTCTCTGTGTGTGCCCCATTGTGGAACTCTGTAGTAGCCTCTATCTATTGCAAAAAGAAACTTCTAAAATGAGTGGTGTGCAATATACCTGTCTGTAAATATAAGGATCCATATTTTCCATATAGTAAGAAATTACATTGTCTAGAGATGTGACAGAGGCAAAGTTTTCTCTCTAGGGCCTGTGACCTCTCCAGCCATGTGTATTTGGCTATAATTACAGTGCTAACCAACAGGTCAGCATTTTTATTATCATTTACTCTTAAAATTCAACATTGTGACTGATCCAGGTCCTGTTTCAGAACATGCTCTGACTTTTCCCTTGACCACTCCTTGTCACTCCTCTCCTTCTCAGTGTGCACTAGAAGCAGCATTTAGTAAATTCTCTCGTCATATTACTTTTCAGTATCACATTCGCCTTTCTGGGATACCTACAATAAAGACACAAGGATGAAAAAACAGTGGGATAGTCTATCAGAGAAAAACATGAGTTACCTTCAGGAACACTTACACAGATTCTAAATAGGGGAGAGCTAGAAAAACAGCATTCCTTTCCTTTTCCTTGAGTCTCTTTTAGATGCTATGTGAAAATGATTTTATGTGTTCCTTCTAAATTGCGCTTCATTGCATCACAGCAGCCCCCGTCTCTCCGGAACTTATTATTGGTGCATGCCTCCTCACCCTGCCTCAACACAAATCCACGTTCTTATGTGTTATTCATTTTGGGGTTCTGTGTTTCCTCACATGAAACACAGAAATTAAAATGTGAAAAACTATTCTTTCCTTATCTGATATTTACAGTAATGAGTGAAACATATTTTACAGAATGTCAAATGCTTAAGTCATTTGGGCAGATGGCAGCATCTCAATATTATAGTTCTTTGAAGTTCCTTCCTTAAGGGAAATGTTTGAGCAAAGTACCAAGTGAATCAGAAACTACTGGCAGTCAAGGAAACCACATGAAATGCCGCATAGAATAAGAAAGCAATCAGACTGGCCGAGTGCGTATGCTGGGGCCAATAGTTCACTAGCTGTGTTTGTGGAGGAATTACATACTCTACGGAGTACTTTATTCACTTTTGAAAAACAGTTCTCAAACTACCTAAGTTTGACCCATTTTAAGGATAAAATAATGATAATAATAATAAAATAATAATTACTTATATTTTATAATAAAATAAAATACTTATGATACCCTGGAAGTCTGACAGGTGGTGTATTCAGTAAAGAGTAATTATTATTATGGTGTTAAAAAAACAGTATAGTGACATTATTGCAATCAATGAATAGGGAAAATTGGAATATCTCTAATAGTTCTTTACTTTTCTTACGACTTGTTCTTATATACGCCATACTATGTATGTGTATACACAAGATAGACAGTACACACACTCTAAATAGTGGTACTCTAGGGTATTTTTCTTTGTCTTGGCTGTGTAATTTAATGTTTTAAATCGTTATCTAGGCCTTCTAATTTATATTTACTTAGACAATTTAAAATAGTCTACTTATTTCATCTATATCCAAGTATCCATCCATTTTCAAATGTAAATTATGTAATTTTTCCCTAAAGTAACTGAAGTATTTCTAAGCACACACTTTTTAATTAAAAAGTTAAGCTATACAACAGGAAAAAAATCTTTAAAATACGTCAAATAAAGTTTATATGCTATCAAATTAGTCTTCAATTTCATGTAATTCGTGATCCTAAATTCTAGTTGTTCTCTCTGCCTATACTGCCTCATAGTAAGTCTGATCAGTTTAAACTGAGATTCTGTATTCTCTTTGTTTTATTTGATCCATTCTGGAAAATTCATGAATAATGTATTTTTTCTTTATACAATGTAGTCAAGCAACAGACTTCTTAGAATTTTATGTTATATTTGAGCTAAGTCCAAATTAATCCAGTTGGGATCAATTGCTGTGAAAAGAACTCTGCTCCAAGGCTCATTGTTCATTATGTCTTTTCCCTATCAAACGTCTTGACTCAAGTGAATATCATTATGAATAGAGATTATTTTCCCAATTAACCTTTTCCTTAAAGGTTAATGGAGATTTTGTGAATTTTTAAAATGTGCACTTGAGAAATCACTAATGTAAATGGAGAAATGTTTATTATAAAACATAAAGTAAAATTCTCGGTAAAATACGATGACCACTTTCCATGGGACAATTTCATTATGAGAGGAAGTTCCCTGAGACTTGGAGGTTTTTAAGTGAATTTCCTGAAGTTCTAAGGGAGGCTCTTTAAGATTTAGAATGAAGAGTTCTTAAGTCTCAGGAAGTCCTTGAAACTTACCAGATCCCTTACAAGCTCCTGTATGAGGCTCCTCGCTCCTTAAGGTTGGATAAGTAGTAAGGACACTTAAGAAAACTTACTAAGCTCCCTAAAATTTGTGCGGAGTCCTGGCTTCCAGTTATCAGAAGTCTTTACCCTTGATGTAGAGTTTTGGTGTAGAGCTTTGGTGATGTAAGCATGCTCCTGTAGGTACTCACCCATGTACTGTAGGTAAAACTAACAAATCCCTGGGACGCAAGTTGAATCTGGATGACACTGTTCCTTTGCTCTATCGTCACTCCCTATCTTGGGTAATTAGACGTTTTTCTCATGTTTCCCCAGGAATAGTGTCACTATTCAATTTTCAAATATATTTCCTCATGATTTCCATTGAAAACATAATTTTAATTTAATGAAAGAAAACTAAGTTGGCCTTTTCTGTTCTTTTTTTTTTCTGGAAGAAAGACTAGAAAATTTACACACAATTTGGCTTCAAGGGACGATGCTTTCTTTAGATCCAAGATGATTGTTTATATATTTGAATACATTTGTTTGCTTATAGAATGTCCACTGACATGTACAAATGAAATCATGTTTTAAATAAAACTGAAATGTTGATATATACGTGTGTATATATGTATGTATGTATATAATATGACAGCTTGTTGCCAGAGTATGACATAATAATAAACTGATTTTTGAAGTTATTTTGTAAATTACGATTCACTACGGAGTGATTATGTTTTTTCGTTTAAAAGAGGAAGAAATGCTTGACTTTTAAATTGTAGTTGCAAAGTACTGAATGAAGGATTTAACAAAAACAGAATACCAGGGGAGTCTTAATCGTGATCTGGGAAGCACAGTGCTGCCGGTTCCTGACACTGTGCTGTGCTGTTCTGACTGTGGATTGTGTTAGTCAGTGTGCTGTGCTGTTCTGACTGGATTGTGTTAGTCAGTGTGCAGTTTTAGTTCCAGGCCTGTAGCAGATTATAGACCTGACCTTGCTTTGTTGAGCAACCTGGAATTAGTTTTCCTATCATCCCGCAGAACTAGGAAGTCAGAGAGAAAGAAAAGTAAAATTGTTTTGATGAAACAAAATGTTTAAATTTCATACCAGTCTACATTCACATTAAATGGTCCAAGCAAAATATCTGGGTAGGAGTCTCAGAAGGAGACATGAATAGTCAGAGGACCAGAGCAGAATGAAAGAGGTTCTGTTTTAAAATACACGAAGAATCCTCTAGGCTTACAATCAGTACCATGAGGATTTGTTCTGTCCTAGTTCAGAGGAGATTGCTTGGAGAAAAATATTTCTGAAGCAAATTAATTAAACATATCTGATCTGTTTTCCAATAATGAATTCAGAATAGAAAATAATTTTAATGAGGGCGGTGATTATACTCAGATGCTCTGAGTATTTTTGTGGCAAAGTATTGGTAGGATGAATGAAATATTTGCAGTCAGTATAAAAATGAGGTGCCAAAATATCTGTACTTTGTCAGAGATTTTTCATTTTATAGAGTTAAGAAAACATATGTGATTAAAAACCTATTTCAAAATTTAAAATATGACATTAGAATTTTTTAAAATATAGCAAGAAAAAGCAAGTTTGGCCCACCTTCTTGGTGCCTCTGTTTCCTCTGACTGTGACAGTGAAGGTACATGATGAAATAAACCAAATTATTTTCATTGTGTGACTTGGGTTGCATAGTACCTACTGAATGGTTAAATAGATCATATTTTAATTGATTATGCTTTTTGCACAGCTTACATTTAACAAATGCATATTAAAATATAAAATAAAACAGTTTTAGATGTTGAACACTTACTTGCTATGGGTATGCTAAATCGCTCTGAGTTTAAAAAGAAAGTAAATAGGAGTAAAGATGAGGTCTCTTACTTGGGTACCAGTCTAAAATAATGCAAAGCAAGGTTGAGTGGTACAGCTAAATCTCAGTGCATGACAAGGCATGGGGACCAGGTAGAGAGGAACAAGAGAGATTGTCTCTCCAGTTTAGATCTATGACGACGGTAAAGAAAACACAGCAGTTAGCAAGACTATGTGGTTTACAGAGAAAGACATGGTTGAGGTTATTTGCACGCATGGTGTATTGATGTCAGTGATTAGGTAATTAAAATATACAGCCTTGGATTCAGAAGGAGGAAATTATTTGAGTGTTGTCCTCTTCAGAAGCAATTAGGCAAATATTTCTTCCATATCATACTTAGGATTGATGCAGTTTATTTTTATTTTTATTTTCTGGGATGATAAGCACACCTACAACTTATTTTATCACTGACACAAGTGTTTTACTTTATGTAATTTATTACTGTGGATGTATAGTCAGTCTTGGAATTTTAAAAGTAGTAGACCAGATGAAGAAGTAAGAATCTGGAAAATATTTGGTTTGGAAAATAATATGTGTTTCTTTTTGTAGCTCTCTTGGTTTCAATTGTACTTTATAGAAAAAGAACATTAACTTTATAATCAACATTTTAAGCTTTATATTGCAAACACTTCAATGGTTGACTGATCATCCCTTAGGAAAGTTCACATCCGATCAGGTGGGAAGTTCAATGTTTACATTCCCCAAGAGTCACCACTGAAATTCATTCAGATACTTTACTGGTTAGTTTATAAAACTTCACTGGTCAATGTACAGGCGTAGAGCATACACTTCCCAAAGCAAGTTCTTCTTATCCCATCCCATGGAGAACATCCTTTACAGAACATAAAGCATTACCTCCTGGAAAGGATAACAAGTCTGATCAAATCAGCCAGCTATCAGGAATGAACATATTTCTGTTTAACTTGGAGAAATCATCTAATAATAAACAGGATAAAATGGCTCAGCAGTCAAGAGCAATTAGCTGCTCCTCCAGAGGACCTGATTGCTACCCATCACCCATATCAGTTGGTTTGAAATCACTTGTACTTCTAGATCCAAGGGGTCTCATAGTCTCTTCTGACCTCTGAGGGCCCCTGCTCACATATCACCTACCCCTTCACACACACACATACACACACACACACACACATACACACACACACATGCATGTATACATACAGTTTTAAAAAATAAAATTATAGAGTTCCATATCTGGTCATAAACAGAGACTGTCTATGAATTGCTCAACCCTAAGGGCACATTCATAATACAACCTTTACACCTAAGGTTCACTGAACACAGAGCAAGGGGTAAAAAGAACACTAATGCATCAAAGAGAACACTAATGCATCTCTCAGTTTTCATTAATGAAGCTCCCTCATGCAACAGAGTGTCAGACACACAAACATCACCAATGACCAAAGCATAGTGAATAAGATTCTGCAGATTGTGGATCCTTGGAAAAGACTCCTGTATTAATTAAACTCCACCAACCCAGGGTTCAGGAACCATTGCTGAAGAGGGGGTAGAAAGATTATAAGAGCCAGGGAGGAGGTGCATCACTATATGGAAACTGAGTCCTTCAGGCTTCTGGGACCCAGCCCATATGAACCTACAGCAATGGTGTCAGCATGCACAAGACCCATGCAAACTCAAGCAGACAAAAACGCAGCATAGAACTGTGGAAATGGGCAGCAGGCCCCAATCTTAGTCAAAGAATTATTGGCCACTGATTACTGCTGAAGGAGGAAGAGCTGATTTTCCTAAAGTGAGGGACTCTTGATAGGCTGACCAGACCCCAGTACCCAGTGAATGAACTTACGTTGAGGGATATCTGACACAGTAGGCCTTATCACAAATGACAGAATGGATGAATTCCAGTGGGCTGTGGGAGGCGCCAGTGGGGAAGGAGCATAAAGATGGTTAAGACATTTTGTATGAAATACACAAAAACTCAATATAAATTTACATGAGAAAAGCTTTTAGAGATGAAGCAGGGGACTAGAGCCTGACACAGAGTTTAAAAGCATCGGATGTTCTTGAAGAGGATCATGGTTCTGTTGCCAGCACCCAGAAGGCTGCTAACAACCATCTGTAAATCTATATTTGGAGGATCTAACATCTTTTCTCTCCCTCGCAGGCGCTACATGCACATGGTGGTGCACTTATATACATGCAAGCAAAACACATATACACGTAAAATAAATAAAAAATTAAAGAAGCGATACTCAAAATGTGAACAGCAACATATTAACAGTTTCACTCATATGTTTCTGGAAAGAACCCAGATAATCCAAAGTAGCTGCCTGAATTTAGAGAGTTTCATGGAAAACATTTGGACAGGGAAAGAGGTGATCTTGGATTAGTGTCAGAATTATTGTTCAGGATCAATTTGGACACCGCGAAAAACCACTGCACTCATAGGTGAGCTCTGACTTAGGCAGACCAGATGCGGGTTATACATCTTAGTGTTGCTCATGGTGAAAGGGACTTGATCATTTGTTGATTATGTAGTCAAGGGAGGGAAAAAAACAGTATACTCACTGACTGATTTCCCGCCATTTATACATCTCTTAGGCATCATTCTGGACACTTGGGGCAGGACACAATTCTGAACCAGATATGAATGGCCTGTGCCCTCCTAGGCCTTAGAGCATAATGAAAGATGAATAACATGGTATAAATATAAACTCCACAACAGAAATGGATCAGTGATCAGGTAGAGCAAGACTGTTGGATGGGGGAACAGTGACAGACGTGAGGCCAGAAGGCTACTGAAAACAGGTTGGTCCAAGAGAGGCCTGTAGCAGGAAGAGAGAATGAGATGACACTTGTTTAAATAAGTCATACACACACACACACACACACACACACACACATATTGACAATCAAATAACTTTGGAGAGGACATTGGGCTCTGTTTAAGTAAAAGAATAGAAAATGCTGACAAAATAATTGGATAAGAGAAGCTGATATGAAACTAGAATATGAGGAATTAGAGAGAAAGGATATGATAGTAGAAGAGAGTTTGCAAATATTCTGACAAAATGTTCTGATATGGGTAGTATGCATGCTGTCACCATTTGTGTGAGTTCATATGAGCATGTTCACCAAAGGCTGGATGACCCCTGAAAACATTCATGTGGGTAGGCTGTGCAGAGATGCAAATAAGAAAGGGGGCCTAAAAAATAAGATTAAGATGTATTACAGGAAATGTACAAAAATTAAATTAAATATATATTGAAAAATATTAATGTGACTTTTGCTCTTCTGTGTGGTAATTACATATACTTATAAATATGTGTATACAAATATATATGTACACACATACTAGATAATAATTTTGTAAGAATATTCTAATGTTAAGAAAAATCCAGAGATATAAGGCACAGAAAATTTCTTCAAAGCAAATAATTTTCTCACTGACCACACAGCTTTTAAATATTTTGTTTGTACCAGGTTTGTTTCACATACAAGTGTTTGTGTGTCTACAAACAAATAAACAAAGCCAGATCTTTCATAGAGTGTATTTACTTGGGAGAATATTGGTGAGTGGAGGTAAATGAAAAAGAATGAAAGATCCTGTTGATATTATTGCACATATAATTAATGCCATGATACTAGTTAAAGAAATGCAAAATGAGATGACATCACTAATGTAATATGTATACACAGCTCAGGTCTGTACCTCTATATTCTATATCTCTATGAATACTGTGTCTATAAATACAATATTTGATATATAGCTACTTTTCTTAATGTGTTAGTGTTCCTGTTGACTACACATGGCAATTATTTTTTTACATCTTGTAGCCATTTGACTTGATTTTTTATTTTTATTTTTCTCTTATTATAGATAAATATCATTATATATCCCAAAAATATTACATTTCAAAGTCCATTTTCTTTTACCTTTAATTTTATTTATTTCATATGAAGATTAATTTTTTACTCAATTAAAGGTGTTCTTACTATGAATGACAAATATGTGTGACCGTTTCTTTATATATTCTGGTATAATCATAGCACACAAAAATGATTGTGTTATCTATAAACTTCACTTCATGACAGTTAAAAGGAAAAGGTGAAATTATCAGTCAGAAAAAAACTGTGTTTGATATAATAGCAGAATTAGGGAGGTATAAATATGTACTTTAGAAGATGCAGCACCATCAAACTTAAAATTAATTGGAACTTTAGCCAAAGTTAATACAAATGTTATTTACATTTATCCCTGTTGGTCAGTTGTGGTCCTCTGTGTTGATCACCATATGTTGCATAAGGAACCTTCTCTGGTGAGAGCTGAGAATGCATTAACTTAAGGGTATAACAGTAAGTTATTAAGAGTCAGTTTAATATGATAAGTATATAGTAGAAAACTAGTATTAGTTTCTCCCCTACGTCCTGTGACCTCTCTAGTCTCAGATTCCTAAGACTGATATCAATGTACAAAGAAATTTTTATTGAAATGCTGTACATTTCATATAGAACATCTCAGTCAATCTCTACATCCCTTTCCCCATCATCATCCCCAGATAGCCTCCCCAAATGGAACTTGTACATTCTTTCATCTGTCTTAAGGCCCATTGTGTCAAGTTAGTGTCTCCTAATGTTTCTCAGTGCAGGTCTAGTCAGCCAATTCAGGGTCTCTCACTTTAGGAAGATCAGCTCTTCCTCACTCAACAGTAATGAGCTGAGGATGTGGGGAAAGAGAAACACTCATTCACTTGCTGATGGGATTGTTTTCTATGGAAAACAGTGTGGGAAACTCTTAAAAACCTAAGAATGAATCTACCATTTGACCTGGTTATACCACTGCTCAGCATATACCCAAAGGACTCATCCAATTGCAGAGATATTGTATATCCACGTTTGTTGATACTCTTTCAACAATAGCTAAAAGATGGAAGCAACATAAATGTCCCTCAGCTGATGAGTGGATAATGAAAACTCCATTTACACAATGGAGTTCTACTCAGTGATAAGAAAGACAAAATCAAGATATTTTCAGGTAAATGGATGGAACTAAAAAATGTTATGCGAATTAACACAGACTTTGCCTGTGTGTGTGTGTGTGTGTGTGTGTGTGTGTGTGTGTGTGTGCATGGTGTATATTCATCTCATTCTTTGAATTACCTGGGCATTCATTTCTAAATTCAACTTTGAGTCCGAATTTTATACTTTACTTTAGTATAATCCTAGATTAAACAGTTTCTTGAAATAATCAGTAAACTGATTCCCATCTGGCTTGTGTGTGGTTTTTATTTCCAGAAAATTGCAAACTCATGTTGGTCAGGTATGAATTTGGCCCACACAATGATAATAAAATTCAAAGTTCTACAGTTTATTCAACATAGAATTTTCTAGAGAATCAATGACCTCTCAGCATGCAGAAAATTTACTAGGTCGTCTCTAGCCTGTAAGTTATGCTTTCTCCCTTAAACACTCTTTATTGTGGCCACATTGCCCCAAATGAACAGCTTGCACTGATAAATGTTGAACAACCGTAGACTCCCCTTCATATGTAATATATACGAACTTGTCCATATCTTCTGATTTTACAATGTGATTGCAACAGTGGAGGAACATAAGGTCACAGAGTAAGTGGAAGGGTAAAGAACCTGAGGCTAAGTTAATAAAGTTTTATGAAGACTTCTGGAATCTGTTTTGCTAAGCTCTTTATGATATTCATATTGATTTATCTGATTTACCTTAAATTTATCGCAGATCACGCAACAGTAGTCCAGGCTTGGATCTGAGGGTTGTGGATATAATTCAGTGACAAAGCATTTGCCTAGCGTGTCTGAGGTTCATTATTCAGCGTAAGAGATTAAAAAAGAAGCTCAGATACTAAATTTTATGTGTTGTAATTTTACTACACTTTAAAATTGCATTTTTGGCATTTAAAAACTCCTCTCCCACACTTCCTTGGTTACCTTATCCTGTCTTTTCTCTGTTTTGTCTCTCAAAAAATTAAATTATTGGGTCTTTGAATATGCTATGAATTTTTCTTATTTTTTTATATGCCTCTCCATACCTCGCTACATTTTAGTGACATTTCAGCCACCGTCTAATTTTGGAACAATGACCATCTTCTAAATTTTGTCCAAGAAGCAGTTCCTTGACAATATAATGGAATCCAAAAATAGAATTTAAAAATTATATAGTGAAAAGAAGGAAAAACAAATTAAGAAAGAGTATACAGAGCCACAAAGACTTCCTGTTTTCTAATTATCAGCAAAATCATATCTAATTTCAGTGCCTTTGCAACACCTATGCAAATCAGAATTCGATGTTTAAGAAAATTATGAGGAAAAGGCTAATATGGCCCCCAAAGAAAGGGAACAAGACCTGTGACAGGCATGTGTGTTGCCTGCAAAAGCAAGGAGGGAGAGGAGAGGGAGAGACAGTGTACAGGTGATTTTCAGGGATGCTCCAGTAGTGTGTAGGGAAGTCAAGGACTGGAGAAATACCACAAAGAACAACAGCAGGCTGTGTCAGGTAACATCCCTGCTATTGTGATGATGAGCAAATGAGGAAGGTTTTCAATGTGAGAGCTGCAGAGGACTGAAAGTAGGAGCAACAGCAGAGCTGCCTGAGAGAGGATTGTTCAACAAAGTCCATGGAACACATGCAGCTGCCTCAATAGCTGTGAAAACAAGAGGAGAGGAAAACCTGTAAAGAGTTTCCAGGAGCATTTGAAAAAGAATCATCTAAACTACAGAATAAAATACGAGGTCTGGAGAGATAGCTCAGGGGTTGTGTTGCGCTTGCAGAGGACCTGAGCTCTAATCCTAGTGGCCATGCCAGGGGGCACACAACACTGTAACTCTAGCTGAAGTGGACAGGACACTCTGCTCTCTTCTCTCTTCAGGCCACTGTATGTACATGGCATACCCTCAGGAACACACACCATACATAACTAAAGTAAAACAAATCTGAAAAAGGGTGTTTAATTGTGATTGCTATGAAAACAGGAATAAATGAGTTAAATATTGGATTGGGCTGATATAAAAGACATTAAGGATCTGGGGTGCAGCATAGGGAGAAATGAAGTTCAAAGAGCCTAGAGATGAGGTGGGAAGGTCTAGCTCATGCCAGACTGAGTTTACATGAAGAAAGGAAGGAAAGGGAGAAGCACTTTGGAAAAAGCAGTAGCTGATTTACAGAATTGTTGAGCAATTCGAGTTCACGTATTCGGGAAGTCTGTCATATTCTAAACTAGGTTTTCATGATATTGAAAAACACATAAAAGATCAAAAGAGAAAAATGTTAAAGCAGCTGCAGATACTTGACTGAATGAAGTCTTAAATGATGTTAAACAATGAGAGAATGTCTTCAAACATCAGAATTTCAGCCCAAAAATTTTCAGGAAGAGTAAATCAAATATTTGTGCAGATTTAAAAGGAAATACAGCTGAGGAAAGCAGTATCAATGTACCCTCAATAAAGAAATTTCCAAATGACAGGGGTCTGCGGAACTCCAGATAGACTGACTGGACCTCAGTGGATGAACATGCACTGAGGAACATTTGACACAAGAGACCTTAATACAGGTGAAAGAATGTACCAGTTGGGAGCTCTGGGGGTCCCCGTGGGGAAGCAGGGATAAATATGATTAAGACTGATTAAGGTGAGCTGTGTGAAGTGATGATTAATGATCCAATTAAAAAATTCTAAATGAAAATGTTAAAAAACTTCTGGGAGACGGGAGAGATGGCCCACTGGTTAGGAGCACTAGCGGCTCTTGCAGTGGGCCCAGGTTTGGTTACAGCACCAACATGGCAACTAACAACCATCAGCAACTCCAGTTCCAGGGGAATCTGACTCCTTCTTCTCCCCTCTGCAGGCTTTCCGTGACAAGAGTGCACTTACAAACATTCAGGCAAAACATTCATATACATAAAATGAAAATAAAGAATATATTAAAAAACTTTTGCAGGTATAAAATATAACAAGTAAGTGTGCAAATAGAAATTACAATATGTACCGAGGCAAAGCCATGGGAAACACAGAATTATGTTCAATAGTTAATTTTTTGTTCTTACAAGACTTTAAGTTAAATATAGATATTAAAATGAACATGGCAACCAATAAATATATGCTCGCTATAAAATGGGATTCACACAATAGCAGACTTTCAGATGGTAAATCAGGGCTTGGAGAAATGGCTCACTGCTTAAGAGCACATTCTATTCTTGCTGCTGACCAGAGTTCAGTTTCCAGCACCCACATCAGGGGTCTTACAATCCCCCGTAACTCCAGCTCCAGGAGAGCAGACATCCTCTCTGGCCTCTGAGAGCACCTGAACTGGTGCTCAAAAATCCCCACACAAAGACACACACATGTAACTAAATATGAAAAGTATATTCTAAATTTTAAACGTGTAAATTAAAAAATTAGCATAGATATTAAAAATCATATAGCTAACTAGGTTAAAAGAAGACCTGAACATCATAGTAAACTATTTTGATATAGTGGCCATTTATAGATGGGGTAACTGAATTATATGTACCTCTAAGTCTCTGTATTGGAACTAGCATTCTGTGCTCTAGTATGATCCTAAAATACTGTCTGCACATTGTTTAGTTTGGTAAACTAAAAAAAAAATGATTTTGCAAATAGCATTATTATTTGTATAGTGTAGATGAGGAAATTCAAACATTTAAAATTTAAGTAATCCAAAGATCCAGTCCACAACTAATAAATGACGGATCTATAGTTGAAAGCCCCCAAAGGGTAATAAACACACCGTTTACATCTCCAAAGTCCATCATGTCCCACTGGTATATTATAATTGAATAAATGCTTCATGAACTTGAATGGAATATTAAGACATCAGCTTTAGATCTTTGTACTTCATGATTCCTTACTTAAGCAGATTTAAATAGGGATTCAAGAGCTGAAAACAATTATTTGTCAAGCTTTGTGATAAGACTGTTGGGGTTTTATTGTTTTTGTTTTAGAATTCCACTCGTGAGTACCAAGTGTCTTCATCCTATGATCCTTCCCTCCATACTCCAAGTCCTAGCTTCCATACAGCTCCACAACCCAGTCACCCTTTCAAATTCATGTCCTATTCTATAATTATCATTACATATAAGACGCATCCCTGAAGGAAACTGATTCTTCCTCCCTTTGCAACCATTAATAAAGAAGAGAAAAAGCTCTAGTGAATAGGATAGTACCACACAGATGTTCCTAAGAGGAAAATGGGGAGAACGGTGTAGGCAAGACCGAGGTTTAAATGAAGACTTAGGTCATCCCCTAATGAACATACCTAATGCACACGGCATAGTGAGTCTTGCATATATGCCTCTTCAGTTAGGAGAAAACAATCATAATGGATTTATTTGCCTTCAGAGTTAAGAGCAAAATGAGGTTTATCCGGTGTTAAGCTGTTGACAGCTTAACAATACACATAATTAATAATAGAGAAAATCATGGCATATGCTAAAATAGCTGAAATTTTCTTACATTAAAAAACAATTGAGGATCAGATTTTTTATAAAGCGTAAGTAAAATGAGATTATTAGAAACATCTGCAAGAAAGCACAAACAAAAGAGGTCTTGGAGAAGGCTTAGCAGATAAAGACTTGCCACTAAGCCTGCCAATCTTTGCTATATCCCTGGAACTTACACGGTAGAAGAGAACTGAGTCCTGAAGATTTTCCTCAGAACTCCACACTTTTGTTGTGGGACATGCGTAGCCCCCCTCCAAGCCCCACTCAATACATAAATAAAAATATAACAAAACAGATACAAAACAAAGAAACACAATTAACAGCACGTAGTGATGAATTGGAAAAAAATGCAATGGGTTCAGAACAGCTGAACAAGACACTTTCAGTATCTCTAAATTTTCTAAAATTAAGGAATATGCACTTTGAATGTTTAGTTAGCATTTGGCAATGTGGAGAAGCAGCTTTATCTAAGTCACCCACCTTGCCAAGTTTCCAGGAAGTCTGAAGTCAACATCCAGTCTATCAAAGGAGTGAAAATTGGCAATTTCTTTTTATTTATATTACTTTGGCAAAACCTCTCATATTAATTTTGAAAAAGAAAGATAAAATACAGTTAAAATACATAGCTCAAACTTTATAGGCCTTCGTCATAACAATTGCCTGAATTTTATTGGCTAACCTAGATATGGGAGAAGCTGGCGGTATGTACTTAAAAGTGATCACAATTTGAGTGTTTCAGATCAACATTCTCAGAATGCTATCTTATTTTAAAAATTCGGTTTAGTATTAGAGGATTATATAATATTAACTTAAAACATGTATACTATTATGGCATTTAACACACATCATTTCTAATTACCTAATATAAGTAACCAGATGTGAGTTAAGTTACAAGGCTTTTCTCATATTTTCTTTCTACACGTGTATCAGTGTATACTGTATAAGAGTCATTCTTTGGAAAGTAGTATATGTTCAAATTAGGTTGCCTCAAAAGAGTGAAGATGAGAGATTCATATCACAATCCTTTTACATAAGTTCAGGGCAGTTTGACCGTGTGCACATATGCAAAAACATCAAACTAAGTGGCCACAAGTATCTACAAGTGTTTAGCATTGAGGTCATAAAGCAAACATTAGGTGTCAAGAACGTAGAAGTGATTCTAGAGCATACGGCTTCCTAAGACACTATAGAACCTTGACAACAGCTCAGAAAATATTCAGACAGTTCTTACAAAGTGTACCTCACTCTCAGTTGTAAGACATTAGGCTCATATACTCCACTCAGTGAATACCTAAATAGTCATGCCTACACTTGGGAGAACCAAGAGGTAAACATGATAGAATCTTTTCTTTTAGGAAGGCCAGCTCATCTTCACCCAACAATAGTCAGTTGCCAATATTTCTGCAGCAAAGATTGGGGTCTGCTGCCCATTTTCCCAGTTCTATGCTGGGTTTTTATCTGTTTGAATTTTCATGGGTTTTGAGCATGCCAAGATCATTGCTGTAGGCTTATATGATCAGGGTCCCGTGAGCTTGTAAGATTCTATTTCCATATGGTCATGCCCCTCCTCCACAATGATTCAATAAAAATATTGAAATTAAAAACATGATAAAAGCTCTTTATCATGACTTATCTCCAGCACTCTTCATGAGAGATCAGCCATCAGCCATGAAACTGGGCTGGCATTGCTCATAGTCTTCTATTACACATGATTTTCTCTGCAGATGTCTGTGATTGCTGT
Source organism: Eospalax fontanierii (assembly GCA_035773235.1). NCBI lineage: Eukaryota > Metazoa > Chordata > Mammalia > Rodentia > Spalacidae > Eospalax > Eospalax fontanierii. The sequence continues at coordinate 67,626,612 of CM069535.1, read as the reverse complement.
CATATACAGAGATATATCTGCACACATGCATTCAGCATGAGCCTAACAGTCAGTTATCCTTGGCAATTCAGGATAACAATGGTGCTGTTTTGTTTGGTTGTTATGGTTTCAGACAGTTTCTCAACCTGCTATTTATGTCTAAAATGAGGTCTGGACAATTATGATTATGGAAATAATTAACACCAAAAATATTAACTGAGTATCATAAGTAGAATTGTGTTTTTCACATATTCTTTACATGTTTTGTAATTGTTGCAGTTACTCTTTGCCTAAATAAATCTGGCACAGATGAAGCTGACTTTAAAGGTCTGTGGTTACATTGTGTAGAATAGAGAAGACAGAAGGCTTACCTTCCTTAATGGTTATTTCATTTTTGAATGGTACCCAAGGCCTTCTGTAAGTATTTTAGAGCTCTGTGTAATACTTGATGGAAGAGTACTTATGCCCAGAATGCAAGAAAAAAATCAGGATTATTTTCTGTGTGGATTAGATGCACTCAGTGGGTGAAGTTTTCACCATAACAACATTGTTCTTAAGAAGGTCCACTTGGCAGCATCCAGGCACAGACACTTCTCCTTGGAATTAGCTGACTTGTGTCTGCTCTGTGTAACTCACATTGAGATTGGCATTCTTTTGTTTGTTTGTTTAAATGTTTTATTCATTTTTTAATTATATATGAGTATATTGTTTACATGTACATAAGTGCACCCATGCTGTGAAATGTCTGTGAGGGTCAGAAGAGGGCACTGGAGTTAGGATGGCTGTTGGCCAACATATGGGTGCTGGGAACTGAATTAGGGTTTTCTGCGAAAGCAGCCAGTGCTTATAGCAGCTGATGATGACATATTATCTAACAGGTTGGTCTCCAGCATTTACTTACTGCATAATGATCCCAAGGGAGCTGTGAATGCTGAGAATTAGAATTCTAACGCTGTAATTAGATTGTCATGGGTACATTATCATCTGAATGAAAGACCTACCTGTTACTGAAACTTTAGGAGAGCAACCATGGAGATACCTGAATGTATGAGTTACCTGTTTCTTTGATAGCACCATGGCTAAATATTCTTCAATAAATGCAATTCCTTTAATGTTACTCTGCCAAGAAAAGTAGGTTTATGAAACCCATTCCCAAGGAAGCAATGCCACCAAAACCTTGAGCACAGTCGGGTTTTGCCTAAAGTTTAAAGAGCTGCTGTCTTATTCTACTCTAAATGCAAGCTCAATGTGGACCTGGCAGTCTGACTCACTGAAAACTACTCTTGGTCTCTGGAGCACTGAACTGGGTGCAATAAATGCTGCCATCTCTTGCTGAGGAGAATCATACTGTAAACTCAGTTCTTTTAGTCTAATGACATAAAAAATATTGTTAAATAGAGGTTATGAATAGCCTTAACTGAAATCTAGAGGGACAGTTAAAAATGCTTTCTTGCTTCAAAGAATGACCAATGAAAAATCTTCAGTTGTTACACAATATAATAAACTTCAGTTTGCAATGATTTTTATTGTAGATCTTGGTTAGCACCAGATCCAAAGAAGATAGGAAGTAAACAAAGAGTCCTGGGGCTAAGTGAGAGTGAGGTGTTCACTGAGTGTGACTGACTTTGTCTTACTAAAGAAAATTGCCAGAAAGAGAGTGCAGATCCTTAAAATATTCTACAGACCTGGAATTCTTCCATGTTTATGCAGACTGAAGAGGGAGGATGGACCTATTCAGTTTTCTGACTAGGGTGTGTCTCCCCAGGGGTTCTAGGAAGGCAAGATGCTGCTGCTATATGAGCAGTTGGAGAAAAAGATGTGTTTACATTTTTCCCCAAATTTAAAGCATCCATATGGTTAGTTAAAATACTCAACTCAATTTGTTTAGAATGTGTATATTTTTACTCCCAATTATATGATAGCTCTCCAGGGTGATAGTCATCTTAGAAATCTATAAATAAGGTTTACTTAGGCTTAGAACCAAGCACAGTAAGTTCCCTGAATGTGGGGTGCGACTAAAGCCTTTTGTGTCTGCCAATACCTGCAAAACAGTTAGAAAGATCCAGTAAAGGCAGTATGACTTTCAGTTCTGAGGGTGTTCTCGTTACATACGTGGAAGGACAAAGTGCACAAAGTTTGTTCAAGTTTTCACCTATGTGCGATCTCTGTGTCTCCCGAGCATGCAGAGCATGCATTTCTTTGTATTTTAGGTGAATTTCCTCAGCTTTCTTAGATCTTTGGAGATTCGTCTGAGGGCATCTTTGAAACCAGTGGTAATTCTGGTTTTCTTGAGAAGTGCTCTTTGTCAGCTAGGAATGTTTAAGTAGTATAGATTTTATCTGCAAACATGTTTCAGTAACATGTTGGGGACAAATTGTCACTGGAGGAACTTTCATACTTTTCTTTTTCATCTTCCTTTGTGACAAGGTCCAAGGCAACCAATCTCGCTGGCATCTATTTTAGAGGCGATTGTGTTTTTTCTTCTTTATTCCACAGGAGCTCAATGTTTGCCTGTACGCATAGGGGATGCAGCTGTATCACACTTCCAATACTGAGGAAACTTTAGATTTTTTTTCTTTCTCTTTCTATCCTCTGAGCTCTGCAAATAAACAATTCACCGAGACTTAGCAAAATGGGTGAAGTTGAGAATACCCAATAATGCTGTCTCACGCCTCACAATCCTTTACTTTCACCTTCCAGTAATATCCAATTCCTTACTTACAACTCCTCATTGCATATTATTCTCCACCTATCGCTGAAACAACAGCCTAGAATTCTGTAACACTGATGGATTAAAATCTTTGGGCATAGCAACATGCTTCTGTAGTTTTTTTCATTATCCCTTTAGCTGAGAATTTAAAATGTCCACAAAGATCTTCTTTTGCTCCATCAGCTCCTCTTATAGTTCCTCACACATACATTTTAGCTTTCAGTCATTTTCTACATACTATTTTTTTGAGTATTCCCTTACCATTACTAAAGACGAGCACTATTACCATACACATAGGCAACGCATGCATTTGATTGTGTGTAATCCATGTGTCTAACCTCCACCCCAATTAATACGTACTTTCTTCTGCCCCTGGCGCCCTCTGCAGATGGAAAATCCTCTGTGTTGTCTCTGGTTTCCCCTTCTGTATCCTTTCCTACTTCTGTTTAATTCCAGAAAATTATCAGTACACAGCCTTCAAAGCTTCCTTAAGATTTTAAGTAGTAATTTTATCAAATCTTAATAAATTACATTTTCTATTCATAAGCTTCATCTAAATTTTTCTATGTACTTTCAAAGTAAAAGGAAGTAAAGGAAATATATACCGAGATTCAAGATTTTATGACTAACCAGTTAGGGAAATTAAAATGTGCTCATGTAATTCAAGTCATTTTGAGAAATGTACCCATGAATTTCTCTTGTATTTGTAAGTTTTATTCTATATCACTATCAGAGTCTTTTACAATGGTCCAGGACAAATTGGAAGACATTGTTTTGAATGGTTACAAAAATACCTTGATAATTTAGTGGTTATGTATAGAATTTCTAGAAGTAACCATAATCTTTAATGATTATAGTCAACATTAGTGAGGTTGGAAACTATTTGTGGTGGTCTCAGTGATTTTACCCTTGAAGAACAAAGTGACTCAGGAAGTTGGAGAACTTTGGCGGTTCACAAAAATGACAGACTAACGAGAGGAGGCATTGACACATCTTAAAGTGTGAAAGCTTAAAGGAAGATTTAGAGGAGATATCTAGGTCTTCATTGCATCACGCATCAGTACCCATCTTTCCAGTGACAGTGTTCCCAAGAGTGTGATCCAAGTGAGGAGAAACAATGACAGTACAGGACTGCATCTTTACAAGGAGAGGGACCCGCATTCTGCCTTCTTCTAGCATCCCTGTGTCTGATGCTGTGCACGAGGTGATTAGCCATGGATTTGATGAATTTTAAGGGGAAATGAGGACAGAAAAGCTAGAATAAAAAATGGATTTATCTTCTCTGCACTGTTCACTCATGACAATGATTGTCCGAACCGAACAATAGCAAAAACTTTTCACTAACTTACACATTTTGCTTGTTTCTTTATACACTCTATTTCTGAGTCCTGTGGCTGTAAACACAATACTTGGGGAAGGGGTACTTAAATGTGAAGAATTTATTTTGACCCACAGTTTCAAAGGGGTGGTTGCTTGGCCCATGTACGTTCACAGAACGTCATGATGGCAAAAGAGGTTCTTCAACCTGTGCTAAAGAGCAGGAAACTGGGAAGCAGGTTTAACCTTGGGAGACATACCGACAGCAATCTGTTTCCTCAAGCTGATCCCTCAGAGTTTCCACTAACTTCCAAAATAGCTAAGGACCATGTATTCAACACATGAGCCTATTGGGTAGTTTATATTCAAACCATAACACATCACATTTTAAAAGCTGAAGTTAGGTTTAGCTGGTAAGAACAAGTATGTCGCAGCTAGATTTATTTCAGTGTGTTTATAAAACTGGACTGTTCTGTAAAATCAGCCTCATGTATTCGAGTTATTTTCAGAGAATTATACTTTACCTACAGACATGTGAAATCTTAGTTTCATTTGCCATTGATTCTAGTGGTTATGTCACATATTAATGACTTTGATAAAGGCATATGGTATGTGATTTTAGGGCTGAATTCAGATATTTAGGCTTCCCTGAATAACAAAACCCTATTGTTGTATCATTTAATAACAAAGGGATATATATATATATATATATATATATATATATGTATATATATATAATATATATATATGTATATGTATGAGTGTATTGCCTGCATGTCTATAAGTGAACCCATGTTGTGAAAAACCTGTGGAGGCCAGAAGAGGGCATTGGATCCGCTGGAACTAGAGTTATGGACAGTTGTTAGCTGCCACGTGGGTACTGAGTATTAAATCAGAGTCCTCTGAAAGATCAGCCTATAGAGTCTGAATTGTGTCCTCCAAATAATGAAACAGTAAGCAAAATGCATAGGCAGAACCATACATGATATAGGTGCAGGAAAGGATTCTCTAAATCTGACATCAGTTGCTCAAATCAACAAAGGGAACCTTATTAAACTAAAAGGCTCCATACAGCAAATGAAACAACCAATTAAGTGAAGAGGAAGTCTACACAGAGTGGGAGAAAATCTTCACCAGCTGTTTATCCAACAGGAGATTAATATTGAGAATATACAAAGAACTCAAAAATCAAAGAATGAAGAGAACAAATGACCCAATTATAAAATACTCTATGGATTTGAACAGAGAGCTCTAAAATGAGGAATTAGCAATGGAAAAGAATCACCTTAAAAAATTGTTCAATGTGTTTAGTAATTAGGGAAATGCAGATCAAAGGACACTGTATCCATATGTAGGCCTGGAACTTTGGAATTCTGGTGAGTACTCTAAGATTAGTTCAGGCATTGTAAGGAAAACTCCAGAGAAAAGATGAAATTGGTAATTTTTTTTAAAAAGCTAGAGTCATCAGAAATAAAGGAAAAATGAATACTAATGTAAATCATTCATCTGATGGGACCCAGAGTTCATAGTAAGCAGCTGGTCTCATCTCAGGAGAGAAGTATTCACACTGATTCTAACAGGTGTGACCGGGACTGTGAATCTTGCTTTGGGTTACCATGTAATAGAGACCCCTAAAACCACCACAGCCATCATGGGCCTGCCTCTGTGAAAGGTCAGGAGCACCTGTGAGTCATCACAAACAGACCCGGAACACTGAAGGAAAAGACACTGCTCAAGTGTTTTCACACAAATCTCCTTCTTGATATGCTGTGAGAATTTAGAGACACTCTTTCCCTTGTGGAAGCATTCCAGGGTTTCCCAATCTTTTCACAGCACTGTAAAACGCTCTTTCCGAAAGAAACCCATTGTATTCATGACAGAGTAGAAGACACACGCACGCACACACACACACACACACACACACAATTTTGACTGGAGTTAGTATATTTTCCTTCAGTGCTCATAAGAATTGCAAAGTTCCAGGCCTGCATTTGGACACAATGTCCTACATTTTGAACAGAACGCAGCTAAACATTCTCACCAGTGCTCTTTACAGACAAAGGGATAACTACATTCTATGTAATTAATTAATGTATGTTGATTGAATAAGACTTGAACCTGTTTATTTTACATAGTGATATGTAAATAACTGTCAGAAGAAAAACAATAAGCCAGAGAATAAAAGATCGTTTGGTTTCATTTTCCGTGTGCACTTGTCCTAGTTCTCTTCTCTCTGTTGCTGTTGCTTGCTTGGTTTAGAGATGTGGCCTTACTATCCCAGGGTGGCCTGGACCTCACACTACTCCTATTTCAGGCGCTTCACATCTGTGAATGTGGGGGTTGCAGGTGTGTCATCACATCTGCTTGGGCTAATTACTCTCTTTAAGAATTATTTTATTTTTAAAGTGTGTGTGTGTTGTGTGTGTGTATGTGTGTGTGGTTGTATGTATTTGAGTGAAGGTCCCTGCAGATGCAGTAAAGTACATCAGATCCCCTGGAGCTGAAGTTGCTGCCAGTTGTGAGCTACTAGACATGGTGCTGGAACAAAACCCAGGTCCTGGGCAGGAGCAGTTTCTAACCACCGAGCCGTCTCTCCACCCCTGTACTGGTTATTCTTCGGCTTCCTGCTCTGACGGTTACACTGAGCGTCATTTCACTAATAGCGTCGCACACTCTGACCTCTCTCCTGTTTGGGCCTATCTTTCCACATGAACATGACGTTGTGTGATCTCAACCTTGCAGAGAGTGGGCCATCACTGAGGTCAACCCTGTTTTAATTCGGTCAGCACTCATTCTGAGGCCCTCTGTGCAATATTTGGAATTGTACAGCATTTCTCAGGTCCCATCACCTCATGCAGTCTCTGAGGAATTATGCCAACACTCTAACCACCTCCCTTCCCTCCCCACCTGACGGTTTGGTGACTATTTCCAGAAGCTTGGAGCTGCTTATTTCTTACAACCAAACAAAAATACAGCCTTGCTACTACACACATGGTCTGCTTGTATGGTACTATCTGGAAGTTCCTTTAATGAAGAATCCAGTGCTGATCCTGACCTGCTGAATCAAGGTCTGCAATCACCAAGGACCAAGGTGCGTTTTTTGGATGCTTCTCAAAGCTAGAGGTCATGGAATGAAAGAAGGCACACGTGGCTTCTTTTCATCTCTTGGAAAGCAGCTCACTTGCTTGAACAAAGCTTGTTTCTTTTCTCTCCTTGTTCCACACACACTGACATGAGATTCTCCCTTCCCCTACTCCTCAACTACAGCTCTGTACTCAATTCTTAACTCTCACCTTTCTCCATTTAATCCCATTTATCCAATTAAATAAATCATCAGTTACACACACACACACACACACACACACACACACACACACACACAATTTGTCTTCAGAACCAAACTTAAAAAGTATTGTGTGTGTCACACACATACACGTACACACACACAGGGAACACACGGGGGGGGGAGAGAGAGAGAGAGAGAGAGAGAGAGAGAGAGAGAGAGAGAGAATATATCTCATGTATATAATGTATCCATCAGGACCCTGAACTCACTGTGTAGCTAAGGATGACCTTAAACTCCCGATTTTCTGATCTTCCTGCCTCTACCCGATGAGTGCTGGGATTACAGGCCTGTGCCTCCTCAAAGCATTGCTGGGGAGCAAACCCAGGGCTGCATGCATGCTTCACTTCACAAGCACTTTACCGACTGAGCTCCTTCCCAGCCTAGAGCCAAACTTGCTAAATGAGATGTTGATATTCATTCTCCATTTCTTCCTTCCGCTAACACTGTTTTCTCCCCTTTGCCATTAGATCAGCTCTGCAGTCAATGTTTCCCACTCACCCACCATCTTTAAGCTTTTTCAATGACTCCATTCCTCTCTGAATTGTCTCAGCACTCTGCAGAATGGGTGGTGCATGCCTGTGTGCATGAAAGGCAGGGTGAATGAGCTGAGGGCTTAGGATTCTTACCTTCCCACCACCTTCTCCCAAATATAATCTTTCTAGGCATTTCCCCAGCTACTTCTGATGCTTGAAGAAAATAAGTCGACATTACAGAATATGAGAAACAGTTTAAATTTTCATAGCTGCTCTCTATCTAGGTCACAGAATAGTAAGACCCTCACACATTTTATAAATAGAATAAATACATTCTGCAGATGGCACGTTCTTCTCCTGATGTACTAAAATTTTTATTTCCCTTCTTTTAATTCACATAGTAATTACCATTGCAAAATTAAGCCTGCAGCCTTTTTCTTTCTTTCTTTTCCCCACTGGAGGATATGCTTGTGCTGACATCAAAGGGTGTTCTTATATGATGAATAAACAGGATCAAGCTAAGTAGCTTTTCTGCCTTTTATCCTTGGGGTTTCATCCTTTATTTAACTGAAAAGTGGCTTCAGGCTTATGAACGGGATATTGGGCTTTTACCACTTCCATTATTTGAGTATCTCTTAGAAGTGGCTATTTGAATTAGCAAAAAGGAAGAAAGAGTTTCTTGAGCCTTTATCATAAAACTCAGACCTTTGAAAGCTTAACCCAATATTATTCTTAAAGACTATTGTGGGTCTTCTAAATCAACTTAAGTAGTCTGAGCGCCTGTGTTTGTGTAGCTCACCATTTTCTACTAGTAAACTCAGGGAAAGCTAATTGGCTAGGGGTGTTCTGCTGATTACAGCAGAAAGATAACTGGGCAGACTAGTTAAGTGCTCTTTACAGTTTTCCTGCGTCACTGCTTGTGCTCCCTCAGAGTGCAATCACTGTCCTTCAATAGAAAGGAAACTATCGTAGGATTATAATATTTTAGAGAAATTTACATATTATTATATTAGTATATTGGTTTAGAAAACTCCCAATTACGAATACTATTATATAATCTTTAGTTTCAAGAATCTCCATGTTTCTTTATTTTTAACACCTTGGGAATTTTGAGGCAAGTAAATTTGTGGAAATACTGACAAAAAAGGAAACCATGACACAAATAGGAAGGAACGGAACAGAAATAAACAAGTGGTATTGCACCAGATTGAAGAGCTGAGGATAAACTCAACCAGACATTCTCCAAGGAAGACATGCAAGCTGCCATCAGGTATGCAGTCTCTACAATCAAAATGCATCGTGCAAGGACTGATGGCTCAGAAAGGAGGCAGAGGCAGGCGAGTGGAAGACAGACAGTCCTTCTCTGGGGTTCGTTCACAGTACTGCAAACAAACAAGCAAATATTTATTTTTCTGTTGCTCCTGAATAACCACAATATTTGTAAATCACCAAATTCATACAAATAATCACATCATGTTAAGGAGAATTTGTAAAGTTGTATTAAACGTGTAAACCCCATCTTTGCAAAGCAAATCCATGCCTAGTGTATCTCTATTCCAGATGGCTACTTATTGATCAGTAGCAGAGTTTAAAAATGAAGTCCACATTAAATTTACATATGCATATTCTGTGGTACACATATTTTGTTCTTGTAGTACACACAGCCCAGCAGAAACCATACCTTGCTAGCTCTTCGCTGCAGCTACCAAATTCCCCCAACCAGTGAAATCAAGAATTTTCATACCAATTTCTTTTGTTTATACCACAAATCAAAGCTTTGGATGTGAGCTGTGCCTTTCCTTCTGATTGCTATCAGGTAACATTTTGCAGACCTAAGGACAAATTGCAGCTGACTTATGTGACGTAGTTTTCATGTTTTAGAAATCTGGCTAATTAAAATTTCATAAGTGGACAATTAAAAGCTAAGTTCTTGTATTTGTTAAAATGGTAAGTAGACAGGGGCGAAAATTTTACCTGTGTGTGTGTGTGTGTGTGTGTGTGTGTGCGCGCGCGTGTGTGTGTACATGAATTTTATTTGGAAAATTGTGATTGTTCAGTTTTTGATATACACTATTAACAATTTTTATTTGTCATTTAACTTTTCTAATGTGTCTTTTGACCTTGCCTTCTATAAGCAAAATATGCATTCTTTTTACAAATGTACTCTAATATTATATAAAATATCTGTATTTACTGATACGATCTTCTAACTAAAATGAAACTTGGAACAACTGAATCCCAAATTTCTGATAGGATTTCTACAGTTTTAAGATCCTATAAAAAATATTGAAGATTTCTTAAAAGAATTCCTTGTGAGCTAATGAGATGAATCAGAGGTTAGGAGCAATTGTAGCTTAAGTTCTGCGACAGCTTTCACATCCCGCTAATGCCTGTTAACTCCAACTCACAGGGATCTGACACCCTTCTCGGGCCTCTGCATAGTCACAAATATCCCTTGCCCCTCTCTTGCAAAGACATGTACACTATAAACAAATCGACCAGAAACACTTTAAAATTTTTTTTTAAAGACTAATAAAAAGGAATATAACAAACATCTAAAGAAACAGAAAAGTCAGAAGCCAGAAGACTTCTTTGCTTCACAAAGTTTTCTGTGGCCATTACTGAGACAGCCTACTTGTTTGCAGCCTGATTCGGTCACAAGTTTACTTGTCTCGCCTCAATCCTTATTTTAGAATACTGGTTTATATATGATTTCCATTCACATAAAGCTTTTCCAAATGCCAGGAAAAAAATGAACCATAATAAAAACTAAACCTATCTTTAGAATTCTACCAGCCTCAGTCCTTGTAATCTCCAGATAGTCTTGCCTTCCACCTAGAGCCCAGGACCCACTGTGAGAATTGCTGCCTGACCCACCTCATTGATGAGGGCTGCACATGAGCTTTCCCTTGAAAGTGGTCGCATTGTCAGTCCTATAAACCTTAGTGTAAAACATTTGAGGATAGATTTTGAAAAAAATCAAGGAGAGTATATCAAAAATATCTTTTTATTCTGACCTCTTGATACCTGGAGTTTTACCAGCTCTGAGAAGGGTGTATCTGACAGGGATGTACAGTATCTAAGAAAAGTAACAGACCCCACTGTAAGAACATCATAAATTATGAAACATAACACTACAAACCCCCATATATCTATGATCTAATATCTCCTACTCTAAAACCAGTTGTTTTTTTTTTAACATTTTTTTAAGTCTATGTGTTTTGTGGCTACATACACGTATGTAAGCCACATGTATGTCTGGTGCCTGAGGCGATCAGAAAACAACATCAGATCCCATGTAACTGGAGTTACATATAGCAGTGAGCATCCACGTGGTGGTGGAAACTGAACAGGGATCATCTATAAGAGCAGCCAGTGCTCTTAGCCAGTGAGCTATTTCTCTAGCTCTGAACTTAGCTTTTTAAACTGAGTCACATCCTAGGATCATGCAACTGAATATGGACTTCATGAAAAATTTGGAAACAGTATAATGATTCTGGATATTCACTTGTTGGGGTCCCTCTGCTCAGTGCTGGCCCAAGTGGGACGCAGGGTCTCCGCCATGGGTGGGGGGAGGGCATGCAGAGGGCAAGCCGCAGTAAACTCGTTTATTCAAGGAAGTGCAGGGGGTTTATGAGTTTTGTTAGCCAACACTCTATGGGATGGTTCCCAACTGCAGCCAATAATATTCTGCCTCTGGATGGATGGATCATCTCAGTGCAGGTTCTCTCCAGGCACAGGGTGGAAGCTGGTATCATGCCTGGCTGGAGTAGAGGGCCACGCCATAGGAGCCACTCCCTTAATCCTCATAGCAGGTGACCTGGCTAAGGCCCACACTGCATTATGCTATTCGTACACAGGAGTGCACAGCAGGTGACTTGGCTAAGGCCCACCTTGCATTATGCCCTACATTCAGTGGCCAAAAATTAATTCAAAAGTGACATGCAATGAATCCGAGATGCTCCTGGCTGCTCTCACTCTGTTGCATCATGAGTCACTGCAGTCTTGCATGAGAGGACATAACGTGAATGCTTCACATTGCACATGCCCACCTACCTAGCGAAACTAACACACACTGCCCAGGATATGTCTGCTGAGATTTGAGATTATTGTATATCATGAATTACAGTCTTTTTACTGAGCATACAAAGTTTCCTTTTCAAAGAGAAACATAATGTTTTAATATTGAAAACAAAAAAGTTAATATTTTCCTACTGTCATACCACAGCATTAGAGTAACAAATTAGTTTATCTTTGGATTGTATTGTGCTATGATGTTTGCATGTTTGACTTTGAAAAAGTGCTGTTTGTTGAGTGCCATAAAATATGGTTGAATGAATTTTGGCTTGTAATTAGAACAGAATTTCCAACAATCTCTGAAATATCCTTAAACAAACTTCTGCCATTTTGTACTGTGTATTTATGTGAAGTGGCCCACTCGTCTGATGATTATAAAATCAAAATGTCAATCAACTCTAAAAAATGTGCAAGAGGCTCATATCCTGCACTGTCAGCTATCCAGCCCCAATTTGTTTATGTTAGGAATAAGCATGCATATCCATTTCAGTGGTATGCAAATTTTTTCTTGTCTTTAATAAATGATGAAATTATATGTATACTGAAGAATCATTTTGAAACAAAATTCTTTGTGACTTATTATCTATAAATGTTTGATTTGTATGCCTATTTAAGTCTATGTACCCAGAGTTACATAAACATATTTTTGAGACAGAAAGAATCTCACTATATAGACCAGGCTGGCTTTCAGCTCACAAAGATCTGTCTGATACTACCTCAGAAGTACTGTGATTAAATGCATATGCCACCATGTCTGTTCCAGCATGTAAACATTTCTTGGGCAAACAGTAATGCTCAGTGAAAAATAAAACTAAGAATCTCTAATCAGGGGTGGGAGAAATGGTTCAGTGTTTAAGAGCCTTGGCTGTTCTGGCAGAGGACCTGGTTTCGGTTCCCAGCACCCATGTGGTGGCTGACAACTGTCCGTAACTCCAGGGAATCTGACATCTTCTCCTAACCTCCACAAGCATTGCCTGACAGGACTGTACTTACATATACATGTATGCATTGCATTCATACACATAAAATAAATAAAATAACAAAATATGTTTTTATAAAGGAGCCCTAATCTAATTACCAAAGGGTCAGGCACTGGCAACTAGGGTCAAGGACAGTCCTTATGCTCTAGAGCCTCCTGACTTCTTTAAACTCCTCAATCCTGAATCTTGATGGTCTATGCCCTAGTTTTCTGCCTGCCTCCTGCACAAGGCTGGGACTACCCTGGGAAGAGTGAGCAGAAGACAAGGTTCTCATCACAGAGTGGAGTGTGCACAGGGCTAGCTATGGGAGGTGTGCAAGGCTCCCCAGGTCCTTAGGGCCTCTTTACTTTCTTGATTCTACCCTTTGAAGCACAGAAGTGTTTAATTTTGAATTTATGTAAATGTTTTGTTGTATTCTTTGGTGTCCTGTGTAAGAAGCTAACACCTAACCATGAGTATGAGTGTTTATACAAACACATTCTTCCAAGACTTTTATAATTTTAGCTCCTCATTTATTCCTTTAATCAATTTTGATTATATTGTCCTTGTTCCATTTGGTGAAAATTTTCTTCACATTGATTTCCTTGATGACTTCCTTTAAAATTAATTGGCTATAAGCATTTGAGGATTTATTTCGAGAATCTATTATGGTCTTTGATCTGGCCTTTAACAAACAACCACAAAATCATGATAACAATTAACTACTAGAGACGGTACTGAAATCACCATGTGACACTCCCAACTCTGCTCTATTTGTATGATTTTGGTTATTCTGAGATTCTTCAGTTTTCCTATGAATTTCAGTATGAGAATGAAAAAATCCAACAAAGAAGCCAAATGAATTTTGGCCAGAGATTACTTTGAAAGTGCCTGTCAATTTGCAAAGTTTAGTACTTCAATGTTAGAACTTTTAATCAATGAAAATGAAATATTTTCCTACATATTTAGATGTTGCGCTTGTCTCAATATTTTATAGTTTTCAATACATGCATCACATCATTTAAATCATTTAAACAATTACTCCTATTATATGATTTTTTCTGGGTTCTAATAAATGAAATTATATTCTTAACTTCATTTTCAAATTGATCTTATTTGTCTATAGAAATACAAATTAATATAGTCCCTTTCCTCTGTATCCTTTTTGAGCCATATTTTAACTATAATTGTTTACATCTGTGTGAATTTTTTTCTGATGTGTGTGTGTGTGTATTTATGTATCACTTTTGAGAAATTAAAAATTTACGAACTATGCATGTCAGGCTTCTTAAAGAAGAATCAATAAAGCCAGATTTATTGATGGTAGCATTATGTATATGAATAAACAGGCAGATAGAAAATTGTTTTAAGGAACCAAGTCATGGAAATATGAAGCCTGGCAGATTAGAATTCTACAGAGCATAACTTGGTTAAAAATTAGGTCGATTTTGTACAGCAGCTTGAGGAAAATATCTTCCCCCTAAGACAATGAAAGCTTGGTCATGAGGTTTTCAACACATTTAGGTATAGCACACTTGATTATCAAAGTAACTTCCTCTCCTTCGAGAAAAAAGCAGATATTAGCCATGTACATTGACAGCCTCCTCAGCAACATCTAAAGTACTGTTTAAATTGATAATTCCTTTCAGTGCAATTTTAAATATCTCAGGGATAGAAATGCATGAAAACCCCATAAGCATTTAAGAAAAATCAGCATGTGTGAGTGAGTGTTATTTCCTTCCTGAGAGAGGGTGGATTAAATTCAAAGTGTCGAACTCAATCTTGGGATGCTGAGCTTACTCTTGATGATTTTGTGACCACCACACCAAGAATTTAGCTTACTTTCTCACCTTTCTATCTTTTTATTGTACTTTCAATACCAGATTCAACAGAAAGTTTTCCTGGATTAAATGCACCATTTTGAAATTAAAGCAGCAACAGGACAGGTCATAATTCAGCACGGTCGCAGGAAACCTTGAAGACTAACTGCTGAGTGGTGTGTCCTCGAAGCTACTGACCTCTGTGGTGCTGGGAATGAAACAGTGGGTGACTGGTGGCTGGATGAAGTAAGCAGTCCTTTCTGACCACCATACCTGGCCACCAGCTCACCTCATGCTACATCAGGAGCACCAGAAGGATTGAGAATGGATGGCTATAAAAAAGAAACAGCCATAGAATAACTTTAAAAAGTTTATAGAGCACCTGTAAAATGACCCCTGAGGCTTGATGAAAAAGCTGCTTTATATTTAAAGCTCAGATTCCAGAGAACTGGCAGACTCTCTCTGCAGAGTGGCCACCTTCACACTCTCAAATCCAGGCAGTGCAACAGTGGCTAACACCTTTCACTCAACATTTCCTACAGAGCCTATAAATTGAAGGACGCAAACAAACAAAGCAAAACACCTTGCAACATCATATTTGACTCTTAGTTCCTCAGCGTAAACCCTCCAGTCAAGTCCTTTAACGGGCACACTAGCTTTTAAAAAAATATTCCCAGTACTTTTATTAGAAAATCTGAAACCTGCAAACTGAAAAGTGTTCATCAATTAAAATGTGGATTTAAATTTGCTATATTCACATTTTCGAAAACTATTCAGGGGTAAAAGGGAAGGAACTTTCTGAATATGCAACAGCATGAATGAATTTCAAAATAATAATGTTGCATGAAAGAAATGAGAAAAAAAGGGTACAAACTTGATAAATCCATTTATAGAAATTCTAGAAAGTGTAAATTAATCTATGGTAACAAGAGATCAGTACTTGTTAGTCAGATGGGAAAGATCACAAAAGGGCAGGAGGAAGCCATTGGATTCATGGATCATTAGGTACATGTTTTACTCCACTAAAATAATCAGGCCTGGCTATGTCAGTTCTGATGTTCTCATTCTATTTGGGTAGTGAGGGCTGTTTGTGATTTTCTAGACAAGGTCTCAATCTATAACCCCAGCTGGCCTGCATCTTGCTGTAAGCTGAATTCAGGCTGCCCCAGAATGTTCACAATCCTCTTGTGTCCATCTACAAAGTGTTGGAATGGAAAGTATGCACCATTATGTCTGCTCTATTCTATTTTTTTTGTATTACTGATGCTTAACACCTTTTTTTGTGGCCAGCACTAAACAATCCATTTTATATTTCACATTTGGCATTTTGCCATCTGAAATACCATCTCTATTTTACTGGAGAAAGGAAATACAAAGAAATAAGACAAAGTGGCTAAGTAGGTCAATTAGTCTTAAAAAGGAACTAAGTACCAGGTGCTTTGTCACACCCAGACAATCAATGAGAGTGAGCCCAGGTCTGTTGGACTTAAAAACCTTATTAAAAGTCTTGTTCACTAAGCTATGCATACAAATATATTGCCTTTTTTAACATTTTGTTTGAACTTTTGAAAATTTCATACATTTTTGTCGTACTTAGACTTCCTACCCACCCCAATCCCTTACCTACATCCCAAACTACCCTGACTTGATTTCATGTACTCTGTTATTAACACCACACACACACACACACACACACACACACACACACACACACACAAAGACCAGTGCCAGAGGGATTAAACACCAGTTCTCAATCTATCTTACAGAGTTGTAAACGCATGATATTGACACAAAAACAACTTGTAGATCAGTGAAACAAAAGAGAAGATCCAAGTGACAGTGCATGCAATGACAGCAGCCTGATATTTGACAAAGGTGCCAACAACACACCCTGGATGAAAGGCAGCATCTGCAACAAATGGTGCTGGCAAATTTGATCTCTACCTGTAGAAAAACGAAATTAGATCGACACCTGTCAGTCAGAACAAAAGTCAACTCCAAATGGATCAAAGATCTCAATGTAAAACTTATTTTCTTTCCTTCTCTCTCTCTTTTTTGAGGCTATCATGAATGAAAGATTTTCGTTGATTTCTTTCTCAGTATGTTTATTGTTGGTATATAGAAAGACTTCTAATTTTTGTTTGTTAATTTATATTGTACTACTTTACTAAATGTAGTTATCAGCTCTAGAGTATTCTGGTATAGACGTTAGGGTCTTTTATGTGTAGAATTACATCATCATAAAAAAAGGACACTTTGAAGTCTTCCTTTCCTGTTTCTACCTCCTTTATCACCTCCAGTTTTCTTAACTCTAAGACTTCAAGTATTATATTGAAGAGTAATGGAGAGAGGGGACAACCTTGATTTGTTCCTGATTATAATTAGACTTCTTTGAGTTTTTCTCCATTTAATATGATTTTAGCTCTGGAATTATTACATATTTCCTTTTTTAATTTTGAGATGTTTCCTATATCCTAGATTCGCTACAAGTTATATCATAAATGGATGTTGGATTTTTTTTTCAAAAGCCTTTTCTGTATGTAATAAGATTTCTGTTCTTGAGTCTCTGTCTCTCTCTCTTTCTTTCTCTCCATATGTGTGTGTGTGTGTGTGTGTGTGTGTGTGTATGATGAATTACATTAATTGATTTATGTATGTTAAGCCATCCCTGCATCTCTGGGTTGAAGCCAACTTGATCATGGTGGATAATCTTTTTGTGTGCCCTTAAATTTGGTTTGCAAGTATTTTACAAAGAAGTTCTGCACTTATGTTTATCAGAAAGATTGTACTATAATTTTATTTTTTGTTGATTGTCTGGTTTTGGTATCAGAGAGATACTAGCTCTGTAGAAAGAATTTGGGAATAATCCTTTTTTATTTTACAAAATAGTTTAGCAGTATTCATGTTAGCTCTTTTTTAAGATTTTGTAGAGTTCTGCATTGAATCTATGTGATCCTACATTATTTTCGGTCAGAGTTTCTCTCTCTCTTTTTTTTTACAACCATGCTTTGGCTTTAATTTAATATCTCTTTAATTTTTTTATTGAACTTTTGTACATTTCATACAGCAGTTCTTAATCATATGAAGGTCCCTTCCCTAATCCAGGCCCAAACACACACCTCCCCCAACTGGAACTCGTGCATTCAGCCATACATACCAAGTCCTATCTAATCAAGCATTTGTACCCAGATATCCTTTGGTGCAAGTTCATCCACAGGAGTCTAGTCAGCATATCTAGAGTATCTTAAGTAAAGTCTATTTTCCTCACTCACAATCAGTTTCCAACAGTTGCTGGACTAAGAATGAATGGCGATTATTACAGAATTCCACAGCTGGTCAAATACAAGAGAGTAAGTTTCTGTGAGATGCCTAGCCCTAAGTGACACATCTATAATGAAAGCTGTATGACTAAGGCTCAGGGAACTTAGAGGAACGGGGGCAGAGAGAACATTAATGCATCTCTCAAATCTCATTAGCGAAGCTGCCTCATGCAAAAGATGATGAACGCGGACAGAGACAGCCACAACTGGACAAAATGTAGAGAATAAGAGACTGCAGTATGTGTGTCTCTGGATAGACCTCCGATAGTAAACCTCTGCCACCCACGACTCAGGGATGACTGTGGAAGAGGGGTGGGAAAACTGTAAGAGTCAGGAGTGGTGGATGACCACAAGGAAGCAGAATTTTCCAGGAAGCTGTGCACTTGTTCATTTGAGAACAATGGTGATAGCATACACAAGAAACACGCAAATTTAAAGACAGAAAACAAGCATAGAAGTTGGGAAATGGGTAAGAAACTCCAACCTTAGCTGAGGAACTACTGACAACGCATCACTCCTGGGACAGAGCTGATCTTCTTTAAGGGAGTGATGATACACAGCTTGACAAGTCTCCAGTGGATGAATTCATACCACGAAATATCTGTGGGCACAAACTTGACTTGATAGATCTGACATATATGACAGAATGCATGAATACTGGCAATGGGCCTATTATCAGGGTATAGGTAGGGAAATGGTCTAAATGTGATTAAGATTGTTGTATAAAATGCACAAAACTTCAATAAAATTAGAAAAATACTAATAAACATTTAGTATCTAGCATCCAAAGGAATTTAAAAAAATAGCAAAAACTGTTTTTCAATAAGCTATTATCATAAAATATTTTATTATAAAATACAACAAATATTTATTATCATAGAACACATTTTAGAAAATGTAAACAAAATAAAATAATATAAAAATTATAGAATTGTTAAGTGACCATAATTCTAGACATCTACATTTTTTCTGTATTTAGGACAATGTCTTCCTATGATTGTCCTAGAATTTGTTTTGTCATACAGATTGACTTGAAACTTAGAGCACTCTTTTGGGTCTCTCTGCCTCTCAAATGCAAAGCCTACAATGCAGGCATCTATTTTATCCTGTGACTGTATCACTGTTTATATAACAGTCAGTACCTCATGTTTGTCTCTGTTATTAATGATATATGAAGAACAGATTGGTTTGTTGATTTTTACATCATCTGCTTCATACATTTCTAATAGGATTTCTCTGGGAAAAGGCTCATATTTTGGACTAAAGCAGCCAATGCTTATTGTAGAAAGCATTTAAAATTAGTTTGTCTGAGGCAATGCCCATTCTCTCACAGTCTGAATAACACCGAAGTTCTCAAATGTTTCCTACTTCTTAATTGTATAGGCAAAACTGGCTTTTTGTCCTTAAGGCTTGAGTTTTTTTAAAGCAGGTACTTTGTGTTGTTGATTTTTATTTCTTTTTGTGACCTAAACATTTTTTTGCCTCTTTTAAATTTTGAATGTTCATTTGTGTGTGTGTGTGTGTGTTTATGTTTGTTTGTGTGCAGGTGTGTGGGCACCAATGCCCATGCATATGGAGGTCAGAGAACAACCAAGGTGCCACACTCATGAATGCCGTCTACCACATTTAAGACAGGATCCCTCTGGCCTGAAATTCAGCAGTTATGCCATGTTGCCTAGTCTGTGGGTCCCAGGGATGTGCCTATCTATATCTCCTCAGCACTGCTGAAAAGTTCTTGCCACCATTCCCATAGTTTGAACTTCTTTGGAGTTCTGAAATGACAGTTTCATTTTTGTGTGGATTCATCTCCTCGGTGTTGAGGATTGAGCTGAATATATAGATTGTTGTAGCTAGGATGGCCATTTTTCAGACTGTTATTCTTATCAGTCTATGAGCAGATGAGGTCTTCTCATCCTCTTATATTGTCTTCAACTTCTTCAACATCTTAAAAGATTTTACTATGCTAGTCTTTCTCTTTCTTGATTAATGTCATTCCAAGTCAGTTTTGATGGCAATGTGAATGGTTCTGGTCTTCTGATTTGTTTCTCAGTATGTTTTGTTTGTATATAGAAAGCCTACTGATTTGTGCAGAATAATTTTTTATCCTTCTACTTTGCTGAATGTGTTTATCAACTCTAGGGGTTTTCTGGTGGAGGTTTTAAGGTATTTATTCATAGGATCATATTATCTGAAATGGGAGTATTTTCCCTCTTCATTTCCAATTTTTTTTCTTTTCATCCCCTTGTTTTGTTTTTTTTTGTTGTTTTGTTTTGTTTTTTTTGTTTTTTTGTTTTTTTTTAGCTAAGACTTCAAGCACTATATTTTGTTGGAATGAAGAGAGTTGCTATCCTTGCCTTCTTGATTTTAGTGAAAATGCTTTGCATTTCCCCCATTTACTATGATGTTGGCTGTGACTTGTTGTGTGTTTCCTTTGTGATGTTGAGACATGTCCCCTGTACCCTATAGTCTCCAGGACTTCTGTCTTGAATGGATGTTTCTTGCTGGTTTACCTAAGTTAAACCATCCTTGAATCTGTGAGAAGATGCTGACTTGAGCATAGAGGATAATTAATGATGTGTTCTTGAAACCATTTTGCAAGTATTTTATTTTTACATCTATGTTAATCAGAGATTGACCTATAATTTTTTGTTGGATCTTTGTCATATTTTGTTATCAGGCTTATATCAGCTGCCTTAAAGGTTTTCTATGTCCGTTCCTTTTATATTTTATAAATTATTTGAGGAGTATAGATGTTACTTCTTTGATGGAATGGTATAATTCTGTTTTGAATTTGACTGGCCCTAGGCTGCTTTTATTTTAGTTGAGAGATGTTTAGTTGCTTCTTCTATATCATTGATTGCTATAGGTATATTTAACTTATTTACTTTTAAATTTAACTTTGTTATGTCATATATATACATAGCTAGATAGATTGATAGATAGACAGATAGATAGATAAACACATAAATAGATAGATAGATTCATTGATGGGTACCTATCCATTTCTTTTACAATTTTTTCCAGTGGAATAAAGATTGTTAAAATAGGTCCTTGTGATTCTCTGAATTTACTCGGTGTCTTTTGGAATGCTTCCATTTTCATCGATGGTTTTACCAATTTGGGTTCTCTCTTTTTCTTTTGGTTAATTTGACTGAAATTTTGCCAGTCTTTTCCAAGAATGAACCCTTTGATTGTCATTTTTTGTATTCTGTATTTCATTTCTGTTTCATTAATTTCAGCTCTTACTTTGATTATCTCCTCCCATCTACTGTTTTGGGATGTTGTTTTTCCTTGTTTTACCAAGGACTTCAGGTTCATTATTATATTATTAATAGGAAATCTCCCAAATATTTTCATGCTGGCATTTAGTACTACAACTATGTGTCCCATAGACTTTGGTATGTTGTATTTGCATATTCATTGAATTCTGGTAATTTTTACATTTCCTTATTCATTTTTCTTTTGATCCAGTTTTTCATTCAGTTATGTTCT
The DNA here is from genome assembly GCA_035773235.1 of Eospalax fontanierii. Lineage (NCBI taxonomy): Eukaryota > Metazoa > Chordata > Mammalia > Rodentia > Spalacidae > Eospalax > Eospalax fontanierii. The sequence goes on along the minus strand of CM069535.1, from coordinate 67,605,119 downwards.
GTTTTGTTTCTATGAGTTTGTGTAACTTCTGTAGTTTCTATTGCTGTTAATATCCAGATTTGTTCCTTTGGGCTTAGATAGAATAATTGATGTTATTTCAATTTCCCTATATTTAAACAAATTATAGAGTTTCTTTGTATTCAATATATGTGATTAATTTTAGAGAAAGCTCCTTGAGCTGCTGAGAAGAAAGTGTAGTGTTTGGGTGGAATCTACTGTAGAAGAGTATTCGATCCATCTGATTTATGATGTCATTTAATGCCAGTTTTTTGTTTAGTTTTTGTCTATAGTACCTATCTATTGGTAAGAATGGGGTATTGAAATCATTCACTATCTCTGTGGTATGGATAATCTTTCTTAGATCTTATTTTATTTCTTTTTTGAAACTAGTTAGTTTTGTGTTTGGGGCATAATTCTTAAGAAATGTAATATCCTCTTGTTGGATATTTCCTTTTAAAAGCATGAAATGTCTTTCCTTATCTTTTCTGACTAATTTAAGTTTGGACTAAATTTTTTCAGATATTAAAATAGCTACATTCACTAGTTCCTTTAGTTACATTTTCATGGAAAAGCTTTTTCCAACATTTTATCCTGAAACGATATCTATAGTTGATGGTAATGTGTGTTTCTTGGAGACAGTAAAAAGATGGATCATGTTCTCTAGTCCAATATGTTAGTCTCTGTTTCTTGAGAAATCAAGACCATAAATATTGAGAGTTTTCATTGAGCCATACCTATTAATGCCTCTTCTTTTCTTAAGGTGGAATTATTTTGCAGAGTTCTCTTTACTGACTGTTCTGGAATTTCTCACTTATTCCATATGCTCACTTAGGCGAGTTTAACCTTCTCTGCAGGCTGAAGTACTCCCTGCAGTACCTTCTGTAGAGTTGGACATAAATTTATTAAATCTGTTTTAATCATGGAAAGTTTGGTCTTCCTCCTTTGGTCATGAGTGGGAGCTTTCTGGTGTAATAATCTGTGCCAACATCTGTGATTGTTCAGAACTTGTAGAACATCAGTCCAGGATCTTCTGACTTTGAGAGCCTCCATTGATAATCCTGTTGTAATTCTGATGAGTCTGCCTATCTATTTGACTTGGTTTTCCTCTTTTGCAGCTTTCAATATCCTGTCTTTGTTCAGTATGTTTAGTATTTTTACCATTATTTAAAGTTGGATGTTTCTTTTCTGGTCCTATTTGGTTTTCTGTATGACTCTTGCATCTTAATACATATCTTTTTTCTTAGATTTGGAAATTTTTCTTCTACGATTCTATTGAAAATAGTTTCTGTGACTTTGACCTTGTTTCTTTTCTTTTTTCTATACCTATGATTTACATTCAATTTTGTTTGGTGTTTCAGAGTTTCTGCACCTTTTATGCCTTAGTTTCATTTTTATGTTTTTTAGACTTATTTAACATTTTCTTGACAGTGATTTATTTCTTCCACTTTGTCTTCAAGCCTTGATATTCTCTTTTCCATTTGATTTACTACATTTATGCCAGTTTCAACTAGGTTTTTGTTTCACTGATTGAATTTTTCCATTCAAAGTTTATTTCTTTGACTTTTCTTCAGAAATTCTCTTTACTAAATTGTATTTTTAGATATTGAATTTTTTCTTCATTTCATTCAACTGTGTGTTTTTCTCTGGAATTTCTGCAGGTTCTCTTTGAGCCCTCTGAACTTATTTATAATTCCTATTTTAAGATCATTGTCTTGTGCATCAACCACATTTCTTTGCTTTGGAAACATTTCATTTGAGATACTAATTTCTGGAAGAAATTAGTCTTGGTTATTCATTTCTTTCTCGTGTTTTTGTGATGGTACCTAGGCACCTGGACTTAGGTAACTGGCAGTATTTCCTGGTATGGATATCTGCTGTCATTGTAGGTGACTCAATGTTTGTTATTACTCCAACTTTTCAGGTTGTGGACTGTAATTAGGATTTGCTTAGGGAAAATCTGTTTTGATCTGTAGTTGGGGTGTCAGAAGTCATTCATGTTCAGTTAGGGAACCCAGTAGCATACATTCTATAGCATTAGAAAATTCTTGTTACAAACCTTCAGAAATGTGTGAAAGGCTTATGGGATACCACTGGTGATCCTTCAGTGACAGGGTCAATGAGTGGACAGTGCCCCTGAAGGAGAGGCACAGAAAGACACACCATCCTTGGGTAGTGGTCGGTAGGTAGGAGGACAGGTTATGGATTCCTACTGGGGTCAGGGGTGCAGGATGCCACAGAGATCCCAAGGGACATCATTAGGGTGGATCGAAGAATAGGCTCTGGGGATCTCTCTCTGGGGTGGAGTCATAAGATATTACTACCATGTATCTTTTTAAAAGAATGTAAGTCAATTGTATTTATACTGAAAATAATCAAAGGTAGTTAGATGAATGCTAAAAATAAGTTTAATAATGTTTTACCATTCTAATTTGTACAGTGTTTGTGCATTAATTCAGAACATTAACTTTTCTCTGGGAAAGTATGCATCCTTCTCAGTATTTTCATATCAACAGTATCCTTGCTTCTGATATAAAATAAAACGAAAAGCTAAAATACAATGTTTGACAAAATAAAAAATTATGTTTCTTTATCTTTTACAGAGAAAAATGAAATCACATCAATATATAATTTTCAAAATAATTTTGTCATTCCAAATATTAATACAGATTGCCAAATCAATTAACACTATCACACATAAGACTTAAAATATACCAAATGGTTTATTAGCCCCTTATACCATATGGAAGTGGTATTTTTTTTTGGAGGCTTGGCCTTCAGTCTGAGTTGCTTCTCCTACAGGATCTACTGCTGGCTGATTTCCAGCCACACTGCTTAAAATAATAGCTATATTTTCTATTGACAGCAGCTATCTTCAAAACGTCAAATCCACTAATTTGTGAGCAAAATATTCTAGCAGGTGCAATAATGACAGCCAAGACTAAAATGAAATACTCGATAACTAATAAGACCCTGTCCTTTGAGAATATCTATGAAATGTTTGTCATTCTCTGAGTTCAGGTGAAGGTCAGGAAAATGTATTTATGTAGGGTCAAAGGGGATGAGAGAAGATATCTTGATGTTTCTGGAAGTGGTCCAAAAAGATAAAAGCAAAATAATTACAGAATTTTATCTAAGGTGAAAGTTAGCTGTATTTTACTTTTTAGAGTAGAAGTTTCACAACACAGGTGAAGGAAAGATAGCTGACTGAAAATGGTCTCACCTGTTTCAATTTTATCTAGGCAACATTTACCCTGAAACCTTCAGAAACCCTCAGCTGGAGAAGGCTCTCAGTTTAATGCATAGAAAGTCTAACCCTCCTGACACATTGTCTTCATGCATGTTCTCAAACAATCTTGTGATAACAAAGTGAATTTGTCAGCACTCACTTAGTTGTATGTAATTTAGTTCCTACATATTCTAGTAAGTGGATTTAGCCAGTATGGCCAAGACTGATCAAGCAAGAAATAATATTAAAGTCCATCACTATGTGATAAATTCCTGTATTCATTGGTGCATCTTTAATAATTAAATCCGCACACCATTAAAATATATGTGACAACTGCAATTTAACATTTGTGGAGTTTTTATTTTTTATATTTTAGTAACGTTCAAATACAAATCCATAGTTCAGATTCTGCCATCATCCTGGTACGGGAACCAAATACTTAGTTATTGCACTTGAGACCAGACTTCAGGTACTGAAATGCTCTCTCTTCCTGGGAGAGCAGACAGAAAAACATCAAAAACATTCCAAAAAGACAAAACCAAAAATAGAAAACAAATCCAATCTAAGTAGCCTAGTGTCGCTTTACAGAAAATTTTTTCATTCCTGATACACATACACGTGCTGGGGGACCAAGTCACAGGTCCTTCCTTTGCTGCCAGAGAAGCCCAAGTGGTGATTTGGGTGTATATGGAGACTCCTAGGAAACAAGACATAATCAGTTCATACTTTGCATCTTTGTCCTGGTCCCACCCTATGTCTTCCACAACTCAATTCTGAAAACTAGGAAGCAGCCTAGAAGTTGATTTGTGTTCATCAGATTCTGACTGACTATTACACAGAAGGAACTGCTCTGCTTCTACCAATACAACCCATAAAGCTTGCACTCCAAAGGTAAAATGAAGAGAACACATTTATATATGTACATACATATGGATGAATAATGTTCATGTGGCAGAGATAAAGTAATGAACGTGGACAGGTGATGCTATGCAATCTGATCTCTATCTCTTTTAGCCTACAGACAAATATGCTTCATAAAGTTTAGGACTTTGTCATGACCAATTTGGGTTTATAGGAATGCAAGACTGCTATTCCACTTGGAAATAAATCAGGGTCAATGTATAAATAAATTTTTAAAAATTTCCTCTTGATAGATGTGAACAGAAGTGTTTAACAATGCTCAACACTCATTTGTGGGAATTATTCATCAATATAGAGGCAGTTGTGATTTCTTTAATGTGACAAAATATATTTGTGTAAGACAACCATAACATGAAATATTAAGTGGCTCCTCTGAGGAGTATTATCTTCTTACAGTCTACTAAGCATCAGACTCAAAGTCCAGGCTATGATAACACATGATAAAATAGGGACTTAAAAGTTGAAAATAAAGGTTAGAACCATCTATAAACAGAAAATACACACATAATTCTATGCCCCCAAACATACACGGAATAAGTATAAAAATTCAGCAATCTAATAGTATGAAAATCAAGTAAAATTGATTTCATTTCTATATTGTTGAGAACAAATGCAAATAAAAATTTAATTTAAAATTTAAAATTATCCAAAAACCATAAAATAGTTATCATTAAGAAATATGCGAAACCTTGTGCATTGAGTAGAAAGCAGATTATTAGGAAATTGAACACTACTTTATTCTATATGAAGGCTAGGTAGATTTCTCTATAAATTGGTGTAGAGATTCAATATGAATTGATATTGATATTCAATGATATCAATGTCAATTCATTAGCTGTTTCAAGATGTTTTCAAATATTACAAAATACACCTGTTAGTGCAGAGTAGTTACATAATCCACATAATCATAAAATTCAAGAACAATGTTAGAGAAATTACAGTACCTGATTTCAAGTCATCCTAAAATCTATGCTGTGCCTATTAGTTTTATGTCAACTTGACTCAAACTGAAGTCACTAGGGAAGAGGATTTCAACCAAGGAATTTCCTGGTGTGACCTCTGGGCATGAGGCGTTTGCTTAGTTGTTGATTGACATAGGAAGGCTGAGCCCTCTGTGGTTGGTGCCATCCCAGGGTAGCTAGGTCTAGGGTGTTTACGAAAGATAGCTGAGGGGGCTGGAAAGATGGCTTAATAGTTAAGGGAACTGGCTTATAATGGTCCTCTTGTAGAGGACCCAGGTTTTGTTTCCATCACCTACAAGTATCAAACAACCATCCATCTGTAACTGCAGTTCCAGGGTTTCTGATGCCCTTTTCTGGCCTATGACATCATTGCATGAATGTGGTACATTCATACGTTAAGGAAACACACTTATAAATATAAAAATGAAAAAAGCAATAAAATAAATATAATGAAACTGAGCAAGCTAGGGAGAGCAAGCCGTTAAGCACTAATCCTCTGTGGTCTGTACTGCAGTTCCTACCTCCAAGTACCAGTGCAAAGCACCAAGCACTTCTATAATCCTTCCCAAACAACATGGTTAGGTCTATCGTAATAATATCCCACTCTCTGGAACCAACTTTTGTCCTAGTTTGGTTTTCTGTTGCTATGAGAAGCACCATGACTGAAAGCAACTTGGAGAAGAAGGAATTTAATTTACCCCTACTGTTCAAAGTGAAAGTCCCGCACTGATGGACATCAAGATGGGAACTCTAAGCAGGAGGAACTGGAGGCAGAAACTGAAGTATACCCCAGCACCACTGAGGTGAAACTTTTCTTTTACTGGGTATTTATACTGGTTTGCTATGACTAAGCTGTGGTTGACGAAAGCCCGGCATCTCTGGTGAAAATTTCTGGGAAGAATTCCCTCAGAGACAGCCTACATAAGCTCTGATCCATTGGGGGCCAAGCCTGCATCTCAAGCTGATAGCCAAACTAAGTAATGTGCAAAAGTCTCTCAGCTGGCACTAATTTTATAGGCACAAAGGGACCACGGAGAGCAACTGAGGCTTGACACCATTTGGCAAGGTTGAAATTGCTGTAGAAAGGCCAGGAGGATATTGATAAAGCTGCAGGCTCAGCTGCAGTGGAAAACCCAGCACATTGGAGATTCTAGGATGACGGAGCAACCACCAAAGGCAGGAGAAGGTGTGAAGTAAAGCCAACTTGAGCCCAGCATAGATGGGTGTGTGTGTTGCTAATGCATTGGCCACTGCTCAATTCCTTTGAAACCAGAAGATTATGATTGAGTCCCAGATACCTGACCTCAATTTTGGTTTTGCTGGACTTTGGTTTTGATGAAGTTTTCCCATTTCTTCCCTTTTGAAAATTTTTTTTCTTTTACTTTATAACAGCCCTTAGTTTAAAAAGAAAACTTTAGATTTAAAAGCAAATATTGAAGTTTATTCAAGGGTATGAAGTTATAAAGATGGTGGGACTTTTAAAACTATACTGTATGTTAAATTAATGTGAAGTCTGATGTTATGAATTAAAGTGATGTATTTGTTTTAAGTTGACAAATGTTCTATTGTGCTGGTTGGTTTTGTCAGTTTCACATAAACTAGTGTTGTCTGGGAAGAGGGAATCACACTTGAGGAAATTCCTCCATTGACCTGGCCTGTGGCCATGTCTGTGAGGCATTTTCTTAGTTGCTGATTGTTGTAAGAAGCATTCCTCCATGGTCTCTGCTTCAGTTCTTGCCTCCAGGTTTGTTTCCTGAGATCCTGACTGATCTCTTAAAGACAGACTGTGCACTGGAAGTATAAAATGAAATAAACCTATGTGTTCGTAAGTTGTTTTTGGCCTGTGTTTGATCATAGCAATAGTAAGTAACTAGGACATAAGGTAATGCAGAGAAGCACTTTTGGCAAGGAGTTGATAAATAGATTAATCCAATAGTGTTTATATGGATACTTACTTGATCAGATTTGGGCTTGGCCACCAAGTCAGTTCATTTTAGAAACAAATACTTTAGCATACGTTTCTTGGAGAAATAAGTGATGAAAAACTGTACTTTACTTTCTTACGTTATACTATAGCATATCATGCCATACAACTTAATACCACAGCAAAACATACTGCACCATACCATACCATACCATACCATACGACGCCACAACATAGCACACCATAGAACACCATACCAAACCAAAAGAATTATTATTTAAGGAAGATAAATTGAATTGTAAGTTCAAGAATTGTTCATGATGTCATGATAGAAATCAGAATTTTGTTTTTTTATGGGTGGTGCAGTTTGGAAACGGGAAAAGATGATCTTTAATCGTGCTGGAACACTCTGGATCCTAAACAGTAACAGAAGTACATAGCTTGTTCAAAAGCGACCATAAATGCACATAAAAATTCTTGACAATTTTATGCATATATAAAATTAATATTGGTTATTTTCACCATCTACTACGCTTTCTTATATACCCTCTGAGTTCCTTCTTCCCCACAAAGTTCATTTTCAAGAACTCAGCTTTGCTTGGTTTGTAAATTTTATGTTGACAAAGCTCAACTGAAAAAGAAGGTACTAACTACCTATTTTCATTTCATGATACTTGAGGAGGCAACAACAGCATATTCATAGTATATGCAAAGCAGGTTTTGCAATTTAAAAAAGTATTTTTTGATTTAGTGTAAATGTATACCTCAGTTACATTTAGTCATTGAAAATAGAAAAGACAAAACAAAAAACAAAACAAAAACTGGGAGAGAGGCACTGGAGAAATGGCTTAGTAGTTAAGAGCACTTGCTATTTATTCTTGATGACTGGAATTCCAACTCCAGTGTCAAAGCTGGATGGTTAACAAACACCCCAGCTCCAAAGAATTTGACGCCCTCTTCTGGCTTTTTCATACATCTGCACAAATATAATATTCATACGTAGGCATACACATAAAATATAAATTCTTTGTAATTATTTATTTTTATTTAATGTGTATGTGTGTTACTTCTGCATGTATGTAAGGGCGCCCATGTCATGCGATGCCCACAGAGAACAGAAGAGGGCAGGTTCCCTGGGACTGAAGTTACAGATTCTTGTTAGCTGCCATATGAGTGCTGGGATTCCAACCTGGGATGTCTGCAAGAACAGCCAGTGCTCTTAGGCACTGAACCATCTCTTCAACCCCCCAAATACATTATTTTTTTAAAAACATTTACTTATAATTTTTGTTTAATTTTATGTGTATGAGTGTATTGCCTGAATGTATGTAAATGCACTCATATTGTGCAATGCCCATGGAGGTCAGAACAAGATGTCCGATACCCCAGAACTGGAGTTACTGGGGGTTGTTATCAGCCATGTGGGTGCTGGGAACTGAACCTGGGTCCTCTGTAAGAGCAGCCTGTGCTCTTAACCTCTTCACTACTGAGCCATTTTTCCTACACCAAAATAAATTCTTGAACATTCTTAAACTGAAGAATTAAAAAAAAAATGAAAGAAAATATTTAAAATTAAAAATAACTGCAGTTATGTCAATCTGGCACTAAAACATCCAAATATAAGTGAAAAACTCAAAGAAACGGATGTTTTCCTACAGACAAATATTCTCATGTTTTCAACTCTAAAGACAGAAGTTTGTGTATACAGCTGAGTTTTGTTGAAATAACTCTAACCACATAGACAAAGATGAAAGGGATGAAAGGAGGTGCCATTGATAAAGTTACAATTAAACACTGATCAAATCAATCTTGGGGAAACATCTTGTAGGCCTAAGTAATCAATCAAGAATCTTTTCATGAATTGGAATGGAAATGGATCCTGTCCCTGTCGGCAGTTGTTACTTTTTGTTTCCAATTTATTCTAAGTTATACATTTCTGAAGCAAGTGCTACTCTATTTGGAAGAAATACACTCATTTTTTAAATCTTTCTAGACAGAAGACATAAAAGGCACATATCAGATTGTGGAAAAATGGTGCTTCCGTGTTTATTTTCTTACTCTATAAGAAGGCCAGTTCTGAACCCCCGACTTTGGGAACTGTGAGATCAACAGCCTATTGCGGAAGCCGAGGCTGTAACCCACCTTTCGTTCTGTGCGTTCACGTGGTATACAAGTCTGGCTTTGTTGGTTAACATATAACTATGTCTTAGAGGAGTGCCTCTGTTTTTAGCTATGATGTTTCACTTATTTCCTATCTCTTATTTTATGTTTTGGATAAATACGCCGTGTTGCACAAATCTTCTCCATTCAGATGGAGTCTTTGCGTCTTGCTTTTCTGATTATCCTAATCTCTATTTTGAGACATAAAACAGAGCATTTCATTGTTATTTTTGAACTCTGTGCACATTTGGAATCCTTTTGATGTTCAGAGTAAATAGAGATGGATCCAACAGCTTTATTTTTTAGAGTACAGTTAGCATTATCTTTGGGTAGGGTTTGAAAGGAAGAGTTGACATTAAACAGTTGACATGTTAATATTGTGTTTATGAGATAGACTAAGGGACAAGTTAGTTTGTGCCAAATTCTTAAGTTGCCCTTTTACTAGCTACAAGATTTGGGGGAAAAAAAATCTAAATTTCTTGTGAAACTTTTTCTTCATCTTTATATTCAAATCTTTAATCTTATCTATTTCATAGTTTAAGTTTGCAAAAGAAACACTAATGTATTTCAGATTAAAGAGGAATAAAATAGACCATAAAACCATTATAGTAATTAAAGCCTAAAATCAGATCACATGGGGCTAGTCAGATTGTTTAGCAGGTAAAGGTATTAGGGCCAAGCCTGATAATCTGAATTTATCTCTCAGTTTACAAGGTAAAAAGAAAAAACCTTTACTTTTGTGTGTTTTCCTCTGAGTTCCACACATTCGCTAGGGCATGCATATATCACTATAATACACACACACACACACACACACACACACACACGCACACACATATAAATAAAGAAATAAGTAAATGTCATATGTAATACTTTAAAATATAGCGTAAATGTATATAGATTAGGAACAATTGCATGTGGTTGCAACTTGTATAATCAGTTCATGTTTTACTTTCTGGGTCATGAGTTTTAACTATTTATATTTGTCTTATTATAAATCACAGGTCTTCAAAGTATCCCTCCTTACTAAGCTGCATCCTCACTGATGAGTCTGTGGACACAGTGAACAATACCATTAAGTAGGTTTTGGTAATCTGTACTGCCACGCTCCCCTGTGTGGTCCTAGAATATAGGGAGAACATTTTCAGAGCAGCTGTGAAAACAGTCTGCCTTCTTTATAGTCAGATATCCATGTGGGCTCATGGAAAATGGAGGAAATAAAATCCCAGAAATGTAATGGTAGTAGAATGCACTAGATATATATTTCCTTTAATCTACTAAGGAAACCCACCTTACATGATTCTTTCTTTTTTCCAAGAATATATTTAATATATCACGATTTTTATGGAAACCATATATGCTGAGCACCATGTTTCAGCATCCAAATGTGTTCATTCTGTGGCTTATTACATGGGGACACAGCCCTGTAACTTCAGAAAGTGAGGCGATAACTCCACTGTGTAAGAACACTCAATTATGAGACAATGTTCTGAAGCTTGACTGTACATAGAAAGCATTAGGGAAGACTCTGGCCTTTTATTTTTGTCAGATATCCTGTCTTTATTAATCTCTTCACTCTTTAAGCTAAGAGAATGCATTGATTTTGGAATGCACTTGATTTTTGAAATAAGCTAAAAATTAATGTTTCCCTCAGCAAAGTGTTTAGGCAGACTTCAGTGGGGAGGAGGGGAGAAGCAAATTAAAAAACAAACATTGCATATGCATTTTGCTCTAATTATTGTAAGGAATTGATAAAATTGTAGTATGTACTGTATTTATATTTAGGATGAGAGATAGCAAATCAAGTTAGTTTGGGAAAAATTTATGAGGGACATAAATTTAAAAATTAATAATTGTGAAAATGTTTAAAGTTAAATATACCTTTTCTAAATAAATGCAAAATAAATGTAATTTTAGGTATATATGTTATATGGCCTCAAATTTAAATTCAGACACTTTTTTGTGCTAATAAAAATTATTAGAAACACATTGCTTAAGACTTCAAGTTTTCTTGCACAGAAAGTAATATATTGATAATTTACATGTCTCTTTATAATATTTTTATTAAATACCAGCAATTTTTAGAAATTATAAAGACACTATAATATACTGAATCATAGTACATCTTAAAAGAGTCAGGTTATTGTGAACACATACTTCTAGAAAAAAAATGCTCTGGTGTGTGCATTGCTTTGGTTCTGCCTAGATGCTTTGCTAGTGGCAAACTTCAGGTTGGTTTATATAGTTCAAACATGATTAGTCAACGCAGCCATGGGAAGAATCAAAGTCCAATACATAATTCTACAAAGACAGTTTTGGTAGAAATAGGCACTGAAATCAAATAATACTATACATTCTGATGACTAGAGGATAGAGTTTAAGACAAAACTGTGTCCACTATTAATAGAGGCCTAAAAAGTCAACAAACGATTAGAGTCTATGACCTGCACATATGAATGATTAGAGACTAGGACCTCCATAGCTGGAGAGTGAGTGGAAGCTACATCCTCCACACATGGAGCATTAGGGACTATGGCCTCTGCAGCAAAGGCATTAAGACAAAGTTCATTTTAGAGTTTTAGGATTCTTCTCCCTCATTTAGATTTCTTTTGAAACTTATATCTAGTGATTGACACAACAGAAATGAGGACAGTGGAATAAAGGAAGGAATATATTTTATTTTTAATCTACTGCTGTTCTCTTGAGGCAGAGAATATTCCAGTATCTTTGTAAACCCGGATTCGCTAAGAGATTAAAATCTCCTTTAAATTTCTTAGGGTTAAGTAATGTTGAAAAGTTTATCTTAAAATTTGTAGGTTACAAATAAATGGTTGAGTTCTCCTTTGCTAACTTGCATGTTTAAGGCTCCTGACATTTTTGTGTTTCAAGAAAACCAAGCCCTACTTCCGTAAAGTACTCTGTCAGTTCACACAGAATGAAAAAAAGGTGAATACTTTGCATTTTTATGATGGGATAAAGGCTCACTTGACTTTCTTTTCCTTCACCCCTTTCTCTAGCTCTTACACACACTTCCCATCACCCTCTTCTGCAAGAGTCCCTGAGCCTTGGGGGCGGAGGTGCAGGTGTAGGATGATCCTCTTCCCATCAGTGAGATACCGAACTCTTGGGCCTTTACATCCTCCCTGTCACTGGACTGATGCACCAGTTCAGCAATGATCCTTTACTATAAAAACACAGAGAGAAAGAAGCAGGAAGATCTAGAAAAACCTTGACTGCTATAACAACCCAACCCCTTGATGTAAACACAAATACTTGGACTGTACCTTAGTAAGTGTATCACATTCAGTTGTAGTGGCTTCCCACTGGGGCCTGTAATTTCCCAACCACTAGGGGTCAACCTTTCTTACAGTAGCATATGTGGGGTGCCCCCTGGGAAGCAGGCCTTAAATCCAACTGGGAATTTGCTGGTTGTACATATGCTAGATAAACCAGTATTGCACCAGCAGGAACATCTTGCTTGGCATCTGATAGTGGAGTATGTAGGATTCGTCATTTGGCAGAACTTTTCTGGACCATTCTCCCTTACAGATCTGCAAGCCCTGTTAGGATCACACCAAGGGTGGAAGTTTCAGTGGGCTGCTGTGGAGGCAGCCTGTCCACTGCTATTGGTGATGAGCAGAGGCAGTAGCCCAGAAGGAGACTGAAGGTTTAAGAGAAGAATTAGAGCAAGAGAAGAATAGGAAGTCGGCCTCTTCAGTACTAGTCTCTGACCTTTTGGATAAATTAAATAAAAGGGAAAAAGAAATGGAAATTTTAACCTTCTGTTTTTTTATGACTAAGAAGTCTAAAAGAAAAAGAACATATTATATTGATAATGAAAGGTTTATCCTGGAACCCCTCAACCAGGAACCCTGAGAGAAGTTAGATAGTGATGAGGAAGGGGGCAACCCGGGAAAAGCTAAAGGTGCCCCTCAGGGTTGACCTGTAATACAAAGAAAGGAGAAATCCATGCTTCAACGTGCTGATGGAGACTTTAACAAGCAAGAGACTTTGGCAATCAAGGGATACTCAAGACTGGAGCTGCTGGAACTAGTAAGACATTCAAACAAGCAGTGAAGGAGCCCTTCATCCCCTGGTTCCTGAGGATATGGGACATAGGAGCAGATGATATCAGTTTAACCATTGCAAAAATAGAAAAACTGAGCAGTCTAACCACTTATCCTGCCTTGAGATACAGGCTGCATTACCTGAGGTGTACAGGAGGATCGGGCTCTGATGGACTGGCTTGCACGAGCCATTAGAGATACTTGATTAGCACCAGTGGAGGTTCCCATGAAGATCAGGAACTGGAGGACAATAAAAGAGAGAGGACACTACTGAGAGAATGAGGTATAAGGAAAGCAATGTACAGAGCCCCATTCATCAGACCAGATCGACTGTGTTCACTAGAGATTTAATGAAGCACTTGACTAAGCAAGGACCTCAAAACTGGTACAGAGGTTTCACGTCTGTGCTAAGTCCCTTAGTTGGTCAGGATCTTTATAAGGCAGGAGAGGCTTTGACAGATTTAAGTGACTTAGAGTGGCATCTAAGGTATGTCTGTAGAAGAATAGAACAACCTGAAAAATGTATAAAAGAGACAAAACAGAGAAGGAGGTCTGCTTGGGTTACTCAAAGGCAAATGTGGCAAGACTTGTGTCAAGCCCAAGTTCCTAAAGAAAAATTTGACAAAGCTAAATTTTGTGCTATAGAGCTTCTACAAGACTTTAAACCTGAGGAACAGGTCAGAACAGGTTTACAAAAAGTAAAAAGTACCCCAAGGGTAGCTAATAATGCCCCTAAGAGTAAGCAGGGTACATTTTTTCTCCTGTAAATGTTTATTCAAGGGTTAGCGTGAGTTTGCCCAGACAGAGCCTCTCCCAGGAGCCAGGTGGGGTCAGCGGAGAGACAATAGGTGTGGCTAAAGTCAAGAGTCAGAATCAGGTTTTACTTGACCCTGCGGAGGAACAAGTATAACATGGGAAAGAGGGGCCTCATTCCTCCTTGGTCTGCACAGAGCCAGACAGATTAGCCCATATACGTTTACCAAAGATAAGCAAATGCAGGGAGGCTCCACATAAGAACTCCAGGACACTAAATGGATTCATGAAGATAACTGAGGACAGGAAAGAACTAAAGTATACATGCCATGATACACAACATGTATCTGTTGAGAAAACAGTTGACACAGATGGAAAACGTCTTTCCATGCTGTTAGACCTTGTTTATTTTTAATTTATTATATAATGTTAACTTCTGAGTGTTTTACAGAGGTGAAACCCATTTGAAAGACATCAAGTACACCTGAAGAAACAATGATGCAATATAAATTCATACATGTTACGAGGGCCAGGCATAACTGTAAGGCTTTGGGGAGCCTATTTGCATGTGGTTGAACCCACTGGTCAAGCAGGCATGCCACTCCATGCCATGGCCAAGTGGATTGCCATCCTGGGATTTCTCCCCGAGACATCATCTGTGTTGGTGGCTTCACATCTCGGTATTCATTGCTGCGTGCTCGCCCCTCACCCAGCTTCTGTTGCTGTGTCTTTCCCCCTGTCAGCGGGAACATAATTGCTCTTTCCAAACTCATTGTCAGTTTTGTCTCATCCTGCCCAAATATGGCAACTGCCATAAAAATTTCTTTCTGTGAGGCACAAGAGGCATCCAGCCTCACCCTCCTCTCTGGGTTCAGAACAACAAAGTGAACAAGGTATGATTTTGCCAAATTACAGTTTGAGAAACCAGAGTTTATCTGGGCTTACTTACAGAGCAATTAGTGGGAAGTGGAGCTTACAGCAAATTCTATGTTTCCATGGGGACCTGGTGAACCACTGCCAGCTGCTCAAAATGGCAACGGGGTTAATCACCTCCCAGCTTACTCTGCTCACACCCTTAGTCCCTCCTTTCGCATACAACTCTAGCCATTGGTTGACTGGAAGGAGTAGCTGACTCTGCTGGCTTCTTCCTCTGTCAGTCAAATTCATTTATGGTTGAACGTGTGGTCCATTCTGGGATGACATTGGACAGAGGACTGAACCACCCAACAACAGCCAAAGAATTATTAACTGTCCCTGCAGCTTAAGCTCAGTCCAGTACTCACTGCTTGATGTGGACTATTCTAATGGCCAACCTACCCATCTGATCCCTCTGTTCATCCTGTGTACCCTTGTATCACGTGTCTCTATGTGCCTCTGGCAGCCATCCAACTGGGTTCCCTAATATTTTACTAACCACCTTCAGAGACTGTCTTTGCATTTCTATCAGCTCTCTGACTTCGGTGTGGTATCTTTGTACTCTGTAGTCTCTTTACCTTTTTTGTCACCATTCTGAAACATTTCATGTTTGTGTAGTAATAATTATATTCTATATATGTATATAAAATATATAAGCTATATTAAGTTTAATGTGTAATTGACAATAAATATTATCAACAGTATTTGATTTAAACAACCTTTGATTGTCATCCTCTATGCTTCCAGCTACCATGATATCAAAGGAGATGAAGATTGTTTGGTAAATTTCAAACAATGAAATCAAACATTGTATATGAATATATGAATTGTTGTTCTGTACATTCTGACAGTTTTCCCATCTATACATGTATACTCCGACATAACATGCTCACATTTTGCCAAAAGCCTCAAATTTTAAGAAAAATTTGGAAAAGCAGATTTTTAAGCCATTCATTCAGCCCAGGCTGAATCCAAATATATTTAAACACTGTAAGAGAAACAAAATTTCAATTGTGTCAGGGAGTTTGCTTATGCTGAGGAATTACAGATGCAAAAAATGAGAGGGTGCCTGCAGATTTAATTAATCTGAAATGACTTAAAAACTCTTCTTAGTGTTCAATGTGTTGATTTCTGAACAACTGACATCACTGACTCCACTTCAAGGAATTTCCTCAGGTCTCTGTTGCTTCTTAGAAAGTGCCATTGTGTCCTGACTTCAGGACATAATTATGCCTCTGAAAAAGAAATGTAATAAGAATATTCTGGGAAAAATGTGGAGAAAATAAAGCATAGAAGGAGGAAACAATGAGGTAATTTAGGAAATGTATACAGAAGCACAGAAGAAATAAGCTGCAGCTTTCAGGATATATATGGGATATACATGGCTACATCATATATTTGCATTAGAAAAACATATGTATAGTTCTAGCATAATGATGTAACATCTTAGTTAAAAAAAACTAATTTTCCCTTGTATTTTAATATTTTGACCATGATGTAGTAGTTTAATCTTTATAGACTTAAGTTAAACGTACTGTGAAGGGCTTATTCTAATGCTCCTTGTCATCTCTGGTGGACAGTGTAACTCCAGGGCTTCATTGATGTGCTCCTTTGTTCTCTGGCTCCTAGAAAAGTGGTGTCATCAAAGCAGGTCATATACTCAGCATCTCCATAGGAAACTTGGTAAGAACTACATGTAGCCCATGAAGGAAACCACACTTGGATTCTGAAAATGATCACCAAGTGAGAGAAAACCACTCACTGATAACTTCTATACTTCTTCATCTGCATAAAATATATTTTAACCCCTAGAAAACCATACCAAGGCCGTTGGGTGTGCATCTTATGAAGCCACCACTCTGAGAGCTTGTCCAGGGCTTATCACTACCTTTAATCTTTAAAATTTTAGTTATTCTAACAAAAGAAAAGAGTACAGCGAAAAACTGCTTTTGTTTCAGTCTTTGGTTTGGAGTATCAATCATTTTCTTTTGAATAATTTTCCTATATACTTCACACACACATCACACATGCACATGCCCAGGAGCACACTCACTACACACATTCCTATGCACACACATATACTCCTTTACCACACACATATACATGCACATACACATACGCCTTATACATACACATGAACATTACATGTCATCAAATTATTATCTATTTTTACAGAATCTTTGATATCAAAATGATCCCAAATATATTATGCTTTCCTGTAGCACACATTACACTCACCAAAAATACACATCACAAACACACACACACACATACTCAACTACACACACAACACACATTCACTGATATACATTCATGCACATACACCACACACATCACACATAACATATACATACTCACTTACACAGACACCACACACTACCCTTACACACAGACATACACCACACAGAGATACCATACAGAAATCATGTACATTCTCTTACACAATCCACATGTTATCCATACACACCACTCACACATCATACACACTGCATATACATGCACATAAGCACAGATGCACACATATTTACACATGTAAATATACATACCACACACATACACAGAGACATGACTATAGTATGAAATAAAGATTTTGATGGAAACTACGTAAATACATAAACGTGTTCCATTATGTCATTACACCTTACATCATTTCTGTTTTATTTATATTATTATGTTGAAAAATGGACATGTGTGAAGTCTTACAAAACTGTTATAACTACATATATTACACGTCATCAAATTATTATCTATTTTTACAGAATCTTTGATATCAAAATGATCCCAAATATATTATGCAATATGTCAGTGAATTTTTTAAGTAAATGTACACACACAAACGTTTCCACATTTAAGAAGAAAAATTGGATTGGAGAGATGGCTCAGCAGTTAAGACACTGACTGCTCTTGCAGAGGACCCAAATTCAATTCCCAGCACTCACATGGCAGCTAACAATGATCTGTGACTCCAGTCCAAGGGAAATCTAATACCCTCTTATGACTCCACTGTAGGGCACAACAAAGGATGGACCTTAGCCAGTTCACCTGCTGTGAGGATTAAGGGAGCGACTCCTGTGGACGTGGTGCCCCACTCCAGCCAGGGCTGACACCAGCTTCTGCTCTGCTCTGGAGAGAGCCTGCATGGAGATGAACCACCGCACAGGGGGTTGGCTAACCAAACTCATAAACCCCCTGCACCTCCTTGAATAAACGAGTTTGCTGTAGCTTGCCCTCCGCGTGCTTCTCATTCAGCTCCCAGAGTCTGTGTGCTGATTCCACACCTACTCACCCCCTTTCGGTGGAGACACTGTGTCACTCTCAGGCTGGCACCGAGAGTGGGACCCCAACATCTGGCACCAGAATAGGGACTCGGCTCCCCCAGCATTGGGAAGACGTCCCCTGGTAACTGGTGAGTAGCCCCAGTGTTCTGTGTGCTGACGTCCTCGAGGGTAAGCAAGTAACTCTCTCCTTTTGTTCCCCTTTCTGTGTTTGTCTCCCTTCCCAAAGGAAGCACACGCTGCCTCAAGGTCCCTGAGATCTGTGTTGACTCTTCCATTTTTGGTTCATCCTGGAGAAATCATATGAGGACTTGAACCCCCTGATTTTGGATCGGAGGCAAAGCTTATCAGTGGAGCTTTTCCAGAGGAGGTACTGTGTGGGCAGTCGGCTGTGGGGAAGGCCAGTTCTCCCATGTTTCATTTAAAACCACCCAGAGCTTGCTCTGGAACTGTGGACATGACCGCACCTCTCCCGGAGCTAGATGGTGGCTCAGGTTGGGGAAGCTAGTGCTCCAGTATGCATTTTGGAGTTTTAGGGTCTGCTAATTGCTGGATTCGCTTTGTTTGTAGCAGTGGCTGGAAACAGCTCCGCCTGCCTGATGCAAACACAGGGCTCCCACCAGGGCCTGTGAACAGACCCACTGAGATCTCCCATTAAGCACGAGACATTTGGGCTCCTGATATTCTGTCTATATGTCTCAGTGGGTCATTATAGTGATCATTGCCATAATGGGCAATCTCCCCACCCACAAAGCACCACATTTGCAGGTTTTTAACCCTCTTCTCCTGAAGCTTGGCTTGAAAGTAGAAAGAAAGGATAAAATAAAATTAACCCTCCCCCTATGTACCCTTGAGCAGAGTTTCATCTGCCCCACCCACCCTAGACATGCCTAGGCAGTAGCAGCAGTTTGATCTCCTTGCTTAAGACTTGACTTTATTTTGGACATTAAATTTTGCATTCTAGGATCCTCTTTACTTCTCCCTTTGTCTAATTCCCTCTAAAGTCTAACATTACTGAAGCGTTATCATGCCACTCTTGGCCATGCCCTGTTCTTCCTCTGGCAGCTGCTCATCATTGCTTGGGCCTCACTCCACAGGCTAGAGTCTTCAACATCAAAGTCCCTTGGTCACAGGCTTTTGTTTCAAGGTCCTTCATGTAAATTCCGCCAGCTCAACCTGCCTTGCCCTGGGGTGCTTTACTTTGAGCAACAACTACTTAATAGGATTTCATCTTTTGTCCCATTTGAAGTTTCCTGGGCTGGAAAGATAGCTCACTGGTAGAGTGCTTGCCTAGCAGAGGTAAGGCTGTGAGTTTGATTCCCACCTACATTTCACATACATAACTTTGAACAATGCAAGTGCAACTGATTTTTTCCAATCAGACAGGTGTGTCCTGGCCTAACAGCACTTGGTATTAGCTGATACTCCCAGCACAACTTGAAATGTTTATATTACATAATTTACGATTGTGTTTCACAAATCAGCAGAGGTGATAGCAACAGAAATTGCTGTAAGGACAGATGTTTTCATTCCTTCTAGAAGTGACTAAACTCAACAGCTCTTCTGCCCCATGTAAACCACTGACTTAAATTCTAAAGAGAAATAAATGCCCTTTTTGTGTAAATCATATTGGTAAATTGTCATGTGCTGTTTGAGCTCACTGAGAAGCTGACCTTGGAGATGGGATTGGCCCTCCCACTTCAGACTCAAGCCTGTTATTTCAGGATGTTCCTCAAGACTCTTGTCCAGGCTCAGGGTGGCCATCTGACCCTATGACAAGAAAAAAGGAGAACAAAACAGCCTCAGAGTAAGGACATTGTACTATTAACAATAACGAAGGGATAAATTAATTTCAACAGAGGTTATTATTCATCTCATGGTATAAAATGTCTACATTTCACAGTTCTTGAAGAAGATAGATAGCAACCTCTGCCTAAAATTCCTCAGTTAATGATTATGCTTAAGATTGTAAACTTCAATTTGATAATGTGTTCGCAGGTGCCGGTTGCTTCTCTCTTCCTAGTGTTAGCACTTCCTCAAGACCTAAAGCAAGGTTTATGGATTTGTGTTTTCTATAAGGTTTAACTACAAACTTATAAAGTACAATGTATACATGGCTAATATTAATTCATTACATTATCTTATCTGTGTAAAGTGCATTCCATGATTTTTCAATAAGGTGGTGCTTCACAGTACTCATCTGAGTCATAAATATCTGCCATCTTCATGTCTTCAACAGTGCCTACCTGAAAAATATCATCATAGTTGAATTTGTTGACTATTGTATTCTTTCACCGAAGGAGTGGTATGCAGGGTCATTGGACCTCCAGTTGAGTATCCAGCCATCCTACTAGCCAGCTGTATGTAATTTTTCCAAAATTAACTTTTTAATGTTATTATGTCTCATGGTACTAAGAAAGAAAATGAAAAGGTGAAAGATGATGTGCATAGTATGCAATACTTAAAAGTACCAGATTGGTGGGTCTAACCTACTTCTTCTAAGTATTAGGGAGCTCTTATCTAATTCCTAAATGATTTTAGGGAATACTAAATAGATGGGCGGAATACAGAGTGTGTTAATGAGGCAGTGAACTTTTCCTGCCTGGAATCCCACCTCCCAGGGTCCCTCAATTAATAAAAACAAAAAGGAGGATTTGTCAGGCACAACACAGGATGGACCTTAGCCAGGTCACCTACTATGAGGATTAAGGGAGTGGCTCCTGTGTATGAATGGCATAATGCAGTGTGGGCCTTAGGCAGGTCACCTGCTAGAGGATTAAGGGAGTGGTTAGTGTGGGCGTGGCACTCCACTCCAGCCAGGGGTGACACTAGTTTCTGTCCTGTGTCTGGAGATAACCTGCACCAAGATGATCCACCCCATAGGGGGTTGGGTAACCAAGCTCATAAACCCCCTGCACCTCTTTAAGTAAACGAGTCTTGCAGCAGCTTGCCTTCCGCATGCTTCCCATTCAGCTCCTGGAGTCTGTGTGTTGATTCTACGCCTACTCACCCCCTTTCGGCAGAGACACTGAGTCCCCCTGGGGCCGGCACTGAGCAGAGGGACCACAACACACTGGCACTGCATAAAATAGGAACAATTACATACAGGCAGTATGTACATACACATAAAATTTTAAAAATGGAATACTTTTTTAAAGAATCAAAAAAATAATTTTTTCCCTTTTACTTTTGAATTTTTGTGAATTTTGATTGTATTTATATCTGCGCTCATGTCTATACCCTCCGTCACTAACTGCTTACCAAATTCCATGTGTGTGTGTGTGTGTGTGTGTGTGTATGTATATATATATGATTATTAATAAGACCTATAAATTCATGTTTATGTCCCCAAAATTCAGTGTGTCCATCAACTGGAGCCTGTTCAATCTCCTCAGTCTTGCTCTTAAATGAGACTATTTCCCTCCCAGCAGCCATGGCCTGCCAATAGTTCCTTAGATAGTTTTTTTTTTCCCCCACTCCTCCACACCTATGTTTAAACAAAAATCTTAGACAACTATTTACTACACATGATTTCACATATGTCTTCACATCTCTAGCAATGATCACGGATAAATACTTGATACACCATCAATGAGAAAAGCAACAGGCTGTAAATGTTTGATATATATTCTTTTTCAGTAGGAAAAGTCATTGATTTTATGGAAACATTAATCAGACAGTTGTGCACTAGGCTGCGTGATTGTAGAGTCTCAGTATGGATTTGTTCAAGTGAACATTTAACTCACATTAAAGAAACAGAATTGTGCTAGGCATGGTGGTTTGCATCTTTTAATCCCAGCACCCAGGAGGCAGAGACAGGTGGAGCTCTGTGAGTTCAAGGCCAGCCTGATCTACATAGTGAGTTCCAGGCCAGCTGGAGTTACAGGGAGACCTGTCTCAAAAAAAAAAGATCACAATAAATAAGTGTTTAAAAAAAATAGAGTTCCTTTTAATTTTGTTCCAGTGCTATGATATTTCCAAAATACTTTACTTATTTAAACTAAAGTAAGAAAAATATCCTTAAGGATATTCTAAATTATTTAAAAGTTGAATTCAAGTAATTTTAATAAAGAGCAATTCTCTGGATAATTGAGGGTAAGTTTTAATGAAACAAAATATCACAATAACCATAAAGCAAGATTTAGCTTTACAAAAAGAACAGATGCATTAAACATATTGTGTTAATAGTAGTCATTTATTTATAGGGCGAAATTACTGGAACCTTTTGGTGATAGTTTGAAGAAGTGTGAAAGTTGTATTAGTACTGAATTCAACTTTAATTAATAGGCTTGCTGATTAAGTACCCTTTAAAAGAAGTGGCTATCCCTGACTGCCTAAAAATTTGTTGTTTTATATTCTTTAGGCATTGTTAGGGTTTAGAGTGAGTGCCTTCCTTATCAGTATTGATTCTGGGATCCCAATGGATAGTTTGAGATAAAAAAACAAAACCCAGTAATTTCATAGATTCATAAGCTTGGTGAATATGTACATATGCACTCAAATTTGTGATTAATTTTTTGTATAGATTTTATTGAATTTTTGTGTATTTCACACAAAACGTCTTAATCATCTTTATACCCTTCCCCTATCTGCACACTCCCATATCCCCTCACCAGATTTCATGCATTCTATAATTTATGTTAAGGGTGTTACCCAGGTACCCTTCAATTCACTGAGGTCTAGTCAGCCTATCTAGCATCACTCCCTTAAAGAAGTTCAACTCTCTCTCACCCAGAAATAATCAGCTGCCAAGAGTTCTTTGGCAAAGTTTGGGAACTGCTGCCTACTTACTTGGTTCTATGCAGGGTTTTGGCTGCTTGAGTTTGCATGATTTTTATGCATGTTGACACTATTGCTGTATATTCATATGACCTCTTCTCTGAATACTAGTTCACATAGTTTTGGAAGACCCTATGCAAGCTGTAAGGGAGACAATCAATCAATGGTCCAACTCTAGCTTTAAGGATTAATAACCACAGCAATGACTGGCACAACAAACAATATTGGTGTGCAGTATTGGCACTTTTATTGTTGGGAGAATCAACAACTGCCTAATTGAATTTAAACTCCACTCTATTTTCTTCCCCAGGTCATGTGATATAAACTTGATTCTTGTCTTGGATATGGTGAATAATGTTAAGTGAACCTGAGAGCTCAGTCATCCCTTCTGCCTCTGGGCTCCTCCCCTGTGGTGGTCTATGGAAGCAGAATAGGAACCATCTTCCCATTTTCTATGATTTTGTTGAACTTCTGTAGTGTTGCCATCATGTCTGTTTTAATCCTCTTCAGCTGTTTGAAGGCTCACTTTTGCCTACATTCTTGACATGCTTGGTCTTTAGTCTTTATAAGAGTCTTCTAACAGATGGGATATTTCATTTTGGTTTAGCTATTCCTTCCCATGGAGATAAGTGACACTGAGCACTCCCTCAGTGTTCAGTGGACCTTCTCTCTCTTCTTTTACAGAAGTGTCTATCCATATATTTGTTCATTTTGAAGTTTGGACATTTTT
This sequence comes from Eospalax fontanierii, assembly GCA_035773235.1. Classification (NCBI taxonomy): domain Eukaryota; kingdom Metazoa; phylum Chordata; class Mammalia; order Rodentia; family Spalacidae; genus Eospalax; species Eospalax fontanierii. The sequence continues at coordinate 67,581,407 of CM069535.1, read as the reverse complement.
TACTACAATTTGTAGCAAGTTATTGCACTGTTACTTGAAATGTATGATTTTATAATGCATTCTGGAAATTAACCTCTGAAGAAGAATTTAATCAAGAACAAACCAGAAACAAAATGCAATTAGTTGCCTAGGCTCTCCTTTATTAAGCATAATGGAAGCAGTTAAGTGTGGTGTCATTGCTTTGCTTGTGATGAATGCATAGCTTTTCATAGATGGGTCTTCCTTTCTTAAGTATTGGCGTATGATAATTTTCTTAAAGTGGAGAACCTTAATTTTGTCTTTAGAACCAGTTTTTAATGACCAAAGGCAAAAACAAAAGGTTTATCCATACATGCTTCTCACTAGAGCATGGCATAAATGCAGGTATGGGCTTTCAGTTGCAAGGTAGCAAGCATTAGAGTTCATTAATTCATGAACTATGTAAGTGTAAAGCACATGGATTAACTAATATAGCTAGGTAAAAAAATGAAAGCAAAAAACCCAGAGAGAATAAAAGTGCATAGAATGTTTGAAAATCTCTTTTGTAAAATATAGTTTTACAGTGTTCACTATCACAAATCATTTCTTGATGAATTTGCACATTAAATAAAAACATGTTTCTTAATTTTTATTTATTTATTTAGTGTGTGGCTGCTGTTGTGTGTGTGTGTGTGTGTGCGCGCGCATGCCACAACACACATGTGGATTTCAGAGGACAACCTGTGGTATTCAGTCCTCTCTTTTCACCATTGGGTCCAGGAAATCAAACTTAAAATCATTAAGCTTAACTGCAAACACCTTTACCAGCTGATCCATCTTGCCTAGCCTAAATCTTAATATTTTAGATGAAATAAGATAATCTTTAGCAGCAGGTTTTCGACATTTCTGATATAACATACACTCGCTGTAGTAAACCTAATCAGTATTTGAGGATGAGTACATATTCACCATTTGGGATCTTCCAATTTCTCTTTCATGCTGAGTCTGTGAAGATATTTTAAATTTTTAAAATTCTACATACAAACTTATCATTAATATAAACTTTAAAGTCATACTCAATGAATACTGCCTGATGATCTTGGCATAAATCTGCTTCTCAGTAGAAGCACATTAGGAACCAGTGAAGTGCAGGATGAGTCGATGTTATCATCATATGTAGACTTCAAATAAACTGCAGATGCAATTAGGAAAAAATAGTATAGTGGTGGCTAGGGAGATGGCGCAACAGTTAACAGAGCTTACTGCTCCTGCACAGGAACCAGGTCCAGTTCCCAACACTCACATGGTGTTATACAACCTGGTGGATTTGATGCCTTCTTCAGGCCTATGCAGGCTCCTACATGTACATTATGCAGTCACTTGCAGGCAAAACACTCAGGCACAAAAATAGTAAATAAGTAAATAAATGTTTTTAAAGTAATGCAATAAAGATTGGAAAGAAAATATTAAAAATTATCCTTTAAATTCAAAAGAATACAGAATTTAAAAAATAGAACTTAAGAAATACAAACTACAAATAAACATGCTTCATTTTATTTTGCCTTTCTTAAGTATTTATGTTCAGGGAGCAACACTCATGGGTAACTGTATTTGAAGTCATGGTGGAGAATTTCTTGTTCAAAATACAAACTTTTTCCAACCTAGAATGTGATTCAACCCATTTCAGGGTATTTACTCTGTTTGAAGGCAAAAATTCAAGAAATAATTTAACATGAAACTGATTGTGGTTAGAAAACGAGGAGCTGGTTTTATTTTTCTTGAAAAAGCCAAAACAAGAGTGACCTCAAATTATAGCCCTTATCCAAAGCCCAACACCTAAAGAAACACTGGGCCTGTCTCCTAAGGTTGCCTGCGGACATGAACTCAGAAAATACTTATGAAATGGCTTTGTTTTGAAATTCTAACATCACCTTCGAAGTCAACTTATTCTCCATGGGTGTCCAGAAATCACCACAGACAGTTTCAAGCCCCAAGGTTCCTGCTTGATGGGGTTCCCCAACAACTGGGAAGGTTTTAGACCACAAAAAGCCCACTCAAATTTCTTTTCTCTTTGAATAAGCAGAGTCACAACTTTTTATAGAAGGAAGACATTTCATAATTCCTTGGTATGAACAGGAATATCTCCCTCATTTTCCTTGCTATCACACACTGGACACAAGAAGCAATTCTCATGAGTCTCCCCTGTTACCTGTACGTCAACAAAAATATGCAAATAGCCAACTGGCAAGGTCAAAAATCATACATAGTTTCACCTTAAGCAAGGTTTCAAAATCTGGACAACTACAAATTCTAATGGATTCATAACTTTTCTGTTTGGCAAATAATTTTTAACGTCTAAATATTCAATATCACGAAAACACGCGGAAAGCGTGGACTCATTTAACCTTCGTTAACCTCTTCTGGGACAGTTTTCATTTTTCAGTGCAAGCTTTCAGTGACGAAACAAAGAAAACCAACAAAACAAAACCAATCAAAACAAAACCCTATTCTTTATTTCGGCCCATTTCCTGACATTGGCTTCATTCAAAAAGGATGAAATCGAGCTGCCACAAGAAAGGTTTTTGGATCAGAGTCCAAGCCAGGCACAAACCACAGCCTGCTGGAGACCTCACGGGAAACAGCATCCTGCAAAGTTTCCACTCTTACGAACATACATTCGTCATTTAAATAAGCAGGTGATTCGATATCATCCATAACTTATTACAGATTCATTGTTATTTTTAAAAGTTCACCATGATGTCGTTGTGAGAAATGTCTATCTCAAATATGTTGCTCCAGTTGGAACCATTCTGAATGCCTGAGATGCTCTCTAATTTTTTTCAAGTGTTCTACAACTACCAAGTTTCTAGAAGCGCTGTAACCTGTCTTTACTGCATCTCCAAGCTCAGTCAGGCCTTCGTTGTACTGGCAAAAACAGAGAACCTAAGTCTCCTTTTTACACACGTCTTAAACTAAATATGAGCAGAACTGAAGGCAAAGATGGCAGACCCGCCAGGGTGTGTGCTGAGCCGGCAGCTTGCTCATTCATCACTGTTGAGCGGCCTCTGTTTGCGCACACTCCCTTTAGTTCTCGAAGTCGATGATTTCTCCAGCATTTTCCTCCGTGGTCTCCAGTCATCTTATCTTTTCCTCCAGAGCCAGGCACCACTTCCCAGTTTTTCTTCATGCCCAGCATGTTCTCACACATCCTTACACAGATTCACTACTTCATGCAGTAAAGACATTTGGAATTTCTAGCCCTGTTAGAAGCAGACAAGCTACAATAATGGACTTTGAAGCAGTTCCTTCTTCAGTCTACTAAAAGTCCTGGCTGCTGTCCATGACCACTGCCTATGCAACCATTTTAACCCCATTGTTCTCTAATTTTCTTAACTCAACCTCGAGATTCAGTTGTAGTAAAACATTTCAGTGTGGTCTAGCCCAGTTAAATGACAGAATAATTCTCTCAATGCACTGTGTTCCTCAGTGATTTTCATTCTGTTACTGCTCTTCTCTCTCTGTCTTCTCGTGTGTATGTCACGCTGGTCATCTCCGTTACAGTTTTAGAATGACTGACTTCTCGTTTTTTAGAATCCTGTACCACTCCTCTCTCTATAAAGTCATTCACATTTTACTCACAGAGCTTTGTTCTTGTAGGCTTGGCCTCTGATTTCTCACTGCAAAGAACTAGTTCCAGCTAGCTTGGCCTTCTACAGTTTATTGAAAGGAATCTTATTAGAACAGCAAATTTAACAATATACTTTTAAATCCCTTGTCTATTTTAACCAGCCAAAATGGTTGAAATATTTGTCCCTTTATTTATGAAGGACCTCGATTTCATGGTTGCTTATAGTGTCATTTTCTCTCTCTCTCTCTCTCTCTCTCTCTCTCTCTCTCTCTGTGTGTCTCTCTCTCTCTTTCCCTCTACCTACTCTACCTTCTCACTACTCTTCTCTCTTTTTTCCCATCCTTCATCCCTCAATCCCTCCTTCAGTCTTCTCTCATCTCTTTGCATATCAGTGATTTTTCTTCTTATTCTTAACTTAAAAAAAATTAATGAAAATTCTCATGTCTTTACTTATACATAATAATCTACATCAATCTTACCACCCCTTTTTGTTTTAAAATATTTAATATTGTCTTTGAAATTTTCCTATATGTAAACAGTGTATATTAGTCATGTTCTACCTTCTTCTCTCCCAACTTTTCTCAGATCTACTATCCCATCTCTCTCCCCAATTTGTCTTCTTTGTTAATGATTAAACATACCATTAATTTTTGAAAAACATTGCAGTTTTTTCTCTATTTTTGATTTCTTTTATGAACTGTACATTCCTATATCAAAATGGTACTTCGACATATCAATTCAGTTGCTAACAGACATTTCACAATCATGATGCCCCAAACATACACTTCGGCATCTCTTTCAAATACCCTGTGCCTTGTCGGAGTAAATGGCAGGTAAGGTGAGAGTCAGGCCTCTGAGAGCTTTGCTCCCCGCTGCCATTCCTCTTCCTGCACTTCTCCCGGTTCTCATGACTTCCCTCCCAGCCTAGATCCAGCCATCCCATTTGTTCTCACTGTGTTCACTAGAGTCTATATCGTTTCCATCTGCCATCTGACCTGTTTCGTTGGCTTTCAGCAAGACTTATCATCAGTAAACTATCTCTTCACTACCCAAATAGACCCTTTGCAAAAGCAAAGAATGTTATGTTAGTCTTAGCTCAAAATCATTAAAGTGTTTCTTGGTGTATTGAAAACAAAATCTTGCCTTTGCCATTAGCTGACCATTTGCATGTGATCCAACACTATTAGTGATAACTGCCCATTCCCAATCACTTCTTGTCAATGGGTTCTCTGTTTCTATGCATTAGACTTTTCAGTTTATTCACAATTAAGTGTTGTTGCCTCCCAGAACTTTTGAAAAATGATATAATTGCTGTGCTGTGCTGAAAACTCTCCATGATTGACCACTAGATCTGGGTGTCACTGGCTTCACAATCCACTCTGGGTGGGTTTGGTATTCCTTTCAACATCATATGCTCCATGCCTTCAGAAGAGATGAAGGTCTAGTGCCACCAGCTCAAGGAACATTTTCCTTGAATTTCTTTTAATCTAATATAATAGACTTGATGCTTTTTCAGGACAAATATTGTTCCATGGTATGCATTTAGCATTTTCATGACAACAGCAAGTTTTAGCATCTTTACCTGTGTGCATGTACGGATGTACGTGTGTATGTTTCTAGCCTGTGACATTCTTTCTTAACACCAGTGATTCTAATCTATCAGCCTTATTAATTGAATGGTTACATATATTACTGCTTATAAGAGTATAAGCAAGACATTGTCCTTGAAATGTGATATGCTTAATCTAGATGACATTTTTGGTGGTAACTCCATTTTCAGAACATGAACCACGGCAGAATCCAGACATCTAATACTAGCCAGATCCTAGTTTATAGACAATAATGCCCCAAGCGAAGAGCAAAGATCCAGGCAGCCTGTAAATGATACTGATCTGGAAATCTCGAGGGAGAGGACAAGAAACAGAGCACTGGTGTGAACTAGCAGTTACTGCCTGGCTTTCTTTCAAAGGTCTCACCAAAACCTGTCCAAGGTCAATGACCACATAATCACCCTGTCAGGCAGACACACTTTCTATTTTACAAATGCGCCCTTTCTAGGACAAACAAACAAACACCAAGTAAGAGCAAAGTCACAGAAAACAACAGCAAAAGAATTCATAACAGTCCCAGAAAGCAAGTAAAACGTAATAGGATCTAATCTTGGGAAGTAACTGTCTAAAGTGTTATAAAGCCTTCACTGAAGGGGAGAATAAAAGATTTCTGCTTCTGGTCATGCTATGTTATCTACTAAAGGCCTCCTATAACTTGTGTTACAGGCCCTATTGCCTTTTAATCCTACATGAATATGTTTTTCCTTAGATCTCATCTCAAATTTTTTGTTCTGGGTTTTTATCAAGGCAGAATGTAGCTTCTTTAGTATGCCTAAAACTTGTAAATACCTGATATACTTTTAATGAATAAGAAACATCAAGTCCACAAGCATTCTCTAGAAAGAAACCTTTGTTGCTCACTGTATCCTGTCTGTGTCATATGAGATATCTTGTCAGGATCTTAAAGTCTCTATTCTTAGTAGATGGATTTTGTGTTCTCATAAAACAATGGACACTAGCCCAATAACTCAGGAAAATGGATTTATCTGACTAATAGCATAATGTAAATACAGAAATAAGATAATTTACTCTGTAAAATTTGAATTGACTATAACATCTCTGAAAAATCACTCAAGCTCATGACTAACAAAATTTACAATCAGTGACTCAGGCTGTCCTTTAAACTATAGGATGGCAGAGGCGCGGAAGGTGTTACTGTCCCTCTTACTTAAACATTACTCATGGGGCTTCTTTCCTTAATATGGAACAGAATACACCCGGAATCCATCTAGGTTCCTCTTTATCCTCTTCAGAATGTATTATCAGTGAAATTTCCTTGTTGCTTTTATAAATATGTCACCCACAGTCTGATGCTTGATAGGTCTATATTTGGAACTGAATCACACACCCCAGTATCAGTACTTGAGATAGTTACATGCTTTGTCTCCCTCTTCCTCTAACCTCCTCAGGCACTGCACAACACGGGTGCACTCACATTCATGCAGGGAATAGACTCAGAGACAAAAAATAAAAATAACAAATTTTTTAAAAAAGGTGAGCTTCATGAACATAGGTATCTATTTTTGCTCTCTGATAGAGAAGAATGCCTGATTTGATGATAGAAGTAATGAATAAGCATATGTGTGCGTGTTCAAAAACCAGAGCCAACAAGAAACTAATTTTACAATCACAATAAGGCATCACATCACATCAATTAGGGCGGGTAGAATTAAAAGAAAACAAACACCTTAAAATGTGATTAAGATGACACTGTCATACAGGTCTATTCAAAATATGGAACGATATGATATTGTTTGGAAAACTGGTTTCTTTAAAAATTAAATATGTATTTGCTAGGTTCTACTTAAACACAGAAAATATGTCCCTATAAAGTCGTATGATCATTCATGAGATCTGAAATCTGATAAATGCACAAAGAAAATGCACCATATCCACACACTGAAATATTGTTCCACAAAGGAATAAGCTCCTGTCTGATGCACATAAACACAAGAATGAACCTCAGGTACCTGATGCTCAGCTGAAGAAGATGTGAAAAGTCTCATGTCTCAGATCTACTAAGATTGACTACTGAAATATTTGTAAGAAATTTTGATTTGATGTTGCCTAGAGCAGAAAGTATAGAAAGAAAGTGATTGCAACTAGCAAGCACACACTCCTATACTTAATAACAATTCAATTATCTTCTGTTATCAAATCCCAGATATTGTTCTCCATCAGAGAACAGATTCTTAATGAATTAGATGCCCACACACGTGAAGCTTACCTTCTAGAATTGGAAATGTTTAAAACTCTGGATTGTAGTGGCATTTACACAATTTGCCAAATTCATAGAAGCAGTTGAATTTCGTAGTTAAAACAGATAAATTTAAGCAATGCAAAATTCTCCTAACAGAGCTTCTTTACAACACTAGCTTTTGGCACACGCTTAGAGTGGCAGTTCAGGGAGGCAAAGGCAGAAGGAACCCTGTGAGACTGAGGCCAGCCTTGTTGATCTAGTGAGATCAAGGCCAGCTGGGCCTACAGGAAGACCCTGCCTCAACAACAAATAACAACAATAAAATCCTACCTTTATATCTAGTAGTTCGTTGATAAATATCTGATGAATGAAAATAGCACTATGTCCAATACATATAAATAACTAAAATTTCACAGGAAAGAAAGGAATGCATTTCACTCATCTTGAGATGTACAGAGCACTCAATATTGAAAAACATTCTTATGTTAAATATAGGTCCCTGTATCTGAGGCTTTCACAATGTATAAGTGAGTGTTGTGTGGTATGATGAACTTGCTTGATCATGTCTGGAAAAATCTTGCAATGTAAAAAGCAACAAATATAATACATGATGTTTTGCATGTACTCACAATTAGAAAGAAACTGCACACAAAAGAAGCAATACATAAAAGCAGAGACCTTAATAGCTGTAGACTCTAAAAGAAGATGAAAAAAAAATAAATAAAAAAGGGCCTTTCCCATCTTGTGTCCTCAAGTCCAGTGATGGTGGTTGTGGGTAAGGCTTACTGAAGACACAAGTCTGTAGTTTTAGAGGAATAGTTCAATGGCCAAAAGGTTACTCAGATTTGATGGTCTGCTGAAGACTCAGCACATAAGTCTTCTGCTCTGTGTCATAAGGTCTGATGGGCTCCTTTCTTCTTAAACATAGCCAGAAATAGTCAAAGCAATTATTTCTGATAATGAGAAACAGCATCATGGGCAATATTCTGAAGTTATTCATAGAACAGAAAGAAAACAGAGTAAACTTTGAGACAAAGGCAGATGCATTTCATGAAGTGGATATTTATGAGAAGTTCTGTGATTGTGAAAATACAAGCTGAGTATTTAAGTTATTTTCATTAGTGAAACTTTGCTTTGTCAACTGAGCTTTGGTTTGAATCTTTTCATTTGAGACGTTAAATCCTGTTTCCATTCCATTTTAGAAATTTTGGTAGGCCACATTCCTTCTTTTTGTTACGAATGACTTGAATTTGGTTCTCTGGTTCCAGCTTATGGATATTACACACTAGTTTTGAGTAGGCAACAGCGACTGCTCTGAGAATGAAAGATGCTTAAGCAGAAGTCTGTGAAGAGAAAAGTGCCTTAGAACAGATGGTCAGGCTCATTTCCTGGGCGGCCTCTCTGGTATGAGATCATTGCAGTTGAAACTTTTTTTTTATCTTTTGCTCAAATATGCAATTAAGAAAACATTACTCATAAAGAACAAAGTTAATGAACAGAAGCTTATTAGGTTTATTTTTAGAAAGTAGCAAATTGATTGAGTGCAAGAAGACTGCCTGCAAGTTATTTGAAGAAATAACCCTTTGAAACAGGTTTCTGTGATCATAGTTCTTTCCACAGAATCTATAGTGCAGGTCTTACATGGCCGGGGCTGTATCTGCAGTAAGACCTGTTCCAGAATATTATAATATTCTCTTCTCATAGAGATCCAAGAGACTATACCAAAATTTACTAATTGGCCATTTTCTCTCCAAATTATTTACATTTCTGTTAAAAGTGCTTTTGAAATTTTTGGGCTAGGTTATCCTGGATAGAAAGATATATGAGATGTAAAATCATAAAAAGCTGAAAATATCAGAGGTTATTCTTCCTTCCAATATCCCGTCCCTGATTCAGTACAGGTATTCTTTCCTCAAAAATTCGACATTTCGTTCATCAAAATAATTTGCCCTTGTTTCTGTAGTTGCCCAAGACATTAATCAGGAACTCTGTATAATTACGGGGCATAATTATGAATATAATTATGTATAATGATAATTTCTTATTAATGTGCTTCCTATGAAGGTCTCCACAACTCCTAATTCTAAGACTAGGCTTTTATTTTGGTTCAGATTTGTCTCACTATAAAACAAACTTCTGGGAACTGGAGCTATAGCTCAGAAGTTAAAAGTCATGGCTGTTCTTATAAAGGACCTATGTTCCGTCCCCTGCACCCACATGGTGGGTAACAAGCATCCTAACTCCAGTTCCAGGGGGTCCTCCATGGTCTTATGACCTCTGACCTCTGCAAGCATTACATGACCAAAGTGCACTTATGTATATGCAGGCCATGCACTCATACACACAACACTAAAAATATTAAAACAAATTTCCACTGTTTTCTTCCCCCCTACATATCTAGGACTTCTTGAATCCTTCTCAGTTGTATCCACATGGTTGTGGGATCCTGGATTCTTCAGGTCAGGCCATTGTAACACATTATCACAGAACTATTAGCTTAAACAATAAACTTTTAGTTCTCAAATTTCTGGAAGCTCAAAATTCCAAGTTCGAGGTAGTCTTTATGGTGTATGGTATGGACCGCCTTCCTGAGAATATTAATCAGCAATATTTTCATCTGAAAGAAAGCAGAGGAAGGGATCAAGATCTCCTCTTAGAAATGAAATTAGCGTAAATGTCCATCGACTGATGAATGGATAAAAAGTGTGTTATATTCATATAATGAAATTTATTCAGCCATTCAGAAGAATGAAATGACATCATTTTCAAAAGTGGATAAAAACTGAAATTATTCTTTTAAGCAAAATAAGATAGAGTTACCTCATTTTCTCTTCTATGTGAAGCTTGGATTTTAAGATATGTGTATATGGGTATGCACGTGTGTGTGTGTGTGCATGTGTGTGTGTTTATAAGTGTGAAAGGGAGAGAAGGGAGAGAGAGAATGAGGGAGACAGCCAGAGAGCCAGAAAGAGGGTGGTGAGAGAGAAGAGCTCTTGAGGAGAAGGAAATGGGGTAATGGAATACATGTGACAGCCAAGGGGACAAGGGCAGATTAGAAGAAGGAAGAACACCTGCAGGGGTCAGGGCATGGAAGCCAGGGGCTGCTAGGGAGAAGCCGGGGACAAGAGCAAGGACTCAAGGTGGACACACTCCCCACCTTCCTCAAGGACAGTAATCTATTCCAAGGCCACCACCCTCAGGGTCTGCTTCCTGTCAAAGGTCACACCTCAGACAGGGTCACACTGGGTTAGGACTGATTATTTTACTTTTTAAATTCACATAACAAACATGTGAATGTTTTGCTCTGATTTTGACATTTATTTTGGGAGATACAAATATTCACTGCACAGATACCTCCTAGTGTCTTGTTTTCCCTAGCCTGGGTTGCAGCATGTGAAATAACAGTCAGCTGCAGCCCATACAAATTCAAACCTTGAACATCAAATGTTTTTCTATCTAGTGATTTTTCACAATTGCTCCTGGTGTGCAGTAGTGATTGCTGGATCAGAAATCCTTGAACACACACATGCATGCATGCATACATACATAAACATACACATACACAAGGCACATATATGGAAACATGTACATAACTCACAAAATACATACACACATACATAAACACACAAATTTATACACACATGAGCACATAAACACCTATATATGCATAAGCACATAATATACATGCACATATACACACATACAAATATATGTATACATAAACATGCTCATAAACATATACAGACACATACACATATACATAAACACACACACAAATACATAAACATACACACATACATAAACACACATATAGACACACACATGCATAAAAAAACACAAAAAAGGACACATATGCATATATACCTCCTCTAGAGGTTTGGAGATTAATAGAAATAATGTAAACCTGTTTTATGATAAGGAAGATTATCATAATTTCAATTATATGGATGCCACTTTAAATGATTTGTAGTTGCCTCTGGGTTCAGTTATGGAATTACTAAATATTTACTGTGAGGAAAAGAAAAAAGGATTGTTTGCATGCAAAAGCAAATGAAATTCTTACAAAAATGTTAATTGCTGAGCCAGGTATGATGGTGCAAGCATTTAGTCCCAGCCCTTGTGAGGTAAAGGAAGGTGCATCTCTAGGAGATCTAGGCCAACATGGTCTACATAGAGGATTCCAGGCCAACTGGAGCTACAAGAAGACACTGTCTCAAAAAGACAAAAAAAAATCTGCTAATTTCTCCTTATAGTTTAATAATAGTAAAGTCATGTGGCCACTGCTCTGTGAGTTGTGGCTACAAGCAAGCTTTAAGGTTATGGAGAGGCATGCTACTTTTAGCATTTGAGATTAAATTTTTGAATAGAGTGCCATATTGCCAGTATAGAATTATCTTTGGATATAAGTCTCCATTCTTTTTTCTCAAACTTTCCATGAAATTAGAAATAAAACAATAAAGTTTGACAGACAGCTTTTCAATGCAGGATCAGGTACTAGAGATTGGTGGTTATAAGCAAGTATTGTTCCTTTGGGGGACCTGAATTCAGTTCCCAGAACACACATAAAGGAGCTCAAAACCACATGTAACTCCAACTCCAGGAGATCCTAAGCCATCTTCTGGCCCTTGGAGGAAACTGAACTCACATGCATATATTCCCAGAAAGACACAAGCGTACACATAACTAAAAATAAAAATACAAGATCTCTATTTCTTATCAAGGCCTTTCTTCTAACAAATCACAGTAGATGCTGTGATTCCTGGAACATATTGAGTCACACTCATTATAGGATTGTAATTAAGTCATTAGTTTGCTCATAGCTAGGAATTATGGACCATAGAAAGATGAAAGAACAACTACGCTTCTGCCTTTCTCACAGAAGCCTCACTATCATTTTACCTGACTCCACTAAAAGTAAGCTCCATGTTTTATGCAAGAAAATACCTAGATAATATAAAATGAGGAAACGAATAAACATGTAAATGTCTTTTAATAAAAGTACAAAGTAATGACTGAATGTAGATGTTCTGAGTTCGGTGGAACAGGGCACCAACAGATAGAATTTCTTTATAAATTCCCTAACACTAATTTTCTCTGTAGATGAACTTTATCATTTATTAGGCTAGCAAATGTTACTCAGGTTCTTCAAGGCAGTGGCCTGCATATTAGAATTATTGAGACAAAATTAACTAGAGAATTATGGGTTATATGGTTTACCTTGTTCTGTGTTGTATATTATTTTACTGTCAACTATACTTGTTTGGAAGTCATAAATGCATTATAATGTATTGCTTGGAAAGATAATCAAAGGATGCAAGTGTGAGGATTGGGTAGTGAGGCAGAGACCTAAGAAAATAGATTTTCTGTAATATAATATTTGTGTTAATTTTTGAGAATTTCATACCCGCGTGTAGTGTGTCTTGACCATATTCACCCTCACTCCTCCCCTAAGTCCTCGCAGGTTTACTGCCATCTCGTCCTAGCTTCATGTTTCAGGTCACACACACACACACACAAACACACACACACACACACACACATATCTGTATAGTCCATTTGTGCTGCTCTTATACTCATGGGAATACAACCATTTATTGGAGCACAATTAACTTCGAGGGCTACACTCAACAAAAACCGACTCTCTCCAAAAGCTATGGTTGCCAGGAGTTCCTCAGCTAGGAGTTGTAACTCATGAACCCCTCCTTCGTCAACGCTGGAATGTTGACTGACTTCATCTTCTGCCTTTCTTCCTGTGCAGGCAACCACAGACGCTGTGAGTTCACGTGTGCAAAGGTCCTGTCAAGTCCACAAGACACTGTGTGATCCAGTCTTCCCTGAACTCAGGCTTTTCCAATCTTTGGATCCCTTTGCAAAGATAGTCCTTGAGTCTTGTGGGGAGGAGTCACCCTCAGCAAAACACAGAGCAGTTCTGACTCAGCAGGAATCCCTGAGGAGAGTAGGAATTGTTTTCAGTGTGGCTCCTCCTAAAATGAGAAAAATGTACATTACATGTTGATTTCCCCTGTTGTTCTTGAACTGAAAGAACTTATCAGTAGTGTTACTTTCTTCCACACTCCCTTTATGAATGGCAGCCATTGGCATGAAGTCGGAGCTTTACTTTAGAGCTAGGCACAGGGAGGCAGACCGGAACCATACAGACACAGGAGGAGAGTGGTGGTGGCATGTTGAGTCTTGTCTCCCGTGATGAAGCTGAGGTTAGAGCGTGAGATGTAAGCAGAAGACATCGCCCTCACTGACAAAGGAATTCATCTTACTGTTAAAATATATTTAAGTGTACACGCACATTTCAATCTGTTTTAACATCACTTATAAAATATGTAGTTTAAAATTGGAAACACCATGTTGATTGACCAGATATTTTGACTGTTAGTGGCCTTAAATCAAACAATAGGGCTTATTTATCAACTTTATTATGAGAAACATGCAATTATTAAGAATAAAATGGGAAAGACTCAAATATTATCAATTCATTGTCCAACTCAAGAGGGTTCCACAAATGATAAAGTAGATTTTTATCCTCCTTAGTTCAATTTTCAGTTCTTCCCTCCCAAGTGGAACAATTTCAGAAACCAATCAAGTAACTTGATTCTAAGCAGACCCAGCTTCCCTTATTGCTGGACTAAAGCTCTGATTCTGTGGTGGTTACACATTCAACGAATACAGACAACAGATCCTGAAGCACTCCGTGGCAGGTGTCCACCAGTCACAGGAGGGCACATGCCCTTGGTTCTTCATTTCTTTCTCCTGGCGAGCAAAATTTGTTGGACAAGGTGTGGGAAGTGTGCTTGCTGGTATCTTTGCCAGCTCTGACAGGAAGCCTGTCTGATTTGTTTACCCTTCTTGTCTGCATGCCACGCCAGTACAGCTGGAGTCTTGAATTTGTTTATTCTCAGCTTTGGGAGGAAGAGGGTGTCTAGACAAAAGAATGGTTTGCAAGCTTCTTGCCGTAGTCAGAAGCATGGACCTCATGCCTTTTCAGGCACGTGATCTTCAGAAAAGCAGAAGCTGCTAGGCCACAGTTGGAGCAGGTTCAGAGAGGTGAGGCATTCAGACCAGAAATGGGGAAATAACAAAGAACAATGCCTAGAGCTTCCAGAGTTTGAGAATGAAGTTCAAATTTTTTCTCTCCTTTCTTGTGCTGATGTGTCGGTAAGTCCAACAAAAAAGTACAAAGCAGTCAAATATGAACATGAGTCATGTTCTCAAAACCCCACAAGGCACATCATACATAAATGTTGGCTCACATACCTTTGCAATAAGGAAACATTGAACAAGTCTGGTAATTTTATGCAAAGATGCTAGTTTGAAGATGTTAGTTACTAACTTTTATAAAAGTGATTTGAGGGGTTGACAGTTCAACAGTTAAGAGCAAAAGTTGCTCTTGCAGATGACCCGGGTTCAAGTCCCAGCACCTACATAGTGGCTAAAAACTGTCTGTAACTCAAGTTCCAGAAGATCTGATACCCTCTTCTGACTTCTTGAGGGATTGTAAGACACAGGTGCACTTATCTACATGCAGATAATCTGCTTTACATATAAAATAAAAATAATAAATAAAATATTTTTAAATGAAAAATAAAAAGCAATTTGACCATTTTACTATTTTAAAGCAGAAGCTCGAAATTTTCTGTATCTTTGTGTATCTTGGTCCTCTATTTAGACTAGTAGTATTATTAATATATTTTATTGGTGATTTAAAAATAGATATGGGGTCATTGAGATAGCTCAGTATCTAAGAGTCCTTGCTTGCTGTCTGTAGAGCACAATGCAGAATGGACCTTAGCCAGGTCACCTATTATGCACCTATTATGAGGATTAAGGGAGTGGCTCCCATGTATGATGCAGTGTGGACATCAGGCAGGTCACCTGCTATGAGGATTAAGGGAGTGGCTCCTGTGGGCATGGTGCCCCACTCCAGCCAGGGGTGACACCAGCTTCTGCCCTGTGTCTGGAGAGAGCCTTCACGGAGATGAACCACCCCATAGAGGGTTGGCTAACCAAACTTATAAACCTCCCTGAACCTCCTTGAATAAATGAGTTTGCTGTTGTTTGCCCTTGCCATGCTTCTCACTCAACTCCCAGAGTCTGTGTGTTGATTCCATGCCTACTCACCCCCTTTCATTGGAGACCCTGCATCCCCCTGGGGCCAACACCTAGCAGAGGGACCCCAACAGATGTAATACTGTCAACCTGAGTTTAAATCTCAAACCAACAAGGTAGAATGGGAGAACTAATTCCCACAAGTGATCTGTACACACACTCAACACACATGCTGTTGCATACATGGACATACATGTACACATGATAAAAACAGCATTATGAAAGCTTTCCAAGAGTATGTCCCTAAAAAAACCCACCAGTTCTACAGAAGTGTACTACAATGAGAGCTACTTTGAGGAAGCCCAGAATGCAGAGTTTAAAAGAACAAACATAAACATGATCAAAGAACAACGAAAATGCAGGCAAACAACTCAAAGAACCCAAACTTCTGATGGAAGCTCAAGAAAATACAAATATGCAACTTAATGAAATATCAAAAAAATTAAAGACATGAAAAGTGAATTCACAAAAGAGATATTAATACTGAAGGAAACTCAAGTTGAAAAGAACATGAAAATGAAAAACTCAGCAAGCCAACTGGAAAGAACAGGAGAAAGCCTCACATGTAGAATGAATGACACAGAAAACAGTTTATCAAAACTGGATGACAAAGTTGAAGATCTGGACACTTTAACCGAACACTGTAAATTTTTTTAAAAAAAGAGGAAAGGAATACACAGAAAATGTGGAACAACATGGAAAAGCCAAATCTACACATCATAGGCATATAGAAAGGAGAAGAATATGACACCAATGGCAAAGAACCAAAGATAAGAGTGAGTATTTCTAGACAGTTACAGAAAGAAAACCAAAAAGGTTTAATAATGGAAATACAAAATAGGACCATAAACAGAAAGAAGTTAAAATGACAGTATTCAGTACACATCTTTCAAAAATAACACTAAATATCAATGGCATCAACTCCACTGTAAAAAGACATAGTTTATAGGAATGAATTAAGAAAGAAATCAATCTTTTGTTGTTTTCAAGAAACTTATCACACCTACAAGAATAGAAACTACCTTATGGTCAATGGATTAAAAAACATTTCCAAGAAAATGTCTCTATGAAGCAAGCAGTTGTTACAATTCTATTATCTGACAAAACAGACTTCAAATTAAAACTAATCAGATGAGACAAAGAGGTTCACTTTTTTTCTAATTAAAAGAACAATCAAGAAGATATTAAAATCATGAACATACGTGCACCAAGCTCTTTAGCAACTAATTTCATAAAAACAGTATTACATGATTATAAAACGCAGATTAACCCCAACTCAGTAATAGTAAGTGACTTCAGTGCCACACTATCTTCAGTAAGCAGGTCAACTGGAAAAAAGGGAACAGACAGACATCTGAATTAAGTGGCATCTTTCATGAATTGGACCTCACATTCATCTACAGAATATTCCACCCAAGTATCAAAGAATACACTTTCTATGTAGCAACCCTTACAAATTTTTCTAAAACTGATCATATTCTAGGACACAAAACAAATCTCAATAAATTAAAAACAATGAATCAGTTCCACACAATCTATCAGACCATAGTGCAATAAGCTTATAATCCACATTAAAAGAAGCTCTCTTAACTATAAGAACTCATGGAAATTAAAAATCACACTCCTGAATAATGAATAGTTTAAGAAAAGAAATAAAATACCTAGAACTGAATAAAAATGAGAATACAGCAAAACAAAACCTCTGGGACACTTTCAAAGCAGTTCTAAGAGTGAACTTTATAGCTCTAAGTATCTACATTAAAATATCATAAAGAGTTCATATGAATGCTTTAACAATATAACTCAAGACTCTGTAAAGGCAAGCACAAACCAAACACAAACCTAATGGATGAGAAAAAAATACTAAAACTTAGGGCAGAAAATAATGAAATAGAAACATCTGAGGCACCATAACACCTTTTCACAGTTGCATTCTCTTTTTGTCAATTCTCTTTTTGTAAATCCTGCTCGGCTATGCCATTTGTTGCATAAATTTTCTCAAGGTGGGACATGGCATTCAGCCTCGTCCCACCCCCAGGTTTGAACCGACTGAACGAATAGAGAATGTTCTTTAGAGAGGGATTGATTTATTTCGGGTGACCCATAAAGTTGCCGGCCACCCGCCAGTCTAGAGCAACGACAGTGTTGGCACAAGTCTCTTTGTCCACACGCAGGGCTCTTTGTCCATTCCCAGCCTGCATTCTGCTTCCACTCACAGGATTCTTAGGACTGCAGGGGCTTGGAACGCTGCCTCCTGGGTCTTGGCCTTCTGTGTGGGCCCAGCACCCGGGAACTTTTCCTCCTGTGTGGCTTTAAGAATTCCCCTTGGGTCTCCCTGGCCTTGCCGTCATGTTTTCTCTACCTTCTCCCCCCCTTCCTGCTCCCTTATTGGTCAGAGGGCAGGACTTGCCACTGAATGAACCAATAGTAAAAAGGAACCAGTGTATTTATCATACAACCTGGAAGGAACCTGATCCACCTGGGAGCAAACTGCAATTGGCTATACTCAGGACCCCACCCCATAAGGCTATTGGTTAACAAGACTTATAAGACACTCTGCTCTTTCTTGAAAAAATGAGTTTGCCGCAGACCACCACTGCTGGCTTTCCGCTCAACTCCTGGAGTCAGTGTGTTGACTCTGCACCTACTCACCCCCTACTGTGGGAGAGACCCTTCAGTCCCCCTCGGGCTAGCCCTGAGTGCTGGGACCCCGACATCAAGTCATGGTTTAGTTAACACAAGATTCTTGGGACTCTGGTGTCCTTTTACTGTGGAGTAGATGAGTTCCAAATCCAGAGTCAATTCATGGTGACAAAGGCTTCTCTAAGGAGAAATCAAAACAGCATTCCAGCCAGCAGAAAGGGTAAAGAGAATAAGAACAAATAAAATAAGAAGCATACAGACCCTGTTCTCCAAGGAAAGCTGTCCGAATTACCAGTTCACCCATCTTTTATATTCTATTGGTGCAAATATAGTTAAATAGTCATAAATCCTAGCAAGGGAACCTCAGAAATGTATTTCTTCCCACCAGGGCATGACTGTCTTCTTACAGAGTAGAAGTAAAACGCATGTGTATAGAAAGGTTTTACCTTTTATGCTCAGGTACTTGATGCAGCAGGTATTCTTTACAACGTTTTGACTATTGTCCACCTTGGCAAGCCTCAAGAGAGTCTTCACTGTTCTCTCTGCATTAGCCAAACAGATGTTCGTTTGGCTTCTTTTTCAAGTTCATTATAAACTCCTATGCTGGAACGTGTATTCCTTTCAACCTAAGGCATTCTTTCTTTAGATATTCTCATTAATATAGAGCTCAAACAATCATCCAGACCTGTGGCGATGCCTTCTGTAACCAACTTCTTGAAACCTATACCTCTTTGTGCATGTATGCATGCCTATGTTTTTGAAGTATGTGTGACTGTACAAGTGTGTTTGTGTGTGTATGCACATTGAAGCAAACGGTTGACATCAGGTATCTTCTTTAGTAAGTCTGCATCTTGTTTTTGGAAGGTCTCTCAGAAGGACTGCTTCACAGGCTCCAAGCTGTTGTCTCTGTGTCTTCATCCTGGAATTATAGGAACAATTCCCTAGTTATCCTCTATGAGATGCAGATATCAAATCCTGTATTGGCATCCTTGATCCACTTGGAGTTGAGGTTTATGCAGGGAAAGAGGAATAGTGCTCTACTTTCACTCTTCTACATGTAGGTATCATGTTTAACCTGTACCATTGTTGAAATTACTGTCTTTTCTCCAATGTGTATTTTTGCCCTTTTGTCAAAAATCAGGGGGCTACGGGTGAATTTAAATCTGGTCCCTCAATCTATGCATCAATCAATGTATCTGTTTTTATGCCAGAACCGTGCTACTTTTATTTGTAACTTTATGCTTCTGTAATTTTGAAGAGGAGGTAAACTATAGAATTAGTCCGGCATAGATGAGTCACAGACAATATGACCTAAGTTTTTCTGTTCAATTACATTATAATAACTCAGTCATAAAATTTGTTTCTTTTTCTTTTTCTTTCCAAATAGACAAAAATATTTCTCTAAAGACACTGTTTCTTTTCCAACATTTATTATCATTATTCTTTAAATGAGCTTCTCTTTCCCTTAAAGCTTCTGTAACTTCAGTTGCCCAAATACATTCTTTCAATCAGTTTTTATTCTTTTTGTCTCTCCCTTGTGTTTTCTTTTTCCAGAGTTCTTCACATCGTTTTGTAAACAGTATTATTTTGTTGCATTCAACAGCAATTTTTTAATTGTTTTTGAAACTCATGAGTATTTTATATGTGTACACAATGAGACAGAATCAAGTCTACCCTCCCATACCAATCCTCCAATTTCTCCCAAATACTACCGTGCCCCTTTAAGATGTGACTCTGCTACTTCTTTAGTTTTTATTTATTGATAGTCAACTATATCTAATTAGTAATGTCCATGAGTGCATGACTATGGTGCAACTGCAAATACTGATTCTCAATATTTGATATCTGTGACTAAAAATCAATTTCATTGTCTTCTACTTCATTACGTAATCATTTAAAAATACTATAGCTGCAGTGTAATAGAATACAACTCTAGGCACTCAGTGGCTGATTTTGGAGTTTTTTTCCTCTGACTTTGACAATATCACTGGCGTGCAGAGCAGGACTTCTTTAGTGGTATCTTTTTATGTCTTTATAGAATGAGCACAGTCATGCTATGCATTCTAAATCAAATATTCTTTATATAAACTCTTGGAGTTTCAATGACTAATTTTACTATTTTATGTGTATGTGTGAGGTTAAATACATTATATATATATATTGTGTGTATATATATATACACACAACATGTGTGCACATGCCCATGGAAGTGAAAATGAGGCATTATGTCTTCTGGAACTGGACTGAAATGCAGCTGTCAGCTGCCTCATATGGGGGCTAAGAAATCAACCAAGATCCTTTATAAGAGCAAGAAAGTGAAAAGCATTCTTAACTGTTGAGCCATTTCTATAGCTCCTTAGATACTTGTCTATTTGCTCAATCTTTTAACAAACCCTCTCTAAATAACTGAATCATTTGATCACCTTGAGCTATTTGTAATTCCGTATTTGTTCTGAAATAAATTCATACCAATCTTTGTAATACCCACTCGACATATCAATATGCTGAAATATGTTTTGCGATGATCATATTCCACCAGTATTTTTATGATCCAAAGCATTTTCATAAAGCAAGGAAGAGAAAAAGCAAGCGAGAAGAAATAAAGCTTTTAGAAAGAATTTCTGCTTTTTCTTTTCAACTCTGGTCCTTAACTCCAGAACCTTCTCTTTTCCTTACACTTGGCTCATTCTTGCTCTTCCAGTTAGAACTCCAGCTAGGGAAGACTTTCTTATTCTCTAGTAGACTGCCATCTTCTCTTCTCTTCTGGAAGACTTTAGTATTTCAGCAGCAAACATTTCTTTTGCCCCATTTTTATTTTTGTCTCAGATTTATAGAGGTCAGGTATCTATGTGTACAAAGAGTCAATTAGATATTATCTTTTTGTTGTTAAGGCAATTTCTGAGTGTGTGTGTATGTGGTGTGTGTGTGTGTGTGTGTGTGTGTGTGTGTAAAACAGGTTCCCACAGCACAATATTGACTCAAAATCTTCCAAGGTAACTGTGGACTTTGGAATGAAAATGTCTACCATAGGCTCAAGTATTTGAATACGTTTTCAGTTGGTGGCAGTGTTGAGGATCATGAGACCTTTAGGAGGTGTGGACTTGCTGAAGGAAGCACGTCTCTGGGGGTGGACTTTAAGCGTTCATCACTGTGCCCCACTTACAGTTTGTTTTATGTGCTTCCTTCTTATGCTGGAAGACGTAAGTGCTCAGCTTTTTGTTCCAGCTGCCTCCTGCTATGCAGCCCCACTATGATGGACTCTCATCCTTCTGGGTATGTAAGCCCAAATAAACTTTTTTTGTGTTTTATCACAGCAACAGAAAAATAACTAATACAGAAGTCAAAGATGACCCTGTACTTCAGATCACAGCAGATGTGTGTGCCACCATGCATAGTTTATGTGGTTTCTGGAATTAAAGCCAAATTTTGTGCACATTGCATGAGTACTCTACCAATCGAACAACATTCCCATGCCGAATTATATATTATTATGAGATGTTAACTTTTGTATTTACGTGTCTTGATAACTATAAAATTTTAAGTGTTTGATCAACAGAATTCATGCTTTATTTCTTGTAAAACATTAAATACTTGTCTTCAATAAAATTTAACAGTCATTTAAATATTTCCTATCAGTTTCTCATTACTTGAAATACTATCCAAGATAGATTTGCTACAAGACCACACCAATTGAATCAGCTTTCACTTACCTTTCCCCTATTAAGTCTTTGATATCACTGTATTCTTCAAAGCAAATATCTCTACTTGCTTCTTGCAGCTTAATATGGTATGAATGCATATTCATGCATATCAATACATATTAATACATTGACCCATTTCATGACTAGTGTGTCAAGAGACTCAGACATTCAAAGGTGACTCACAGGAAAAAAATAGTCTGCCCAGTGCAGTGAGCAGTGTGAAGGAAAGTTATTTCTGAGATCTGGAAGAATGTCTTGGTCTTTGGCTGTTTAGCCCAAGGTTAAGGTGTCTCCTTATAGCACCATCGCAAAGAATCAAACATACCAGAAGGGTTAAGGGAATGTCTGATGAAACCAGAGCCCAGAGGAAGGATAATATGCTTTGCAAGAAGAGACATGACAGAAAAAATAAAGAAAATAATAACTGTCATGTCAATTATATGGTCCATTGAGTCTTGAACATAAAATATGTTTTTTACCCAGAATGACATGAGTTTTTAACACAAATCTGTGCTACACATCCCAGTAACAAATAAAGAGAAATAGTGAAATTCTTTGTTTTACACTTGGTTTAATGTTACAGGCAGTTAAAGGCAGTTTTCTTGTGATTCAAAACTTAACATGAGAGTTTGAAAAAGGGGATAGCTAACCAAATTTATTACCAAGAATTTATCTATTAGTCAGGTAGATGTGACTCACTGAATTTATATCATCAGGCTATCCTTCAGTCTGTGGCCAAGTAAGAGTCAAATGATACTGTTTTGATACATTTCCTTTTTTATTTTTTTTATATTGAAGCTGTGTATTTCATACAAAACATATCAATCGGTCTTAATCATCTTTAAAGCATGGAACTGATACATTTCTATCTAGGCTGTTACAAGATGTCTGAGTACTACCTATAGAAAGTTTTAAATTGCCTATTTGAGAATCTGTCTTCTTTCCCAATTCAAATTTTCTTGCCTACCCTTTAAGTAAAATATAATACTCAAAGGAAACAGTTAACATGAGGCCTCTAAGTCATAATAATAAGGATGTTATAATCCCTTTGTGGAGATGAAGCAAATGAGCCATCAGAGAAGTGTTCTCATTAGCAAACAGGAGGGGCAGATGGAAAATGTCATCACAGTAATCTGAAAATCTAGGCATTAACTCAATTACCATAGATTAAATAAAAAAATATTCCTACCCCTAAGGAAAAAGTTAAGAATTAAGGTTGAGGAAAAGTTAAACATTAATTTATCAGACTGGATCAAATTAATTGGCTGACAATGACAACCTTGCACTCGTCTACAACATTTAATGGGTCACTGCCTAAGATTAGACTTAGCTCCATTGGCCTATAATGTAGACTATGATAGAGCTAAAGAGAGAAAGAGCCTAATGATTTTTTAAAACTGCCAAAGATAAAAATAAGTATATGTCTATTAAAATAATTTATAATTTTATATCATAGATGTTGTACTAGGCATTACTTGACATAGCAATTTCATTGTTTGATTTTTTGATATCTTTTCTTTGCTTTGTGAAACACAGCCTGTCACACCAGCTGATCTGAAACTCATTGTTAGACATTGCTGGTATGGATTTCTACAGATCTGTCAGCCTCTGTCCGTCTTCCAGGTCAAAGATTAAAGATTTGGACTATTATGTGCAGCTAAATAATTTGATTATTTAACATAATTTGATTATATTTTATGAGTTTGACAAATATCTGATAATCAACTTGATTTTCCATATGCTCTGAAAACATCATTTTACCTTCTTCATAAGCTTCTTCATAACTAACACTTGGACTGCTTTATATTATTTTATCATAAAAATTAAACTTAAAAAAATCATATCACAATTAAAAAATTTTAAGAATTAATGTGAAACTCTTATCTATTGTTTGTGGGAAGGCAAAATGGTGAAATTACTTTGGAAATCATTATGGAGAACTTTAAAAAAATAGGGGCCTGAAGAAATGACTCAGGGTTAAGGGCAGCACTGGCTGCTCTTGCACAGGACCCAGGTTAGATTCCCACAGTCAGATGGTGGCTACAATCTATCTTTAACACCAGTTACCAGGGAATCCAATACTCTTTTCTGACTTCTGCAGGCATTGCACTTCTATCCATGCAGGCAATACACTCAGCCCCATAAAACAAAAATTAAAAAAAAAAAAAAAACTAAACATAAACCTACACTATGATCTAGTCATATCATTTCTCAGTATATCCTACAGCAGAGATGCTTGCACAGTCATATTGGTTGCTACTCTTTTCACAATACCTAAGAAAAAAAACAATCTAAATGCTCCTCAGCTGTTGAATGGATAATGGAACGCTTTCTACTCAGTGGTAAACCAAAAAACAAATCGTGAAGCTGGAAGGCAAATAAATGGAACTAGAAACTGTTATTCTAAGTGAAGAAACACAGACTCAAAACAACAACCACTCCCCCCGAAAAAAAGAAAAAAAATCGTGATATATGTTCTCTGTCACTTGTGAATTTAACTCCAGATTCCTAGATGATAGAATACATCTGATGTGACTGCAGGAGACAGAAAAATGGAAAGTAACTATCGGGATAAACTGGAAGAAGGACCTTGATAGAGGTGAATAACTGAAGATAGGTGTTACTAAGGAGGAAGTGGGGTAAAGCTCGGTGCTCTAATGGGGGAAGGAGTACAGAAGGTTATGTAGGGGGAGTGAGAGGAGAAATGATGCTTTGAATGTGTGAAAAACCTGAGGGAAATATATTATTTAAAAGTCCTACTGATTATATATATATATATATATATATACACACATATAAGTATACATATATGTATATATATATACATATATATACAATAAACATATTAGAACAAGTATTGACACTGTCTTTACAGCAACAGTACACTCTTATGTACCAACTTCTTTATTAGTTACTCTTCCATTGCTGTGGCAAATCACTCTACAAACAGCACTACTTAGAGAAGAAAAAAAATGTATTTGGGCTTGTGTTTTGAGAGAGAGAAACCATAATTACAGAAGAGGCATGGGAGCAGGGGGCAGGGCGAGCAGAAAGCTGAGATCTTAGATCTGCATGCTCACACAGGAAGACACAGAGAGAGGGCAAAGCGGAAGTGGTCGCCCTATTCTCAAAGCACGCCACGGACGTGTGGCTCCTTCTGCGAGTCTCCACTTTGTAAAATTTCATAACCTCACTCAGATAGTGTCACCAGCTAACCAAGTGTTCAAGTTGTTGAGCCTATGGGAGACACTTCTCATTGAAGTCACTATATACTGTTCAGGTCCTTGACATATTCTAAATATAAATACCAGCAAGCATGCATAATTATTTTGTTGAAATTCTTTCTTTTAAAGTTTTCTCTTCTTAGCACATAATAGCTCTGTCATGAAGGTATTTCTTGAAAAGAAAAATAAATAGCTCTTATTTAATTATTTTTTATTAATTGATAAAATTATTAATCCTCAAGAAAAAGCTACATCTATCATTTCTCTGCACAAGTATAATTTCTTATTGTATGATAAATATCCATACTTATAATTATAGACATATATATCTCTTACCATTCATCAAAGAAGCTTCTTTTGCAACAGATAGAAACTATCACAAAGTTCCAGAATTGATCAAATGCAGAGAATAAGTGTCTGTGAGATGCCTAGATCCAAGTCAAGCATCTACACTGCACCTTCTACACACCTATGGCTCAGGGAACAGTACATAGCAAGGGACAGAGAGAAACTTAATGCATTTCTCAACTCTCACCAGAAAGTCACAACTGGACCTATAGTAGAGAACAAGAGACTGCAGAATGTGTGTTCCTGGATAGGAATCCTATGTTAAAACCTTGCCATTCAGGTTGCAGGGACCATTGTGAAAGAGGGGGCAGACAGACTGGAAGAGCCAGTGGTGGTGGATGACCACAAAGAAACAAGAGTTTTCCAGGTGGCTGGGGAACTTGCCCTCTGAACTTGCAGCAATGGTGACAGCATGCACAAAACCAATGCAAACTAAAACCAGACAAAATTCCAGCATAGAAGCGTGGAAGTGGGTTAGAGGTGCCAACCTTAGCTGAGAACTATTGTCAACTGATCACTGATGGTGAGGGAGAGTTTTGCTTCTTTAAGAGAGTAACACTAGATAGGCTGACCAGGCTCCGGTGGATGAACCTGAGGGTACATCTGGGGACACAAATGTACATTATAGGCCTGAATATATATGACAGAATGCATGAAATCCAGTGGGGGGACTAAGATGTGATGAACGAAATGCACAATTCTATTTAAACTTTTTAAAAATTAATAATTAAATTGCTCATTAATTAATTAATTAGCTTTTTTTGAAGACAAGATCTCAAAAAAGTTCCAGCTGGGATGGAATTCCAGAGGTCTGCATGCCTCTGCTTTCCAAGTTCTGTGATTAAAGTTGCATACCATATGGCTATATAATTTGTTTTTAAATAGAAAGTTTAGGGATCACTTTGATCACTTTGATTAATTCTTCCTGTTATCTTTACTTTAATCTTGGAAAGTCTAAAACTCTCATCTGTAAACTTCACCTTCATTCTTTTGAGGGTTAGTGTTCAGTGTCAACTTGACACAATCTAAAATCACTTGGGAAGGGAATCTCAGAGATGGGTTGTCTAGGTCAAGCTGACCTGTAGACATGTCTTTTCAAATTTTCTGAACTGCTTTAACTGAGGTAGGAAGAGCTACTCAGGGTGTCATCATTCCTAAGGAAGAGGATCCTGAACTGCATGCGTGGAGAATGTGAGTTTAGCAAAAGCATGTGTGCGTTCATTCTATGTCTGTTCTGGACTTCGGGTATGAGCAGCTCCTTTTCAAGTTTCTGCTTCCCTGACTTCTCTGCAGGTTGGACTGTAACTTTGAATTCTTAGCTAAAATAAATTCTTTCTCCTCTAAGTTGTTTCATCGTGGTACATTCATCACAACAACAGAAGGTGAAATAAACACAAGTGTGTAATTGTTCTCAATTAGTGGTGGGGGTTCAAACACTGATTTCCGGTCCATGTTAGAATGGTGACTGGGTTGGTTTTATGCATATCTTGTTCAGGCAACTACAGTTGCTGTGTATTCATGAGAGTAGTGGTGCTGTGACTTCCAGAAGACACAGTTTTGTTCAAGTAGTTGATAAGGTTCCCCATTGGCTCCAAATATTTGGACATTTTCTCAGTAGTTGGTGGTGCAGTTTTGGGAGGTTTTAAGATGTGTGACCTTGCCAGAGGACATATATCAGTGGTGGCAGACTTTGAAAGTTCTTAAACTTTGCCAGATTTCAGATTGCTTTCTGTTTTCTAGATCTGCTTGAAAATTTGCCTGGTTTTCTGCTGTGGGTGCCTTTGCCACCACGCCTCTATGCTGTAATGGTCTCTTGCCCCTTTGAAACTATAAACCACATAAACTCTTCTCTTTCTAAGTTGTTCTGGTCATGCTGTTTTATCACAGCAAAAGAAAAGTATCTAATATAGAAGTTTTTATCAAGAATGCAGTGTTCCTTCAAAGAACTTGACCATGTGGGTTTGGGGAGAAATGTGGAAAGTTTGAAAACTCTAAGTAAAACTTAAGGAACTGTTCTAGTAGGAGTCTGGAATAAAGTTGAGCTGAGTCTGAGGTACTTCCAGCCAGAATTAAGGATTTAAATAGCACCTAGGATATTTCAGCCAAGTGTCTGGCTATTTTTGGTCCACAGCTGAAGTTTGCAAAGGCTAAACTGAAAAGTAATGGACTAATATTTTTAGCAGAGGAAATTTTGGGAGAGCCTAATATAGACATGGTGACATGTTTATTAATTGTGAATATTATAGACATCTACAATGAAAAATGTACACGTGGGATGAAAGAAATGCAGAATATACTGTCTGTATTGAAAAAGATCACTTAATAATCAGCTTAATGTTGGAGGTAAGGCATTTGCTGAAGGAGAATATATCTTGATAAGGAGATTCAATCCATTAAGGAGAATCCTATGAATTTGCATTTAAAGAATGCAAAGAGTACCTTCAGGGCAAGACTCTACCCATCTAGTCTTCCTTGTGAAAGGAAAATTTCTAATGGGTTTTCTCTTAGAAAACGACAGCCCGCATAAGCTGCTGGTAATGTGGATGAAGCAGGCTAGGGTCCATCCCAAACTGGCAGACAAACTTGGAAATGTCATTCATGTGATGCTGGATTTAGAGGCATGACAGATGCAAGAGTGAAAGGCTCACTGGGTCTTCCTCTGTGATTTCATAGAACTGCCAAGGCCAGGAAGTATGTAACAGGGGTTTATGTCTGCATAAGGGAGGCCCCTCACATGCCAAGAGGCCCTGACATGCCGCTGAATAAATGTGCAAAAGTGAAACCTGGTTGGCAGTAAAGATCCCAAGACATTGGAGATCCTAGAGCCCTGACACATCTGCTTATAGGGAATGAAAACAGCCTGAGAGGTATGTTTCAAGGAGTAAAGCTGGAGGGACTGAGTGACCTAAGCCCTTTGGAATTGAAGTCCTAGCAATGAGACATGGAGCTACTGGACTATTGTTCAACCTTGGGGCTTATTTTGATCCAGTATTTCCTCAGTATGCCTCTTTTCTTCCCTTTTGGAATGAAATATATATATTCCATTCCATTGTGTGTAATTTGTCTTTTAGTTTTATAGGAACTTACAGTTAAGAGATTACCTT
The DNA here is from genome assembly GCA_035773235.1 of Eospalax fontanierii. Classification (NCBI taxonomy): domain Eukaryota; kingdom Metazoa; phylum Chordata; class Mammalia; order Rodentia; family Spalacidae; genus Eospalax; species Eospalax fontanierii. Next base: position 67,552,870 of record CM069535.1, on the reverse strand, counting down.
GAATCTCAGAAGGAACTTTGGAAATTATTGAAACCTGTAAACACTCTGGAGACTTTTGAAGGTGTACTAAGTAGATTTTGCATTTTATAACATCATGAGCCATTCCATAGGAATGTATTGTGGTGGTTCGAATGAGAATGTCCCCCATAGGTTACAAGTATTTGGACATTTTGTCCAGAGTTGTTGGTTCTGGTGTTTTGGGAAGTTTAAAGACATGTGGCCTTACCAGAGGAAGTATGTCACTGAGGGCAGGCTTTGAGAGTTCTTAAGCCATGCCAGATTTTCAGTTGCTCTCTGCTTTCTGGGCCTGCTTGAAGATGTGATTGCTCAGTGCTCTGCTCTGGCCATGTCTGTTTTCATGGGTCCCCACCATGATGGACTCTTGTCCTTTAGGAACTGTAAGACAAATAACTCTTCCTTTTATAAGTTGTCCTGGACATAGTGTTTCAACCCAGCCACAGAAAAGTAAATAATACACAGTCCTCATTGACATTTGACTCTTATAATCTTTCTGTTTCTCTCTTTCAAGATGGTTCCTAAGCTTTGGAGCAGGATGATGGTTTCTTGACGGAGGAGAGTTAGTTTTCTTTAATGGCATGGCTCCTAGAAATCTGCTATACTCCAGTAGTTTCTCCAAACCCAGGAGAATATGGATAGCTCAATTAAAGTTGATGGGTTAATATAAAAATATAAAAAGAGGACAGAAAGCTGAGTGACTGGGGTGTTGAAGATGAACATGGGCATAGTTAAGGAGAGGACATGGAGGTAAATATGATCAAAGTATTTTTTATGAAATTCATGAAGAATTAATAAAGTAATTTTTAAAAATCAAAAGAAACATGTTTATTAAAGGATATAGATTATTTTCAGTTACAATGAGGTTCATCACTTCAATTGTAGGCCCCTGTTCATGTTAACATGAGTAAGCATTGTCACATAACCCTTGGGTGATGGTGCATGACATTAACCCATAGTTATTCTGTACTATGAGAAATTGAAGCTACTTTGCTTGTAAATCCCCAAACTTGCTGAGTCATCTAGACTTTCACAGTGGATATTTTTAAGTAACTTACAGATGATTTATTGATCAACAGTGTATTTAAGACTGTATTACCATGATAACCTGCAAGCACTTTGGGCTGTACATAGAAAAATGTTTTCAAATGTTTTATAGGATATGTACGCACTCTATCTTGTAGATGGATGTTTAGAATTTAGATTCCTTTTACATTAGATATTTTGGCATCTCATATATTTTCTTCCATGGGAATGATGTAGGGAGAGAACATAAATATACCACATGTGAAGTAAATAGCAAATGAGTTTTATTTATAATTATCTGTACATCACTCTGAAATGATATTCCAAATTGATAAGCATGTAAGTCATGCTTTTCTAACACAATCTTTATTGTTTTAAAGTAGAAATTGAAGAACTTATATCACATTAAGAACCAAAGCAAAAGTTTTCAATAAACTTGTACCCTTTCCCTTAGTTTATGATTTTCTAAATCTTACACAAAAGGCCCTTGAAAGATAAACCTACTTTCATTGATGTGATGTTGGGGGTGTGGACCATTTTGTGATTGTGAAATTTTTTCATACTCATTTTTGTGGAAGTTAGAAATGATTCCATTTAACCATTGTTGCAGTGAAAAATGATATAAATCAGTCAAGTTTTAAGAAAATGTGTGATACTTCACATCTTATAAAATTATGTGCTAAATTACACATTACATTCTTGTTACTTCTTAAAATATATAACAGTTGCTTTCTAGAAGCAAAAGTAATATTGTTTGTACTCTGGGACCACTAATCCTTCTTTCAAATTAGCTGCTTCCTGGCCAAGAAAACAACATCCCTTTTAAACAACATCCCATCACAAGCATTGATATTAATTTCCAAGAGACATCAATATGTGTTCTCCACCCTGCTGCCACACTGTCTGCTCTTAATCTCTGTATTATGACTGCTAAATTGATAATGCACATCTGAACTTCAGAACTCAGAAGATGGAATTGTAAATATGGCCTTTGACTTGTCTGTTTCTTAGCCTTCCATTTTGAGATTGTTTTCTACTGTGTTGATGGCTGTGGGAGGATGTACCTTTTGTCACTGATGGTAGAAATAGAGGATGCATCTACAGTTACCAGAAAGGAATAACATTAGAGAAGCCTCTATGTTTAAGAGGTAGAATAAAATGGACCTTAACTTAAGTGAAATCATGAAGTCGTGTGCTGAAAAAAAGTCTGAATTCCCTTTCAATAATAAAGCACACTAGTCATCAGCCAGGTGAATGTTTCAGAAAAGATTTCATATGATATATATATGTGCTTATTAATTTTCTTTTGCTCCTTAAATTGATTTGATATGTGAAATCTAAAAGTATTTAAGATTATTTTGTTTATGGATGAACACTTTGTATCATTGCCCACTGTTATAGCTAGAAATAAATTCAACTAAAAAATTAAACTAAAAATTAATTAAATAAATTAAACTAAATTTTAATTTTATAAAAATTATAAAAGATAAAAATATATGGCTGATCCAAGGCAAGAACCTATTTTCTTTTGTTGCCTTAAAGACATTCAGTAATGCATTTCCATCCAGATACAGTTTTCTTGTCTAAATACAGATAAGATTAAGTGGAATTAGGAAACAAATCATTTCAAACATTCTGGTCAATATGGTTATGATCCAAATAAAATTATCTCTCTACTTCATGGTATAACCCTGGGCTCACTACTTGAATTTAGGGTTGGAACTCCTAAAATTTAAACCCAAGTTGTGAAATTTTCTAACTTTGTGTTAAAGAATAATCTTTCAGCTCCCCAATTTCCATTACTAATATTTAAAATCATCCTTAACTTGGAAGGCAGTAATGGATACTGAACAAGTTCCCATGTAATATGTTCTCTTGAGGTGTTAATATTCAGATAGCTTAATAACTAGCTGACATCACAATTGCTGAAGAGTATTGAACAAAAATCTGGAACACGAGTCAGGACATGGTGATCTATATCATAACTGAGAGACGTCTCTCTTGATTTTTAAAAGTTATAACATCTTACCCCTGCCTGCCTTTGCCCCAGCTGGGTTCCAATTACTCCCCCTCAGATCTCTGGATTAGCCTCCCAAACAAGACTAGCTAAACAATGTAGCATAGATTCCTAAGTTCCCCCTCAGTGGATCTATCCACCCCCATCCATCTTCCCTGGTTCCCAATCCACCAGCTAGACCTGTCCGCCTAGAAGTCTGGTAAGTCAGATTTCACCTACCGTGTCTCTATTCCATACCTCGGGTTCACCACCACCCTGTCCCTGCCAGCCATGCCCCAGCCAAGCTCCAATTCCTCTCCTTCACTTTTCTGGACTTGCTTCCTAACACAGACTAGATAATGCCCTAGCATAGAATCTACTTGTTACTGATCTATCTGACACAGACCAGCCCTCCTACTAACCTGGTCAGTCTACTCTGTCCTATCAACCACCTAGACCAGTTTACTACCATGCCAGAACCTCAAACACACATCAATTTATTTTCCCTTCCTAAAGAAAAGCAACCAAGTTACATAAAAATATAAACAGAACCACAACTAAATCAAACAAAAGCAGAGTAGAAATTTCTACTACACACATAACCAAAAACCAACATCTATATACCCAAACAGCAGCACAGAAACACAATTAATATGAAGAAACCATAAGAATATGTCTACAACAAAACTTACTAGTCCTACAGAAACACACTTTAAGGAGAACCACCCTGAGGAACACCAGGATGTGGAATTTAAAAGGACAATCATGAACATGATTAAAGAACTTAAAGTGAACTCAGAAAAATCAACCCAAAGAATTCAAAGAGAAGGCATAAGCTTGTGATAGAAGATGAAGAATATACAAATATGCCACTTAATGAAATATCAAAAAACAATTCATAACTGGAAAAGTGAGTTCAGAAAAGAGATAGAGAAAGTGAAGAAAACCCAAGTGGAAATGAACATGAAACTGAAAAACTAAATATTCCAATTGGAAACAACAGCAGAAAGCCTCACAAGCAGAGTGAATGAAGCAGAAAACAAAATGTCAGCACTGGATGAGAAAGTCGAAGACTTGGACTCCTTAAATGAAGGCTATGCAAAATTAATAATAATAATAATAAACAGGAATGGAATACTCAGGAAATGTGTCACAACATGAAAAGACCAAATCTATGAATCACAGGAAGGAGATGAAACTCAGAATTTAGGGCCAATGGAATTGAACAGATCCTCAACAAGACTCTAGAGGAAAACTTCCCTAAATTAAGGAAACACTTAACTATAGAGATTCAAGTAGCACATAGAACACCAATTAGACATGACCAGAAGAGCAACTCCCCACAGAATGTCATAGTAAAAATATTAAATGTACAGAACAAAGAAAATCATCTTGCCTACAAGGATAGATTCCTCCTTAGAATAAAAATGATGGAAAAAATAAAAAAAATGCTTTAAGAAGTAAGAAGGCATTGCAATTCTTATCTGACAAACAGATTTCAAACTAAAGTTAATCAGAAGAGAGAAAGGGTCACTTCATTCTAATCAAAGGAGCAATTGCTCAAGAAGATACTACAATCAGAAACAGATATACACCAAAATCTTCAGCACCCAATTTCATAAAACACAGTTATGAATTTTTGTGTTTATATTATATTATATATTTTTTGTGTTTATATAATATATATTATATATATATATATATATATATATATATATATATATTAACCCCAACTCAGTAATAGTAGGTGACTTAAATACCCACTGAATGGCTAGGAAGCCCAGAGGGTAATGTGATGCCCCTGAAACCTTTGAGAAATGCAGTCTGTAAACATTAGTGCATATGTATACACAGGAACTGTTTGCCATAGAACACAGAGCCAGACAGAAGAGATCTACCTTTGAGTGGTTGGTGATAGATAGGATTTACTTCAGAGGTAAGACTTGGAATCACGGAGCATGAGCTGACCCAGAGGCCTTGTACCTGAAGTTTAAACCCCATAATGCTAGATGGTAATATGCAAACTGCTAAGGGAGAAAATCGATCAATGGTCTAACTGAAACCTAAATTCTAATAACTGTAAAGAGTGGGTTTGTTGTGTATAGTCTTAATTATGTTGAGGTATGTTCCCTCCTGTACAATACCTCTACGACAGTTGATCACTATTTCATACTGGGTTTTGTCAAAAGTCTTTTCTGCATCTGTTGAGATGATCTACATTGATACTGCATCTAAACACTATCAGAACGGCTAAGAACAAATAATGCCAAAATGCTGACGAGGAGCATAGTGAAATCCTCATTCACTTTGCAATTATAAATTGCTGCAACCATTGTGGAAATCATTGTAGAGAACTCTTAAAAAGCTGAAAATGCATCTTCTGCATATTCCAGTCATATCACTCCTTGGAATAACCCAGAGGACTCATCTTATCACAGAGAAATTTCACAGCTGTGGTTGTTGTTCCTCTATTTACAATCGCTATGACATGAAAACTACAAAAATGTCACTAAACTGATGAATGGATTTTGAAAATGTGTTACATTTACACAATGGACTTCTACTCAGATGTAAAGATAAAAGGAAATGCTGAAATGTAAAGGCAAATGGATGAAACTAGAAATGATTATGCTAAGGGAAGTAACACCAATTCAGAAAACAAATGATGTATGTTCTGTGTCATTTGTGAATCTTAGCTTTGATGCTTATGATGTGAGTATATATCCAGAAGTAATCACAGGCGCTAGGAAAATGGAAAGGAAACATGAATGTGAAGGGAAAGAAGGGGACAGGTGTTATTATGGGGAACAGGGAAAGCAGGTCATTAGCTGGGGAGCTAGTAGCGGGACTGTACAGGGGCGTGAGAGGCAAGACAACTCTCAGATGGTCTGAAAAAAAAACAGGAGAAAGAAGGAAATATATCATCTCAAAGTACTACTATATCATATACATATAATATACATACATTATATATGTGCATTCAGTGCATAGTATAAATATATAGCACAAGGCACAGTGCCAGGCAGGATAAACCTCCTTTCAATTGTTGGCTATTGAAGTCCAAGAGACTTCCAAAATCAGACAGGTTACTGCCACAACCCTTGATAGACTCTCAGAATTTGAAGGTAAGATGCTATTGCTGAAGAAAGGCCATACTTCAGAGACAGGATTTGGAGCAATTGAGCTGGAACTTATCTGGAAGCCTCCTTCCTGAAGACTGTCTCTCGTGGAATCAGAGGATACAATGAAAGCAGCCAAGGGAGAAATCCAATCAATGTTACTGCCTAGTTTTAAAGTCTAATAAACAATGTCTGGCCCAGTAAACTATTGCTCTTGGTGCAGTAATGGCAATTTTATCTTAGGGCTAATTGACAGCTATCTGATTGGAATTAAAGCCCACCCATTAGGATGGAACTTATGTACGGTATTATAAACATAGCCAAATACACATTGCTGAATAGGTCATAGATACTAGAGTAAAAGCTACTTTTACCACATCCTTAGACCATTGTGATCTGTTACCATATTCTAAATAAGAATTCTAATATTTAAAGACAAGTGTGTATCTAATCAGTTATCAAAAATGTTTCATTTCTAAACAGAGGGAAACTAATACAGAGTTATAGAACTGGGTAAGCATAAAGAATAAGTGTCTGTTAGATGATTTGTCCTGTGCGACACATCTTCAATGTGCTAACATTAGATGAGTGTGTCTCTAAATTCACACCAGAGAGATTTCCTTATGCAACAGATGGTGATTAACACAGAACACCACAACTGGTCAATGTACAGAGAATAAAGAGGCTGCATATTATTTATCCTGGAATAGGATACCTATTTCAACTTCAGCCTCCTAAGGCTCAGAGATAATTGCCAAAGACTGGGAAGAAAGATGGTAAGAGCTAGAGGTTGTGGTTCTCAGTTACACATATGAACTCATTACAATGATGACAGCATGCACAAGTCCTATTCAAGCTCAAACCAGACAAAATCCTAGCATATAGACATGGGGAAGTGGGTCAGAAACCCCAACCCATACCAAAGTCCTTTCGTCAACTGATGACTGATGGAATAGGCAGTCAGTCTCTTACGGGAATGGGAATCTTGATAAGCTGACCAAGTAAAGCACCTAACCTGAGAGTCATGTTGTAATATGAATCAGAATATATAAGCTGTGTTATATGTAGTAGAGTACACTGAGTTAAGCAGAAGGCTTGTGGGTTGGTACAAATGGAGAAAATGAGTTAAATACCAACAAATTATATTATATGAAAATTACAACAATTCAATAAAAATTTAAAAATATGAATTCTCTTAATATATGCCTGTGACTTTTAAACAGTTTTTCTTCATACTCAAATCTCTTTTAGATTCAAGAAAACTATTGATCATGCTTATCAGTTGTAATTTCCAAATATAACCTCAATGATAACTGTCGTCTGCTGGGTGCTCTTGTCGTCTTCTACACAGAGGGCGCAGTGAGAGAGGCATTAGGTAATCTTTGTGGACAGCTCCACAAAGGCATGCCTCTGTCACATCCTGCTCTAGAGCTTGGACTTTGGCATAATAGGCATCCATATCAAAATCTGGATTGTTTTGCTTGAAAAGATGAAAACTAGCTCTCCCAGAGAGAGGCATGGGAACTAGAGGAGCCCAGCAGCATAGTTCCCATGGCAGGTCTGGCTTTGTGCACAACTTGTCTTCCTTCTCAGTCCTATCTGACAGCTCTGGAGACTCTAAGCTGGAGCCAAGCCAAGATATTCTAGAAACAGAGAGATATGAGTGATAAGTTATTTCAATTGTTTTAATTCTCTGAACTTTGAAGGTTTTGTTGTATAACAATAATGAGAAAATAGTCCCATATGTCAAAGATCTTGGTATCTTTGTGTGCAGAGCTGAACACACACTTGAAAGCTGTCCTTTGCAGCTTTGCCAACGTCATAATCACCTGAACAAATAGAATAACTCTTAAACCACGTTTTTAAGAGTGGGCCTGAACTTGGAGGACACTAGTCCCTCTAGAAGAACTGTCTGTATCTCAGAACCGTGCTGGTATGTCTGTGTCCTCAGCCTATGAAGATGGAGACATCTGTGTCCTCAGTCTGGGCTGATGGAGCTGATTCTGGAACCCTGTTTCTCCCACTGTGTCCCCTGGTCAGGCCACAGCCATAATTTATTCAAAATGGTTTCTGCAGCCTCACTGGGGAAGTTCAAGTTCAGTTTCACACTTAATCCTCACAGCCCACGTGGAATTTTCATGCCCAGTGTACATTCTCCCAGGTCAGGAGTCATTCCCAGCATTGGCTGTTTTCAGTGCTTGAGCACTCTGCTAGCCATGTTTTGATACATTAGTTCTCAAGGATACACACTTCCTTTCACTATCTTGGGTGTATTACCAAACTAAGGTTGTGAAGGAAAGATCCAGGTCTTCAGACCCTGCAGCATGGCTTTTCTGGGGTTAATTAAAAGTTATTAATCCAGTTATGTCTATTAATAAAATCATTCCTATAATCCTTCACTTTCCATTCTCCAGTGGGAAGCTGTTTTGTCTGCAAAATGGTTTTCTCCAAATGTCGCTATCTGGTAATCCCAGGATTGCTTTACTGGGAAGGGTTATGCTCATACAAATACAAGATATACACTGAACATCAAATACACAGAACCAGAAAAGAAATGCCCCACAGCGTATCATAGTAAAAAGAAAAACAAAACAAAACAACAAAAAAAAAAACAAGAAAAAATCATAAGCATACAGAACAAAGAGGATTCTGAAAGCTGCAAAAGAAAGGCAAATAACATATAAAGGAAAATCCATCAGAATTACAGCTGAGTTTTCAGTGCAAACTATGAAAGCCATAAGATCCTGAAAAAAAGTATTCCCAGTTCTACATGGCTACAGATGTCAACCACGAATAATTTATCCAGCAAAAATGTCTATTACTATACTTGAAGGGGGAATAAAAATCTTCCATGACATGAACAAGTTGAAAAAATTCATGTCCAGAAAGCCAGCCCTTCAGAGAATGCTTGAAGCAATACAAAGAGCTGAAGAAACGAATGACTGTACCAAGGAACATCAGAAAGAAACTAAAAGAAGGTATAACTGAGGAACCACAAAGTTAGAACAAAGATGCAACAAAATTTAAAATGATGGGAATCAATACACACCTTCTAATAACAACTTTAAATATCATTGGATTGAACTCCCCAGTCAAAAGACACAGGGTAGTTGAATGGATTAAGAAGCAAAATCCACTCCTTGTCTGCAAGGAACCCATCTCACCTTCAAAGACAGGCATGACCTTAAGGTGAAAGAAGGCCAAAAATATTCCAAACAAATGGCACTAAGAAACAAGCAGGTGTTGCCATTCTAATATCTGACAAAATAGACTTCAAATTGAAACAAATCAGAAGAATTAAAAAGGGTCACTTCATTCTTATCAAAAGAACAATTAACCAAGAAGATATTACAATTATGAATATATATGCATGAAATAAAACAGTATTATAGGACTTTAAGACACAGATTAATCTCAACTCCCAAATAGCAGGGACTTCAATACCCCAAGTTCTCCATTACATAGGTTAACTGAATAGAAAATAAACAGAGGCACATATGAACTAAACAGTACCACACATCAAATGGTACTAACAAACATCTACCGAATATTTCACCCAAGCAGCAAAGAATACACATTCTATTCAGCACCTCATGGAACTTTTTTCCAAAATCAGCCATATAGTGGGGCACAAACAAAACTCTCAACAAACACAAAAAAAATGAAATTATTCCATGCATTCTTTCAGACCACAATGCAATAAAGCTTAAAATCAACAATGAAAGAAGCCCTAGTAGCTTCACGGACTCATAGAGATTAAAAAACATATTTCTAAATGATGGAGGGATCAAAGGAGAAATTTAAAAAGAAATAAACGTATACCTGGAATTAAATGAAAAGGACAATACAACCCAACAATACCTCTGGGACTCTCTAAATGTAGTCTTAAGAGGGAAATTTATAGCTGTAAGTACCTACATTAAAAATCAGAAAGAGCACAAATAATAAGTGATTTAACATTACAACTCAAGTATCTTGAAAGCTAGCAACAAATGAAACCCAAGCCCAGCAGACAAGAAGAAATAACAAAAATAAGAGCAGAAATTAATGAAATAGAAAAAAGAAAACATTACAAAGAATCAATGGATCCAAGAGCTGGTTCTTTGTAAAGATAAACAAGATAGACAGACTGTTGGAAAAATTATCTAAAAAACAGTCTGAGTCCAAATCAACAAAATCCCAGATGAAAGGAGAAACATCACAGCAGACTACAAAAAGATCAGAACTTAATAAGAGAATACTTTAAAAACTTATACCCCATTAAATTTGAAAACTTTATATAAATGGATGTATATTTAAAATCATGGGAATAGCCAAAGCTAAACCAAGAAGAGATAAACAGCTTAACCAGACCAATAACATAAGGAAATTAAAACAGTAGTACAAAAGCTCTGGAGCAAAGAACCAAAAAAGTCCGTACTCACATGGATTCACAGAAGAATTCTAGAACTCAAAGAAGATCTTTAAGATCTTTATCCAATATGACATAAATTTTTCAAAAAGATAGAAATAGGAGAACTCCTAAATTCCTTCTGTGAAGCCAGCATCACTCTAATACAAAAACCAGATAAAGACAAAAAATTATAGACTCCTATCCATACTGAATGTAGATGCAAAACTTCTCACCAAAATACTTGCAAATCACATATAAGCACACATCAAAAAGATCATCCACCGTATTCAAGTCAGCTTTATTCCAGAGATATAAGGATCGTTCAGTATGCATAAGACAATAAAAGTTATACAGCACAAACTTAAATTCCAAAATAACATGGTCATCTCAACAGATGCAGAAAAGGCCTTTGACAAAATTCAACATGGATTTATGTTAAAAGACCTAGAGGGAATTCAACTAGAGGGAACATATCTGAATATAACTACATCTGTATAAAAATAACACACAACCGACATTTTTCTAAATCGAGAAAAACTGGAAGCATTCCTAGTAAAATCAGGAACCAGACAAGGTTGTCCTCTATCTTCACTCCTTTTTAATATGGTGCTTGGAACTCTTGCTAGAACAATAAGACAAGGGAAGGAAGTTAATGGAATACTCATTGGAAAAAGAAGTCAAATTATCCTTTTATGCAGTTGGTGTGCTATTATACATAGGAAACGCCAAAAAAAAAATCCACCAAAAATTGACACTTTCAGTAAAGTAGCACTTTACAAAATTAATCTACAAAAGTAAGTAGTCTTTCTATATACCAATAATGAGAAATTGGAGAAATAGTACCAGGATATCCTCCCACTCACAAAAATCTCAAAAAACTAAAGTAAAATATCTCACAATAAACTTGACCAAAGCCATTAAAGATCTTGGGTACAAATCAATGGCTGGCTACTTGGTTTTAGAGTCCATTCAGTGGTATGAAACTCATGTGTGTTACTATAATCATAGGCACAAACACATAGCTGAAGAAGTCATAGATCTTAGAGAAATCCCCAGGGCTGTCACATGTCTAGGCAAATGTTACTTCTTACTAAATGCAAATTCTGTATCCTTATATTTACTGTCAAATATACTCGTCGTTACCCATCAAAGAAGTCTCTTTTGCAGCAGATGGAGACTAATACAGAGTACCCTGGTAATACACAAACAGTATTTGGTGAATTGTCCATGCCTAAGTGCCACATCTTTGGTGCAGACTCTACACTCAAGGCTAATGCCATATAAAACAAGAGGTAAAAAGGTCAGTAATGAATATATCAACTCTCATTAATGATGCTCCCTTATGCAACAAAGGACAAGCAACACAAAAGGTCACAGATGGCTAAATCATGGAGATTAACAATGTGCAGAGTGTGGGTCCCTGGCCAGGACTCTTATATTAAATATCACTCACCCTGGGCTCAGGGACCATTGGGGAAGAGAGGGTGGAAAGAGCGTAAGAGTCAGTGAGGAGAGGCATGATCATATGAAAACAGAATATGAGATCCTGGGACCCTGCCATACGAACCTACACCAACTGTTTCGGCATGCTAAAGACCCGTGCAAACTCAAGCAGGCAAAAACTCAACATGGCACTGGGGAAATGGATAGCCGACCCCAGCTTTTACTGAAGAATATTGGCAACTTACTACTGACGAGTGAGGATGAGCTAGTGTTCCTAAAGCCAGGGACTCTGAGTAGGCTGACGAGACCTCAGTAGATGAACTTTCTTTAAGTCGTTTGGGGCCACTAACCTGCCACAATAGACCTTAGCACAGCTGAAAGAATATATGGATTCCAGTTAGGGGACTATGGGAGATGCCATTGGGGAAAGAGGTATAAAAGTGATTAGGATTGATTGAGATGTTCTGTATGAATCACACAATGATTCAACAAGAGATGTATTCAGAAATATTTATTTTTGTTTTATGTGTATGCTATGCCTTCATGTGTGTGAGTGCACTTGTGTCATCAAGTGCATGTGTGTAAATGAACCTGTGTTGTGCACTGACCACGTAGGACAGAAGATGGGATTAGATACCTTGTAGTTGGAGTTATGGATAGTTGTTAGCCACCATGTGGGTGCTGGGAATTGAAACCCAGTCTTCTGCAAGAACATCCAATGCTCTTAACTGCTGAGCCCTCTCTCTCTCCAGTCCTGGAAGCTTACCTTTAAGGAGTTGAATGGTGGTGGCCTTTTTCAGTTGGAAGACTCATGAGCCTGAGAAAGGAAGATCTTGACTGTAATCTAGCCTGGGCTCTACAACCAGACTCTGTTTTTGAAAGCATAAGAAAAAATTCCCTTTTAAATAATATTATTGGCTTGTATGTTTCCACTAATCACGTTCATATACGCACATATATGAGGGGTTTGATAACTCTTCCCACAAAGGCTTGCTTCTCTGATGTGTTATTGGGAAGTGATACGAATCCATTGAAGTGAGGCTGAGTGACAGAACCTTAAGTCATTAGGATATTCCCTTGCAGTGAATTGTAGTCCCAATCCCTCTTACATTCTTATTTTTCCTGGAGGTGAGGTCCTTTGTTCTATTTGGTGATCCACACCATAGGCTCAAAGGAATGCACATTCAAGTTTATTCTTGAAGCTCTAAAATTCTAATCCAAATGAAGTATTACTCTGTATAAGCTACTGAATCTTTACCTATGCAGGTGGAAACTTGATTAACAAGATGGATATATATATATATATATATATATATATATATATAATTTGCCTTTAGATAAACTACAGACTTTCGCAAAATAATCCACTAGGTTCCTGTTTTTAGTTGTTTGTGTTTTTTAGTCCATGTATATGAATTGCATTTACATCACTTGCATCCCTCATTTCTCCCCTCCACTTTCCCTCCCTCTCAGATTCATGACCTCTCCTATAACTTACTAAGTCCATTTAGTAATCATTATATGCTATATGTGTTTATAGTTGACCAACTGGGATTGGAATTTTTTTCACAATGATTTGTATCATTCCTGATACAGAAAACATAAACATTCCCAGTTTCAAGAGAGAGAATTAAAATAGTCAGTAAAAATTGTACTTTTCTCCTCTGTCCTGGACCACAACATACATTGGTGATTGAGAAAGGTCTCCAAGATCACTGCCAGGGAAGAGTTTGGTGTTAGAAATAAAAACTGAGTTCCAAGGACGCCCCATACCTGGCATGAAGAACACGTGGGTGAAAATAACTCTGCACGGAAGATTTCACTTTTGTGAAAGGGTGACTTGCACAATTAGTTGGACTTGGGAGTTTGGGGGGGATTTTATCCCTAACGTAAGAGAACTGTGTCTTTTCCCCATTGACTGGGATCTGACCTCACAGCGTTTCTGGATTGGATAGTTTAAAAAAATCGGTGGGAAGAGAGATGATCTTTATTCCAGGCCATCAGGTTCAGGAATGCATTACGCACTTTAAAAAAAAAAAAAAGTCTTACAGGTTATAGTGTGATGGAAAGATTAGAACTCTTTGGCATAGACCAAGTTCCCATTTTTACAGGATTTGAAAGAAAATTTTGTTTGTAGTATTTCTTATGCTGGGGTGAAATTACTGCATGCGGGATTGGCTCCAGAGCATCAAGAATCTATTTCAGAGTGATGTCTTCATAGTGTTTACCTCAAGGACTCATTGCTATTTTCATTATTTGATTTTTTTTCTCTAATTACCTTGAAATTATCACAAAAGAGTATAAGAACATAGAATTAATTACACTTTCACAGAAGTTTTGATGAGGAGTAGCTATGACCTTTTCACATGAGTCTTCAAGATCTTAAGATTTTGAAAGTTCAGATGGAGTGTGTCTAGCATAATGGAAATTTATGGTTCTAGAACTTTCATTGTTTAAGTGCACAAAATGATGCATAAAAATAACCATATGTTGAAGAGAAATTTAAACTAATTATTATATTTTTTACAAGGCTGACAAAACTAAAGGAATTTAATTGCGGAGCATAGGACTGCACAAATGCCAGTAAAACACTGCAGAGAATGTGCTATGCTAGAGAGGAGCTTTAAATAATTTTGTTTTTTACATTGTGTCAAAGGTCACTGCCTGTTCCCAGAATTCAAATAAAACACATAATTTCAAGTTAACTTCAATTTGAGTCATATAAACATTTAATTAAGAATGAAATATTTTACTTGAGCAAAATATAAATAAAAAACCTCGGACAATTTCTGAAAGAAAAGTTGCCAATATTTTAAAATAAATGTATATCATAATTTAAAACAGCAGACACTTCTTGTAAAGCTTGCCAGGCAGCTTTATAGACAGCATTATGGTAATTGGTTGTCTATATCTTCCCAAAGTTCATACCAAATATTCCTTCCTCCCTGAACCTGACTACCCACCCTAAAGAACTCGATTTTCTGAAGACACTGGAGTATATGAGGTGGATGTCAGCTGCTGTGAATGAGCACCAGGTTCAGTCACTTTCATTTGATTCAGTAACCAGCTCTTCCTCACAGTTAAATGATTTCGGTCATTTACCTACAGAAAACTGTCTTCATATTTACAGACCATCATTAAAAATGATTTTAAACACGCAGCTATGTATGAATGCAGACTTTTTGAAGAATCTCACTTATAAGTTACTATGGATTCATTTTTCAAATGATGACATGAGAGAGATGGTTCAATGTTTAAGCACACATAATGCTCTTGAAGAGGACTTGTGTTCATTTACCAGCACATGCACCGCATAGCTCACAACCATCAGTAGCTCTAGTTCCCAGAGAGCTGTCACCCTGTTCTGGCCTCCATGGGCACCCATATGCCTGTGTACATAGAGACATGTACACACACATAATTATAAATAAAATAAATATGTTTAAAATATTTTTATCTGGTTTCTTTATCAGAAAACTACTGTTCCTTTCTGAAAGAAATGTGGAGAAAACATTTAAAGATCAATTTGCATTTTTTCTTTCAAATCATCTTTAAAATATTTTATTTATTATTTATATTTTATGTGTGAGAGTGTATTGCCTGCATATGTGTAAATATACCTGTGCCATACAAAGCCTAAGGCAAGAAGAGGGTGTCAGATTCTCTGGAACTGGAGTTGCAAAACGTTGTTAGCCACCATGTGGGTCCTGGGAACCGAACTTGGCTCCTCTGAACGAGCAGCCAGCACTTTTAACCACTGAGTTATTTCTCCAGCCAATCAAACACTTTTTATTATGGAAAATTTTACATTAGGTAAGAATCTGCTACTTTTAGAATTCCAGTAAATTTGAGCAATGTAACAGCGGCAGAGTCAATATTTTCATCACCTCAGAAAGGTTCTGAAGCACGGTACCTTCCACTCTACACCCAGCCTACAGAAAACTCAGAACTAGCTTCTCTTTGAAGATTTTCCATTTTCCAGAATGCCTTATAAATGAAACCACAAAGCATGTAAACGTTTGTGTCTAAGTTTTCCTCTTAACACGAAGACTCTGCTAGACTTTGTGATGTTTTCAATAGTTTCTCCAACTTGCTTTTTGAGACACCATGGAACCTGCTGTTTTGGCTAGACTGACTGACTAGTGAGCTTTCAAAGTGCACTGCTGTTTATGCCATCTTGATTCTGAGATTACCGGCACATGCTGCCGTGACCAGCTTTTTTGACAGGTACTAGAGATGTGACTTAGGTTCTCATGCTTTCTTCAAGCACTTTACTCATGAAACCATCTCTCACCTCCTGTTGTTTTGATTACTCTAGTTAAGTGAGAATTCATTAATTCTATTCATATAATGCAATAAATAACATTGCTGATTACACATTGATTTGTTTTCTTTTGATATTTGAGAATTTCATACATGAGTACTGTATTTAAAGCATTTCTACTCATTCATGGAAACAGGTAACCAATCAGGGAGCTCATTCCTGGAGAAAATTCTGATCCTCCCTCTCTACAGCCATTGATTGTGTGTTGCTCTTCATCTAGGGGTGGCCCTTGTGAAATTTCCTCTATCCGCTGGTGTGTCGACTGATATTGTCATTATGCTTGTCTTGTTTAGTCATAGTGTTGAGGTTTCATAGGTGCAGCTTCCTTGTTAAGTCTGAAACACACTATCTAGCAGCAAGCATCCTGGTTCTCTGGTTTGTACAATCTTTCCACCCTTCTCTTCTGGATTGTTCCCTGAGCCTTAGGTGTAGTGGTTGTATCATGCATGTGTCAATTGGGGCTGGACACCCAGTGGTCCTCCATTCTTCTCCTTCTTACCTGTTGTTCCCATCCTCCCTTTCACTTTCTCTTCCTTCTTTCATTTCTTATTATAGGTCATGATTAAATAGACTTCTTACACTCACAGACGTTGTTTGGACTACATCAGTTTTTAAAATCTCTATCAAAAGTGAAACAGCTACATATTTTAAGATTTTACATATTTCCCCAGCAAGTTCACTAATATCTGCAGCATGCATGCAACCATGGCAATGATGAAATAGGAGAGGGCATTTCGGTAAATCCTCAGGTGCGGTTGGCCAGCGGTCCTGACCCGCCCATCTGCTGACAGTCTTTCCTTCCGTACTAGCTCTGGTCACCTCTACTAAGGAATAGCGTCAGCTCCGAATGAAAGGGAAATTAAATCATTCATTTAAAAGATTCTTTGAGTTAACCCACCAGGATCCCTTACAAATAACAGTCATTTTTCTGATTTAATATATTTTAAGTAAAAGAAAAAGGAGACTTAAGTTATATGCCCAAGTTTTAGATGAGAAATTTACATTTGGGTTAATTTCCTAAAAATACGATAATTTATTTCTCACAATTCTGGAGACTGATTGGGGAAGAATATGCTCAAATTTCCAAAAGATGCAAGGTCTAGTGAGAGCTCACTGCCAGGTCCACAGAGGACTGTATCTCCAGGATCCAAGTGCTTATAAAACCTTCATTTTCAAGCACTGTAGTGCTAGGAATTAAGATAAAATATATGAATCGTGTGTCTCTGTGGCATAAGTGTTTACTTAGACACTCAAATCCATTATAAATATGCATATGTCTCATATATATATATATATATCTTAAATTTAGGTGTCACTTTAGTGTCAATTTAGTATTTATTAATACTAAGAGTTTTACATGTACAGAACTTTTCACGTGTTCATTAATATTACCAGTACTATTGGGACTTATGAAATGTCTCCCATTGATCAACTTGTTCAGTCAATATTTATCATGTTTTACATGCACAAGACATCCCACCCAGTGCTGGGACTCTGATAGTGAAAGGGAGTTCCAATCAACACAGGACACAGATATATAAAATGTGTCCCTAAGATATCACTTTCAATGGTTTAAGTAATATTGTGTGAAATATGAAAGCAAAGTTCAACAAGGCAAGTCAGGGTGTACATGGATATTATTCTAATTACAAACCATTGAATAGGACAAGAATGTCCTCGTTGGAAAGTAATATTTGATCAAATCCTTGCAGGAGTCACGGATGAAAGCAAGTGGCTAAGTGAAAGAGTAGGCATTCCAGGGAGAGCAGAGAGCACTGCAGATGCCAAGTTACAGGAGCTGCCTAATGTGCAGGAGAAGCAATGAGGGGATCCGGGTGCCTCTCTCAGACAGAGATGCTGAGAGCTGTGAAGAGCTTGCCAGAGTCTGAAAGCAAAGGCAGATCCTGGAGGAACCTTAAAACGCTCAGTGTTGTTTTCCTTTAACTCTGACAAGGACTTTGTATTTCACTACTAGTGACATTTGGGTCTTAATTACATAACCAGATGAACATTTCTTGAGAGCTATACACATGTGATTATGAGGAAATGTTGTATGTGAGAAACCTAGAAGCAGGGAGGCCACATGAGAGGTGATTATTGTCATCTAGTCAGTGAGTGATGGTGATCCGGACCAAGAAATCTGTGTAGCATTCAATTTTCCCAGTGATTTGAGGCTTGTCATGTGTCATTATTCTTCTTTACAAGCAAAATTCTTTTGTGTGAAGAAACTATGCCAATAAGCATAGAAAGTGCAATACCGTATCATAGTGACTCTGGGAATCTCCAAAAGTCGGGAAATCCTCAACATCTCCCTCTAACAAACATTCTAATTCTTCTTTTGCAAACAATTCAAAAACATTATATTACCAGAATAACAGGTAATAGTGAAACAGTGGAGCCAACCTAAGCTGTCCTCTTGATATTCTCCATTAAGCCTTCTTTAAGTCAGGCCTCTCTGTGATTATCATACCATGGTCTTTCCTGAGAGTCACTCAAGACGGCATATGTTGCTTGTGTTAATTTGAATTGTTCAGCTGCTTCTGCAGCATTATACAAACTTTGATCTTGGTGTTATCACAGGGTCAGCTTCTGATAGGCCTCCTTGAACATCTTCTCATTGAATCATGCTGTACCTTCAGAGCCTCCAGCACAGAATTATCATGACAAATTCAACAAAAATGGAACTAGAAAGGAGTAAAAGGTTGACCCAGAAGATATTAATTTAGGTGATGACAATACCAAAGAACTGAAGGACAACAGTCCTCAAGAAAGTATCTGTGTTACAGAGACCACTGAAGCCAGTGATGATTTGAAAAGTGAAGTTAAAATGTTCCTAAAGGAAAGAAAGCCAAAGGTGTGAAAAAAATCTGTCAGAGTATCATAGTGAGCATAGTGTATTTCTATTCATAATGAGCTTTTTGATCATTTCAAGGCTACTGGTCTCAGAAGTCCAACGTCATCATAATCATCATGATCATCATGATCCTCCTCCTCCTCCTCCTCATCAAACAGTGTTAACGAGTAAGAAAAACATAAAACAGTTATTCTTCCAAATTTTTATCATCTCAATATACAAAAACTAAAGAGTTAAATTTTTGGTGTTCTATAATTTATTGCATTGTGGAAGATTTATTTTAATGTTATAAAGACATTTTCATATGTACATATAAATTTAAAAATTTTACTGTGACTGAATTCTGTTTTTGTCATTTGAATTGACATGAATGTTTCACAACAGGTAAATATTCTAAATGCACATCTTGATTTCCCATGTGAACAGATCTGTACAGGGAAAATTAAATTATTTTAACATAGAAAGTAAAATAAAGTAAATCAATATATCAAATGAAATTGTAAAAAATGTTCAGTGATCACCATGAATTCGGGGAAGACAAGCAATGAATGAGTAAGAAGGGAGAATTCTGATTATTTGTTCTGGTCCTTGACTAGGTTGAAAGATGCTTAGAAAATTAGTAAAGCATACTTCTGGGTGTCGCTGTGAGGATGTTTGAGGAGAACACTCCACATGAGGATCAGTGAGCTATGTGAGGAAGACCTGGCCTGAATGTGTGCCACATCATCCATGAGGGTCTTGATGGAGGTGGGATATTTGTTCACACGCATACCTAGACCTTCCATATTAGGTACATTTTACCTTTATGGACATCAGACACCAATATCTTCACTTCTTGAACATATACTTGAACTCATGCTTCTTCAGTCAGACTCCAGCTGCATTTTCCATCTTATTCTAAGATTGATGAGTTTCTTGTTTCCCAAGCTCTGCAGTGTGCAGATGAGCATTGCTTTGGATTTTGTAAGCAAAATAGTAAATCACCTGTTTCAATTACATTTACACTTTCTTTTCTACTATAGATAATTGACTACAAGAATAGCCCTTCACCAAAACAGACACACACACACACACACACACACACACACACAGAATAGTCACAATTTTAGTAACTATATTAAATTCAAATGTTCAACTACAGTAATAAAAATTATTCATTTTAGTGGATTAAACATGGCTCAAAATAATTCAGTGATATACTGACAACAAAGACATTTGCTTAAATATAAGTATATAGACTTATTGAAAGTATAAGACTACAAAGTACTTAATCTTGCAGATAATATTCTAAAGAAAGTGGCAGTGTATTAATATTAATGAAATCTACTTTTGATTCAAAATTGCAGAGATGTTATAGTATAATAAAAAGGAAACAATCTCAATAGCTGCAGCCTCAAAAACATAAAGTGTCCTGGAGTAAATCTAACCAAGGAAATGAAAGATGTAATAAAAGCTGAATGGAATAAGATGCCAGAAGACAGAAAACCCTCCTTAACTTATGGATTAATATGATTAATATTGTGGAATTTGCCATCAAATCAGCATAATCTCATTAAAATTCTAATACAAGTCTACACAAAAATTGGGATGAAAACCCTCAAATATCATGTGGAGATACACACAGCAAAACAAAGTAGACAAAACAATTCTGAATAGAAGAAAAGCTGGAGGCTTCACCACCCCTGACTGCACACAACGCCGCGCCGCTGTCGTGATAAAAATAGCATGGTACGCAAACAGAAGTATCAACGTAATAGATCTGAGGATCCTGATTTAAGTCTCTCACTTATAGCTGCCTGTTTTTTGACAAAGGGAACAAAGCGGTACATTGGAGAAAACAGCATGTTCAATAAATGATGCCGGTCTAACTTCATAGCTACATGTAAAAGAATAAAAATAAATTCCTAGCTCTCATCATGCACAAAACTCAATTCCAAATGGATTAAGGACCACACCACAAGACATGATACCCTGAACCCATAGAGGAGAATAAACTGGAACGTATCGGCACTGGAGAGTACTTCAGAAGCAGGGTCCTTTGAGCTCATGGGACCTCATGAAACTAAAACGTACTCTTTTTCAAAGGACACTACATTCAAGTGAAGAGGCAACTTAAGATGTGGGAAAAATCTTTACCAGCTATAGGTCTGGTGGAGGGTTACTTTAGAATAAACAAAGAATTCAAAAATTAACGTTAAAAACACACACAAAATAAGTTAAAATTAGGACAAGGAATGAAACAGAGAGTTCTTAAATGCTGAAATGCAGATGTCTGAAAAACGTTTTTTGTTTTTTTTTCCCAAAGGTTCAACACATGATGACAAAATCTGGCTAGGATGTGTGGGAAGGGGAACACCTATTCACGCCTGGTATCTTCACTGTAGTGATCAGGCGGGAGTTCATCAAAAAAGTTAAAAGTATTCCTACTACATAATATAGACACAAAGGACTGTAGCCTGTTACAGAGACACCTGCGCATCCATGTTCATTGCTGTTCTATTCACAATAGCCAGGAAATGACTTTTAGGCACAGGTTCTTGGCCCTTATAAGCAATGCTAGATATGGGCTCCATCTTGTGAAATGGGTCTTGAATCCATTCAGAAGGCATTTGTTCCTCCCATGACAGTCATGCCACTATTGGCCAGCTGGCATATCTTGGCAGGAAGTCACCATTGTAACCTGCGGGTTGTACAACTGAATAAGGTGATGACTACTTTTCTCTTCTAGTCGTATGCATAGCACCGTTTATACTATGGAAGCTATTGGAGAGAGATGAAGCTTTGAGGGTAGTTTAAAGCTTTGAGAGTAGCACCAGCTTGATTTCCACTGTGGTTTTGATGGCTCGCTTATGAAGCATCTTCAGGAGTAAGATCTTACTGTCATGATCCAGTGTGTTACTAAGAGCAATGGCAATGACCAGTATTGTTTGAAGGTATGTGGTACCTGCCCCTGAATACCATCCCCCAAATGGCGAGTCATTCCTGGCACTGGGCTTTCATTTTGCTAGTCTGTGGTGTCTGGTAGGGCCATTGAGCAACATCACCATAGGGTAACTATGTTTCAACTCTTTTCATGTTCTATAAATATTTATTGTAAGAATTTTCTATGGTAGTAGCAGACTTCTCTGTGACCTCACTGAAATGTCTTTAGTGTTAGTTCCACCATCCTTCCTCCCTCCTCTGTCCTGTATCCCATCCCGTTCTGCACTCCATTTAACCCTTCCTAACTCATTATTATTCTAGTTTCCCACTTTGTATCACTGCATTCTATTTCCCCTCTCATGATAAACCCTCCTTCATGGCTATTTATTAGTTTTCTGACCTCTCTGGATTTTCCAGTCAAACCACACCTATCTAAACATTCAAAGCTCGCTTCCACTTATGAGAGAGAATATGTGACATTTGCCTTTCTGGGTCTAGGTTATTTCTCTTAGGATGACTGTTTCCAATTCCATCCATTTACCTTCAAATTCCATCATTTAATTTTTCTCAGTACTTAAATTTTGTTCCAATATGTAAATGTACCATATTTAATAACCTACTCATCAGCTGATGTACATATTAAACAGGATCATCAAGTTGGAGGGTGAAGATGGGAGAAGGGCTCTATGATCAAAATACATTACGTGGATTTTTCAAAGAATAAATAACAATATTTTTATATAAGACATAGAGTCATGTGTGTTGGTGCATTCATTTAATCCCGGTACTCCTGAGGCAGAGACATGCTTTATGCTCTGAGAGTGAGGCCAGTCTGAGATGGTCTACCCAGTGAATTCCAGCCCTTCTGAGGATATGCAGTGTGACTGTATCACAAAAACAATCACACACACACACATGAAATAGGCCATTAAGAACAAGAATAAAGACCACCCAACAAACTATACCCATACTAAATGCAATCTATAAATTAATAAGGCTACAAAATAAGTGAAATAAAATTTAGCAGTTTTTATCTCATATAATGATAAATATTTAGAATATAGCAAGAAGCTACATTGATTTAGGAAAGTGGCAGTAGTATGTTCTCTCACTGCTCATCAAATAGCTTTTTTTTTTCAACAGATGAAAATTGCTATGAAATTCCACAACTTATTCAAACACAGAAAATAAGTGGTCATAGAGTGACATAGTTGAAATAACTACAGGGTGGCTCCTGCACCCAAGACTAAGAATGTCACAGAGGAAGGTGCAGAAAGCTTGTGAGACCCAGAGTACCAGGACATGTACAGCTAGATAGTGTGTTCTCAACATGACTGGTAAGCTGTACCCATGAAATCTAAATAATATATTTGACTAAACAAGACTTACTTAACGATAATACCGTTGACTTACTGATGTCAAGGGGAAAATTTTCAGTCTCATCTCTAGATGAAGAGTTATAAGCAATCAATGGATGATTCTGGAGGGAGGGAGAATCAGTTTACTCTAGAAATGAGCTCCCTGATAAGTTATCTAATCCCAAGTGGCTAGCAGAACACAAGTACAAGGGAAGACTATTAAATGGACTCAGTACATTACATGAATGTGTGTGGGGTGTGTGTGTGTGTGTGTGTGTGTGTGTGTGTGTCTATGTAGCAGCAATGAATTTGAGAGAGAGTTGGGGGAAGCACAAATATTGTTGGAGTGAGAAGTGGGGTTTTAGAGAGTATATCTATACAATGCTCATACATGAAATTGTCAAAAAAATCTGAAAAATTAAAAGTAGTATGTGCCATGACACCTAAGAGAAATTCTCCACGTTTGAAGGAGATGTAAAGAAATTTGTAACTATAATGAAAGAATTTTACATTTTTCCAAAAATTCTTAGAACAATGAAACACAAAGTCAGGGAACTCAGAATGACCATCATACTCTAATAGAGTTGAATCAATATGTTTCAAATTAACAGAATATATATATATATATATATATTCTCTCACTCTATATATATCAAATATATATTATTTTGAAGAATCTGTTGTATATTCTAGGATAGACCACATCCAAGCCTTTAAAACCTCAATTTATAAGAATTGAATTATAAAAATTATAGTTTCTTCTCGAGCATAAATATTACAAATTATACAGAAGAAACAAAAAGATAGAGGGAAAGATCAAGAAACACTTGGAAAGCAATCTGTACATACCTACACTGTCAGTGCATCACAAGACAGTCTCAGTGACAATAAACATCCTGAAACTGAATAAAATTAAAAGAAAATATCAGTGTTTGTGGTGACTAGATAAAGTAGTGTTCATGAACAAAATTCCCAGCACTAAATATACATGTCAGAAGATAGAAAAACTCACAAGGAAACATCTATATTCCTCATTCAAGAACTTAAAAAATAATAAAAAAGCAAAATACATTCAACAGAAAAAAAGACAGAAATGAATCAGACTGAAATTTGAGGAAAAGAGAAATCAGAAGATACCTTTGGCCAAAATTGCTTATTTAAGAAAGTAGTTCTTAGAAAAGTTCAGTTGGGTTGGCATCTCTGGCAATATTAGCAAATAGCAAAGAGTAGGCATGAACTTCTTTTTAGGATCTTCTACAATTGACTGATGCAGTTCCGTCTAACTCACCATTTGTCTTAAATGCACCAGTCACTCAGAAACAAAACCACTATAGTTATCTAATAGGAAATAGAGAGTAACAAAAACTGAACATCAAGAAACTTGAACCCATAATTTAAAAAGAGAAAAAAAATCTTAAAGCTCATATGGCTTCGGGGATGAATTACAGTAAGAACTTAAAGAATTAATATCAATCTGTGAAATCTTTTCTATACTAGAAGAGGATAGCAAATTTTGTGCTTTTTTAAATCTTCCCTTCAGTGTAAAGCTAAGAAACATTCTGCATACAGATATAAACAGGCAAGAAACTGGCAAGTATATCTTCAATCCACAGATACAAAAGTGCATAATAAAGTATGAAAAATCAGTAACAGATATACCTTTATAACACAGAGCAGCATAGAGCTTATTTCAGGAACTGAAGGTTGGTTGAACCAAAATCTATCTATATAATTCAATAGGCTAATGAAGAAAAACCAATATCATATCAATCAATGTATATAAAAAGCAAGTTAATCCCTTCTGTGAATAAATAATCTCAAACCACAAAGAATGGAGGCAGATTTTTAAGTTAATAAAAAATCAAGAAAATTTGTACCTATTACTACATTAAATGATAAAATAAACATGCTTTCTTTCTGGCATGTTTTTTCCTTCTCCATATTCAGAGTCAACAGAGCAATAAATTAAAGTTCACCATTTAAGCAGAAAAAAAGAGTAGATAGAGATATGTGTATACATTCCTGCAAAATCAGTGATCACTTATATGTATTTATACACCCTCTTAGATATGCTTCTTTTATATAGGTATAAAGTTCTTTCCTTGTTGGAGAAAGGGGTTTAGGAGTGGAGGGGAATGAGAGAGAGAGAGAGAGAGAGAGAGAGAGAGAGAAGATGATCAAAATATATTATATATAGATATATCTATATGTTTGAAATTGTCAAATGGTGACAAGCAGTAAGTACATAAAATATAGATATATATTCATATATGAAATAATAATTGACTAGTGTTATAAAGACAGAAACCGAGAAATCCAAGGTCTAATGAGTGAGATGGAGAATCAGAAAGTTCTGCTTCCTGAAGGTCTGACAGCTTGGGGAACAAGCAATTCAAGTTCCAGTCTGAGAATGAAAGTCAAAGAAGGGCAGTTGATGTCTGGGGCAGAAGATGAATGGATATTTCAGCTCAAATGGAATAAAGTCGCTCTCCTCTTCCTTTTGTGTCTGTTCAGGCCTTCAAAGGATTGGATGATGACCATATGCCCTGGTGAGGGCAATAATTTTATTCCATCTGTCAATTTAAATGTTAATCTCTTCCAGAAACTTCCTTACAGATACACCAGAAATACAGCTTTGCAAGCTGTCTTTACATTCCTATGTCCACTCAACTTGACACATTTAATTAACCAACGTGAACTGGAAGTTTTAGCCAGTACAACAAGGAAGACGGAAATAAAAGACAGCTTCAAAAGAAAGTTGATCTGTCTTTAGTTAGACAATATATATTTTACACAGAATGCCTGTGAGTCTACACGGAAAACTCTCTGAACAGATATGTGTAGCTCAGTAGGAACAAGGACATACAAGGTAAACAACTAAAGGAAATTACTTTCATATATGAACACCCCAAACAGATATGCAAAGAAAAAGTATAATTTAAAACGGCTTAAAAGGGGTTGGAGAGATGCCTCAGCAGTTAAGAGCACTGATTGCGCTTCCAGAGGACTTGGGTTTGGTTCTCAGCACCCACATGGCAGCTAAAAACCTGTAATTTCAATTTTAGGGGACCCAGTGCCTCCTTCTTGCCCATAGGCAGGCAAAGCACTCATACACAGTAGTAATTAAGATGAATATATAAATGAATCAAAATGACTCAAAAAATCTAGAAAATAAATCTAATATGTAAATATAAAGATAAATATAAGGAGACTTTCAGAAAATAGTTTATAGAGCTTTACTCTGTATTGCAGCATAATGATTTCCACCTCGACCCATATTTATTGCCAAAAAATGTCAATTTAATGTGAAAGGAAACAAGAAGAGCTCTGTCATCAGCATAGTCGTTCAGAGAGGTGACGGACTAGTTAAGTGAAAGGAACAGCCCTTTTCAGATAGCACTGAACTGGGCAGTCCTTTGGTCCCTTGCTGCGACATGCTTGATTTCCCAGCTTTCCTCGGGTGCACCCCATTAATGTATACTGTAAAGGTGAAAGAGCAAACATCCCATCCCAGATGCCAAAGCATGTGATGATGGATTAGATCTGCCAACAATCACTGCTGCTCATGGGTGAAATTAGATGTCCATACAAATGTTCAGGCAGAAGGAACCATGAGTGCATCATAACCGCATGTGGCAAGAGGCCTCCCAACGCTCGGCTCCTGGTAGTTACCGTCAGACTTCATTCACAGATACTTCACAGACAGATGGTTTCTTTCACGAGCTCAGGAGCCACTTCAAACTTTTCTAATTCCTGACCAAGTCATATATCATACTTTTTCTAGGAAGATCTTATTCCCAGCTGCAAACTCTAAAACCAAATTAAGAATCATCAGAAGGCTGCACAATGCTTTCATTCTACTGCATAAATAAATGTACAGAGAAAAACTCATGCTCACTATGCAACATATTAGAAATAAATCCTATTTAGTATTTCCTCAAAGATGAAATTAACTTCTTGGAGAAGAGCACTATTAAAACCAGTGGTGGGAAATGTAGCAGGAAAATCCAGAGAAATCGTTGCAATTTGGAGTATTCAATTCTTGTTCAAGCTTTTTTTCTCCTCCATCTCTTTTCCTGGTGGTCCAGGTCGAATGACTGTCACTGTAAACACAGTTTATAGCATAACACATTTGCTCAAGGAAGGCCGAAGTTTTAAGTTTTGTGTTTTTGTCATAGGTAATTTTGATGAATTTTAGGTCTCTGAGGCTTCAGAGAGGCAAATTTTACCTTTCTAGAACACGGACTCATAGCATTCATTTCAATAAACATAGGAGTGGAATTAAGAGAAGAAAACACCCCTGAGAGCTGTGGGTATCTTAGGGCATGTTACTGCAATAGGACAATTTTATTTAAGTTCAACCATACTAACATTATATAAACAAACATAAAAAAAAAACCTTACTGAAGAAATACAAATTTAAAATAATTTAATGTCCAAATTTTCCAAGTGAGAAATGAAAAGTGACCAATTTATGCTTGGTAGATCATCTGCTCATTCCCCATCTAAATGGGAATGAACATTTCTTTTTTCACCACTGAATAGTTCTTAAGAATGCCATCAATCAGTTCAAAGCTTTTATTTGGTTAAGTCTGAAAATGAAAGGCTCTCATTATTCACCACATCCTCTCCTTTGATTCATCCATTCTGACATCAGTATTGTCATGAACCACTGAATATCAAATGTTTGTACTTCTTTATTTAAAAAAAAAAATATATATATATATAATATGTCTGCATATGTGTAAGAACACTCATATTGTGCAGTATAGAGGCCATAAAAGCAAGTCAGATTACCTGAAACTGGAGTTATAGTGCTTGTTAGTCACTGTCTGGGTTCTGGGATCAAACCCACGTCTCCTGAAAGAGCAGTTAGTGCTCTTAACCCCTGAGCCAGTTCTCCAATCCAAACGTATGCACTTCTTATATCCTACCAAGTACTCTGAAATTTTATGTCATATATTGCCTAAATCATACTAGATAGACTGTTTTTTTTTTGTGACAGATTCTAGGCACATAGAGGAAAATCAGGCAAATCTTTGAAACAACTGTTTTCTCACTCCTCATTTTCCATGGATCTATGTATCAGGTGTTCTCTTTTCCAATATGATGCCATACCATGTGTCCTCTTCTTGTGTCTTCCTTGTTGTTTACAGATGTTAAGAGTTTTTAGTTGTTTTTTATTTCAAGGTGAGGTGTTAGACTTTCAAGGAAGATGTTTTGTCAACTTTAACTCCAACTGCAGGTCTTGAAGCGCCATCTGTCTCCAAGGTAACCACTCCTTTCCGTCCCATCCACCAGCTGAATTCAGGTTGATAAGGATTATTTGCTTAGGAAACTTTCTTGAAATGACATTCTGGATCCCTGGTCTTGCCTCATTATTTACCTTTTTAAGACTAATCATATCATTTTGAATAAAAAATAATTTCAGAGCTAGGTAGGTGGCTTAGTGGGTAAATGCTCTTGCCATGCAAGTCTGAAGATCAGAGCTAGAATCCTCCGAACCCATATAAAAGTATATAAAAAGTATTGTGTGCACCTGTAATATTAACGCTGTCACAGGTAGACAGAGGCACAGACAGGAGAATGCCAGGGAGCAGACAGGCCAGCTGGCTGGGCAAATGCAGGTGAGAACAAAAGAAGACATATGAGACTTAAATAAGGTGGAAGGTAAAGGAAAGGTCTATCTACACTTGAGATTGCCCTCTGACTTCCTTGTAGACACAGTTATACACATGTGCCCACATTCACACACATACATGTATACAGATTGTATACATCTGAACAAATAGAAAAGGCCTTCAAAAAGTACCAAATACTACACAGATCACAATATCCATATAAATAGAATTTTTTTGCTAACTGTCAAAAGAGCTCTATGATATTTTTAAAACTTCATTTGGAGTTGTTAGATTTAAGGATATGCCTAAAGAGAAATAGGTTCTCTCAGGTGCCAAAAAAGAGAGGAGCATACTCTGTAATCATTACTACTGGAAAATGGCTTGAAAGAATGGAATTATATTCTGCAACAGCAAGAACCATAAAAACCTTTTCTTTCCCAACCCAAGTAAAATAGTCTCCAGCTTAATTCTTTACGCTAGGTCTTCAAACATGTCTATAACTGCAACAGTATTTCCTTGAATGCAAGGATGTGTATCTGAGGGAATTCTGGGTAGAATAACACAGTGGGCTTTAAAATTGTGGTTAAGGTTTTATTTTTTGAGGATTTCCTATATAAGTGCTCTATTTACCTCATTTCTACCTCGCTCTCCCTATTCTAGCACCTCTCATGTGCCCCTCAATTCCTTTTGAATTTATGACCGCTCCTGATTTATTACATATGTATGTATAACCTACTGAGTCTATTTACTGCTGTTAGTATGTTCATATACATATGTTGCTATATGTACATGTATTTAAGACTGACAACTTGGTATTGAAAAAACAGTCAGGAGGCTCATCTTCAGAGAAGCTGGTTCTCTTTCTGCAGCCATTGACTGCTTGTAACTCTTCATCTAGCTGTTGGGCCTGATGAAAATTTTCCCATTCACACTGACACATCAACTGCTGCTCTAATTATAGTGATCTTTGAGGCCACTATACTGCTGAGATTTTAGGTATGCAGCTTTCTTGTCATGTCTAGCAGATGCTCTCCTGCAGCAGGCACCAGGATATTTTGGCACTTAGAATCTTTCCTCCCTCTCTTCCACAATGTTCCCTGAGTCTTAGATTAGGAACTGCATTGCAGATGTATCAAAAAGAGCTGGATACCCCATGGTCCACTTGTTTTCTGCATTTTGACCATTTGTGGGTCTGTATAGTAGCCTCCGACTGCTACAGAAAGAAACTTCTGTGATGAGGATGTGAGCTATACTTATCTGAATAAGGATGAGAATTTAGAATACAGTTCTATACATTAGGGAGAGCACATTGTCTTGTGAATGTATTTGTACCATCATCTCTTGGTCTTTAAAACACACTCTGCATTTCATAAGGAGTCTGAGGCTTCAGTATCTGATGTAGCAAACAATATTGTGAGTATCTGCATTATATATATTTTTACATCTATTTCCAAATTTCCCCAAGATATCACAAGTCCTCCTATTATACTGCTTGAAATGCTTGTCTAATTCTCCTTTATACTGTGGATGGGGAAGACAGGTGTTCATCTTTAGTATCTGCCAAGGTGCCCATCATAGAGAAGATACTGACAATTTAAAATTTGACATTTCTGTTATAAACAATCATGAAAAATATTTATAAAAATAAAAATTTAAGAATAAAATCTGTGTATAAAATTATAAAAAAATTCTAAAAGTACAGTTGAGAATGTGTCATGGACCATCAGACAAGAGATGCTTTTTGGAGAAGTAATACAGCAGCAAGGGTGCAGCCGAAGACATTTCCACGGCTAACTTTGTAGCTGAAGCTGGAGGTTCACCGTGCTGAACTTGAGTAGTGAGGAGGGGTGATGTGCAGGGGAACAGTGAGGGTCCAGCCTGGGATTTCAGAAATCAGGCTGGACATAGTGTCACTGGAACAGGAAGTGTTATGCAAACCTTATGTTATGCCAAAAGGAACAAGGCTTCGATCTTGTCAGCAGTGCCTCATGTCGTATGTGCAGCCTCACCGCCTAGAACTCATTGACGTAATTTGAAATAGATTTCTTTTGTTCTTAAAATCTTTTACCTGTCATACTGATACCCATAGAGTCCTATCAAGTTCCTTTTACTGCAGTCTTCTAAGTCATCTGAATTCAGATGAGAGCTGGTATAGTAATTATAGGAATTCTACCAGAGTTTGTTCATTTGGTTTAAAGGGTCTGTTGTAGGAGGAAACATGATTTTATTTTTGTGCCCACTACCTAAACATTATTAGTAGTTATTTGTCACTAATAAAATTTGTTTGGCATTCACGTTGTAAAATCTTATTAAAATATTATTTCACTTATCAGTCCTTAAAACTTCAGTCTGATTAGAACCTCAATTGTATTTATTTAAAACATGAATTTGAAATCCTATCTCTTTATATTTAACTGACATTTCTTATTATATTGTATATTTTATTCTGTTCATTTGAAAGCAATCTGTGAGCTGTTCCTGTGTGATAGTTATATAATTCTCTTGAGGCATAGAGCAGACCATATCCATAATAGATAGAAACTAGGACTTTCCTACTGACAACCATTATCAGATTACATTGCTCATGGGACAGAAAATATAAATTGTATAAGCAGAATTCAAATGTTCTACTCACTAGTTTCTATGAACAACTATCTAGACCCTAAGAGATATGAACACTGGAAAAATGCTGGTAAGAAGTGATCCAATCTCCTGGTGATGATGGTGGAGATGGAGTTGCCTGAGGAACATAGCTAATACTCCTATCAGACACCACTGGGAAACATCCTGTTCATAATTTTGTATACCACCATCTCCAAAAATACTTACTGAACAGCTGAGAAGATACAGGTAGTTGTCAGTTTTGTCAATTTCCTCTGAAAAGTTTAAAAAAATTACACACAAAAAAAGCTTTGTAGTTTTTTAGCTAACGTGCCCGCTTCAAAATCCAATGTGAAGAAATCAAGCTAGGCTTAATAATATTAACTATACTTAGCTTTGTAGTGCTGTTGGGGCATATTCTTTAGTGCTTGAGAACTTGCAGTTTGCAAGGTTCCTAAAATCAATCCCTAGCACTGTAAAGCAAACAAACAATAACTAAACAAATGTGGAATGTTAAGTGTGTAATAATTTCTATAGGAGCAGAACAGTTCTCCCACATACTAGACAAACTATCCACCCAGTTGTCATGAGATATGTTCAGTCATGAATTTAATGTTACACTTGAAGGAATTAATCTTTCCAGTCCTTGGGTAAACCTATGTGTACATTTTGGATAGTAGCACAATTTAATTGCTAGATTTTGGTCACAATAGATGAGATTGTGCAGGAAAAGAACACTGAATTGTGCCTGAAATGCATATAGAAGACTCTCAATGTTTTGGTTGCCCCTATAATTATAGTTTTTGTTATTCTAATTGAGTTTCCAAGAGTCTACAGTATCTATGTAATAGACCATCATTTATTGTCTTCCCTTCCCTTTCCTGTTACACCTCAAAGTTTTTAGAAGACACACAAAACGGGGGCTTCTTGACTTCTACACTTAAATGTAATTATTATGGACATACTAGGCTTGGCCAAATAATGGAATTAAAATGAACTCACATTTTGGTTAAACATTGTGGCAAACTTGATATATAGGACGTTACTTAGGATGTTAAAACTGTGAAAAGCTTTCATCATTCTTTGTGGCTGAGAGCTCAAAGCTCTTGAATTTATGCTTAAATTTTAGCTGTCCTTGCTGGTAGATTTGCTACCCACAAGAATGTCTTGTTTTGGGCTAAATGTACATTTTTATATGTACACGTACAAGACTCTCACTGCTAATGAGTATTTTCTAGAAAGTATTTCACTGCTTCCCAAATGAATGACTGTAAGGGACCTTGGTTATGTACTCTGTCCATGTATGACCTGGTGAATTTGTTCAGAAATGTGTAGTTAGAAAACAAAAGCAAGTTGGAATGCCCAACTTTCCAATCCCTCATGTGACCTAGAGGCAAACAGGCATCCCTGCTATTTGCTACATTACCATGGGATTAAACTCTCACTCTCCTGCTCTCTTCATTTCTAATAATTATGTATTTCACTTATTGAATGTCTAAAATCTATCAAATTGGACTGCACTGCTTTACATACATATAATAATTTAAGTCTGTATGCTTAAAAAATCTCAGTAAGTCTAAATATGACATCACTTTTCTATTATATTTTTATATTTATTGCACTTTTATAAATTGTGTGTGTGTGTGTGTGTGTGCATATAGACATATGTGGAGCAGGTGCCCTTAGAGGCATCAGATCACCTGGACCTCGAGTTACAAGTGATTTTCAATCACACAAAATAGGTTCCTGGAACTAAATATGGGACCCCTGCATGATTACTACATGTACGTACCACTGAGCAAGCTCTCCAGCCCTTAGATGCCAGTTTTCTGTATGACACAGCTAAAACAGGTTAGCTGTGGACCTAGGAGGCTGTTCCTGTCCCATATTTAAGCATACCATAAGTTTGGTAGTGGCAAGGAAGAAAAGACACTGTGTGGTTGGGATAGAAATAAATAATATTCTCTCTCTCCCAAGTGAAAGTTAACACCACATCCCTAAACAGAAAATTCATCTGATGCACATAACATGTAATCTCATCTTAAGATCATCACTCATAAAAGAATGTGACCTCTCCTGTGTATTAGGGGATTTAGTTGTTTGCAGGGAGTAATCCAATAAGAGACATAGTGAATGAATATGTCGAATTCAAGTTGGTCTATTCAATAAGCAGATTCCTTTGTGTGCGAATTTAAGGTCTATCAAGGTTTTGGGAAGTCCTGCCATTGCCATTTCAGAGTGCAGTTCCGAATGACATCATTTTACTTTAATGCCACTATTCTTCCTTAAATACCCCTCCCTCTGCTTCCTTCCTCCATTTTTTTTGTTCTATTTCCTATAAAGGATTAGAGGTTCTTTTTTTTTTTTCACTCTGTCTCCATGACTTGAAACTGTAATCCTGGGGTCTTTCATCCTGCCACTTCCAATAAGGACAGCAAAGGAGAAGCAGACATGAGCCAGTTGGCTCCATTCTGTATCCTTAGGAAAAACTACATCTGCTTTTTGGATTAAACTGTGCTTATAAAACCATGCCTATTTAGTTGACAGAGAGGAGAAAAGTATAATTTACATGTTTTAGTTATTCTTGTTTTAGTAGCCTTCAGAGCTTTAATTCACCCTACATTTACCCTTAGAAAAAATACTGAGAATTTCAAGCCAAAGGGTTGCTGGCCAGCTGTTTTCTCTTAGACTGGCCATGTGACATTTACCAGAGTTATGGCCACTACTGCCATTCCCCATTAGAGCCCCCGTGCTGTGTGCCCCACACGCTTGTCCTAATGACATAAAATTTGTTTCAATATATACCCATTGGAAAAATGAGCTCATTTAGAAAGAATTTTGAATGGCTTTTTCTATGCATTATTTGGTGCTGATGCTCTGATAAAATATGAAGAATTTTAGCACAGAACCCTGAGGCGCTTCAAACTCCATCAAGGGAGAGAAAAACAGGGAAAAAATGCATAAAAAGAAAAAAAACTGGCATAATTATGGAATTGCATGCGGAAGACATATGATTCCAAAGACATGCAGATTATCATCATGAAATGAGTTAAGAAAGCTGAACTAATGAGATGAGCATTCACTTAGGACTTCCAAATCACGGGTGTGCTACAGTAGCAGAAAGGATATCTACCCCTAGAAAAACAGTATCTAGAGTGGATGGAGAGATGGCTCAGCAGTTAAGAGCAACGACTGTTCTTGCACAGGACCCATGTTCAGTTCCGAGCAGCCACATGTTGGTTAACAACTGTACGTAACTCCAGTTCCAGGGGATTGAGGCCCTCTTCAGACCTCTGTGAGCACTGAGCTACATGGGTGCGCTTACACACGCAGAGGCATTACACTAATGCACTTAAACATATACTTTAAAAAATGGCATCCAGAAGAGCGGCTTCCTTTATGTGAGGATTTATTTTTATTTATGTTTATGTGTATGTGGGGGTGAAATGTACCCCTGTGAGCGCAGTGCCCACGGGAGTGGAAGAGGACACTCCCTGCAGCTGGAGTCGCGAAGGGCTGAGAATAATCAAATATGGACACTAGGAACAGAACTCAGGTCCTCTGCCACAACTGTGTGTGCTCTTAACTGATAGGCCATTTCTCTTGCCTTAAGAGTGGCTGTCTTGATTTAGAAAATAATTCATTGCTATCCGTAAATAAACTATATTACAGTGAATTTTATTTTTACTACTTTTTATTATTTTAATGTCTTTAGTTACTATACAATAATTTAATAATTTAACAAGTATTTAACAAAAATTGTTAATTTGTATAAGAAAAAGGAACTAATTTTATTCCCATAAAAACTCAAATAGCAGTTTATGTTATTGCGGTAAATATTTAAAGTTCAAGCTCATTAAAGTTGTATTTGTAGTGATCCACATCTCCAGGTTCTGATGGCATTAAGTTCTCATGGTCTATATGCATCTGTGTTTTCTTTACATTGTGAGCTTGAGGATTCAACTAAGAATAAAAGAACAGGAGAATATGCTGTATTAAAAAGAGAAACTGTTAGTCTGGGTCAGGAGTCTCTTACATAAATCAAAAAGCTATTACTAGAGGCTGACCAAAATCAGTGTTCAAGAACTGCATTTGCTCTTGTTGGAAATCTGAATTCTCATTTAGTTTTTTACTGGTTAGTGTATTTATTAAGCACCAGAGATATAAAGATGAGTGTAGTTTCCCTGTATTAAAAGACCTAAGGTTCCATAAGGAAGAGAGCCAAATGAACAGATTGTTAATGTTAAATATTCTATATACAGAAAGTAGTGTGCTAGATCCAAAAATAATTTGGAATTAAATATATGAGGAGTAGATAATTTAATTTCTCTAGCCATTGAGGGAAAGGTATCAAAACACTAGGAATTTCAATACAAGAAAGACATCAGAATTATAAATAAAGGCAATAAGGGTCCCAGTTAAATAGCAGAAAAACTGTATGTACTGTGTTGGTTTTTCAGTAAGGCTAATCCTTTTGTCAACTCAGAAACTCAGTTTGTGAAGGACATTGTCAAACTGAGTCTCACAAGTGCATGGGAGAAAAGGGCAGTAACCACAACATCCCTTCTGCTGATACCGGGTTGTGGATGCAGAGCAGAGAAGTTCAGCTTTGACAATCTTGTGACACCAGAGTAAGTGCCAACAGAA
Organism: Eospalax fontanierii; assembly: GCA_035773235.1. Taxonomy (NCBI): domain Eukaryota; kingdom Metazoa; phylum Chordata; class Mammalia; order Rodentia; family Spalacidae; genus Eospalax; species Eospalax fontanierii. Next base: position 67,516,551 of record CM069535.1, on the reverse strand, counting down.
GGGAAGGTGTTTCCAAAGGGAAAAAACAGATCTTAAACATGACATATTCCAGGAACGGATGCATTGGTTTAAACAATGAGAAAAAATAAATAAACTGGGCATTCTAAAACACAGGTTTTGTTTGCTTTAGTTAGAATGGATGCTGCCTGTGATGAGTAAGTATCCAGTGGACTTGGTGGTATTTGAGATAGAATCGGAACTGGCAGCTCTCCTGGGCAGCAGTGACCGTGTCGCTGGCAAGTCTGGGTTTACTCGTCGTTATCTACCTCACTGGGTATGTGAGGTAGATATACTCCATCTGAGAAAGAGGAAAGGGAGGCAAAGAAATATTAAACAAAGACTAACAGTGCAGGGTCACGGGGCACGTGTGCTCCTAAGGCAAGCTTAACTCTAACACTCTTTTCCTTAAACAGTATAAATGAGGAAGTATTTTCATCAAGGTCTCTCTAACAAGGGAGCTTCAAGTTTTCTTTACAGAATTTTCTGGTAATGAAGCCTCCTCTACCTCAATAAAAAACCAAGCTCTCTTTAAATTCCTGTGTTTTTCCACAGTTTACAGAAGAACTCTTAGATGTGCTGAAACATAACCTAATTTTTTTCATATGGAGTCTTTAAATTCTTGCCAGGAGAAAAACTATAGTACTTCTCCTATTTGAAGACCATCTTAATGGAGCAGGCTTAGCATCAGAAAGAGATCTTGCACTCACTCTATTTTCTGCTAGTGAAGCCTTTCTGTATTTTCAAAAACCTTGTCCTTCATGGACTTACCAAGAGTCAACAAGTCTGAATGACTGGAGGTGGGAATTTTTGTAGTGCACACTTAAGAAAAATGGGTTTTTGAGAATTTCATAAAATGTATCTTGGTCATATTTTTACCCCCTCAGTCTGTACCATCATACAACCTCCTCCCTGTACCCATGCACAACTTCATATGCCCTATTACATATCTACCGGGTCAACTTTGTGCCAACAAATATCCTTCAGTGTGGTTTCTCCACTGGCCTTGCTTACCATACAGAGAATCACAGTCTTAAAGAAGACTGACTCTTCCTCCCTCCCAGAAGCTATCTGTAGCAATCAGAGTCAAAAATGCAAACTCTCGCTCAAGCAAGAGCTTGCTTCTTTCTTGAATTTCAGTGGTCCAATTCCAATTGAGGAGGGACTCTATTCTCTTTTAGGGCCAGACAAACTCTCTGTTACTGAAGCCTACTTCTATGAAATCATGGATCCACCCCCAGCTTCTGCCTCTTCCTCTACCTCCTTTGTCCCCTGTGTCCTCTCTCCAGTTTTTCTTCACTTTCATTTCCCTTCATCAAACTTCTTTCCTAATCTCTTTCTCATTTCTTTTTTGATAATCAGAATAAAGATTAAGAAAATGAAAGATAATCATTTAAGACATACAAAGATGGACATTAATACCCCGGGAGGAAGTAGGTTCTCCTCTTCATGTTTTTGATGAATCTCTGTGTGATAAAAGACAATTCAAAGCATCCTGTTCCCTTTCTAGCCTTGGGCCCAGGCCCACTCCTGCTCATCTACCTAGACTTTAGCATAGTTTATTAGACACTCCATAGTCTTTCTTTGATTCTGGCTTCCTGATCTGCCTGACACAGACACACCTACCACACTAGTAATTGTCTTGAGTTCCTTGCAGCCTGAGCAACTCTACTCTGTCTCAACTATGCCCCCCTTTTAGCCTTTGACCCATGTGTGCTCTTGTTCTTCTGCCTCAGATTTCCAGACTACCTTCATAGTCCGGTCCTGCCCACTGTGTCCTTGTCTCTTGCACCCATACTATGTCAATTTTTAGACCTTCTGTAGGCTTTGCTATTTCCCCATCTTGCCCTTATCCCTCAATTCCTGGTCTGCCTACCAAGACCCACCTGTTACCTAGACCAGCCCACTCCCCTGCACGAACCTGAATTACATACCACATAACTTTTCATACCTGAGCAAAATGCAACCAAGCTACATCAATAATATAAACAGAACTAAACATCAACTAAACAAAGGCAGAACAAAATTTCCTATGAGAAACACAGTCAGCAAAAGATGTATATATGCCCAAACAGTAACAGAAAAAAACACAAATAATATGAAAAACCAAGAGAATATGTCCCCAAGAAAAGACACCACTCCTACAGAAATGTACTACAATCAGAATCACCCCCAAGGAAGCCCATGATGCAGAATTTAAAGGAACAATCATAATTATGATCAAAGAATTTAACATAGAGAAAACAACTCAAAGAACTCAGAGAGGTTAGGCAAAGACTTGTGATAGAAGCTCAAGAAAATACAAATATGTAGCTGAATAAAATAATAAAATAATTCAGGCTTTGAAAAGTGAATTCATAAAAGAGATAAAAATATTGACAAGAATCCAAGGCAAAATGAAGATGGACTTGAAAAAAACTCTGTAAGTCAATTTGAAACAACAAGGAGAAAGCCTCATAAGCAGAATGAATGAAATGGGAAACAGAATATCAGTAATGGATGACAAAGTTGAAGAACCGCACTCCTGAAGCAAAGACCATATTTTTTTAAATGCAGGAAATGTGGAAAACCATGAAAAGACCAAATCTGTACATTACAGGCATACAGGAAAGAGATGGATTCCGAGGAGAATTCTAGCAGACATTCAAACATCTATAACCAATACTTCTTAAATTATTAAAAAAAAAGAATAGAAACATAGAGAGCACTCCCAAACTCTTTCTATGAAGTATCACTCTAATACACAAACCAGGTAGAGATCCAACACCAATAACAAAAAAAACTAAATATTCTTATCTTTAATGAACATAGATGCAAAGTACTCACAAACCACATACACATCATCCACCATAATCACCCAGGAATGCTGGGATGGTGCAATATGTGTAAGTCAATGCATGTAATAAATAATATAAAAGAACTTAAAGACAAAAATACCATGGTCATCTCTGTTCTGCATGCTTAGGGTTTTTGCTATGATCTGGCATGGCATGGGAAGTTTCTTTTCTGATCCTATTTGGTGTTCTATGTCTTACTTGTATTTGTGTGGGCATACCTTTCTTTAATTTGGGGAATTTCTTCTACAAACCTTTTGAGGACTGGTCAACACCATTATCCTGAGATTCTTCTACTTCCTCTCTGCCTATGATGCTTAAATTTGGTCTTTTCATGGGGTCTCATATTTCTTACATGTTCAATTCCTGTGTTTTTAATTTAATTTTTCATAACCTTTACTTGAGCAGTTCAGTTTTTCAACTTTGTTGTTCAGTATTGATAGTCTATTTTCCATTTCATTCATTCTGTTGATGAGGCTTTCTCACATTATTTTAAATTGACTTATTGAGCTTTTTACTTCTTTCTTAATTTCAGTCTGAGTTTTCTTCAATGTTTTGATCTCTGTGATTTCAGTCAGAAGTTTATGCCTATTTTCTTTTGGTTCTTGGATTTATTTGTGTATTCTTAAATTCTTTGAATTCTTTGATCATGTTTATGATTGTCCTTTAAATTCTGTGTCCTATCAGTAAGTGGTTATTATCGTAGATCTCTTCTATAGGACTGGTGGTGGTTTTATAGGAATATAGTATTTGGTTTTTCATATTGCTATTTTTTCATTATGATCTTGACATGTGGATTTCTTTTGTTGTTTGTGATTCTGATGTGAGACTAAAGCTGTCCTTTGTTGAGGTGATGTCTGATTCTTATGTGACTTGGTTGTTTTCTTACCAGGTTTGAAAAGTTTGTTGGTCCAGGTTTCAGGTTCTCTCTTTTGATTTTATATTGGAGGGACAAAATTACTTTAGTCCAACTTCTCAGGAGTTTCTGAAGAGGTGCAGGTCAAAGGAGAATAAGATGTTCTCAGACTCTCTCCTAAGGTCTGAGCCCCTCTAGCCAACAGGCACAGAAAATTTGAGAAGTTTTCAAGGCAGAGGCTAGATTTATGTGCTCTCAGGCAGTCTGCAAAGTTCTGGGCCCCTACTAATGGGCACTGAAGCCTAGTCCTGCAGCAGTGGAAGGGCTGTCTTTTGGTACCAATGTAGGGCAAAGTCATGGCGCAATTTGGATACTCACTCCCAGGTTGAGCTAAGAGGATAGCCCAGTGGTGTGAGTGGCTAAGAACAGAAGAGGGCCTGTGCCCAAGATTAGGAGAACAGTACATGGTGTGGAGGAGATTGGAGATGTTAAGGAGAGTGAAGACACAGTTGGTGGGATTGGAAATACCAGGAAAGAAGGCCAGTCTCAAGAATACAAGGTAAGTTGGGATGAGGACAGCCTGTGAAGGCGTTAATAAACTAGACTGAAAGTCTGACCTGGTCCGAGTACAGGGGATCAGGAAACTGGGTGGGTCTGGACTGAGAGGGTCGTCCAGAGATCTGGGGGGCTAAGAGCAATAGCCAGCCTGCGCACAAGTCTAGAAGGAGGAAGAAGAAAACAGAATATTAAGACAGGAAGGTAAAGCTGGAGAACCGGACCACTCAAGCAAAATATATGAAAAATTAAAAGCAAAACCATAGGAATGTATTAGGCAGGAAATGTAGGACATCATTAAAGTGTAAAATTTATGATTTATAGGCACAGAGGAAAGAGAAACGTCTCAGGTAAATAACATCATAATTACCATACGTGTGTGTGTGTGTGTGTGTGTGTGTGATAAAAAATTTCCCTCAATTAAGGAGGGAGAGACATACCCATATGGATATAAGAAGCACACAGAACACCAAATAGACAAGACCTCCCCAAGGCCTATCAAAGTAAAAGCACCAAATGTACAGATCAAAATGAGAATGCTTAAAGCTGCAAGAGGAAAACAAGTTGCATGTAAAGGAAAACTCATCAGATGTACAGCTGACTTTTCACTGTAAACTATAAAAGTCAGTAGAGTCTGGAGCAAAGTATTCCAAGTTCTAAAAGACTATAGATGCCAACCCAGAATTTATTACCTAGCAAAACTCGCTTTCAGTGTTGATGAAGAAAGAAAAATGTTCCATGATACAAAGAGGCTTAAAGAATTTCTATCCACCAAACCAACACTACAAGTAATACTCAGAGAAGTACAAAGGACTGAAGAAAGGAATAGCCATGTCCAAGAGCCTATGGAAAGAAAACATCTGAAATTAAAATTATGGAACCACAAGATAGGATTAAAAATACAAACATAAATTAAAATGCAGTAACAAATTTGTGTCTTAAAAAAATCCTTCAATTATGAATGACCACAAATATCTTAATGGACATCTACAAAATATTCCCCCAAAGCCCTAAAGATTATGCTTTCTACTCAGCACTTCTTCAAAGCTGACCACACAATGGGACACAAAACAGATTTCAACAAATACCAACAATTGAAATAATCTCATATATGCTATTAGACCACAATGTAACAAAGCTAAATCAACATCAAAAAAAGCTCTTGTTACTACATGAACTCATAGAGATTTAGCAAAAGACTCCTGAATAATGACTGTGTCAAGAAGAAGTCATGAAAGAAATAAAAGTATTTCTGGACTAAATGAAAATGGTAAGACAACACAGCACAATCGCCAAGACACATTAGAGGCAGTACTGAGAGAAGACTATAGTTCTACTGGACAAGTGTAGCTTTCACCCTTTGTCAAAGAAGCTTCTTTTTGCAACAGATGAAGACTTTTGTAGAGTTCCAGAATAGGTCAGACGCTCAGAATAGGTATCTGTGAGATGCTTAACCTTAAGTGGCACATCTTCAATGAAATCCACACATAGGATGAATGCATCTCTCAACTATCACCAGAGAAATTTCCTTATGTAATAAATGCTAATTAACACATGGAAATCTACAATTGGACAATCTAGGAAAGAAAAGGCTGCAGAGTTCTTATTCTTGGACAGAACACCTACTTCAAACCTCCTTCTCCAAAGGCTTAGGTATTATGCAGAAGACAGGGCAGAAAGATTTCAAGAGCCAGAGGGGTTGGATGAACACAAGGACACAGAGACTTTCAGACAGTCCATGACTCATATGAACTCTTGGCAGTGGTGACAGCATTCGCAACTCCTGTGCAAGCTCAAACCATACAAAAAAAATCACACCATAGATATAGGGAATTGGGTAAGTAATCCCAATCCAACCTAAGGAAATTCAGCAGTTGATGGCTTCAGCAACCAGGAAAGACATTGTCTAACAGGGATAGTACTCTTGGTGGTCCACTGAATCGTATTTGGGTATACAAATTAGATGCTACAGGATACATTTTATATTTATTTATATAACATATAACATTGTATATAATATATATGAGTACATTAAATTGGGTGGGCCAGTGGGAGGAAGTGTACAGAGGGGAGGGATTCTGCATTCCATCCAACTATACTGTATGAAGTTCACAAAAATTCAATTAAAAGAGTCTGAAACTCAAGAATCTGAAAAAAAACAAGTAGAAATCTAACCAAAATCCAGCAGAGAAGAAAAATTAACAGAAATAAGGGCAGAAATTAATGTAACAATGGAAGGAAAGAACCCAATACAAAGAATCAATGAATTTCAGAGGTGGTAATCTGAAACATTAAACAACATACTTGGACATGCAGTTCAGCTAACCATAAAGAGCAAATTCAAATCAACAGAATCAAAGATGAAAGAGGAATAATCAGAAAAAAAGATCCAGAACATTTCAAGGGAATACTCAAAAAACCTATCCTCTGTTAAATTAGAAATTCTAAAAGAAATGAGGGAATTTAGATATTCAATGGAAGCACCAAAAATTGAACCAAATGTTGACTAGGTTCCAATTAGATGATCACATGCCAAAGGACTTCTGGGGAGCATAAACCTACTCTTCTCTCTCTCTCTCTCTCTCTCTCTCTCTCTCTCTCTCTCTCTCTCTCTCTCTCTATATATATATATATATATATATATATATATATGTGTGTGTGTGTGTGTGTGTGTGTGTGTATGTGTGTGTGTGTGTGTGTGTGTGTGGTTCAAACTGTCAAATTGTGGTGAGGGTTTAGAAAGGATTGCAGATATGGGATGGGATTTAAATAAGATCAGAATGAATTATATTAAATTATTAAAAATTAAGAAGAAAAAAATAAACCAGCAGAAAAATAATAAAACATACAAAAAAGATAAAGATCTTAAACAGACTCATAATAAAGAAATTGCAGCAGAAATACAAATCCTGCCCACTAAAAAAAGCCAAGATCCAACTGGATTCACAGAATAATTTTACCACACTGTCAAAAGATGTACATCTAATATTGCTTAACTTATTCAAAAAGAGAGAAACAGGTGGAGGATGCCAAAAATCTATAAAGCCAGTATTATTCTAGTACCAACACAAGGTAAAGAAACAACAAAAAAGAAAACTATAAGATCATATTCCTAATCAACATAGATGCAAAAATTCTCAGCCAACTACTTATAAACAACATCAAGATCCACGTCAAAAAGTTTATCCCCATGGTCAAGTTAGCTTATTCCAGACGTGCAGGGATGGTTTCAGTGTATGGAAATCAATAAATGTAACAGATCATATAATTATTTTCAAGTATAAAAATCACAAGGTCAAAATCAATAGATGCAGAAAACGCATTTGACAAAATTAAACTTGCATTTATGATAAAAGTCCTAGAGGGAATTGGACTGGAGGGAACATATCTTAACATAATTAAGGTTATGTGCAACAAACCCACAAGCAGTACCATTCTAAATGGAGAAAACTCAAAACATTCCCATTAAAATCACCAATCGGATAAATCTGTCTGATATCTCAACTACTTTCAAAGTAGTGCTTAAAAATGTAGCTACAGCAACAAGAAAAAAATGAAGAAAATTAAAGAGGTGATAACTGGAAATGAAAAGGTCAAATTATCCTTATTTGCAGGTGATATAATATTATCGAAAATTTCTAGAAATGATCAATAATTTTTGCAATGGGCAGAATACATAATCAATTTACAAAATTCGCTTGACTTTCTATGTACCAATGGCAAACAATCAGAGAAAGTATCAATGGAAGCCCTCCCATTCAAAACAGCATTAAAATATCTGGGAATAAATCAAACCAAAGACATTAAAGATCTCTATAATCAAATTTAATATCTTGTAAGAACGAGATGGAACAAGGAATTGGAAAGTCATTTCTTGCTCATGAACTGGTAGAAGTAATTCTATGAAAATAACTATCTTACCCAAAACAATTAATAGCTTAAATGCAATTCCAATAGAAATTCCTATGACAGTCTTCACAGAAATAGGAAAAACTTCCTAAAATTCATATGGTGTCACAAAAGACCCTGGACGGCAAAAGCAATCCTGAGCACAAAGATCCATGCTGGCAGGGTTATCATACCATATTTCCACTATACAGATAAACAGGATTGCACTGGCACAAAACAGACACATATATCGAGGGAAAAAAACAGAAGACCCAAATATGAGTGCACAAAATTTTAGCCACCTGATATTTGTCAAAGGCACCAAGAACCTGCACCTGAGGAAAGACAGTGTCTTCCACATACGGTGCTACAAAACCTGGACCTCTATGTATTGCAGAATAAAATTACCCTCATTTCTAACATTCTGCACAAACATCAGCTTCAAATGGATCAAATCTTCAATGTGAAGCCTGAAACGCTGAAATTGGTTGAAGAAATTATAGATAGTACCCTCTAAGACAGAGGTGTATGGAAGTACCTTCTAAATCTGACTTTAGTCATTCAGGAACTACGGGGAAAACTTGAAAAAGGTTACCTCATCCAATTAAAAAGGAAACTACAAATCCAGTAAACTTCGTCAACTATTCATCTGACAGAGGATTAATATCCAGAACATACAAAGAACTAAAAAAAAATAGGAAGAAAGAAAACAAATGACCCATTTTGGGCTATGGATCTGAATGATAAAGAAAAACTAAATCATGAACTCTACAGATAAATGGAAGGAACAAGAAACTTATCCTAAGTGAAGCAACACAGACTCAGAAAAACATGGGATGTATATTCTCCTCCATTTGTGAATCCTAGATCCAAATCCTTAGATGTGAGTATATATCCCGATGTAACCATAGGAGGCAGGAAAATGGAAAGGATCCATGAAGGTAAAGAGGAAGAAGACCTCAAGACAGGAGAGAGTAGGAGACAGGTGTTTTCAAGGAGGTGATGGGGAAAGTGGGCAATGTTTACCTGGCGAGGGAAGAGTGAAGGCTGCACAGGCGGAGAGAGAGAAGAAAGATAAGTAATGCTGAGGTGATGTGAAAAAGAAAAACAAGAGGGAAATACATCAGTTCAAAAGTATTCTGAAAAATCACACACACACACACACACGTCTATAGTTCTGGAAGGGTGCTTGTGTGTGCATGTGTATAGCTGAAGGCTATAAAAAAAGATACAGTGAGAAGCAAAAGAAACCTCCCTTGGAATTATTTGACAAGATAGAACAAAATACTCTAAAAATATCAGTTTATTTCCCCTAACCTGATTGCTTCACAGAGCTCTCTTTTGATGCAGAAGTGGCATTTTTACCTTGGGATATTCAACAGCTCTCTAACTGGACTTAAGGCTCACCCACTTGAAGGGAACACATGTGTGATATTGTAAACATAGTCAAATACACATGCCTGGAGAGGTCATAGTTCCTAGAGAAAACATACTTTTTCACATTACTAGACCAACATAAAATATTACTGTATTATAAATATTTATCCTTAAATTAAGAAAAATTGTACCTCTTACCACTCATAAAAAATGATGTTTGTTTGCTTCCTTTGTTTGTTTTGTTTTTTGCAATAGAAGAAAACTATTACAATATTCCACAGCAATCTTGCAAAGCACAGAGAATCAGCATTTTTGAGTTGGCCACCCTTAAGTGATACATCTATAATGTGTCTCTACACCTAAGTGTGAGAAAACATAGTAGACGAAGTGGTGTGAATATTAATGCTCTTAACTGCAGAGCCATTTCTCCAGCCCTAGAGTTTTAGAAGGCAGTTTCATAGTATGTCCATTTAGCAAAATAATAGTAATTGGTTTACCTTAGGGCTGTTAGCTTTCAAGTCATGGGTTCTTGACAAGATTTACAATACCAGGCATGAATTTCCTCCAGTGAGGCAGACCTTAAGGACAAAAAGGAAGCAGATGGTTTACCCAGTGATGTCAATATCATTGCACTTGTGAGCATATCTTGCCAGGCCAGTCATTATTGTGTCTCACAGGATTCAAGGATGGTATCATTATTTGAGGACTATTCCCTCTCAGCAGCCTTAAGAACACCTTCCAGTACTGTGAAAGCTAATCAACACGGAGACAGCTTCCAAGTCAGTATAACTTGATTTCTCCAAGCTCTACAGGAAAGTGTGTGGGGTCCTTAGCAGGAGGGTCTTACCATTAAGTAGTGGTGGGCAACAAAGTGTACTGTCAACCTTGGGCAGAAAAGATCTTTTATCAGTTCATTTAGAGAGCCTCATTTCTGGTTACTCTGCTAAGAAATGTAACTTTAGAATGATCAATTATAAATGGGACAACTATATCACACCCCTAAGATCCAGAAAATACTGAGGAACAGAATTTAGAAAGGATGTAAGAGCTTGAAGATGAGAAAGAATGATGTGGAACACTGCCATCCTGTTAGGAAATCATGACATGGACATTGCATTTGTGAACACACAACACCTATGCATACCTGTACAAGACCTGTCTAAGACAGGGCCCCTCAACATTCCATTAAGGGTGCAGAAAGTTCCAATGAGGTCCCATTTACTCCTGAGGAACTATTGGGCACTGATGTTTGCAGGAGGAGGAAGAGACATTTTTTTTCAGTGACATAACCCGTGGTGAGTTACCCAGACTCCAGCAAATAGACCCTTGCATGTGATCATGCAAGCAAACCTAACTAACCTCAGTGGATAAAAAGAAAACAAATATGCAAAAAAAAATACTAAATTCTTGAAACTGAGAGTTGAGAAGAAAAAAATGTTTAAGAGGGAGAGGAGACAGGTTAAGAAAAGGCAATGGTAGGTGAATTGTATCAAAACATATATATATATATATATATATATGAAATTTCCAATTAATAAATAAATAAGAAAATGTATGTGAATCAGTAAACAATGCATCTATAGTTGTATATAGTAGTGGTGTAGTAATGTAAGACTACATTGAATCATTGATATTTTTGAAGGGATATTCTACCATAAGAAGACCATGGCAAATCAATAAGAAAGAAAAAGACCACTTGATTAATTTCAGTATATGTGCTTTCCTGAGAAGAATTGTCTTAGAATTGTCTAAGAACAAAGGTGATGGCATGAGAAGAGAGCCTATCATAATCTACATAATCTAGATATGGTGATTTGTGTGAGCTGTGTGTTTTCTGGTTTTAAAATAATTGATTGAGTAAGTAATGAGACAGTGTCCTGTTATGTAGCTATGGCTGGCCTAGTGTTCACTTTGTATACTGATCTAGCATAAGACTTGTAAAAATCCTCTAGCCTTTACATCTTGAGCACTGGGAGTACAAGACAAGCCAAATATATTGTGTACATTCTAAAAACAGAGAAACACTGTAAAAACACAGGACACCTACACTCAACCACCTGGTGTTTATTTAGAGAATGTTTTTGTCCTCTCTATATACCAATGTGTTTCAGAAAACTTTGAATGATGGTTAACAAATAAAAAAAGAAAAGCAGCAATAATCATTATAACAGAGAAATACGATGGGGTTAAAGTCCAGTGAGACAATGGTCAGGGAGTAACTTAGGTAATATATCCTGACTCAGAGGGTTCTGAAACATGATGAAGCTGAGATGCAGCTGCCCTCCAAAGTCACCAGATCTTCACCTTTTGTTAATGATGACTGCATAATGCTAAGTCATCTCATCTTTAGTTTAACTTAGAAAATACATTGCTATAGAAAATTCAGATTAATAAAAATCAATTATAGTAGATAATTATTGATCACTGGTATATAGAATTGATACTATGTGATTAGAAACTGATAAGCTTTAATTTAAAATATTTCTATAGATTGTTAATTGACTGTTTTGCATTTCATACAAAATATTTTTATCATTTTGAGATCCTCTTTTCCTATCTACTACCCCCTTCCCTGCCCAATTTCATGTATTCTATTACACACACACACACACACACACACACATATATATGTGCGTATATGAGAGAGAGAATGAGAGAGAGACAGAGAGAGAGAGAGAGAGAGAGAGAGAGAGAGAGAGAGAGAGAGAGAGAATGAATCAGATCCACGTCCCCAAATGACCTTTACTGGAGGCCTGGTCAACCTACCAAGTATCTCATACTTAAAACAGACTTATTTTCCCCCTCTCAGCAGTTATCCATTGTCAATAGTTCTTCAGGTAGGGTTGTGGTTTCTTGCCACTTCTTGATGTCCATGCTGTGATTTTTGTCCAGCTTGAGCTGACATGGGACCTGTGCATGCTATCACCAATGCTGTGAGTGTTGACAACTTATTTAAGTTCCAAATCATCTTACCCAGATATTCAACTCCAGCCAACATGTAACCTTCACAAAATCACCCAGATTGCTGTGGCTCAGTCTCTGCCATAGACTTTTTTCCTCTATTTTTAACCACGCAGTGTTCATTTTACTCAATAAAGAAATGTCAAATTTTGAAACTTAGTGTAATGAATATTCACTTCCGTAATCTGCCAGTTCTGTGTTTCTGTTCTAGATCATTAAAATTTTCTCTGGCCATTCATTCTTAGGGAGTTTGTCTTCCTGCACTGAAGAAATAGGGATTATGAGATTCCAGAGGCCCTGGGATTACTTACTGCCTGGTGCTTAGGATCATTTTTCTGTTTAGATTTTATGGGTTCGCTTGTTATGGTACATGATAAATATGCTTTGTGAGCTGCAGTTTCAGAATGACCATCGGGTTGGGAGTCCCCAGAACAATTAAATCATATCTCATATTTTTTAGTGACTGTTGGGAGCTCATTATTTCTGGTTTTACTGAAAGTGTGTAAATAGATCTGGGCTTCATATGCCATTTCATCTTTCCTAATTATATTTTGGAGTTTGAAAAATGTCTATACTTAGTCATCATAATTTTATACATAATTTTAAAACACTGCTTATGTACAAGTCCTGAATTATTAGTTTTTCTTGTTTCATTTATTTGCATATGACATTAAAGGTAAAGGATAAAGCAGAAATTCTATACTAAAATTTCCCATGTTAAAGCATATAAGCATACACAAACAACATTACACTACTCTAAAGTTATAAAGGTAAACACGGATTTGATTTTAAGTAAGGTATAGATATTAAATAATAATTTCACAGCACAAAATTACAAATTAAAGACCTTAATTGAGTCTCATGATTAGTTATCTAGACATACATGTAGGTAAACTGTGACAAGTTTATATAGCAAAATATTAATTATTTACTCAGTAAATACATGTTGCTAAACTGCACATATTTTCCAAGGGAAGTATTCTGTCTTTATACTGCAACACAGTATAGATTTTTTGTAGCTACACTGTTCTTTTGATATTAACAGACGCCCATAGGGAGACTCTTAGATCTAATAAAGGACGTACAAGTCACAACAGATTGGCAATTCCATCAATACTAGTCTGATCCTCATCTTTCAAGTCCTTCCTCAATCTAATAATCACCTCCATGTAGCCTTCTACAAGTCCTAATAGAACAAATCAACCAGTGGTGAAAGGAACTGTTATTTTTTGTCTTTTTCTGTAATAAAATCTTGCTTATTTATTTATTTATTTATTTACTTAGGTTGTTTTAAAGACAAGGTCTCCCTGTAGCCCCAAGTGACATGGAACTGGCTTTACAGACCAGGATGTCCTTTAACTCACTGAGACTTGCTGGTTCTGACTCTCAGGTGCTGGAATTAAAGACATGCACTACTATGCCCAGCTAAAACCCTGCTCATTACAAATTTTAACTGATAAAATTGAAGCTGAGAATGACCTTGAATTCCTGATCCTTCTGTCTCCATTGGCAAAGTGTGGGGATTTCAAACCAATCACTTCTCTCAGATGACTGTTTTTGAATGTACTTTTAGTGGGAATCTCTGAATCGGTTGTAGTCTCTTAAAGTGACTTAACTCTAGTCTCTCCTAGGGCATGCCATTTGTTATCAGGATGAAATTCCCCTCAGTCTTTTTCCTTTTCAATTATCTTGCTATCTACAAGAACTCATAATTTCTACAAGCAGAAAGTCCTTTAAATTTCTGGGAAATGGACAAGGTTGATGATCTCTATGAAAAATTAATGCTAAAAATGTTAGTTTGTGCTTGACAATTAATCTTGCTCAAATTTCATGAACACAGGTTGAAAATTATGTTATATTTCATATTTTGGGTAATTTAAAATAAATGTCATAATATTCTGAATTCTTTTCCAGCAAATAATATTTCTTTTTTAAAGTACAGTTTATTGATTTTTCTGTGTATTTCATATAAGAGGCCTTAAACATATTTACACCCCTCCCCATGCACACTCCTCATAAGCCCCCTACCAGATTTCATACATTCTTTAATAGATGTTAAGGCCTATCAAGTCAATTTTTTGTTCCCAGATGTTGCTCTGCGCAAGTTCATCTACTGGAGTCTAGCCAGCCTACCTGGAGTCATTCCTTTAACTATCACTCTCATCCAGCCGTAATCAGTTCCAACAGTTTTTCAGCTAAGGATGCATTATGGTGCCTTACATTTCCCAAGTTCTATGGTGGGGTTTTGTCAGACTGAAACATGGGTCTTGTGCATGCTGTCATCATCGCTGCAGTTCATATGAGCAGTCCCTAGATGCCTGGAATACTGTTTCCTTATGTTCATGCACCAACCGTGGTTCTTATAATCTTTCTGCCTCCTCTTCTGCCAAGGTCCCAGAGCCAAGGATGGATGAGCTTTAATATAGGAGTCCTAGCCAGGAAGATGCACCCTTCAATCTCTTACGCGCTACACCTTGTCCAGTAGCAGCTTTCTGTGGGCACAAGGAGGCTTTGCTGGTGAGAGTCGAGGGATGTACTACAAGTGCCCCTCCGTGTTCCATGAAACTTAGGTGTGGAGGTTCCACTGTAGATGTGTCACTTAGGGCTGGGCATCTCTCAGACATCTCTGTGTGTGACCAGTTGTGGAACTCTGCTGCAGAAAAAACCTTCTTTGATGAGTGGTAAATGGTATAATTTTTTCTAAATATAAGGATCTATATTTAACATGAGTGAGGAATTTAATTGTCTAGAGATCTGTCAGAGATAGGGTTTTTCCTAAGATCTATGACCACACATGACTGCTCTCCCGCAGCTGTTCGTTCACTTTAAGCTAAAACTACCACTACTGTGCCACCGCTATTATTTGTTTTGCACATCATTCTTGTGTTTATTAGGCTTTAAAACTGGGCTTAGACAATTTACTGATTTTTTAAACTGTATCAACTTGCACAGTATCCTCTAGAACCATGAGAGCTAGTCTCCAGGGAGAAGATTGCAGCTGCCACTCCATTGATTCAAGCCCTGTGTCTGAAGTATGTCCTGTCTTCAGCAATAGTGTCTTACCTTCAAGTTTTGGGAGGTAATCAAAGGATGTGGCAACAGTCTGTATTATTTTGGGAGTTTCTTGGACTATCTTCTGGACCAACAACTCAAAGGGAGGACTCTTCTGTCTGGCACTATGTTACTTGTTATGTAACCTTCAATTATATACACGCACTTGTGTTCAGCTATTTTATGTATATTTTTAGCTGATTTTTGAGCTAATACAGAGGGAAACCCTGTTTTTTCACCGTACCTGTTCTTCATTATCTCTCCTCTATCTCTCCCTGTCTAAGCTCCCTCCTGACTCCCCAGTTAAAGTATCCCCATCTTCTCCATGACAATATCTGTCTCCTATTAGACCCCCTATATTGAGCTCCTTTTCTCATTCCCCCTCCCACGGTTGCTTGGATATCCTTCATAACATAACATATTTCAATGTAATCCTAAGTGTCGATGTTGATTATTTAATTCCTTCTAGTAAAACATGTACTTCAAGCTGACCAGATTATTATAAATGACAACAAAAAACCCTTCTCTACAAAAAATCACACCAAATAAAAATAAAATCATTTTTAAATTCTCATTTTATATAAAAATAGAAGTCACTTTAAAACTTCAAAATGTGAACAAGTTTTTTTTAACTAAAAGAAAGCATTAACTTTCAGTTATATTCATAAAGTTGGTAACAGTAGTATTGGTAAGGTTCACCATCCATGCATAATGTATTTTAAAATATAGTTCTATCACTTTCTAACTACTTATGGATAAAAATGCATACTGTCATAATGAATTCACTCATTTTATGTAGTAAAATACCATTTGGATTAGGTGCATTTAAATGATGCTTTTGGTTCAAAGTGAAATCTCAGAAAGCAGACAATATGTGGTTCTGAATAAAGATATAATAAAATTTCTCATGCATTTATATGTATATAGTATGATTAAATACATAATGTATTTTAGAATACAATTTCTGAAATTATGTTACTAAAATAAGCCTTTTGGGAGAAATGATTACTATTCAAACTTGATCTTGTTAAAATAATGATTTGCTAATTATTAAATATGCTAGACACTTCTATTCTTGGAAAGGTAGATGAGAAGTTTATAAACAAAACAGATTAAAGATGAATGAATGTTTATTTCATTCCTTTTGGCAGAAATAGGCAGCACAATAATAATTGACTGCGTTGTAGTCTGTATAAACCAGTTCCATCCATATTAAATTTGTTTAAACTTTTCCAATAAATTTTAATTAACTATCCCTAATATAGTATCTTTAATAAATAAAGCAAGGGAATTTGAATTTACAATATAAAAGCAATCAGCTGTGTTTAATGTATTTTATGAGCGTGCCCATAAGTATCTGCCTTCATCTCTTATCCAAATAAAGATTGTAAGTATTGAAAGTTATCCGGATACATTACAATGTAAATTTTATTCCAACATATCAAATCTATAGAAGTAAATACAATTCAAACATGATTGTGGAAGCTAGGTAACAAAAGCTTTATTATAATCCTCAATTTTCATCCTAAATACTTATAAAATCAGGCTAAATATCCATTTCTGACTCGCTGACAACCTTTCCATTATTTTCTGTGTATCTCTTTCTGGGCAGCAGATTTAGGAATAATTATAATATTACATTCTTCCTGCAAAGAGACATTCTGTTACAGGTTAATAGTATTGCAAATGAAGCACTAATATTTTAGAATGTTACTCATACTAGCAAAACAGAGTCTATGGAGATTCTTTCTTAAATTCTGCCCAGAAGAAGATGAATGAGAAACATGTATAAGCATCAATGGGCTCAATAAACATGCAAGGACTTACCAATATAAAAGTTAGCTTTACATCATGAAAATATCAAGAAAATGCTTTTTCTCCAAAAATGCTGACCAACAGATCAAAGACAGGAATAGAAGATTGAATTTTGAGAAGTCAATAAAAATTAGATTAATAAAATATTTTCTCAGCATGTCCCACATAGAATAAGATGATCATAAAAATAAAGGATGGAAGCAGTGAAAAATGACTTCATATATAAGAGCTGAAGCAATTGATTTAGGTGATACAAAAAAAGCTTGAGTCTGTTGAACACATTATGTACCTATGTATCCTCTGTGCACTAGAGTCTAGGTGTATGTATATTGTTAAAATATGAAGACTTCTTTCAAACATTTATTAGTATCTGTTTAAACTAGGATCCATTTTAAGTATGAACCTTTGTAATTTGAACTAATAACTCTGATAATTGACAAAGGAACTCTACAATTGCTGGGTATTTCCTTACTGCACAACGCAGGCAGCCATTGTTTGATGGGTGCATGGCCTTTGAGCATAGATAATTGATCATAAATCTTTAGGCAGCCCAGCTGGTTTCCCATATGACTACAAAAAAAGCACCATCTGGCCTCCAGTGCTCACAGGTTAGAGATGGAAAATCTGTCACAGCATTAAGCAAGCTGTTCTCTAACTAGTGGGAAATAAATGACATCCTTAGATAAAGTGAAGAGGAACAATTTCTCCAATAAATTCATGGCTATTTCTGCATTTCCCATTCTTTTTTTGCTATTGCCACAATAATTTATGAAATTCAATAACCAAAATGTTGCCCTTTTAAATTCCTATGCTTTGCAAAACATCACTGTGTTTGGCTTGGTTCAGTGTTAACATCATAAGGACACTGTAGTGTATTGGTTTCACTCAATGGTCTGTCTGCCTAATGGCATCATTTTTTTAGTTTTTTTTTTCTGTCCATATGTTAGAAATGATGCCTGCCAGATCGCCCTTTTCTTACAGCTTAGTATTGTTCTATTAGAGACTATCGATCGACTCCTTTAACAGTTTTAGCTTAAATACCGCTGTTGCCCTGTATAAGTGTGTGTTCTGAAATGTGGATAGAAAAGAGCTATCTTCATTGTAAAATGAGTGTTGAACAAAGGAAAAGGAAGTCCCCAACATTCAACCAAGAAGTGGATAAGGAAAGTGTCTTTGGGGAGATTAGTTGTATCTTCCATAAAAGTAAGATCTGGGATGTTCATGAGAGACCTTTGGACACGGGCTGAAGATGAGAAGGTGAGGTCAAGCTCTACGCCAGAATGTATTCAGTCAGAGTCATCCAAGGACTATGAGAATTGTAATTTCTAAATGTATTTCTTGCAAAAATCTAGAATTAATTTAATCTGGCATTCATTATTTGGTTTTAAAATCTTCATTCATTAAGATCTATTTTTCCTAAAATTGAGGTCCTCCAAGAAACCTATCTTTAACATGAGCAATTTGTTCATTTTTGTACATTTACAATAAATTGAAGTGAACACTGGTTTAAATTCCCAGTGTTTTAAAATCTCATAATGTTGAAATAATGGTTCAACATACACAAATCAAGACACCTAATACAGCACATGAATGCAATCAGGTGGAAAAAGTACATGACCATCTAGACAGATAAAGGGACAGCCTTTCACAAAATTCAACATCTCTTCTTTGATTTTAAAAGTATTTTATTAGATTTCATACATTTAATACAATAGTTCATAATTACATTTAGAACCCCCTACCTGTCCACACCAGATAGCGTGTATTTTGACATGCATGTTAAGTCTGATCCAGTCAAGCATTTGTAACATCTTTTCTTTGTAAAGTCTCTGAAGAAACTAGGAATAGAAGAAACACATCTCAAAAAGAGAACCTATAGCCAATTATGCTGACTGTGTTCAGGGGGACCTTGTAAGCATGTCCTCTAAGTCAGTAACAAAAACAGACAAAGGGCATCTACTTTTACTCAATGTAGTATGGAATTCCTACCTGAACCTAAGCAAAAAAAAAAAAAAAAAAAAAAAAAAGGTTAAATACCAAATGTGCACATGGTGGAATTAGTACAGAGACCATTGAAATGAATGGACAGTTCTCATGAGATGTTCAAATAGTCAATAAATACAGTAACATATACTTACCATCTTTACTCACCAGAGAAATGTAAAACACAGAGCTCTGAAACCCTCTCTCATCCAAGGCAAAATGACTCTCATAGAAGAATATCAAAAGCAAATCCTGATAAGGCTGTGAGGGAAAGGAACTTGAAGCAGTGTTGTAATTGCTTTGGAAATCAATGTGGTTATTCTGTCGACAGTAAGACAACAATATGGGCCAGCTATATCACGGTTGTGTATATGTCTTTAGAAATTTAAGCTAACATACGATAGAAATATCTGTATACCCATGTTTATTTGGGGCATTCTTCACAATATCCAGGTTTGGAATGAGCAGGAGTACCTATCAACAGCACATAAATGAATAAAAATTATGTGGTACATTTGTCAAATATCAGGTGGCTGAAATAGCAGGTACTCATGTTTCAGTTCTCCATTGTGTTGCATTGATCTACATCTCTACTTTTGTGATAGGACCATGCTGCTTTATTGCTATAGCTCTGTAATATGCTCTGAGGTCAGGTATGACCATCCACCGCACTGTTCATTTGCCCAATTGCTTTGACTGTCCTAAATCTTTTGTATTTCCATATGAATTTGGGGATGATTTTTTCTAGTTCTGTGAAGAATGTCATGGGTATTTTGATTGGCGTAGCATTTACTATATAGATTGTTTTTGGTAAGGTGGTCATTTTCAAAAAATTAATTCTACCAATTCATGAGCATTGTAGGTTTTTCCATCTACTAGTGTCTTCAATTTCTTTCCTTAAAGATTTAAAATTTTCATTGTAGAGATATTTAATGTTTTTTGTTAGGTTTATTCCTAAATTATTTTGAGGTCTTTTGTGAATGGGAGAGTTTCCTTGAGTGCTATTTCTGATTGCTTGCTATTGCTATAGAGAGAGGCTACTGACTTTTATAAGTTGATATTGTATCCTGCCACTTTACTGAAAGCATTGATCATTTCTGACAGTTTTGTGGCGGGAGTTTTAGAATCTCTTATGGATAATATATTGTCTGCACATAGTGATAATTTGACCTCTTCTTTTCTGATTAGTATTCCTTAAATTTACTTCCCTGGTCTTATTATTTTCTTAAGAGTTTCAAATACTACATTGTAAAAGAATGGAGATAGTGGACCAACTTACCTGATTCCTAGTTTTAATGGGAGTGTGTCCAGTTTTTCTCCATTTAGAATGATATTGGCTATGGGTTGTTGCATATAGCTTTAATAATGTTGAGATACAGTCCATCCAGTCCAGTTCTTTCTAAGACTTTAACATAAATGCATGTTGGACTCTGTCAAAGATTTTTTTTCTGCATTTATTGAGTTGACCATGTGATTTTTGTCCTTAAGTGCATTTATATGTTTTATTACATGTATTGATTACATATATTTAACCATCTCTGGAATAAAGCCAATTTGATCATGGTGGAGGACTTTTTGATATGTGTTTGTATGCTGTTTGTGAGTATTTTGTTGGGTTTCTTTGCATCTGTGTTCAATAAGGATATGGACATATAGTTTTCTTTTTGTTTTGTCTATACCATATTTGGGTAAAAAAGTGAGACACAGTGGAGGAAAGACAGTATCTTCAACAAATTCTATGTTCAAAACTGTATCTCTACCTGTAGAAGAATGAAATTGGAACCTATCTTTCACCCTGCACAAAAGTGAACTCCAAAAGAATCAAAGACCTCAGTGTGAAACTCAAAACTCTGAAATTGCTATAAGAAAACATAGGCAGTACCCTAGAAGATGGAGGCATATGAAAAGACTTTCTAAATTGGATATCAGTAGTTCAGGCATTAAGGAAAACAATCAAGTAGTGGACCTCCTTAAGCTTCAAAGTGTCAGCAAAAGAAACAACCAAAAAGTGAAGAAGAAACCCACATAGTGGGAGAAAATTTTTACTAGCTACACATTGGACAGAGGATTAATATCCAGATTATACAAAGCACTAAAAAAACTAAGACATAAGAAAATAAATGACCCAATAAAGTGATGGGTTATAGACCTGAATAGATAGTTCTCAAACAAAGAAATAAAAATAGCTAAGGACCACCTAAAAATTGCTCAGAATCCTTAATAATTAGAGAAAGGCAGATAAAAAAATTACTTTAAGATTCCATCTTACCCTAGTCTCCAAAACTTTTCTTTTGGAGAACAAAAGACACTAAATGCTGGTGAGGATGTGTACAAAGAGGAACACTCACTCACTGCTGATGGAAATGCAAACTTGTACAACCAGTATGGAAAGCAATGTGGAGAACTCTGAATAAACTAAACATGAACTTACCATATGATTCAGCTAGACCTATGTTTGGCATATACCTAAAGGATTCAGCCTACTGTAGACATAACTGTACATCACTACAGCTAAGAGGGCCCTTGTCTGGGAACCGTCGGACCCTGATTACTACTGGGTGAGTAGAGTAGACTTTACTTATGCTCTCTGCATAAGCTGATTGGACTCCCATGGATGACTTTGCATTTAAGACATCTAGGTATATTTCCTGGACAGAGCAGGACTTAATATGTATGAAACAATGCATGAGGTATGGAAGAGGCTCGTGGACATGGATTGGGGAAGAGATCTAAATTTTAATAAGAACTATTGCCTGAAATGAACACAAAAAATCAATAAAAATTATTTAAAAAGAATATGTGGTTCACTTCTACAATGTACTTTTATTCATCTTTAAACAAGAACAAATCTATGTCATTTGTAGGAAGATGAATGGAGCTAGAGATTATTAGGTTCAGTGAAATGAATCCAGCTCTGACAAATGTATTTGTCTCATATATAAGACCTAATAAAAAATAACATAAAAGCAGAATAGGCAATAATCAGGATGGTGAAGAGCAGTGGAAGGGAAGAACAACAGAAGTAATACAGGCGTGGTGGTGGGTTGGTAATGTGGAGTAGATGTGTGAGCATGCCACGACGAACCCCACTCCTCTGTTCAGTGAATACATGCAGTGATGGCTAGTTATGAATGTCGGCTTGACTGGGTTGAGGAACACCTCGGCTGTGAATGAGACACACCTCTGGTGGTGTCTCTGATATGTTTTCCAGAAAGGTTAATCTGAGGAGAAAAGACATTTCCTAAATCCAGGTGGCAGTCTTGTGCATGGTCTTGACAAAGTAAAAAGGAAGAGAAGAAAGCCAGGTGAACAAAGGGACCAAGGGCCCCTTTCTTTACATCTTGGTCAGGGCCAAGAACTGAGTCACACTTTGACCCTGCATTCTTTACCACGATGGGCTTCATTCCTTAAAATGTGAGCTAAAGTCACTTTTTTGAGGTATTTGTTCTCAGCAAAGAGAAGAAACACACATATATATTGGGTGTGTATTAAAGATTTTAAATCGAATTTTTATTGTTCATGGTGCGAATTAACATTTTTCAAGTGACAGTATTTGAGGAGAACTAAATCATAAGACTTGAGCAAGTCTCAGCAATTAGGGGAGTCAAGGTGATTTTGATGAAGAGAGAGCCTTGCTGTTAGCATTTCCTTGTTTATACAATGAGTGTCTAGCAGTCTATCATTCTATCAGAGCTATGGTTTGTGGGTCTATGTGTGGGTCTTGATGAAGACTGGTGACCACAGAGACCAGAAGAAGGCGTAGTAACCCTCTGGAGCTAGAGTTCTAAGTGGTAGTGAGATACCTGATGTGGGTGCTGGGAATGGAACTAGGGTCCTCTCTCAGAGCAGCACTTGCTGTTAATTCCTTAGGTATCTCTCCAGTGCCATACATCAGACATTTAGAACTTTTGGTATTATATCTTATTTTTAAAACATTCTTTTTTTAAAAAAGTGATAATTAGTTGAATAAATAGCACATCCTAGATACTCTAATGGTGAAAAATAATTTATATTATAAGTTATTAACTATAATCTGTTTCAAGAATGTGAAACATGGAGATAGTTCCCACACTTGAGTTCACAGCCTCAAGATTGGCAGCAGATACCTTTATCCACAGAAACATCTTACCAGCCCTGCATGATTTCTAAAGTTCACAAGAAAGGTGTCAAAGAGTAGAGATATTATATATCTATCAAGCCCCAAATAATCAGACATGAAACAGTATATTTTTGATCCTAAAAGAAAAAGTAAAATATCCTCATTGCACACTATACTTTATTTTTAAACTCTGATTTTTTCTTAGGCCTTAACAATTTTGTTTTATCCAAGGTTCTTAGGAAATAGGAATTCACCCTTGTGACTGGGATGGCTGACTGACAAGGTCTGTGATCCTCACAGCTCAGCCTCTGTTCAGAGGCTTTGTGCAACTCTTTTTATCATTTTGATTCATGTGAAAAAGCTTAAACTAGTTTCTTATTTCCCTTTTTCGTTTAGAACCTAGAGATTTGGGTGATACAGATCACGTTAACAGACTCTTTCTACGTTATTGAGTTCACAGAATTTAATGCATATGTCACACCAGAAACACCCTCATGAATGCTCACTAAAGACTGTTTGATCTGGGCCCCCATGGCTAGTCATAGTCACTCATGTAAACACACTGAGTTACTTACAGAATAAACTATAAATGAAGTTTATCATGTAATTTAATGTCCTTTTAGTTCAAATGTTTGATGCAATTTTTTTTCATCTGACTTTAAAATGAAAAACTTAATCAGTAACATTTATTGATAACCAATGATTACTTAGAGTTAAACAACTGTATTATAGAAAATATTCATTCCTTAAAACTAATTTCCCTATTAAAAAAACTTCTCCTGAAATAAAATTGTGTTATCAAAAATCATCTTTACAACTGAAAAATTCCAAAACAATACATCATGTTGGCAACTAGAATATATCATAAAAATATGAATTTTTACCAATGCCTTTGTAATATATGTTAATATATTCATGGAAAAATCATGGCTGTTTTATAATAATTTCTAAACATAATTTAATATGGAAAGGCATTTGTTCCAATAATTATTCACTGAAATTAAGAAAATATAAAGTGTATTTTAAATTACATATGAAATGATTACATAGGAGAAAACATAGACCAAATCCTGGCTTAATTTACAGTTCATCACAGAAGCAATTCTAAATGTGTTTCATTATTACATACTGGCAGTGGAATAATTATATACACTTTATTTACTGAACAATTAATTATAACAATTCAGTAACTATATCAAACCAATAATTTCAACAGTTGCACAAGAATAAATTTGATACTGAAATTTCATGTGGAATAATAATGTAATACAAAAGTAAATCAATGTTAAATCGGATTTCAAAAATAATAGATCAGTGTTGGAATTTTGTTAACTTGAAATTTTAAAACCTTTAAGATAACAATACTTTTTGTATAGGATATCCAATTATGAATCATTAGAGCTAGATGTATTTCTGAATCATCTCCCAACATTGATACTCATGGCTCAGCATTGAGACTTCAGAAATGTAAGTGTATATGTCACATGTTTTTCTGAGTATCTGTTACTTCACTTGGTATAACAGCCTCTCGTTCTATCCAGTTATCTGCTGATCTCATTATTTAACTTTCTTTGCTTCTGAGTAAAACTGCATGTGTAAATGATCCTCATTTTCATTATTCATCAGTTGAGAGACATATAGGTTCTTACCATTTCTTTGCTATTTGAAAAGAGCAGCAACAAACATGGCTGCACAAGCATCTCTGGAGTAGGATGAATCCTTTGGGTATATGCTAAGAAATGATATGACTGGACCATATGCTAGATTTGTTAGTTTTTTAGAGAGGTATCCATCCTGATTTCTTCAGTGGTTGAGTCAGTTTGTAGTCCCACCAGAAGTGAAGAGAGGCTCCCCTTTCTCTGCCCCTACACCAGCATTTGGTGACATTTACTAAGTTAAGAACAACAGAATCAGAAAACAGCCAACATATGTTCTCTCATTTGTGGATTTTAGCTACAAACCCCAAGATGTGAGTATATATTCTCATATAAACCCAGGAACCCTGAAAATGAGAAAAATGGGAATAAAGGGGAAGAAGGAGGTTGAGGAAGAGGGATTATAGGAGATGGTGTTATTAAGGAGGAATGGGGATATGGTGGGACTTTAACTGGGGAGAGAGCATCAAGGGTTATTCAGCTGAGTAAGAAGAGAGATGAATAATGCTTAGATGGTCTGAAAAACTTCAGGGAAAGATTAGCTCAAATTCGTACAAAAAATATACTATGTATATATGCATGTATATAGCTAAAGGCTGTATAATAAAAAACACAGTGCCAGGCAGAAGAAACCTCCCTTCAAGTTGTTGAGATCCCCAAATTAAGACCATATTGCTGAAGACAAGCCATGTTTTAGACAGAGGGCTTAGAGTAATGGAACTGGACCTGAAAGTCACCTCCCTGAAGACTAAATCTCATGGTATCAGAATCTACTGTACAAGCTACTAAGAGAAAAAAAAATCAATCAATGGTTCCACCCAGTAGTGAAGCCTTTTTAGGCTTTACAATAATGACATACCCAAATAATTATCACTATTGTCACAGTACTGGCACTTTTAACTTGAGTAACCAATAGCTGTCTAATTGGAATTAAAGCCTTCTCAATGGGAAGGAACTTCTTTGGTACTCTAAACATAACCAAATATACATGGTTGGAGAGGTCACAGATCCTAGAGAAAAACCTACATCTGTCAGACCCCTATATCAATGTGATTTCTTACTTTATTGTAAATATACGTCCTTATGTTCACAGATAAGTATATCTCTCTCCCTTCTGGGAACTGTCGTAGTGCTTCTAACTCCTCAGATGCAGAGTAATTGTCTGTGAAACACTTAACCCTGGGTGACATATCTTTAATTTAACTTCAGCACATAGAAAGAGTGTATCTCTCAACTGTCACCACAGAAGTTTCCTTATGCAGAAGATGGTGATTAACACAGAAACCCACAATTGGTCCATGTGCAGAGAATAAGAAGCCACAGCGTCCTTATCCCTGAGCAGAATACCTATTTCAAACCTCTGCCTCCAGAGGCTCAGGGATCACTATGAAAAAGGATGTAGAAAGATTGTAAGAGCCAGAAGGGTGGGTGACCATAAAAAAACAGTCTTCCAGAAAACTGCTCAGCTATTCATTGTCACAACAGTGAGAGCATGCCCAAGTCCTGTGTAATCTCCAATCAGACAAAATTTCAGCATAGAAATGGACAAATGAGTAAAAAATCTCATCCCAACCTAAGGAAGTTTTGGCAATTGCTGAGTTCTGGGAAGGTGAAAGACAGTGTCTTACAAGGATGGGACTCTAGTTCGGCCATAGATGGACCCATGCTGAAGGACTTTATATATATATATATATATATATATATATATATATATAGATAGATAGATAGATAGATAGATATATCTTAAGTACGGTGGGAGGCAGTGGATGGGATAGAAATAACATCAAAATATACTGTATGAAAATTGCAAACATTCAATTAAAATAACATTTAAAAGAGTGTAAGTGCAACAACTATTCGCTAAACTGGAGTCTTGGACATGTGAGAGAAGAAAGATCAAATTAGGTCAGGCTGGGAGATGTTTAGTTGAATGTTTAGTTGAAGTCCATGAATCCTCCCTCAGAAGACCTAAAGCACTCCCACTAACAATTGATGAAGACTGCTTCTGTGATGTGGTAGTGTGACATAAGGTGAAGAAACCACATTTTCATATGATGAGCTGTACAGTTGGTCAAGTGTGTGATTAGGACTCCTCTGTGACTGGTTCCTGGATAATGTTGGAATGGGAACTGTAGTAGTCTCCTTCTTTTCCATAGACCCTTCTCACCCCCCAATCCTGGAGGATGCCTTACTACACCTGGGATCACAGCACAAGCATGGTGCCTCTCGTATGGATTTTGGACTTCTGCGTCATATCTATTTGGCTAGTAGCCAAATAACAGCATATTCAAAATTGGATAAAACAATTTATTTTTCTTACCACTGTGTTCTACATCGGTCATATTAACATTACCAGCTCAAGTTTAATATCTGGAATGCTGTTCTCTTCTGCCTCCCAACTACTCATGCTCCTCAGTGTGTTCACACTGCTTCACCTATTCCACAATCAGTCCTTCCTCACTATACTCATCTCCACCTCATATCCATCCCATCTCATCCCCCACTGCATTCCATCACCATCCCACACCCAATGCATTCCCAGCCCCTGCCCATCCCATCGCATCCCCTTCAGTCCTCATCCCCATCCCCGTCTTCATAGACTCTCATCCCCATCCCCATCTTCATCCTCATCCTTATCCCTTTCCGTATCCCATTGTCATCTCTTCTTCATCCCCACCATAATCCTCATCCTCATCCTTATCCCTATCGCAATTCCATCTATTCTTCATCCCCAGTCCTATCCTCATCCACATTTCTTCCCCGATTCCCATCCCCATCCTCATGCTCATTCTTGTCCGCATCAAACTTAAACCACCACTGTTATGAACTTGGAAGAATCATTGTAACTTACCATTCTCACCCCTGTGCATTGGTATCTTCTATCTCTATTCTTCTACCAAGTACAGTATTTTTTGGTATTTCTAAATTAAAATTTACTTTGCATTTAAATGCTTGGGGGAGGGGGATCTTTCATGTCTTAGATACTCCAGTCTTTTCTGGTCTCATTTCTCATCCATTCCTATCTCAAATATTTGACAAACCATTCTTCACATTATATATAAACTAAAACCTCCTGTTTCTGGGCCTCTACACATCTATCTTCTTTTATCTCCTCATCCCTTCAAGTAGCTCTTGTTATAATGTTGATGGTCAAATGATGTCACTTCCTGAAATTCACAAGCCATTTCTAGACGAGGTCAGCATTCTTGCTGATCACACACAGGTCTACATGGTTTCCCAGTTAAGAAGTTTTATGTGGTTTATTCTGAATCTTTCTTATTTCTTGCTGGAAGTGCTAAGAGCCGTTACTGTGAAGTGTGTATTCAGCAAGGTGCCCCCAGACCTGACTCAAGGTCTGTAGCAGCCACTACACATTATCTCATGCAAAAAATATTGTTGTAAATTAACAACAGTTGATTGCAATCAAAATTCAAAATTATTCATAATAATGTGGGGAAAAGCCTTGTTTTAGCAATATGTGAATTTAGAAGTTGTATCTCTTAAATCATTTTTCACAACCAAACATGTTTTTATTGGTCGTGGTTTTTATTTATTACTGTGTGAGAATATACCACAATAACTCTCTCAGTTCTGCTAAGCTTGAAAGTATCTTTTCTTCAAAGAAGAAACTAGAAAGATTCTTTCTAGTGCTATATTTCTCTTCCAAATATTCATTTTCTACCACTTTTTTCTTAATAAATATCCCTGTGATGATTGAGAGTTCACCTTAACATTGACTGATTATATCCCCATTGAGGAAAAGAATTGCAGAAAAGTGCTTTCAAATAATAAAGAGGGAAAACTGATGACAAAGAATATGTTCCCTTTGTTACCTGAAGCTTTCCTCACAGACCAAATGAAAATTGATGACGGGAAAAAAAACTCCATAAAGGTGTAACTGAAAGGTATACTTTCCCATATTGTTGTTGCTACTTATTTTGTCCTTGATGTGTGAAGCACATTAATCAGTTTTTCATTTCTTTTTAAAAATTGTCTATTTATATTTATTTTTCTGTGTTTTGCCTACATAAGTATGTGGTCTTGAGAGTGTAGTACTTGCAGAGGCAAGAAGAGGCATCAGATCCCCTGGAGCTAGAATTATGGCCAATTATTAGCCACCAAGTGCATGCCACCCAAGTTCTATGCAAGAGCAACCAGTGCTCTTAACTTCTAAGTCATCTCTCCAGACCCCTCACTTTTCAGTTCCTGATTAAATATGCTCATGGTTTTATAAAATCAAATTCAAGATACCTACTTTGGAAGAAAGTTGTATAAGATCACAAAACTATAATGATTTTTTCTATATTACAGCACTTCTAATTCCAGAAATGTTTTTAACTCTTGAAATGATATAATTTAACATCAAAAGAAACAAAGTCACAAATATAAAAATGTCCATATAAAATATCATGATTTGTCTCCTAGATGTTTTAAAATACAGCATATATAAACTAATATTTATTAGCTTTCTTTTCCAGAAAAATGTATCTCTTGAATGTGTGATGAGGATGAACTTTACTCAAGACATTTGTTTCTGAAGTTCACATGCATATATATACACATGCACAGACACACAGGCACACGCACACACACACACACACACACACACACATGCACACACACGTTAAAAGCCTGTGGATACAAAGGCAGGTGATGAACTCGCCAAGATATGGTTTTACGTAATTCATCACTGTATGTATCTAGATATCTAAAAACGTAAGTCTTCTATGGAATGCTTTTTAAAAAGATCTTGGCTTTTGAAAGATTGATGCTTGTTTTTGCTTTTAAATGAGTGTGATCCAATGATGTGCACTGATTTATGAGGTTGGAGTCCTGGCTTAAGCCTTAGTGCAGTAGGTAATTTATGCTATGGTGTTCAGGGAATTTTCTGTTCATATGTCTTCTTTATTTGGTCTGGCTTGTGACTCTCAAAGGACCCCATGACTGCAGGCTTCTGGACTTTCTCTCCAACCCACAAAGAGATGCTGAACCCCTTCTTGTGCAACACAATCAACAGCGAAGACACGATTCATGATGCGGTGTGACAGATTGCTGCTTTTGCCATTTCATTTGTGATAATGGATAGATTTTTATTAGCCAACACCCAAAGCACTATAACCACTTTTAGTAAACACAGTTATTTACTGTGAGGGAGAGTTGCTGTGTGTGCCTCTAAATTTTAGAGGAACCAAGGGTACACCTTACTCTTTGGCCACTTGCCATTTCCATGATTTTGACAAATCAATTTAAAGATATACCCAGGGAGACAGAAAAATAATAGATGTAGTGGGATTTTTTTATATAGTTCCACTTAGGACACAAGAACAAAATACATCTTAATTGCCTTCACTTAAAAATATGAAGTGTCTGAAAATTCAATAAAATATACATCAATAATTTTTAAATGAAGGATTATGAAATTCTGGTGTCCATACTACTACAATCTCCAACTCACTGATTACAGAGTGGGTAATAACAATACCATGTCCCATGCATAAATGATTAAGAAACTGTTATACTCTTGGAGCTCATATTACATTCGAGAACCAATAGTTATGCAGATAATTCCAGTAGGATGTGATACACTATGAATCTAACAACATTTACAAGTAAGTAGTGGAAGAAAGTAGAGAGTAACTTCTTCACTTGGTACAGTGCCAGGACTCATGTAGAAAGAGTTTTCCAATGATTATATGTGTCATTTCAGAAAGGCAATGCAAACCAGAGATTTTAACCACTGATGTTACCAATATTTTACCCTGAATTTTTGCTGTGTATTGTAGGATGTTACACAGCATGTTTCTGTTTGATAAATACCAATAACACCCCTGACTCTTGTCCTAGCAACTGATAATATATAGACTACCAAATTTCCAAGGAGGGTTAGAGTTGATAAATACAAAATATCTAAATCCTGGACACATAGTTAATGTGTATAATTGCATAATTCATGCAAACATCTCAGAACTTCTATGTATATCGTAAGAATTACATTGGTATTTGTTAAACTTGGATATGACATATTCCCCAAAAGCTCATGTGTTAAAAGTCTGGTTCCAACCTAATAGATCCCATTATTAACAAGTCAGTGTGGGCTCTGGTTTAACCAGTGGATTATCACATTGATGGATTCATGCCAAAGTAAAGAAATTTATTAGAGCTGATTGAAGCTATGGGAGGCCGGACAGAGTCAAAGGAAGTGTGATACTGCGGGGGCATGGCCTTAGGGGCTGTATCTCAGGGCCACTTTGTCTCCCTGCTTCCTGGTCAATAGGAGATGAACAGCCTCTCTCACATGGTCCTACCTCACAATACTTGGTTCCCCCCGATGCTTTAAGCAATGTTTCCAAGTTATCTTTGGACTAAAACCTTTGAAACTGTAAGCCCATATCAACCTATCTCACATTTTTAACTCAGGCATGTGGTCATAGGGAAAAGGCTACTTAATATAGCATTAATATCAATGTTCACTTGAATGAAAAAGCAGAACTGTATTATTGAAAATAAGCATTTCTACTTATCTGACATAATGGGAAAAATGTTTAACACTATATCCTTAAAAATTTGGCAGGCAAGGCCAGATTATTGTTGGTAATAAATAATTTAAATAATTTTTTTTGAAAAATCCACTAAACTCTGATTATAGATGAAAGAAATCTATGCCATTTTTCCTGAGGACAGCTTCAACACTGTCCTTTCCAAGTTAAGTAATTGTGAGGTAGGGTTTATATCAGAGTTGGTCAAATTTCAAGGACCAATGTCAAGGTAGTTGGAAGACAATTTGGAGAGAACCGTCACTGTGAGGTTAAGTAGCAGTGTGAGTAGGAAGCTGAGAGTGGTTCTGACAGTCTGAGGGGGCCACTGAGGAAGCCACAAATAGTCCTGGCTAGACTCTGAATTCTCCGTGGACATGAAGGGGTCTAAAGCTGGTCACGTGTCCCAGTCTTGTATATGTGCAAATGTACACAGAAGACAAAGAAGGGTCCAGGACAGACTTTCAGAAGAACAATATTGAATATGATTTCCTATTCATACATGCATTATAAGAGAATGAAAGGATTGATGACTCAAGGTGTTGAACGAATATCTTTGTCAAACGAGTGACTGGACACTTAAATAGTTGTACATACGGACGAGTCTTAAAGAGAAAACAAAGTAAAAGAAACTCTTGCCAGAAGAAAAGGAAAATCTACTTATCTGATCTATACAAGCAAGCATTAGGACCACTCACTGTTGAAAACTCTGCTGATGCAACAAATAGACAAGAGGGTGGGGTAAATTATCTAATTACTAATCAAAACTCCTTATATCCTGCTGAACTGTTCTTCAGAAGCTAAAGTTGAATAAAGAGATTCCATGATGACAAAGACTTAGATCTGTCACTGCCAGACAGATTTATTTAAATCACAAAATTTTGTGTGATGGCTAAGTTTCATTGTCAGTACGACAGGATATAGAATCACCCAGGGTACACACCCAGGGCTATGACTGCAAAGTTAAGTTTCAATAAAAAGGGAAGACCCCAGCTGGCCGTGGAACTTGGGAGCCAGAATTCAGGCCAGTTTTCCAGCGTGATATATATAGCAAGTTCCAGATCAGTTTTGGCTACAGGGAGACACTGTCTCAAAATACTCCCTCTAAAAAAAAAATGAAGTGTGGTAACTGGGCCTATTGCGTAAAGGCACTGAGTGTGCAGTGTGGCAGGTGTCCTGGCCTGCTCAGCCTGAAGCTACAACCTAGGTCCCAGAAAGCCACTGCAGATATGACATTCTCATTCCTCAGCAGTTGCCTAATCTTTTCCCCCTCACAAAGATCACCCCAGACCAGAACCAGGTTTATGGGTTTCGTTTCCTCATTCCTAAATTCCACATCAGCCCTACAACCTTCCCACCTTTACCTAAAGACCCCACCTTTAACTTTCCTGCATTCTGTAACAGCCAGAAAGGCCTCCCTATATAAACACCTGCCTTGGTTTCAATAAATGAACTCTCCATTGATGCAGTCTACCATTAATTTTTCCCTTCGTACTCTGGGTCACCTGAGAACATGTTCAACTGTCCTCCATTCTCTGGGATGGCTGGAGCACAACAGACATGTTGGAGATGGAGACTCATCTGCAGGCAAGACCTTCCCTCCTGAATCCCTGGATGCCTTTGGTACCATTCCATGAGCTAGACTTCACATTGAGTGAAAGTGAAATGTTCCAACAGGCTGAGGGTAAGACATCTGCACTTGGAGCCACAGAACTACAGAAAACCTTTTATCCTAGAATCCAGCCTTGATGGTTGGCCTGCTCACACTGCTTAGCAGTTAATCTATGCTTGCATAATAGTTAGTGAAAAAAAAAAAACATTGCAGCAGTTCCAGCTAACTCTGGAAGTTTCTTGAATTTCTCTATATTTGAGTACTCTCAATTTTTACTTGAAAATTAATTTTTAAAGATAGGTTTGAATGCATAATTTTTCAGAATGAATGCATTCATTATATCAGTTATATTAAGATGAAGTTACATTTTATCAGGTAGTTTCTTTACTCTAAATGCTGAGGATGAATTTCTATGTCTACATAGAATTAGAAAAACAAAATTTATCATACATGTTACTTGGCATAGTAAACTGACAAATACTGACCAAAACATGGATGAATTCAAAACATATTCATAATGAATATTTTTCACTGATCACACTTGATAAACTCCGCACAATTGGATTCAACTTATTAAGCAATTCAAACTACATCATATATGAATTATTTCTATAATTTGAGTATACCACTGCAAATACAGTGTTCATTATATGTAAGTCACTTTTTCAAGTGATTCTTGTATTTTAACTCATTCAAAACAGTTTTATGTAATAAATATTAATATTTTGTGAAAAGCAATAAGGATTAATTTCTCTTGTAAAATAGCCATTACTACAAACAGATAAAGTTTACTGGACTGAGTAAAAATCTGAATAATTCAGATGAATCTCAAATATTTTAGTGTATATGGTAAAAGTTTCACAAGATTTAATATTTCAGGAACTGTATTTTTAATGATATTTGAAAGTTCCACTGTCCTTACTCAATGCCCCCTGAAGAGGATATTCAAAAATCCTAAAGCATCACTGAAAGTACTGTTTTCCAACAGAAATAAATGTATTCTCAAAGTGTCCTTCCACTTTTAGCTTAACTTATCTTAAGATCAGAACCTATGAGGCGTTTGGTACACAATTTCTGTTTAATTGAAAACTGAACGATTTCTGATTCACTAAAAATGTCTAATACACACAAACACTCTATGTATTAAATGTGATTTTCCCCTATCTAGTACAGGGTAATATTTCCTCTTAGCCTTTACCACAATGTTAAAATGAAGTATTGTGATTATACTTCATTCAGAAAGCATAGGGAATTAAATTATAATTTTTATTAATTTGACAACATTATTTGTACAATAGTACCATCATCTCAACAATTTAAGGATGGGTATTTCGGAACACTATAAAAAGGAAATGCAGAGCTGAAGGATGGTTAGTCTAGATAATTTGTATCAGAATGATGCCCTTATGTTTTTCATATGTATTTATTATTAATATTTTTTATTTTTATGAATATGAGTTGTATGGCCTGCATGTATGTAAGAGCATCTGTCATGCAATACCTGCAGAGTTTAATGAGGGTATTTGATCCCTTGGAATTGGAATAAATGACATTTTTTAGTAGCCAGGGGTGCTGGGAACCAAACTTGGTTCTCTGCAAGAGCAGCCAGTGCACTTTACTGCTGAGCCATCTTTCTGGTGCCAACAGCTTTCTTTGATATTAACTAGGAAATCAATTGTTCTAGGTACCATTCAAATAGTGATCATTTTTCAATATGCCATTATTACAATGGACCTAGTGTCAGGACCTACGTGATTATTTATGTCAGAAGACACTGACTGGAAATATTGAAGAACATTTGCAGTATGGAGAAAAGACTATGGAATAGGTTTCTGGCATATAATTAAGTGATGGAAAAAATTCCACATAGTAATGTGAAGCCATCGACAAAACTAAAAGTCAAAATTTTCATTATATGAATGTTGTAGGTAGCAGAGAAAGAATCATGATAGGTATATGAATAATAAAAACAAAAATGTTGTAAAGCCATAATATTTATTTTTCAAATGCATGGAAATTGAAGACCATTGTCCAAATATTTTATACTTGTCCTTAGTAGTTGTATATATTTATAGATATATCCTTTTCTTTAGTTGAAAGTTGGATACTGCAAGATGTACTGTCCTACAAAGTTGGAAAAATGACTTTTCTAAATTTAACCTTTACTTTTGGCATATTGAAAAAACTAATTCTCTATGAGAGTTAGTTCAAGATCATGTATTAATAGAGCTCCAGGAATCTCAGACTAACCCCTGGAGAACGTGACTGGTACTTTGAAAAAATGCTATGTGCCTGCTTAAAAGAGAACAATATACTTTCTGTGGAGCAGGTGAAGGAAGGGCTATTTAACACTTGGAATAAAGTGCTGGGAACACTGTTTCCTCCAAACTAACACAGGGATTATACTATTCAGCAAAGCAGAGGAATAGATTGTATTTAATGGCCATAGTGACTTTTCCCCACAATGCAACTGACTTGAAGAGCCATCTTTCAACTCATGTTTTTTTCAAAAAGAACCATGAATTTTTCTGTAGAGCTGCCACTATTTGGTTTGGGTGGAGAGTTGTTTTGCTACACTTCCATTTTAAAATATCCAGATTTTCCACAAACAGTGCCAGACTTCAAGCAGGCAAGACTTGTATCCCTGATACTTAGCTGCACCAGAAAGAAGGCCTTCAGGGAGATAGTCCCAAGTGACTCACCAGCTGCTGGGCATTTGTCACACAGGGTGCACTTCTCAGGAGTAATATGTGGCTTCCACACCTTCACTGCTCTCAAACTCAGGTAGAGTTCTGTCCTCACCGAGGAAACTCTTAGGCCTTTGGGTTATAAAGAGGATGAAACTACCCTATCCACTTCCCTACCATGTGGAGGTAACAGAGTCTCTATTATATTCTCCACCTGAAACCAGCATTGCAACAAAAATATTAACTTCATGTACCTAAACGGATAGTGGGAAGAGAAACACAGATTTCAGCTTAGTGGGCGATGAACGCACTATCTATGGAAAAATTTGTAAAAATTCATATTTGTCTTAGAAAACTTAACTGATTTCAGTGAAAATTTATTTTAATAATAAAAATAAATGGCAGAAACTAAAATGTAAAGCATTCTCACGTTTATTTTTCACCATTTCTTATTAAGAAATTCACAGATTATGGTAATATTTTAAATTTTAGAATTGATTTAAATATGAGAAAAACATGGAAAATGAGGGTCAAATATATTAACACGTTCCATGAGGATATGTTACCTGCCACAAAGTGAAGGCTGAATCAGTCAGCAATGTGTAGGACACTGACTTTCCTAAGATTTCTCTGAAAACTTCATAACAAAGCCAAACATACACTGGAGAAAGTTCTCAGAACACTGCAGCAATTCAATACTGCACGTGATAAAACAAAGATGGACACGTAGTAGATCTACGCTGAGGTAATTCATAGGCAATCTGTTTAAGTTAAGTATTTAAAGAGAACTAACTGTGCATTCAACTTAGATCACAGTAGTCATGGTTGGACAAATACCTGTTATCATATCCATCATTCAGCTTGGGCAGGATAGACCTCAATTCCAAGGGAGAGGAGTTAGCACATTGTGTTTTCCAAGAGAGCATAATATCTCACAGGGTGCGTAAGCGAATATTTTCTAGAGCCAAGTCAATATAGTGTTTGTCTTCTATCCAATAATCCACTCAGAAAATAAATGTGCTTCTGTCATTCCAGTTACATGGATCCTGGCAACCACATTCTGTTCTTGTTGGCGCATTTGCAAAGTCTTATCAAGAAAACTCTCCAATAGGAATTATGGCAGTGCTATTTATGGAAAAAAATCAGAGAAAATATCTTAAAGTGAAAACAATTTGGATGAATATATTCCTTAAATAATATGTTGGAAGGATAAAATGTTAAACCACAAATGATAAATATTTCTGGAAAAGACTATACCATTTATGACTAGAACAACCAACAGAACTTAGACACATGGGAGCATAATAAATCCACTTGATTGAGATGCACAGTAGGAGATGGAAGGTTTTAAAGGTATCATGTCCAGTGTCAATACAGGCCGTTTAACATTTCAGGCCCTTTCCAAGCATAAGCCTTTCTTACCCTCAGTTAATCACTTCTTGGTTGTGGATGGCAAAGTCAGTTTTGTAGAGGGGACAACTGATTCTGTGCATGTCTGTGCACTTCTAGTTTCCCTTGTTGGCTCTTTTCTTTCATTCTGTTTTGAAATACAGTGGGTCTAGGCAAATTCTGTCCCTCAGCAGTGTTTATTTGGGACTCACATTTTTTTTTTATTCTAGAGACTTTAACATATATGACAGAATACATGAAATCCAGTGGAGCTCCATGGGAAGTTGCAGTGGGGAGGAGGGATAAATATGATTAAGATGTAGCTTATGAAATGCATAAAATTCAATAAAATATATAATGAAAAAAGTCACCCAAGAATTAAAACTGTAAAAATTAAATAAAAAAATAGAAAGTGATAATAATAAGTAAATAAGTAATGTAACTTCTAGCCAGTGTGTTCTCTCAGTGATTAAGAGCCCATACAGTACTTGCCAAGGACTCATAATCAGTTCTCAGCACCTATGTCAGGTGACTACTAACTTTCTCTAAATTTGGTTCCAGGGTGTCTGATGTCATCTTCTGGACTCTGTGGGACTTACACTCGTGTTCACATACCCACACACAGACACACATAATTTTAAAATTGAAAAAAATCTTTAAAAAATAATTGTGAATATTTAAAAATATGAATATCTAGACTTTGGAATTTGTAAGTGTAAGTACAGATGGAGCTAACTCACAGTGCTCCTTTAAAAGTGCTTGCTCAGAAGCCCTCCCACCGTCTCTGGTGGCCGCCTTGTTTCTCGACTGCCTATGTCAGTGACCACTGGCCACCAGCTGGTTTAACTTAGTTTTCGACCTTCACGTTGATGTGTAGCAGATGATAGGCTCCCGAAGAGACAAGAATGTGAAAATTCCATCTCTGAATCTCGATTCCCTCATGATTCTATTCAGGACGAGTTCTAATTTGTTTGTCTACGTCATCTCATTACATGAGTCAAGGGCTTCCAATCCCCACTTAGCCTTCCTCTGCAGAATCCACAGTATTATCTGCTTGGAGCTCTCTCTTTAGCTCAGACAAGGCAGATTCTGGACTGTGAATGTACACACACAATCTCATCATTTTCTGGTCTGGGTCTCTCTTGATTGCATTGTGGCTTTCAGGACTTTGGCTAACATTTTCATATTCAATCCAGAAGTGTTAGAACACATCATTGTTCTGACTCTTCTTCAGTCTGGGCACCCAGAATCTATCACTAACAACTCTTAGACGAGACATCCTGACTCACTTTCAGTTCTTGTGCTTCTTTGTTTCTATCTTCAACCCCCTGCAATCCTAGGACCTGTCAATCATGTCCTTTCTCTGTTCATAATTAGAGTCCTTTGAGGACAAATTATAATTCAATTTAAATACCCTCAAAATGCTGAATTTTTTTTCAGTCCAATTTTAACATTTAGTAATCTTTCACATAAATTGTGATTCTTCTAATAAAAACTCTGCCTATCTCAATACAGAAGTAAATCAGGAATTCTCTTAGACAAAAGTGAAAACACTTACCATACCTTATCTACAGCCAGATGATCTGTGCCTGGCTGATTTATATTGTCATTCCTGAGGTTTCCTTATGACTTTGTATTCATGAAATTACATTCTTAGTAAAATACACTAAAGTTTTCTAGTTCTAGCTTTCTTTCTATGGAAATAATGTTGTGTCCTACTCTGTTATTTCGTATTTTGTAAAATAGTAGTTTTTCAGACCATGCCTTGCTCTGAAAGATTAGCAGCATGATTCCATTTTCACTGTAAGTTCAGAGGGAAGTGACTCTGCATCTTGTGGCCTAGCTCTGCATTCTCCAGAGCTTGCCATCAACATTTATTTCTAATATGGCCCAGGCCCTACATAACTTTCTATCCAGCCTCCAATAAGGTCTGTGAACACTTTGAACTACTCCATGGCTTTTTTAATGCTTTTGTACTAACAAGTGGCCTACATGTAGATCATAAATTAGATAAATAAATAAATAGATATGATAGGTAGGTAGATGATAGATAATAAAGGAAAGACAGATGATAGATAAATAGAAAATAGATAGATGATAGATAGAGTGATAGGATAAATATTAGAATTACTGTGTGGTTTGTAATGCATAGTCTATGAGTGAGTTAAGATTGGAGTTATATGGTGGGCTGGGCCTTTAATCCCTGTACTTAGGAGGCAGAGGCAGGCAGATCTCTGTGATACTGAGACTAGCTGGAACTACAGGGAAATCCTGCCCTTAAACAGAGGGGGTAAAGAACCAGGGCTTGCAGATGGTTAGCTATCAAGGGAAATCAGAACAACTGAGCAAATTTTAGCCAACAAAACCTATGTAACTTGTGAATCAAATCTATTGTTACTGTAATTGGAAGGATACGTGTGTGTCTATATTTCTAACACAGAGTGCTCACACCAGGTTCTCACAATGCCTGTTGTTTGAACTGCTTTCCTCTTGCATCACAAGATATTCTCACTCAGGTTCTCATGATTATTTTGTTATAAAAGTTTTCATCTATTTTTACAATTATTTTGCTCTTATCACCTGATTGACCTTTCATCTTTGGTATCACACTCCTATGCCAATAACTGAATATGTGTTATTCCCTTGGAACTAGACATAATTAGATAGCAGGAAACAGGGCTTGTTTGTCAACCATTTATCTGTAGCAACTACCTCAGCACTGCCAAATATTGCTTATTCAGCATTTGATGTCTAAGTGAGGCTATGTAAAGAAATCTTTACTCATCAAATAGTATTTCCAATGACACCAAAGGACCAGATTTTCTGATGGTTTAGTGTTCACAAAACATGTGATTTTATGAATTCATTCTCTTGGCATAGCTTCATCAAAACATAGGTTAAAAAGAATTTCAGTTTTCTTAATCAGAGAAAACTACTGTCTTCAGGGGAAATGGCTTCCAGGTCACTTCCAGCTCCATTGCTCCAAAGCCAGTCTCTGAAGCATGTCCTGTCTTCAGAAATAGGATCTTACCTTCAGGTTCTGGGAGGCAATCAAGGTCTGTGAAAAATAGCCCATGTAATTTTGGAGGACTCTTGGACCACCCTGGCCAACAACACAAAAGAAGATCTTCCTGTCTGGCACTGTTTCTTATTATGTAGCCTTCTGGTATGAACACGGGCTTATGTATAGATATTGAATGTAGAATTTGTCACTAGGTTCTTAATCTAATATGATTCCCTTTAGTGTTTTACACTAGCTATGCATTACTTCTCTCTCTTTCTCTCTCTCTCTCTCTCTCTCTCTCTCTCTCTCTCCTTCCTTCCATGCTTTCCCCATTTGAAGTGTCTCCGTTTTTTCCTATTTTCCCTTGATAATACCAGTCTCCTAAAGCCTTCACCTCTCTTGAGCTCCTTTTTTCCCTTTACGTCATATTTGTTTGTATAACCCTACACCCCCCTTCCATTTAAATACCCCACTTTTATCTATTTCTCTCTTAGTAACACCTGTCTCTTATTCTTCTCTCTCAGCTTCCTTCTTTCCTTTCACCTCCATGTTTCCTTTCCGTTCTCCTGTTCCTCCATTTACATCTGGATACATACTCACATACAAGGGTTTAGTGCTAGGATCCACAAATGAAAGAGAACATCCATTGTTTGTTTTTCTGATTCTGTATTACTTCACTTATCATAAGATTCTATTTCCACCCATTTACCTGCAAATGTCATTATTTCCTCTTTCTTTATTGCTGAGAAGAACACCAGTGTGTAAATGTACCACATTTTCATTATCCACTCGTCAGTTGAGGGATACTTAAGTCACTTTCATTCCTTGGCTATTGTGAAAAGAGCAGCAACAAACATGGATGTTCAAGTATCTCTGCAATAGAGTAAGAGTGAGTCCTTTGAATGTGTGCTAAGCAGTGGTATAATTGGCTGAAATAGTAGATTCATTTTTAGCTTTTTAAGAGTTGTCCACACTGCTTTCCATAGGGATTGCACAAGTTTACAATTTCACCATAGTTTTCAATTCAACCAGCAGTGAATGAGCATTCCTCTTTCTCCTCATTTTCTCCAGCATTTGGTATTATTTGTTCTCTTGATCTTAGCCTGTCTGACTTGGGTAAGAAGAATTCTTAAAATGTTTTTAATCTGCATTTCCGTAATTATTGATGTTGAGCACTTTTTCAGATTTTCTCGGTCTTCTTTCTTATTTTGAGAACTCTCTGGTCAGATTCTTAGCACATCTTATAACTGGGCAACTTGTTCTCTCAGTTTTTTGTTTTCTGAGTTCCTCATATAGTCTGAATGTTAAATCTCTGTCAGATGTGTCACTGATGAAGATTTTCTCCCATTCTGTGGGTTTTCTCTTCACTTCCTTGGTTGTTTCTTTTGTTGTACAGAAGATTTTTAGTTAAATGAGTTCCCATGTATTGAATATTAACCTTTATTCCTGAGCAACTGCTGTCTGATTTAGAAAGTCTTTCCTACATCTATACCTTGTAGATTACTGCCAAAGCTTTTGTCTAACAGTTTCAGATTTTCTGATTTCACATTAAGGTCTTTGATCCATTTGGAACTGACTTTTGTACAAGGGAAAAGATAAGGATCTAGTTTCATTCTTGTACAGGTGGATATCCAGTTTTTTCTTCACGATTTGTAGATGTTGTCTTTCCTCCAGTTTGTGTTCTTGGCCCCTTTGTCAAATATTAGGTGACTGATATTATCTGTACTAATGTTTGGGTCTACAATTATACTCCATTGCTCTAAAGTTCTATTTTTGTACCAGTACCATGTCATTTTATGACAATCGCTCTGTAATATTGTTTGAAATCTGGTAATCTCCCCTCTGCCCTACCTTGCATTGCATTTTGTGCTCACGGTTGCTCTATCTATCCATGGTCTTTTGTGCTTTTTTTTAGAATTTTAGGATTTTTTTTTAATGCTGTAAAGAATGTCATGGAGATTTTGATTGGGATTGCATTGAATCTATATATTGCCTTTGGTAGGATGGTCATTTTCACAATATTAATTTTTCCAACCCATGAGCATGAGAGATAGAGATCCTTTCATCACCTGCGGTCCACCTCAATTTCTTTCCTTAAATATCTAAAATTTTCATTTTTAGAGATCATTAGTTTCTTTAGTCAGATTTATTCTGAGCTTTTTTGATGCTAATGTGAATGGGAGCATTTCTTTGTACTCTTTCTCTAATTGTTTTATTATTGGTATATAGAAAAACTACTAATTTTTGTAGATTAATTTTATAATCTGACATTTTACTGTAAGTGATAATCATTTCTAGGATTTTTCTGGTGGATTTTTTGTCATTCTTAGGTTTAATATTACATCATTAACAAAAATAGGTAATTTGACTTCTTCCTTTCCAATGAGTACTCCTTTAACTTCCTTCCCTGGTCTTATTGCTCTAAGAAGAGATCAAAGCACTATATAAAAAGTTGTGGAGATAATGATCAACCTTGTATGGTTCCTGATTTTAATATGAATGCTTTCAGTTTTTCTCAATTTACAATAATGTTGGTTGTGGAGTTTATTTGTCTACAGCTTTAATTACGTTAAAGACTATTCCTTCCACTCCAATTCCCTCTAAAACTTTTAACATAAATGAATGCTAAATTTTGTCAAAGGCCTTTTCTGAATCTATTGAGATGACCTTGTGATTTTTTATTTGAGTCCATTTATATGCCTTATGACATTTGTTGAGCTATGCTTATTGAACCAATCCTGCATCTCTGCAATAAAGCCAACTTTATTGTTGCGAATGATCATTTTGATGTGTGTCTGCATGCAGTTTGCAAGTATTTTGTTGAGAATTTTTGCGTATAAGTTCACTAAGGTTATGGGCCCATAGTTTTTACTTTATCTTTACCTGGTTTTGGTATTACAAGGATACTGACTTCATAAAGGAATTTTGGAGTTCTCCTTCTATTTCTTTTTTTTTTTTTGAACACTTTAAGTAGTATTGGGTATAGCTCTTCTTTGAATGTCTGATAGAGTTCTGCTGTGAA
The DNA here is from genome assembly GCA_035773235.1 of Eospalax fontanierii. NCBI lineage: Eukaryota > Metazoa > Chordata > Mammalia > Rodentia > Spalacidae > Eospalax > Eospalax fontanierii. The sequence continues at coordinate 67,473,233 of CM069535.1, read as the reverse complement.
TACAGTTAGGCTGGGTTTTTTTGGTTGAAGGATTTGTATTGCTGTTGCAATTTCCTTATACGTTATGGATCTCTTTAAGGTGTGGATCACTTCTCGATTTAACTTTGATGATTGCCATGCTTTTAGATACATATCCATTTCTTCAAGATTTTCAAATTTGATAGCATGTAGGTTTTTAAAGTATTCCCTTATAATGTTATCTATCTTTTCTTGTCCTTTCTGATAATTCCCCTTCCATCTCTGACTTTGTTGAGTTGGACTTGTTCCTTCTTTCTTTAGGTTAACTAGGTCAAGTGTCTGTCTATCTTGTTTATCATTTCAAAGAATGAGCTCCTGGAATCATTGATTCTTTGTATAGTTTTCTTTGTTTCCATTTCATTATTTATTTTCGCTCTTATTTTGCCAAGATAGATTGGAAGTCACAGGAATGCAAAGGCAAGTTGAGAGTGGGAACAGTCTGTGAAGACGCTAACAAACTAGACTGAAAAAATGACCCGGTCGGGATATGGGATTCTGGATGCTGTAGGTGGGTGTGGACTAAGAGATTAGTCTCAGGATCCAGGGTTTTGAGAGCAGGATTGAACCTGTGCCCAAGGATAAAAGAAGAATCTGTGGTTATTGGTTTACAAAGTTAATAAAAAGCTTTAAATAGCTATGCTAATACATTAGTCTTGCTTTCTATGTTAGTTATCAGCTTAACTATTGAGTTCATTGATTATATCTGCTGCTTCATTAGCTATAATATATTTCTTGGACTTCCATGGCTGAAATCTGATAGTTGAGTTTCCAGTAGTAAATTAAAATCATATAGCTTAACTGGATAATCCATGGGCACAATATTTACACATAGCAATATGGCTTCAGAACCACCTATTACATGCAGACACCATTGTCTTCCTGTGAATGTGTGTAGGCATCTGTGAAGGCCAGAGGAAGGAATTGTAGTTGCAGTCAGTTGTGTACTTCAGGATGTGGATGCTGAGAACAGAACTCTGTAAATCCAAAAGACCAACTCTTAACTACTCTTAAATACTAAGTTATTGCTCCAGCTCCCAGTGCTTCCTTAAAATGCATAGTTTGTGGGATTTTTGTGAATTAATACCTTAATTTAATGACTGCAGTCTTATTAGTAATGTTAATTTTTAAGGCAATTAGATTCAAATTATTTATTCACAGGAAGACACAGACTGTTCCCAGCCTCAACTTGCTTTTGCATTTCTGTGACTTCCACTCTCTAGGCTTCTTCTTTACTCAGTTGATTGTTTCCTTTGCTGTATAGAGACTTTTTAGTTTAATAAGGTTCCACTTCTCAATTGTTGACCTTAATTTCTGAATGACTGATAACTGATTTAGAAACTCCTTTCCTAAAGGCATATTGCCTATATTTTCTTCTAACAGTTTCAGAGTTTCTGGCATGTCACTTAGACTTTTGATTCGCTTTGATGTTACTTTTGTGTAGGGTAAAACACAGGGGTCTGATTTCATTTTTCTACACATGGAAATCCAGTTTTGCTAGAACCTTTTGTTGAAGATGCCATCTTCTTCCAGGATGAATTCTTGGCACTTTGTGAAATATCTGGTTGTTGACATTGTTTGCACTTTTGTTTGGTATTCTGTTTTGTTCCATTGATATACATGTATATTTTTGTGACAATGCCATGCTATTGTTACAACTCTAACTTTGTAGTAAATTTTGAGATCTGGAATGATAATTCCACCTGCATTGATCTTGTGAGTATAATTGCTTTGGCTATCCAAATTGTTTCTTTTAAGAAAAATTCTGCACTGTGAACATAAAATTAAGGTCTGGGGTATTGTTCAGTGGGAAAATCATTAGCCAGACCTGATTTCAGATCTATAAAGCCCCTGCAAGGTGGGCACAGTACTGCACAACTGTAATCCCAGGACATCTTCACTTGATCACAGATGGATACAGAGAAGCTCAGGACATCACAAGGTACATAGACTGACTTACACAGTCGGCAATAGACTCATTCTCTAACAAGGTGAAAGGTGAGGAGCAAAGACAAGGACTTTGAACTTTGACTCCACACTTGTGGTTTTTTACTTAGTCACAGGAACATACATGCATAGATTCAAATAAAAGAAGAGTAGACTATAAACAGGAAAATAAAAAAAAGCACCATAACTGGAAAATTGCTGAGCAGATCATACGCTAGGCTATAAAATAGTCTCATTAAACAACAAAACAATCAGGCAGTTATATAATCATACAAATGTGGTCTCTAAACACAAAACAAATTAGAAATCAGAAACACACAAGTCTGGGAAGTAGCCAAATGCTTGGAAATTAAATAATACACTACTGAAAAATGAGAAAACGAATACATTAAGGTTGGCCCCAGGAGACATCTGGTCTCGTGAACAACTGTTGCATCAAAGTTGTCTCAGCAGATATTGGGACTCATGAACAAAGATGCATCAAAGATACCTCAAGTGAGATTGGGTCTCATTAATAACAGATGACTTAGATGCCTCAGCAGAGATTAGGATTAATATTTATAAGTGAATGAAAATTTGTGCACTACATCTCAGTCTACAGGAATGAAGTTAGAATAATATTTAGGGAAAAAGTTGTGTACTACCTGTACTATAAGAGTCTAAAATAAGTGACTGAAGTGTGAACATTTAGAAGGTAGAAAAATAAAATATTCCCCCAAAGTCAGAAAACAAACTATGAAGGTTAATGAAACAATTGATAAAAACAAAATAAAATGGAAATAAATCAGTGAAGACACAATTTGTAAAAAAAATGTGTGGTGAAAGCAGCAATATAGATGCTAGTTTTTTAGAAAGTATATAATCATATGAACAACTTCACATCAGCAATTTTATTAATTTAGTAGAGTGGAATAATTCCTGCAAGGACACAAACTGACAAACCTGGCTCAAAATAGGGACTTGAGAAAGATATGAATTGTTAAATTGATCTGGTGATTAAATTATGCTTATAAGGCTGACTCGGATGTATTTATTGGTGATTTTTTTAATAATTAAGAAAAAATAGTATTATTTCAAAATTTTATTCAGAAATTAGAAAAGATGAGTGTATTTCTGTGTTCATGTTATAAAGTTTCTGTTACACATGTATCCAGCTAGATGAATCTGTCATGAGGAAAGTAATCTGCACAGTAAATTCTTCCATGAACACAAACATAAAATCAAGTTGCAATATTTGAATATGAAATATTTTAAAGGATTCTAAATCATAGCTTAGTTAAGGGTTTAATATTAAACAACATTTAATATGTTTATATACTAACAGAAAAAGGAAAGTAAATGCCATATTTCCTAACAGAGGCAGAAAACTTTGGCAATATGCAATATTACATAGACCCACACTAGTTTCTAAATAGGAAGGAATGTCTTGACTCTGATATGAAAAAAAAATCACTGAAAAAAGGAGATATAATCAATTCAAATGGAAAGCAAGAAATCACTCTGTTTCTTATGATCAAGACTGAAACAAGGAAGGCAGATCATAAATTTAACCCATTTTAGCTTTAGTTTGAGGTGAACATATTTGGGCATGAGACAGCTGAACAAGGGAGAAAGAGGAATGATTAAAGGACTTCAGGCTAAAAAAAGGAATATTACCTTTAGTGTGGATAATATGATCCAGTGAGTACATTAAAAAGGAACATATACATATATTTCCAAAATGTGATAAATCATTTTACCATCTTTGGAAACAATAGTATGCATAGAAATAATTTGCATGAATAAATACCAATAAAAAATAAGATGACAAGGAAATGCAGAGAAGAATTGCACTCATCAGCAGACACCCTGTCCTTCTGGTTCTTGCAGTCCTTCTGTCCCATCACCCGTGATGTTCCCAGAACCTTAGGTGTAAGTGTCACATTGTAAATATATCAGTTAGGGATAGATATCAACAATTACTTATTCTCTGAAGTTTGACCAGTTGTGGAACTTTGAAATAGTCTTTAACTGTTACAAAAAGAAGCTTCTTTGATGAGTGGTGAGAGGTACACTTTGAAACAATAAGAACATATATTTAGATACAGTAAGAAATTATGTTGTTCTAGGAAAGTGGCAATAATAGGTTTTTCTCTAGGGTATATATGCTGGAGAGTGCATTATAGACATTATAGGGAAGCTGCAGCCATGAAATCTCCAGGATATAACAGCCCAACAAGATCTGACTAATGACAAATCCAGTGGACATATCAGTGCAGATGGGGAAATTTTAATGACGCCCACCTGTAGAAGAAGAGCCATAGGAATCAATGGATGATGAGGGAAGGAGAATCAATTTACTCTTGGAACAGACTACATGACAGTTTATATAATTCCAATGGTCAGCCTTAAACTCATGTAAACATGAAGACCAGTAAATGGACTCAGGGTACTATGTATATACATATATATATATATATATATATATATATATATATACACACATATATATACATATATATATACATATATATACATATATATATACGTATATATATGTATATATATATATATATGTATAGTTAAAATGTTTGTAGTATATGTAGCAATGATAATCCAAGAAGATAAGCCATGGGAGGGATTTGGAAGACTTGGAGGGAGACTGGGTGGGAGGAATGAGAGGGAAGATTGGGAGGGGTGATGGTGAAGCAAATACATTATTCATGTACTTCAAAAAATCAAAAATTATTAATTGCATCTTTATAAAGTCAGTAGCAACAGAATCTCATTCATAATTTTATTAAAAGCAACAAAAATACTTAGGACTACACTGAAGAAATGAATTGCAAAATTTATACAGTGAAATATAAAAATATTCCAATATAAACTAATGATGTTAGTAAATGGGAGACTATTTTTTTTAAATCAGAATAAATGTATTCAGCATGGCCTTTATCTCCAAATAACTACAGAAACTCATTATGAGTCTTGCCAAAATTCTAGGAAGATTATTTTATAGAAATTAACAATCTGCTATTGAAATTTTCATGGAAATGCAAAGGGCCTCAAATAGCCTAAATCATATTTTAAAATAAGAACAGCATCAGGAAATATATAATACCAGGCTTTAATCTTAAAAAACTGTGATGCTAAAGAGCTTTTGGCATTGGCCTACACTAGATATAGAAAATTAGGAAGCACAGGGGAGAGTCCAGAAACAAGTTCTGACACACATAGTTAAACAAATTTCTACAATGCTTAACCACTAGTCAGAGGGGAAATGTGTGTTTCAACAGATGATGGTGAGCCTTTGGGCATCCACTAGAGAAAGAACCTGCCTTCACTGAATACTAAGAAATAGTCTGACCTAAATATGTGAGAGAAAGTGTTAGTTCAGGGGAAAATATCAGAGACAATCATGAATTTGGGCCAATCAGATGTTCTTAGATAAGATTCTTAAAGCAAGACACAAAGATATGAAGAAATTGATCAGTCATAGTTACATGCTTGTACATTTAATTCAATTTCAATGTCTTACTTAATCTCAAAGTTTATCAATAAGAGCACAAGTTCTTGAAAGGGGAAGTCATAAACTGGGAAAATGTTTGCTAATTAGATATCAAAATGAGAATTTGTACAGAGAAAATATGAAAACATTTTATAATGCATAATGAAATTTATTTTTTGAAATAGGCCAGCTATTTAATGACCAATTTTACCAAAGAGAAAAGTTGCGCACATTCTTTCTTAGAGATATGTCAGTTGATACCACAGTGGGGTGCCATGAATATGTACTAGAATGCTTCTTCTATAAGCCATGAACAATACCATGCTGGTTAGGACACAGGTAAGCAGGAAACTCTGTGCAGCTCCAATGAAACATGAAATCATAATCACACTAGAAAATGGTTAAGAAGCTTATTACAAATTTAAATGCAAGCTTTCCATATTGAACATTAAATCCACTCATAGGATTATAGAAGTGAGATATTTCTGTAGAAGGATTAGTGGATAAACATTCACAGTATTGTTTCTCATATCCAAATGTTGGAATTCATCCACATGTCTATGAACCCCTGCAAGATCAATGAATATGTCGTGTCACATTTATACAACCCAAATTGTCAATAAAATGTAAAATCTACTGATGCATGCTACCACATAGACTAATCTCAGAAAACAGACCAAACCCCATTGCATTTCTCAGTGAGAGAATATGTATGTGGAAGACTACATACAATTGCTTGATTCCAATTAGATAAATGTTCAGAAACATAATTTGTAGACAGCTAAATAAGAGTTGTCAAACATGATCACAATGAAAGGAGTAACTGGACACAGATATATGACAGCATGCAGGATGTCGGAATTATCTGAACTTTGAATTTTGAGTAAGCAATGTGCACATTATTAAATTTACTAAATAATGTGGGTTGGAGAAATGGCTCCACTGTTAAGAGCACTGGGTTTTCTGACAGAGTCCTTGGGTTCAGTTCCTAGCAAACACATAGCAGTTAACAGCCAACCACCCATTACTCCAGTTCCAAGGGATTCACTACCCTCTGGCCCCTGCAGGACACCACCAAATACTGACATTTGTATAGGGAAAGGGACATCCTCATCCACTGTTGGTGGTAATGCAAATCGAGGAAACCAGTATGGCAAACTCTTAAGAAATTGAAAATTTATCATACCATATGATCTGGTCATACCATTCTTTGGCTTATATCCAAAGAACACATCCTACTCCAGAGATATTTTCACAGTCATGGTTGTTGCTGCTTTCTTTACAACAGCTAAGAAAAAGAAACAACCTGACTATCCTTTGATTTATAAATGAATTATGAAAATGTGGTATATTTATACAATGAAGTATTACTCAGGGGTAAAGAAAAACATAATAAAATTTACAGGTAAATAGATGGAACTAGAAACTGTTATATTACGTGAATAACACAGACTCAGAAAACCAAGCAAACTAGGTTTTCTCTCATTTTTGGAGCTTAGCTCCAAATCCCTTGTGGTGAGTATATATCCGATGTAACCACAGAAACCAGGAAAATGGAAAGGAATTTTGGGGAGAAAGGGGAAGAAGGAGCTCAAGAGAGGGGGTTAGTTGGAGACAATTGCTATTATGGGGGTTAATGGCAGTAATGTAGCTGGAAGAGAGTAGGAAGGGCTATAGAGCAGGCATGAGAAGAGAAATTAATTATGCATAGATAGTAGAAAACCAGAATTAGTTCAAAGTCCTTCTGAAAAATACACATGCAATAAATATATAAATGTATGTGTATAGCTGAAGCTATATAACATTAATAAAAAACAAACACAACAGTGTTAGGCAAGAGAATCCTCCCTTCAAGTTATTCCTCAGGGTAGACCAAGAGACTCCCAAAATACCAGGCTAATGTCACAGCCCTTTCTTGACTCCCAAAACTTGACCTTATTGGTAAAGCCAGACACAGGAATCGGAGTCATACTAGAACTGACCTGTAGGCCTCTGTTCTGAATATTAGTACTATCTGTATCAGAGAATGCTATAGGAATAAAACCAATCAATGATTCTACCCTTGATCTATTGCAATTGGTACAGTAGTGTCACTGTTACCGTGGAGGCAATCAACCCTGTCTAATTGAAATTGAGGTCCACTCGATGAGAAGTAACTCATGTGTGGTACTGGAAACAGCAAATACACATGGCTGGAATGGTGAGAAATCCTAGAGAAAAATCTGCTTTTGCCACATCCTAGATGAATGTATTTTCTTACTTTTTAATAAATATGTATCCTCATATTTACATACTAATGTTTATTTTACTACTTATCAAAGAAGCTCCTTTTGCAACATATGGAGACAATTTCAGAGTTCCCAAACTAGTCAAATGCAGAGAATAAGTGCCTGTGAAGTGATTTACACTGAATGACACATCTTAAACGCAGCCTTGAGAAATAAAATGACTCCATCTCACAACTCTCATCAGGCTATATATATATATATATACTATAATATATATATAATATATATATATTATAGTATACACACACACACACATTAAATTCTGGAGCGCTGGTGGAAAAAGGTGTGGATATGATAAGGGACCGAAATACTAAATACCATCAAAGTATACTGTAGTACTGATCAGTTTTTTTATAGGTACAGTTTTTTATACATATAATCATCAGTTTTTTTTCTCTGTCAAATCGCATACTACTTCATATCTATGGAGTGCAGATAAATGAGGACATAAGGTTTCTACTGACAAAATAACTGACCTAAATGAAAAAAAAAAACTAACAATAGAAGACTAAATAACAGATTTAAAAAGCAGCCAAAGAAATAGGAAAGGGGGTTCTGAGAATCAAGACATTGAAAGAGAAAATGGAAACATTGAAACAGGAAGTGGAATATGAAGTGAGGAAGTGGAATATGAAAGGAGAAGGTGGAGCACCTAGAAAGGAAGTGTGAACATGGAAAAAAAGGCAGATCTCTGTGAGAGACAGGAGAGCTAGAGATAGATACACACACACATTGCAGAGAGAGAAGGAGAGAGGGGGGGGAGTGGGAACACCATCAGAGGAAATAGAATACCTAGAGAGAAAGCAGGAAGACAGAAGGATATTCAAATAAGACACTCAAGAAGAGAGAATAAGTACAAAGTAGAAAACTCCTTTATCTGTCCATTCAACTAATTTGGTACAGGACACACTTCAAAATTTACTAAACTTAAAACTTACTGAGTCTAGATGGAATAAGTCCAAAAGAAACTCAGTTTACCAAAGCAGATTATAATATCTTTTATTTAGAATTCTCATAATTAGGCAAAGTGTGACTAAATTTTTGTTGTCTCACAATACACATTGTGGAGGAGTTTAAGGCTGTATAAGGATGAAATATAATTCTGCTTATAAATATGCTAGGTGACCTATAGATAAACTAAGAATCACCAAGTTTATGTTTATAAATTTGATATGTTAATTATAAAGTTGATGAGTTAATGTTTATAAGTACTGCACTTAGATTAATACTTAAATAGCAATAACAGAGTTAATCTGAAAGTAAATGAGAGCCTTGACTTATAAGCATATGGAAATTATTAAAATATTAATTAAAGTCTAAAACTCTGAATCTTGACTATATATGTAATCACTATGTGTTACTTAAAAATATAAATGATCATGGAGAAATAAAAATTATATAATATGTACTGAAGCAATTTAAATATATCCATGAAAGTCTTTTATACTGAAAACTATAAGTAAACTTGAGTCTAGTTGACTTGCACAGAAGAAATATTTGAATAACTGAATGAATTATGAAAGACCTAAAGTTTCATCTCATCCAGGAGTGACAGTAGATTGAAAAGGAAAAGCAGAAAAGAGGAGAGACAGCAGGCCCCACCTCAATGGAAGGAGCTATTTGCAGTTGACGACTAGAGATGGAGAGAGACTGACTCTCCTTTGAAGATGTGGTCACTGGCAGTTTGCTCATGCCACAGTGGATAACCACACACCAGTCTGCACATGAGCAGCAATAACTGACTCAGGCGTATTAATATCAGTATAATAAAGAAAACACAAAATTAGGGAGGAAGGTGAGATACACTAGGGGGGGAGTTGGAGAGAGGAAGTTATCAATGGATATGATCAATACATAGCGTAAGTTTCTGAAACTTTCAAAGAATAAAAGATACTAAAAAATAGGTCACGTTAAAAATGTGTTTTTCCAATTGTAATTTAAGAAAAAAACAGTCTCCTCCCAAAATATTGTGTTTCTTGGGCATTAAGATGCTATCATTTTGAAATTAAAATTTATTTTTATATTCATATACAATAATAATACTAGGAATAATTTATTGAAGACTTACTTTAAGCCTAGAAATGTGTTAATCTCTTTCTAGACATGACTTCATTGGATTCTGCTTAGGATTTGTAGAGGCTGGCAAATTATCTTAAGACATGCCTCATCACAGCCACCAAACTGAAAAGTTTCTGTTTTTGAGTTTTATAGATACATATCAAGAAAATTCGGCTTTATAACATAATCCAAGGATTTACTACAACATTCCCTATTAAATGCTGCACTCATATATTAAATTTTCTTAGCTTTTTAAGAGTTCCACCCTGATTTCCACACAGGCTGCACCAATTTGCTGTCCCACCCACAGTGGACAAGTTTTCCCCTTTTCCCAAATCCACACCAGCATTTGGCGTTTTGTTTTCCTGATCTTTGCCATTCTGTAATTACATGAAATCTTAAAGTAATTTTGATTTGCATCTCTCTAATTCCTAAGGCTGCTGAACACATTTTAAGGTGTTGCTTGAGGATTGTTAGCTCTTGTTTTGGGAGCTCTCTGTTCAGATCCATAGCCTGTTTTTTTAGATAGGTCATTCATTTCCTTGTTTCTTTGTTCTTTGAGTTCTTTGTAGATACTGGATACTAATCCTCTGCCAGGTAGGAATAGCTGATGAAGATTTTCTCTCATTCTGTGCATTTCCGCTTCACTTGATTGGTTGTTTCTTTTGCTGTAGAGAAGCTTATTGCATCTCTCAACTCTGAGCATAGAAGTTTCCCTATGCAGTAGATGGGGATTAACACAAAAATCCACAGTTGCCCAATGTGCAGAAAACAAGAGACTTCAGAATGTTTATCCCTGAATAGGACACCTATTTGAAATTTCTTCCTCCCAAGGGTCAGGGATCCTTAAAGAAGAAGAGGTGAAAAGATTGTTAAGAAGAAGTAGGGTAGAATGACCACGAGGAAACAGAGACTTCCAAACAGTTAGTCAGTTATTCATATAAATGCACAGCAATGGGTAACCATGCACAAGTCCTATGCAAGCTCAAACCAGACAAAATCCTAGCATGCATATGGGAAAGTGGAGGTGGGTAAGAAGTGGAAGACACGGAAGGTGGTACGAAATTCCAGGCCAATTCCAGGAACGTTTGGCAACTGATGGCTACTAGAAGGTTGAAGACTGTGTCCTCCAGAGAGGAGGTTCTTGATGGGCCCACATTGTAGGACATTTGGGTATGCAAATCATATTCTATAAGCTGTATTATATATATACATATATAAATATATATATATGAGGATATTATTAAATTGGGCACCGTGGGAAAGTGGGAATAGTAGAGGGATCTAATATCATCAAACTCTACTATATGAAAATCATAAAAACTCACTAAAATTTTAAGAATACTGCATTCACAGAAGCATGAATTGAATCTGTTTTTCTAGGATGTCATATTCTCTTGGACTTTAAGCAACAAGGGAAATGCAGTTTCCAAAGAGTCATAAACAAAGGTGTTTCCATCCTACCCTTAGCTCTTATGAAATCTGAAACTTCCAAGTGATGTATGCGACATGTCCCATAAACAAAACAAGCACGGACCACGCTCCATAGCAGATTCTACCGGCCTTGTGGGTAGTATGTGTGCCTGTGCAAATGTTAGTGAGCGGTTTTCATCATCATTATGTGCTGTTCTTGAAGAATATTTTTCTGGAAAATCACATAAACCAAAATTTGTGTGAAAAATGCTAAACCCTGTAGAAACATTGATAATGACAATAAGGGACCCTAAGTGAGCAGATGGAGAGTGTGAGGTCATCTAGAGGGTTCTGCAAGTTCTTGTTTCACATAGAAGTTTCTGGGAAGTCTCTAATGTGTGAAAAGGATAGAGTGGCATACATATTAATATAATATGAAGCAATTTATTTTCCAGATAAGCATCTGCCATAGCTTAATTTGTTAAAAATATTTTCCACCTATATTACACAAGATACTTACATGGGTATACACTGCTAGTGTGAAGGAATTCAGTGGGAAAGAAATAAAATTGTCTTAATTTTTCTCCTATTTAAGGATCTGTTACTAACAGACTTTTATAATCCATGGGAGGGCCTAGTCTGTATGGAATTTGGAGTCATGGATTTGAAATATTTTTCTGGTTTTGACTCATTCATTGTTTAGAGGCTTTCAACACTCCAGTGTTCTATGCTTATCTAGTTCCCTCGCAGGTTTTACATACGGCTATGCAGGCTGAAACCTGCTCTTCTAACCATTTTATACTCCCTGTTGTTTACTGCTACAAAGTATAGCAATTGTGATATCAGAGTATTTGCCAATAAATTGTAGCTATGGACTCTACTAATAGCTATGGAACCAAACTAATAGCATCATATCCCAGTTTAAACTGGTGAAGTCATTGATACACTGTTTTGCCTCAAAAAAGTCCTTTTGATGTCTATGACTTTTTCAGCACCACTCAGACCTTGTGTGCCAAATGCATCATGGATATAACTAGGAAAGAGTTAGATCTGACACCCACTCTGCTAAAGTCTCATGCAGGAGTCTATGGAGTAGGAGTTCATTCTGAGTGAACCCCTCTTAGAATCTGACCTGTTTGTAAATTGAGGAGCTACACTACCTCTTTTCTGGGGAAAATGTCAACTTGACACACCTGGGAAGAAGGAACCTGTAGGCACATTTGTGGGCACTCTCTTGATTGCTAATTGATGAAGCAAGGCCCAGCTCACACTGGACAGTGCCATCCCTGGCCAGATTGACCTGGGCTTTGAAAGAAAGGTAGCTGAGCAAACCAGGAAGCAGCATTCCTTGTGGTTTCTAATTCAGTGTCTATCTCGAGATTCCTGCATTGCACTAAACTCTTTCTTCCTCTAAACTGATTTTCATCTGTGTTTTATCACAGCAACAGAAAATCAAACCAAGATAATCTCTTTCAGTTGAACATACTCTGTCCCTCTTTTTCATTGTCCCTCACAGCCTGGTTGTGCAGACTCTCCAAATATAAGCGTGTTCTTGCCTCCATCCCCAACACATCATCTTAGAGAGAATACCATAATTGTTTATTTTTTAAGTTGTCCTAATAACAAATTTTATTATTAAAAGAAATTAAATATTATTGCTATAGACAGGAATAATTTAAATTTTTATTATTTTTCAATTGTTCACATATATTTGAAAAGGTAACACTAAGTGGATTCACTAAGTATGATTTGAAAATAAAGAGATAGCTATTGTGTTTAACCAACAGACTGAAGTCTTTCTAAGTCTACTTACATTGGAGTAAAAAAGTCTTCACTTTGGGTCTGTGTTCACTATTGTGCATGGGGACAGGCAACTATATTCACTAAGTATGCTTTAAAAATGAAGATAAGTATGCTTTAAAAACGAAGAGCTAGCAATTGTATTTGACCAGCAGGATGAAGTCTTTCTAAGCTTACACTGGAATAAAAGATTCTTGCTTTTGGTCCTGTGTTCTCATTGTGTATGGGGATAGACTGACCACATTTGAACTATGATTTCAAATCTCAGGGTTTTTTTTTTCTTATCTTGTCCCCTGTAGTGGTCAATGTCTCCATAGCTCTCTGCTTTTCTAGCTGTCTGAGACTCCACATTTTGCTTGGGAATATTTTCCTCGATGTCCCAAGGAGTTACCAATCAGAAGAAGAGAATTGTATGGGATCTGAGAAAAGCTCACACAGAAATTTGTCAGCTGGATGATTTGGAGTAAGATGCAGCCTCTGCCAGAGAGCACTAAGAATGGCATTTAGGATGGTTTCAGCAGGTTGTGTATCAAAGGCATGCAGCACTGGCTATCTGAGTGCACTGGGCTTCCTGGTGCTGGAGGAAGCAGGTTCACTATCCTCAGACAGAGGTCGAGTTCTTCCTCCCTACTCTACTGCTTGTCTGTGCCACCCCAATACATCAAAAACTTACCTATGCTGAAAACATAGGTAAAAAAAGGATTAGCTGCCTTTTTCCAAATTTGATTTTATGCACATTTGTATTCATTTGGTAATTTTCCTAACTAAGATTTTTAATCTTTTTTTCTAGTTTATCTCTAGTAATCTTCTGCTACAGGGTGAGTGATGCCCTTCTGAGCCTGCAGGTGCCTGAGAAATGAATTTCAAATAAGAACAAAGGTGTGAAATGTAGCGCATATAGCAATAAATGCCACAGGAAGACACTCAAATCTTACACAACACAAGGTCATTCTGTGCCGAGGCCTACGGTGAGAGAAACTGATTTTATTCAGTGACTGTCAAGAGGAAGGGCCTGGCTTATGGAAGGATAGAGTGACCTGGAGCACTTTGCCAGGCACAGCTCCTAGAGTTTTCTTATCTCTCATCAGAAGGACAATTATAACCACAGCAGTTTGAGTTTTGCTTACTTTCCTGATGCTCTGATAAACACCATTGTTTATCTCAAGGCCCGCCCCCGCTGACACGCCTCCTCAGCAAGCTAAACCTCTTGAAGTTTCCATGACCTCCCCAAAGCACCACCAATTGGGAAACAATTGTTCAAATACATGACCTATGGAACCATTCTCATTCAAACGACCAGTCTGTGTTACTCAGAGCTTGTTTTGGTTTGGTTTTTGAGATGAGGTCTCATGTAGATAAGACAAATCTCTTTGCATTGCCCAGGATGGCACTAAAATCTTGAATACTGTGAATAGAGAGGTGTGCCACAAAACCCAGCTGCAGTCTTGAGTGTTGATTTATAGCAAAATACATACGCAACCAGAGCCACTTTAATGTTGAAGCAATCCATAACAATAAAGCAATGACAATCATGACATAGAATGGTATTTCCTAATTATTTCAGTCATCAATTCTAAGGTTTTAAATGAGTATTTACTTATCATCATGTAGAAACTAACTCAAATATTAATTTAAATTTTTGTAATAGTGACATAAAGATGTAGTGTGCACAGATGCACACTAACACACATACATATATGTCTCTGTTTTGTGGGGAATTCTAATACAATATATAATTCTGAAGTAGCCTTTATAATTACATATGTTCATGAGATAGCTCAGTGCTATAAAATTGGATGGAAGTCTAAGAGGAATAATACAGATAAATAGCTGCATTGATGGTGAGGAAATGTTATAGCTAATAATACCTGAGAGCAGCACACAATGAAATATAAGATGACAGATGAATGCAACAGATCAGCTTCCAGGAGGGCAGTAGAAAAGGAGACTGCTCGACACGCAAATGTGAGGACCTGAGTTCAAGTCCCCAGAACCCAAATAAAACCAGGTGTGGTAGTGTGCATCTCAAGATGAGACAGAAGGTAGAGATAGAAGAATCCCAGAAACGCGCATGCCAAATAGTCTGGCATACATACTAATGGATGAGAGACTCACAAACCAGGTGGAAATGAGGACTGACACCTGTATTCTGTCACATGCATGCTCCTGTGCAAGAAAGCATACACACAGATACACACACACACCTACACACAGACAGCACACATGCACACACACACACACCAAGTACAAGCACAAACAAGCAACACAATGTCCAACCCTAAGTGACACACCTAAGTGCCAACTCCAGGGAACATAGCAGAACAGAATATAGAAAGAATATTAATGCACCTTTCAATTCTCCCTAGTGAAAATTCCTCATCTACTAGATGGTGATTAACTCAGAAAAACACAGCTGGCCAATGTGCAAAGAGTAAAAGACTATAGAATGCATGTACCTGGGGAGGCTACCTATATCAAATTTCTTCCAACAAGGACTCTGGGACCATTGTGGAAGTGGGTCAGAAAGACTGTAGGATTCAGGGTTGGGGAAGACCGCAAGGAAACAGAGTTCTCCAGACAGCTGGGAAGTTACTCATATGAATTTACATCAATGGACAGTATGCACTAGACTCATGCAAGCTCAAACCAGACAAAAACCTAGCAGAGAAGGGGAGAAGAGGAGAAGAAGCTGAGCATCTATTGGCCACCAGTGACTATGAGGAGGGGGAGAGCGGTTTTCTTCAAGGATAGGTTACCAGGCTCCAGTGGTGGACTCACATTGAGAGACATTTAGAGACACAAACTCGGCACAATAGGCTTTAACACGTATGACAATGCATGAAAACTGGTGGCGTGATTACGGGGGAGGGTATCTAAATATGATTGAGATGTATTATATGAAATTTGTAAAAAACATGATCTGATAATTTAATGGAAAAATGTAAGTTACAAAGAAAGTTAATGCAAATGACCAATTGATGAATAAAAAGAAACTCAACTTTATAATAAAAAATGTTAAAATATGATTGAGCTATGTCCCTAATCCCAAACTTTGTTTTCTTTGTAAATTCCTCTGTTGATAGACACCAAATAGTAGCTATTCTAAAGAGTTCTGCAATAAATATCAATATGCAACTCTCTTTGTGATATATTGATTTAGAGTCCTTTGGGTGATTCCAAGAGCAGTATTGCTATGTCTACTTTTACTATTCTGAGGAAACTCTACACTGATTTCTGTAGTGGCTGGACTGGCTTATTTCCTACCATGTCTAAATTTGCTCCAGCATTTTTCATTGGTTTTCTTGATGGGTGTCATATTGTCTGGGATGAGATGGAGTATCAAAGTAGTTTTTTGTTTTGGTATGTGTGTGTACGTGTGTACGTGTGTGTGTGTCTGTGTATGTGTGTGTGTGTGTGTGTGTGTATTTTGGTTTAGTTTTTGTTTGTTTGTTTCCCATGTAAAAAGTCAAACATAGTGTATGTTCTTATAATCACAGTGCTGGAGAGACAGAGACTGGAAAATCTCTGTGACTTAATAGCCAGCCACCCTATTTGGTGAGGCCAGTGAGAGATTCTTAGCTCAAAAATCAAGGTAGGTAATACCTGAGGAATGACACTGGAGATTGACTTCTGGTCTCTCCAGGCACACACAGACACAGACACATATACTCTCTCTCTCTCTCTTTCTCTCTCTGTCTCTGTCTCTCTGTCTCCATCTCTCTGTCTGTCTCTCTTTATCTCTCTCTCTCACACACACAAATAAGAAGTAATAATTAATAAGAGGAGGTCATGAATTTGAGCAGTTGTGGTGGGGGAGGAGACGGAGAAGGGAGAAGGGGGGATCATGCATGCAGAGTATTCATGTACAAAATTCTCAAAAATGCAAAAATAAAAGCTACTAAAACCAAAACAAGTCAAAATATGGGCAAAATGAAATGATGTTTTTAACCTACCATAAAATAAAACATTAAAATAGGTTAAGTCTTAAAATTTCTCAGAATCTGCCTGCATCTCCTTTTTACTGTGTAAAGTCCTCTCTCTAGTATGTGGACACTCTACACAGCTGAGATTACATAGCAAGGTGAGTATAGTATCTAAAAATGATTGATGGTTTATTGGTTCCTAATTCAGTCCATACTGACCACACTTGGTTCTATGGGTGAAAGCACAGACTGGAAAAGAGCAGATTTCAAAGGAATGACGGTGTTTCACAGGGTGACTTAGAGCCTCAATTTTAGTTATAACACTGTCAATGTATTTTTTTCTTCTTTAGTACTAACCAAGATATTTTGAATTACTTTCATATGCACCATTCTAATCTAAAGTAGTGGCATATTTTGAGTTATATATATTTAAAGTTATATATATTTAAAGTCCTTTTTTACTTTTGTTAAATATATTTTTATTGCATCAGTGTGTGCTTCATACAGAACATCAATAAATCATAATCATCTTTATCTCCCTTTCCCCAATAACCCCTAACTGGAATACATGCATTCTTTCATCTGTGTTAAGGTCTATTGTTAAGTTAGAGTACCCAAGTTACATCAGTGCAGGTTCATCCACTGTGGTCCAGTCAGCCTACCCAAAGTCCCCTGCTTCAGGAAGACTAGCCCATCCTCATAGAACAGTAATCAGTTGTCAATATTTCTTAAGCAAAGTTTGGGATCTGCTACCCATTTCCCCAGTGCCATGCTGGGTTTTTGCTTGCTTGAGTTTGCATGGATCTTGAGCATGCCAAGATCACTGTGTAGGTTCATATGGGCAGGGTCCCAGGAGCTTGTCAGAGTCTGTTTTCATATGGTTGCTCTCCTCCTCACTTCCTCTTACAGTCCTTTCACACTCTCTTCCGCTCTGGTCCCTGGGTCCTTGTGAGTGTGACTTAATAACGAGTCCTGTCCAGGGACCTACAGTCCCAAGATTCCTAATCTCCATGATTTAGCCATTTGTGACCTTTTGTGTTACTGGCTCTTGTTACATGAGGGAGCTTCATTAATGAGAACTGAGAGATTCATTAGTATCTTTTTTTACTCCTTGCTCTCTCTATATTTTATGTCATTCCAAATTTACATGCTTGGCACATGTACTTTATGTGATTTAGAAAATTCTGACTCCTCCCCATAACTCTCTGTTTTAACTTCTACCTCAAAAATGTTTACTTTTAATATTCTGTCTGCACCCCCTAAGGGCCAAGCTTCTCAGTTCATTGATCGATACAATTGCCTCCCTCTCTGTAAATCCCCAGTTCAGTTTCTCCTGCTACACTTATTCTGTGTCCTTCCTCCTGATGCTGTGTCTCTACTGCTGGCCCCTGACCAGGCCTTAACTCCTTACTAAAAATGCAGGTCAATTTGTGACTCAGAACCTGCTATTCCCACTACTGACAATGAACTTGAGAGCAAAATATATGTAAGGGAACAAGCACACCTTATTTTTTGTTTGTTTGATTTTGCTTTTACTTTGTGGTTTAAAACAAAGTCTCCCTGTAGTTCCAGCTGCCCTAGAACTAGGTAGATGAGGCTGGCCTTGGTCTCATACAACTCTGACTTCTCTGCCTCCCAAATGCCTAAAACAGCACAGTTTATTTAGAGATCACTCAAATATAATGGACAACATCAAACTGTATGTAATTCTATACAAAACCTGATAACTGACCTTGAAAATATATTGCCTGTTGGTCAGAGCTTTCCCGTATTGATAATATGCCTAAACTAAAAGTTCCAAGAAGAAAATAGGTTTTTATACTTGCTTAAAAAGTAAGGAGCATGTATATTTATGTAGTTTCATAGGAACGAGAAAAAGTTTTTTAGTGGGAAGGTACTTCTTTTTAAATTTTATTTATTCAATTATTTCCTGTGTATGTAAGGACACCACATACATCAAATGCCCACGGAGGCCAGAAGAGGGCATCATATCCCCTGGAGTTACTGATGGCCACTAGTCACCATGTGGGTGCTGAAACCAAACCTGAGTTCTTTGGCAAGAGCAAATTTTAATGGCTGGTGTTCTTAATGACTGAGCCATCTCTTTAGCCCCCGGTGGTTGTTTCTTTTACAGTGATTTAACTTAAAAGACTCTGTCAGACTGGCAAAAATCAAGAAAACAACTGAAAAATTTACATTTGTGTTGGGTAAATTTGATTACATAAATTTATGTGTGAGTGTGGGCATCTAAGACATGGTGGGCCTAGAGGGAGTCAAAAAGAAAACCTCTGGTTTCAGTCTTCATCTTCAACCTTACTTGAGACAGGTGGTTCTTGATCTGTGTTGTCTGCTCCAGGCCAGGTGGCCAACAAGCTTCCCAGGACATTCCTGACTCTGCACTCCATCTTCCACAGGAGCACTGGGATTACAAATATGCACTGATATACAGAGCTTGACTTGAATTCTACGAATCCTAAGGCAGGTCTTCCCATTTGTATAACAAGCATTTTAAGGACTGAGCCATCTCCCCAGCACTGATGTGATATTTAGTATATGAATATTCATAGATATGAATGAAACAAGATTTCAATGATAAGAGAATTGTTTGAATCTCTCCATCAATTAAGTCTCAGTCTAGATGAGTCAACAGTCTTTTCTGGATTTTACTTTTTCTGTGATTGTTTTCCTTCAGTTTCAGAACTAATAGTTCACTGTAGCTACACCAAGCACAGCCAGGTTTCTTCATAGGGGGAAGAGAGTTCTGTCTCAATCTCATATAACCATAGTTATTCATACGTTTTTCTTAATATAATGTCACAAAGCCTAGGACAGTCCTTTGCTTCCTCCAGCTTTCCACCTTGGGGATGTCATTTTGCTGTCTTCCAGGTATCGTATGTATCTGTGTGTAGCGCACCATATTCCGCAAGCATGTGGTATACACTGTGTTCCATAAACATGTGGTATACACCATAATCCTTTGAACAGTGCTAAATTTTATTCAGTGATGCACAGATAACTGCCATTTGTGGGTTCCAACACAATTCATTCAATCATTTGCTGTGTATTTTGGTGTTCCTAATAATTTATTACACATTAAATATTCTTAACAGCCTTCCAGAAAAGGAGTCCAGGACAGGATTCCAGCCATCCATAAACCTCACCTAAAACTTGCATGAATAACATTTTTGTAAAAATCTGGCTTTAGATAAGCATTCTTCCACCATATTGACATTCAGATACTAACTTACACAAGCATTTACAGTTTGGTAAAATTGCATTTATAGTCATATCAGATGTAAAATCCCACTGTAATATATCTGAGCAATGTTGGCTTGTCATATACTTGTTTTATTACTATTATGTTTTTGCTTATTTTGTGTGCATTTATGACATGAGGGAATTCATGCCATGAAGTTTTGTAGGTTCAAAGACACTATGTGGGTCTTCTACCATGTGAGTTCTGGAAGGAAACCTGATATTATTAGGTTCAATAGCAAGCACCTTTTCTCACTGAACTATTTTTCTGGTCCTAGGTTTTGGAAGAATTAATCCTGTAATTTGTTTAAATGAGGAATTATGACAATTTATATCAAGAACTTTAAGTGTGAAATAGTTGTTAGAACTTAATATTAAAATCATGCCTAAGTCATTCAGAATAATTTAGGTTTTAACAGGAATTACTAGGTAAATATGTACATTTGTCTGTTCACAATATTATTTTGAACTGAGCAGCTGTAGGAGAACCAGTCACAGCAGCCACGATGCAAGCAGGCCTTTATAAAAGAAATTAATAATAAAGTACATGAAGTCAGAAGAGTGGTATTAGGATAAGGAAGAACATGGGAGATGTGGTTAGATTATGGTCAAAATACATTTTAAGAAATTCTCAAAGAATAAATAAAATATTTTAAAATAATTAATTTTTGTAGGGTGGAATTCAAAGTTTGTTAAAACACTTGTGGCATTTTAGGTAAGTCTTAATCTGTAGAAGCTTACTTTACTCCTGTGTAGGGTAGAGCTGAAGAGGTTATCTCATTTGTCTGCAGGTTTCCTGAAAAATTAAGTGGATTATATGATAGAAGGATGATTGACAAGTAGATGATTACTAAGAGATAATCAGATGGTACATAAACTAAGCAATGCAGTCATAGTCACTAGCTAATTAATAGGTAGATAATAGATGATTAATAGATGAGAAATAGAGAGACCCAAATATAGATGTTAGCTAGATATATGGATAATAAACTGATGATAGAAAACAGATGATTAATAGATATAATAGATGATGCATTAACGGGCATATAATATGATAGAAATATAGATGACGTATCAATAAAAGACGAAAAATAGAAAGCCTATTACAAACTTAAATCTTTCATAGAAATGTCACTAACCAAATTGGTACTCCTATATTTTTAAATGTTTTATTAAACATTGAGGCCTGTGATTTTCACATGAATAAGTTTGTTTCAGTGCCACAAATCATATGATTCATTTAGTATTCAGTGAATTGATTTCATATGCATGAAAGACTGCTTCAAGATTTCACTAAACACAAGAAAAATAATTACAGACAAAACTACACTGGAATGCATTTTCAAAGTTATTACTGAAACTCCTTCCTGTTAGGAACCAAGAAAGTTTGTCTATGACTCTTACGTACAATAATTTTATCATCTTGTATGTTGGGAGTTAGCAGAATATTGGTGAATAATTATACATTTTTTAGAGTTTTTATGAAAATTAACTTTTAAGTCAGTAGCATAATAACACGTTTCTCTTCTTACTTAGGACCCAGCATTCTTGTTAGAACAATGATATTTTTATCCACATAAGGCCATTGGTCAGAATGCTGACCTAGGTTCTCTGCCAGCTTACCTGATGCAACCGAATAAAGGAGTTAAAGAAAGGACAAGAGAGGGCAAAGTCCATGGTGCATGTGGAAGGTCTCTGTAGTAATCTCCAAATACACAAATAATTCCATAAAAATGAACATGCCTCATGTGCACAGCTCAGAATTATTCCTAAATATTCCCCAATAGTGATTTTAAAATAATCTCCAGTATTTTCCACAATTAAATGTATATGAAAAAAAGAGATTCATAGATTATTTTATCTGATTTTGATAGTTTCATTACAATTACCCTCAAAAACTGAAGTCTCACTTTATGAATTGACAATAATTATTAAAACTGAATGTCCATTTCTAAGTCATAGACAGACATTTGCATATATGCTATATAATGTTAAAAAATATCATAAATATCTAGTTTTTCATGGCTTCAAGACATGCATATATCAGGCCTTTCCCCTCTCATTAGAAAGGAAAATAAAGCTCTTCTGTTCACAAAGCAACTCAACTCAAGCCAGGCAGGGTGGAACTGAAGCCTGGCCACAAGATTCCATCTCTCACAGAAAATTTGGTTCCTTTTCGAAATATAACCATAGTAAGTGCTGGATTTAAGTTCGTAAGGAGAAATTAATCAGCATTTACGGCCAGAAGTGAGAAAGAAAGGAGCTTGTCTTCTGCTTCAGCACATTTTACAGGAATCTCTGTGTTGTTTTGTTCTCTTTCATGGAGTTCTGAATGTTTCTGTTTGCTGACTATTGAAAATAAAAGACTAAATTGCGATAGATTTAGGTATAAATATAATTATTTTTATTGATTATTCATTAATTAGCTGGCCTCCGTGGTATAAATTTTTCCTACTGAGCAGTGACAGAAAATGTTTTTCAAGATGAGGATGAGGAGACTGGGGAATAGGGGAAAGGTGATAGGTTAGCGTTAGGTTCCTACAGTGATTTTACAGAAGGTCTGAAGAAAGTAGAGTTCTTTATCAACTGACTCAAGTGAACTGGAAACCTCTGTTTCACGAAATGTTTGGTCTCTTTAGTGGTGTCTCCAGTTCCTAGTGCTTCAGTGTGATGGCATGCTATCCAACATAGGGCTGCATGTGAGCTTCTTCTGGACTGTTGAGGACACGTGCAAAAGACCAAGAGAAAAAAAATCATCTATCATAATTAATGTTTTTCATTAGAATATAAAAAGAGAAAATAAAATTCAAGTTGCCTAAATCTATTGTTTGCTCACTAGTATATTAAATTATTTTACAAAAATATTAGAAACACATGGCTAAGCTACTGTAAACCAGGTCTGACAAAGAAATCATCATGTGGTAGCAGATAATGCAGAGAATCATAACTGGTCAAAGTGCTGTGTGTAAATAACTTAGTGAGCTGAGTCATGGATGGGTTATCATTATCAATCTTGCATCATCCAAGGCTCAAGGAATTTCTTCAAAGAGGGGTGGGAAGAATTTAAGAGATAGAAAGCTGTGAAATGCTCACTTCTGCACATGACATGGCTATTCTATGTGTCAAATAAAATGTGTGAGGCAAGACCCACACAAGACAAAGACAGTCAAACTTCCAGCGTGGAAGAGGTAAGAGTCCCAAGGTCTCACCTGTATGGAGAAGACATTGGCAGTTGAAGGCTGCCTAAGGAAGAGACTCACCTTCCTATGAGTATGTGGACTCTGGAAGGTTACTAATGCTCCAGGTATAGCACAAACCCATATGTAAAGAGGAAGCACTATTGGGCTAATGGTGTTTTAAATAATAAAAACTAAGAAAAAGTGTATAAAGCTAGGAGAACAATGTGGCCAGTGACATTAAGGGGAGTTGGATGATAGACATGAGCAGTATACATTGTATAAAAATATGAAATGTTCAAATAATGAAAATTCTATTTATAATAAATGAAATAGCATTGATAGAAAACATGACCTTAGAAATATTTTAACTCAAAGAATTCTTGATTCTACAATTTTTTGATCTGTAAGAATCTGAGTGGATTACTGTCTTCATGTCCATGTTTCTGTCTCTTCTTCTGGATGTTAAAAGTTGCAATTTTCACTATGTATCACTGTGGATATTTCCAAGGTACCAGTAGTTAGGATGAGATAAGACAAGCATCCACTGGACCTTAGAGACTTTTACAACTTCATCATAGAATGACTTAATGGCATTTACATAAATTCAAACACATTGAAGGATTCTACACCACTGTAACACATTCAGTTTGAACTGGAATCACTGTTTATAAAGACCAAGGGAGCTGTTCTGCTATAGAACACAGAATGTTCTTGGGAGTATGTAATTGTTAGAGCAGATAAGCCATGGGCCCTCCTTTCCAATAGCAACTGCTGTTTTTTGCATCTTCAGATCCTGTTTCCTGCATGAAAACTCCAGATTCAGAATTTCATCTTGACTTTCAATTCTGAACTCCATGGCTGGAGAGGTATTCTTTTTAGTTCGGGTATACCCAGCACTGCTTTCTCCAGGAATTTGCCAGCCATTTGCTTCACATGAAACAATAAGTGGATTTTCCCCCTCTAATATTGGATCCAGATATTTTAGCTAGCTGGTAAATATGGTGTGCAGATCTGAACCCAGTGAGTCCATGATGCTACAGCCATGAATAACCCAAGTACATGGTCCACAATCCCAGAATGGATGAACAGCCGTAAGTCTAGCCTGATAGCATGAAGGTGCACCATATGTAGAGATTAGTTAGAGATCAACATGCAGTTTTGTCAGAATGGAAGTCTAGTCCCTCCTGCCTTCCTGGCCCTTCCTAGTCCTGCTTCAGGAACAGCTGTCCCTGTGTGGCTTCAGCTTCCACTTCATTCCCCGGAGAGCTTCTCTCTGTGTCCTTAATTAGAGACTGTCTCACAAGGATTGGTGTGATTCTCTAATTCTGGGCAAACAGTCCCTCTCAATCACAGTCTGAAATTCTGTTGCTTTGTGTTAGCTTTAGTGTAACTGATGAAGGATGGAACTTTCTTTTTAATGACTGTATTTTTGATAATGGAAGGACAAGTAGCTTACTTTTGTAGAACTATGAAACGTCTTTCATGTCTGGTGATTTGTTATAGTTGGTCTGTGATAGGATGGTTCCTATTTGAATTTGATTAGTATTTCTATACTACAAACATTTCCTCAAACTTTCACAAATTAAATTCAGCTTTCATTTTGAAGAAACTGTAATTACGTCCATTCCAGGCTGCTATGAAAATACCATATACCAGGTAACTTTATAGGAACAGGAATTTACTTTGCTCGGGTCTACAGTCTGGGAAAAATACTGTCAATCTACCTGTAGTTCAGTGTGTTAGTTGGCAAAGGGTCTCTATAAGGACAGCAACCCTCTTCAGGAGGTGCTCTCTTTGAACCCAATGCCATCCTCCTGGGAGAGGGTTAAACATAGACATTTAAAGACACAAGTGTTCAAACCATGTCATAAATTTCATTAATTTATTTTGTGTTGATACAATATTCTCCAGCTGTTATATGAATCAGTAATGGAGCATATATATATATATATATATATATATATATATATGAGACAATGATAATCGGAGAGGAGAACAAGATGTTTAGAAGGAGTGCACAGTGCATGGAAGCATCAGGAAGGGCCTGGGAGGGGTGAAAATAGTTCAGTCCAGTCAAAACTCATGTATGAAATTCTCAAAAATAAATTTAAAAAAAAGGCTTACCTACCATGATGAACTTGGCTTCATCTCAGAGATGATGGACTATTTCAATATATAAGAATCAGTAAACATAGTCTATCATAGAAAAACACTTAAGGATAGAAACTGTGTGGTAATCTCATTATATGAAGAAAAGGCCTTTTACAAAATCCAACACCCGTTCATGAGAAATGTACTGGGAAATATAGGGAGGCAAAGGAATTACCTTAACATAGTAAAGGCCATATGCAAGAAGCCCACGGCCGACATAAAGATAAAGGAGAAAATTCAAAGCATATAAATAAAAATGAGCAAAAAGCAAAGGATGTCCAGTCTCTCCATTCCTTCCCAGTGCAGTTCTTGGAGTCTCAGAGAAATAAAACAGGTGAAGGCTATAAAGGGGATTCAAATTTGAGAGGAAGAATTCTAAACATCTTCATTTGCACACGATACAATTCTTTGTATAAAAATCCTGAAAACTCTACCCCAAACTCCTACTCTGACAAATAGCGGGATACAAAATTGACACACAAAAATCTGTAGCTTCCCTGTACACCTTCAACAAACATACTGAGGAAAAAAACAGGCAAATGATCCCATTTACAGTAGCTTAAAAAAACATAAATTATTTTAGAATAAATCTAGTTAAGGAAGAAATTAATGAATAGAAGAAGGTAACATAAGATGGAAAGATTCTCCATGTTCATGGATCAGTAGAATCCATATTTATTATTTGCAATCTACAGGCTGCCAAATAAAAATTCCAGTGACAGAAATGGAGTGATGGAGCCCATACCCAGCACTGCTTTGAGGCCTAAAAACCTGTGGTTAGACATGCCACAGGCCATAAAGTAGGACCAAGTATTATTATTCTGCTATCAGGCATAACCTTAAAGCAACTTAATGATATATCCATGAATTGGTGTATCTCTCAACTCTTAACAGAGAAACTTCTTCTTGCAACAGATAGTGATTGACACAGAGATCCACAATTGATCAATGTACAGAGAATAAGAAACTGTGAAGTCCTTAGCCTTGAATATGAATTCTATACCACATCTTTTCCTCCCAAACTCAGATCATTGAACAAGAGACTCAGAAAGATTTTAAGAGTGAGAAGTGGTATGTGAATACAAGAACATCACAGCCCAGCTACATAGATGAACTGTAACACTTGTGACCTGTGCAGCCTGAAACCAGAAGAAAACCCACAATGGAAGGCAGAGTTAGGCAAGCAAAGTCTTAGTCTTAGCTTAGGAACTATTGGCAATTGATAGCTGCTGGGAGAGGGGGAGTACAGTTGTTTGAGAGCATGATGCCTGGCAGATTGATGCACTCCGAGTTATAAACCCTCATCTAAGGGTATTTGGAGAACACAAAATATACTTCATAGGCCTATAGTGAAGCAAAAAGAAATAATACAGGTCATGAGATCAGGGTGAATAATAAGGAGGGATTGGAAATGAGATAAGGGTCTGAGGATTACAGATATATATTGGATGAAATTCTCAAATAATCCTTAAAATAATTTTAAAAATATAGACACTTATTCATTGAGAAATTCAAAATTATTTTAAGGTTTTGAAAAAGGAAAATCTATCCAGTGTTGCGAGCCAGCCCTCTGAACAGTCAGATATATGTTTATCTGACACAACAGATCTGGGTGAATTTCCAAATGCCAACTGATTACAGCACTCTCTGTAAGCAGATTCAGTATGCACCAGTTGAACTGGAACTCACAATCTTTGATCAACTAAGCAGGAAGGAAATTAGCATGGGCTTTTCTGGCCCAAGTCTTAAGTTCAGTTCCCAGTACCAAAATGGCAACCCAAAATTGTCTGTGACTCCAGCTGCCAGACCTCACCAGGCAGCACATACCCGCGGTATACTTACATCCGTGCAGACAAAACACTCACACACCTAACAATACTTTTAAAAATAAATCAATATCTCTGAATGTCCAACAGTCATACAGAGTACAATAATTGCAAAAACACAATGAAATTAAAGTGAAACACAGCGTGATGCAATTTAACAATGTTCTTCTCATATTCTGTGGTGGTGTTCTATAAACTGTTTTCATTTCTTCCTATTTACTTTTAGAAAAAGTGTTCCTCAGTTTTGTAGAAAAGCTACACTTTGTTCATATAATTATAGCTTTTCTCTCTGAACAAATTGTTTATTTTCTTAACATACACTTGGGAGCATGGTCTCTGACCTTTTGCTGTCCCATGAACTAAAGCCCATCACAGTAAAACATCATCCAGGAAAATAAAAGTGCTGTATCTTTTTAATGATTCTTTGCTCTGTTCCTAAAACATTTTTTCTATTTTTTAAAGAGAGTAGAGGAATATCCCAATGTCAGCCTCTACAATAATAGTTTTGAACAAAATTGAGTAATTTGTCATCATTGCTCATTTAAAGTTGATGCATATTTGTCCTTGCACCTATTTCCTGATTGGCATTTTCTAATATAAATTAAACTACATTATTCTTACCTCTATATCCATAAACTTTTACATTTCAAACACTTGCCTCTGTTGTCTCTGATACAGTAGTTTTCCATATAAGTTCCAGGGGACACACTGTCCTCTTCTGCACAGCCTTTGCATGACATGTAGGCAATGCACTCCTGCACACACAAAAAACAAAAATAATAAACAAAATATTATTTTAATTTATCAAAAATACTTTCAAGTCTATCCCAATTGTCCTCTATTCCAAAGGAGGATATAGATTTAAATGGTTCACTTGATCTGATGACAAAAATTGTACCCACCTAGTTATGGCATATGTACCACTTAAGAAAAGCCTTTACTTAAGGAAATAATGAGATCGGAAACAGAAATGATCTATAAGTGTTCACCACTCTCCCTACATAATGGGCAGATTTCTAAAATTTACATTTCCATAGCTCTACCTGTACTCAAGAAAAACAAGTATAATTTTAATGAGCCCAACAGGACTTAACATAACCTAGACATATTCCTACCAAATTAGTACACAGCCCCTAAATTGTTAACAACTAGTGATTAATTCCCAGAGACCCTCACAGCCACATAGGCCTCTGTTTGAATCACTATATCCTTTATAATAATTCAACTAACTTTTAAAATCTTCCTTGAATTTTTTAAGATTTTCCTAATCTGACAGTATTCAGAACCTCCTCCATCTACAACCTGCCCCACAGCCTCAGTCCTAATTCAGTGTACTCCACTCTATATATGATATAGCCTATGGAGTCTTGTTTGTGTTCCCACATATACCTGAGCATGAATCCATTCACTGGAACCTAGTTAACATACCAATAAACATAATAAATCAAATGACCATCTCAATAGACACAGAATAGTTCTGTGACAAAATCCAATATGCATTCATGCTAAAAGTTCTAGATAGAAGTGGAATGGCTAAAACATACTTCAACATAAGTAATATACAACAAAATCAGAGTCACTATTACTCTGAATGGAGAAAAATTTTAAGCATCACTATAAAATTCAGAAAACAGACAAGGCTATCTGCTATCCGCACTCCTTTTCAAGATAATGCTTGAAACTCTAGTTTTAGCAGTAAGAAAAGAGTAGGAAATTAAAGGGGTGCTAGATATGATCAATATTTTCAGCAAATGGCAACTTGAAAGGCAATCTACAAAATTCGAGAAAGAGTTCAGGGAAACATGATCAAAATAGCCTCAAAAAGTATTGTGGGACAAACCTAACCAAAAACATTAAAGATCTATTCAATGAAAACTTTCACCCTTTTTAAAAAGACTGAGGAAGACACCGAGAGAGAGAATGACTCCCAGTACTCATGGATTGGTAGAATCAATATGTGAAAATTACCATCCTACCCAAAGCATTTTACATATTTAAAGGGATCCCAATAAAATACTCATGTTATTCTTCAAAGAAATAGAAAAATCCATCCTAAAATTCATGTGGAAACACAAAAGATTCTGGATAGCCAAAGCAATCCTGGGCACAAAGAGCAATGACAGGGCGATTAATCTACCTTGCCAATTTGTATTGTAGATCTATAGTCAGGAAAACCACATGTTATTAGCACAAGAGCAGAAGTGGGGCTCAATGGAAAAAATAGAAGTCTCAAATATGAGCACAGCCATTAAAGTCAACTGATATTTGACAAAGTTGCCAAGAACAGAACTGGAGGAAAGACAGCATCTTTATGAAATGGAGCTGGCAAACCTGAATCTCCACATGTGGAAGAATGAAATCAGATCTCTGTCTATTACACTGAACAAGAGTCAGCTCCAAGTGAATCAAAGGCCTCGGTATCAGGCCAAAAACACTGAAAGTGTTATAGGAAAACATAGGCAGTACCATATAAGTTATAGGTTCAGGAAAGGAATTTCCTAATCAGACATCAGTCACTCAGGAATTAAGGTCAACAATAGTCACATGGGAATTCATTAAATTAAAAAGCTTCTACAGAACAATGAAAACAACCAACTGGCAGAAGAGGAAGCCCATAGACTGGGAGGAAATCTTCAACTATTCATTTAACAGAAGATTAGTATTCAGAACATACAAAGAACTCAAAATAGAAGAAGAAAACAAATGACACAATTAAATTATGTGATATGGATATAAACAGAAATATCTCAAAAGAAGAAATAACAGTGACTAAGAAATGCCTTAAAAATGTTCAGCGTCTTAGGAAGTAGGGAAATGCAAATCAAAACTACTACAGGATTTCATCAAACACCAATCAGAATGGATAAGATTAAGAGGACATATGACATCAAATGCTGGCATGCATGCAGGAAATCCTCCAAATGAGCACCCTCATTCATTGTTGATGGGATTTCAAAATGTTGAGACTACTGTGGAAATCAGTATGGAGAAGTATTAAAAAATTAAAATTACCACATGATTTGGTCATAACACTCTTTGTCATAGACCAAATGAACTGATCATATTACAGAAATATTAATTACACAGCCATATTTGTTGCTGCTCTTTTTTACAATAGCTAAGAAATGGAAACAACCTAATATCCCTCAACTGATGAATGGATAATGAAAATGTGGTACATTCACACAGCGGGTTCTCCTCAGCTGTAAAGAAAAACTAAATCATAAAACCTGCAGGTAAGTGGATGTTACTAGAAGCTGTTATTCTAAGCGAAGTGGCAGAAAAACAAGGACATATGTATTCTCCAATTTGTAGTTCTTAACTCCAAATCCCCATGTGTGCATGAATATCGTGCTGTAACTGTAGGAGCTGGGAAAATGGAAAGGAACACAGGGAAGAAGGAGCTCAAGGTAAGGGGGTAGTGGGAGACAGTTGTTACTAAGGGTAGGTAGGCAGTGTGAGGGATGAAGTTGGAATATACAGCTGGAGTGAGGGGAGAGATAAATAATGCTTAGGTGGTCTGAATAACCAGAGAGAAATGCATTAGTTCAAAGTCCTACTGAAAAATACAATAAAGTAAATATGTGAGTGTCTGTGTATAGCTGAAATCTATATAACAACAGCACAGTGTCAGGCAGGAGAAACCTTCCTATGAATTGTTGGGCAGGACGGTCCAAGAAACCCCAAAAATAATACAGGCTATTGACATAACCCTTGATTCACTTCCAGAACTTAATGGTAAGACCCTATTTCTGAAGACAGGCTATACTTTGAACTTAGGACTTGCAGCAATCAAGCTGGTACTGACCTGGAAGCCTCCCTGAACAATAGCATTCATGGTATCAGAGGATATTATACAAGCTGTCAAGAGACAAATTGTGGTTCTACAGAGCTACAAAGTCTAATAAACAACCCTAACTGGCTTAGCAAACTATTTCTATTGGTGCAGTAGTTTGATTTTATCTTTTTTATCAACAACTGTCTAATTGTAATTAAGACCCTGTTCAATTGGAATAAATTTATATGTAATATTGTAAACCTAGCCAAATACACATGGCTGGAGTGGTCCTAGAGCCTAGAGTAAAACCTTTTGCCACAACCTTAGATCAGTGCAATTTTTACATTATTCTAAATTTGCATCATCATAATTACACACAAGTGTTCTTTTTGATTCTCATTTTTAAAAGCTACTTTTTTGCAATAGATGGAGACGATTACAGAGTTCTAAAACAGATCCAACACAGGGACTACATGTCTATGAGAAGCTTAGCTCTAAGTGATACATTGCCAATGCAACTTCTGCACATAAAATAAATGCATCTCTCAACTCTCACCAGAAATTTCCTCATTAGCAGATAGTGATCAACACAGAAACTCACAACTGGCCAATGTGCAGAGAACAGAGGCTGCAGGGTGCTCATTACTGGAGGTTCAGGGTTCACTGCAGAAGAGGAGACAGAAAGAGGTAAGGGCTAGAGATATTAGAAGACCACAAGGAAACATTCTTCCAGACAGATGCTCAGTTACTCATATAAACCTATAGCAATGGTGACAGCATGCACAAGGCCGATGCAAGCCCAAACCAGAAAAGAATCTCAGCAAAGATGTTGGAAGGTGGGTCAGAAATCCCACCCCAACCTAAGGAACATTTGAAAATTGATAGTTGCTAGGAGGAAGGAAGGCAGTGTCTTTTAGGAGTGGGATTTTTAATAGGACCAGGGGACGGACCCACACTGAAAGAAATTTAGGGACACAAATCAGACTCCATAGGCTGTGCTGTCTGTCTATCTATCTATCTATCTATCTATCTATCTATATATGATTTATCTATAAAAAAAGTACATTAAATTTGGGAGGGGATCAAGGGGGAGGACAGATAAGGGAAGGCATTTAAATATCACCAAATTATACTGTATGAAAATCACAAATTTCAATAAAAATTAAGCTAAAGAAATACATACTGAATGAAATGTGCAATAATTGAGCAAAAAATAATAAAAATAAACTTTAAATGAGATTATATTACCAATATATGTATATGTGGATATTTATAATACAGTTTGTACAATCAGACCCATCAGCAAATTTCTTGTTTAATGGGACACTCCT
The DNA here is from genome assembly GCA_035773235.1 of Eospalax fontanierii. Lineage (NCBI taxonomy): Eukaryota > Metazoa > Chordata > Mammalia > Rodentia > Spalacidae > Eospalax > Eospalax fontanierii. The sequence continues at coordinate 67,440,782 of CM069535.1, read as the reverse complement.
CAAATGTTTGATATGTAACAGCTATTTATATACCCTGATACTTGGAGTACATGTAATATGTTTATTAAGTTTTAGATTTGTATATAAGTGGATATGATTATTTATTCCTCCCATCTCCTGACACAATAAATTATGAGAGAGTTGAACTGACAAGTTGGCTAACACATAACTGTACCTGCCATCAAGACTAAAGAACCAAATTTGATCCCAAAGTGATAAAAGGAGAGAATGGATTCCCAAAAATTCCAAAATTGTCTTCTGATCTATACATGGCATTACTTATGCCCCCACACATATACACATGGAAACAGAACAAATAAATTGTAATGAAATGTTTAGATTTGATATTGATTTAAATTATTTCAAACTAGTGGAAAGATCATTTGTCACACATAAAGAATAATAAGTCAAATTTTGAATATGTCTATTCCCTCGCTAGCACTATCCAGCTAATTTCTTTACTAAAGGAAGCACCCCGGAATCTATAGTTATCCCAGAGTTGATGACCTCAGCTCTTTGTAACCCATCCCCCGTCCTACATTCACACATACTGTGGGACCCCTGGAAGCCTTTCTCTGTACCCAGTGTCCGTAGATTAACTGCTCTCTTTGCTTCTGTAAAATGCTTGGCTTTAGAATATCAAACTGAACAGAGGTGACTCTATTTTGTCCTTTCTAACAAGCCTCAGTCAGCATGAGACCTGAAAAGGGGAACAAGCCCAGGCAAATTTAGCAAGTCTCTGCAAGTATTATAACAAGACCAGACTTAGACAATGGTCAGCACATTTTAACAGACTTAGGCAATGGTCAGCATATTCCTTTGCCCTGGAAACATCACCCACCAATGAGAGGCTTTATAGTCACCTTTAACTAATTTTGGTATACAGCTTATAGCAACCAATCAATTTAAAATATGTTAAAATCTATAAAAAGCTCTTTCCCTCGGGGCTCTAAGAACAGATCCACTGTATTGGTAAGGTCTGAGAGACCAAGCTTAAGCTTGAATAAAGGCTCTTTGTTTTTGCATACATTTGGGACTCTGTGGTGGTTCTTGGGGAGCTGTTCCCTGGGCATAACAATACTCCTGTGACACACACTGATAGGTTCACACACACTCACATTTACATCGCAGTCTCCATGCTGTAGACTTGAAGGGAAGTCAGTTGTTTGAACTACGTCTCAAATTGCTTTCTAAATCCCACAGGACTTCTCGCTGGGCCTGGCAGTTCCTATGGACACCTTCCTGCTTCCTCTGTGTAACTGTGTGCAGACACATGCCTACTTTTTGACGTGACCTTTCTCCACCCACCACTGGGTTGAGAACCTGGCACGTCCGTCCGTTGCTCTTTCTGTTTGGTCCTTCTGCCCTGTCTGTTTCATCGCACTCTGGGAGTTTCCTGATGATGGTGCAGTGCGGTTGCATTTTATTCTGCCTTGCTCCTTTCCTGTTGCTGCAGAAACGTGAGATTCGGAGTCGCCATTTTTCGGTGGGCTTGCAATATCTGTGCTTCCCACCTCTGGTTGGTTCTTCTGGGTTGGATTTCTGAACCTGGTATACCTCGGTCTGCTGTAGGCGACCCTGTGATAGTTTCCTGGACTTAGCGACTTATGAGAAGGGCTACATTTCCTGTCCTTTACCACTGTGAAGCTACTTCCTGTTTCCCTCATACAAGGCGTGACCGTCTTTCTTACTCGGTGATTTCTTACTTATGGTTTCTATATTGTTCACATCTCCACCTTGGGACAATAATTCTATGAGGAGAGGATTCTGTCGTTGTCTCATCCAATTGTAAGCCTGTCCTACAGAAGACACTCATTCACAGATGTGCCATGTGTGAGGGGTAAACAGCTGCAGATAGTGGAAGCCTTGCTTGGCCCCACTAGATTAACTTTTCAGCATACGGTTGTGTCTATGAGAAGAAAGGTTTAGGCATTTTGTACACCAACTTTGGTCCATTTTAGGCATTGCCTAAAACTTTGCAAGGGAATTTATGCTCTGGAAGTTTAGTTGCTCTTCTTTCATTATGTAGTTCCTGAAAAGAAAGAAAAGAAAAGAAATACATTATTTTCTGTTTTTAAACTCGAATTTGTTTTTAAAATGGTCATTTCTTTTCTACCTTTATTTAAACTCTTTTGGGTTATTACTAAAAATTAAGTTTTCTCCTAAGTGAATTGTTTAAGTTAGGACTCTTCAAGGTGAAAAGAGTGACCATTCAACAACCTCCCTTTGAGACCACTTGGAAATGATCACATCCACAAAACACGGACTCAAATAGACCCTATGATGAGGGACCCCAGAGACCCGCGCCTTCTTTGCAGTCACTATGAAAAAGCCAGGAGCACAGTGTTCAAGTCAAAGAATGAAAGTTCTCTTTTCTGGCTCATAATTAGGAAAAATTAAAATCAAAGTTTTTGATTCCAACTGAATTAATTTTTCCATTAGAACACATAAAAACCACCTTATTTTCTTCATATTTTAGCTAATTATGTTTCTGCTTGACATGTGAGAAAACTACACAGCCTTTGATATCTCCTTTATGAAACAATATGCACATATATATTTTATTTAATACACATATGAGTTTAAAAAAATTCCACGGAACTGTACTTTAACAGCATATTTAAAGTGGAATCAAAGCTATCACCATCTCCATAATAAACATAAATCTGGGTTTTTACAGAAGGAAAGCCTCCAGTCACAAAGATAAAGGAAGGGTTGATTCCATACCTCCTTTTACTCTACGTACTGATTTACAATTCACTTTAAATTAAGTGTTGCAGGTCATTGTGTGTGTGTGTGTGTGTGTGTGTGTGTGTGTGTGTGTGTGTGTATGTGTTGTTTATTGCTGCTTATTTTCGGGGAGGGAGTTTTGGGAGAGCAATGCATAAGTTAAATTCACTTCTTTTCTTGTGATTTCAGTCCCGTTCATGATGCTGAATCTTCTGTGGGGAGCCATTTGCCTGCCTTGAGCTATGTCCTCCTCTACAGTTAGGCAGAGGTCAGCCTTGCTGTGCACAGAAGTGCTGTGGGAGCAGGATGTTTTGCCAGCTTGCAAATTTGCAGGTCCTGAGGGGAAGTTTGTCTTGGGCCCAGGGCTGAGGACCATTGAAAGAAGATATGGGTGACTTGGATGGTTTTACCTATGTAAATGCACGCTTGTTTTTGCGTGGAGCTCCTGACCTGTTGTTCTGTTCCTCATGCAGCTGTAAGGGTATAAATACACTGAGCAAAATAAAGTCAGGGCCTCAGTGTTGACTGACAGCCAGCAGTCTTTGCTCTTATTTAGTCGCTGAATCCTCTATCTCTTAAGTCCTCTGTGGTGTCTCCACTTCATTTTCTTGGTCATTGTCATTCTTGCTAAGCACAAGGTTTTTCAAACTTTTGTAAGCATAAAATCTTCTCTGGCAATCTGAGATTCACAGAAATGGCCCTTGTCTGATGATTTTGATTTTGATAGTGTATTCTAGGCATATGTTTAAATCATTTTCATTTTTTATTTTTTAGTTGTTTGTTTTTTTGAGACAGGGTTTCCCTGTAGCTCCAGGTGGCCTAGATAGAACTTGCTATTTAGACCAGACTGGCCTTGATCTCACAGAATGCTGGGATTAAAGGTGTGCCTCCATGCCCACATGAATCTAAATTTTTTCAAAGAATATCTAATTTGTGTAGAAAGAAGGGATTAGCAGTGCATGGACAGAATGTATTAGTTAATAAAGACTCTCTTTCCTTAACTCTCTTTTGATGAGCCAACCTATTGTCCCTTCCTGGAGAATCTTCTTTAAGACCTACATGTTTCCTCCCTATCTTTTAGAATCAGGCAGCCTTTTATTGTGTGTTTTATTACTAAATTCCTTTAATATCAGAATTATTACTGACTAAATAAACAAACAAAATGATGCTTCACAATGAGCTCTGAGCCTACAGGTTGGAATATCTGTGCGAGCACCGCAGTCTCCAGCCTTTGTTTGGTTTCCTCAGTTCATGACTTTTGTCAAATCCAGATTGCAGGAGCTGCTGACAATGACATGGAGTTCAGGCCAAGGTCAGAAATGAAAGAAATGGTTGGTCATGTATCCATATCATCAGAACGAAAAGAACTGTGCCCATTTCAATCAAGATAAAGTAAATTAATATAGAATTCAAATCTAAGAGGGTCAGGGTTACTCTAAATCAGGCCCAGCTAGAATAGAGATTGGACCAGGATGGTCTCTGAGTATTAAGCTGGGAAAAGACAGTGGCTCCCTTCAGCATTTTGTTTGCAGTGAATTCCACTTTAATATATCAAATATTGAGTACACTTGGAGCTTTTATCACTATCTATACTTAGAGAGTTTTCTATGTTTTCAGTGCCTCACATTAAAAATCTTACAAGTTGGGTCTGGAGAGATGACTCAGAAGATAAGAGCCTTGGATACTCTTGCAAAGGACATGGGTTCAGCTCCAAACATCCACATGACAACAAGCAGTCATCTGTATTTCCAGTTCCAGGGTATTTGAGGCCCTCTTCTGGCCTCTGCAGTAATTGTATACATGTGGTACACACAAACATGTAGGTAAAACATTCAGACACATAAGATAATAACAAAATGCTTAAATTATTTTAAAAATCTTTCAAGTATTTGAAAACTCTTATAATTCAGGGAAAGAGTTGGAAGAATTAAGTAGATGTAGGCTTAGACCTTGTCTTAGTAAATTCTTAGGAGAAATACAGAAACATCTAAATTCACTGAGTCATCCATGTATGATATCACCTACTTCAGTGTTCTGTCCATTTAGTACAAAATCACTGATGATATTGACATGAAATCACTGCTCTGAGCTCAGGATCTGCAATTGCTAAGCAATAACTCTGAGTCATCATTCTTGCATTCACATAGAATGTCCAATTCTATTTCTTTCTCCTTTTGGCTGAAAATTATTTACTTAAAGTTTAACAACTCATTTAGTTTTATTTCAATTACTATTCTATTAATTTCAAGAAAGCTAGACTTAATATTTAAAAATAAGTAACAAGATAATATGTATTTATAGTTTCCCATATGTGTGTTTGAGGAATATATGGACCAATGTGTTAATCACATTTTACTGATGATTATTACAGCTTCATTTTTAATTTTACTAAAAAATTATTCATGTTGAGAACAATTCTCATGAGTTATTTGAAAATAAACAATGATCCACCATTACCTCCACCTACTTTACTCCAATGACAGTCTTTCTTATATAGTAATTATCACAACCATGACTGGACGTGAATATAATCCTTGCCTTTACTAAGAAGTTATGCATTTCATGTTTCCTTCTTTTCATGTATCCATGTGTTTAGTCCTATGTTTGTAAGTTCATATGACTATCATCACAGACAAAATTGCAGAAAGTTCTATCAGTGCTAAATCATTTATATCACCCTCTCATGACCGTCTCAGTTTACATACATGCCACCTAATTTTCTCTGGCAGCCATCAATCTGACCTCTCTTTCTACAACTGTGTCCTTTTGAAGATGCTGCACTCTGAACACAAACCTTTCATGAGTTCGGTTTTGGGGTTTGGCTCATCTCCACTCAGTATCATTTTGGGGAGATTTACATAAAGTTTGCTTTCTTTCCACTGTTGAGTAGAATACTATGTTTTGGATGAATCACAGTTTCATTTACCACTTTACTATTATATGACATATGGTTTCTTTCCAGTCACTTCTGTGATTATTTGTGTCCAGGATTTTGTATAAATATAAGTTTTCCATTATTCATACAATACGATGAGTGAAGTTTCTGGGTTGAACAATAATCACATGTTTATTTTATATAAAAACATTTCCCCAAGAATAGCTACACTGTTTTGAATCACATCAATTGTGTATGTGTAATCCAGTTTTCCCACAATATCACTGGTGATCTTTTCCACACTTAAGAAAAAGTAACACACTTAATCACTAGAAGAGAAAATAAACATACATATTTAAGCATCCATTGGATTCAGGATTGACTTTATGAAATAATTTTATCTAAATTCCACCACTGAATATTTGATATACTTTCATCTTTCATGTTTCTCTCCCTGTTTCTTTGGTAATAAAACATGCCCTCTGTTACGGTAAGAACAAACAAAATATCATAAAATACACTTATTTTATATGGATTGAAGACACAGTAAAACATAAATATAAATGAAGCAGACTTAATTCTCTCTTTCTCTCTTGCTAATAATAGAATCTGAAAGGTAATAACTAGCTCTAGTTTTGAACTAGTTAACTAAACAGGATAACAGAAGATTCTAGCAAGTTCTGCTTTAATTAACTCTAGATATAACTACCTCTTGCTATTAGTTTTCAAATTATATATTCTGAGACTGATCAAAATCAAGTAGTAACAGTCATGTGAATATTATTTTAGAAAACAAAGAGTGAGGGAGGGTTTGCTGTCAGGTTTGATACTCTTCGCGTATGAGAATGTGTCATAGAAATGAGCTAGTCAGAGAAAGTCATAAAACCCTCACTATGATGGTTGGCCTTCATTGTCAAATGGATTAGATGTCTAATCACCTAGGAAAGTGGTCCTGCATACTTGTGTCTATCTGTGAGGGTATTTCAAGAAAGATTTAACTTGATGACTCATCTCATCCTAGATGTGAGTGGCACCACCCCCTGGGCTGGGGGAGGGCTGAAGGCTGATGGAATAAATGTAAGAAAACCAGAAACTATCTGTCCTTGCATCCTTTCTGCCATGACTGTGTCATAGATTTCCTGCCATGAAAACGGTGAACCTGTGAGAACAGCAACAAAAATTCCATTTTTAAAGACATAATGTCAAGTGCTTTGTTCACAGTGATGAAAACAGTTAGCAGCTACCAAAAATTGGAACCAGGGTTAGGGTAAGTTCTGCTGTGAATCTGATCATAAGCTTCTTAGCACTTTGAAGCTGCTTTGTTGTATAACTGGTAAGAGACTGTTGACACAGAGTGGAGAATATGTAGAAAGCTATAAGCAGAACTTAATGGTGGGGAAGCAGAAGACCAGAACACCAAAGGCAAGCTCATGACGCTAATGGGAACTGGACCCAAATCCATTCACCTTATTTTCTGCCAAAGAATATTTCTATATTCTGTTTATGTCCTAGAATGTGAGAGTAGCAATGTTTATAGGTGACTGACTAAGAATATAGTGATTCACTAAGAAAGATATCATGGAATAGACTAACATTCAACCTGTGACAAGTTTATTGTTAGCTGGTTTTAGAAAAAAATGGTGGTGAGAATCAGGAAGAAATACCACAGGTAGAGGATCTGAGCACTATGCACTGTGAGAGGAGTGAAAAGTCGTAGGAAAGGGAGTTTAGCTATAAAAGAGATTAGAGCCATTATAAAGCAGCCAACAGTTTTATAGTGGGACAACACGAAAAATGCGTTAAGTGAAAGTAAACCTAGGAATTTACCAGATCCTATTAATCACAGTTTCCTGGTGAAAAATCAGAAACTCATTCAAAGGACTTTCTCTTTTTAAGGGAAGCCTGTTGAGATGACCCACCGAAAAGTACAGTATAGAGAAGAATTTTGAGGAAGTGCTACTGCTAGGATTCTTGTAGGCAAGTCTGAGAGAGTAATATATAAGGTTGTGTAGGTGAAACTCAAGTGGCTGAGCGGTGAAGGTGCCATGAGCGTGGACTACATGCTAAAATCTAGTTAAGACCATTAGTAGAGCCTGCTCAGTAGTAGGGCTGCACACAGCCCTCCTGCACCAATGCAGGGGCACGTTTGAGCTCCCAGCTTATCTTGTCATGAACAAGGACACATTCTGAACCAGGAATATGGAGTGACAGCCGCCAATAATTCTTGATTTTTATATATATGGGGGGAAAAGTTTGTCTTATGGTTTCAGAGAGAGACCATGATATTAGGGGCCATGGCAGCAGGCAACCAGAGCATTAAGCTGAGAGATCACATCTACATGAAACAGGGAGTCCAGATAACTATCAAAAGCAACTCCCAGTAAAATACTTCCACCTCCTGAGTGGTGAGGGTGCTTTGGTCTGATTCTTCTTTGTTTTCTTCTGTTCCTTCTTTTAGAATGGAAATGCTTACTCTGTGCCATTGTACATTTGAATTGTATACCTTGCATTTATAATCTACAGGAGCTCACACCAAAGAATTTGCCTTAAAACTTGTAACAGACTTTAGATTTCAATATATAAAGAATATTTAAGCTGTTTCTGCTACAGGAACCCACACAGATGAACTGGAAGCAGTTCATAATTTGAATGGCCACCAACCATTTTAAAGCCAAGTGTCAAATGCTATGATTTAAATTTTGCTCTACAGATGTCAAGTTGACAATAGGTAGATCTGAGGTGATTCATTTTGATTGTTGATATGATTGAATTAATAATTGCCAACTGGTTCATTAAATACACCTATGAGAGTAGGTGTGGTAATGTAGTCAGAACGTCAGTCTCTGCGGGCTCTGACATACATGAAGGATTTACTCATTAATGGATCCACAGGATGTTGTTACTGTGAAGAGGTGATGAGACTTTGGGTGAAAAACTGTTTGTGGGGTGTGCTTGGAGTTGGAGCATGCTCTGGCCCCATACTGTGTACCCAGTTCTCTGCTTCCTGATTTCCTGTGATGTGAGCTACTGTGTGTTGTCACACCTGCCTGCAGTGAAGGAAGGACACCTCTGAAACCAAGAGGAAAGTCAAACTACACCCCTTTAAGTTGTTTAGGTCAGCAATTCTGTCACACTGGTAAAAGCTAGACAATGAAAACAAATGAATGAATTAGAATACGTGTATTTAGAACTAATGAATCAATTTAGGTACAGTTAAATAGCAAGTTAGTACATCATGAAATAGAACTAAAAATAGGAAAAACAATTAAACAGTTAAAACTTTGCAGGCCAAATAATAAGTTTATGCCTTGTGACATTTTTCCTCTCTTTCATGAAATAAAAATTCAACTTCCATAAAAACGTTAATATCTCATTTATTTGGAGACATCCTGTCTTTTGCATTTTCTTCCTAATCTATCTATAGGATCTAAATATAGGGAAGGATCATTGCCTAACTCAAACCCTCACATGCTAAGAAGGTAAACAGTCATCTCAAAATGTAAAACGGTTGTTTTCTCTCTTTCACACTCTTACTGTAACTGTACTTTCTTTTTGAAACCGGGAACATGTAATGTTCCATGAAGCTGTGAGACATGGAACATTGTTTCACTGCACTTTTCTCTCGTGGTTGAGGTTAGGATCCATTATAATACCAGTATCATCTGGATCTGATTAAATGTGTAATAGATACACAGTTTTGGAAAATAACCTGCTTTTTTGCTTATTAGTAAATAATATACATTCTTCTTTACACAAATCACTAAATTCTGAAACACCCAGTAAAATAACCTTTAAAATCTTGCCCTGTCTGGTGTATAAAGTTTTACTTTCATATTTTAATCCACTGATTATTTTCATTGCTTTTTGCCATAATAGCTATGAGACTACTTTCTAGCATGAAATATTTTAAACATTCATAATTAAAACCTAGTGGGGAAAAGACAATAAAACTTCAAAACTGGTTTAAAAGTTTGCAGTAAGATTTTATTGCCAAAGAAAGCAGATAAGAAATTCACATGGTGGTGAGCACTGCAGGTAATTAATTCCCAAAACCCAGAACTGAAGGAAATGCACATTCCATATTCTCAGGGCATGGTGTAAGAGGAATTTTCAGTTGTCCCTATTAGGTTTCAGCATTAACCTGTGAGAGATATACCCAAAGGGGCTGAGGGAGAGCTGGGAAAGTGTAAACAAGGGAATCTAAATGTTCCTGGAAGAAGTCATCAAGAAATTCAGTCATGACAAAAACCCAGGGTGTGTGTCTAGACTCAGCTGACTTCACTGTGAGTCTGGGCAGTAGTGTTCCCAACACACAGTGTCCTGGCTCCTTCCTGTGGAACTTAGACTCACAGTGTCCATGGCTGTCCCCACACTATTATTCTGTGTATATGGAAAGAGCTGTCTTCTATACACACACACACACACACACACACACACACACACACACACACATTTGATTTACCTATTCCCTTGCTGTACCTGCTTTCAAGAGATAATGCACAGTTCAGCATTAATTCAGGGAAAATATGTGATCTCATTAATTTCAGAAATTGTAAAATGAAGTTTGAGGAGGGGCAGATTGTGCAGGAGACAGAGGTCCGCACTCCAATAGGAGTTTTCAGAGAGACACCATGATATTAGGGGCCATGGCAGCAGGCAACCAGAGCATTAAGCTGAGAGATCACATCTACAAGAAACAGGGAGTCCAGATAATTATCAAAAGCAACCCCCAGGAAAATACTTCCACCTCTTGAGTGGTGAGTGTGCTTTGGTCTGATTCTTCTTTGTTTTCTCCTGTTCCTTCTTTTAGAATGGAAATGCTTAGTCTGTGCCATTGTACATTTGAATGCTGCAGTTTTCCTGGGTTTTGCCAAAATTACCATTTCAAGCCTTCTGCAAATGTTTGATATATCATCAGGGACTCCAATAAAGGATACACTAGAGTATCTAGGGCAGAGCCCAGTTTCTTTCCTCAGAGACTCACAAGGAACAATCAAGTAGGCAACGGTGGAATACTATAGAAATATCTATAGAACAATGTAAACATAATTTTGCCAGTGAATTTATACAATTTAAAATGTAAAACCCTCCCAGAACACCATAACCAAAAGTGTTGTCTTGCATATAGGAGTTAATGAAAGCACAGGTTGGGTGAAAAATGTACTATAACTGATCCTTCTTGAGGAAAAATTCCATAGAATAATTTATAGGCACCTGTGCAAATATCCATGTGAGTGATACCCTAGGACCTGACAGAGCCTCTTTTACCCAGTGACGCAAACTCCTTTTCCTGACTTCAACGTTTTTAAGTTTTTCAGATTTGTAAATGCAACGCAAAATCAGAACAAATGTCCAACAGCAGCGGCTTCTCTGTATATGTTCAAGTTACTGAAATGTGTGTGCCGATAGATTCCAGTGACATGCCACGCCATTTGAAAGGGGAAAGAATGCATGCTATTTCCTAGGTAATATTTTAAAATATTTTTATCAATTCCTTGAGAATTTCATACAGCATATGTTTATCATATTCTGACCCCTTTCTCAGGTCCACTCCCCCTTACAGCCAGCCCTCTGACCTCATGCCCTCTATTATTTTGTATATGAATGTGCTATGTGTGCATGTGTGTAAGTTCACCCTTGTAATGCAGTGTCTGCAGACAACAGAGGCTGGTGTCAGATCCCCTGGAACTGGAATTATATATACTAGTTAGCTGGCATGTGGATTCTGGGATTCAAACCAGTGTCTTCTTCAAAACATTCAGTGCTCTTAACCACTGAGCCATCTCTTCAGCTCCTTCCCTCTATTATTTTTATTAAAAATATTATATTTATTTTATGCGTATGATTTCATTGCCTACATGTAGGTATACCTGCGTGTGCAATGCCTGTGGAGGTCAGAAGAGGATGTGAAATTCTCCTGCAACTGGAGTTATAACTGTTTGTTGGTAACATTGTGTGATGGGAGCAAAAACCAGGTTTTCTGCAGGATCAGCCAGTGTTCTTATCCTCTGAGCCATCCATCCAGCTCCAGACTTCTATTAGTTTTTAAAGACCTAGCAAATCAAATTTGTGCTTCCCTCCAATGCCCTTGGATGCTAGTCAACTTAACTGGTATCACGCCCTTAAACACATTTGAATTAACCTGACTCTCTCTCAGGAGCCAACAATTGTGAATAGTTCCACCACAGCTGAGGATGGGGCTTCTTGCCCACCTCCCAAAACCATGCCATATTTTTTCTGGCTTGGACTTGACGGGTCTTATGCATGCCAACATACCTGTTGTAGGTTCATATGTGCAATTGCACTGCTGTGTCCAGACACCAGGGGTTCCTTGTATTTATCTGTGGCTTTCATGGTCTTTCCAATGCCTTCTTTTCTAGTAATCTCAGAGCCTTCTGAGGAGATTATGTGTTATAAATATCACATTTAGGCCTGAACTCTCCACAGCTTATTATTCTCTGCATGTTGGTGAGTGGTGGGCCACTGTGTAAATTTCTGTCTTCTACAAGAAGAAGCTTCTCTGCTGAGGGCAGAGAGATGTACTAATTTATGGGCACTGCAATAAGACACTATAAGTCTCTTTAATTCTATATCTATTTAGCTAATAATAGCAGTGTCTTCCCTTAGGGCCTGTGACCATTCTAGCCACAGACTATTGGTCCTGCTCACAGTACCAAGTGTATTCACCATCTTGTGAAGCAGGCCCTAAATCCAATTGGAAGGTGGTAGTTATTCCTGTACTGTTAGTGCCACTATTGCATCGAAGTGTATATCTTGCCTGGCCAGTTATGTAGTCTTTCACAAGGTTCACGGCTGGATAGTGTTGATGATTACTTTTCTCTTCTGCAATTCCCACAGCATCTTACAGCACTATGAAGTTAGCCAGTAAGGGTGAAACTTCAAGGTCAATATCAGCTTAATTTCTTCATATTTCTTCTCTGACTCACATGTGTACTGTCTTCAGCAATAAGATCTTAACAGCAAATTCTAGTGGGCAACCAAGGACAATGGCAATGGCCAGCATTGTTGCAGCACCTTGGGAACCCCTGGCCAACTATTCAAAACAGGGAATCCATTCCGCCTTTGGGGTTCTTTATTTGCTAGGCTGTGCTATCTTGTAGGGTCATTGAACCCCTGTTATAGGATAACTACATTTGAACTCTTTTTATATTATACATTTATGCATTTTAAGAAGCATCTACACTAGGAGGTTTCCATATGACTTTGTCTAAAGGCCTTTAGTGTCCATTTTCCCTCCACACACCCCTCCTCAATCTCGCCCTCTTATCTCCCCAAACACACATTTAACCCTTACTATTTCATTCAACATCTTTTATTTTTAACAGGGTCTCTTTCCTGTAGCTGGATTCCACCTGGAACTCACTATATAGACAAGGCTGCCCTTGATCTCACAGAGAGCTGCCTGCCTCTGCCTCCTAAGTGCTGGAATTAAAGGCATGTGCCACCACACCCAGTATCCCATTGAACAATTTTAACCAACAGGGAAATGCAAATTAGTTAGAACTATTTTGAGACTTCTTATCCCAATCAGAATGACTAAGATCCAAGAAACAAATAATGACAAAGATTGGCGAGGATTCAGGGAAAGGAGAATACTTACTTATTCACTGCTGGTCATTTATATATACTGGCACAACTATGCAAATCAGTGTGGAGGTTTCTGAAAGTGCTGAAAACATATGTACCATATGATCCAGCTATACCACTCTTGCAGACGTATCCACAGGAATTTATATGTGTTCATGCATGGTTACTGCTGCTCTACTCACAATAGCCAGGAAATGGAAACACACTAAATGTCCATTAATTGATGAATGGGTAATGAAAATATGATACATTTACACAATGAAATATTATTCGGCTCTTAAGAAAATCAAAATTATTAAATTCACATGTAAATTGACGGAATTGGAAACCAGCATCCTGAGATGGTAACCCTGACCCATACAGACAGGAGTACCATGTTATTTCTCAGAAGCGGATGCTGGGTTTGAAATTTTAGATATATGTTTGAATGGGCATATTCTTAAGAGATCAGGATGCTAATTAGGGACCATGGGACACGGTAGGCTTCATGGAAGGGAAGGTAAAATCCAGGTAATATTTTAAATGACATACAGCAGTCTACTAGGATTCCAGTGATTCACAAGTCCAATCTCAGTGATGAGTGGATCAAACTGGAAAGCAAGTAAGCATAGCTCAGAGTCCCACAGACTTTCCTCAGTAAAGATTGGCTTGTTTGGATTTGCTTTGTACCCTAGAAGCCCACTGTACCACAGAGGCCATTCTGCTGTAAGCTAAAAGAGTCAGACTACAAATGGTTTCATTTAAAAATAAAAATAAATTTCAGGCATCTTCATTGATTTTTATTGCTAAACTATTAAAGTAATACTCTCATGATTTTATGTGTATTTTTAGCATATCAATAGGTAAAATGTAGGGATTAATATGGGTGTTTCCCCTGAATCATGTTCATTTATAATTGTCTTGGGTGTGTCGCACAATAACTTCATAAAAATAAGTAAGTCATTTCTTGATCTTGAGAAAGAATTTCATACAAGGCTGAGATTTCTGTTTCTGTTTTAAACTGTGCTGACAACCGCAGCATGTATAACACGCCTAACGATCTTGACAGCAGCACATGTGACGTTTGCACAGTTGAAATGTTTGGAAGATGGATGCATGCTCTACCCTGGAAAGCTGTGGGCAAATCAGTAGCCTCATAGACTTCTTCTTTAAATCAGAAAATTAGCTGCCATGGTTTTCAATTTAGTGTCTGTCTTTAAAAGATACCTTGTACCCTGGAAAAATCAACCCACATAATGTTCAGTGTGTGTGGTGTAAAACAGGAGGGAGAGATGGATTTGTCAATGGATGACAGACTGAAGAGAATAAAAACCAAAATATACACCCAAAGGAGCTTTTACTCAATTAATACAAGTTATATTTTCAGTGTGACTTTTGTTATGAGAAAGGCCGTGAGGATAATAGAGTATCTGACCAATTTCCTCTAAGTCTCTTAAGTAAGACACAGAGAAAAACAACAATGATAACATTTCTATTCATTGTGATCTCTACACCCCATCAAGCTCAAAATAATAGTTGGTGGTGAAATTTTCTCTCCATTTTTTACCATTATCAGGATATGTCACTCTCTAACTGCTGGCATGACTTGCTAAAATCATTGCAGAGATGTGATAGGTTGTATGTGTACTTTGTATGTTTTTGAGAACTTCACACTCAGAGCCAGAACTTGATGGGCTGTGTCCAGACTCTGTTACAATTTTGTGGCATATGTGCACACATAGAAGAACTGCTGCATTTTTGAAGATCTGAGTTTCATAAAAGAATCCATTCCACCTTTTTTAGCTTGGGATCAGAACATAAAATATTTAGTCATTTGCTCTCACCTGCCAGAATCTCTGGTAAGCTTATACGAAATTGATACTGATATATTACTTTTAGTTACGTTTAATTATTATATGTGTTAATATATAATATATAAATAAATAAATAAATTTATGTGTGAGCCCTCCTCCATCTTTCTCCCATCTATCATCTCTCTCTCTCACTCACTCTCACTCTCTCTCTTTCTCTCTGTGTGTGTGCATGCTCCCACGATGTGGTAAATATATGGAGGCCAGAAAACTCTTTGTGCAGTATTTCCTTTCATCATATGTATCCCAGAGTTTGACTCGGTGTTGGCAACCTTGGCGGCGGAGCATCCTGATCTGCTTAGCTATCTCCCCAGCTTTTATTTGTGTTGCTGTAAAGCAACTCATCTTTGTGGGGAAAGCATAACAGCAACAAAGTTTGTAGCACACACCTTAATAGCAAACTATTGTTGATTATAAAATACTGGAGCCTCTTGAATAAGCACCGCTGATTTAATTCCAGTAAGATGTTATATAATTAGAAAAGAAAGCAATATCTATTCAGATTGTATGCTATGCTAGTTGTTACACACACACACACACACACACACACACAATTTGCCTTCTCATTGCCCTCTTCTACTCCCTTAGTTAATCCAGATTCCTTCAGTTTATGACACACTCATTAAAACAAACAGTTGTCTTGGTTTCCAAAAGAATTTGAGAGTGTTGGGTTTAATTTTGGCTTCAGCTTAATTTGGGATAATTATATAAGTCGTTGACAAATAAACATTCAAGAAATTTTTATGAAGAGCAATCTTGGTGAACCACAATGGCTTTTAAACTTTGTTTTAAATTAAAATTCTCACAGCTTATTATGTTACTCTGTGCCAGGATAAGGCAATAAACCACTGTCATATTCCAAAGAATGTTTCCATTTAAAATTTACATTTACAAGTCTAATAAGATGTTGGAGCTCATTCTACACAGAAAATATACTGACTTGCATAGTTTAACTTTATTAGAAAGCTAACACAATATTCCTTGAGTTTAGTTTCTTCTAGTTGATAAATTTTTGCAATGGAATTTTGGAGATAAAATTCAAAATATTAATGACATCTTAGAACAAAGTTGATAAGGACACAACTTAAAATAGATGGTATGAAAGTGCTTGTTCAATGATTCTTTTATTTAATGTACTGTAGATTTCTACTACCATTACAGTACAGCCAATAAGCATGCTATTCATCCTAAATAAAGGACCCTAAATTATAGGACAGTTCCCTAGAAGACAAGTTACAATCCTATTTTTGCAGTGTTAAAATTTCTAAATTATGGGACATTATTTGGCATTATTTAAATATTTATATTTTTCCTCTTGAACACTATCTAATTTAAAACTATATTCCTTTTATCTTTGTGCTTAAATGATTTAAATTGTCAGTGTTTTAGACAATCTGTAAGCATCTCAGAAAATAAATTTAGTATTGTGTGGAAGCACGTGTGAGAATTAAAATTAAGAAAAACAATAACTAAATTGACCAAGTTGAGAAAACTTAAATTTATTTATAAAGACATTCTTATTATATTTATTTAGAGTGTGTCATTTCTATTAAACTTTGCAGTAACGTTACTTACTGGACAGCACTGTGAAGGCCCTGGACTTGGACAATGGTACCTTCTAGTGCATCTTTCCTTTGTTTAATTGAGGCAGAATCTTGCTATAAAATCTCTAGCTTGCCTGGAACTTACTATGCCCTATCAGACTGGCCTTGAACTTATGGCAAGCCTCCTGCCTCTGCTTCTGGACTGCTAGAATTACAGGTGGACGCCATCAGGGTTGACTAGTATCTTTCTTTAAAACAATACAAACAGTACTTCTCCCAGTGCTGAAAAGTGTTGGTTTTCATAAACATAAAGATCTTCGTCCCTCCTTTCCTCCCTCTCTTCCTTTCTTCCTCTTTTCAAGCACCTTCTCAGTTTAGGCTCTCAGATGAGTTTGAAGGTGGGATCTCACCTTCAGGACACATTTGCTACCATCCCAGACCTGAGCACCAGGTTTTGTTTTCTTTAATGGTCTTAATCCTTTCAGCAATTACAGCTGCTTTCACATCACCTAATCTGCTACTTCAAACTCATTCATATTCCTTTCCTGGCCAAAGCACACACTCCTCATATCCTTCTGCCCCACTCACTGCTCTCTATGTGTAAAACTAAAAATGAGTAATGAGCAGAAACTCTGACACAGTCTGAATGCTCTGGGATCCTGAGCTTTCCTCTGACAAACAAACATGTTCATTACTTTAGAATTCAGCCTCACTTAGGTCTTCAGGTCATGGGCAGAATGTACTTAGATTCTTTACTAGAATATAATATGAATGACCTCTCATTGAATTCCTGACAGAATCCTTGATCCAATCTGAAACCTCAAGAACCTAACTTTCACTGGCTTGTGTTTCAGGGATTCCAATCCTCCAAACTCACACTGGAATAGTCCATTGAGCACTGCTTACAGCTCTCTAGGGATTATTTCCCCAACTGCTCTTGGATATGGCTCTATCCCTTAGAGTCTGGTCAACTTATCAGGAATTATATGATTAAAATACCTCAGGCAGTATCAATTGCAATTTTAATACCAGCTCTCATAACTGTTGTATTAGACTGAATTCTTAAAATGGTGTAAGTATTAAAATTCATGACCAGGTTATGTGAAAGTCTTCAAAGATGCTAGTAGGAATTTTAAAAATTGGGCAAGAGACAAACTGGACTAAAGAAATACAAAAGTCATAGAAGAGAAAATAATATTTCAGAGACACGAAAACATAGACCACTTGAAATGGTTCTTGTAATGCAGAGAATGGTGATAATTAATTAGTGTTCCATGATCAAAACATATTGTATGGAATTCTCAGAGAATTAATATAAATGTTTAATAATGTAAAGTAATAAAAAAATCAATAAACAGTAATTTTAAGAATAAATAAATTAGTATTTATCACGGAGACATGCCATAGTATGGGCTTAGAAACTTCAGGGTCTATCAATAATAATATTCTAAATGTTTTTAGAGAAAAAATTAAAACAATAAATAAAGACAAATCAAGAAATTAATTCCTAGGAAACACATGAAATTATTGTCTTGGGTATTGCAGGAATCAGCACATTCCTAGAATATAAAACAAACAAAACTGAATCATTCAAGATTCTGAGTGTGATTGGCTTTGATTCCCTCCTTCACAAAAGGCAGCACTCGGTGAATTGGTAAAGGAATGAGAAAGATCTGCCAAGTGTGCTTTGCTCTTCTACTAGAACATCTTGTTCAAGAAAACATTCCCCTGGACACCGGAAAACACTGAAACAGAATCAGGGAAATAATCACAAGCCCAAGTCATGCGGGAAAGGACATACTATTGAGAGATAGTATTTTCTGATTCTACCTTAGTCTATACCAGGTGCGAAGAATGTCATCGTCTAGTCTAGACAAATCATCTGTGATTTAGTTATGTTTTTCTTTTCTTTCTTTTTTTTGTTTTTTAATATAAGAATAATTCTTTCTTCTTGTCATAGAAACACAGGCTATTTATTGTAAAGTTTTTGACATTTTTTTTCTTTTTATTAACTGAATATTTCTGTACTTCTCAATCAGTCTCAGTCACCTTTGTGACCCCTTCCTCTTTGGCGCCCTCCCACAGCCCCCTCACTGGAATTCATACACTCTGTCATTTGGGTTAAGATCTATTGTGTCAAGTTAGTGTCCCCGAAATTCTTCAGTGCAAGTCCATCCACTGAGGTCTAGCCAATCTATCCAGAGTCCTTGGATTTAAGAAGATCAGCTCTTCCTCACCCAACGGTAACCACCCACCAGTATTTCTTCAGCAAAGATTGGGGTCTGTTGCCCATTTTCCTAGTTCCATGCTGGGTTTTTGCTTGAGTTTGCATGGGTCTTAAGCATACCAACACCATTGCTGTAGGTTCATATGAGCAGGGTCTCAGGACCTTGGAAGATTCTATTTCCATATCATCACGCACCTCCTTACTGGCTCTTAAAATCTTTCAATCCCCCCTCTTTCACAAGTGTCCCTGAGCCCTGGATGAGTGAAGCTTAATATAGGAGACCTGTCCTGGACCCACCCTCTGCAGACTCCTAAACTCCACACTTCAGCCATCTGTGACCTTTTGTGTTCCTGGCTCTCTGTTGCATGAGGGAGCTTCATTAATAAGATTTGAGAGATTCATTAATGTCCTTTATCCCTTGTTCTATGCTTCATGAGCCTTAAGTGTAGAGGTTGCATTGTAGATGTGCCACTTAGGTTTTGACAATTCACAGACAAGATTTGTGGGTGACCAGCTGTGGTGTTCTGTATAAGTGTCTGTCTGGTGCAAAAGAAGCTTCTTTGATGAGTGGTGACTGGGAAACGTGACACTATTCAGGGGCTAGATTCAGGTACCCAAGCAGCCTGGAAATCTAGTTACATTTTCAATACTTTGTTATTGGCCCAATATGGTATAAAAAATCAATGGATGGAAAAATAATAGACAAGAAAAAGAACATTTAATATGAACTGAGTCCTGACTTTTCCTTAATTCAAAAACAATTCTAAGAAATTCATCAGTCAATCTGATGGACTGTCTTATCTCTTTCTGATATAAACAGTTGACACTGATACTTAAATATAACATTCCTTGAACTACTTAGGTTAAATCTGCAGAAATAAAGTGACAGTTTGAAGTCATTGGTTCGGCTTTTCTTTAAAATTAAAGAATGATTCAATGTGGTCGTTTGAATGAGAATGTTCCCCATAGGCTATAAGTATTTGAATGTTTTGTCTGCAGTTGGTGGCACTCTTTTGGGAGGTCATAGCTGTGGCCTTGCTGGGAGGAAGCAAGTCACTAGGGGTGGCTTAGAGTATTTTAAGCCTTGAGGGATTTCCAGTCACTCTCTTCTTCTGTGCCTGCTAGAAGATGTGAGCCTTTGAGTCTACTCCTGCTCCAGCCACCTCCCACCACCACGCCTCCCCACCAAGCTGTAATCTAATCCCTCTGGAACCTGGAATCATAAGCTCAAATAAGCTATTTTTCCTAGAAGCTCCCTTGTTCAAACAAGCTTCCTTGTTTAGCACAGCAGCAGAAATCCAACTAATACAGACACTAAGAGTGAGAGTGACATCAAATACAATTTCACATTTATATACTAGCTTCATCTCAAATACGGGAGAGGCAGATTTTCAATTCAAAATCTATTTATGTGTGTAGCACATCCTATACGTCTAACAAAATATTAAGGCGAGGACTTG
Source organism: Eospalax fontanierii (assembly GCA_035773235.1). NCBI lineage: Eukaryota > Metazoa > Chordata > Mammalia > Rodentia > Spalacidae > Eospalax > Eospalax fontanierii. Next base: position 67,420,488 of record CM069535.1, on the reverse strand, counting down.
AGTAAATACCTCAGGAATAAAAGGCTGGGATGCAGATGCAATGACCAGGACAAGGAGTTGCTCTGTGCACTTTGCCTTCTCTACTGTTTGTCTCTGCCTTCCTTGTGGCAGTGCAGTTCAATTGTGACTCTTCCCTCAGCTTACATGAAATTCTTGCTCCCGCAACAATTCTAATTTATTTTCTTTATGTTTATTATATAATCAAAGTTCACTTCTCTTCCTTTTTAAGTCCATCTCTGCTGATATTTAAAACATACCCATGCTTTTTGCTGCTAATATATACATTTACCACAAACTTTTGTAAAAATTCAGGGAAAACATGTTTCCTTCAGGAACACTTATTTATAAACATATTGGTATGCATATATTTACTGGTTTTTATGATATGTTTAGGACTTTGATTTGTTAAAACAATGTTAAATAAACCTGAATATATAGAAGGTTTATGTTTATCAAAAGAATGCAAAATTTCTGAAAAATATTAAATATGCAAATATCACTTAGAATATAATTCAAATATATCTTTATCTGGTAATTCTCTACTTTTATTCTGAACTCCTGATATACTATATGTTCAACTCACCTGCTTATCAACCTGCTCAATTCTATGACACTATTTTCTTAGCTCTTTGGAAGGGGAGAACTTTTTATAGGAACTTACTTAAACCTCAAGATATAAAGATGTATTAATGATTATATCATAGCAAATGCTAAAGAGTTAATGTAACATGAAAGTAAAGCAAGGGAGAGACTGATACAGGAAGCGCTGAGAATCCGTCATTGCCTTTAGTCAAGAATGAAGCTTTTAGATGTCACAGGGCCCATGAGGCTAGCCTTCACTTCCCTTCAAGAAATTGAAATCATATTTATCATTTTCCAGGTTTTGTGGGCTTTTGAAAAGTCAACCTCTTGTCACTTGGTGAGATGGGAGAAGACTTGCCTCTCTGTCTAGCCACCACATAGTTAGGTTATTTTGATGACCTTCAGTTGAAGCCTGCTCATAAACAGGCTGGACTGATAAGGGTCACATCAGTCTGTGCTAAAGAAAATGTCAGCCACAGGGAACTGAACCACATGCTACAGAATAATCTATTTTTTTTTCTATCTCAAGCATCCAGTTTTATAACTTATTCTCAAATGGCGCATGATGTAAGCTTCTTCTTCAATCATTTCCTTACAGACAGAAGTCCAAGAAGGAAATTGAATCTTGATTCTTTAAGCGATGAATTGTGTAAACATTTATTGCATTTTCATCTCAGTAAGACAGCTAAGCTGACCTGCTTTTGCAGGGATCATATAAAAGAACATAAGGCAATAATTGTTCATGTATCCAAAGGCTCCATCTGTCTTTAAGATCTCTTTTTCCACTGGCTCTGTATGGAACTTGCTGGTGGCTGGGGTTAGCCGTGTGCATGCTGAAACTTGATTAAAGTTGTAGATGAATCTTCCAAATTTGATCCACAGAATAAGTCAGGGGCTCTCCCATACAAGATAATGGTAGGCACTCAGCCTGATTTCTCTCCTCTTCCTAACACAGTTCAAACAGACTCAGACTCAAATCTGTTTTTTTCTTGGATACTGAGCTGATATTACTGAGCTCCTGCTTTCTGGCCAATGAAATGAAGGCACTGTTTATCTCCAGGGTGTTTTTGCTGACCGGAAAGCAGTCCTTATAAAGCACAACCACAGGCCTGAGGTCTTGCAGGAGCTCATGACATGCCAGAATTGGACTTTCTCATTCACATCATAATTATACAAAGCAAACATTCAGAGCAGCCACTGACTTCATCAAAGATGAATTCATTTCTACTTTTACAGATACAGAGAGCACAAATATCATTATCATTAATGGAATGATGTGATTGTGACCAACTATGAAAGTATATTTATATTTTAGTTTTAATTTGGATTTTACAGTCTGTTTACAGCTGAGAATATAAATACCAGTTTGGGCAGTTCATCTAGGAAAAATCAAAAGTGATAGAGAAAAGATGATCATTAGATATTACCATTTTATCCTTTGATGAGGAAAAAGTTTGAACCCTCCGGATGAGATAATAGTTCTCTTTCTAGGAGATAGAATTCAAGAAAAATATATGGAGTTACAGACACTTAAAAGTATATCCTGCTGTTTTACGCTCTTATTTTTAATTTCCACAATTTTCTCTCCATTGAGTTTTGTGTTAATTTATCTCAGTTACAGGCTTCATTGCCCCCACCCCTTTCTTAATCTATCTTCAATAATATTTGAGTTATGTACCTTAGTGTTCCTGCTCATGACCTCTTCTTCCTTATAGAATCAGAGAAACATACCTTTAAATACGTTATACATCATTCAGTGTCACTGCTCATTACGTTTAAAGGACAGTTTCTTATGACTGCAACTGGTTATTATGTTAACTTCCATTCTTAGCCAGATATTTTACCTTTTCTAAATCATAAATCCAATTAGGAATCTGAAATTAGGATACAAAAAATATAAGCAACACATATCAGAACAAATGGACGTTTGTCCATGCATCAAGACTCGCTCTAGGTGCTAAGCATTGCACCTGGGCACCACAATCTTGTTACTTTAACTTAAGCTAGGAATGCAACTGTAACCTTCCTGTGGCATATTACAGTTCTCAGTTTTGATGCAACTGATTCATTATTTTCCCAGAATCCCTTTCTCTTAGCTATAATTTGCATGATTTTCTATATTAAAGAAACACACCTCTCACTATGCTTTTTGTGTGACACTACTGGAGAGAGCTGAGCAAATATCTACTCAGCATAGACTGAGAACCCATCACAGACCGAAATAAGGATACTACCAAAGCCCAGCTTGGTAAAGTAATGTTTTCTTGTCATTAGCTACAGGACAATGGCTAAGGGATTACTTACAGGTGTAGAAATGACTCACACAGAGGTGCATCACCAAAAGGCCACACCAGGTTGATGACGCATGAAGGCTGGAAACTGGACACACTGCACAACCTGTAAGCAGCTCACCGGTTTGGAGAGTGTCTTTTCCAGGCATCACGGCTGGTTTCTGTCTCTTCCAGGCAGGTTGGCTAGTCTCTGCTGCTTCCAGCCAATCGGCTTGTCTGAGAGTCTCTCAGCTTTCCTTAAGAAGTATTTATGCTCAGAAAGGAAGGGGTCTAGAAAATCTGGTCACTTTCTGGGACTTCCTGAAGCTACTGAGATGTTTACTTCGAGTTTAACAATAAGCTCCCAGACAGGCTGGACTATCCTATCCCTTTAAAATGTGTCTTAACCTGCTTCCCTCCAGATTGAAGGGTTCTATCTTGGAGGAAACTATATCAGCAAACTTCTGCATGTCACTTTGTGTCATTAGATACGCTCATGGCTGTCTCATCACTTTTCTTTTTACTATCAGTACTGTCTCTTAGTTGTCACTATGTTTTCATAATTACATGTTTCTATTCTTCAAACATATTTAAATGCTGCAGAAAATAACAAAATAAACAGTATCTGATCTAGAGCTGCTGGGCATGTATCCTCCAAAGAGGAACTTTGGTTGCTGTGCAGAGTTGGGGGGTGAGGCCTCTGGGGTGAGGTCTGGGTCTCTCAGAACTGAGTTCCCCTGGGTGCATTTGTGCTGTTATCACGTGATTTAGTTCAGGCTCCTACAGGATGTAGTTTCTTCCAGCACAGGCTGTTTTAATGCCAAGTTTTCCCTTTGTGTTTGTTCTTTTACACATTGGCTTGCTTAGTCTTCCTATTTCCCCCAATTTAAAGTAGCAAGAGTGTTTTATAATAAACAGGATAGATGCTGGTATAATGGTCATGGACTTCCCAGTGCCAAAATCATGAGCTGAAATAAAGCTTTATTCTTTTTAAATCACCTCATCTCCAGTAATCTCTGATAGCTACAGGAAATGAACTAATACATGAGTTAGTGTTAATTTAGCAAAGTACATAGAGCCAGGTAACACACTTTTTCCTATGGTATTTGATTATTGCAAATCAATAGCTTTGCAATAGGACACAATGGGCATAGGTCCAGAATGGTTGATATGCTAGTCATTGAAGACTTATTTGAATCAGACCACACTGGAGGCCAGTTTTCTTCTTAAAATCTTTGGGGTTTTGTCTATAATGAAAGAAATTACACAACAAAAATATTCCATCTTTAAAATCTTCCATTGTTCCATCTAACGCTTGCATGATTTACAATTTGGTGGCGCTGTGGATAACATGGCCTGTCCTGAATGACTGGTTAAACATAAGGGCAGTTTCTCATTCCAAGAAAGCATAACACAAGCAGCCCATAGCTGGTGCAGGAGGCTTGGCAGCCATGTGGATCTCCCGCCCGGTTCCAACTTCCCTCTTTGCCATTTGAGGCTCTGGCCCTTAATCCCATGGATGATTCCAAGCTATTGTCTCTGACAGAGCCAGCTGTGTAATTTCCAGAGAAGGGCATTAAACGAAAATTCTGGAAACCCGTTTTATAAAGCAATAGAAGCAATAAAAGCATTGTTAAATACATCACAATATAGAAAATGTCCATCTTCTATGCTAAATAAATAAAGGCTGATACTTTGTATTATTGACATTAGTTTTACCATTTTTTAAGATTATGTGGTACTTACTTTAGTAAAATGGTTGCTTTCAAGTCATGTACCTAACTCATTAAAATCACACAGTTCACAGTTTGTAGCTCATAAAACTGAAAGAGTTGGAAGCACTGCACAGATTTTCTGCAATGTTTTTCATCTCACATTCCAGATGAACAGAATGTTATCTCTTTTTACCTTTCTTCTTACTAGTGACAGGGAAAGGCTGGATGGAAGAAGAACTATGAGTGTCTGTTCAGCAAATTAGGAATGAGAGGGTGCATGACAGAGTGCCATTGTACTCTATATTTATTCAGATTTCTTTTGGAAATGAAGCACTAATCTTTAAACATCTTGTGTACACTCCTGCAGTCCACAGTGCTGTCTGCTTAGTCAGTTGAATGTGATGAAGCTTGTTAACCTTGTACTCATCTAACTAATCGATATGGTCCAAAAAGCCCACCTCTATGACACTGTAAGGCTGTGCATTGAGAAATGAGGGACATCCAAAACACATACTGCATGCATCTCCTCTGCCTGGACACAGGTCTTTTGCCACACAGAACCTTATTAACACAACAAAAGTTTAAAAATAAAATTAGGGAGAGCCTTAATAAATCTACAAGAGATAATAGTGTCTACCATGAGTCCACCGAGCATGGCTGACAGACGGCTGTGCTCACTGTCTCTGCTCCTATGTTCTACTTTGCAGGAGGTTGGAAGCACAGAAGGCTGAGGGCACTCCTTCAGTGCTCTTTCAAGGACAATCCCATGAAGCTGCTGCACAGTTCTCTTAATCCCTGTGTAAGAATTTTGGTATGAGGTTGTGACTAGCTGTGGGAAGTAGGCCTTATCCACAAGCATCCACAACTCAGTGAGAGGAAAAGGTGGCATTCTATGTCATAAGAAGTTTGATTTCAAGCACTATAATAAATTGGTCAAAAGTTAGTTTTACTCTCTCATTCGCAGTTCACTTTCTGAGTAGCTTCTCAAATATGATCATATAGGGAACATGTCCTTTCAATTTGAAGTCATGCAATGTATTTTGGCAATATTAGTAGTATTCAACTTCTCCCTCAGCTCCTTCAAGAGCCAGCCCCCTTCCCTACCCACCCAACTTTGTGTCTACTAGAAAAAACATGGTCGAGTTTATAATGTCCATATGGCAGTAAAATCATAAATCTCTCAACTGTGGCCTATGAACTTTGTGTTTCAGAGATATATGGAATTTATCTTGTTATTCATTTTTATATAAAGTCAAATAAATCAGTATTCATGTTAGCTATTACCTAGAAAGTTGCAAGACTGGTATAGAACATAATTCAAGCAAATTCTTCATAGGGAAATAAGTCTGATTAGATATAGATTACATATACAGATACAAAAATATTTCCAAAAATTACCATTATAAATCATAGCATTCTGCTGTACTGTATCTATTTCACATATTCCAAGTGTTAAGTGACTTCCTGAAGGAGATCCCTCTAGTTGTTATCATGGCTGAGTTATAAGCACTGTCTCACATCCAAAGGGCAATAGCTGTTTGCAGTCCTCTGGGCTGCCTCTGGCTTCTCATTCTCTGGTCTTTGTGAGATCTAGGATAGAAGAAAACACTTTGTATTCTGTCTTAGATCAGAACATATGTGCTGGACAACAGGTTAGGGGCAGCTACCGTCATGTATGTCCTTGACTTGAAACTGCAGTGAATGATGGTTTGTGCTGCAAATACTTTTAGCCAGCAGAAAAATTTATATAATCTGTAAATAACATGTTTTATCTATACTAATTTCTAAAATAAATACTAAGCAGGGTGCATAATCACAATACTATATTGTGTCATTAAGAATGTAAAACATTAGCTGAATTTGTGCTCAAATGCTTTCACATATTTTGCTTTGCTTTATTTTTGTATTTGTATTTTTGAAACAAGGTCTCCCTTTAACCCTAGTTGGCCTGAAACATGCTATATAGACCAGGTTGTCCTTGATATCACAGAAATCGGCTCCCTCTCCCTCCAGTCGCTGAGATAAATGAAGGAAGCATCATGCCAGTGTCTCTCATACGTTTTCACTTCTTGAAAACATGTTATGGATTAGGAGAGTATGTTTTTCAGTTTTATCTCCCAAAGCTTTTCTTTTCTCTCTTCTTAATGTATGGTGTACATACCAAGTCATGTACAAATGTGCCGGTGATAGCTTTGTCATCCCCTCAAATGCATGCCTTCCTCAATTAAAAGTCAAACAAGATGCGAGTGCACCCAGTTAATATGTCTTCTTGTCATTGCTTTGTGGAGGTAATTGTGAGTGCTCTGGAAGTGTACTCTTTGTCCCAGCAGACATTCAGCCTGATGCTGTGTGGTGGGAGGTTAAAGAGGAAATGCTCTTTTGAAGGAGGAATAGGACCTAAGGAAGGACAAAGCATGGGAGAAAGGAGAGCTGGGACAATGGAGCCATTGTTCATAACGCCCTCCAGCCATGACAGTCCAGACTGAGGAACAAAAAGTAGAGGGAAAGATTGCCCAAGGTATAATTGTGCACTAGTGTTGTATGTCCTTATGAGTCAAGTGCACAGTGTAGTATGTGGACTTGACAGGGATATGGAGATAAATATATGCTTTGAGAAGAGGTCTATCAGTGCACTGTATTGCTTAATGAGAGGTTTAGGATGGATGTGGAAAGGTTCACTATGCACTTACATCAGCAGAACAGAGACGGGACAGAGCAGCTGCAACTAAGAACAGGCTGGGATAAATGGATGTCACATTTTAGGGTGTGTAATGCATGTATCTAATTCTAAATACTGCCATGTGAATTAGTTGTACTGATCTTTTTAGGAAAGACAATCTTTTCAGGAGAGAACATGCAGCTACTACCCAAGAAGCAATTTCTCTCTTGTAAAGCCATGAGGAAATAGCAAAATAGATAACTGATGGTGGTTGTTGCCCTGAACAGTTTGCAATGTCAGGGAGAACACTGTGCAGTTGGAGAAAGGAAACTGTGGAAGTAATATAGGAAAACGAACCCCAGCAAGACCAACTTAAAATTTTCTATAAAATAATTTATTTGCCCTGTATATATGCGCTTAAATGTTCCTTTAGTACTTTCTGTACCATCTGGCAAAAATGAAAGCTTGAAACTGACTCAGCCATTTATCAGTAACATGCTAAACCTTAAAGACTAAGAACTATTATCTTAGCTGCTATAGGTAGACAATTTTAATGATCTTAGAAGAACGTCTTTGACATGGTAACAGGTTTATGATCAGGCTTTACTCTAGCTTGGGTAGGATTATTTTCCTTCAAGTGTCCCTGAAGCTGTTTGGCATAAGACCACCCTGTGAACCTCAACAGTTCCTGTCAGATTATTAATATTTCTCGTGTTTTCTCAGTGGGAGACTTTACAACCTGAAGAAGACACTAGCAAGCATGGTCTCAGCTCATTTTCTTTATCCAGATCTGTACAGTGACCACGCATTCCTCTCTAGGTCCTAAAATCAAACATAATTATGCAAGGGTGTTTTTGTAGATTGTTATTAACGAGTTACATTTCTTTTTTCAAAGAACCTCAACAACATCTTCTCCCTTCTCTTCAGAATGGAAATCTGAGAAGATGTCTGACTCACTGTGAAGACAAAAGAACACTGCATCCCAGCATGTCTAAACAGATGTTCATTTCACAGCCAGAGAGAAAAATCATGGCTAGTTCCTAAAGCCAGCTGGTTCCTAAATCACTGTGAAATTTGCCCTGTCTACTCCCCAAAGATGTAAATTGCTCCATAAAGAGAACAGCAGGTAACAGGGCTATAAATAAAGGCCACAAAAAAAAAAAAACCCTCACATTGTTTGGAGAGCTAATGAAAATTGGAATAAAATGACTGTTGTTTCAGCAAAGTAGGCAAAAAAGACCTCCCTAAGAATATAATGCTGTAGACAGAGGATTTAACGTTCTATCAGCCAGGTAGGACTTACCTGGGGCAGCATTTATTCTCAGTCCTAAAATTGCTTCATTTTCAAACATGCCATACTATTATTTTGACTTTGCCAAGTGGGCTTCATGATGAACAATACAGAATAACTACTGGGGACAGAAATTTTTAGTACTGTCTTAAGTTGTAGTTTCTAGTTCACTATCTACAAAGCTTAGAAATCATCACTCTATCAACAGAAGAACACAAAAATTGAACAATCCCATATTCAAAGCCTCTGCTTAGATTCATTGTGCAAATGACCTTTCAGGGCAATGGTCTATCCCATAATCAGAGTGAAAGACAGTTGAGTATAGAGAATCATTACTCCCAGAGGAGGAGCATACACACAGGGCAGAAGCTCACAGCTGATGCCAATTTAGGTAAGACTGACAACGTACTTGAAAAGCTGCTGGAGGCTTAGCATGTACTAACTCCGAGGCATCTCAGCCCAAGACCACTTACATTTTCCTGACTCTCAATTCTAGGAGTCCTACAATGTCCTCAGTAATAAAGTCTAAGAAATACCCCTTTCAGATTTCAGTAAGGTATTTCAGTTTGACTGTGAAATGTCCCTCACAGGATCACATGCTTTAAACTTGGTTCTGAGCCTGTGTGGATGTTTTACAAGTTATGGGAAGTTTAGGAGGTGGTCCCTCACTGGAAGAAGTGAGTCACTGAGATCGGAGCCCATTTCCTGTCCTCTCTCTGCTTCCTAAATGCCAAGGAAACAAGACGAGCCCCTCACACTCAGCCACCGTGCCTTCCCCTTGTTGATGGATTGTGTCCCTTCTTCAACTATGATCCAGAATAAACCGTGCCTTCCTGAGACTGCGTTTGTCTGATATTTTATTACATTAATGAATAAAGTAATTAATGCACAGGAGGGGAGAAAAATAATAGTTTTGAAGTAATCATTGTCTCCCGGTTTTTAAAGACTGTCTATACTTAAGGGAAATTGTTACCAGAGCCTAGGCAAGTAAAATTTTATTAAACTCCAAGGTATCTAGGGGAGGGAAAAATCTACAGCTCCCTCAACTCAGTCTCCCGAGAGCCCTAGACTTAATCATGTGACTAACGTACAACCGTCTCCACATACACTTGGCTATGCATTCGTGGCTGCATTAGTGGAGGGATTATAAATATGGGTGGGATTCCAAGTGCTCGTATGGAAATAGATGCTTTTTGAGGAGCTTCAGGAGCAATTAAGTCAGAGTAAGTTTAAGAGAAAAAGCTTACAAGAAAAAAGGTGAGTATTCAACATTATAATTAAAAGTTATAAGCACAGCCAACCCAAGCCAAATCAACATAAAGCTTACACTGAAAGGCTTGCTCACAAGGGCTCCATTTATCATTTACTCCATTTGATATCTGAATTTTCCAAAGCAAAGGTAAGTAATACATAAACTATGACAAAAGACAAAAACCAGAACCCAGTCTGAATGGTCAGAGCAACCATCAGAGCAAATTTCACATGGTGTAAGATGTTGGAGTTAAAATAACTGTGATCAATGTGGGAAGAACTCTGCTGGGAAAATGGGACAGCGTGTGAGAAGTGTGACTTTTGATGAATGGACACAAGAAGAAACTGAAATGTTAGAAATAAAAACTGAAATATAACTAAAGAATGTGCTTATGAAGCAAGACGGTTAAAGCAGTGAGCACAGAGATTCATTACTTGAAACTACATGCTAAAATCTCACCATGAGCCTAAGTGATGTTCTGTAGTAAGAGAGAAATGGAATCAAATAAAATGTCCAGTTTAGACCGGGAAATGAGAGAGAGCAGTGGGAAGCAAAGAGGAAGAAAAGAAATGAAGAAAAAGAATAATAAATAGAACAAATTGTAAATATGGTAGACTCAGTCTACCATAATAATCCAGCTCAGTCAGTGGTGTCTTATTGACAATGATCTAGACACCGAGTAATAGATGGAAATTGCCAAGGTAAATGAGATAAATATGACTTAAAGTATTCAACTGTGAGATAGCCTATTCAATATTATTTTATTCATTTATTATTTGTGTGTGTAGTATATATGTGAGCACTGACATTGGCATTCATATGCCATGGCATACATGCAGAGGTCAAGGGACAACTTACACATGTTGGTTCTCTCTTTCCTCATGTGGGTGCTGGATATTGACCTCAGGTCATCAGGTGTGGTGGCAAGTGCTTTTACCTGCTAAACCACTTTGCCATATTAAATATAAAACATGGATAACTAAAAAATGAAGAGATGAGAAAAGATATCATAACTCTACTAAAATACCTGAAGTAATCATGTTAATTTTAGAGAAATATGAAATACCTGACTTCCATTTTATGTGTAATTACAAAGTTAATGAAATAGTACATTCCTCAGTGTCCCTATTTTAACCATTTTACAAACAGTAGCCTGTTGAACCATTTAATACCCAAAAATTCTTTGCTGTGAGAAAAGCACTACATTTCTCTCCATTGCACATCTTGGTGGTAATACACAATCTCCAATGCTTTGTTCTTCTATTACTATGGCCTCCTGAGAGCTCTCAGGATTAAACTGGCCAAGTCATCAACATGACACTCTGTCCCCCTCTCCCAGCACCCAGATTTGTTTAACATTACAGATCTCATAGAGCTTTCAAGTTCTGTGCCAAAGGAGATTAAATAAGTAAATAATCTTCATAGTAATAGATGACATATTATTCAATTTCCTGTATATTAAGCGTGTACTCCAATATTCAATGATTTCTTGAATTACTATTTCCAAATTATTATCTGATATTGGAAAAGTAAATTGATACCTTCAGTGTTTCAAAAATGTGTTTTTTTTCCAACTCATTTGTGTGTGTATGTGTGTGTACATATCTGCATATATACTTGTTTGTAAAAATGTCAACATTTGGCTTTCAGTCTTCAGCTTGACATGATATCTTGGTTATCAGATGAATTCCCATTTGACTATTGACATCTTTGTTCCTATTCAACCTATATTTCTTACTGTTTTTTCAGGCTAGTAAATTCCTTCCTCATTGCCCATCACAACTGTGCTTTCTAGAGTGCGTGTAAACTCCACGTCTTTCCATTTCTCTTCCATCCAGTTTAAAATAAGGGACCACACCTTTGTGTTCCTTTTCCATTTTTTCGATGGTATATGTGAGGAAAAGAGAAAGAGTGCACTTGATCTACAATGTATACATCTGAAAGTGGAAAATATTCATTTTATTCTACCATAAACACATTTCTAAAGATAACTGTAAGTAGCATTATTTAGTTTGTACAGTTCTTATACTTGCACAGTCTAATTTCTTTGTATAATCTGCCAAGTAGAGAAGTCTTTAATTTCTTCTTCTACAAAGGGCATGAACTGGTTACTCGATAAAGAATTAAGGTACTTGGAGTCACAGCTTGTCATTTTGAAATCTGTATGACTCGTTCCATTTGATGATGTGTAATGTTCTGTTCCAATCAAATGGACAGGCTAGATAACTTTCTATACTACTATCTTTTCAAGCCCATAAAAGACAAATAAAGGTTACATTAAACTAAGTTAGATTAAAATATTTGAATATTAGCTATGGATTCCTTATGTGTAAGTGATGAGGAAACTGGAAGATTGCCACATTAGACAATGAATTTTTATATTATTATTTTAAAATTTTTATTGTATAAGTCCGTGGCTTGCATGGATGTAAGTGCATTCATGTTGTGCAATGCACACAGATGTCAGAAGAAGGCATTGGCTCCCTCTGGAACAGGAGTTCCCGATGGTTATTGGTTACCTTGTGAGTGCTAAGAATCAAATCTAGGCCCTCTGCAAGAGCAACCAATAAACCATCTCTCCATCCCCAGAAGATGTCTAAATGTCAATCTGTGCAAAAGAAAATATTTTAAGAAGGAAGAAGACCAATGAAAGAAACTCAATAGAAGGGGAAATAAGGTCAGATGCTCTATTGCCATATGTATGCACACAAACACATATATCCACATACATATACAAACACATCACACATACAACTGCATACAGACAACACACACACATACACTGAACCACTCAGAACAAGATGTTTCAGGTTGGTTGCTTTTTCTTCCACAATATGGTATAAATTTAATCTGTTCTCCCATATGGTAAATTATTAGATACAGCAACTCCATACATCCGCTGCAAGTTCTTCAAGGGAATAACAAAACATGTAGGATAATAATGTTTGGTGACGTATGAAGGATACGAGTTGATGAATAGACTGATATTGGTTATTCACATTTGAATAAAAGGTCTAGAAATAGAGGTTAGAGGAGAATTTTGAAGATTTATAAGGAAAATGTATACAAATTATTGAGACTAGACAAAAGAATAGATAATACTAATGTCAAAAATAGTCAATTGTGCATTTATTAACTACCATAAATATTCTTGACAAAATATGGAGAAGTTAGATTTCCTTCAAAGCCAGTTTTTCTCCTTCAAAGAATATTGTATATTTTATACAAAATATCTTAATATTCTTTATAATCGCTCCCCCATCTGCACCTCCCATATCATTCCCCCTGGATTTCATTCATCTGTCATTTATGCAACAGGGTATTGCCTTCAGGTTCTGAGGGTATACCAGTAAATACAATTTTATATGGAACAAATACAAATAGACTAACAGATTTTTAAATTTAACAATGACACTTTATGATATATCTTTTAATTTTTAAAATGATTTTCTATTATAAGGAAAATGGATGGGTAGATATGTATCTATGAAACAAAATAAACAAACTTACAAACAAAAAACTAAAGGAATCATACGTTAGGATTGGAGTGGTTTCAGTGCAGACAGAAAAATATGGATGGATTTTAGTTGTAGCATAGAGTTAAGCAGTGAATATTTTTTAGGTGAAGGAGATTAAAAATGTATCAGTTGTACCTGAACTTTATTGGGGAGAAGGGGAAGGTTGTGTACATACCAATTTTGAGAGCAGAGATTTTCAAAAAGAGAAAGTGAAATATTTAGTTTAAGAACATATTTTAAACTGAATGGAGACTATAAAGGTGGGTGTGTGTTACATTTCATAACCAAATAATGATCAAATGAAGGCTCTAGGGTGTTACAAAGACAAAATTAATCATCTTTAGGTGAGACCCTGATTTTGTTGAGTGCTATGAACTCAGAGCATTATTATTGAGGACTCTTTGTTACCAGGCTGGAAAGTACCTGTTCTAGATAAAACCCAACACAGATCCCCCAACACAAACATGTAACACAGCTTCTCTCTAAGCTATGAAACAGGGTGTTTCCAGGTGAACACCTGGGATGCATTGGAGGAGCACCCAGGGCAGAGATTTGTTTGCATATCTGACTGGCCATGATACCTCCACCACATCCTGATTATAAAAGTGAGAGAGAGAGAGAGAGAGAGAGAGAGAGAGAGAGAGAGAGAGAGAGAGAGATCACAGGCTCAGGCTCACTGATGACTGCTGGCTATTTTTCAGCTTGACTGCTGGCTATTTTTCAGCTCTCAACCCATATGAGACTTGTTGCCATACTCAGTGCAATGCTTCTTGGACTTGGTGGCTCTGAAGGAGTCAGCCACCTAGGCAAGTGTAAGTTTTTAAAGCCTTTGTGACCTCGGTGTCATGCTTTCCTTCTCCACTCCAGCAGGGGCTGCTGCCTGCCTGCTTTGCATGCTCCTGTTCAGGTCTCATCGTTTGCACCTCAGAAGCAATATTGGACACCCACGGTGTTATGGTACAGGTTAACCAGATGAAGGAGGATAAGAGGTTACCACACAGGGGACCATGGGAAGCTCTCACTTATGTTCCCCACATGTGAAATCTCTCCTTTAAAGAACTGACTTAATTCCCATGCTTGTATTGTTTAAGTCATAACATTCTCTACTCTTTATTTTTTAAATTTTTCTCAGTTTTGGAAACCAGCATACGGATGTGATAATGTACCATGTGTGCATATTTACCCTCGCTGTAGGTGTCTATTGATAGTATGCATTCTTCTATGATTCCAGAATGGAACAGAAATATTGTGGTTAGTATATAACCTACCCATAACCGAGGAAAATACTGTAAAAAGATTTTATACTATTCATCTGCAGATTAATGTTTCCTGTGTTTTAAAAGACATGTTACCCAACAGCAGATGAATGGCATAAAACGTTTAATTAAAGTCAGTCATAGCCTGCTGGCAAGAAATGACCTTACCTTCAACTCAACACTGGGACCAAAAGCATCTATTGTTTTCATTTTAAAGGAATTCAATGAAGAATACTGTTTTTTGGTTCAATTCAAACAAACGTTTACAAAGTGCTCATTACGTACAAGGGTGTTTTTCAGGCTAGGCAATAGGGCATCCCCATGTGGCTGTGAAAGCATTATGTTTACAAGAGGCCCACAGTCTGCTCCTCCAGGCAAACTCAGGACAGACTGAGAAGCATCTTGTGGGGAAAGTGGTTTGGTGAGGTCAAAGGGGTCGTGTTGGAGCTGTGTTGAGAAGATGTCTGCCTGTTTTTATTGACAGGGTGCTCTTAATATGGAACAAGAAGAAGGGACTGTATTTCTAACAGAAACTCAGAGGACCCAGGGAATTGTCCTGGCTTCAACGTTCTGGTGTTCAGTGGAGAACTACTCAAATTCTTCCTCACACATGTTCTGACATCCCAAACCTGGATGCCACTGAGTGAGATTACTGTATTATATACTCCCACAACCCCTTGACCTCTCCTTTTGGATTATATCATTGAGTTCTGTCAATTTCACCTTTAAATACATATATCTGCTCCTATTTCTTTTTTGTGAACCTCGCTTCTGCCATAGTCTCATTTCAAACAATTGTAATTTCTGACCCATGTTGTGTAAGGTAATTTTATAAACAACATGTCTCTCCAGGCACAGTGTGTCTGGTAAATTCGATGCAGAGTAGAACCCACTAATATCTTTGAGTTTGCTTCACAGCTCTATTGCAAGGATTTTTCTGTGCTAGAAAAGGTCTTCTGAGATCCAGCTCTGATCTTGATACTTTTTACTCACTGCCTTTTGCTGTCCAGAGTCCAGTGTTCTCCTTACTTTCCAAAAACATATCACAATCTATTCATATTCTTCTTTAAATTATAACATAAACATACACATACACACATATTTACACATTCATAAACATAAAACACATGCATACACAGCATGCACAGACATGCAAATACAGACATGCATGTAAGTACACATACATGCATACACACTTGAACACGCATGCATACACAAGAATACTCATAATACATACATGCAAACATACATACATGCACACAAAATTCATGACCTTCCCCAGATCACGTTTTCTATCTTTTAAGACATTCCTACTTATGATAAAGTGTTTCTGGTAGGTGAGAGTTCTGTGTGACCTCTGCAAACTCTGCAGTTCCTTAGACCTTCTCAGCACCCTACATAGCTGACTTAAGCCTTACCACAGTGGGAACATGGTCTATTTTATTTTGGTTGATTTACCATGACCAAATTGAGAGCAAAGTTAATGATTTCTCTTTTGTTTTGCTTCATAGTCTCTCCTCCATTATATTCACAGAGTAAACATGAAAAATCCAATATTTTAGTAAAAGGAGATGAAGTAGGAACAAATCATTTTGTTTGTCTGGCCCAAATCCTTGAGTCTTGCGCTTTGGATCTGTGTCATGCAGGTCTGGTGTAGGCTCACATCACAGACCTCTGTCTGTCAGACACAGGCATTTCCACAGTTCACACTATTGCTTGCAGTAGAACCTGATGACCACTATTAGACTATTTTAGAACACAGTGGTAACAAGGACATTAAAGTTTGAGTTATATGCTTCAATGAGGGTTAGACTTCTCAAAATGTAGCCAGTGCTGCTTGTAATTTGGCTCTCAGTAGTTACATAGTAGCTACATGCTTTGATGTCCAAGTTGGTCTCTCTCAAATTTAAGTAGTTGGTCAAATAGTTTTCTGCAGAAATTAGACCTTTGCCAATGAATATAAGTTAACCGTGTGCCACTTTACTCACAACAGTTATGATATCAAAGTCAAGTGACTTGAAATTGTATTTTCTGGTGTGCTATCAAGGGATTCCCTGTCCTCAAAACAGAGAAATAGAGAATGAGACCTTTTTATGTGGGATTGGGTTTTCCACTTTATGTCACTCCTGGATCATGAGATCCAGCCTGAGGTAAAATGTCCCAGTCTATGGAGAAATGGTTCAGTGTTTAAGAGTATTGGCTACTCTCATAGAGGACCTGGGTTTTGTGCCCAGCATCCACATGGCAGCTAACAACCATCTGTAACTCTATATGTAGGGGATATGATGCCCTCTTCTGACCTCTGTGGTTAATGTATGATATGGATACACTTACATACATGCAGGCAATATATCATACACATAAAATACAAATAAGAAAAATATTTTTTTAAAGCTGTCCCAGCCTATGGAGAAGGTGACATCCTCGAGTGCCATGTGAAGGTGATGATTTACCGGCCCTGGGCCCCTAGAGTTGAAATTCTTGCATATCGTTTCTATTTCTGGTGGATGAGATTATACACTTATTAGCATTTAAAATTATTACAATTGGCATTCATAATGTCAATTTAACCAGAGTAGAGGAGATGAAAACACATTTACTTGGGAGTTTCATGATTTTTCCATTGGTAGGCAGAATAACAAATACTCTTTTATTTGTACTCTCAAAATCAGATAAAATATCAGATAAAATTATTTGAAAGATAAATAAAGACCATCTCATTCTGGCTATGAGATGATCAGGTATGAGCACAAAGTATGAAACACAGGTGCTTCTTTGAAAAAAGTATTGCATCGAGAATCTAGAGAAGATGCCGAGAAGGAGAAGGCACATTAGATTGGTCCCCACATTTTCTCCTTTATTCATACTGTACCGAATAGATTTTTTTCAACATACCTGAAATTTTGTTTAATTTATAAATAGAAAGCCACTAGTGTTGTAAGTAGACTGGAGTTAATCTGCAAAGCTGAATTTAGATCCTTTACGTCTTAAAGTGAGTATCAAAACAATAGGATTCCCATGGAAAGTCTCTATGGTTTCTCACTTAGCAATCATCCAATATCCAGAGATCATTCACTAATTCACTGTAGAAGTAAACACAAAGGAATCAGTTTCTGTTGAGATATTAATTTTTCAGTTATAAAGTTACGGAAATTACCCTCACTGTGAAACACAAGTCCAGAATATCTGAACAAAACTGGTGCATATTTCTTTAGCTGTACTGGGTAATTCGCAGTTGCAAAAGTTTGCATTACTTTTTTCCCTCAGCCTCGTAATAAAATATATTGCATTTAGTCAGCCGTAGTGAATGTTGGATCATGCTTCAAAATCATTATTGCTTTGGAAATCTGTCTCCAAATAGCAATCAACTTGAATTCAAGCCTGAAATGTCATCACACACACTTCTGCCGATATTCTGACTTGGTAAACAGGCTCCACGGTAGACACCCAATAACACTGGGGTTTCAGCTAAGGGCAGAGAAAGAGCTGGGACGAGTGGGAGTTGGAAGTGATGAGTGGCACATAGATCAGAGTTTGGGGCTCACAGTGGGTGCTAAGGGAAGAAAAGGTATACTTATTTGAATGTTGTTTCTCCACACTTATTTTAGTTTTTAATCAATGGAAAAATAAGGATTGCTATTCTATTTCATTGTTTCAATGTCTGCACCATGAGTAGAACCAGACCAAGTGTTGAAATTGCTAACTTTCTACACCAGCAGGCAGCATCTCAGCAACTTGTAATCAGAATATGTTATCAATCCAACTTGCAAATTTTGTGAAGCAAACTATAACTCAGTCCCCTTTCCCGGAGTCACCATAGCTGAAGAGATGGCACATATGTTCTCCTTTCTCTTCTCTACAGTCATCTTGCCAGCAAAAGATGCAAAGGAGAATGGGAAGCAAACAGGCCTCCTCCCAGTCCCCTTGGCTCCTGTACCCATTCACACTTTTGGTAGGCTCTTGGTGGGCCCTTCTTCTTAGTAGTAGCTCAGCTGACACAAGATTCTGACCTCTGCTACTCCGAGTTGTTAATGGAAACTTCACTTCTTGCAAAGATAAAATGAATTTTTGGCAGCTGTGAGAGATTATGAAGAATAAGACCAATTGCAGTTGGAAGAAGAAGAAAAGAAGTATTCTGTACCTTAAACTCCTCAGCTGGTTTTCATTACACATCAAGCCTACATTTATTACAAAGAGGGTAGCCAAGAGACAGACAGTGATAGGTCTCTGCTCTTAGAAAGAGAAGGCTTGTACTTGATAAATTCTACTTTTCATCTTGACTTGCATTCAATGACCCCTAAATCTGTTTGAATTAAATGGCATATATCTGGGAGTCAACTCAGGGAGACCTCTACTTTTTCTCCTTATCAGATTGCTTGGCTCTTATTTCTATCCTGAGTCTAATGAAATCCCATTTCTTCTAGCTCATTAAAAGAAATGAATGGTTCTATAAATCCCAAATGTTATATAAATAAAACTCATTTAAAGCTGTTTTCATGATATGACTTATATATTTATATTTAACAAGGTTTTGTCTAATGCCCTGAGAATTTACAGTATGTCTAAACAAAGAAAGAGGCTGTGCTCACTGGCCTGACCTAGGAGCATTTCTGTATGCATTTAGTTTGTTTAGTTTTCGTAAGTAGGGAATAATTTCACTGGAAGTCCTTGATTCATTTGTTTTCCTTTCTGTATTGTTCGAAGTGTGTGTTCAAATTCTTGTGAGATAAATTAAATGCTAACTCTTATGATTTTCTCAAAGCATTTGATGTCACCACAGCGGTGATAGATTACACAACTTGAGACAGAAGGCCTGTATTCTCACAGTGAGATCAAAGGAATCAAAGCAATCATGAGTAAATAATTCTAATAAATATCTATACTTTGATAGTATACTGTCAGACTATAACAATATATACAAATATGCTTGATACTCTTCAATTTTACATAAAAGCTATTAAGTAGACCACAATGGGTATGGCATATTTGAATTTAGACTCAAATAAAATGACAGGTCTGATCCTAGTGTGTATTAAGGTTCAGAGGATCTGTGAATTCAGACATGACAGATTGAAAGGCATTTTGGTTAATTTTGAGAAATTAATGAGATAAATTAAAGATTCATGACATTAAGAAAAAGTCTGTTTATGAAGAAAGCCGATCAGTTCCACTCAAAAAATAAAAAGAAAAATGTAACCAAAACACTGAGAGGTTATTACTGAAAATAGGAAAAAAAAAACTGTTCTTGGCAGGCATGTACACTGGTTCATGAACTCCGGAGTGCAATTTGGATATATTTACCTGGTTCACACGAGATAGGCTTAAGGCTGAAATCAGGAACTGTAATTTTTTCCTTTATTTCTAGAGATGTTGATTGAGATGGCTTTAGATCTCACTCAAGAGATTGTGAAAAATAATTGTATCTCTGTAGAGAGCAAAATTATTGTAAACAATCCTGTATGATTATACTATCAAACATATATATATATATATATATATATATATATATATATGCTCTTTATATTAGAAAGATCACAGAATGTGATGTAATGGGAACTGGAGAGGCAGCTCAGTGGTTAAGTATGCTTGCTGCTCTTGCAGAGAGGATCAGAGTTCAGGTCCCAGCACCTGCCTCATCCTTTTGCTCATAATTCTGCTCCCTCTTCTGGCTTCTGTGAGGAACCTTACACATGTGCATGCAAGCACACAGAGATACACATAAACGTAAATAATGAAAATAAATCCAGCCCAATATGATGGAATACATTTAAAATATTATGCATTTTAATGCTGGTTGTAAATATATCACATTAGTCATTAAATAAACAATGACAACCTCATACAGTCGAAAATGTGTTTTTTGGAAAAATATAGATAATGAAAACAAAGACAGAAAAAAAAATCACAATCTCTTAGGCTATATTATGGAAATACCATAAGCTGCTTTTAGACTGAAACAGCCAAAATGCATGTAGGGCACTATATATTTTTGTGAACATTAGGGAAACTAGTATGAGTTGACTTTCATATGTAAATACAACTCTGTAGAAAATCAATAAGAAAAACATAATATATGTAAGCAATTTGTGGGAGATCAAAAGATATTTTTAGCATGTATTTATTTTTGTCACTGGTACATACAGAAAATTATTTTATCTTCTGTCTATCAGACAGGTTTTCGAAAATGGAATTGATGGAGTAGCGTTTGGTTTTACTTGTCATAAGTGAAACCAAATACGATTTCTGACAGTTCAAATCTGTCTGTGCCTTATTATATGACTTGCCACTACCTCACCATTCTTTCATCATCACGACAGATTTATTTTACATGAAAATGTCACAAGGTAGTTGCCGGCTGCATCCGGAAAGAAGTCGATGTAGAGGCAGAGGTAAGCTCCAGGGGGGAAAGTAACCAAGGGCAGGTGTGGGTAGATAAAGGGATGAAGATTGCTTGACTTTCTAAACATTTAACAAGAGACCACAACCCAAAGGATATGAGGAGGTGAGAGATGCAGCTATCTATAGACTGTTCCTAGGAGGAAAGCAGCATGTTAAAAAACAACTAAAAACAAAACAAAAACAAAAACATAAACAAACAAAAAAAAAAAACTCTGATGAAGAACCCTCTTATTAAAGGAGCAATAAAGAAATTGTCTCCAGAAAATGAACCAATGAAGAATAGTAAGAGATGAGAAGGAGGAACACCTCTGATTGGCATGGAGCCTCTTAGCTCATGGGAAGAATTTGAACTTTCATTGAGGTCATCGCCCAAACAGAACCTGAGTTTTACTTAAACCATCTTGGGGCTGAGGATGCAGATCAGAGTCCTCTTTCTACTTTGGATATTTTCCAAAAAATGTCTTCTTCTATAGGGACAATGGACTTTTCCCTACATCTAGAAAAATAAATCCTGATATTTTAATTGGCATCATTAAATTTCCAATTCACTAGTAGGAGTTACTCTGTTATGAATGTGAATACTCGATGCAAAGTTAGAACTGCCATTTTTTTTCAAATTGTCTTATGTGATTGCTTCCCAAACTTTTCATTTGAACACTCTCCTTACTCTCCCTAACATGTGACAGATGTTATCTTTGTGTGAGATTTATGATGATGTTCTCTGTGTCATTGCATTTTCTTATTTGTGGTTGCTTTAACATAGTTATTTATAGCAATAAAGAAGAAATGAAATGTGTACTTCATTCTTTCTGCTTTTGATAGGGGACAGGAGAGTCCCCACTTTCCCAAGGAACTTGTGGGCTGTGGTCTGCTTAACTTCGTGAAGAAGAGACCATGTCACATCCAAAGTGGAGGGAGACAGCTGACCCCCAAAAGCTGTCCTCTGACTTCTACACATGCCATGGAATGAGGGTGTCAGCAGTCACACATAGAAGCATACACACATATGTGCAATATATACCATACAAACACACACAGGTAATAATAGATGAGTCTTTATTATGATGCCTTTCTTATTCCTCTTTATTTTTGAATTTTTTTAGTGTTTGATTTGGAGATAATGTTTAATATCATTACATATCTTTACTAAAGACTTACATATAATAAATATGAATGCTTACATATCTGCATCCTTTCTTTCCATATTAAGTTTTATTTATTATATAAACATTGCCTTAAATACTGTGCCCAGCCATACAGACTTATAATTATACTTTGCTCTGAGATCTGTTAAGTAGTACAAACAGTTAAAATAAAACCCCATAACACTAACTTTTCTATTACTTATGTTATAAACTTTAATCAGCTTTTATTTTTGACTGGGATTTGTGTTATAATCCAGCATCTCTTCATTCCTGAAATGAAATCTCCACGTGGAAGACCCATTGCAGACACATTGTCTGTAACGCTTATGTTTCTTTATCCCTAATTTTAAGGATGATTTTATTGGACATAAAACTCATGGTTAATAATCGTATTTCACATGGACTCTGCAGATCTTTCCACCACTTTCCGGTCTCAGAAACAAAACTGTTGGTTTTTGTGTGTCTGAGAGCTGACTGTATTTGTATGTCATTATTTCCCTTTTCTTGCTGATTTCAGTGTTTACTTTTGTCTGCAGCTCTCTTTGTTATGATTTGTTCAGAACACACCTACCTTCCATGGGTTATGCTGAGCCTTTGGGATGTGTCATCTCAGATTTTTCTTCAACTACATTGACAAGTCTGGCCGTTTGTTCAGACCTTGTTCTCTCCCATTTTTACTGTTTCCCTCCTGATCCTCTCGTTGCACCTATGTGGACACATTACTGAACCACATGTGGCTGTGAGGCTGTGTTTACGTTTCTTCATTCTTTAGTACTTATGTTCCTCAGTTTAGATAGTCCAGCACTGAAGTTTTGCTTTTTATGGTTTCTTTGGCCTTTTCACAACTGTCTAGACCCACTTTAGTGACTTTCTCATTTTAAGAAGTATAGCTTTCAATGGCAAAATGCCTTTCATTCTTTGTTATATTTAATAACACTTCAATGATATTCTCTGTTGATATGATACTATAGCCTGAATATTTCTGTAGGTCTTTATGAGTATGTATGAGTATATTTCTGGCATCTGTGTAAGTGCCCCATGTTGTACAAGGTCCATGGAGGTCAGAAGAAGGTGTTGGATCCCTTGGAACAGGAGTTTGGATGGTTGTTAGCCTTCATGTGGTGCTGGGAACCAAATCCAGGTCCTTTCCAAGATCAGCCAGTACTCTTCACTGACAAGCCATCTCTCTAGCCCTTAGAAATCATTTCTTTTACTCTTTGAAAACAATGAGATAATACTACCAGTAACCCAGTAAGCCCAGGGTCTTTAGACATGTTGCCTATTATTTCTTTCCTAGTATATGCCATTTTTTTTTCTCTGTATACTTTGTAATTTTTTGGTGAAAGCTGGATATTTGAAATAATGTTAGTTGGATCTCCAGAAATCACATGTAATTTATTTCTGTTTGCTTTATTGTCTTTCTTTCTTTGGGGGTGTTTTGGAGTTAAACCTGTAATGTGATTATTTGTTATATATGGTCAAATGTGCCTTGGACAGTCTGCTGAGGGTCAGATTGTGGCAGACTAGTTATCTCCTTCCATGCTTCGAGCTGGCTTGTCTCCCTGCTTTGTCGAAGAACTCTGTGTACATAGCAGGCTTCAGGCGTCATTCAGCATGCAGCTCGCCTTACCCCTCACTTGTTTGCTCCAAGATTAACATAGAAGAGGTTTTTAAAATTTTTGGTGTATTTTGTGGATTTCTAGTATTTTAAGAATGTGTTGAGTTTCTCAAAGCCATCTGGTTTTTGTTTTCATTATTTTGTTTGTTTGTTTGTTTGTTTTGTGAGATTTTCAACCTAATGTTCCCAGGAAAAGACTTTTCAGTGAAAACATGTCTGGATAAAGGAAATATTGTCTCTATAAGTTTTCTATGGAACTCCTTGGCAGGCTAAATCATGACAGTTCTCTAAAACTAGGGCTTGGGTTTTGAGTCTATACAAATGCTGATGACTACATCGTGACTGAAACTTTGTAACATTTATCTGGAAACTATAGATAGATCAACTAGTACTAAAGTCCACTAGTATTAAACTAAAATCTTGTGAAAAATCATTTTGTTGCTCTTCTTTAAATGAAATATCTTAGATTATTGGAAGATGTTTTATTTTAATGATTCAGCCATGCATGCTCATATTTTCTCTAGACACATCAATTTCATAATTTCCATCAAATCAGTTAATAATTGTTCCTATGTTTCAACTTCTCTAAGAGATTTCTTTCCTTTGATGTGCTTCTGATATTGGGGGAATTTTCTAATTTTTTCAGTGATTATTTTTAAAATTATACCTTTGTGCAATTTCTTTGACTTTTGCTCCTTTAATCAAAATTTATTAGTTATTTTTACTCTTCATTTTTTATGTTTTTTGATTACCATATATCAGACAAAATTGATATGCTTCAGCTTTAGGTAATATATTGCAATATAGCATACTATGATCAGTTGTGAAGGTTAGTTATCATTTCACCTGAAGAAGGAAGACCCTTCTGCTTAGATGTTACATGTCCAGGGCTGGAGGGGGTCTGGGGGTGGCAGTTGCTGGGATCTGCTGACTACAAATGTGAGGTGTTGTTTGCCTGAACTAATATTAGTCTAGCTTTTTGAGTCCAGGCTTTTTGGTTCTTTTTTTATTTTTTCAAATTAACAATAATTAAGAAGCTACTTCTTTTTAAAATATGGCCTAACAATAGCTGGAAATTTTATTCAGGAAGGGACCTTAGGCTATAGTTCCTAAGGGACCAATTGCTGGTAGGTTCTAGGAGAACTTGACACCTGTATTCTGTTCTGAGACTGTCTTGGGAAAATAGCTGCCCTCAGCAGGAAGCAATGACTAGGAAGACTGGTGTGTTATGATATGTGGACTGATCTTGGTAAACAAAGATGGGTGCCACAGAAACAAAATCTAACTTTGAGTCAAATGTGTATTTTAGAGGATGATTTCAAAGTAGCCACACTGTTCTGAAGTTCTAAGAACCTTGCCAAGGCCCTTGAAATTCTCATGTCTTTGCAAAAGAGGACACATTTTCTGTCTTCCACAATGATGCAGAATCCAATCCTTGCCAAGCCTGGTAAATGGACATCAGCCCAGATTTTGTGCGTGTGTGCGTGTGCATATGTGTGTGTTTGTGTGTGTGTGTGTGTGTAGAGAATCCCATTCTTACAACTTGGATGTCAGGGAAAAAATATTTATTGAGCTTAATACAGTGGTGTAAATGAGTATGCTTTCACTTAGTAATGGATTCTTCTGCAATTGGCTTACCAGGAATGCAGTTCTTCTGGTAACACACTGAATATAAAATCCGTTCCCCTGTTACCATGTGAGCAGAGATCTGACAAACTGACATGTGGCAGAACATGCGACTACAACCAGCATGCTACGGCTGAACTCAGAGACTGATCACTGACCACATGGGGAATGTTGCCATTAACATGTCAGAGAACCTGAGAAAAGCAACAAAGCAGACTGCAGCAAGAACATCTGAACCTGTTGATTATGTCTTCATTGATCTTTAAGGTCTGAGGGAATGCTGTTAAAAAGACTGTGCAGTCAGTCACAGTAAGTTGAAATCAAGGTCATTTGGAATCATATTTGCCCTACGTTATTTAAGGCCACATAGCTTGGGCAACAGGGTCTCCAGTGCTCTCCCCTCAAAGTCTCTAAGGCCTGGCTCTGCTTTTCCTTGTGCTGTGGCAACCCGAGTCGTTTAGAGATCAGCAGAGAATGTACTGCTCTCATAAGAGACAGCTCTTCCGTGCATGATCATAGAGCAGGGCGCCCTCCTCTGTGCGTGATCGTAGAGCAGGGCGCCCTCCCCTGTGTGTGATCGTGCATGGCTTCTGCATGGCTGGCTGACCTTTGTTGTCTATCACTGGAATTCAAGGTAATAAAAATGTCCCCGTGTGCTGTAATAATTTTGTGGAATAGCCCTTGTGCCATTAAGCAAAAAGAAATAATAAACAAGAAAAATTTAGACCATTTTAGAGAAGATATTTCAGCTATTTTAGACCCTGATTTTGAATACGTACATGGAGATAAAAATAAAAATCCCACATATCAAACATGCAGAATGATGGTTAAACTTACTCTCTGTTTTGTAGACATCCTGTGGCCTTTCAAATTTCCAGGTGTTTTATGTATTTCATAATATTATAGAATAACCAGAGGACAAAATTATTTTAGCAAAAGACCTGTTTATTCAAATTATCTTTTTTAAAAAACAGATGATGAATTAAAAGAAAGGCAATTCACATATTAAATTCAAGCCCTTTCAATATTTTATTACACTACATACTCTAATTTTATTTCTTTTGTATTTAATCAATTTGCATATTCTGTCTATTTAAAAGTCTTATCCATACTATTCACATATGTGGACAGTTTCATTCAGTAGCAGATTATGAATATTTAATATAATTAATTATAACTATAAGGATGGAATTATCAGACATATTCTATTAAAATAATGTTTTCAAATTCATGTATTTTAGATATTATGCTTATTTATTTTTATTTTCAGTAAAATTTATTGTGAACATCATTTGGATGCAAAATTATGTCACTAAGGCGTGTCTGTAGGTGCATAAAAGCCGGGCTAGAAATATATGAGATTCTGTGTTCTCAGTTATACGACCGGAAGAGTTCTAATTTTATTTTTACTAATTTATCTCACAGCTGCATTAATTTGTAGAAGAGGTACTTAACCCTAGAATTCTAGTCACGGGGTGTATTTACATTTCACATTTTCTACTATAACATTTATTACATCTTAAAATTTTATTTTGTTTGTGTGTATATGTGTATGTGTATATATGCACATGTATGTGTCTGTATATGTATATGTGCAAGTGCATGTGTGTTTGTGTGCATGTGTGTGTACATGCATGCATGCATATGTTTGTGTATATATGTGTGTTTGTATGTGCGTACATATGCGCATATGTGTGTCAAAGTATGACACGATATGTGTGAAGAGGTCAAAAGACATCTTGCAGAAATTGGTTCTCTCTCCCATGTGAGTCTTAAAGATTGAACTCGGGGAGGCTGGAGAGATGGCTCAGTGGGTAAGGACACTTGGAGCTCTGACAAAACACCTAGGTTTGATTCCTGGCACCTACATGGTGACTAACGGCTGTCTATATCTTCAGCTTCAAAGGAATCTGATGCTCTCTCTGACCTCCATGGGAATCGCACACAGGCACAATTACAGGCATGCAGTCAATACTCTCATACATATGAAATAAAAATAATAAATAAAAATATATTGAGAACATTGAACCCAGGTCTTCGGGTTTGGCAGCATGCCTGCTGAGCTGTTTCTAGCCCTTCTCAATAATTTTTATTATATTTTTATTTTATTATGACGTTTAAACTGCTAATTTATGGAGGTTTTGTTTGTATTCTTATCCATTTGGTAACAAAATGAAAGAGTTTAGCTGTTTGCTCCTCATTCTCAGGTCTTCCTGCCTCAGGCTCATTTTTCATGATTTCTGTCTCCTCTCTGAGGTCTGGCAGAAGATAGCCCAGGACACCGAATATCCTGAGATCCAGTAGAAGTTAGCCTAGGACACCAAGTATCCTGAGATCCAGTAGAAGATAACCCAGAACACCAACTATCCTGAGATCCATTAGTTTGAAAAATCTTCTTTTAATTCATAATTATTTTATCTCCATCTATTACTTTTGTTTAGTATTTTTGTGTAAATATGTGAATTTGATGGCATTTTAATAATTTCTTCAAATTAGAGTATTCTCAACATATATACTTATTATTGTATGTAGTGCTGGCTTAAATATCCCTTTGTGTTATATGTACAGATTTTCTCTATCATGTTTAAATTTCTGTTAATAATTTGCTAAGAACTTACTCTTCTGCTATTGCTTCAAAGTTGAAACAGAGTTGTGCTAGCATGGGAAAAATGGGACGAAAACTGACCTCACAAAAATTCAAAAGCAAGAGAAGTGTTTGGATCTTAATTATTCAAATGATGTTCCTGAGGGAATTTCCTATTGGGTAAGGACAGCATATTGTTCCTGGTTTCCATAAACTAATGCAAATGTATATTCAAGAAATATTTATTGAGGGTCCTGCAAGGTGGCTCAGCAGCTAAAGTTAATGACCACCAAGTCCAGTAACTGAGTTCAGTCCCGAGGGTCCACTTGGTGGAACGAGAGAGCCTACTTCTGTCAATAGTCTTCTGACCTCCACGTGCGGGCTGTGCATGGAATCTCTCTCTCTCCTCTCTCTCTCTCTCTCTCTCTCTCTCTCTCTCTCTCTCTCTCTCTCTCTCTCTCTCTCTCACACACACACACACACACACACACACAAACACGTACATAAACACACACACACATGCACAAATAAATACAAAAATTTAAATATGCTAAATGTTGTGTAGAGTTTGGTGAGTCTCAGCTCTTTCACAGAAAGTCTTCATCTATTTTCTGCCTAGTTATCATGTTGCCCATCTAGGTGTTTTGTTCCCTAAGACAAGCACACTTATGTGAATTATCTCCTGAGCTTCCTCCTCCTGGGAACAGCCTCTCTGAAGCACAGCCTCACGGTTCCCCACAGCGTCTCCACTCGCCTCTGCGACTCTGCTTTCACCTCAGCTTAGAGGTAAGCAGAGGGATAAGTCCTCTTTTATTTCTGCCGTTTATACTTTTCTACTTTTTAAAACGACTTTAATAATTTAAAGACAATAGAAGCATCTTTCCCAACTAAACAGTGTGAAAGAAAATACCGGGAAGAGGCTGCTTATAACAGGTTGTTTTAATACAGGTTTGAAAACAATCGGGAAATTACAAAACTAAGATCATCAGTTAAGCCTCAAATTCCAAAATGAAGTTTGCATGCTCCCTTTAGGCCTTCCCACAAATTATCTCTAACTCTTACCGAAAATAGTTCTGATTTATGGAGCCAGGACAGCACTCGGGCTAGAGCTGTGCTCAAGTCCTTTCTATTTTCCACTGTTATGTAAATATATTTTCAATTTCTTTTACATCTTATTCTTTACATTCAGAAAGAATTATATGCATAATGGCCCATTAAGTTTCTATTCCAGAATGTTTCTCTTTTATTTCTTGCAATTGACCAAAATAAATGAAAGATCAAGCTAGACTAGTTCCTTTTTTTTTTTATTTTACTTAAAATTAACTACATGAAAATTTCTTGTAGTTTATTAAGTTTATAATTTTTATCTCACATATTAATCAGAGTAAGTGCTAGATAAAAATCTTATCATGTTATTTAATATTTAAAATTTTTATAAACTTGAACATAAACAGAGTTGGCTTGTAGAAATTAAAAAATGAAATGTTCTATAATTATTATTTGTTATTAAGATAATGAATCTTGATTTTTCTCTAAATTCTTTTCCTTCAAGAGTAGAATTAGTCAACCTGAAATAAGCTCTTTTAAACAAATAATAAGATAATAATAATAATTAAAAATAATAACAATAGCTTCTTGATTTTATCATGTCTGAATAAATTACTGCTTTCTGATGGTTTAGGGAATATTTAAATCCTCATTGAAATCTTAAGGTAAATTTTTAAGAGCTTTCATCTTAAAGTTCAAATTTTTTTCTGGAATCGTATTCTGAGACCCCAAGGTTGATTAGCTAGCCTTCATAGGTACTGGGGCCCTGGACTTTCCTCTTTCTTCTATATAGAGCTGTATTTGCCTTATGTTGTGAGCATTAAGTAATATTTACTTTTAAACACACCAAATGATAGTGTACATCCTGACTTGTGGGACTTGTAAACATTTCTTAAAAGATTTAAAAAATCATTTGCATTACATTCGTTTACTTATTGTGTGTGTGTGTGTGTGTTGTACATTCATACAAGGGTACACTCAGTCATATGAATGAGTGTGGAGGCCTTATTTTTGGAGAGCAGGTCTGTCACTGAACCAGGAGTCACACAAAACGTGGACTGCTGATCTTGGAGACCTGGGACTCTGTCACTATATCTCTATGTGTGGGTTTCAGATATGTGCCAAAATGCTCAGACCTTTATATAAGTGCCAGTTATCTGAACTCAAGTTTTTAGGCTTGAGCAGAAATCCCTTAACCCAGTGAGCCATTGCCCCATGCAGTATTACATTTATTTGACCACAGGATTCTCTTGCATTTTCTTCTTGATGTTGCACTATACCTCATGTGGAATACATTCGAAAGGGCTATCTTTCTTAGCATGTGTTCAGTAGTCACATAAACCAAACAATAAGGAAGACCAAATTGTTTAACCTGCCACAATCCTGAATATGTAGTCATTAAGGAGAAAACTCCAGCCGATGTGTTTATTGTGCAATAAGAAGAGACCTCTAAACATTGCTTTTCATAGAGACAGAGGCTATCATGAGCACTGCGACTATAATTTCAGACCAACTTGTTGTGAAACAACGAGAAACAAAAGACATTTAAATGATTTTGTTCTGTTCTTTTCATTTTAGAGGAATTCTAGAGCATGAGAAGATGTGGATGGGAATACTTCTCCAGAAAATCAAACAAAATTGCCTTTGCATTAAGTATTCTTGCACAGACAGGAGCATCAGTAGGCGAAAGGTCCTGTTTAGCACACATGTCACTGCTGAGAGGCCTGTTCAGGAAGTGGGTATTTTGGAACACTGGAACTTTTCATTACAATCAGAGCTTGCTTGGATTAATGTCTGATATAGTAGAATTTTTAATATTTGATAAATAACAAATTGAGAAAATAAAAGGCATAACAAATTAGGATTCTACTGTAGTGAATGGAAATAAAGATGCTATTTTATATTAAGATGCATCTTTATTTTATGGGCCAAACAGTAAGTTTTAAGGATCTATTAAATAGAGACTTCATGTTTTATCATCAGTTAGAAAATTTACATTTTACCTATCACTACATACATAACTAGATGCGTGCACATTCACAATGAGTGCCCTTAGATTCACTGTTGTTATTAGAAATCACTCTTGTGCTTATATAAGAAGGAACTGTGGATGAAATTGTACAAGACACTTTCCAATTATCAGAAAATTTGGTTGTTCTAAAGGACTTCTTCCCCTGAATCACTGACACCATTTCCTTACATATCCATAATATGATGCATCATTTTCTGAATCAGGCAGGCGTGCAGAGTGCTGCCCAGAGCTCTAGAAATTTCTCTCTGATTGTCACTGCAGGTGCTGCCCTAAAGGCTTCCAAACAAACAAGCAAACAGAGCTGATAGTCATTTTTCAAGCACTCTTTAGATAATCTTGTTCCTACAAACAGAGGGACTGCCGCCCCCACTTAATAAAGCACATGGGGAAACGTTCAAATTGCTGTGTGAGATTAAAAATGATCAAGGACATGACTTCTCAGAAATCAGCTGCCTAGACAGCAGCAATTTTCAGATTTAGATCAATCTTAAGTAACATATAATAGCCTGCAGGGCTGGGACTCTGCAGTATGGCAGCCGTCTTTTTGGCCTCAACAGCTTTGTGCAGGAAGGAATGATGAACATCGAAACACGTGACCATTGTATGCAGCGAGTGAGAAATGCCCATTGTTAGCAGGTGTGGGCTGCTCTCGAGAACCACATGGAACAAGAAGTTGAAGGATGAGATGTGTCTATACACACCTAAATCGACT
This sequence comes from Eospalax fontanierii, assembly GCA_035773235.1. Lineage (NCBI taxonomy): Eukaryota > Metazoa > Chordata > Mammalia > Rodentia > Spalacidae > Eospalax > Eospalax fontanierii. The sequence goes on along the minus strand of CM069535.1, from coordinate 67,388,782 downwards.
GGGACAAATAAACAAGGGACTCAGTCAGCTTCTCTTTCATGGAGGGGCACCTGAGGGAACTGCTCTGGTACTTTGTGTGTGTGGTTCTGAGACGAACACAGGTGGTCATACATCAAGTCCAGTGCCCTACTTCTGAAATACTGAAGATCCAATACTATGACTTATGAAAGGTTAGATGATCTGTATTATAATTTCATATTTGTATATCACAGCACTGAGGAATTTGGTCTTGGGGAATTATATTACACATTATATTATATTATTTGCTTTACAGTATTTATACACTCTTTGTGTGTGTGTGTGTGTGTGTGTGATGTGTGTATGTCAATTCATTTGTGTGAGTGTGGGAGGGTGTATAATATGGCATACATGTGCACGTCAGAGGACAACCTTGGTGTCGCATTATTGCTCCTTGCCTTCCCCCGTGTTTGGGACATGTCTCTTGTTTTATCTGCTGTGTACAACAGAGTCTCAAGGATTCCCCTTTGTAGGTCTTTCATCTCCCCACAGGAGCACTGGAAACATAGACAAGAGCCATGATGACAGGTTTTTACCTGTGTTCTGGGGATTCAGACTTGGGTCCTCACACCCACACAGCAAGCACTTTACCGACTGAGTATTCTCCAATCTAAATTACATTACTGTTTCTTGGACACTTTACAACAGTATTTTCAACTGTGCTTAATATCTTTTATTTTGAACTGTATACATGGCTCAGTGATTAAGAGTACTTACTGTTCTTCTAGAGGACCAGAGTCAAGTTCCCAAAAGCCAAGCTGGACAATTCCCACCTGCCTGCGGTTCTGGTCTTAGGGAATCTGACAGTCTCTTCTGGCTCCATGAGCACTTGCACTCATGTGGAATAGACTCACACAGAAAACACCTACACATGGATGAAAATAAAAATATATCCCATGAATTGATTTAGATGAAAGTTTATTAGAAATATTTTTAATCCTTTATTTTTTTATCTTTTGCAGAAAGACAAATACCTGATACTCATCCTCACATTCTAAGTGACCATGCTCGAATCATGTGCCTTACTCAGTGATCAGAGTTCCACGACTGAAGGAAAGGGAGAAGAGGAGCTTGGTGAAGTCATAGCAGTGACCACACTGTCTCCTTGAATGTTTTAGGAATGAAACTGATAAGTGAAAGAGGTATACCGACTGGGTTGGAAATACCTCACTGTTTCTGACTTGATACGAGATTCTGAAGGTGGGTTTGTGTTTCTGTTCATTTTCTTTTCCTCAGCTGATGCTTTTGATTCTTTCTGATGGGTTCTTTGGAACTTCCTAAGTATCCTTTATGATTTTATCTGATGTGACCAGATCTATTTTCTCTAAGCTGAGCACTGTATTTCAAACAAATCCATTGACCTTTCCCTATAACCTTGGTCATATCCTTAGGAATGGAACATTGATCTATCTTTTTTATAGGTGAGGATAACTTTCCTGTTGTTCTGTATTTCTATGACTATAGACTATTTCTATGAAAGGAAAGAGAATGTGTGTGTGTGTGTGTGTGTGTGTGTGAGAGAGAGAGAGAGAGAGAGAGAGAGAGAGAGAGATGACATGATTAATTTGACTCTGGTGTGTGTCTTGAGTGCTAGCTATTGACCTTTAGCTACCACTCAAGCACTAGTCACACTGAGGCTCCTCTAAGGACATCTTCTTTCTCAGGGGCTGTTTTCTCATTTTTCCTTACTTTTTGATATTCATTTTCTTAATTAGTTAATGCATTCAGTCTTCCTTACCTAGAACTTCTTTCTACTTTTTACATGTACAGGTCAGGAACTGGAGAGAAGCTCAGGATATAGAGCACTTGCAGAACTTGCAGACCACCCATTTTCAGAGTACCCACATTCAGTTCCCAGAATTCACAGAAATGGCTCATAACTGTCTATGACTCCAGTTCTGGGGGATCTGACTCTTTTAGCCTCCCTGACACCACATGCATGTGGTGCACACACACACACACACACACACACACACACACTCTCAAACTAGAGCTAAAAAACATGGATTTGGGTTGTTCTTTTATTTCTTGTCATGTCACAGGGTTGCATACATTTCAGTGTTTTGAACATAGTTCCATCTTTCCCAGATGTCTTTCTATTTTAATAAGCAATTTCAAGTACCACAAATGGTTTAGAAAACAGGTATCATATTGTGGCAAAAATCATTATATCAGTACAGCAAAATTTATTTTTAAATTACAGGAAAATGTCCAATCAGTTAATGAAGCCTAACTGTGCCAGAACCATGGAAGGAATGGAAGGAAATACGTGATGGAATAAACTCTCACATCTGGCAATGTGAATGCGGCCAGAAAAATTACTATGATGGCAAAAGGGATCGGCTGGTGGAAGGGACAAAATAACACTGAGTACACGTGCTTGGGTAATACCAGATCATCCAAGCACAATGTGGTGAGGTCAGACAAAACCGAGTTCTTATCGGATGCCTCAGATATTTAGTTTTTGTGTGCTAAGGAGAATGCTTGAGAAAGAGCGTATTTTAAAAGGATTGTTAACTTTGTCTACTAGATACAATTTTAACACATCTACTGTATGCTAAGAGCCATGTTACAGGTTTAGTATAGAAAGAGGAGCAAAGAGGGATTGGAAAGATTACTCAATAGTTAAGAATCCAAACTGCTCTTGCAGAGGACTGGAATCCTGTTTGCAGCACTTGTGTCAGGCAGGTGTTTACCACTACCTGTTAACTCCAGCTCCAGGGTTTCTGAGATCCTTTCTCTGGCATCCATGGACACTGCACCTATGTGTACAAACCCACACACAAACACACATTCATCATTAAAAATTAAATAAAATTTAAAAATTAAAGAGGACTAAGAGCTTCATGACTGCTAATGTAATATAGCTTGTGTTCTGCCTTCAAGGAACACATGAATTAAATACATAAACATAATTGTCCAATGGTCATAACATGCTAACATGCCACAAGATACATATACCATGAATGTTTTAAATTCCTGTTAGACATCCCCATCTGAATGGGATGCTAAAGACAACTCACCCCTAATGAATATATTGTGTCATTTTGGACAGATGGAGACTCTCCAGATGGTGGGTATGTCAACCAGCTATTTCAGGTCATGAAGAGTCATTTATTTAATGTTTGACATGGTCACTGGTTTGGAGTTTATTTTAATTTAATGGCAGTTTGACCTACGTCTTTCTTGGCCTGATTCTGAATGAAATTGTTAGACTTTCTCTGTTTATGCAATTTATCATCTAAAATTATATTTAGAATAGAATGCCTTTAGAATAGAATCAGATTATATGAAAGTCTTAAAGCATATGCTTTAATATTTCATTCAACTTGAAATTGAAAATTTACAGGTGAAATATTTACAGTGTCCTTTGTGGTAAATAAACAAAAATTCCCTGTTCTTCTGCCACTTAGTTTTCCTTTCCTTTTGCTATAAACAGAACCTGGATTTTTGTATTTGTAGTTTTGAGGAATTTAGTTGCATGCATTAAAAATTAATTTTTGTTTTCACGGGGAAAAAAAGATGACTAAAAGTATTTCTAACTGATTTCTTAGAACCAACCAAAAGGACAAAAAAAATTTGCAAATTAAACCATAAAGATTCAACAAATACTTGAAAATCAGAGTACCAAAAGGAGTAGCTGTCCAAAAGGACAATTCTAAGAAAATACATTTATCATAAGACATCTTTACAAGCACGGGAAGTTTTTAAAGACCCAGTTGTTCCCCAAAATCACAGTACTCAGTATCATGACCGGGGCATAACTGTCAGCTGCAGTGCCCTTGAACACACAACGGGTGTAAAGACAGCAGGAAGAGAAGCTAAGCTGAGATAGCCTCGCAGCCAGGGCTGGCCTTGGAGAAGAGGAGAGGCAGACTACTGAGTTACTGGTTAGAGAGAGTTGAAGAACACAAATAGTAATTTCAAAGTTTTTTACACACTCACATGTGCACACATACACAGTTTTTTTTTACTCAAATTGTGAATTGAACTCAAAGTGATGGGACTGATGGGGACCTAGCTCATAAGAATTATGACATAGAGGAGAGGACTGAAGAGGTCTGAGATTTCATATTCGATTTGATGTTCTCTTTATTACCAAAAAACACCAACAAACTCCTGTGGGTAGTCTCCATGCTATTTACTCAAAGGAGCTGCAGTTCAGGTAATTAATAACCAGAGAAGAAAACCCTATCAAATGTATCTCATTGACTGAATGGTCACTCCTGCAAACACAATGAAATAATTGAATAGAAATTTCTGGAAGTTCTTTATATTAATCACTGTTCTGACAAAATGATAATACACAAGATATAAGCTCAAAAGCAAGGACAATGAATCTAAACTAGAGCAAAAAACAAACAATATATCTACACTAATAAACCAAGTGATAAACATTATACAGATACATGCTGGTTTTAGGGTCGCTTGTTGCATATTAGTCCAAGTGCAATGGAGGACACTTGCCTCACATGCAGGAGGATCTGTGTTTCATCCCCAGCACCACACAAAAAAAATTTTTTTTAAAGAGGGGATCAATGCAAAGTTGAAGTAAGGGAGGGTCAAAGATTATCAGTGCAAGCAATAAGATCTAAGCCAGAAGACCACAAATTTGAAATAACTGGCATTAAAAACTGTGCTCCCAAAAGAATTAACATTATTTCTAAAGGTGTTCAACCTTTAACAAAATTCATTGTACACCTTGGATGTAATACTCTCAATAGCTTTCAAAGTAATACAAATATTTTCTTTGAAAACTGCATTCAGAACTAGAAAGTAAGAATAACAAAGGCTTAATTTTAAATACAACTGCTCAAGTATCCAATATTTGAACATTTGTCAACTTTTAAATAAATAATAGGAGATTTAATTTGAAAAATAGGTTAGAAAATATCAGAAATAAATAATAAAGAAATTAAGATCTGAAGATACTAGATAAAGCTATGCTTACAAGCAAATACACAAACTAAGTTATCTAAAAACAAGACAATTTAGAAAACATTACATGACAACTGTATAAATTAAAATATTCATAAAAATGGACCAAAAAGAAATTAAGATGAAACAAAACTTGGTTGTTTATAAAGAAAAACTGATGGACATCCTTGAAAACTGAAGGGCATACTCAGAGAGAAAAAGTAATCGACATGGTGTGGCATAACCCTGAGGCCCCAGGAAGGGGATGTTAGCAAAATGAAGCCAGAAAACATGGAAAATACTAAAATCACAAATTCATGTAAATTCATGCCTTTTCATATTTGTTTTATTGTTTTGCTTAACTTTTTGTTTTAATTTGGTTGCTTTTGTTTTTTATTTATTTTGCTTTAGTTTGTTTTGTGGACAGGGTCTCATTGAACCAACTTCTATCTCACTATGTAGACCAGGCTAGCCTTGATTTCACAGAGATCCACCTGCCTCTGCTTCCCAATTTCTGGGAATAAGCATGTGGGCCACCACACCTAGCTCACTTTAGAATTTTAAAAAAAAAAACAAAAGTGACCTAAATATTGATTTAATTTACCTGAGAATTGAATCAGTGGAATTTTGGGTTCTCTGGGAAGACTATAATGAAGGAGTGGTAGGTTGTCAGATTCATTAGGACAATTAGTTAGCCATGAACGACTCAGTGGTGAGGTGAAGGAAAAACGGGCCAGAATCTCATTGGAAAACAGAAAACGGAGGAATGTTTCTCATTTTCCTTCATGGACCCAACAATGTTATGACAACACTATCTAACAGAATGCTTACAGTTCCTGAACTCTGAATCATAGGGCAGAAGAACCTGGAGATCCAGGTTGTGCTACCTAGTGAGACCCTGTCAAAAGAAAGAAATTAGGAAGGAAGGGTCTGAGGGAAGGAGGGAGAAAGGAAGAAAGAGAGGACAGAAAATCACTGAAAGATATTCTTCATGAACACATACAGAAAATGAAATTTATCAAAAACATAAGCAGAATATGTGTCTAGCAAAATGTAAATATTAAATTATGTTCAAATGACTTTATTTCAGGAATGTGTAGTTTATATTTCAGAATAGTATTCATATTTTAATACTATTTTAAGTATAAAATGGTGATATAATTATGCTTGCTTCAAAATTCCTTGACCATTAATTTAAAAAAATTTATCTAAACTACAAAAAATTAGTTTCTCAATAGTACATACTTAAAATAATTATGAGATATTCTTCGAGAACAAAAGATTCCTCCAATTCTCATTTCACATCCAGCATGCTGGATAGATGACTCAAACTGTAAGTTCAGAACCTCAACTGTTCTTACAGAGGACTAGAGTTTGGTTCCCAGCTCCCAGGCAAGATATACTTGCAACTCTAGCTCCAGGCCACCTGAGACATTCTTCTAACCTCTGCAGTCACCTACACTCACATGCACAAACTTACACAAATACCCATAATTAAAAATAAAATACAAGCTTATTTCACACTCATAACCCCAAATAATCTGAATATAGGCCCAAATCTAATAGACATTTTTATGTATATCTATGCAAATATATGAACATAGGTCTCAAGAAAATACATATATCTTATAATAGACAATTGTATATAATATGTTGTATATAATGCATAACACAATTATTATAAACTTTGGTTAGTCTAATTTTGAAGTTTGAAAATGTTCATCATCTGTGTTCTCGAGCAGGAGTCTAGAGTGCAATTCTGACACTGATGTACTGAAGAATCAGGAGAAGGAATGATGGGAGCCCTGTCCAAGTCAGAAGACTTGGAAGCTCCAGGAGCTCAGTAGAAAGCAAAGGTGAACTTTCTTTGCCTTCAGTCTACTTCATATTTCCTTATTCTGAATGCCCTCCCCCCACCCAATAATTAATGTAGAAATCTGTTTTGTTTGGTCCACCAGCTCAAATTTTGATCTCTTGGCAGTGTACCACCGAAAGCCTATCCAGAGTGATGTCTCACCAGATCTAGTCCAGCTAGTGACTAGACATTAGCCATTACAATTGGGAATGGAAAGGCCAGGCCCTAGAAAAACCTTCACAAAGCATGACTATGAAACAGCAACATTAACTAGGGTCTAAAAATACTGTAATACTATAACATCAAAAGTACAGTTAGCATAATAGTAAAATGTACAATGTATGCTTTGTAGAATACTGGACATTATACAGGACACCCAGTACATGGAAATGTATATAACTTCATTAGTAACCAGAGTTGTAACAGGGTTTAATAAAACTCTACATCACATTCCTCAGAATGACTATAGCTAGAATGGAAACACCTTCTGTGAACATGATTGGAGCACTGGAAAGAAAGATGTGGCATGGAAATGTAAACCAAACATCTATGCTAAAACATGCTCTGTAACTATACACATGTGTTCACTGAGTCATACAGTCATCCAAACCTACTATCTCTACTGAAGAGAAGTAAAAATCTACACAGGTAAAATGACTTGTACTGATACCCACAAGAGGCTTATTCCCATGGCTGGTATGGTCATTCAGGCCTGGAATCCCAGCAATGGGAGGCTGAGTCAGGAAACTTAGTGCAAGTCTGAGAGCAGTCTCTTCTATATAGCAATTTTTAGGCCAACCAAGCTTGCACAGTGACACTGTGTTTCAAAATGAAAACAAAACAAGAATCCAACAAATATGCTTGATAAGCAAACATGGAACCAGACCCTGTGTGCACTAATGGATAGATTTTTGGTAGATTCACATGATGAAATATTAGTTAACAATGAATTAAAAAGATTAAGTGAGCAAATTCCAAATCATCGAGCTAGCAAATCATAAATAGGGAAAATGGAGTTTTCATTCTATTTCTGTGCATTGTAGGAAAAAGAAGGATTGGTAAGGACAAGTGGACTGGTGTTGGGAGAGTCTGAGCTGACTGTAAAAGGCAGGAGATGAGTTTGTATGTTCTCAGCAAACTGCACTGGTCAAGATATGTCATGTTCTATTGATAAACAGATCTGCACATGGAACTAACTGATCAAGTCCTTCAAAGCTTATAAGACTTTTAATTCTCCTTTAACAATATGTATGAAATGTGAGATCTACTTTTAAAATTTACTTATTTTAAAATGTAATCAAACTAAACTCAATAAATTAATAGGTAAAGAACTTTAGATTTGGATAAATTGAGTACAAATATATTTAACATGTTAAATGGCAAGTTGGGGATTAAACAGGATTTTATACATAATTACTTCAACCTTTCTCCTTTTAAAAAATTTCAGACAAACAAACAACAGTGTACTGCATCAGCTGAAGATTCAACCAAAGACTATGACGGATAGAGAAAGACACAATGAGTACTTTTCTAAGGAGGAAATTAAACGTCTATTCCTCAGTTAGGGAAGATAATATTTTAGTAAGAAGAGTCATACAGGATGTACAGACAGAATGTGAATATTGATGAGCATGTTTAATGTAACTGTAGTATCAAGGAAACTTATAATGCTCAGTTGTATTTTTATAATCTACTATAAAATAAAAAAACATAATATATAATGTCTAAGAAAATATATCAAAGTGATGTACCCTCCCATAAAGCACTGCTTCTAGACATAGATACCTAAAGTTCTTTGGAGACACAATTGAAAATTTATTGAATGACCTTATTCAGCCAACACTGTCCTAGTCAAAATCACAGACTTTTAAAAGTGTCAAACTGATTTTAAAATTAACATGGAAATTCAAACTACCATGATTTTTCTAGAAGAATTCTGAAACCAAACGAAACTAGCTAACTTAAATCCCTAGATACTAAGATTTATTTTAAAGCTAGAGTAATCAAATTATTGTGATAAAGCACACGTTTTGGCCATTTGACTGATGGTTAAGGACAGAAAATAAATCACACAACTAGTCCTATAGCTATTTGATTTATGACAAAATGAAGCTATAAGAAAGTGGATAAAATACGGTCTTTTTTAAAAGGCACATGCTTCTAGGAAGAAAAAATAAATCTTGAACAGTGTATAACAACATACAAAAATTTTTGAGGCCAGATGGAATGTATCTCTAAGTAAAAATGGTAAATATGGATCATGATTTTGAGGCCAACCTGGGATATACAGTGCGATTTTGATTCACAAAACAGGTAATGTAAGTAATAAAATAAATGCCCACAAATGAGAGGGAGGAGAAAGAGCGGGGGAGGACAGAGAGAAAGAGAAAGAGAATATAAAATCATTAAAAATATAGAAGAGCTTGGCATGGCATTGCATGTCTTCAATCCCAGCACTCTAGAGACAGTGGTAGAAACAGGTAAGATCAATGCCAGCCTGGTCTACACAGCAAGTTCTAGGCCAGCTGGGATTACAAAGAGACCCTGTCTCAGAAAATGGCAAATATATATCTATATTTTTTGGATATGTATCTATATATCACCAAAAGAAGTCGATTCTTGAAATGTGATAAAAACTTGTTTCACTCGTAAGTTTAACAGAGATTATCCTAGACACACAGAGAAATGATGACAGGTTCCCTCACCTGGTTTTGCAGTTTCTGAGCTTCTAACAAAGTAATTCTTGCATCTTTAACTTATTTTTCAACATAAGCTTATTATAATGAAAGAACTCCCCAGAAAGATGGTATAAAAAGATGAAGACAGTTTTTCTTGGTTCATTCTTTCACCAAGTTAATGAGCTTTCAGGGGGAAGTAGCTCTGGTTGTAGGAGGTGAAACAAGAAAACTGTCTACTGAGATCAAATCCACATGGTGTGCACCATTAACAGGTTAGAGTGGCAGATATACATATCCAAGAAGTCAAAACTGCACTACAGGCACTCAGATGTGCATGCTTCCTCTGTGTGTGTGTGTGTGTGTGTGTGTGTGTGTATGTGTGTGTGTGTGTGTGTGTATGTGTGTGTGTTTTAAGTAACAATGCGGTGTGCAGCATGGAGAGTGTAAATTGATGTGTGTATCCAGATAGAGACACACTTGGCCCTTTCACATGCTGACAGAGGACTTTTGCTATAAGGGGAACATGACAACATGGTAGAGAAGGAAAAGGACTTTAAAGACTCTCTCAAGAGTGATGTGCTTAACCTGTGTGAGGAGCTCTTTTCTGAGTTCCTTTGTTTTTCTAAAAACCTTCAGCTTCTTTCCAAATTAACAATTGAAAACATCTCCATGAGTACAAAACTCCTTTTCAGTTCTCTCTGAGGCTGTGTTTGCAATTTTTGTAATTATGGCTTTCTTTCATTTCTGTCATTTGAGTTGAGTTCCATCTAAGAGAAGAAATAGCATATAGTATTTGGAATCAGAAAACTTTGTGTAGATGCTCTTATTGACATAGCTTATTTTAAATTTTCCATTATTTTGAGAATTGGTTAATTATGAGGTTACTCCAGCTGAGAAAATAAAGTGGTAACTTCTGCATTCAAATTGTCTCAAAGCATGTCTGTACACTAGCCTCTGAAGATGGCATCCAAGGGATCTGGTCTCATATATCTTTGAGATCCCATTCTTTGTTCCTGAGCCTGACAGTCCATTGCCTTCAACAGATGTATATTAAATAAATGAAAATATGTGAGAATATCATTTAACGGAGTTTAAACATTTTACATCATTATACATTTTCTTCCTTCAATTAAGCCTTATACAGGCTGGGCAAGTCTGGAGCTGATTAGCTAGAGGTAATTCTAACAATAATTTGCAAGCCTTAAGGCCAAAATGTGCATTTCCATTTATTTTTATTTCTTCAATCAATCGTGAATACAGAGAAACTCACGTAACAGGTTTTCCCCAAAGATATTTTCAACGCAGGAAAGCTGTGGTATTATGCAAACGAGATTTTCCAGGAACTAGAATCCAGAGAAGCTTAAAATTAAACTTTCCACTGAACAAGAGCACTGGAACTGCAGACTTGGTTTTTAAAATCCATTAAGTCCCTTTGGAAAAGGCAGTAAACACAGCTCCTGGAGACTGGAGAACCCCATTTTGGCCATCACCATCATTAATGATAGTATTTCCATTAAAGGACATGCCTTGGTGCTCTGTTCTACACCCTTCTTTATAAAACAGAGCTTGCACAAAGTTGCTCTGTTAAGAGCATGCTTGAGAGGATAGGATGTTAAAATGGCTACCAGCAGCATTTTGCACTGGAGCTAGCAGATCATTTCCATCAAGAAACATGTGAGTACCTTTAATTTTCCTGTTTCTGCCCTGTCTTGAGTTTGGTGAACTGTAATGTTTCTAAGAGAGGTTCGAAAGAAAATTACATTGAACACATGCATTACTGAGGCTTCTGAACAAGCATTACAGAATTTCTACACAAAAATGGCAAAATAAACATTTAGCAAGTTATGTAATGATAACGGGGGAACTACGATTAATGTGTGACAAGTGACAATGCTTATGTGAAATTTTAAGTCACTTGGATCCTGGAAATTCTTTCCAACAACATAGAATCTGCCATTCTGGCAATATGCTTTTTCAGTGAAAATGATTTCTCAACCCATAATATGATGACGCTAATGGCACTCATATATTTTAAGTTGTCTTAATTTTATCATAAAATAAGTCAGTAAATGTTTTAAATATTTTACAAGCAATAATGGCCTGTGGTCTGAATGAAACATGCTTGACATTTCATTGTGTGCATGTTGCTTACTGTAAAAATTTCTTCCACATGATGAAAGTATTAAAACTTGACTTAATAGTCATTTTTGGCAACTAGAAATTCATTTTCTGAAATTCTCATTTCTGACTCTAGAACGTCATTTCTGTAGGTTCTAAAAAACAGTCACTATGTTGACTTTGATGAGATTAGCATGGGACTTGTAAAGAATTCACAATAGACTTTTGCAATTAAATCCAAATATGGACTTTCAAGTATGACTTGAGTAGCGTACAAGTATTTACTGAAAAAGATTTGCTTATGCTATTCAGGTTTGAATTTTCCATTTTCCTATAAGACTGGAGGCAAAAAGTTTAATACAAATGTTAAGAATTAGAACTTCTACATAAATAATAACTGAATGTAACATGAAACCATATTTTTGGTGGTTAAAGACTTGTAAGGATTAAAAAACAACAGAACAAAATAATTATCTATACTTTTTAAAGAATATATCTTATATCTTCTAACTTTTAGTTAAAATGAACATGTGTTTCAGAGCACTACTGAATGGTTTATATTTAACTAAAAAGTAAGAAAAGCCAGCATCTGGTGACTTTTGATGTAATACAAATATTCATCATCTATGTGTGTGTATGTGTATTTTTAATTCAACCCCTAAATTCATCTTATTTAACAATATTCTTATAATGTCTAGAGAAATGAGTCAGCAGTTAAGGGCACTGGGTGCTTTTGCAGAAAGACCAGGATTTGGTTCTCAGAGCCTACAAGGTGTGTTAACAGTCATCTTTAACTCCAATTCCAGGGTGTCAGATGCCTTCTTCTTCTGGTTTCTGCAGACCTTGCATGCACCAGTGGACTTAAGTACATACAGGTAAACACTTGTACACATCAAATAAAAACAAATAAGTGAATTTAGTAAAACGTTATTCTTACAAAATTTTCTAATGAGACAGAACACCTACCTTGCTAAGCAACATGTTGTGACATGAAGTGCTTGTATATATAAGAACATATTCTATTTGATGTGATGATAAAATGTTACTTATGATCTTATATAATTTATTAGTGTTTGTTGGAAAAACATTTTTGTTATTCTGCATGCAATTCCCTTTAAACTTTTATTCAATCAAAACTTAGTAAGTACTAAATATTAAAAAGTCCCCATTGATCATTTAATTATTGATACTAAGTGAATTTATCTAAAGACTACTGTATATATTGATGAATTAAAATAGGAGAGTGAAAAAATTTAGCTTTATACTTAATGTCAATGCATTAAATAGGCATTAAGTAAATACAGGCAACTTTATTTTATCAAATATTCTAATGCTCTGATAGAGACTTTTAATTTTTCCATGGTGAATTTGGACTACAAAGACTTGTTCCTCTCCCAAGCCATCATGCCCCCTAGGCTGCCAGTTTATTTGTAATAGAAATGTCCCCACTTATAAAAATTTTAAATAAGATTTTAAACTAGATATGTAGCATCCAAAAAGTGAAGTCTTGTGGGAAGTTTGGGGGGCCATGTTGTAATCTGAAAACAACAGAATGTGAATGGTAATAGTGTGTGCTTTACCTTGAGAGACAGAGGTAGGTACCATTGGCTTTTCTTTTCTTGAGGGCGTCCTGTATCAGAGACCATAAGAAAAGGCTGCTATAGACGACCTTCTTACATGATACTACAAACACATCTTCCCTTTTCAGTTTACAAAGCTTGCCATCCGTACATGTGCCCTGCTCCTTGCATGGCACGTTGGAAAGGAGGTGAACACAAGCAAGGTGTATGCTGTCATCTGTGCTACGGGCTCGTACATGCAACTACCCTGCAGTGTCCAGACAGCACAGTGAGGTTCCTTGGATTCTTCTACCACCTCTGTTTCTTAGAATCTTTCCACAATCTCTTCCCCAGTGATTCCCAAGCCTGAAGATGAGAGGATGAGAAATAAGTGTCCCATTTAGGGCTGAGCATTCTACAGCCTCTTATTTTCTGCACTTTCTCTGCTGATAAATGCTGGGAGGAGTGTATTTGTCCTTACTGATGTAGACTGACCAGACTCCAGGGCATGGACCCACCCCGGGAGCAGGTGGTGAAAAGGATGGAATCCACAGGCCTTTGAAAAACAAAATTTATTAATAAATAAATAAATATATGGAGACATAATAAAATTTAATTCAAAGAAAAGGACACATAATAATGGGGAACATGAAATAGGTATGGTAGTTAATGGTAAGGGGTCGAGAAGGGGACGGGATTGGAATATGATCAAAATGCATTGTATGAAATTCTGGAATGAATTAATTTATTTTTAAAATCTCTTGTCCCATGTGTTTTGGATTGAGCCTTCTTCTTAAAAACATTTCAAGCAACCAGTATGTGATCATGTAAGAGAACAGAATAATTATTCACAGTAAACTGCTTCTTCATCTATTAGTGACTGGTACCATGAGACTGAATGTGATTTCATAAATATCTCAGAGATATGAAGACTTGCTCTGGATAAGAGCTATGGATGGGGTTAAAAGTATTCTAATACAGTACCAGATGCTGCTAATATTGTTTCCAACATAAAGTAGAAAGACTTTGGTCCAAGACAAATATTCCTCAGTCTAAATTCCACCCAGTTCATAAAACTGTATAAGAAAAATGTCAAAACTTTTGTTCAGATTTTATTTCCAATGGTACTACTGCTTTTTGCTCTATCATCAAGACTGACACTCTGCTCTGGTCACAGTAGTTCAACCCTCTCCTGAGGCACCCTGAGCTGTAAGCAGACCTAGGAAGTGGAAGTCTGGAAATACAGACTCCACTTCTCTTGTCAGTTTTGTGCATTTCTAGGGACTGAATATAACTGGGCTGCCCAGGAGTATCAAAATCACTAGCAGACATTATTCTTCCAGAGAGAAAGTAATCAGCATAGTGTACAAGACAGCACACTCCAATTAACATCAGCATCTCCAGACTCCTTTATAGCACTGAATATTTGTTGTTGGTTATGGATATTGTAGAGACCCTTATAGAAAGCCCCATAAGGACTGCCCCTCTTTTCAATACTCCTTGTGTTGGTTAATCTTAGTTGTCAATTTGCCTGGATTGAGAAATGCCAATGAGATTGGTAAAACGTACCTGGTAATGTGTGTCTGTGAGGGCATTTCATGAGAGAATTTAGATCATGAAGGGTTTAGCCTCAGAGGTGACTGAATCCCTTGATGAACTCAAAATGTCAGTAGACAATGTGGAAAGCTGAGAGTCCTGAAGATGGGTTTGGAGTGAGAAGGCAAGCTGTTTCAGAGGTGTAGACAATGTGGAAGAGCTGAGTCTGGAAGGTGGGTTTGGAGTGGGAAGGCAAGCTGTTTCAGAGGTGTGGACAATGTGGAAGAGCTGAGTCTGGAAGGTGGGTTTGGAGTGGGAAGGCAAGCTGTTTCAGAGGTGTGGACAATGTGGAAGAGCTGAGTCTGGAAGGTGGGTTTGGAATGGGAAGGTAAGCTGTCTCAGAGGTGTAGACAATGTGGAAGAGCTGAGTCTGGAAGGTGGGTTTGGAGTGGGAAGGTAAGCTGTTTCAGAGGTGATCTTGCAGATCGTATCTTGATCTGGCCCTTTCCTGTTGCTGCTCCACTTCTGGATCCTGTGCAATATGATGTGAGCTGCTGTCCCAAGTCCTCATCATCATCACAATGGACAGAAGCCTCTGAAATAGTGAAAAGAACACATTTTCCCTTTGGTAGGCGGTTTTTCTCATGTATGTGGTCACAGGGAGAGAATATCTGATGAATAGCTCTTTAACTTTTCAGACCCTTTCCTCTTAGCCCATCATATAATCTCAGGCTCTTTCTCCATATTCTCTAAACTTACTTCAGATCCTTATTGGAGAGTCCCTCAAGTTACCTCAGGCACATTCCCAATAGCCCCTCGAGTTAACTCAGGCCCTTTCTCCCCACTTACTCCCCATATTCATGGAGATTCATCTAATGGTTTTTGCTATAATCAACATACTCCAATCACTAAATTCTTTATGACACTTTATTTTTCTTTCTGGTGGTCAAGGAGTGAAATCTGATCTATCTCAAGATGGCCTCAAATCTGCCATATAGCAGAGAGTGGTACTAAACTACTCATCCTCCTTCTTATAACAAATTATAATATATAACCTGCCCCACATACCTTGCACCAGCTGACAGGATAGTTATTCTAGCTATGTAAAACATCCTTTATAATTAATTGAAATAAATATCACACTTATACTTAAATGAATTATTTTTCAAGGCCACTTAGGATTGATTGAAGGGTTTTATTTTGATTTCATTTTAGATTAAAAAATTTAAGTGTTTATCCACCTCAAAAATAGAGAATATTTCCTCATATCTAAATGATATTTGTAACTTGAAGTTCTTACTTCATTATACCATTTAAAATTTTTACACAACAAATGCAAAAGTTGTGCATAATATTGATTAAATCACTGTATGTCTGGGCTTTCCTTTGGTTCATATGGGAAAAGTATGCTACAATTCATTCCTAAATAGAACCTACTTTTTTTAGAATATGGAGCCTATGATCACTACTTAAAATAATTTTTCTCAGATTATTTGAAACAGTCATAAATATACATATAAATTATGTCAAGAAATATATTAATGTATGGAAGTATTTCATGCAACATGCAACAGACATCATGTCACATCAAAGAAATCAAATTAGAAGATAAAATTTCTAGTTTTGAAGATCAAGGAGACATAAGTCAGTTGTCTAAATGATAACAAGATTGAGTAGAAAACTTTACAGCTACTTGAGATTAAGGATAAAAGGATTATCCCCTCCCTGTGCATAAAACACCATTCTTGATAAAGTCACTTAAAAAGTGACTAACTATTTCAGAAAATGAGGCATTTTATTTTGTCAGTACACTGCTTTTTCACTATAAAACATACCAAACTGTATCAGGGATGATAGTCCAGGAGTCCATTCCAGGAATTAGCCCATCAATTTGCTTCTCACAATATTTTCAGCCAGAGATCTTCAGGGAATTTTTTTTTAATGATGGCATCTTTTAATCAACCCCAAACTGTAATCAAAACAGTTCAGACAGAGGACAGAGTGACTGGTGGAATATTGTACTATATTTAAGACTTGGAATCAGGAAAGACTATAGACTAGATCATCATCTATATATTAACTTTAAATTCCAAAGTTTAGTATCAGATTACTAGGTTTTGTCACAGAATCAGGAACTAAAGTTCCCTAAAAGGGGGTAAATAATTTGATGTAGAAACAAAAGAAACTTGTTATTCATGACAAATAGCTAGTTTTGATAATGAGAATAAGAATGCCTAAAGACAGGATTTAGGGAGAGAAATATAAAACTGCATATACAGAGAGGATAAGATTCAGAGGGTGAAAAGCTATAGCAACAGATGGTTTCACAGCTGAGAATTACACATGGAAGATCTTAATGTCATTTAATTTTAAAAATCAAAATTAGCTAAAAAGACAATATAAATTTCCAATGAATAGAAAGGATGTGTATAAGGTCTGGGGAGAACAGAATGAGAACCACTAGAGGACCTCCCAGTGCCTTGCACCCCCTCAGAAGGTAGCTACTCCACAGCACACCACCTGAGAACCAGAATCTAAGCCAGCATACCTCCCCAGAAGACATCACCCACTCCCACTGAGACCCTGGAAAATGGCACCCAAAGCCTGTCAGCAGACCCGTGAGTGTTCCATGGATTTTTGAGTTTCAGCAGTACAAATCTTCTACTATCCTGAAGTTTTGGTCTTGGACATAGAAGCTGCACCTAGTTGTAGCTAATCTGAGATCATTTCTGACACCCAAAACACACATCAGCACTGAGTTTCTCAAGACTGAACCCCAGCACTATTCAACTGTTCCATAACCTGACAAACTGGGATAACAACACCTACACAACAAAGGAGAGATCAGATTTCCACATCAAGAAACACCACAAATGACCCGACTACAAATGCCGTCACCAAAACACAAGCAACATGAATAACCAAGACAGTACTTCCATTCCATAAATTAGTACTCCCATAGTAATGTATGCTGAAAGAAGGGACATAGATATACAAAATGATGATTTCAAAATGGCTATTATAAATATGCTCAAGGAACTCAAAGATGACATGAAGAAATTCCAGAATAAAGAATACAAAAGCACAAACATTTGAATGAGATAAAGACAGAAATTTGTGATATGGACATGGCATTTATTAGATAAAACTTCAGAAGAAAACCAAAACTGAAATAAAACTTAGATTAAACAATCAGTAAATCTAAGGGAATGCACAATGAGAAGCCTCACCAACAGAACAGATTGAGTTGAAGAGTGAATATCAGGGCTTGAAGACAAGGTTGAAGGATTGGATCACTCTGTCTAAGAAAGTATTAAATACAGAAAAACTCAGGAATTCTGGGTCACTATTAAAAGCCGAATCTACATATCAAAGATGTAAATAAAAATAAAAAACAAGATCAAAGACATAATATTTCCAACAAAAATCATAGAAGAAAATTTCTTAAATTGAAATCCATTTAATGGAAGCTCTAAAAGTGAGAAAGGCTTGGGTAGATCGCCTACGTGTTCTAAAAGACCACAGAGAACAGACTGGACTACTATACCAAGTAAAACTATAAGTTGTAACCCAAGGAGAAAGAAAAATCAATTTCCACAGTAAAAACAGACTTAAGGAATTTATTACCACTTAGCCAGCTCTACCGAGGATACTGAAAAGAATGCTTCAGTCTGAAGAAAAGGTTACCCAAGAGGGTACAAAACAACAATCAATTCCAAGACAATTCATCAAAAAGAGTATATGAACACAACATCAAAACAACAAAATGACAGAATTGATAAGCAGTGCTCAATAAAAGTTTTCAATATTAACATTTTCAGTTCCCCAATAAAGTGCTACAGACTCACAGTTTAAATTAGAAAATAGGATCCTCATTTTGCTGCCTCCAAGAAATATATATCACCATCAACAATAGAGACCATCTTGTAAAAGTAAAAGTGAAAAGGTGTTCTAGAAATGAAAACAAGGAGCAACAAAAAATAGCTGTTCTAATCTGTGACAAAATACACTGCAGATAAAGCTATTCAGAAGAGATATGAAGGTTCACTTCAGTCTCACTGAAAGGAAAGTTCAACAATAGGACACTACAGTTCTCAACATTTTCACATTAAAACCAGAGGTACCCCTTTTCTTAAAATAAATGCTATTAGATCCCAAATCACAGTTTAACCATGAAACAATGATAGTGTTTGACTTCAACACTCCATTCTCACCAATAGAGGGAACATACAGACAAAATGTAAAGAGAGAAACATCATAGTTAAAATCAGAAATCAAATGTACCTAACATAGAATTATAGAACATTTCATTCAAACACTATTGATACACATTTTTTTCAGAAGCCCATGGAAATGACTCCAAAACTGACCATATATTAGGACCCAAAGAAGACGCAGCAAATATAGGTAAATTAAAATACTATCCTGCATCGTATTTGACCAGAAAGGAATAAAGGTGATATCATCCAAAGAAAAATACACAAAGTCCTGGAATCTAAACAGCACACTACTGATGATAACTGGGTCACAGAAGAAATCAAGAAGGAAAATTTTAAATGTCTAAAATTGACAGAAGATGAAAACACACACACAAAAAAATCTATGGGATACAGTAAAGGCAGTTTTAAGAGAAATGTTTATAATACTAAGTACCTACATCAAAAAATTTGATATATCTCATTAATTTCTTCATGAGGTAGCTAAAGGACTTATAAATCAATAAGAAATAACACCCCAAAATAGTAGATAGAAAAAAATCAACATTGGAACTGAAATTAAATAGAAATAAAAAAATACAAATAATCAATGAAACAAAGTTTTGATTTTTTGAAAAGATTAAGAAGATTGACAAATATTTACCCAGTTTAACCAAAAGAAAGCGAGCTAGGACCAAAGTTAATAAAATTAGAAATGAAAAGAGAGATTAATAGCCACTTAGGAAATTCAGAGAATGTTAAGGACTTATTTTAAACAAATCTACATAATAAAAAGAAAAATTCTAAACTAAATGAATCACTTTATATATATATATATATATATGTATAAACATATATATTACTTTAATTTTAGTTCTCTAATATTAATTTACTTTAATCTAAAATCAAAGTAATATAAAACAAATAATTTTGATAGACTTATAATAACCAATGAAATTGAAGATAGAAGCAGCATCAAATCTCAGAACTTGGGCAGGAGAGAGGGCTCATCAGTTAACAGCAGATATTGTTCTTCCATGGGACTCAAGTTCATTTGCAAGTAACCACATTAGGTAATTCACAATTGCCTGTAACTAGAGTTCCTGGGAGATCCAACATGTCTGATTTCTTCCAGCACTTGCACCCAGGTGCACATACCTACAAACAAGCATACACATAGCTAAAATTTCTAAAAAATATATAAAATACTTTAAAACTTAAATATTGAAAAAAAAAAACAAGATAAAATAAACAAACAAAAAACACAGGTGCAGGACCAAAGAGCACCAGAGTCTGGTCCTCCAGCACTGGGGAAGTCAGAAAGCACCCTGTGACCAGGCCTAGGCTTGAATGAAACCATAGAACTCTATAGGAACAGACCTTCTACCCTCGAAGATAAAGAGATCAGCACCAGACTTCCAGCTCTGGAGGGACCCTGAAGCACTGCTGGACCACGACTCCAGCCCCATTATTCTCGGGGATTCAGCATAGGGCTGAGGAATTGACTCCAGTTATTTCAGGTAAGGGTGGGTGTTAGGTTTCGAATTCCGAATTTTCAGTGGTCACTTCAGGACCTGAATTCTATACTGATGTTGTCCTAGAGGTGACTACATGTGTATGGTTCTAACCAAAACCCCTGCTTAGTGTACCATCTTCAGTCAGTCTGAAATTTGGTATCATACCCCAGTGAGTTCACAGACTGCCAAGATGTGACTCCATGTGGTCAGTGGGCAGCCCCACCCTTGGTCCTGGTGGTACATAGCTAAGACAGCAATCACCCCAGTGATTGTATTCGACAATCAATATTATTTGGCCAGTCCCCATAGCTGAGCTTCATTGCATATATCATTCTAAGAAGGATCAAGAAAACAAAGCATCCAAATAGACTAGGAAAAAAAATAAGACAAAAGTGAAAGACACCCCACTCACACAGATGTGCAACACATGAAAAAGAAAGAATATGACACAACCACCACCCATGACTCACCCCACCTCCTCTAGAAGGGATTCAGAAACTACAGGCATAACTGAAAGTCAGAAAGTATTCAAAGTCTTGCTTTTTGAAGGTATAATTGGTCATATAGAAGAATCATACAGGTACACTAATTAACGAGAGCTACACAAGATCTCAACAGGAAAGACGCCAAAGTGAATGGGAGAGTAACTGGAGGCAAAAGTAAAAAAAAGAGAGAGGAAATATTTGGCAAAAAACTGAACAAGAATCACTCAGAAATGCATGAAATCAAGAAGATGGTCACTCCAATAAAAACTCCAGCAGATATCATTATTAATAGACAACACCATGCAGAAGAAAAAGGTTTATGAAGGACAAAGAAAGCTGAGATAATAATGCAAACAGACATGCACACACATACACACACGTGCACACACATACACACACATGCACATACACACATGAACAAAATTTCTACAAAATCTTGGGTGCTTTCAAGAGGTCAAGCCTGAGAATTTCCGATGTAGAATAAAAACAAGAGGAAACAAACTCAAATGAAAGAGACAGACTATTTAATAAAATTATAACAAAAACTTTCCAAACAAAGAAGTAGACATCCAAACACAAGAGATGTACAAAACTTCCAATGATTTTACTAGAGAATATACCAGGACCTATTATAAAATGCCTGAAATAGAAAATAAAAAAAAATCCTAAAAGCAGACCCAGAAAAGTAAGACAATATACACGTCCACAGACAAATCATGCTAAATGGAGAAAACTTCAAAGCATTTTCACTAAACTCAGGAACAAGACAAGGATGATCTCCATTCCTGTCCAATACAGTGCTTAAAGTTTTAACTACAGCAATAAGACAAGTAAAGGAGCTAAAGAGGAAATGAATAGAAAGGAAAGAAGTCAGCATACATTTATGTGAAGATGGTGTATTTTAATTCATAAAGACCCTAATGACTCTAACACAAAATTCCTAAGCATACTCAGTAAAGTATCAGCATGCAAAAATAACAGACAAAAATCAGTAACTTTCCTATACACCAACAAAGCAAGTGCAGTCCTCATCAAAATTCCAAAGCAATTCTTCACAGAAATTGAAAAATTAGAGTAAATTTTATGTGGAAACAACAAAACTCCAAACAATCCTCAACAATAAAAGTAAGTTGGTGGTATCAGCCCTGCAATAATACAGAGAAATCATAATAAAAACAGCTTGGTACTGACACACAAACAGTTACCAATGGAATAGAATTGAGAACCCCATAAAAGACCCTAAAACCATCATAAAACTCCTAAAAACATTCAGCAAAGTACCCACGAAATCAGTAGCCTTCCTACATACCAACAAAACAAGTTCAATTCCCATCAAAATTCTAAATCTTTATAGAAATTGAAAAAGTAACATTAAATTTTATATGGAAATCCAAAATATCCTTAAAAATCCTGAACATTAAAAATTCAGAGATATAACCACTTCTGTTCTATTACTGAACTATAGTAGCAAAAATCATGGTATTGGTATACAAATAGATATATTGACCAATGGAATAGAATTGAGAACCCATATACAATTCCACAGTCTTACCAGTCACTTGATTTTTTTTTTGACAAAGAAGTAAAAATTACACATTGGAGAAATGACAGCATCTTCAATACTGTGTTGATAAAACTGGATAGCTACTTGTAGAAGAATGAAATTATATCCTAATCTTGATTTTTTTTTTGACAAAGAAGTAAAAATTACACATTGGAGAAATGACAGCATCTTCAATACTGTGTTGATAAAACTGGATAGCTACTTGTAGAAGAATGAAATTATATCCTAATCTTTTACCTGCACAAAACTTAATCCTAAGTGGGTCAAGGAGCTGAGTATAAGACCTGATATCCTGATCTGACAGAGGACTCATAAGGGAATACTATTCAAATTGTGGCTCATGAAAACACTTTCAGAACAGGACTCTGGCAGAACAGACATTAAAGCCAAGGATTGCTAAGTGGAACTTCATGAAGCTATAAAGCTACTGGACAGCCCAGGACACCATCATCTGAGTGAGGAGTTAGCGTATAGAATTGGAAAACAACTTTACAGCTAAACATCTCACAGAAGCTTTGTATCTATGATACATATTAAAAAACAAACCAAGAAAATAACCCAATAGAAATTTGGGCATGGGACTAAACACATAATTCTAAAAGAAGAAATGCAAATTGATGAGAAATATTTAAAGTATTTCAGCATCCTTAGCCAACATGGAAATGAAAATTAAATGCAATTAAAACTAATATGAGATTTCATCTTATGTCTGTTAGAATTGCTAAGATCAAAAGAACAAATGCTGGTGTGGATGTGGAGAAAGAGAATTCTTGTACGTTGCTGGAGAGAGGGCAAATGGTTACAGCCACTACAGAAAACTGTTTAGGTTCCTCAGATATCTAGAAATAGATCCGCCATTTGATGGGCACTCCATATCCTACCACAGAAATACTTGCTCATCTTTGGTCATTGCTGCCCTATTCACAATAGTGAGAAATGGAAGCAGCTATTATCTGATGAATAGATAACTAAAACTTCAAACAGGCACCTTTATATAGTGCAAATTCAGCTGTTGAGAAACATGAAATCAGCTGGGCATGGTGGCATGGACCTTTAACTCCAGCACTCAGGAGGCAGAGGCTGGCCAGCATCTGGGAGACTAAAGTCAGCAGGTCTGCATCATGAGTTCCAGGCCAGCTGGGGCTATTGGGAGACTCTGTCTCCAAAACCACTAACACCAACAAGCAAAAGGAAATACAAAATCATGAAATTTACAGCTAAATAGGTGGAATTGGAAATAATCATTCTGAGTGAAGTAACCCAAACCCAGAAAAACAGATATTATACATTCTCTTCATATATAGATGCTATTTTAAAATATATGTGTGTGTTTAAATTGGAATACCTATCGTGGCTGGGAAACACCTAAGTGATCATGGGGAATGCTTGAAGGGTCATAGAAAGCTGGTAGTATAAAGAGGTAATGGGAAATAATGTAGCAGAAGGATCAAGCGCAGTGGGAGATACAAGACGGTAGAGAAGGAGAGCAAGGACACAACAACAAAACTCTGAAAAGTGCACATGGTAACACAGTAGTGTAGAAGCTTTCTAAATATACATGCATATATATAAGTGCACACGAAAAGAGTTGAAATTGCTTCCCTATAACAGGAGCACAGCAACCCCCCACAGAACATGGATTATGAAATAAAAGGCCCACTGCAGGGTATACATTACTTCTTTTGAAATTGCTGGACAGTGAGGTCCCATAGACACCAAAGATTACTGGCCATTGCCAGTGTTCTTTTACACCCTCCAAAACTTGCTGATAACACCGTTTCTGAGGATTAGAGAGAGGACTCGGTGTTTAAGAACACTGGTTGCTCTTTCAGAGGACCTGGGTTCAGTTTCCAGCAACCACATGGTAGCTAACAGCAATCAGAAACTCCGGTTCCAGAGGATTTACTGCCCTCTTTGGCCTCCATGAGAATTGCATGCATGGGTGCACAGGCAGGCAAAACACTCACATACATTAAAAAATAAAAAATAAATAAAGATTTAAAAGGCACTATTTCTGAAGCCTTCAGATACTAGAGTGATAGAATATGGAGAAATCAAGCTGGTACCAAGCTGGAAGCTTGATACCTACTGTCTAGCTTTTGGTCCAAATTTTGAGTTAATTTTTTCACCATTAAAAAAAAAAAAAAAAAAAAAGTATTCCAGGCCCTGCTCAAAAGCACTCCTTGCTAGAAACAAGTGCTTTTATTTTCATTGCTGTGATTTTTTTTTTCTTGAAACACACTTTCTCAGTCTTGAACGCAATTTCAGTTCTGGCCAGGTCAGTCATCCACATTATGAAGACACAGTCAGAGCTGTTTGGAGTACTTGTTTTGTTTTGTTTTTTAAGGAACTTGCTGTGTTTTTATTTATCTATCTGTCTGTCTGTCTATATGTTTATGTGTCTGTGCCACATGCGTGCAGATGACCAGAATAGGGTATAGGATAGTTCCTGGAACTGGAGGTACAGGCCTTTTTCAGGCGCCCAGAGGTGGGTGCTGGAAAACGAACCCAGGTTACTTGGAAAAGCAGCGAGTTCTCTGAACAGCCGAGCCGGCTCTCTCACTTTTCTCTTTTTTTCCCTCAATGTATATTTTTATTGAATTTTTGCAGTTCACATAATACATCTTAATCATATGTAGACTCCTTCCCCTATCTGCACTCCCCGTATATCCTCTGTACTGAACTTCATGCATTCTCTCGTACACGTTAAGGCTACCCGGTCAAACATGTGTACCCAAATGTGCAAGCTTATCCATTGGAGTCTAGTCAGCTTATCTAGGGTCTGCTTAAAAATATCTACTCTCCCTCATCCAGGCGTAATCAGTTGCCAATTGCTCGTCAGCTAAGGTTGGGGCCTCTGCCCGGTTCCCCAGTTCCACGCTGCGTTTTTGTTTGAGTCGGCACAGGTCTTGTCCATGCTGTCACCATTGTTGTAAGTTCATATAAACAGATTCTCAGAGCCCTGAAAACCTGTTTCCGAATGTTCATGCACCAACACGGGCTCTCACAAACGCTCCATCCCCTTTCCCACAACGGTCCTGAGCTGTGGGTAGGTGGGTTTACTCTCTTCTTAATGGGAGTTGCAAGCTCCATTTTTTCCCCTTCTTCCTTCCCTCATTCTGCTCAGCCCAGGGCAGGTATAGTTTCATTTTCATGCTCGGAGTGACCTTCTGTAACCCCAGGATATTACCATGGCTGCAGTCTCTTCGCTCCACTCGGGCTGAGCAGCCTAAGTTTTCTAATTTGGTTGACATAATTCTCTTTTTCAAGGTTGAGCACAGTTGTACCATTGAAAGGAGCCCAGCGCTTTCACTCTAACATTCGGGGGTCTGCGGCAGGGGTGGTCTCTATGCTCCTTTCTTGACCACAAACTCTCACTCTCTTTACTGGGCAGATTCTTGTGTCTTGATTTTTAAATTTCATGTACAAATGCAAACAAAAATAATGTTATGATTTTCAGCTGTCTAAATTCAATGCCATGTTTTATATTGGATCATTGTGTAACAAAAGCAGCACTGAGGAGGAGAAAAACAAGGTTATACACAAGTACATGAACTTCATCTAATAATATTACCGCGATGCTGATCTCGTACTTTTGACTGTTGTTCCATGACTGGTAAAGTTCGGACACTGAGTGGCACTGGGAGATGCGTGTGATAGATACTGTATTATTTGTGGGAGTAGTCAAACAAATCTATTAAACATCATCCAAACAACAACTTAATTAAGATTGGAAATTTGTCTGTACCTTACAAAGAAAAAAATAAGAATGACTGTCTGAAATAAGTAGAAACAGAAAGAGCAAGAAATATATGTAAGAAGATAGTGGGAGCTTAGACAAGGAGAGAGGAGAGATAAATGAATCTTATGTGGCTTAAAGAGTCAGAAGGCAATGCCCTTTGAGAAATATACATACAGCATCTGAACATAAGTGCATGTGTATACACGATGGATATATAACAAGAAACATAGTGCCAGACAGGAGACTCCTTTCCTCAAGTTGTTGATCAAGGTAGTCCAAGAGACTCTTAAAGTAACATCGGTTATTCCCACAGCCCTTGATTACCCACAAGAACTTGAAGCCTGGAACCTATTGCTGAACACTGGACATATTTTGGACACAGGACTTGGAGCAGTTGAGCTGGAACTGACCTGAAAGCCTCCTCCCTAAAGACTAGCTTTCATATTTCTAGAGGACACTATGCAAGTTGCTAAGGGAGAAAAATTAATGAATGGCTCAACCCAGCTATAAAGCTGAATAATCACAATGATGAGCAGAACAAGCTATCTCTATTGGTCCAGTAGTGTCACTTTTATCTAGCAGGTAATCAACAGCTGTCTAGTTAGACTTAAAGCCCTCTCAGATGCAGGAAACTCATTGTGGCACTGTAAACATAGCCAAATGCTCATGGCTGAAAAGGTCATAGATCCAAGAGAAAACTCTATCTCTAAACCAATGAAATTTCTTACTGTCCAAATTGCTAAATATGGACCCTTATATTTACAGACATGTATACTTAGCACTGCTCATCAAAGAAGCTTTCTTTCCTTTCAGAGGGAACACACTGAGGGGCTGATTACATTCCGTCTTGGTTTCCCTACATCTTAACATTATTTCACTGCTAAAAGACATTTGATGAAAACCAGAGGGATTGTATTCCTTTTATTTATTTTTTTGACATCGTATTATTTTTTTCTTGTTCACACAGATGTCTAAACTTTTGTTTCAAGAATTTCTGACTACTCACTTTAAAGATAAGTTCTTTTAAAGCCAGGGAAACTAAGAAATTCAAACTGTGTTTTGGAAATTAGATTAGGAAAGAAAAAACAACTCGAACCTAATTTACTATTTGTCTTCATAACCAGGGTAAAACATGAGCATACATCCCTTTGAAGTAGGTTGTGGACAGTGACATTAAACATTTTATCGTGAAGCCAGTGTAACCACACATTGACCTCATCTGTTGGCTGTTTTCTTAGCTCTGTCTACATATATCCAAAACACTTGTTTGATTTGTTTCACTGATTTAAGGTTTTAAACAACTCCATTGTTTCAGAGTAGTGCTTGTAATCTATGCCACAGTTAAATATAAACATCCCTTTGGCAAAGGCTAAAGTGTTGGCAATGTTTAATAACAGAATTGCTTTTCTACAAAAACTTTTGATCAAATCTTATTTCTTGGAGTGATCTGCTGCACTTCACCTAAGGAAAGATCTTGCTCAAACACACTTTTTTCCAATCAATACAGCTAGGAAAGCCAGTGCAGTATCTGGAAGTTTTCACGCTTTGTGCATAGCCCTCATATTAGTGGGTAAATGCTCAGAATTGTTAGGCAAAATATCTCTGGATTAAATAAAATGTTTAATGAAAAGACACATTGCTAGATGTAAGCCTCACTTTTTTCTTGACAGCAGTTCATGATTCCTTAAGTGCTTGTTTGAAAAATGAAAGCAAATTAAAGATGAAATTTAAAAATCATGGTAAGGTTGGATTCAGAAATGCCTGGTATAAACATCATCAAATGGACAGCAGGGATTGTTGCCACTGATTTAGCCAGATTTTTAAGGAGAGTAATATATATATATATATATATATATATATATATATATATAGTTTTGTGAAAGATAATCAAATATTTCACATATTCACGTACCAGAATCAAGTTAGTGGAAACCTATATATTTAAAGTTTGTTTTGTCAAAACAGTTTTAGCTCATATTAAAAAAAAAAATAGGTGCTCATGTACTTGAAATCCTAGATAATTATTTGGAAAGTGCAGTGCACAACTGACTCTTGTGAAGCATCTCTGATGTGGTACCTCAGGTCATCTGCACTCCCCCATTATGGCCTCATATTTTAGAATTTTTAAAATTTCCTTCAGTGTAAATATATCTTAATGATGTACTTATACCACAATTGAACTGAGCAATGGACAGCAGCACCATGATTTTTTTTCTGTACCTCTAATCTAAATTTCTTTCGACTCTGTATTTCCCCCAATTTTAAGCCAATCAAGTGACTTATGTCAGGATTGAGAAGAATATCAATATTATAACAAAAACATACAAAAGAAAAAAAGCAGTGGTTTTCTTTCTTTTATTCACAAAAAGGGCATATGTGTAGCAGTTTTAGGTTCAAACCCAGTGAGCAGAGGGTGTGGCTAGTTCCCACATGCTGCATACCCTATTTATGGACAGCTGAACTCTTCACCAACCTTCCTACAGAAAGGCCTAGTTTTCCTGTTGATACCCCTGCATGGCCACCTCATTATCATTAAGAGTTCACAGTTCATGGTGTCTCCAGTCTTGATGTTACACATTCTTTGGAACTGGATAGATTTTCCATGACATGTATTCACCATTATTGCAAATTATGCGATGCTGCCATGCCCCAAAGGCTCTCCTCAGCCCGCACTTCTGATTCTCTTTTGCATCAGTATGGAGACTCCTGCACTCAGACAGGGTGATATGAACTTATGACCATGAATAGTTATCTTCTCTGTCTTGAATCTGAGGCAAAGGCAGGCTGACCTCTGTGAGACTGAGGTCAACTTGGTCTACATAGTGAGCTCCAGGCTAGCTGGGGATACAATTGAAACCCTATCTCAAAAAAATAATAGAAACAAACAAATAAATAAATACTTATATAGTTCAAAAGACTTCTTTTCTTAAGAAAGTTTTTATTCAACGTCTGGGCACTATATATGAAATATTATATTTACTCAATTTATTATTGCTAGCATCATTTGTTTTTAGATTTCTTTAGATTACATTTGTCAGTATATCTATGAATTTAGACTTGAAAATTGTAAAAAATCATTGAAATCCATAAAATAAAAAATACTGACTGACAGTAAAGTGTTCTGAGGAGTAATATATAATAATTTATACTGGTAATCCTAACATGATCCCCAACAGAAATTGATTGTCATGTGTCAGATTTGATGGCTAAGGAAATTCTCATGTTGCACTGTCTATTCTGTCACTCTTTTATAGCACTGTTAAACATATTCATAATCACAATACTTATACTGAATTCCGACTTAGACAACCTGAACCAAAATCCAGATGATGAGAGCTCATCATGTTTAAAAGGAAAGACATTTACACAAGAATCCTAATGGATCCTAGCACATGCTCAAGTATAACAATCTCTCCTGCATTTGATTAAAAGCATTTCAGATATTTCAATAAACTATCATAATTTCAAGTTCAGTTTATTATGTTGCATAGGAAGAAGTCCTGAGGGAATTCAGCTAACCTGGCTTTTGACTGACAGGCCAGGCAGCTGCAGTGTAAGGTGTGGCTGTTATCCTGTAGCTTGTGTCATCTGGGAAGTTTCTTGCATTTTGATAGTAACCTAAGTCTAAATTATGCGAGGTCAATGTATGGGTCCTGAGAGTGTTTGAAGGAAAGATGATACTGAACTTAGTTCTGAAGATTGAGCAGGGTTTATTAAGGAAAATGAGCTATAAGAATATTGTATAAAAGGAACAACAAAGCAAAGCCCAGCTAGGGTGAGAAATAGTGTACATTTGGAAAACTTCCACTTGTGAAACATAAGGCAAGACTCACAGAAGACAAACGGCACAGGCAGTAGGTTGGTAAGCCATGTAACTCAACTTTAATTTCGTCTTGTTAATCTGCTTCAGTAGTGAGTATTCCAAAAGGAAATCAGACCAAACTGAAAATAGCTCAAGCCAGTGATCGAGAATTCGGGGTATTTATAATGGAACATGGAGGGAAGCAGAAAAGAGATGAAACAAGTATGAGATGGAGGAGGAGCGCCTGCTCGCCGACTGCCGTTCTTAGCATCCTGATTCAATGCCTCTCTGCAGACCTTCTCCTAGACGCAGAAATGAAGGGAAACAGCCATGGATAGCCCAAGACATCCCTAGATCTGCCAGTAGGAAGACATTTGAGCTAGCTGTGGAAGGGAAAAGCACCCTGTGATCGATTTAGATTGAGTCAAGTCCCCATTCCTTGTCTTCTCACTGTAGCCAAGGAGACAAGGTTATATAGGAGTCTGGTTCTTCATTTGAACCTCATGATCTGAAGGGGAGCATGTCTCCCAAGAAGAGGAGTAGTTGCTGTAACTGTAAGATGGATGAGCACTAGATCAAACAACGATAATGACATTGATAATGAAGCCACCGGTTGTCAAGCTTGCCACTGCCTACGCAACTTTAGTAGTCAAATTGAGGGAACATGTTGAATAAAATCACTGAGACATGAAAGATAACGAGGAAGTGACAGGTGGTAGAAAAGAAAAGGAGGAAATTGCGGCTGGAGAGATGGCTCAGCTGTTAAGAGCACTGACTGCTCTTGTAGGGGACAGGGGTTGGATTCCTAGCACCAACATGGCTGCCAACAACTGTCTGTAACTCCAGTTCCAGGAGCTCTGACACTCTCTTTTGACCTCCACAGGCATTGCACAATCCGGGTACATTTACAAACATGCAGGCAATAAATTCATACACATAAAATTTTAAAAATATATAAATAAAATATTTTTAAATGAAGAAACTGAAGTATTAACTTTTTTACTGGCTTTAGCAGTTACTAACTATTTTCAGAATACTGAGAAAAATGTACAAGATTCTGTCCTGGGAAGAATCTGAGTGTTTCATATGTACAAGAGTAGTTCTTGAACATGTGAAATGGGAAACACACATTGCACAGCAGTGTCTTCGAGATGTGAGTTGT
This sequence comes from Eospalax fontanierii, assembly GCA_035773235.1. Classification (NCBI taxonomy): domain Eukaryota; kingdom Metazoa; phylum Chordata; class Mammalia; order Rodentia; family Spalacidae; genus Eospalax; species Eospalax fontanierii. The sequence goes on along the minus strand of CM069535.1, from coordinate 67,357,633 downwards.
ATAACTATGTCTTGGAGTTTAACATAAGGAAAAAAAAATCTAAATTTTTCCAAATGCACAGACATTCTTTTTCACTACATCTTATATGATTGTAGCCCTATTTGTTTCTGCTTATTGGACTCTGGTTTGAGGTTTAGAAAGACTATGTGGAAAGTATCTGTCAAGGACTCTATGGATTTGGGAAACTCAACAGGCTAGGCCAGTCACGTAATTAGAACTTTAAAAGGTAGAAGTTATAGAATTATTGATCTCAAAAATAGAGGAGATTGGCACAAAATAAAACTGGAGTATTTTGTTTCCTAAATTTTGAAGACAGCTATTTATGTTATTTCTAATGAAGAACAAAATTATTCTAAGTACAATGAAGAACTGCAACCAAGATCAGAATCAATAAAATGTGCTAAATACATAGGAGAGAGCCAGGAGAACATTTCTTCCTATAAAGGCCAGAAGATTGTTTATTCTTTGCAAGCTATAAAGTGTCTCTCTCAGCTACTCAGTAATATGTTGTAGGAGGAAAGCAGCCACAAACAATGCATGAATGAGTGAGTGTGAGTATTACCAGAAAGCTCTTTTCATAAATATAAGAAGCAGAGGGCACGCTCAGACCAGTGTGTGGAAATTTTGCCATACTCAATATAAGATAAACAGAAGATTGCATATAATCTTATATTTATTATAAGACAATGGAAACTTGTTCTGAAAAGTCAATTGCAAAGGTTTTAATATACAGCACTCTTTCAAATTTATAGACATCACATGATGTCTCATTGAGTAAACTGACAGCACAGAGGTGGTTCTGTTAATTTTTACACTATTAACTGTTCAAAACTACAGACAGATGTTCTTGTAACTTTAAGAACAGCAGAGCATGGGTTCAGTGCAATAGGTAAATGTTGGAACGTAAAATACAATATCTCATCTAACATCCTCTGTACATCTTAAAGAATGAATACTGTGGGGATTTAATGTCCAGACACCTTTCATGTGAAGTGGTCTTAAGCTTATCTGTCAACATTTAGACTGTGACCACTTAACATATCCTAAGATGAGTCTGACATAGAAGTCTTCACAATTTTTCTATAGCTGATGCTTCATCAGTTTCTATCTCAGAACTCTCAGGAATTTTGGGTGGACATTAGCTTCACTATTGGCTTCAGGAAAGTTCTAGGTGATACCCAAGACATATTCTCCATGTGCTGTGCAAGGAATTTTCAAAGCTTGTTTAGAAAAATTAGATTTTTTCCCCCACAGGTGTTATCTTGTAGAAGATAGTGCAAAAAAGATTACAATAGCAGATTTGTTCCTGGTTTACAATCTCAGCATCTTTTGTGCAGGAAGCATTGTTCAACATTAGGAATTCTCCCTGTCTCTCTCTCCCTTTCTTTCTCTCATCTCTCTCTTACCTCCTTCATTAATTCATTCTTTCCTTTCTTCACACACAGCTTGTTAAGTGGACCTGGGAAACATACATGCAATGAGACTTTTGGACCTTTCATTAAGTTGAATTACTAGCTCTAAACATCTTAAGAAGGAGGTTGCAGAGATGTCTCTGTGAATAAAACACTTGCTAAACAACTATGAGGACCAGGATTGGGATCCCCATTACCCGAGTCAATGGTAGGTTGGGATGGGGGTTGCTGGAATGTCAGTGCTAAGAAGGCAGTAGTGAGGGTCCTCGGAGTAAGCTAACTCTCTAGACTACCAGGAATAAACGAGCTTTGGGTTCAGTGAGAGACTGTGCCTCAATAAATGCTGACTGAGAAAGATACCTTCTCTTAGGGCCTTCACAGGCATACACCTTATGTGCATACCCACCTGCACACATATGTACTCACATACATGTGATCATGCATACACACATGCATGCATACCTACACATACACGCACACACAAAAATAAAAAAACAAACAAATCGTTCTGAACCTGTGACTTCAGGTAGTTCGTCTCCATTTTGGATTCATGATTTTTGATCAGTCTTGTTTTAATAATGTTTAGAAAAGTTAACAGAAAAACTATCAGAGGAAAAAATGTATTATCTATTTTTAAAAGGTCTCAAACACTAACAGTCACTATTCTTTGCCTCCTGTGGCTTCTTCTCTGGGAAAATCCTTAGGCAATGTCACTGTTGCTTCTCTCTGTCTACATCTGGAGCCATTACATGAAGAGAGTAAGTGCACACTCCATGGAGCCAGAGAGGATAAGCACACTGGCTGGGTGACTTGCCCATTAGGACTGAAGACCAGCATGCTGGTATTAGTTGCCTCGAACTTAGCTCTTCTAGCTGTGTCTGAAGCTCTGCCTCCCACTCTCTATCATTCCATATGGTAAACTCGCTTCTGTGGAGAGTAAAGATAGTCCTGCAGCACATCTGTATTTACTGTCTCTACTTTTTTTTTCAGTACTGTGTGGTATAATAGATATCCCAGAAACCTCTCTGTTCCTCTACATCAGGCTCTAGATCTTTCATAGCAGCTGTTACATCCTCTGCTCAGCATCCAGTTAGGAAAGACTCAAACACTGCTGTGTGGTCACGGGAAATCATTTGAGGATGATAGCAAATAATATGTATTAGGTTTGAATTTGAGGACAACTTCTCAAGAGAGCAAGCAGTTAGGGAGAATTGCCAGTTTCCGTATTAGTATGTTAAGAAAATAGAAATCATCCAGTTTTCATAAAAGAAAGAAAAAGGGGATGGGTGGCACCATGACAAACATTAGGCATTATGAAAATTCATTCCAACGCCCTGGAGAGAGTCATGACTTACACAAGCAACCTGGCTTGAACAGGGGCCAGAGCCCACTGAGGAGCCAGTAACAGAAGAAACCCCTGAGCTGTAGTAGACAAGGAGCAGGAGACTCAAGGGGGATTAGTTTGAGTGTTAAAATACCAGGAATCAGGGCAAAAATTAGGTGTTTTCCCCAGGATGCCAGGAAATTCATTTCCTGATGCCCCATTCAGTTCTCACTCGGAAGGAATAAAGGGCATTTTCTCATTTTTCTGACGGTGCCATGAAGAGTAACCATATCCACATACACTCAGAGACTCACTGCCATGTCCTTGGTTCATTCTCTTCTCCTCTGTTAGGAAGCCATCTGTTAAATGAGGCAACTTTACCAATATTCAGTATGACATAGACAAGTTCCCAAAATCTATACCTAGGCAGATTATGTATCAACTATAAAAGCAAACACAGAATCAAAACCCAAGTAAACACACAAATACACACACACACACACACACGCATATATATATATGCACACATGCATACTTCACACATATAAACATGCAGACACTACACACACACATACACACACGCACACACACACACACACACACACACACACACACACACATACAGTAGTCTGTCACAATGAAGAAGGCACCCAGGCAGGTGTGTGAGGGTGGTAGTCACTCTGTCGATGGTCAGGAAACAAAAAGGTGAATGTTAGAGTTCGGCTTGTTTTCTTTTTACTCGGTCCAGCATTGAACCATTTGAAAAGGTGCTAATGGCAGTTGAGGTGGGTCTTCCCACTGCAAGGTGGAAATGTAGAAATAATAAAAGTTTGAAAACAAATTAATAAAAGTAGAAGCAGGGAGAATAGTATCAATAGAGTTAAGAATGAGTTCTTGAAAAGATGGACAAACTGATCATTTACGTCTGGGCACTACCAAAAACAAAATGGTGGTAGGGGAGGGGACACAAAGAGCCAGTATCAGAGATAACGAGAACCTGACTCCTAACTTTTTAGACAGTAAAAGAAAATAAAAAAATATTATAAAAACAACAATTTTTCCAGATTTTACAACTTAGAGGGAATGAACCAATTTCTTAAATTGTAAGCTATGCCCAGATTCTCAGTCAAGGTGGAATAAAACCTCTGAATATGTTATTCCCTTTTAAAGACCACAATCTATAAAAAAATCTTCTAAATCAGAAATATGAGCCAGATGTTTCACTGATGAATCTGGAAAACTTTTAAGAAACTTTCTCAGTTCTACTATTGTTAAACTATTCCCTCCAAATCGAAACATTCCCTCTAGAAAGATAGGGGTGGGACAACTTATAAAACTCCAGATACTAACAAAATTTACAAGACAGGAAGCTCAGAATGTTGTGGGGTTCACAAGTCACCTTCTCACAGCTATGTAAGTCTTAAGGTGGTACTGAGGAGAGGGAACTCCCCAGTGGAATCACCTTCAAGTTACTCAGCTAAGGCAATAGACAGCTTTAGTAATGGCCTCCACAACAGAGTAAAGGAACTGAGTGAACTCCAATGTGCAGACACAAAATTACCCACACTTCTGCATGTAATGTAAAAACTCATTGGTTCATCAAACTGGACACGGGTGCAGTCATTACTTTGGTCTGTCATGGTACCCTATCTAGGGTGAACAGATGTTTATTTATGTCACACCAAACAAAAAAATAACCACACATCATACAGTCAGTTTCAGAAAACAGAAACAGAAGAAATATTCCTAATTCATTCTAAGAGGTCAATCGATATTCCTTAATATCAAATCATGGAAAACATTATAAGAAAAGCAACTGTGTGTGTGTGTGTGTGTGTGTGTGTGTGTTTCTCTGTATGTGTGTGACTTGTATATTTATAGAGGAGAAAAAGCAATAACCTTTAATGTTCTTGAGGAAAAATTATCTTAATTGCCTTAATTGAGTTATTATTTTCCACATATGTAAAGAGCAGAATGACCTTGTGTAGCTAGGTGGGAGAAGTTAGAAAGCGGTTTGCAAAATGTACCAAACACTTGGCCTTCTTAGTGCACAGTCCCTGGAAGGATACTTCATATGTAAAGCATAGCTGAGTGGGCCAGGGGTGGGAAGTGATCCAGAGACATGAGAAGGAATGAAATAACCTGGGTGTGGTATAGAATCATCCAAACTGATAATAAGTACATACACGATAGCAAAGAAAATATGACCAAAATCAAAATTTGGGCTGCTCTATGAATCCTGAAATTTGAGGGCCTGTCTTGGTCAGAGAAGAAATAACAAAAGAAACTCTCTCAAACAAAGTAGAAGGTGAAGACCAACATCTGAGACACACACGCACATACACACACACACACACACACACACACACACACACACACACACACGAGAAACATTTCTACAGTAATCTTTGAGTAAACGCGATGCTTTCAATTTTCACAGTGTTTTTGTAAACGCTGAGATACACGTGCGTGCATGCATGACTGCATATGGCGATTTTCAAGTCTGCAACCATATCCACATGAATTATGAAACTATGTTGTCCTAGTTAGCTTTAACAGCCTGGATTCACCTGAGGATGGATCCCTCGTTTGAGGGATGGCTCAGGTCAGACTGGCCTATGCTGGTGGTCCTGGACCTTACAAGAAAACTAGCTAAGCATCAAGTGAGGAAGGAAGCTGCTTCCACTGTGGTTTCAGCTTCAAATTCTTGCTTGAGCTCCTGCCCTGACTGCCGGAAGTGATGGACTGTGACCTGAAAATATAAGTTAAACAAATCCTTTCCTGCCATCAGTTGCCTTTGGTCGTGAAGCTTGACATAGCAAAATACAGGAAATCAGAACACACATTTTTCCATCATTTTTGTACTTTACATAAAGCACTGAGAACAGAAACTTCATGTTCACAGGGATATTTGTGGAGTTCAATGCTGCATCACCCTGTGCAAGGCTGTAAGGAGGGGGATTTGCTAGGTGAGTACCCATTCAGTGCTGTGTTCACATTGCTTCTTTTGGAGAACTATTCTGGGATACACACTCCAGTAAAATACAGTCTACTAGCAGGAGCATTTTGTTTTCTAATTGAAGCTGAGTTTATTTTGTACAAATTAAAAATTACTGCCATTTCTTTTTAATGCTTGTCACATGAAACCATACAAATAGAAACAGAGCTGACATTTGTTAACAAATCAGAGAGAAGACTGGAATTAATCACTCCCCCAAAGCTTTATACTTTATGCTGTAACACACATTCAACCATAGAGAGAATCTACTTGGAAAATCAGAGATTAGGACTGTATAAAGGACTGTATAAAGAAATTGATGTGCCCCCTGAAAGGTTTCATTGTCTCCTCATTCTGACTCCTGTGATCTTGTTGAACATGATAAAATTAATTCAAATATATCAGTATTGCCTCATAGTGTCACTAACTTTGTTATAATTACTTTGAAAGGACAAGTTTCTAATCGAAGTAACTGCGAGTCAAAGACATTTTTAAAATGTTTTATCTATTATTTTTACTTTTTATGTATATGGATATATTGCCTACATGAATGTAAGTGTACCCTTGCTCTGCAAGGACTGCAGAAGTCAGAAGAGGGTATCAGATCCCCTAACTGGAGTTAAGTTGCAAACCGTTGTTTACCACCATGTGGGTGCTGAGAACTGAATCCAGGTCTCCTGCAAGAGCATCCAGAGCTCTTAACTGCATGGTCATCTCTCTAGTCCATGAAAAACATTTTATGTTTCCCTTTATAAAATTATAAAAGTATCAGACGTAATACACCTGAAGATTACTAAAGCAATATACCAGATGGTGGAGATGTCAGCAGAATTCTACAGTGACATTAGGTTTCACCAGTAATTATCCACTTCATACTAGTACTATTCTGTGTCTGTGTGTTGTTCCTAGGTTTCAGTCCTCTTACTTACAGCCTGGTAAGAAAAGCAGATCAGATTTCATTAACTCCATGTTACAGATATGTAAATAGAGACTTAATAACCTTAACTCATGGACTTCTTAGACATCATTCCTCCAATTCATAAATTAAGAACATGCATGCCTACTGGTGGCTATGTACCTAGAATTTCATAGTACTAGGAGTTAGTTTTAAATTTTATATTAAAACGAGTCTGCTAATTACATTTTCAGATGTTATACTGAAGTGCCCATGGATATTTGGGCAATCTAGCAAGCACAAACCTACTGGACAGATATTTACATAGACCAGGCACAATACCAAGGACTTTAGGTGTTCATCTTAAATAATTTTCTCAACATCTACTTCAGAAGGCTGCCTCTATTATTTTTGCGTTATTGGCAATGACATTTTGGCCCAGAGATTAGAAATGAATTAAAGGAAAAATATCTAGTTTTTCTTTTTTTTACAGAACAGACCTGATATCCTCTGTCACACTTAAGACCAGCTTTCTCTACCATCTAATTACATCTATTTACACGATTTATTTGTGCCATGACCTCAAGTAATTCAATAATACAACGTTTGATACTTGTGCATCATGCTCTATGAAGTCTGAATGTCTTCCCAGAGATCTTCTTCTCACAGATTTCTCATAAAGAGCTGCGCATTCAAGTTAAATGTGGTTAGCTGTCACCGGCTTCTAATTGTGGTGCTGGAGCTCTCCTTGAAATTAGACAATGGAGCGAGTCCCTCTCTCCCACACCTGGGCTTCAAATTCATGGTGACAGGATAACTTACATTACTTTAATCTTCTTTGAAAACTATGTGGCCCTCTTTGGATATTTTTTATTTCTCTCTTTTTGCTCCAATTCAGAAGTTCACCTTGCAATAAGAAAATAACAAAGAAAAATGATATCATAACATGCCTTTTATCATACGTGAATGAACTTCCGGCACTGAGATGCCTCATCACTGGACAGCCGACCTCTCTGCTCTCATCCGCTCACCTGTCACCTATCCCCTTCCCTCAGGTTTAATAGATGTTGGAGGTTGGCTCACTCTTTCCCATGGGCCTCTTATGTCTTATATAGGCTTTAGTGGGTGTTGATAGCATGGCAGCTGAATTAAGCGCTCTTACTTCTCTCCTAAGCAGCAATTGTGTGTCTTGATTTAAAGTGCTGTGGGCTTATTTTGAGATATTTTTTTTGCATGAAAAATTTGCAGAAATTCAGTGCTATGAAACTTGTCGTTGTTCTTGAAACTTTATTGGACAGGAAGTTGGGCCTCGTGAAAGGGAGTGGGATTTCTGATGTTTAAAGTTTGGCTTCAGTTTCTTCAGTGTTTGAAGGAAGAAGGCAGCAGTATCAGATAGAAGGTCAGGGAGGTGGCAACTTGTAGACCTCAAGAAGGCCCAGGGTCCTGGGAGTCCTAGCCCTAAGGCTTGTAATCCTTGTGTGGAGTTAAGAAGTCAGGATTCCTAAGACAATGCAGAAGCTAGTGTTACAGCTTCCAGGTAAGTCCAGATATAGAGGTTCCTCAGTACTTGGCTGTGGCCAGTGTTAAATTTTCTGGGGCTATAGTTTCTGAGACCCTTGGTCCTTGATGCCTGGAAAATATCTGTGACTCTTCTGGTGATCAGAGTCTACATCTTCTCTGGCTCCTCACAGCCTTGGTTCCATGTTTGTGCCCATTCTTTGATGCCCCTAAGGCCACCAGCAGTTTACACTAGAAAAGTCATATTAAAGAGCTTACACTGTGGGGTTTGAACCAAGCTGCATGAGCAATCATAGTTAGGCTCTACACATTTACACATGAACACAGAACTGGCTCACTCCATGCTGTAAGACATGTTTTTTCTGAGTCCAAAATACCCACTCACCCCTCGTGTTCAATTAGGGGATAAAGATAATGAGTCCAGACTCTGGGTACTTAAGAGTCTCGGCCTAGTTTGTTGCTTCCTGTAGCAATAGATCCACCAGACAATAGTTTCATCTCTTCCCCATAGGTTGCTTCTCTGAGTAAACTTAACTTCAAGAACAAGGCAGCCAAAATGCAGACAGCAGGTAAATCAAAATTTACATTTCATTTTGATAAGATTCTGTTGGGAAATATCATGAGGCAAAATCTTAAAAATTCAGCTCTTCAGTCTAATCTGGGGGCCTAGGTGAGGTTCAGTATTCACTATAGAACAAAAGGTGCTCAAGAGGGAGGCCGTAGAGTGGAGGCGGTCAGACAGGGTGACATTCTAAAGGTGTGGGTGCAACTTTCAGATTGTTAATTATCCGAGCTGGAGGATAGGAGATGGAGAAAGAGTGAAACAAGAGTCCCAAAAGCTGAAGAACAGAGAGATCCCAAAGTCCCAAGGGAAGCATTCCACTTTGTGATGGCAAATGCTGTCAACAGGACAAAGCTCAGAATCACCTGGGAAATGGGCCTCAGGGTTCCTGAGGGGATCGTGTTGATTATGTCGCTGAGTTCACCCTGAATGGCACCATTCCCTAGGCAGGGGATCCTGGGCTACCTCAGGGTAGAGAAAATGACCTTAACACTCCCACACAAACACTCATTTTTCTCTTCTTTGGATCAGCGACTGGTGTAAAGTGACCAGCGCATTGATGATACTGGTGTGTTGACTTCCCACCATGATGGACTGCTGTTACCTAGAAATATGTGATAAAATAACCAAATTATCTCCTTAGTTTCTTTGGTCATCTCAGAGTAAAAGAGAAATAAACTGATTCTTTCCATTTCTATAGATAAAATTGAGAGGGTAAGCCCTTAGGTTTAGTCATTTCTACCAGTCTTTGAGGTTTTCCCAAGTGAGGATGGCAAGGATGGAAGATGTTTCTATTATGTTAAGAATACATGTGAAGTCACTTCATTGATGATTTAACAGAATATGAGTGCTTTCTTCACTTCATGCTCTACTATTGGTAGAGTGAAGAGTCTAGCCTTCTTGTCTGAGTACAATGAATTGATTGCAGAGAACTAAAACAATGGAAAGAAAGGAGCTACTTACAGGGGAGACAGAAGAATAATAGGGGTCCAAATTCTTAGTAGGAAGCTGAGACTATATGACCCTACTGACAGAAACCCTTATACCAAAGACAGAAGGACATAAAGAGACTTTGAATTCAGATCTTGATACAGGAGATATTTATTTTGGAAAATTTTTGTTGTATTTTTGCATATTTAATACAGAACATCTTAATCAATATTAATAATCCTTATGCTTCCTTCTTTATGGGCATCCTCATCTAGCACCCCCCAGTGGAATTCATACATTCTGTCATTTGTATCTGAGGCTTCAGGACAATCCAGGACTATGCTCTATGGTGAAACCTATTCTAGACACACCAGTATAAAGCTGAAAGCTAAGTTTCCCTGATATCCTTAAAAGAACAGATACTTGGTAATTAATTCATCAATTAAGGAAGTTTAAAAAATATTCTTTGCACTGAAGTATCCTCACAGTACAAACTAAGTTTTTAAAACGTAAACGTCACCAGTCAGTTATCATGCTGCCTATGAGAATATTTAATGTCTCTCATATGAGCATAACAGAATCAATAATGAATGCAACATGACATTCATAAGGTTGAACATTAGATCAAAATTAACTAGAAGTGTTTTTTTTAATGCAACCATGGCACACAGTTAAATAAAACCAAATGAATAGCAACTGAGTTCAAGCTAACCAAGATGTTGGATTTAGCATGCCAAGAATGCTGAAAGCCATTATAAATATGACCCCAGAATTGAAGAGGCATGGTCTTTCCAAAGACATAGGGAATCTTAGAAGAGAAATGGAAACTTCAGGGGGTAAAATCAGCATCACATGGAAAATTTTGAGTTATAATGTGTAGCTTCTAAAGTGAATATATATATATATATATATATATATATATATATATATACAGTTTGTGTAATGTACATTTATATCTTAAATGCATAGTGTGACAAAAACAATAATTATCTGTAAACTTTAGTATAAATAGGAATTTTTCAGAATGAAGACATGAGAGAAGATATCAAGGACAATTATCAGGACCATAGAGAACTAAGGACTAAGGTAAAGCAATCTTATGCATGTGAGTAGAGTCCTACAGAGCTAATGAGGTAGCAAGTGAAAAACATTTGAAGACACAATCACATGTTATCCCCAAGATAGTAACAGCTATATACTTTCTATTGACAGATCCCAGGAAAAAAATATCTATTCTGAAAACCAAAGAGAACATAAACAATTCAGTTTAAAAACAAAAAACATATCACACACAGTTGGAAGCATGATGCAGATAACAGCTAATTTCCTGTCTGAAAGCATGGGTGACTAGAGCAATACGAACATCTTATAGAGCCACGGAAGATCAGGCTACACAGAATTCTATTTCCAGTGCAAACATCTTCAGAGATGACACATTGAAGATGTTTTTCTGGCCATTTTATTTAGCAAGAAAATTCACTGCAAAGAGATTAGTCTTATGAATGCTAAGGAATGTTTGCTGGCTAATGAGGAACAATATTAGATGGCAATAAGATTTTGAATTTAGAAATGAAAAGGTTGAAATAGAAAAGAATAAGACGATGAGGGGCCTGCACGGAGAAGTCAGAAGAATGATGTCTGCATAATCGTTTCCTCTTAAACAGATTCAGTGCTAAAAACAAGACAATCTTGGCAGGCGTGTGGCATGTGCCTGGCATATACTCAAGAGGCAGAAGAAGGTGAATCTCTATGAGTTCAGAGCCATCCTGCTCTAAAAAGGAAGTTTCAGGCCAGCCAAAGCTACATAGTGAGTCCCTGTCTCAAACCCCAAACAGAAATCAAAGCAAGGAACTACTGTGAGATGTAGTTACGTTAAAAACTGAATGTTTGCACAAAGAAAGAAAGATGGTGTACTATTCAGATGAGGTGGTCATAATAAACAATAGAATGTGTAGCCTTAGCAACAGAAATCCACTTCTTACAGTTCAAGAGGCTGTGAACAACATGTCCAAGTCGTGGAAGTCAACTCCTTCGGGGTCTGATGACGACTTTCTTCAATCTTGCATTATGCCATCTTCCCACTGTGCCCTCACCTGGCAGGTAGAGAGAGTGGGGACAGAGAGTAGCAAAGAGGAAGACTGGGAGAGAAGAGAGGAGGGAGGAGGCGGGAAATAAATGAGGTAACAGAGGAGGGGGAGGGAAGGGAGGAGAGCGTGCAGCCTCTCTTCTAAAGACACTGGTCTCCCTGGACCCAAGGCCTCAGCCGTCTCCCAGCGGGTCCTTTCTCTCCATTGCCATACTGAGGTAGCTCTTTAGCACATGAGTGCTGGAGGGCAAGATTCAGTTCATAGCATATTGTGAGGATGTAAATGTGAATAATATTGTCCTAAGGCTGTTACAGGAAGAATTGATACATTGCCAGATACAAAGTTAGTCTGCAGGGGAAGATGGCACAGCATTGACCCAACAGTAAAGGAAGAAAGTTCTTTGTGTTGAAGAGAGTTAAATAGACGAACTCCAAACATAATGCTTTACCACAGTATTGACAACTGTGAAATCTCTTCACTACACAACATGGAAACATTAATAACACACACACACACACACACACACACACACACACACACACACATATATATATGATTGCACTAATAATCTAATCATTTCTACTTGTGACATTAATGGATGTGTGATCAGCACAGTTTCTAGTTTATATGTTCAGCAAAATTACCTTTAAGTCCTATGCATATACAATTTTAATCTAAAACAGAATGCTCTTATTTTTGGTTAAAGTTATTCTCTGGTGAAATTTTAATTAGAGCAATAAATGCAGTTTATCAGTGATTCTATTCTAGGTGAGTCAACACAGAACAATTTTCAGGCAACCCTAAGTATATTTGGTGGTAGAGAGAAGAAAGGAAAGATCCATGTATGACAGGATTGTGAATATTCCTATTCAACAAAGAAAATCAAGACTGAACTGTATTTGGGGAAAACATGCTCGACATTAAGAGAAGCTGAAATTTTGCAAAACCTACTTATCACTGGTTTGCAAAAGGACTGGAGTAAATAGAAACAGGCTTTCCTGTGGCCCTTCTGATTAAGGCAAGGTCTCTAGGTTGGCAGTATGTCATGCGAAATCTCAAAGATTAAACTGAGGCTGAGGTTTCTTTTTCTTAAAAAAAAAAAAAAAAAATCCCTCCTCTTTACACAAGTCTGAGTAGCTGGCATCCAGATACAAAATCACTGGGCAGAGATCAGGAGCACATAGGCATATGGGCAGGCACAAGCAGGGTTACTGCCAGGTCTTTGAACTGCAAAAATAAATAGAGAATAGAAGTGCATTGTATTGGCCCAGCCTGGGGCTGGGTCATCTGTCTTGGAGCACGCTCTGGCAAGAGTGTTTAAGTTGGATTTCTTCCATAGCATGTGGTAGCTGCATGAGTGAAAAGACAGAGGAAAAGAGCCGTGTTAGGTAGTGTGTTTAATAGCATGTTGGCTTAACAGTTCTCAGGAAACTGTTACTTCTGTGTTTCCCTTCTCAACCAGAGTTTACCTACTTTGTTGAGTGAGGGATCTATGCTTCAAAACCTGGGATTCTTCTCCATGTACTCTTCTATGTTGCATGTAAAATCATCTAAATAGCAAGCTACCAGATTCTAGGGATACTTTCTAATTCAGAAAGTTGCTATGGCAACCCGCAGGGCAGAGCTTTGATACGCATTCACCACCAGCCTGAATACTCCATAACTTAAGAGTTCTGTTTCACTCCAAGTCTTGAACTGGATTTTATGGTAAATGCAGGTTTGTTGTTTTTGGCTAGATTACCTTCTTGTCTGTCTTTTCAAGGCCAATATAAGATAAAGTAAAACAGTGTTAGGCCCCTCCACCTTTTAGTTCATCCAAGTTTTCTTCAATTAGAAAGGAGAACCCGTGTTCACTCATTCCATGCCCTTAATAGAAACTTGATTAACATAGAATACCTGTGGCTAAGGCAGGCACTGTTTCTCTGAGGAGACAGGGAGGCGCTCAGCTGTTGTGTATTAGGAGAAATTTTGCTTGTTTTCACAGCTGAATTATCTTGCTCTCTGTATTATGAGGGGGAGTATTAACAAAACTGAATATGAGATTTTTTTAGAGAGAAAGGGGAAAAAAAATAAGAAAAAGAAAAGAAAGCCTAGCTTTTCACAGTTGAGTTCTGAGTTGCTGGAACACTGGCTTCCAAGATCATGCAGCACACACTTCACAGCCCGCATGAAAGCGCATAAAATAAATACGTCAAGTCTTTCTGTGGAAACGCATTCACACAGGATTGCCAAAAGAACGGAAGCTGTCAGATTTGCCAAGACAGATGGCAAGATAAATGTGCAGGCAAAATTATAGAAAAATCAATGTTTACACGTCTATCCATTCATCCATACTCTGTGTGGGTGTGTGTGCATGTGTGTGTCTGTATGTGTGTATAGGCCAGAGGTCAGCCTCAAGTGTCATTGATGAAAAACTGACAGAGTCTTTCACTGGGACCTGGGGCTCGCTGATTCAGCCAGGCTGACCAGCCTTTCGAGCCCCAGGGAGGTTCCTGTTTCTGCCTCCTCCCAGTACTGAGGCTGAAAGCACACCATGCTGTGACTGCCCTTTTACATGGATGCTGGGATCAGAGTCAGGTCCTTATGCTTATGTGGCAACTGCTTCACCAAGCCATCTCCTCGACTCCAGAAATCTACATTTTACTATATTGTTTTTTTTTTTCTTTCTATTTTTATTTTCTTTCTACTCCCCATCCCTGTTCCATCTTGGTCACCTTTTGTTTATTTGTTTGACTTATTTTGTTTTCTGAGGGCAAGTCATATGTAACCCATCCTGACCTGAATGCACTATATAGCTGAGGATGATTTTGAACCTCTAATTCCCCTGCCTCCACCTCCCTAGTGGGGGTGGGGGGTTAGAGGCCTAGGACCACACAACATCTTCCTGTTTTTTCCTTTCCTCCCTTCCTTCCCTTCTATCCTTCCTTTCTCTTTTTCTCTTTCTTTCTTTCTTCCATTCTTTCTTTCTTCTTTATTTCTCTTACATCTAGATTATGTTCCACATGGAAACTCATGAGACGTACTGGCTATGACAGGCAGTTCCTTGGTGCGAAAGTTTCCCTTAATTTTATTTGCCACAGTTGGCATCAAATGTAAACTTTCAGCCATCACCATAAGCCATTTTTAAGATACTCCCTGGAAAGCACATCAAATTTCAACACTGTGTTCTGCATGTTATAATGTCATGGCAGCATGCAGCCAGACTGAATGCCAACCCAATAGAAATTGTTTAAATTACTCCAGTCAACAGAAATCACATGCCATCTCTCCTGTCATGCATTGAACATTTAAAATGATGAGCAAAAGCGTGCTAGCATTATTGAGATGATGTGAAAGAGATAACTTAGATGACAAGTATAGGGTAAATCGGCAGATTTTCTCTCTTGGCCTCAAGGGACATGCCTCCAAATGTGATTGACAGCCAACCAACCAATGACTTAAGGGAAAGGTTCTAGCAGAAAAAGCAGGGAAAGCTGGGAAGGAGACAAGGAGCTGCGCTCTGGGTCTTCATCTTATATGTGTGTGCCAGATGTTCACGGGACTTCTGATCAAAATGGTGGCTCCCCCCATACGGAATTTTTGTCACTCCCTGGTGATGAATACTGTGTAAATAACCAGGAGTAAATTAATTTCTCTAATAGATCATTCTCTGTCCACTCAATGGGTTCAAACCTCGGGTGGGGAAAGGGGTGCTAAACAGGGACCTCACTGTCAGAGGAGAATTCATAAGACAACAAGTAATCCTGATTATATAATAAGCAACAGGAAATCGTGTCATTAATCTATTCTGCCATTAAGTTTTCCAAATCTATTTATGATAAAGAAAAAAAAACTTGCTTTCAATTTCACTAAATAATTAAATATTACTTGTTGTGGATAAGTAAATCCTACCATAATTAACTGAATATAATGGGATATTTATGAAAATGTGATAAAAGAAAATCATGTCATAAATTATTTGGAATTATTTAAGATTATATATTTTTATAATTTCTTCAGTCGTTCAAAGTTCTATTCAGAATCTCAGGACATAAGCTGAATAATCACTTTGCTGACTCCAGGCATGCAAAGCTGGTAATTACAGCTTTATTCAAACTACATCTATTTTGCAAAGGAACAATCTAGAATTAAATTTTATAAAATCTAACAGGCTTATTGCACAATTAAATAATAAATAAGTACTTTAATGTAAAGAGTAGATGCAGTGTAGAGACTGGTCCGGCCTGCTTCACCTAGTGAGTTCCAGGCCAGTTGGGGCTACTGTGATACCCTTCCTCATAAACCAAAACAGAACTGATTCACATTGTCCCCATTGATTCAGCTCAGGCCTAAACCCCTTTCTCCTTCTGATCCTTCAGCCAGAGATCTCCCAACTATCCTGACAAGTATACCTCTCACTATTCATCAAGGAAGCTTCTTTTAGCAACAGATGGAGACTATTCAGAGTTCCACAAATGAGCAAATGCAGAGAAGTGTCTTGTGAGGTGCCCAGCCCTAAGTGACACATCCTCAATGCAAATGCTATACTTTAGGCTCAGGGAACATAGTGAAACAGGGATTAGAGAGATTGTTAATCCATCTCTCAACTTTCACCAGTGAATTCTCCTATTCAACAGATCATGATTATCCCAGAAAGTCACATTTGGTCAAAGTGCAAAGAATAAGAATCTGCAGAATGCTCAACTCTTAATAGGACACCTGTTTCAACTCTCTACCAAACAAGCCTCAGGGACCATTGCTGGTGAAGGGGCAGAAAGACCATAAGAGCCAGAGATGCAGATGACAATAAGGAAAAAAAGTTTTCCAGATAGCTGGAAGTGACGTACATGAAATTACAGCAATGGTGACAGCACACACAAGACCCATGCAGCCTCAGACTAGACAAAGGTCTAGCATAAAAGTAGGAAAATGAGTAAGAAGCACCAGCCTTAGCTGAGGAACTGGCAACTGATCACTACTGGGAGGGGGAAAGTTGATTTTTATTAAGTGATTGACATGACCTAAGTTAACCTGGCCCCAGTGGAAGGACTCTGACAGAAAGACATTGACCTTTGGGGACACAAACTTGATTCATTAGGCCTTAATATATATGATATAATACACAATCTGCTTGGAGGAGCAATAAGATGGGTGCAGATAGAAAATGGGATCCAAGTACGATCAAAATGTATTGTTTGAAATTCACAAATTTTCACTTAAAAAGAATTTTTTAAAAGTAAACTCAGTGCATTATATAGAGGTATATTTATAAGTGGACGTAACAGCAAAGAGGAGGAAAAAAAAACTGAGAGGGAGTAGGAGGAATGGGAGGAGTTGGAGGTCATTAGCCTCGGTGTGAGCGCTGGGAACTGAACCCAGGTCTTCTGCAAGAGCAGTTAGTGCTCTTAACTGCTGAGCCTTCTCCCCAACCCATGATCTCCCATTGTTGTGCTGTACACCACAGAAGAGATGCTCACCGAGTGTTAGGTGATACTATTTCTGGGAAAGAAAACAAAGGTCCTCACACTCCAGACAGGGAGCCCATGACAGACTTGAAGTTTACTTAGGTGAACCAATGAGTTTCATTAGGGTTACTAACAGGATTATGGATAGGAGGTTCCTTGCTGGAACAGAAATTATTCAAAGACAGTTGAATCACTAAAAGACGCCCCCCAACATGGGTGACTGCTCACAAAATCCGCATCTTTGGATCTCTCCGCACAACTTAACAAACTGCTCAACAGGTCATATTGCACAACAGTCAAAATTGCTACCCAACACTGAGTACTCTCTTCTTAAGGCATCTCTTTCAGTCACACACAGGAAACCCTCTTCTGATCAGTGTACTGAACAAAAACATTTCCTGAGCTTTATCAGCACTGTGGAGTTAACACTAAACAGCAGTACTATCACCAGAGCAGATTAAATTGTCATGGGTATCATCACATTAAAAATGGACCCTTAAACTGTGAAGAACTTGTGGAAAACCCTCTTCTGGGCCTCCTCACAGGGTTCAGAAAACTATGGAAACATTCTCTCATTAATACAGTCTATAATGCACTTTAGAGTTCTGTCTGATTCATTCTGGAAAGAAAAAAAATCAATTAATATACTCATGTTTGTTAAATTCAGGATCAAAGGTCTTAAATATACTCAACCTGGAAAGGACTTTTGGTATATTTAATCCCAGCATTTCAATAATTTCACATAGTCTAGGAGGCACATGTCCAAGAATGATAGTCAATATAGATTTAATGCTCAGACTCAGTTTATTTATTTCTAGCTAAAAATAGTCTTTAATTTAGTGCCATGAATATTTTATACAATGAGATCCATTTTTATTATCATTATAAAATATGGACCAGGTGAGCTCCATGGTGACACACCTTTTGCCCCCTTGAACCCTTAATGATTCTCACACCCAGACCATTTCACATTCTCTCACTAATAAGAAAATATACTTTGCCAAGAGGTGGAAAATAATTCTTATTATATCTCACCCATTAGTGTTCTTGGTGATTTAGTGTATTATTAAAACGAATTCAAAGAGAATCTGAATGATAAATTCATTAATCATTTTAATAAAAAAGCGAGTCAGACATTGTGCTGTATGCCTGTAATACCAGGAATTGGAAAGTAGCAGCAGAGGCATTGTGAGACTGCGACCAACCTAGACTACACAATAAAAGCATGTGAGAAATGCGTGTGAAATGAAAAAAGGGGAAAAGAAAAGATTGGGCCGGAGATAGAGCTCGAAGACAGCTACATCCTAACACGTGCAGGGCTTGACTTTTATTACCTTCCTCTTTTTCTCTCTCTCTCTATATATGTATTCAAAGAGAATGTTTGCTTCACATGCATGAGGCTCTTGGTTCAATCTAAGCACTACCCAAGTAAACACATTTACAAACACATATATTTCAGAAAGGAAATAACTAAAGAAAGCAAAGGAAGTGTCTGACAATATTATGCGTTAGATGCAATAAAGGTCAATGTCTGACAGGGCAATAAATTGCAACCTTTGAAGTCATCTTTTACACAAGGCAGAGACTGTTTTCATACCCATCAAAAGGGAATATTCAAGTTGACCTCTGACCATAGAGAGCTGTGAACTTGCCTAATCCATAGAAAATCAATCAAAAAGCCCATGTCTGCACTCAAAAAAAATCACCCAGTGTTGTGTTTTACTTCTTTTCAAGCTTTAGAAACCTATGTATGTACCAGCCTGGTTTATCTACTAAGTCACCACGTTTCTATTCAAGTGTCCCCAATCATTTCTCTGTACTTTCCAAATTATCCTGCTGTCGAATGTATTTGATCAAAATTCATCTTATTACACCTATGTAATTTATTTTTAAGAAATTCCTACGCAAGTATTGTCTTCCTTGTTTCCATCTCTACCGGGTCCCCTCTAGTTCCTCCCATATCACTGTGACATCTCAATCTCTTGTCCTCCACTTTAGTATTGTTACATATATGCTTATAAATATACACATTTTTAAAGTAAACCCATTAACTAGTTGCCCAACTTGTATAACAGAGAAAATAACAAAGAGTTTTGGTTTTGAGAAGAAAACTTTCCATTATTAGCTTGGATATCATTCTATCTGCTCTGTGTTTCTGCAGCAGAATTGATTTACACTTGGTTTAAGTGATTGAGATCCATCAAGTTTAAGGCCTACCTGAGTTTTCAATGCATGTACAGATGTATGAAATGTGGAAAAGAAAAACTTTGGGCGAGTTCTGTTTTGGGACTTTTTGGGGGATATCTGCTAACCCTCATTTTATTCTGGGGATACAGGAGTGCAGTGTGTACAGCTGCAATTATTCAGGTTTCAGTCTCTCATCCACTACCACCTAAGTGAGAATAAAAAAATATCTATCTGCAGCCTTTAGGGGTGTGGGGAAATTAGGACCCAGTTTGGGGTGTGAACATGAGAAGGAAGTCCTGAGCTTATTAAACCAATAAAACCTCATGTATCACAATATAAATTGAGTTCAAGGCAAAAATTACAAAGTTATATAGGCCAGAGATGTGGCTTTTGTGAGCAGTCACTCATATTGGGGTGGTCTTTTAGTGATTCAACTGTCTTTGAATCATTTTTGTTCCTGTAAGGAACTTTCTATCCATAATTCTGTTAGTAACCCTAATGAAATTCATTGGTTCACCTATGTAAACTGTAGTCTGTCATGGGCTCTCTGTCCAAGGTATGTGGATCTTTGTTTTCTTTTCCAGAAATAGCATCGCCTAACACTCGTTGAACATCTCTTCTGTGGCGCACATCACAACAATGGGAAATCATGGGCTGGGGAGATGGCTCAACAGTTAAGAGCACTAACTGCTCATGTAGAAGACCTGGGTTCAGTTCCCAGGACTCACATCGAGGCTAATAACCATAAATAACTCCAGTTCCGGGGGATCTGATGCACTTTTCTGACTTTCTCGGGCATTGCACTACACAGATGCACTTAGTGCAGGCAATACCCATATACACATAAAATAATAAAAATAAACAAAATGTTAAAAATTATTTGTAGATTACTATATTTTGATCATTTCAGTTTAGTTAGTAATTACACTGAACTATAAGAAATAGATTTCTAAAGTTACAAGGTTTGGATTAAGAATCTGAAAACCCATTCAAGCTTGTCTATAGATCTATATTTTTTTTTTCTTGAGTCCTCCACAATGGAACTAAAGTCTTCTATGATTTTGTTTAACTTATTGGAATTTTTGGCAAACCAGGATATAGACAGCTGTCTCTGTTTTCTAAGCCTCAATCTGCAATCTGATTCCTAGTCATGATTCGCTGAGCATTTATTATCTTCGGAACAACAAAAGATAAGCCTTGATTTATCAGCCCTCCCCTTAAAGATTCTCTTTAATCATTCTGACATATGCACGTATTTCTCCTGTGTAATGAATTTTAATTGATTTTTAGTTTTAGAATGCATTCATATTTGACAATTAGAGAATAATTTAAAAGATAAATTATTTGCAAGACCCATAGAGTCATTCAAAAATTATTTTAAACATGGGACCACATGATCTCATTTTTAATTAGTTAAGAAAATTCCATTTCTACAAAGTGAATTTGCATTATGTATAATAAAATACAACTATGTTTTAGTCTAACACTTTGCTAAACAAAAAGGACAGAATGAAATATACAGGATTCCTTATTTATAGATTATTTTGCCTATTTCTGAAATGAATCCTGATATTATGTACTTTATGATTATTATATAAATGAAAATAATTGTGCATCTACTGATGAAATGAACCTGTGCCTTACTCCGCAAAGACAGTAAAAGCACAATTTAAATATCTATTGTTTCCATGACTGGAAGATATTTTGTGGACTAATCACAGTAAGTTTCTGATCACATTTCCTAAATATTTTGTATGATTGTTTTTTTTTAAAAAAAAAAAAAGCACTGTCTGGTGATCAAGAGGGTACGTATAAAGGGGGAGGGGAAGAGTTTGCTAAAGCCACTGCCACTGGGTGTTGAATCTGAATCTTAAGTAGTATCCCAGGCATTGTCAACCCTTAAAGCCCACCTCCCACTTAGTGTGTAAGGAAGGAAACATGAACTACCTGGAGAGCTGGACTTGTAATATTGCCATGATTTTGTGGTGGGGAGGGTTGCTTCTAACTACCAGGTACAGGAGGGCTGATGTGGTGAGAGTTCTAAGACCCCTGGCCTTTCAAGCATTGACATATTCTTCCATGAGCAGCAGAGATGTGGCAGTGTGCAGTCTCAGGTGACTGTGGGATGAGCTGTCATGCACATCATCCTGTGGGGGTGGTGTTGGTAAGTGGTAAGAACACCACAGGCACCCCTCAAGCTGCCACTGACCCCTCCAGGCATTTCCCCTTTACATGTACCCCTTTTTTCATTGTCTTTGCAGAGTAAGACACAGGAATTGGTGGTGGTTCATCTCCTCCTCTCCTCTGTTTTCAGCTCCACCTGATGCAGCAACCAGGAATACAGCTTTATCCCGGTCTCTGTTGATTCTAAGGCAGAAAGGCTTCTGAAGGCCACACTTGGCAAAGCTTCTATAGATCTTATCCATCCCACTGACAGATCAGGGAGGGAACTGCAAAGACTAGTATCTATCTAGGCTACCACAAACAAATTATCTGGATAAAACTTGATGTTTTTTAAAAATACAGAAAATATGTAAATCTTAATTTATGAAATTTCTTTCTCATATTTTATTCTTCTCCATTTGTGATTCCAAAAGCACTGAGCAGTCTGTTTATTCATACAGAAATACCTACATCCACAGAAATACCTACATTCATCATATAAATTTGCTTAAATTTATGACTGAATGCAAATTTTGATTGAGCACAGTAGTCAACTGTTGAAGCAGCTGACAGCAGAGAGTACTGAACTGAATCGAACTAAGTGCCATCATTGCAGTTACTCTGGACCAAGCAGCACTCAGTGCCCAGTCACTTGTGCTCACACACACTGATGGAAACAGAGTGTCCACAGGGGAAGAACTGCCAAAGGACAGTGGCACATCCAGGGAGGAGCAGTTAACAAGTAAGCATGTGATCGGAAACTTACTGTGATTAGTCCACAAAATATCTTCCAGTCATGGAAGTAAGCAAGTAAGCCGTGCTTACTTCACAGTGCATATATTTTGCCACTCCACCACTCTGAATTTTAGGACTTACAGTCTTTCATCTTTGAATAATATTTCAAACAATTCATATGATCTCAGATCTGTGAGGGGATAAAATCAAGAGTACTTTAAACAGAAACCCAATGCAGGAATATCATTGGTAAAGTTTTTCTTAAAATACAAATGTAATTGTGACCTTAGAAATGAAAAATGCATTTCATTTGTCTGCACAAGATTTCTTGGATAAACATGCAAACTTAAGTCATTCCTCCAGGCTGGGGCACAGAATAGGGTGCTGGGGACTCTTAGACCTTGTGATGCTTAGAATTCCTTTCTCAGCTAAAGTACATTCTCCATTTGGTCATACTCAAAAACATGTAACATGCAATTCTATTAATGTCTGCTGTTGAAATGATGTCTATTTGAATGAGAAAATCCTCTGGAAATACTAAAATCCCTATATCTTAATAATACACAGTTGAGAAATTTAAAAACCAATTATTCTTCCTTATGAAGTGAGTTATTTGAAGTTTGGGTTTAGGGATTATTTTCCCCCTTGAAAAAGATCATTTTCATTTTATTAAGAAAACTTTCTTATAAAATACAATACTATATTTTAGAAAAGTATTTTCTTTCTTTTAAACATTTTTATTGAATATCTGTTTATTTCACACAGAATATTTCATTCATTCTTAATCATCTTTATACCCACTTTCCTGCCCGCACCCTCCCACAGTCCCTAGCAGTGGAATTCATACACTCTGTCATTGATGCTAAGGCCTGTTATATCAAGTTAGTGTTCCCAGACATTCCTCAGTAAGTTCATACACTGAGGTCTAGTCAGCATTTCCAGAGCCCCTCTCTTTAAAAGGATCAACTCTTTGTCACTCAGCAGTAATCAGTTGCCAATATTTCTTCAGCTAAGATTGGGGTCTGCTCTCCACTTCCTCAGTTCCTGGCCTGGATTTTGTCCTGGAGTTTGCGTGGGTCTTGAGCGTGCTGACATCTCTGCTGTAGGTTCATATGAGCAGGATCCCAGGAGCTTGTAGGATTCTATTTCAATATGGTCATGTACCTCCTCCCTGACTCTTACAACCTTTCTGTTCCCACTTCTACAGTGGTCCCTGAGCTCTGGGTGAGTGAAGCTTAATACAGGAGTCCTGTCCGGGGACACACACTTTGTAGACTTCTAATCTCCACTCTTGAGCCATTTGTGACACTTTGTGTTCTGAAACTCTGTTGCATGAAGGAGCTTCATTAATGAGAGCTGAGAGATTCATTAGTGTCCTCTTTGCCCCTTGTTCTACATACCACAAGCCTTAGCTATAGAGCTTACACTGTAGATGTGACACTTAGGCTTGGACCTTTCACAGACAGTGTCTGTGTGTGAGCAGTTGTGGTACACTGTAATAGTCCCTGTCTCGTGCAAAAGAAGCTTCTTTGATGAACAGTGACTAGGATACTTGACTGCAAAAATAAGGATACATATTTTGTACTTGATAAGAAATTACCTTAGTCTGAGAATCTGATAGCCCTGGGGACTTCTCTAAGATCTATAACTTCTCCACCCATGTTTATTAGGCCATGTTTATAGTTCCACCATGAGATTCCTCCCATTGAATGGGCTTTAAGTTCAATTAGGTAGCCAATGATAGCCCCCAAGATTAAAGTGCCACTACTGTACCAATGTCACATGCTGTGCCGGTCATTCATATGGTTATTTGGTCTTAAAGTTAGTGTTGGAACATCAACTGATGCTTCCCCTTGGATACTTGTACAGTGCTCTCCAGAATGGTGAGTGCTAGAATTCAGGGGAGGAAGCTTCCAGGTCAGTTCCAGCTCCATTGCTCCAAATCCAGTCTCTGAAGTGTGTCCTGTCTTCAGCAATAGGGTCTTACCTTCAAGTTCTGAGAAACTGATCAAGGTCAGCGTCAATAGCCTGTGGAATTTGGGGAGTTGCTTGAAATATCCTAGCCAACAACTCAAAGGAAGTTTTGTCCTGTCTCACATTGTTTTTTGTTATGTAGCCTTCAACTATAAACATGGAATCATGTAGAGATTGTACACATATACACATTATATGTGTAATTTTTATTAGGTTTTTCCGCTAACATGATTCCCTCTATTTTTTCTTTACACTAGGTAGGCATTATTCATCTCTCTCCTCTCTCTCTCTCTCTCTCTCTCTCTCTCTCACCTTCCCTCTATGCCTTCTACTGTTCTCTACTGTCCTCACATTCTTTCTTTCCTTTAACTTTTGTGGTTCCTTTACATTTCCATTTTCTTGTTTCACACAGTTACATCAGAATACATACTCACGTGTAAGGATTTGGTGCTAGGTTCCACAAATGAGGAAGAATACAAGTCTTTTTTTCCCTGAGTCTGTGTTACTTCATTTAATATAACATTTCCTATTTCATTCCACTTAATTGCAATTTTCATTATTTCATCTTTCTTTATGACAGAATGGAGCTGCATTTTGAAATGCGGAAAATACCACATTTTCCTTATGTTCCTCATCACTTGAGGGACATTTAGGTTGATTTTATCTCATAGCCATTGTGAAAGGATCAGCAAAAACCATGGATGCACAAGTGTCTCTACAAAGGATGAATCCTTTGTGTATATGACAATAAGTAGTATAACTGGGTCAATGAGTAGGTTCATGTTGAGCTTTTTAAGAGTTCTCCACAAAGATTACCATAAGGGGTGACAAGAGTTTGCAATCCCACCAACAGTGAACGAGCATTCCTCCTTCCTCACAGCCTCTCCAGCATTTGATATCATTAGATCTATTGATCTTAGCCAGTGTGACTAGGGTAAGATGAGATCTTAAATTGGTTTTTAATTGCATGTCCCGAATTACTAATGATGTTGAACACTTTTTCAGATATTTCTTATCCATCTGTAGCTCTTTTGAGCTCTGTGTTCAGGTCTTTAGTCCATCTTTTCACTGGGTCACTTTTACTGATTCTATGAGTTTTGAGTTCTTTGTATGTTCTGGGCATTAAACTTTTGTCAGATGTGTTGCTGGTGAAGAGTTGCCTCCTGATTTTGTGTTTTTTCTTCACTTCCTTGGTTGTTTCTTTTGCTGTACAAAAGCTTTTTAGTTTAGTGAGGTCCCACTTGCTGATAGTGGATCTTAATTCCTGTGCAACTGATGGCTGATGTAGAATGTCCTTTCCTACACCTATGTCTTATAGGTTGCTGACATTGTTTTCTTCTAATACTTTCAGGTTTCACATTGAGGTTGTTGATCTAATTGGAGTTGACTTTTGGACAACGTGAAAGATTAGGGTCTAGTTTCATTCGTGTACAGATCGAAGCCAGTTTTGCCAGCACCATTTGATGAAGATGCAGTCATTCTTCTGAGTATTCTTGGTTCCTTTGTCAACTATCAGGTGGCTGAAATTTCATGAGCTCATTTTTATGGTCGTCAATTATCTGTCATTGAGTTATAGGTCTATTTTTTGCCATTACTATTCTGTTTTTATGACTCTAGCTCTGTACTCTAATTTGAAATCTGGTATAGCAATCCCCCTGCATTGATCTTTATGCTCAGGGTTACTTTGGCTATCTATGGTCTTTTGTGCTTCCATATGAATTTTAGTATTGCTTTTCTAATTCTGTGAATAAGATCATGCTGTATTTGATTGAGATTGCAGTGAATCTACAGATAACTTTTGATAGGATGAACATTTTCACAATATTAATTCTTCCAATTCATGAACAGAGGAAGTCTTTCTGTCTTGTGGTGTCTTCCTCAATCTCTTTGGATATAGATTTAAATTTTTCATTGCAGAGATCTTTAATTTCATTTGGTCAGGTTTAAAATACGAGTTTTTATTTTTAGGCTATTGTTAATGGTAAGCCTTCCAAGTACTCCTTCTCTAGGTTCTAGTTCTCAATATAAAGAAAGTCTACTGATTTTTGTAGATTCATTTTATTACCTGCCACTTTACTGAAAGTGTTAATCATTCCTAGGAGTTTTCGGGCAGAATTTTTTTACCTTTCTAGGTCTAATATTATCATCAAACAGGGATAATTTGATAAATTATTTTCCAGTTAGTACACTTTAATTTCCTTCTCCTGTCTTACTACTCTTGCAAGAGTTTCAAGCACTATATTAAAAGGAATTAGAGATGGTAAGCAGTCTTGCCTGGTTCCTGATTTTAATGGGAATGCTTCCAGTTTTTCTCCTTTTAAAAGATGTTGGCTGTGGGTTTGTTGTAAATAAATTTAATTTTGTTGAGGTATGTTATTTTTAGTCCAATTCTCTTTAGGACTTTTAACATAAATGCAGGTTTTAATTTTATCAAAGGCATTTTCTGCATCTATTGAGATGATGAATAAAGCAGACTTGATCGTGGTGGATGATCTTTTTGATGTGTGCCTCTATGAGGTTTGCAAGTATTTTGGTGAGAATTTTTGTATCTGTGTTCATTAAGGATATTGGTCTATCATCTGCCATCTTTTTTTTTTTTTTTTTACTATCTCTTTACCCGGTTTTGGTATTGGTGTGAAGCTAGCTTTATAAAAGGAATTTTGGAGTTCTCACTCTGTTTCTGTCTTTAAGAATAATTTAAGTAGTATTGACTGTAGATCTTCTTTAAATATCTGGAAGAATTCTGCTGTGACTCTGTATGGGACTAGGCTTTTATTAGTTGGGAGGATTTTTGTTACTGTTTCAATTTCCTTATATATTATGGGTCTGGTTAAGCTCTTGATCAGTTCTTGGCTTAGCTTTTGTGAGTCCCATGATTTTAGATATATGGCCATTAATTTTTTTTTTTTAGAATTTAATAGAGTATAGAGTATAGAGTATTTTCTTATAATGTTCTGGATCTTTTTGTTTTCTGTTGTGATGTTTCTTTTCATCTCTAATTTTGCTGATTTGGATTTGTTCTTTCTTTATTTTGGTTATTTGGGTCAAATGTTTCTATCTTGTTTATCTTTTCAAAGAACCAGTTCTTGAATTCATTGATTTTTTTTTTCTTTGTTTCTATTTCTCCTCTGGTTTTTGTTATTTCTTATTGTCTGTTGAGTTTGAGTTTCATTTGTTTTTGCTTTTCATGAGTTTTGAGTTGCAATGGTAAGTCATTTGTTTCTTTTGTGAATTCAGTCAGAAATTTATCCTTGTCTCATTCTTTGAAGAACTGTTTTTCAGGAAATGAATTCTTTCAGTTTATTCATATCATGGAAAGTTTTGAATTTCCCTTCAATTACAGTAGATATTTTTGCTGGGTAATGTATTCTGGCTTGGCATCTATGTTCATTCAGAACTAGAAGTACTTTGGTCTAGGTTCTTCTGGCTTTCATAGTTAGCATTGAAAAATCAGCTGTAATTCAGACGGGCTTTCCTTTTTATGTGACCTGTTGCTTTTGTTTTACAGCTTTCACTAGTGTTGTTGTTCTGTGCACTTAATGATTTCACTATGGTATGTTGTTGTGAGTTTCTTTTCTGCTCTTTCTGATTTTTTAATGTAGATAATTAGAGCTATAAACTTACTTCTTAGGACTGCTTTTAAAATGTCCCAGATGATTTGTTGTGTTGTATTGTCCTTTTTGCTTAATTCCAGAAATACTTTTATTACTTTCTTGATTTCTCTTTGGCCCATTCATCATTCAAGCTTGTGTGAGATCATGTGGTTACTAGTGCTTCTTCCAGTACTGATTTTAAGTTTTATTGCATTGTGGTTTGGTAAATGCATGGCATAATTTAAATTATTTTGTATTTGTTGAGGTTTGTTTCTTGTCCCAGTATGTGGTCAATTTTGGAAAAAGTACCATGTGGTGCTGAATAAAAAATATATTCTTTGGTGATTAGGCAAAATATTCAGTAGGTTAGATCCATTTGATGTGTGGTATTGCTTCTCTGGTTATTCTTTGTCTGGTTCACCCTTCTAGTAGAGACTGGGGTGTTGAAGTCTCCTGCGACTAGTGAGTTGGGATTAATCTGTCTTAAAGTCTTATAGTACTGATTTTATGAAATTGAGTACACCAGAGTTTGGCACATATGTGTTCATGATTGCAATATATTCTTGTTAATTGTTCTGTTGATAAAAAATGGAGTGACCCTCATTATGTCTTCTGATTTGTTTTAGTTTGAAGTCTATTTTTTCAGATATTAGAATGGCAACTCCTCCTTATTTCTTACTGAAATTTACTTGAATATTTTTTCCAACTTTTAACCTTAAGGTAGTGTCTGTTCTTAGAGATAAAATGAGTTACTTGTGAACAACAAAAAAAGATGGACTTATTTTTTAATCCATTCAAATAGAGTGTGTCCTTTGTCTAGAGAGTTCCAACCATTGATATTTAATGTTATTATTGAAAGATGTGTATTGGTTACTATCGTTTTAATTTCTGTTTGCATTCCTGGTCTAACTTTGTGGGTGTACCTTTACACTTTCATTTACTTTCTTTCTGTTGCCCCTCGGGTATAGTCATTGCTTTCTTCAGCTCTTTATAATGATTCAAGCATTCTTTGAAGACCTGTTTTTCAGGAAATGAATTCTTTCAGTTTATTCATATCGTGGAAAGTTTTGAATTTCCCTTCAACTACAGTAGATATTTTTGTTGGGTAATGTATTCTGGGTTGGCATCTATGTGCATTCAGAACTGGAAGTACTTTGGTCTAGGTTTTTCTGGCTTTCATAGTTAGCATTGAAAAATCAGCTGTAATTCAGACGGGCTTTCCTTTTTATGTGACCTGTTGCTTTTGTTTTACAGCTTTCACCAGTGTTGTCGTTCTGTGCACTTACTGATTTCACTATGGTATGCTGTGGTGAGTTTCTTTTCTGGCCCTGTCCCTGTCTATTTGGTGTTCTGTGTGTTTCTTGTATTTGTATGGGCATGCCTTACCTTAATTTTGGCAACTTTTCTTGTACAATCTGTTTGAAGAGCTGATCAATACCATTACCCTGAGATTCTTCTTTATCCTCTATGCCTATAATTAGTAAATTTGGACTTTTCACAGTGTCCCACATTTTCTCTCTATTACATTCCTGTGTTTAAAATTTTTCATAGTTTTTGCTTGAGTGATCCAGTTCGTCAACATTATCATCCAGTATGTTCTCCTCTTCATTCATTGGATGGGTGAGGCTTTCTCCTGTGTTTTTAACTGGCTTGTGGAGGGTTTCACTTCCTTCTTCATTTCAGCTTGAATTTTCTTTAACATTTCAATCTCTTTTGTGAATTCAGTCAGAAATTTATCCTTGTCTCATTTTAGTTCTTTGGTTTGTTTGTTTGTGTGTGTGTTCTTTAAATTTGTTGAATTCTTTGATCGTATTTATTATTGTTCTTTTAATTTCTGTGTCTTCGTTTATCTCTAGGGGTTTCCTATTATAGACACTTCTATAGAACTGATAGTGTTTGGTGGGGACATATTATTTGGATTTTTCATATTATTATTTTTTCATTGTGGTTTTGACATGTGGATTTCCTTTGTTGTTTGTGATTCTGGTGTAAAACTCAAGCCTCCCTTTGTTCTGTTGAAGTCTGATTCTGTTTGTATACTTGTTGTGTCTTTCTTGTTTTCTAATTGGTTATGAAAAGCTGATTGGTTTGGGCTTCAGGTTCTCTCTTTTGATTTTATATTGGAGAGACCAGATGGCTCTCATCCAGATACTCAGGAGTTTCTGCAGAGGACAAAATCAGGTGCTGATTAGATACACTTAGTCTTTCTCCTAAGGTCTGGGCCCTGACTAATCAGCAGGCACAACACAATTCGGGAAGCTTGGTAGATGGAGGCTGGATTCAGATGTTCTCAGGCAGTCTTCAATGTCTGGGACCTTACTAAATAGCAGGAAAGCATAGCTCTGCGGGGTTGGGAGGAGCTGTAGATCATCCCTAAGTAGGGGGACAGCACATTGTGATTTGGAGTATTCAAAACCTCCTCAGGGAGCTAAGAGGGCTAGCCCAGGTATCTGGGGTGTTAAGAGAGAAAACCAGCCTGTTGCCAAGGCTAGGAGAACTCGCTGTGTGATTGGAGAAACTGGAGATGCTCAGGCTATAGTGGAGTGGTGTGACCAGACTTACCAGGGAAGAAGGCTGGTCTTAGGAATCCAAGGCATCGAAGGTGTGAGAGAGCCAGGATAGAAGGCTGATCACAGGGGTCCAAAGACAAGATGGAAGTGGAGAGTACCTGATCTGAGTACAGGGAGTCAGGATGCAATGAGCAGGTCTGGACCAGGAGGGCAGTCCAGATCTGGGGTGCTAACAGATAAACTGGACCTATACCCAAGGCTAGAAGGGGAACAGAGCAATATTAGAAGAAAAATACTTTTGGTCTCCTGAGATAAGCCTTCGGTCCTGACTCTTTCCCACCCAGCTCTGCCTTGGATTCCTGAGACAAGCCCTCTTGGGAAATTGGAGCTGTTCAGGCTATAGGCGAGTTGTTAGTGTCGATGGGACCAGACTTTCTAGAGAAGCAGCTTGGTCTCAGAAATCCAACAAAACTTGGGTGTACATGCAGCCAGAGTAGAAAGCTGGTTCCAGGAGTCCAAAGGCAAGATGGAGATGGGGACCTCCTGTAATTCTAAGAAGCTATGCTAGAAAACTGAGATGCTTCGAGCTTTGGAGACCAGCTCCAGACCAGTGGGTGGGTCTGGGCTAAGGGGACAGTCCAGAGGTCTGGGGTGTAAGGATCAAAAGTGAGGCCTATGCTCAAGGCTAGAATGAGAGCAGGATATGTGGTTCTGGAAACCAGAGTTGCTCAGGCTATAGGGGAATTTAGGTGCAATAGATGGGATTAGACTTACCAGGGAAGAACGCTTGTCTCAGGAATCCAAGGCAGGGTGGGGATGGAAAGAGTCAGGACAGGGGACTGGACCCAGGAGCCAAAAAGATTTTTCTTCTAATATTGCCAATGTCAAATATGAGCACCTATAATACATCAGTTCACACGGATTTAGTCTAAGTCCTTTTAACCTTGTTTAAATATAACGCAAATTTAGGAACTGAATTGAGCTAAAATACTATGGAGAAATTGAAATAAAACTTTATTTGATTGTACTGCCAAAATATATTGTTGTTTGACCAATATATACAAAATACACATACTCCTCTCTGATATAATTTTTGGGGAAACAGCAATATAGTTATTATCTGGTAGTTTTTCAGAAAAACTTCAAAATGAAAATATTAACCTCTTATTTGTAAACATTTTAACTAATTGATTTCAGACTGTAACTTTTGAAGAATGTGTTGTTTGTCTTGACACATGAAGGTTTATTATGTTTGTTTTCTATGTTCATATGTTTCATTTGAGGGGATTTTAAGTTTTGTTTTAGGGGGCCTTTTCTTTTCTTTAACACACTATCCTGTGCTCTTTGAATTTTAAACAATGGAAGAATGACCATCACATTGTACACATCACTTTCTGGTTGATAGTTTACTTACTGGTGAAGCTAACTAGTATACAGTGTGATTATGAAAATGTTTATAGTCCTGAGTTTTATTGTACTATAAATATTCTTTTAGCTTTTTGTGATTTTTAACATTAGACATTTTCTACATACAATTGGATTAGATTTAAATGTAAACTGAATTCTATCAGATCAAAGGAAAGAAGGAACACATGATAAGCATTCCATCTGGAGAGCACTGAGTCAGAATTGAGAGTAATCTGCCAACATTCTCAGTGGAATTAAGGAACAAACAGGCCCGAAGATGCACACTGGCAGAGTTCAAAGGGAAAATGGAATTCCGTGCCGCTCAAATACTTCTGCTATCAGTAGTCTGTGTTCCTACGTTCTTAACACACTCAGAAATTTGATGTCCCTTGTTGGACAGCATGGGACTTTACTGTCCTTATTTCGTGGGACCTTTGTAAAAATGATAATTTTTAGTGAAAAGTTTTCATAAAGTCAGCTTTATGAAAAAATTATCCAGGTCCCCGCTCAAAAGCCCTCTTCCTTCACTCCCTCCCGGAGACCCTGCTTTTATTTACATTATTTGTTGGGTTTGTTATTATTTATGTTATGAATGTTGTGATTAATTTTTTCTTTTTTCCTTGAAACATACTCTCTCAGTCTTGAATGTATGCTCAGTACTGGCCAGGTCAGTAGTCCATATTATGAAGATGTAACAGCCTGAGCTGTGTGGAGCACTTCTTTCTATTTTTAAAAGGATTTTAGTGTGCTTTTATTTACCTGTGTGTGTGTGTCTGTCTGTCTTTCTGTCTGTCTATATATCTGTGTGTCTACGCCACATGCATACACTTTCCTGCAGAGGTCAGAAAAGGCCATGAGCTCTTCTGGAGCCGGTGTACAGGCCTTTGTGGAGCACCTGACTTGGGTGCTGGGAACTGAGCCCAGACTCTCTGGGAAAGTAGCAAGTGCTATTGACTGCTAAGCCAGCTCTGCAGTCCCTTTTCCCTTTTTCTTTTATTTTAAATTAATGTATATTTTTATTGTATTTTTTAAATTTCATATCCCCTCCACTGGATTTCATGTGTTCTATGATATACCTAAAGGCCTGTTGAGTCAAGTTTGTATAACCACATGCTCCTCTGTGTGTGAGTTCATCCGCTGGAGTTTAATCTATCCAGAGTCAATTCCTTAAAGAAGAACATATTACTCACCCAGGAGTAATATGTTGCCAATTCCTCCTCAGCTAAGGTTGGGGCCTCCCGCCCATTTTCCCAGGTCTGTGTTGGCTTTTTGTCTGAGTTTACATATGTCCTGTGTATGCTATCACTATTGCTATGAGTTCATATGAACAAGTTCTCAGAGGCCTGGAAGAGTCTTTCCTTATCGTATATACCAACTTTGACTCTTACAATCTGACCACCCCCTCTTCCACAATAGTCTCTGAGCCATGTGTGGGTAAGTTTTAGTAAAGGTGTCCTGACCAAGAGCACACGCTTTGCAGTATCTTATTCTCAATATTTTGGCATGTTCTCTGGTGAAGTGTGTGAAATGCATTAGTATTCTCTCTAAACCCTGTTCTTTGTTCTGTGAACGCTAGGTGTAGAACGTTG
This sequence comes from Eospalax fontanierii, assembly GCA_035773235.1. Lineage (NCBI taxonomy): Eukaryota > Metazoa > Chordata > Mammalia > Rodentia > Spalacidae > Eospalax > Eospalax fontanierii. The sequence goes on along the minus strand of CM069535.1, from coordinate 67,324,305 downwards.
TAGATGTGTCACTTAAGGCTGTGTATCTCACAGGCACTTATTTTCTGTATTTGACCAGTTGTGAAACTCTGTTATAGTCTCCATCTGTTGCAAAAAGAAGCTTCTTTGATGAGGGGTAAACGGCGTACATGTCTGTAGATATAAAAGTCCATATTTAACAGACAGTAGGAAATTCATTTTTCTAGGGATATGACAGAGATTGAGCTTTCTCTAGTATCTATGACCTCTGTAGCCATGTGTTGACTGTATTTACTATGCCAAATGAGTTCTCACCTACTGAGAGGGCTTTAGGTCCAATTGCATAGCTGTTGATTACTCCCAAGGTAAAAGTCCACTACTGCACAGTTATAGTTTGTCATGCTGGTCATTTACTCATTTCTTTTCTTAAATAGATTTTTCACTTGAGTTGCTGTCTCTTTTGCCCAGTTTCTTTTTCCCAGTTTCTTTTTAATATACATATATAAGTTTTTGAGTATTCCTGCAGAAATAATTTTCTGGCTACATACAAGTTATCAAATTGTTCAACGTCCTTCAAAAACCACTCTCTTTCTCACTCTCCATATATATATATATATATATATATATGCAATATTTATTTTTTTTATTTTACATGTATGAGTGCCTGCATGTGTGTAAGTGTACCCATGTCAAGCAATGCCTGGAGAGGTCAGAAAAGAGCCTCGTATCCCCTGGGACTGGAGTTATGAATGGCTGTTAGCTGCCATGTGGGTGCAATGAATCGAATCGGGAACCTCTACAAGAGCAGACACTGCTCTTAACTGTGGAGTCATCTCCCCAGCACCAAATCCACCTTCTTAGAGATCTGTTCTCTCAGGACCTCCGACACTGTGTATCTCCTATCTGTCTCTTGGTACCTGAAATTTGTTTTCGTTTCACATCAGGTGAAGTTTCCTTCATTAGAATTTCCTGTCAAGATATAGAATTTCTGCTATTTTTTGTTTAGTTCTAAAGGTTCTTTTCAGTTCACAAAATATCCTCTTTTTCACTACATCCTGATCCTGTTACATTTCTCTCTTTAGTTTCTCGGAAAATATTAAGGAAAATTATTAATTTTTTCCTGTACACATACTTCCTCAGGTTTCTTTTTGTTTTTTGTTTGTTTGTTTTGATAGACACACTTCACATGGAGATCCTCCCACGTTTCTTGATTATGGTTGTCTGACTGTTTTTAAAAACTTGTCGTTTACATTTGATTTGAATTTCTTCTATACAAGAGAATGAATCCTGTCCTTCCCATTGATGAGTGTTTGGGAAATCTTTATAGCAAATGCCTTGATTGCTATATTCAGAAGCTTCTATGTCAGCATACATAAGGTTCTTTAAACTTCTAGTTAGAATCCCACAAAAAAAGATTTTTATTTTCCTGATTACACAGATAAATTCTACATGCCTTCATTTTAACATCCATAGGAAAAGAGACTGTGGCAAGGAAAGGCTAATGCCAATGTTTTAAAGATGAGCTTCCACATTTAGTGGATTTCATACTTATCCTGGGCTTGCCTATTGGAGTTAAGTCCAGAGTCATATGGTTCTGTGCTTCCCATGGAATTAACTTCCAGTTTTTGCTGGGATGTGGGAGGGTCAGTACTAACCTTACAGAGCAGAGAAAACATTGTACAAGTAAGTAATTGTATGCTTGTTTTGTTTATGTTTTATTTGGATTTTCATACAAGGTCTTGCTATACAGCCCAGGCTGTTCTAGAACTTACTGTGTATACTAGGCTGGCCAACAGCTTGCAGAAATCTTCCTGAGTCTGTCTTTTGAGTGAAATTGAAAGACTGTATGAAGGTACTGAAACATCCATTTGCATATCTAAATGTTTCTAAAGTAAAATTAGGGTCCAGGGCTGAGAGAGAGCAGTACTTCTTCTTCAGAGGAGTCTTTATTAAATACATATAGAGGCAATCAGTACAAATGTTTTATACATTGCAATAAATATGTATCATTGATATGAAAAGAGTTGATCATATTGGAACATAAATTTCTCTTCCATTTTCTTACTTTAATTTTCCCTTTTATTTAGTTAATAAAAAGAAATTGAAAAGAATTCCCATACACATTGAATACGTATTATGTAAATGAAAATCAATTTGATGACAACATGGTGTGATACACAGTCATGCTAGTGACCTGTGTTCAGCACATGCATGAAACTTTGGAGACTGGTTTCAAGACAAAAAATGACGAATGTTTATTATATCTATTTTTCCCAATTTCATATGATATATTTTGATCATATTTAGACTCTTTCCCCTGCCACCACTATCCACCCAACTTCATGTACTATTAAGGCCTGTTGAGTCAGTTTATACCTCCAAATGCCATTCAGTGTGGGTCTACCAACTGGAGCCTGGTTAACCTACACATTCCCCATCCCCAGAGCAATCAATTACCAGTAATTCCTCAGCTAATGTCGGAGTATTTTATCCAATTCCCTGCTGAAAATCAAGCCTGATTCTAGCCTCAGCATATTGTGTCCCTTATAAAGAAACATATAATGGTATTATATTGGGAAGAAAGCTAGGGAAAATCCTATTTTAGGTACATGTTTATTTATTATTTGAAAAATAAAATGCTATCTTAAAAGTATATCCTAGACTCTGTTTAAAAGCTTATAAAATTTCCTTAAAATGTTTTTATGCTTAATATACCTGTCCTACTCAGAAATAAGCAGTCTGCTGCCTCTTGTTCTTTGTGCATTGGCCAGTTGAGGCTTTCTGTGTTAATCACCATTTGCTGCATAAAAAAACAAAAAACAAAAAACAAAAAAACCTTCTTTTGTGAGAAGTAAGAGGTGCATTAATCTATGGGTATAACAATAACCCATCAGGAGTCAGTATGATATGTTAACGCTCTAGTAGAAAACTAGTAGAAGACACTTTCCTATGTCCTGTGACCTGTCTAGCTACAGGATCTTGAGCCTGATATCAAAGACAGGTAGGGACTCTATCCTATGAAGCAGACCTTATATACAATTGGCCAATGATCAATAGCTTCTACAGAGGGAGTCTATTTTCTTTGTTTGTTTTCATCAGCCTAGGATGTCTAGAGAGGCAATCTTCCCCTGTTATAGGGTAATTCCTTGTAACCTCTGTTTATGATGTATATGATATACTTCAAGAAGTTTCTGTACTGACTGGTCTCCATATGATGTTTTCTTAAAGCCATTAGTGACAGTTATCTCTCCTAATTCTCTCTCCTCTGCCCTGCCAGCCCATAATCTACCCTACTTAATATTTATGCCTCTAATGATTCCTTTCCACCTTCACACCACTGCCTTGTACCACCTCTCCCAGAAAGCCTTAGCCTGCCCAGCCCCCAAGACAGATACCAGTTGCCATTTACTAGTTTCTTTATTTTCAAAATGAAACATACATGTCTAAGATTTAAAAATTAGCATCCAGCTATGAGAGAGACCACGTGATGTTTGTCTTCCTGGGTCTGGGGTTACCTCACTCAGGATGACTGTTTCAAGTTCCATCATTGAACTGTGAATTTCATGAATTCCTTTTTTTAAATAGTTAAATAATGTTCTCCCTCCTGAGATCAGGTTTCATTGTGGGGAAGGAAAGACTGGAAGAGCTACAGGTGGTGGATGACCACAAGGAAACAATTTTCCAGACAGCAGGTCAGTTGCTCAAATGAACTCACAGTGTGCATCAGTCCCATACACCCATGCATGCTCAAACCAGACAAAATCTCAGCATAAACTGAAGATGTGGATAAGAAACCACAACTCAACCTAAGAAAATATTGATAATTAACGAGTGCCAGGAGGAAAGACAGTCTCTTTCAAAGATGGGATTCTGAGTAGGTTAACCAGGTTCCAGAGGATGGACCCACATGGGAAGGCATTTGAGGACACAAATTAGACTCTATAGGCTATATATATATATATATATATATATATATATATATATATATATAAACTCTAACCCTAATACTAACCGTAACCCTAACCCTAACTCTAACCCCCATAGGTGGGGGCAATAAGGAGAGGTGTGGATCAGGAAGGGGATCTAAATACTAACAAATTATATTGTGTGATAATAACAATTCAATAAAAATGCTTAATAAAACTGATTTTTTTGTTGTTGTGAGTGAAACGGGTCACAGTAGGAAGCATACAAAACCCATGCTTTTCATGTTGTCATGAAAGCAAACTTCAACAACTACCCACTAAGGAGCAATGGTCCCATCCTGGGTTGTTTATTCTTGAGGACTTGACTGGCTAATGAACACTGGCAAAGCTTAGGGTGTGCTGGAACACAGTGCAGTTGAGACTTGAAGTCAGACTTTCCCTTTTCTGAACACTCTAATTCTTTCAGTATTGCATTAAATATGTTTTCAATATTTATCTGGATAAAAATGTGCTGAATGTTGCAACAGTATAATCCTGATGTTTGTCATTCAGGAAATCTGGAAAAGGCAGATGGTAACTGTATCTTTTCATGAAAATCTAATGCAAATCCTTTGCCCATATTGTGCATGAGCACTGAGTATGAATCATGATCATGTGGAGGAAGGGGACTAGACTCAACTGACTGGATGGACTTCTTGAAATCTAAGGATCTCCAAGTTCGTTCAAGCCCCATGGAAGATATCACAGCATACAGAATAGTAAATGGTTTCAGAACGGAATGTATATACCATACAGTACTAAATCCTTGACAAGCCAGGAACAGAAATCATTTATTATCATGTCATTCTTTTCTACAGGATTCCCAATGTGATTCCAGAAATTTCTTTCAACCAGTCTCTTCGGTAACACCTATAAGGGATCAACAGAACTTACAAGTAAAATGTTTAGGTTGTAATCCTAGGTATGAAATTAAAACATCAAAAGATCTTACATGCTTCAAAATCTTACATAGGCACAATTTTATCTATAAAATAACAAGAATGAAAATGGTAGACAATAAATCTGCAATAAATAAATTATTTTTATGACTTCTTTGTTTTAGATTTAATTTCTTCAGTTTATATGTATAAGTGTATCCGTATGAACATGTGTATGGAGATGCCCATGGAGGCCAGAGGAGGGTGTGCACCCTCTGGACCTGGAATTACAGACAATTAAGAACAGTCTGATGCTGGTGCTAGAACAAATCACAGGTTCTCTGGAAGAGAGAAATCTCTTTTAACCTTGGAGTCATTTCTCCAGGCCCTCTATGATAGCATTTTTCTTTTTGAAACAATTCTAAAATTCCATAAAATTTATTTTAATCATATTCATACTCCCTCTCCTTCTTCACTTCCTTCTATTTTCATTCCCCCAAACCTGATTTCGTGACCTCCAATATTTTATGTCCCATTTTTAAATAAAATATTTATTATTTATTTATTATTGTGTTTATTTATTTACTGTTGTTTAGAACCCTATTACTTCCATTTCTTGCTTCTCAAGTGCTCCTGGGTAAGGGTCCATGCACTGGCATCTGGCAACCTATCAGGTTTCATACCAACTAGGAAGGAAAACTGCCTCTCCCTTTCTCAGCATCCATCAGTTGCTAATAGATCCTCAGCGAGGGTCGAGGCTCTCACATCCATCCTGGCCCCCTGTTTGGCTTGTGTTTGCCAATGTTTTAGGCATCCTGTCCTATGAGCTGTGTGTTCACATGCAACTTCTCTGTAGTGCCTGAATAACACAGTTCCTTCGTATTCCTTTACCACCTCTGACTCTTACAATCTTTCTGCCCGCTCTTCCTCAGTGACCTCATTAATACAGAGACCCACAAAAGTTTAACATGCCAAGAATAAGATACTAGAGAGTTCAGCCCTAAATAGAACATTTTATCTCATCTTCTCTATGAAATTTTTATTGAAAACATCATCACACATAAATTATTGACATTAATATTAACTTATAAATAATAACAACCCTGAGTTTAAATTTAATCTTTACACTTTAAAATATTCAAGTTCTAGGACTACCTTTAGAAAGTCATACCAAATGAGAGAAGTGTACAATAAATATACTCTGTTGCCCTGAGTACATTTTCCCCTGGTTATGATGAATGATGTCATATTATACAGATTTTGAGCTTCAAAAATAATCTAAGTTTGTGTATTTTACATGTAGTACTATCATTATTAATTGTTTGGTGATGTTGAAAATCAAACCCAGGGCCCATCTGGCATACATACTTCCACTGAATTAGACATCCCACTAATCTATAGAATTTTTTATTTTCCCAAAAGCAAGAAAATAAAACTATGTAAAAGTCTAGGAAATGATAAAAATTATTGTAACTCTATATATGCTTTTTACTTAATTAAACTACATAACTGGGATTCCCTAAGACCGATAGAAATGACAGATTATCTCTCAGTGTTTTGTATCAGAGAAGAACTTTCTTTTCATTGACCACAAAAAAAATTAACATATTTTCTTTGTGTCAAAGCAGTATTTGTTGAGAATAAATACTCATTTCAAAATTGTCAATCTTGGAACAACCAGAATTGAGCCATGAACAGTTTCTATTAATAAGGAATTATAATGATCTCCTATTTGACACCTGAGTCATGAGTCACGTGTCTTTTTGTACCTGACTTATTTCACTTCACACAGTGATCTCCAGGTGCATACATGTTGCTATAATGGCAGGATTTAACTCTTACTATGAGTGAATAGAAGTCCCCTGACCCACTACGCATATGGACCCTGTTTCCTCGTCCATCCATCATCCATCCATCCATGTCTTAGGTTCTGTGAATAGTGCTACATAGAACATGTCATGTAGAAGTCTTTCTGACATACTGGTTTCAGTTCTACCACTTCATTTTTCTGTTCCATTAATATATACAGATTTTATGATCTTATGTGTCAGATAAAAACTAAATCAAAATTAAAATTAAAACTGTAGTAGGTAACAGTCATTTTATTTCATTTTATTACCATATATTAATTATAAAATACTGGGTTTCATTATGGCAATTTCCTACATTAATAAAATATTTAAGTCACATTTGTACTCTCTGTTACTCTCAGTTATTCTTCACTTACCTGTCACTGGTCCCTGTCCCGTTCCCTAACTGTGCTTCTGCTTCTACTTTAATATTTGTATGTTCACTTGTTTTTAGATTTCATAGGTGACAGAAAACCCATGATACTGATTCTGAAACTACCTTACTTCTCAAGTGATATCCAGGTATTATTTTTTTCTGAAAAGAATGTAATTTGTTGTTCTTTATGCCAAACACTACTCCAGTTGTGTCTACATGACATATTTTCATTTGACTGTTGTGAAAACAGCCATAGTAGGGCTGGGGAGATCACTCGGAGGTTAAGAGTACTTGTAACTCTTATAGAGGACCTGGATTTGGTTTCCAGCAACCACCTGGCAGCTGAAAACTGTCCATAACTCCAGTTCCAGGGGATCCAATGCCCTCTTTTGACCTTTGAGGGCATTGCATAACACGGGTGTATACTCATACACATAAAATATAAATAATAAATAATAAATATTTTTAAAGAAATATGTCTCAGTAAACAAGTATACAAGTATATCTGTAAACTAACCTAGATCCCAAGGGTCTAAAATCAAGAATGATATAGCTGGCTTTGTTTTGTGTTTGGCAGAGACACATCTACACACAGATCCCTATACTGATTGAACAAATCTACAGTCCATCAGTCATTTATATGGATTTCTTTACTCCATGTCCTCAATTGCTCATCATGTCTGGACTTATTTACATTCCAGCAATCATATATATGAATTCCTTTTCACCTATACCGTTGACAAAATTTGATTTTGTTTTCTTCATGAAAGTCCATTCTACTGGGGTCAAAGATTCACTATAATTTTCATATGTAGTTCTCTTATAGCTGACATTTTATTCAAGTAATTATTGAATTTCTGTATTTATTCTGAATCATTTGAGAACCTTGAGACTATTACCCTTCAGTTTTATTAGTGAGAAGACTGAAACTAACCCACTAATCTGTCCTCTTCTGTATTTTTTTTATTCTCTGCTTCCTTAAAGTTCCTGAATTCTTTTTTATTTTGCTTATTAAATATATTTATTTCTCTTTAGCTGTGAGGAATAATTTTGCTTGAGAAACTAATTTACTTTGCATTTATTTTCTTTTGGGGTATGTCATCCTGGCTTTTAGATGTTTTGCTTAGAAACCTGATGTTAATCAGTTAGCTAGCCTTTGTATGTGATTTAGTAGTGCTTATTTCCTGCCTTCAGTATTATCTCTTTCTTTGTTCTATGTAATTTGCGTTCTGTCTGTGACAAGTATAAAACTTCCTTTTAAAGTTTTTTATGTATTCATTTTTATTTTATGTATGTGAGTGTTTTGCCTGTATATATTCATGTGCAACCATGCTGTGCAATGCCTGCAAAGGCCAGATGAGGACACTGGATCCTCTAGAACTGGCATTAAGGATACATGTTAATCACCATGAGATTACTGGAACCAAAACGCTGGTCCTCTGCAAAAGCAGACAGTGCTATTGACCACTGAGCCATCTCTCCAGCCCCTGAGAATTTCAAATCTGGACATGGCTGTTTGATATTTTTTATAAAGATTTATATCATGAATTTCATTAAGTCTTAGGTATAGAGGCTGCATTGAAGATATATCAATTATGGTTGGGTACCCAATAACCACTGATTTTCAGAATTTTGCCTACTTGTGGAACTTTGAAAGAATATACATCTGTTGCAAGTTGAAATTTCTTTCTTAGATGGTGAGACCTACACTTATCTATGGACATACAAACAGATATTTAAAATAGAGTAAGATAATTTATTTATTTTGGAGGGTGACAGCCGTAGGGACTGCTCTAAGGTCTATGACATCTCCAGCTACAGGTGCTTGGTTAAGTTTACAGTGCTGTGCATGATTTCCCTCTTGGTGATCTGAACTCAGTCCAATTAAACAGCTGTTTAGTTATCCCTGAGACAAAGTATCACTATTTCACAATTATAAACATTAATGAATATAATTACAGTTTGTTGATATTTGACAGAGATGCCAAAAATAGACTCTGGAGGAAACAGAGCATCTTCAACAAAAAAGTACTGGGAATATTGGATGTCTACCTATAGAGGAATAAAACTAGGCCTGTACCTATCGTCCTGCACAAATATTAACTCCAAGTATATCCAAAATCTAAATGTGAAACCTGAAACACTGAAAGTATTAGAAGAAAATATAGGCACTACCATACCAGATTTAGGTGCAGGACAGGACTTTCTGAATCTGACTCCATTTACTCAGGCCTTCAGGCAAGCAAATGACAAATGGTACCTCATTAAACTTAAAGCTTGTGCAAGCAAAGGAAAGAGTCAGTTGAGTGAAGTCCACCGAGAGGGAGAGAATCTTTACCAGGAATATATTCAATCGAGAATTAACGTCAAAATACACAAAGAACTAAAAGAAACAAAGAGTCTAGAAAACAAATGAGCTACAGATCTGAGCATAGAGCTCTCAAAAGAAGAAATAAATGACTAAAACTATAGTTAAGCATTCAATGTCCTTACCAGTTATGGAAATGTAAGTTAAAACACTTTATGATTTTATTTTATCATAGTCAGACTGACTGAGGTTAAGAAAACAACTGATTACAAATGCTGGGGAGGCTGCGGGGAAGGAGACCCCTGTTCAGTCTGATGGAATTGCCAGCTAGTGAAGCCACTGTGGAAATAAGTGTGGAGCAGTCTCTAAAAGCTATATATACCATCTCATCCAGTTATACCACTCCTTTGCATGTACTAAAGGACTCAGTATCCTGCTACAGAGATATGTGCTCAGCCATGTTTGCTGCTGTTGCTTTCACAGAAGTTAGGGAAAAGGGAACAACTTATATGTCCCTCAACTGATGAATGCTGACAGAAATTATGTACATTTACAAAATGGAGTTCTATTCAGCTGTAAAAAAATGAAATCATGAAATTTTCAGGTAAATGGAAAAACTAGAAAATATTACATTGACTTATATAAACCAGACCCGGAAAGACAAATGCCTCTTACTTGTGAATTCTAGCTCCGAATACTTAAACATGAGTAATGTGAAGTAACTGCAGAAGCCAGAAAAGTAAAAAGGGGCCATAATAGGAGTCGGGAAGGAGTCTGAGAGAGGATGGTAGTAGGGAACGGATACTATCTAGTGGGAAATGGTGAAGTGGGGAGACGTTAACGTGTGTCGGGGGAGGCAAGGGAAACCTTCCTTCAGTTGAAGAAAAATATCAAGGATGATAGTGAATGATTATTCTGATAATGAAGATATTCTGAATAGGATAGGTCTAGATAAAGGTAATACTTCAAATTTCCAGAAAAAAGACAAAAACAGTCAAAAGAGTGAAACAAAAAATCCAGTTAAAAATAAAAGAAGAAAATCTAGTCAGACCAGAAACCAGTAAATGAAGTAAAACTTTACAAGGGGATAAATATAAAAAGATAACCTGACAAGAAAAATTGATCTAATAAAGGAAGGAAAAAAAATCAGAGGAAAATAGAGAAGTTTAAAAGTTAAATGTGGAGGGCCTAGAGAGATGGCTCTGTTGTTAAGAGCACTGGCTAGCTCTTGCAGAGGACCAGGTTAGATTCCCAGCAACTGCACAGTGGCTAGCAGTCATCAATAACTCTAGTTCTAGGGGAATTACATGACTTCTTCTGACTTCTGTGGGCCCTGCGCTACACGGGTGCACTTACACACATACAGACAATGCATTCATATACACATAAAAATAATGATAAATAATATATATACATTTTAAAAATTAACTGTCAAAAGATGGAAAGTCTAGCTTATGCCTAGAATCTTACAACTTAAGAAGCTGAGGCAGGATAATAAGGAGCCCAAGGTCAGCCTAGAATCTTTGGTGAGAGATGTCTGAGAAAGAAAGACAAGACAAAGAAGTTACTCCTTAAAACATGTAATAAATGATAAGGAAACACAAAATGCAAAGAAAGAAGAGAATGAAGTTATATGTTTAAAAGACTATGGTTTCATACGTTGAGATTTAAATCGCTGGATATGCTCTTAACAATATGTAGGAAAATAAGCCAAACAATTAAAAATGATAAAAATCAAGAACAGGCTTCCTATCCTTCGAGGAGGTCCATTGTGAGGGATGCTGGGGAAATCTAGACCTACGCTCAAAACCTCCTGTCACATGCCACTGGGCTGATTTCCATCTGGTCACAGTGGAGTGAACGTGCCGTTTGGTTTCTTTCTCTCTGGTGCTCACCCAGCTAGTGCGGTTTCCAGAGAAGAGCATGCTGTTTAGGGCTAATGGGACCAGCTGAGGCAAGCCAAATGCATTCTGGTTAGCCTCTTCTGCTGAGATCTCTGGCTATGGGAATGGTATTTCTTTACGTTTCTAGATGTGTTGGTTGTTCTCATCAAATGTGGCACATTTTCGGGCGTTATTTCTCCCCAATTATCTTTCTGTACGTTTCTGTTTCTCTTCTTCTGTGGTTCTTCAATGTGGATGTTGACATCCCATGAAGATGCATGTCTTCTCTTCATTTTATACATTTTATAATCACCAGGAACCTCTCTTTGAGTTTATTAGCTCTTTCTTCTGTTGGTTCAAATCTTCCATTGTAGCTTCCTTTCAGCTATTACACATATTAATTACATAATTTTCTTCTAATAACTTTTTATCATCCCAGACTGATTAGCAATGTAAAATATCAATATTATTATACTTAAGAAAATGTCATTATATCTTCCTTTATTATTTTTAGTATGATTTCCTTTATTTCTGTGAGAATCTTTCTCATACTTTACATATGGGTGGGGGAACAAACTATTGATAATATATTATAGAACCATTAACTCCTGATCTTTCTTCTTTATGGTTACAATGGATTCTGGTTGCTCATTTTGTCAGAGACTTTACAGGACTGTTTTAGGAAATGCTGCCTTCTCAGTAGTGTGAAAATCCTATTGTCCTCTGTATCCTGATTGACTGACTATCATCTCTTGAGGCATTCTGCCTTGATAGTGATGACTTCCAAGAATCAAGTTCACTAACTGCCAGTGGATCACCTGAGTCTGATCTAACTAGATATAGGGTTCCTGGCTGCATAGTTTTTGAATATATCTTCATATATTGATGAGATTCCAGAAAGACTATTCTTAGTTGTCTTTTATTTTTGTTTCTTCAGAACAGACTAGCTAGGCTGTCATTTATTCTGCTATCTTCCTGGTGGCTCAGCCCCCTTTTAATTCTCAGCACCTCATACCCCCATTGTTTGCCTGAGTCACCTTCTGTCTCATTTTCTCTACAATCTGCTCTAAACATAGTTGCTTCTTTTGGGGAGAGCTATGGAGCTCTTTGTTCCCAGGGTATGTTTTAAGCTTTGGAGAGAATTCCTGAAACACTCTTCTTGAGCAGACAATAAAAGGCTGTAGATTGTTTATCCCAGAATAGGACACCTATACCAAATTTCTGTCTCCAAGATTTAGGGTTCATAGAATGACAAGATGGAAAGATTGTAAGACCAAGAAGAGGTGGATGACCACAAGGAAACAGTTTCCCTAACAGCAGATCATTTACATATATGAACTCAGAGCAATGGTAATAGCATACAGAAGACCAATGTGAGCTCCAGCCTGACAAAATCTGAGCATAGATGTAGGGAAGGTGGTAAGAAGCTCCAACCTTACCCGACGAACAACTGGCATCTAATAGGATACTCAGTCTTGTTTAGAGGTAACATCTTAGTAGGTTAACCAGCCTCCAGTGGATAAACACACACAGATCAGCAGTTGGATATGATGAAAATGTATTATGTGAAATTTGAAAAAATCTATTTTAATTATTTTTTAAAAAGAAATTTAAAAAGAAAATTCTGTAAATCATAGTGTAGTCCTCTCAGATATTAAAATATATAGCACAATATAATAACCAAATTGTCATGATAGTTTTGTGCATAGTTATTTCCATATAATAGTATATAAAAATTTCAAAAACATTAGTATATAACTTAAAATGAAATATATTAAATTTTTTTAATTTTTAGAAAGTTTTCATAGTAAAAAAGCAATTCTGAAAATAGTTGAGAGATTCCTCTCTAAAATCATTTTTTACAATTAGAGTAATAAAAGGAAAATCAACACATAGAACTATTAAGTCATTTTTTAAAATTTATTTTATTTTTTATTGAATTTGATGGAATTTAGATCCCCTCCCCTATTTGTCCCTCTCTTGATTGAGTCCCCACTCAAAATAATGGTCTCTATTATATATATAGGCTTATCGAGTCTAATTTGTGTTGCCAAAAGTCCTTCAGTGTCGGTCATTTGTGCAATTTCACTACATCAAAGTTAAGACTTTCCTTGACAGCATAACTAAAACATCAAGACTCCATTTACAATAAGACTGGGTTTGATGACAGAAGTATAGAAAATGAAGGGCTTCACGTGTAATCATCAAAATAAAAATCACATCTCTGGACAAATGTAATTTCTTACTGTTTGCTAAATATGTATCCTTATATTTACAGGCAAGTATATCCTTCAGCATTTAGCAAAGAATTTTCTTTTTGCAACAGATTGAGACTTACAAAGTTTCACAATGGGTCAAATGAAGAAAATAGAAAATAATTGTGAGATGCCCAGCCCTAAGTGACACACCAACAATGGCACCTCCACACCTAAGGCTCACAGAACATAGCCGAAGAGGGAGCAGAGAAGAGATTACTGCTGCTCTCAGTTCTCAACAGAGCACCTTCCACGTGCTGGAGGTGGAACACAGACAGCAACAACTCTCCAAAATGCAGAGAACAAAATGGTGAAGATTCCTGGTTAGGGCTCCTGTATTAAAACTATGCAACCCAGTGCTCAGAGACCACTGAAAAAGAGGAGGTGTAAATACTGCAAGAGCCACGGGTGGTGAATGGCCACATGGAAGCAGAGTTTTCCAAGCATCTGGGAACTTGCTCATATGAACTTAGAGCAGGGATGACAGCACACACAAGACCCATGCAAACTCAAACCAGACAAATACCTGGCATGGAAGTGGGAAATGGTTAAGAAGTCCCAACCTTAGCTGAGGAACTATCAACAATTGATCACTGCTGGGTGAGGGAGAGTTGAACTCACATTAAGAGACACAAGGGCCACAAAGTTGACTTGTTAGGCCTTAACGTATATGACAGAATGCACATCCGTCGGGTGGCTATGGGTGGGAACAGATAGAAGAGGGAATCTACGTAGAACTAAGATGTAGTCTATAAAATGCACAAGAAGTCAATAAAAATATACACGGTAAAAAGAACTATGCACATAGCTGGAACTTCTATCATTTTTCTTGATACAATAAAAGTTCCTATAAATCAAGAAAAAAATGAAATATAGTGAAGTAAGATCAGGTCCAAAAGTTCACATTAGCATAAATTAACTAACTTTTAAACATATGGAAAAAAATGTGTTTCATGCTACCATTAATAAGATTAATAGAAATTAAATCTACATGGATATATAATTTCTCTATTATCAGATTAGCAAATAATTCAAAGGGTTCCTAAATATGTCCACTGAATGAGATGTTGGAAAATAAACTAAATACAGTGCAGATGTGAAAGCAAAGTTTGCACAGCTCTAAGGAGACAGCTTAGCAATATGCAGCATAATTATATTTATGATTTAACTGTATCATACTGCCATTGTAATTTATCCCAAACACAAAGGATTTGTGTGAAATATCTGTGCAATTTTTATTGTTATACCATTTGTTTTGATCGAAGAAACAGTACAAAGAGCCCATGTGCTGCTCAATATGAGACTAGTTCAATAAAACATGGAGTCTACATAATAAAATACAATATAGTGGATGAAAAGAACAGAGGAATTTAAGTTCCATTATGGAAAGGTAAGCAACGTTTGGTCTTAAATACACACCAAAAAAGGAACTTACAGAATCCTGCTGTGTTACTTTTCTCATTGCTGAAAGAAAACACCTGTCAGGAGAAACTTCAGGGAAGTAGAGTTTATTTTCGCCCACAGTTTCGCGGCGGGGAAGGCAAGGCGGTAGCGGTTGTGACAGTAGAGGCAGCCCTTATCCATGCATGGGAGCGCAGCATCCTTCAGTTCCATCTCCAGGAGTGACCGGAAAGCAAGGAAAGTCTGAGGCTGCAGGCCTGGTGGGACGATAACCTTCAAAGCAAACACCTATGACCCGCTTCCTTCAGCTACGCTCCATCTAATAATGTTTCCAAAAACTGCCTCAACCCTTTTTTACCAAGGGGGAAATGAGTGTGTGTGGGATATTTCATATTCAAAACGTGTATGTTTCTGAATATTTTTTCTATAATAATAATATAATATTTAAATATAAATTCACTTGGATTAACCTAAAATAACTAGGTTAACCCACAAAACCAAAAGAGTAATTTTTTCATAGCACATGAGAACACAGTTTACACATGAAAGTACAATATTTTAATAGACATAATTTTGCATTTTGATAATTTATCATGTAAATTTAGTATTTATTTATAAAACTGTAATGACAATTCATGTTCTGATAAATTTTTAAAAGAAACATAAAACTTTTGTTGAAGTTTTAGAAAATAAATGTATCCATGTGTTGTTGATAATATAATAGTTTAAATCCTCTATGGGGCACTAAAGAGATGGCTCAGCCATTAAGATAGCTGACTGCTTTTGTAACGGAACCAGGTTCTGTTCCCAGAACCCCTATGGTGGCTAACAAACATCTGTAACTCCAGTTCCCAGGGGTCCAATGTCCTCTTCTGGTCTCTGTGGGAATTGCACAACACTGGAACACACATACAATCAGGCAAAACATTCATCCATACAAAAACAGGAAAATTCATTAATTAAATACTCTATGTAAAATAAGTTTATAGTGTATTATTATTAATTTTCTGTGACTTGATATGCTTAGGTGATAATTTATCATAAATAATATATACATACACAATATCACACATATGTATACATGCAATGAAAAACTCTATTTGTACAAAGAGCAAAGATGTTCATTCTGTAGATGTACTTAACAACAAAGTGCAGAAAATACTGTAAATGTCATTTTACTGGAACAGTATTGCTGCCTTCTTAAATAGGATTCTAAATATTCACTAAAAATTGTAAATGTGTCTGTATAATCTCCAGACTTCCAAAAACATAAAGGAAATCCCAAGGTACAGTGTGGAACAATTTGTGAAACTGACTAAAACTTGCATGAAGCAAGGAATGGTACTTCTTTGTGCATAGATCATCTTTAGAAAATGCATGAGGTTATTATGGTTTAGGTGTTTCTCCCTCTAAAACTCACATTGAATCTTAATCTTCAAAGCCAGTCATGGTAGTTATATTGATTAGTTTGTACTGTCAACTTGAAACAAACTATAGTCAGGTAGGAACAGGGACCTCACTTGAGCAGTTTTCTACCAGTTTGGCATGAGGATTTATCTGGGAATTGTCTTGATTGATGTGTGATGTAGAGGGCCCAGCTCACTTTAGGTGCCAACATCCCTAGGCAGGTGGGTCTGGGCTCTGTAGCTGAGGAAGCCAGAGAGTGAGCCAGTAAGCAGAATTCCTCCTTGATTTCTGCCCCAGCTTTTTCTTTTGTTACTCTCCTGTTTTCCCTCTATGATGGCCTGTGATCTGGAAGTGTAAACTGGATAAACCCTTTCCTCCCCAAGTTGTTTTTGTCATGGTGATTATCACAGAAACAAAAATCAAACGAGAACAATGGCACTTGTCATGTCTATATCCCAGAAGACAGATACAGGAGGATAGCTGTGATTCCAAGTTCAGCCTGGACTAGATATATGGTGTCAAAGATCAGCCAGGGATGCATAAAGCATCCTTCAAAACCATCAACAAAGGGGATAAGATGGCAGATCACACGAAGGCAGGGTCTTCTGGAATATCCTGGAAATAAACCAGGAGTAGTTAGACAACAGCTATCATTAAGTGGTCGGTGAGAGCAGATAACGAAGTTTCTGAAGTCTAGTAAACAGGAAAATTAGCAGAGCAGAAGTGAAGAAGAGCAAGTCTATAGCCAAAGCTCAGAGGAATAGCCTGTCGACAGTGAGGAGTGTGAGCACAGCTGGCAAGAACAGCAGCTTAAGACAGAGAGCCTTGGAATACAGAGAACTGGGAGGAAGAAGTCCTTCACGGCAGAGGCGCCCGGAGAACCAGAGTAGGTACCAGGAGAACCCTTTTCTTGATGCTCAATCAGGGCAGCATAAGAAACCACTTTAAGCTATCCCTGATGACTTGGTAGCCTGGCATTACTAGGCGAGGGAGACCCTCTCTGAATTCCAGTCAGGAAACCCAGAGCAGGTGTCAGAGAACTGCATTCAGTAACCTAGAAGAATACCAATGGGAAGCAGGGGGAAAAAATGAAACCCAACTGCGCTGGACTGAGTGAGGTGGAAATCTCAGAACTCTAGTCTGCAGTGGAACATGCACGAGGTTCCAAGCACACATCCTGACCTTGAGACAGACCATGTAAGGGAGTACCCAACACTCCCATCCAAACTCCTGAAACACGCCGGGAGAGGAGAATTGCATCTGTGACTCAGTCCAGTCACACTAGCTCACAATCTCCTAGAAGCATAACTGTCATCCCACATCCTTCTTAAAAGGCCACCCTGGGATGTGACTGGCTTCTGTGAGTCAGTGAAGGAACACATAGTAACCAGACTGTAACTAGTACTTAGGTGAGAGCCCACAGTGAAATTCTGCACACAATCCTGTTATTCTTCCCTATACAATATCTAATGTCAAAGTTGCAGGCAACCTTTGTCTTACTTAGCTCTAATTATTTTTATTCTTTTAATGCTTTTTCTTTTAATTGACTTTCCTAAACAACATATTTTGACTTGGAGTTTTGAAGTGTCTGTGTCTCAGTCCCCTAAGAGCTAAGATTGTTTTAGACTGAGTTATTGTTTCTCTGCATCAATTTCAATTTGTTGTGTTGTTAGCCAGACAAGTTTCATCTTATCCTCCTCTCTCCGCTGACTCCAACTGTATTTGATTTCCCCTTCTCTATTTCTTTCTTTATCATCCTGACATTAATCACTTCTGCAACTGTCTCTAATTAATTTTCATTCATGTATCCAGTAACCAGTATCTAAAGCACAGAGAACTACCTAACTTCTTTTTTTAAGCTATTGTGGTTATAGTGGTGACCGGTTTTAAACTATTACTGTAATGAGTATCTATTGAGGAACCTTCTCACACCCAGGATTCTCAGCCTCTGGTAGCGACGATTGTATCCTCCTCTTCCACTAGGTCAACTTTTGTATAGTCTACACACTGAAGTCATGTGAGTCTTATAATTTCTTTGCCTTGCTTACTTTATTTAGTAAAGTAACTTCCAGTTCAATCTATGTTGTCAATAATGATGGGCTTTTATTCATTTTTATGTCTGAGTAGTATTCCATTAGCATATTGTTTTTACACACTCATTGGTTGATAGAGTCTAGGCTTTCATTTTTTGGCTATGATGGGTAGTGCTGCAATGAACATTCAGAGGCCTCTTAAAGACATCAGTTGTACTTTTTAATATTTTCAGATTTGGGAGACAAAATTTACTAACTTTAGATAGTGCATCTGTGACACATAAAAGAATTGATTCCTCCTGAGCCTGGATTAGTGACCCGGTGAGTTTACTATGGCAACTGTCAACTCCACTGTTACTTCATTCCTGATGAGTACCCCGCATTGGTGACAATGCACAAAACTTTATTCCTGTCTCTCCAAAACAACTGGTAGAAATTATATAACCTTAAGGATGGGTCTTGTAAATCTTGTAATTTCCAGGAGCTTTGTGAAGCTTGCAAGCTCTTTATTTCCTGAGTCATATGTTTTTTGTTTACTTCTATATCTTTTGAGAGTCCCTCTTCTCTCTAGGAGGCAATGTTTCAATCCATAGGTGATAACTACATGACACTCTACCCCACTGATGAATGATGCCACAGTCCAACACCCATAAGGATCAGGAACTTATAGTTTTCTAGTACATTACTTTGCATTCCCACCAGCAGTTTAAAGCAGTGCCCTTTTCTCTTTGTCCTCTACAGAACTTGTGATCTCTTATCTTTTGATAATAGTGGTTCTAACTGGAGTGATGGAATATGACATGGAAGGCTTTATTCACATTTCCTTGGTTAATGATATTAACCCCCCATATAAAACTGATTAGGCTAGTGTTTCCAGGCTACTGTTTCCAGGACTTTGTTGACAAGCAGGTATTCTTGTCCCATTTCATTTCTTAGAGAGAAAATGTCCAGTTGCTCTTCAGTAAATCTAGTGCTAACTATTGGCTTTTAACCCAGCTTATTATGGTCTAGTGCTACATTCCTTCTATGTTTGTTTGGTTTCTCAGTATTTTCTCATTGGAAAAGAATGGATGTTTACATCTTTCAGCCCTTTCAGCATCTATTGACATGGCCCTATGGGTTTTGTATGCAGTCGCTCTAGCATTTCATGCTTATTGATGAGTATCGGTTAAACCATCCTTATATCCCTGGAGGTTATTGTTAACCTATATATAGGGATGTAAATGCTATTTTAACCCTCACTGTTATTAAAGAGTTACTAAATAGTGAGCAATTATAGGAAAATTCACAGTGAGGAAGATGAAGCTGATGAATGGAATGAGGTGTATTTGATTGACTTTATTTTTGGTCATTTTAAATATATTATTTGAATGCATCTTTTTTTTGTACATATGTACTTGAATGTTTTCATGTACCTAGGGCACAAATAATATGTTATCGCACATTCAAATAAATATAAAAAGAAGTCATGCCTAAGAATCTCAGGAAAAATTCTTAATCCTATCAGTATTAGTAGATATCCTTTAAATGTTGCTTTTCCTCCTAAATTCCATGAACACGAACTTTAGTCTATATAGAAGAATTTGACTTTTCAAGTAGAAATCTATTGCAATAAAAATAGGATGTACACACAAAAGGTAATTTCTGCTGTTCAGAAGATGGCTTACTGCATCAGTGCTTACTGAACAAGCATGAAGAACTGAATAGATTCCCCAGTGCCTGAGTAAAATGTAGATGCAGCTATGCAGTCCTTTAACTACTGGGGCTTGTTCACTATCAGTCTGTCTGGACTTTTTGGCCATCAGACTGTCTGACAGACAGCAATCTCCAGGTTCAGTGAGAGCCCCTGCATCAAGGGAATAAGAATGAGTCTTGGAAATAAAGGAAGATAACCAGTATTCTCTTCTGGAACATACTCTTCTAGCTGTCATTTACATACCAACATACAGGCTTGTACAACTGCATGTATATGTGTAAGTACACACACACACACACACACACACACAGAGCAAGCTTTATATATAGACGTAACTTTCTACTCTCTCAATGTATAATAAATTACCCTTGCATTTTAGTTTTTTAATTGTCTGACATATTTTGTATCTGTGGTAGAATAACCAAATATTTTTTTCTAAATACATCTTATAAAGAAGGAGAGATACTTTTCTTTGTCCTCTGGGAGAAAATATATTCACTTTTATTCTTTTAAAGGTCTCAGGTCACCTATACTGGGGAAAGTAATTATTTCCCAAGTAGCATCTCTGAGTTTCCAAATGTCAAGTGGTATTAATCAATTGAAAATAGACATGACCTAGGAAAGTGTAAGCCATTTCTGCTCTGAACAATCAAAGTAGGACAGGAAGAGTGAGTCAAAGCAAAAAAATCAACTCCAAGTCCCTGAATCACACACTCTAACTTCCAACAGCAAAGATAATATTTGAAGGGCTCTGGGGAGGTGCTATTAAGTTCTTGGACCATGTTGCTTGATAAACAGTGCCTTATTACTTGAGGCTTTAAACATCAAACTGACATTTGGTTCCTGCAGTGGCTGGAAGCTCAGGTATTCAGAATAGCCTTGCTTAACTGAGCAATACCTAGTTAAAAGTCTGACTACCAAGAATACAGTTAGACTCCCTGGCAGGCAGCACCCTGGTATATTGATGGTTCATAGGAAGTCTAAGACCTTTACCCACTGCCTGTATTCCTCTGTAGTCTGTACCTGGTTAGACGTCTTATCACTTCCAGTGATTTTAATTTCCATGATTTGACTGTTATAACCTGTGGTTTTGAATGAAATGGTTTTCTGAGTCTTTTGAGACTTTCTAATGCATTACTGAATTTAAGAATGAGCTTGGTGGTCTTTGTTAAGTCAGTGACATAAAATTCAGCACTGTAGAAGATGTCTACACACTGGTGTAGACATATATTATATACACCAGCATATATTAGAGTGTCTTAATTATTTTTCTCCAAAGATTTTTTTTTATTTTATGTGCATATATGTGTGTGCCTTGGTGTATGTATGCATATGTGTGCATTCAGAGACCAGAAGAGGGAATTATATCCCATGTAACTAGAGTTTAAAAAGTTTGTGAGTTGTCTCATGTGGGTTCTAAGACCCAGGTCCTCTGCAACAGCAGCAAGTGCTTTTAACCAAGGAACCATCACTCCAGTCCTGAATGGCTTAACTTTTTGTGTGACAGTACTACCTAATCAGATAATTCATTAACAACAATTAGCCAAAATGGATGGATTAAAGTGATTTGGATCATAAACATTTCAGTAGAGACTATAAAAACCTAAAGATCAAGGAGTTTCCAAGTCACAGGACTATATTAGCAGCAATGACCAGAGAGAAACAAAGCCTTTAAGAAGATAAACTAATTTTCATCATCTGAATAGTTAGGAACAAAATACACTGTAAACATTTATACGTAAAGCTTTCTAAATGATATAAAATAAATTCAAGTTAATTCAATATGTAAATATTCAAAATCATCCTGAAATTTAATAAAACCTGATTTATGGTATTAGTTATCTACTGATTATGCTAATCTAAATTTGAAAAGAAATATCCAAATAGTCTCAAGTCACATATTCATCTTCACAATTTCATTTTTAGGATTATATCCCAAGGCAATAATTGGAGAAAATCCATATATATAAAGTATCATGAAAATATCAAAACATGAAATCTACTAAGTATAGATGTTGTAAATATAATAAAACATTTTATTGTTTTAACATTGTTCAGCCATTTTATGTAGAAAGCATTAAATTAGAAAGAATGAAGAATATACAATTAAATATTTGTATTTTTTGTGACAGGATTTTCTTGTAGTACCAGTTGGCCTGGAATTTGCTATGTAGGCCAGGCTGGCCTTGATCTAACAGAGATTCACCTGCCTCTGCCTCCTGAGCACTGGGATTAAAGGCATGGGCAACCACTCCCAGAGATGTTTGAAAATATTTTAAATTGACAGAATACTGTAAACTATTGACACTATGATGAAGCTATCAAGGACAGTCTGTAGAAAATTAAATTATATTAATTATGGGAGATACAGCAACATTAAAGGGGCAAAATTACATCCCTGGTATCTATGTAGTTGTTCCAGTTCTTTGTAAATAGTGAGATTCACTCACTCATTCACACAAAAAATACTCAATCACAGAAGAAAGCAGATTGTCCTAAAGAGAGAACATTGTTTGTCAGCAACAAAATGCTTCTCCTCGGTGGGAGAATGGTTGTCACTGGCCTGGAAGAGTTGGCCCTGCCTCCATTTACTTCTCTGGCTGGATTCTATCTTAATGTATTCTGTAGTTAATGATGGAAGGGCAGTAGTTGCTTTGCTCAGACAGTGCTTCCTTAATTGTTAGATAGTCTTCAGAGTTAATCGAAACATTTTCTCAGCAGACAGGGAGGACCATAAACAGTTTGTCATCTTCCCCAATGGTCAAATGTAAACATGTTCTGGATTGGATATGGAGTCTCACAGTGACTTAGTAGGATTTACTATATGGCAAAAGCGGTACAATTTTAAGACTGAATAATTTGTTTTGTGGTACTGTAGAAATATTTATTTTGGACGGAGAACATTACTCCAGGAAAGAGAAAAATACTGAGTAAGGGGAATAATCACTGGTTTAAGGAACTGGATTCGAGCAGCATTTCCTAGCCTTGTATCTTTATTAGGAAGTATTATCTTACGTTCTTTTTCTTTATTTGGGGGTTTTATTTGCATTCTTTCAGAAAAGAGCAACAATCACAAATTGCTGTGCAATGTGAACTACTTCTTATAAACCTCCTCAGGTATATAAGCACACATGTATTTAATAAGAATTCAACCCTTTCAGTGTCCGCTTTCTACCCATGTACCTTGGTGTGGCTCTCACCCTTGCTGATACATGTAATGTATAGTAAATAAAGTAGTCAACTACAGTATCTACTGACTCATTTTTCTCTAAGTGATTAGACACACCATGTGTGAACAAAGCCTATTTATTTACTAAACTGAGCGGAGCATAAGCCATGCTCACAACTGTACCTTCCCTAACAGCACCCCTACGGGCACTTGTGCTATGAGAGAGCATCTGTAAAAGAGCTTCCTGTGCACAAAGTTAATAACAGAAAACAGCCCTTCAGAAAAGATCTTACCAATTGTCTTATCATAAGAATCTTAGTACCAACCACTTTACCTTCACAAAGAATGATGGAAATCTCTAAACTGTTGGCTAGGGTGATGGATGAAAATGAGGTCAAAGTGGTATATTAGTTTGGAATTCTGTATTACTGGAAAATAATCATGTCAAAGATGCATCAGTCATCTAAATACTTATTTCAGGCATCCAAACGTATGAGATATGTGTGATGCAGATAAAGGTGATGATAGATAGATGATAGATAGAGATGCAGATAGATAATAGATAGATGGGTGATAGATGATGATAGAGAGTAGATGGATAGAGATATAGACAGATAACAGATGGTTGATAGATGATGAAGATAGATAGATAATAGATAGATAGATAGATAGATGATAGATAGATAGATAGATGATAGATAGATACATAGATACATAGATAGGAGACAGAGATAGATATGTGATAGATAATGGTATAGGAATGACTTATAATATGGAAAGAATCTGGATTAATGACTCTTACTTAACTTCTCACCAAAAAGCTATTGTTTATAATACAAACAATCTGAATGAGCTCTGTGCACTTGTGACTTGAGCACCTGATCTCAATTCCTGGGATCCCATTTTGTCTTCTACCCAAGATAATAAGTGAGTGTGGGTATGCTTGAATTAGTATATCAAGACACTGAAAACTGCATATTAGAATTCAGATTCTCATTGAAAATAGTGAGAATTGAGAAGTCTACTTGCCACTGTGTGTGAAATATTTTAGGCCTAGGGCTCAAAGGGCAAAATTGTATTCACTCAAAGGGTGAATACAAGCTTGAGTTTCCTCAGTTCATGCTGAAGAGACTGTTTGACTAACGGAATGGGTGACATCTGTCTTGGGATTACAGTTCTTTGAGACATCTGAAAGAACAAAATCCCTGGGGTTGGGCACATTCTTGATTTTAATGCTAAGAGTCAGGCTGATTCTTTTAATCAGGTACAACTGTAAGATGGTAGATGCATGATAGATAAATAGATGATAGCTCAAATACAGTCATAGAGAGACAGGTAACAGATATAGATAGATGACATGAAGAGAGATGATCAAGAGTTGGGTTGGCAATTGATACTGATAGGTGGTAGATAGATGATGGGTGATGGATGAGAGATGTGAGAGAGATACATAGAAAGATGATGGATAAATGACACATACAGATTGAATTTTAATAAATCTTTCATGTTAGCTACAATTAAAACTCATAAAAAATGTCTGTTTTACAGGCTGTGTCTTTCTGGTGCCATAAAGCTATAATAAAATGATATGAGAATTTTTTTTTTGAATTTGGACTATCTAGCCTAATTTGCACTTTAATTTGAGCACATTGAGCAACATCTCTGCTTACGCTGATTGCCTAGACATGGTCATTTCAGGACAGATCAACACAGCACACGCTCACTCCCTGTACTCTGGCATGTGGGGTCCTCAGTGCCGACTGACATCTTATGGAAAGTCTGCAGTAACTTGTTTTTCAACTAAACTCAGTTATTATTTTTCTAAACATTGAATTGTTTGGCTTCAATTTAACCAACATCCCATCTCTCAAGCCAGTATTTTATTCTGGCAGACATTAAAATCCCAGAGTGGAATGGTAAACAAAGTTTAATTATCTATTTATTTACCAAGTATTTTCTTCCTTATTTTCTCTTTTAATCCATATTTTATTCCAAACCAGAATAATAACACAAGGTTTTCTTCAAATTCCCATCTGGAGAAATTTCTGTCAAAAATCAAATCTTTTGTTCAAATGTAGTTGTACTTGAAAAAACAGGCCTACGTTTATTGAAATGTGCTGAAATGCTTATTGAAGCTGCAGAAAATGGTTTTTGCATAACAAATTGAGACAAAGAAAGCAATTCTTTAATGATTTAAGAGCAAAATAAACAGAAACAGACATGTTTAGTTCTTCTTTAGATTTACCCTGCTCTAGGAATTTTTGAACTTTTGTTTTGCTTGCAATCTAGAGCAGCATTTAACAAAACATATCTTCATTTTGATTGAATATTAGAGAATCTAGGGACCACCTGTTTTCTTAGACTAACTTTCTAGCATTACCTCTCAGAAACAAACTCAACTTCCCTTCTTTGCTTCCTTCCTAAATATTGCAATTCTACTTTTGTAAGTTGTAGTTCATACACACACACACACACACACACGTGTGCGCGCGTGCACACACACACGTGTATCCAAACTGTGGAGTAAAAGCAGTCCTTGAATAGAGCTCCAATTTTTCTTAAATATGTGTCCATAATCATTAAGGTCAAGTACCTGTGTCATCAAAAGATAAGGAAAATGAAAAAAAGCACGTTTATAGGGTACTTAGTGTACACTTTTAAAATATTTAATTTTTATTTTTATTTGATGTGTATGACTGTATTGCAAGCACGTCTATAAGTACAACTGTGTCATGCAATGCCCATGGAGGTCAGAAGAGGGCATCAGATCAGATACCTTGGTACTGGAACTATGGACTGCTTTTAGCTGTAGTGTTGTGTGGGTGCTGGGAACAGAACCAGGGTCCTCTGCAAGGGCAGCCAGTGCTCTTAACAGATGAGCCATCTCTCCAGACCACTATTTATACTTTAAAATGTGACAATGACATTAATAAATATTTCATGGCCATAACACATCATATAAATAACTGTATTTCTGCCCCTAATTTCTTATTCTTTGCCACCTCCTGTTTGTATAAAGAACTGGAATCTATAAAGCCTCAAAAAAGGACATAGTATTATTAGAATCTGCCTCAAACTAAGAAGGCATTCTATCATCACAGCTCCATGTTTGTTTGTCAAAGCACAGACACAGATTCCTTTTCATTCATAGTTCTCAGTTGCTCCATTTGAAGATGCCCAGTTGCTCAGAATGGCCAATGCTGGTGCCCCATTCACTGCACAGGTGAAAGCCATTGCCAGGCATCTGCCAGCAGTCACTCTGCACTGAGGTATTCTAAAGTGAGCACAACTTTGGTCGTCCTATCTTTAGCTGTCTCCTTCCCATGCTGCACACCTGTCATAACATTCAGTTATTCCACAGATCAAACTTGAATGATGGCTTCTCCATTCTAAGGGTTATAACTGTGTTTCTGTAAGGAGGAACAGATTATTGACTGGACAAGTTAACAGAAACATTTCACTAAACATACACATCCCCTTGGCTGATTCCAAGCTTTTACTTCACACTTGTCAAATAAGTTATACTGGATGTATCTTCTGATGAGGGTTCAATGCTCACTCTCACACAGGTGAACCTGGGACTCCATTGTCTGGTTATAAAGCTGAAAGGAATCTCTGAGTACTCAGAAAGTATTCAGATATCTGTGCTCTAAGAGATCTTTAATGTGATCATTTAAATATCAGTGTAATCCCTCACAGCTTGGGTTATCTCAGGGTAATCAGAGCACATAGAATACCTGCAATTATTTCCACACGTGTGGACTCACACTGCATTCCACCGTGGTCAGCATATTCTTCAGCACTATGTGATCTACTGTGAAATCTGGATCATGAGTTTATATATAAGATCCATCATTATTCTGTGTGTGTGTGTGTGTGTGTGTTTGTGCGTAGTACAGTTATGTACATGTCCTGGTGTAGAGGTCAGAGGACAACACTAAGATTCAGTTCTCTCTACCCTGAGATTTGGGCACCAAATTTATGTCGCTAGTGTTGTGTGGGGAGCACTTTCACCTGATGAGCCCTCTCACCAGCCTGAAAGCAGATTAAGAACCTTTCTCAGACCCAGGAACAGTGGTTCATACCTGTAATCTCAATACTCAATAGTCTCAGACAGGAGGGTTACTGTGACTTTCAGGCCAGCTGGACAACATAGTTAATTTCAGGCTAGCTTGGAATTCAGAGTGAGACCCTGTCTCAAAATTACCCTCAAAATATTTTTTTCTAATAATTTAGTCTCCAAAGAATGGAAACTCCTTGTTCCACTTGTCCCTCTGTTCTCTCTCAATTCACCTACCTTTAGTGCTCTAAGAGTAAAAAAAAAAAAAAAAAAAAAAAAGTAGTCTATACCAAAATATCTACATCTTTTGAAAGGGACACACAATCTACAGTTCTGTCCATTTCCATTCTGAAAAGTCACTTCTCTGAATTCAGTGTTTCAACTTCTGTTCAGAGCTAAGGGCAGGCCACGACTTGAAACACTTCACTGAGGACGTTGATTTCATCGAGGAGTGAATTAAATGCTAGTAAATTCCTCTGCCGTGTTCATTGTCTAAGTTCTCTCTGTTTCTCAAAGTTTCCTGGAGGCAGAAGCCATGTAGGGAGTACATCACTCTCCCATTATTACCTACATCTACCTAACACCATTGGAATCAAGTGACACTATGGGAACCTGTCATTGTGTCTTTTGTTAATTGTGATGCTTTTGCAACCCTTAAATTATATATGGCTGCATGGATTTTTCAGAAATTTATTTTGAGTTCTTTCTCTTATCTCTCTCTGTCTTTGTTCTCTCTCTGTGTATGTGTGTCTCTCTCTCTTTTCTCTCTCTCCTTCTCTAAATGTGGAGATTAGAGGGCAACCTCAAGCACTCAGGTGTCAGTCTTCACCTTCCTTCTTATTTGAGACAGGGTTTCTTTGTTGTTTGGTGCATGAGTTCCTGAGGAATCTGCTCTCTGTAGAATTTCTCCACAGGCTCTCTTGGATCACAGGCCTATACTGCTGTGCCAGGTTTATGTGCGTTCTGGGGATTTCAGCTCTGAGTGTCCCACACCTGCAATAGACAGTCGCTTTACTCAATGAGTCATCTCAGTTCCTACTTCACTGTATATTTTTAGTGAAAGATACCCTTTTTTGTCAAGTCAGGAAGGGGGTGTTCCTTATGTCTGAAGTATCTGAGGAACGTTCTTTAAGGGAATAGTGTCATGTAATGGGTCCGTGGTGATCGTGGTGATCTAAGCACCTCAGAGGCAGGAAAGCTCTCACTTTGGATGGTAGCTGAGATTGGCTTTAGTGTCTTAGAGAACATTTTCCAACACTAGACAAAGCATTCATCTAAAAACCAAGCTAATAGAACCTCATTTCTAAAGCAACTTGTTTGCAGTTTACTAGCCTGTAAAGAAAGAAAAAAAAACACATACCACTGACATTTAGCAAAGTACTTGCATAATTTTCTCTTCTGTCCTTTTACATTTATTTTTTTAGAAATGCAGTTTTGTAAGTTTTATAAATTATGGTTTAAATTATTTCTGAAAAGCATTTTCTCCTTTATATTATCTAGACTTAAATGCTATGATGTTATTTTAGCATTTTTTTCTCTTTTACGTATGTATCTACAAAATGATGTCAGAATACTCAGCCCTTTTGGATTTACTATATAAGACACACAATTAAATCATAATTAATTCTTTCATCTTGGCAACTGTTCTTATGAAGAATAGCATACACATAAGGCTATCTGTTAGTATTGGTACCTAATATATATTGTCAATCAATTTCCTTTTATTTATGTGTACATGTGTGTGTGTATCTGAGATTGTACACACATAGAGCTGCATTGTCCATGGAAGCCATCAGACAGTGCCAGGTCCCCTGGAGCCGGGGTACAGGCCATTTTGAGCTACCGAATATTGGTACAAGGAACTGAACTTGGCTCCTTTGGCAGAGAAGCAAGTGCTCTTAACTGTTGAGCCATCTCTTCAGTCCCTAAACCTATTTCTTAAGTCAGATATTTAGTCATATTTCTACTTTATGTTCCCACAGCTGTCATGTGTGAAGAGAAGCACAATTGTATGCAGCCATTTGCTGAGTTTCCAGAACTAAACAGATGGCACATTGCACTTCTCTGATGTGTCTTTTCTAAAGTTCAGTTCATTTGTGAGTGCACATACCTCTCTTAGACACCTTGGCTTATCATGAACACATTTTCCAAAGTCAGTTTATTACATAATGGAAAATAAAGGAAAACAAAATACAGAACCTAGGCACAGATAAGTTTATATATGGCCTACCTACCAAGAAGGTATAAAACCTCAGCTAAGGAAGATTCATCTTGCCAGATGTTATGGTATTAAAGGCTTACTCCTTCTCCTTTAGTTAAGTCTGTGTTACCTCTGACAGCAAGGCCAGCTTCAGCTTGTCACTGTGAATGGGAAGGTGATGTTCTCAAGCAATTCCAAAGTTTTCTTCCATCTGGTCTCCTCCAGCTCTCACCTGAGTTGCATCTGAATATTTGTTCATTTTGATCCTGGCGCACTATTTTACTTTGAGTATTGTTACCTCACCCATACAAAAATCCCTTGAAACTGACTGTGAATGTGGCAGGGCTAAGGAGCAGGGCTTTGGCATGTGCCTATTGAAGAAAGATCAGTCCTTATCAGTGGCCATGGAATGATGTCCTTATGAATGAGGTTGAATGGGGTCACCACATCATTTCCAGCGTACAAGGCAGCAGCAGGGCATCTTGAAGCAGAGAGCCGCATGTCACCAGACACCAAACTTGCTGGAACTTCCTAGTCTCTAGAACTATACGCAATATATTCTCCATCTCTTCAGTGACCCAGTTTAAATACGTTGTTGTAGAACTGAATACAGACTAAGGCAACCATAATTTTTTGACCTAAGTCTAAAGTATGTTCCTTAACATGGATGTTTATTGCCATGCTTGAGAACAAATCTCTGTCCTGCCTGGTTACTAGCCTTGCCTTGCAGTCACACTAGAAAGAGATCACAGTACACACTAATCTTCCTCCAGTGCACACTCACAAAAGTTTTCTTTGTCTTCTTTTGTTTCCCATTTTAAAACTGTAGTCTCAAGTGGAACTTCTAGAAAGCTGGATTTTCAAATCTTAAAGATGGTCTAGTTTCCAATTCATTTGCAGAGCCCAGATATTTATCATACCCTCCAAAGTGATAAACAAGTAAAAATGTATTTTGTTTCCAGTTCCTAAAATCTACTGCATATTTGCAATTTCATTAATGGATATGAGACATTTATAAATGTTCTGCACAGTGTTCATGTTGTAAACAACCACTATTCTGCCCGTCATGATTAGCTATAATGGCTTTCCTAACTAGTTTATTTCATAGTAAATACAAATATCCAATTCTCAAGGCTGGGGTTTAACATAGTGTAGAGTGACTGTCTAGCACATGCACATGGCGGGTCCAATTCTGAGAACTGCAAAGAACCAAAGCAACAAATAAAATCCACAAATATGCAAAGGTTGCATTGACTTTTATTACCATCGAGATCCTTCACTCTATTTTCTGTTTACTATTCCACAGTTGAAGTTATTTCTGTAGAAGACACATTCTAGAAATTAAACATCAATATCGAAAAATTGCTAGCCTATTATTCTTAGGTAATTGTGCTATTTATATGATGTCCAGACTGTTTAATTAACTCATCAATGCCAACTACTGTTTGAGGACATGAAACTACAGAACTGATGTATATTTAGGCTTCAGTTGGTTAATATATTTCCATCGAATGCCCAAACTCCCCAAGATTCAAGACTCATTTATGTTTTATGTTAACTATGCAGTTCTTTAGCTGAAATATTATATTAACTTTACCACAACATATTTTCATTTTTAGACTAATGTTACAAGCCTGTCTTTCTCAAATGAGACCTCTTTTAAGTATTCAATTAATGAGACTGGCTAATAAAGTTTAGAACCAAAAACATGTAAAACTGTACAAAATCTGGCAAGATTTTACCTAAATTAAGCCAGCATCAGATTTTTAAAGTTTGTAACTAATCATCTATTTTGTTTAAATTTTCTTTTGCGATAGAGGTGTTTTGTTCTTCGCTGGTGTAAGAGCTGCGAACGCACCATAGTCCTTTGCTTTCCTGCTGACACTGTGCTTTTCTGAACACTGAATGTGCATTTCCAATCGGTCAGAAAATGGGACCAGAGTTGGCTGTAGGAAAAGACTACTAATATATTCTTGATGTCTTATTCCATAAAAGAAGACCTCCACTGCAGGGAAGTCAGAGTATCTCTCTCTCTCTTTCTCTCTCTCTCTCTCTTTCTCTCTCTTCACTCCACTATTTGAGACCTGATACAATAAACTTGGGAAGGATAAACTAATAATTTTAAACTCAGTTCTTTCATTTTTTATTAAAATATGATTCCTCAGAATTCATGTTATTTTGAACAGTTTTGTGATTTAAGATCTCAAAATTTGTCCAGGTATGGTGGCTCATGCCTTTGATCCCATTACTTGGGAGGCAGAGGCAGGCAGATGTCTGTGACTTCAGAGCCACCTTGGTCTATTTAGGAAGTTCCAGGCATATTGAAACCTTGTCTCAAAAAAAGACAAATAATTAGGGTCTGAAGACATGGTTAAGAGAGTTTATTACTCTTACAGAGGACCTGGGTATTCATAGCACCCACATGGAGGCATAATCCTCTGGAACTCAAGTTTCAAGAGATCTGACCTCCTTTTCTGGTTTCTGTGGGCACAAGGCATGCATGCGGTAAATATACACACGTGCAGCTGAAACAGTCATACAGATCAATTAAAAACAAACAAATATTTAAAAACAGAAAACAAAGCAATTATTTTTTTTTAATCTTAAAAGATTGATTTCCCTGAAGGACAGACATGGGTTGCTATAGCTTAGGCAAGAGAGATGGACGCATCAACCCTCCTCCTTGATTTTTCATGACTGTCTCAAGTCATTCTTCTTATTTGAATGTCTCCTTATACCACTGAGGCTGGACTTGAACTCAATAGATAGTTGAGGTTGGTCTTGAACATGAGAGACCATTTTGCTTCATTCGCCTAAGTGTTAGGATTAGAGATATGTACCACCATGCCCAGCTTAATGTTTATCTTAAATGGCTTTTATTCATCAGAATTATGAGTTCTCAAAAGGAAGATTCTCCCTTATCAACATTTACTTTGCCTTGGATGGATAAAATGAGAGAAAACAATTATAATTCCCTTTAGCTCTTTTGGAACTTCAAAGTATATGTTTGTGCATCTGCACACTCAGCACACTCTGTGCCCTGTAGAAGTCTGGGTCCACAAAAATAGACTAATGACAATCCTGTTGTTAAAGAAGCTAGTATTTGTGTAGCTTATGTCCCAGTGTGCTGGTCTCATAGAGACAGAATCCTTAGCACAAAAGTTGGAATGATATACATTTCCAACATTCTTCCCCTGCATGAGTATGGGACATATGCAAGCGATAACTCCCTTAAGTGTTCTGCTGACTCTGGTTAAGAGGAGGCGGAGGAGGTCATGATTTTGGAATAAGCCCATGAATTTAGTGTAATAACTGGGGATTTTTTAAAGCTTGCTGAATTTGTGTCCATAAAGCAAAACTTCCAATCTTTGCAATTTGAAAAATAAAATAGAACCAATAAATAAGAAAATAAGAGGCAAAAATAGAGAGGTGTTTGACATTTAACTTGGTATATTGACTGTACACAGACAACGAAATAATGCATTCAAGATTTCATAGTTCTGCATTAAATTACCACTTGGTTACCCTCTGCTCCAAAGTTGAAACAACATCAGTCTGCCATTGTTTCTTTTCTCTTCACGGATTTTCATTACGCTGCACAATTTTACATGGTGGTTGCTTAAACTTAATAATAAGGCAACAAATAAGGTAAAAATCTTTTCAAGTAACAATACTAGAATCACTGGAAGTGTGACAATCCTTTTCTGTGTAACCAACTCTGGAGAGAACAAGAATGTCATCATATAAAATGATTGCCAAACATCCAAAACAAAAACCAGAGGACAGCATTTTAAAAACCTGACTGGAATGTCTTTGGTAACTGCTTTGTCTGACATTGATCACAGAATGGAGGCTTGTGTAGGGTACACTGTATCCATTTCCATGGAGAAAACCGCAATTATGTCTGCAAAATTCTTATACCTTCATCCATGACTGTATACACGAATAAAGACCCTCTACTAAATGTGGAAGGAAAATCTCCCATCCTGATATACATGATCTCAGTGATGTTTAAATTTGTACAGCATTTACAGGAAGCAATTTAGAGGTCTATATTTGAAAATTCCATCTAAAATCAGTGGAAATGGAACCAGCCTAGAGGTGCTATTTGTTTGGTGGAATGTGATATTTAGTTGGAAGGCAGGTGATCTACTAAATCCTCTTCCTTATGGAAAAAGAAATACCAAATGCTTCATATTCTTAATTTCTAAATATTATGTATTTGAGAATATTGCCTGCATGTATGTAAGTGCACTCATAACATGGCGTGCCTGTGGAGGTCAGAAGAGGTTATAAAATTCTCCTGGAACTGGATTTATGGATGGTCGTTAGCTACCATATGGGTGCTGAAAATCTAACCTGGGTCCTCTGCAAGAATAGCCAGTGCTCATAAACACTGAATCATTCCCCCCCAAACTCTTCATATTCTTAACAATAATTAAATTAATAAATGCCTACCATCCATCCTGGTATTCAAGATTTTACTTCCATATAGTACTTAGGGAGATTACATCTTTAAACAAATTTAACTCATAATACAATTAAAAAGTGGATCATTTCAAGTAACAGGTATCTGAAACGTAAAAACACACACAAATCAATTTAGCACACCACACTATGTTAACAATTTTTAACTACTCATTGCTGATAGAATACTGAAGAAGCAAAATATTTTGCTTCTGGAATAAATCCCACAGATTAGAACAGGGTCCTCCTGGAGTTTTGCTCAGAGATCCCTTTGAAGTATAACTTTGGTTACCATAATCCCACAAAAATGATCTGGGAAATGGCCCATCTGAGCAGTCCAAGCTTCATATTTTCATGTATACTTATGACCAAATTTTATAAAAATATATTCAATTGAAACAATGATACATGTGCCCATTTTATAAACATATATACATTACAGAATCCAAATATTACTCCTTAAAATGAAATGTGGTGACTAATCTTTGCTGTCCACTTGAATGAATGACCTAAATGCAAGACAATGGGCACTCTATACAGGATTGTTTCTATCAGTTTATTTAAAGTTATAAAAGTCACTTAATTAGATTGAGCTGTACCCGTAGCAGAGTCTCAGCTTCTCTGTACTGAGACAGCCATTGTTGAACTACTGAGACTGTATTGTGTAAGGCAATCTAATAAATCTCCTCTTAATATATATTCATTTTATTGGTTCTCTTCATGTAATGAACTGTAACTAATGAACATGTTGAATCTCAGATTTTACATATGTTGAAAATAATAACAGTTCTCATCTTGTTAGTTATTAAGTAGAAGTGCACCTACTTTAACACTAGACTACCAAACAGGAGACTGTAAAGGACTCTGCTGGAATTTCAGTTCTGACCAGGAAATAATCTAGTAGAAATCTGACTGCTGTCTTCAAGAGGAGTGCAGTGAGAGCAATGAGAGGGGGACAACTGTCCCTCCTTCTGGGCGGAAAGGCCACCTCCCTTCACCTCACATTAAAGTCATGAAGACATCATTGATGAGACTTGCAAACAAATCAAATGACTCATTTATAATAAGGCATCACAATAACAAAGAGCATACTCCAGGTGGTGAAATAAGTTTTGAACACCATGTTAGTTTAGACCTCACTGAGAGTCTGATCCTTTGTGGATCACCAACATTGGACAACCTATGTACTCCATTAATGATCTGTGTACTCCCTTCCATACTGAATAACTCCAAGGAGGGACTATCCATTTCTACTACCCATGTAGCTATCCAAAGAAATAAAACTGAATTTGGTGGCTTAACAGAAGGCTTAGCATTGTGACTCTGCCTTCATAGTTCCTATTAATTTTTTTACTGAGCACATATCTGAATTTTATGTTTATTCATGTATCTGTTTCCAGATAGATGGCATCATAGGTTTGCCATTCAATATCAAATCGCCCGCAAATTTCTCTACATTGTGGTCAGGCCAGTAATTTTCACTTTATATTTTTTTGTATTTGTTTTATAAATAAAAATGCATTTTTGTGGGTCTGGAGAGATGGTTCAATAGTTAAATACACTGGCTGTTCTTGCAGCAGACCTAGATCAGAATCCCAGCATGTACATGGCTGCTAACAGCTATCTGTAACTCCAATTACACAGATCTAAAGCCATGGTCTGACCTCCAAGGGCACTGCATGACATGCCACACACATGAAGGCATAGCACTCATATACATAAAAAATGGATAAATCAATCAAAATTTGTTTTAAATTTATTTTTGTTAATTTGTTTTCTTTCCTTTATTGTATTTAGTTAACCTTTTATTTGTTGCCTGTAGTTTAAACAAGATAGAAAAGATTGGTACTATACCCTCATTAATTAATTTCTCATTCCTCATGTTGAGTATCTGGCCTTCTACTAGAAGTAGGAAGTGAAAAGCTTATTGAGAATATACTTATTATTTGCTTTTGTTTTTATCCTGCTTCACTGTTTCTGCATCTACCCTTGCTTCATTGTTTCTCTTATTGCATAAAACTGAACTTAATTTGAGAAAAAATGCTTCTAAAGTATTAATTTTATGTTTAATCTCCTTAACATCTCTGATCGTGATGAATAAAACATTTTCTTTTATTATTCACAGATGTTAAACTCAAATTTCCTTATTTGCATCTGTTACACAATGCCTTCTGAGAAAAAATACTGCTAAAAGGAAAGTGAGAAAATTTTTTCCTATTTTGAACAGTTTTTTCTTGTAAAATAAAGTGTTTTGAATAATCCTAATTGTCACGAATCACTTTAGTTAATGTCTTCTATAGTTGCTAATGCCTAACTCAGCAACTTGGCGTTAAAAATCAAAAGGTTATCATCTTTAAGCATTTAAAGTACATTATTCTGAGTCCCCACTCTTCTGGTTTGGAAAATTTTCTTGAAATAATGGTCTGAAGGAGGTAAAGCCAGAAATACTGTGCAGGTAAAATATTGTTTCATCTACATAGTCATCCATACATCCATGTGTGTGTATATATTTATATATATATATATATATATATATATATATATATATATCCATTATATCTACTGAAGTATTGTATTAACTGGTATGTGAGTGATAATATAATAATATATCCAAGACCAACCAAAGTAAAATGGAATCTGGCCTTTTAAACTTCTGCATTGAGATTGCATCTTACCAATAAAAATGGCTAGACTAAGGAAAACAACTGACAACAAATGCTGGTGAAAATGTGGGGAAATTGGAGCTCATAACCATGGCTGGTTCGAGTTTAATCAGTATGAATGTTCCTCAGAAAACTAAAAATTGGTCTGTTCTACGACCCAGCTATAGTATTTCTGGGCAAAGAGCCAAAGAACTCTGTGTTCTACCAAAAGACACTCACACATCCGTGATTCTTCCTGCATTATCCACAATAATAAGGAAATGGAACCAGAGTAGATGTTTACAAACATGTGTATATAAAGAATTGTTATTTATTTACAGAGAAACTTAAGCTATGAAATCATCAGGAAGATAAATGAATCTGTATTGTATTAAGTGAGGTGACTCCATCTCAGAAAGACAAAGATAATGTTCTTTCTCGTATGAGGATTCTAACTTTAATGTTTGTGCATGTGTACAACAGTGGGCTGAGAGTGAGTACAGACTATAAATTTAGATAGGAGACCACAAGACTTGAACAAGAAGTGTGCCAAAAGGACAGTAGCAGGGGGCTTTAAAATGTCACAAAGGACAGGAAAAGAGAAAGAAGTTTACCAGGGAAGGGAGGATATGGGTGAGGCTGGATGGGAAGAAGAAGGAAGAGAGACAATGACAAAACTGTTCTCTTAAAAAATGGTATCCAGTTCTCTCTAAACTGATAAAAATTAATCAGTAAATAAAATTACTTTTATGAAAAAGTCGGCCCTTATTGAAATAATAAGACAACAAAGTACAATTATATTTGAAATAGTTAACAAAGGGAGAAATTCATGAGAGCACAAAATAAGGTTAAGTGGTTCAAAGTCCCAAGAAAGACATTTCCTAAGAATCAATGGCCAAACTGCAAGAAAGAAATAAGGAAATCACTGTGAAATGCCCAGGGAAAAATCTATACAGAGGGAGGGTGCACCAAAGTGCTACTGAAAGGAGCACACCACTGTCAGAAGTCTGGTCGCAGAGCTAGTGGCTTAGCGTAAGATCAAACAACGGAGTTCTACTCAGCAGTGAAAAAGACAAAATCGTGAAATTTGTAGGTAAATGGAAGGAACTAGAAATGGTTATACTAAGTGAAGTAACACAGACTCGGAGAAGAAAACGACATACGTTCTCCCTCATATGTGGATCCCAGCCCCAAATCCTTCTATGTGAGTACTTACCCTGATGTAAGTGCAGGAACCAGGACAATGGAGAGGAAGAAACGGAGGCAAAGGGATGGAAGGAGCCAGAGAGAAGAGCAGAAGGAGACAATTGTCACTAAGGGAAAAATGGATAAAATTGATGTATTTGGAATGGGTGGGGATAATGCAAGGAACTCTGGGGATAAAAGAAGGAGCTTGAGAGAACTGGGAAAATAAGAGTATTATCAAAGGAGAAAAGGGAACACTTTAAATGAGGACTAATGGAGGCAGGGTTAGACAGACAGAGAGAGAGAGAAAGAGAGAGAGAAGGGATAAAAAATGCCTAGTTAGTGTAAACCCTCAGAAGGAATCATATTACTACAACAAAATAATCACAAATTCCACATACACTATCTCTTGTTATGCACAAGCCCATGTGCATAACAGAAGGCCACATAACAAGA
Organism: Eospalax fontanierii; assembly: GCA_035773235.1. NCBI lineage: Eukaryota > Metazoa > Chordata > Mammalia > Rodentia > Spalacidae > Eospalax > Eospalax fontanierii. The sequence goes on along the minus strand of CM069535.1, from coordinate 67,286,116 downwards.
AGCAGTGCCAAACAGGAGAAACCTTCCTTAGAGTTGTTGGCTAGGGTGGGTCCCCAAATCAAGCAGGCTATTGCTACAGTCCTTAATGGACTCCCAGAACTTGGGGGTAAGACCCTATTTTGAAGACAGGACATACTTCAGAGCCTGGATTTGGAGCACTGGAATTGGAAGTGACCTGGAAGTCACTTCCCCTGAAGACTAGCTCTCATAGCTTTGGAAAGCACTATGGTAGTTGCTAAGGGAGAATACCAATCGATGGTCCAACCCCAGGTTCAAGACCAAATAAGCTCATCAATGACTCATACAACATATGACATTGTTACAGTGGTGGCACTTTTATTTTGGGAGCAATCAATGGCTACCTAATTGGATTTAAAGTCCAGTCACTAGGAGGCAACCCATGTATATTACTGTGAACATAACCAGATGCACATATCTGGAGAGGTCATAGGTCTTAGAGAAAACAAAGAGCGCCACATCCATACACTAATGAAATTTCTTACTATGTGCAATGTATGTACCCTTGTATTTACAGACAAGTATCCCGTCACTGCTCATCAAAGAAGCTTCTTTTGCACCAGATGGAGACTGCTACAGAGTACCACAACTGGCAACACAGATACTGTCTGTGAACTGCCCAAGCCTAAGTGATGTGTTTACAATGCAGCCTCTATAGCTAAGACTCAGGGAACGTAGAACTAGGAGTAAATAGAACACTAATGAATCTCTCAACTCTGATTAATGAAGCTCCTTCATGCAGCAGAGGGCCATAAACACAAAAGGTAGCAAATGGTCAAAATGTAGAGAGTAAGTCTGCAGAATGTGGATCTTTAGACAAGACTCCTATATTAAACTCCACCCACCTAGGGCTCAGGGACCACCAGGGATATGGGACAAAAAGGATGTAATAGCCAGGGAAGAGGTGCATGACCATACAGAAACAGAGTCCTACATTTCTGGGTCCCTGTGCATGTGGATCTGTAGCGATGATGTCACATGCACAAGAGTCATGCAAACGCAAGCAGACAAAACCCAGCATAGAACTGGAGAAATGGTCAGCTAACCCCAGTCTTAGCTGCAGAAATATTGGTAGCTGATTACTGCTGGGTGAGGAAGAGCTGATCTTCTTAAGGCAAGGCGCTCTGGAGGGTTGACTAGACCACAGTGGATGAACTTTCACCAAGGAAAGTCTAGGAACACTAGCTTGGCAAGGTGGGCCTTCACATGAATGACAGAATGTATGAGTTCTGCTGGGGGTATATGGAAGGATTCCAGTGGGGAAGAGGTATAAAGATGATTAACATTGACTGAGATGTTCTGTATGAAATCACAAAAAAAGTCAATAAAAAATTTACAAGAAAAGAATCTTACTTATTTCTTACTTCACCATTTTGCATTTAAATAATTACAGATCTATATGTAGCATTAGGAAGTCCTCCAGGACATTCTGCTTAGCCTACTGAGAATGCCTAGCAAAATGGTGGTCTAGATCATGTCCACGTGACCGACCTGGAAACAGTCAAGACAACAGTGACATCATAAGAAGGATCTTTGTCCTGGGCCCGAGAGCCTGCACCCAGTTCCCATCTCTGAAACCCTGAGGGAGTGGTCTGTTTCCACATCGATACACTTACCATTGGGAGAAGTCTCCTGGGTGGAATCACATGCTATCTGTAACTTTGGAATCACAGTCTTGTAACCTAGTACACCGACTTTTTAAGTTCTGCCTTATGGTCAGAAGATTCCCAAGAATCACTTGAATGTATCGATAGCTTCTTCCTAGCTATGGAGTGGATAACATCAGTTTACACATTTGCGCACTGAAGGACATCCAGATTATACAGTTTCATCACTGTAAGGAAAACATAATAGACTCTCGAGGATAAGAGCTGTATGAGCATGCATTTTAATTTGGGCTCAATTTACCAAACTAGAACAGAGCATTTCATACAGTATCAACTTGTTAAGGTTAGTGTCTGTGAAAACAGTGAGGCTCTATCTTTCCTACTTCCTTCTTCAATGTGCAGTTGATATATTTCCTCTGTCTCTTTGACAGCCCATCTTCTGAACCTATGCAGTAGGCTTCCATCACAGGTCAAGTGTGGTTTCATTCTAATTCTTCAAGACTTTAAAGCAATCTGTCTTTCCATATGCATTTCAGATTTTTCTTGGATTTATATGTTCATCCATTTTTATAATTTTACCATCAGGTTAACCTATTTCCTCTTATTACTAACAGTAGAAGTTTCTAGCATTAATGGTAGTTAATATGATCACATATTTTTTCATCTGTTTTCTGCTGGTTATATTGATTCATTTTTCAAATATTAAGGTAGGGTCATATACTTAGGAAAATCTTACTGTCTCATAGCAATAATTATCCTATGGTATTGAATTTGACTTGTTCCTGTTTTGTTAACTTATTTCATGTCTAGGTTCTTAAAGGGTTTGTTCTGACCTTTTAGTAATATCTTCCTCTCTCTTTGTATTTGGCTAAATGCGCATCCTCCCTGGCTAGCATATCACAAAGGACGGTGTTAAGAAATATACATATTACCTTTACTTCTTCGTGATGCTTAGTGAGCCATCACAGATGCGATAAAGTCAATTCACACTTAGATTCAATTTATAATGTGATACGGATATTTTTCTAAGCATAAGTATATTTTAACTAAAAATGAAAATACACATTCAGAGCTATTGAATTTCATAATGTGTTAGAAACAGTCAATATGAACATTGCTCAGTGGGGGAAATGGTGAATTATTGAACATCACTAAACACAACAATCTAGGGAAAGAGCATGGAAATTTCATTACAATGGAAAAATCAGACAATTGTGGTATCTCACAGAAACAAAGCAGGGGATATTTTGAACTTCGTTTTCTTTTTGTATTATAGTCTTATTTCTTGGCTGGCCCAGCATAAGCACTCACATTCTTTAAAAGATGTTAATCACTTGATTACAGATTATTGTGTCAAAAATTATTGTGTTTCTGACTTTAATTAAGTCCTTTGGGTGAACAATGGAAAAATGTATTCTAATATAGTCTGATATAAGACCAAGCATAACTTCCAGGTTTACTTCTCTATTAAAATCAGTTTATTTCAAAGCATCTGCTCTATGTATGTGTGTATGTGTATATGATATTAAGACGTGTATGTAGCTCTTCCTTCTATTTTTGTTCCTCAGAGAGGATATTCAGAAATGAGTGATTGACTGCAATTCAACATACAGCTTCAGAATGACAGAACCATGGGAGCAGTTTACTCTAAATGGAATAAAACAATTAAATAACATCGACCTTAAATATCTGTCCAAAAACAATGTACTGGCTCATTGTTTGTAATTAGTGTCAGTTTACAATCAATGTGGTAAATTGCTAAGGAATGCTTATAACAGCTCATGAATTTTAAAACATGCCAGCCCTGCATGGAGTAAAATGCAATGGAAATCATGTAAAATCCTTCTCAGCAGAAATCATAAAAGGTATTTTTTTCTGTTTCTCAGCTTGTATTTGTTTTCAAATTACTAATATTTGTTATAATGTTACTAAAATATGTTATAATTTCAGCAAAAATCCAAAAGCAGGTGAAAGAGATGTCAAAGATCCTAGCATCGACCTCAGGATAATGACACCAACCACACCAGTTCTTCAATAAAAAGAATGAGAAATTTCAATAAATAAGAGAAAACCACAGCAGCATTTTATAAGGTGTTGCAGGACATGGACACCAATCCAGCTCTCAAAAAAACAGGGAAATATGATAGGATGCTAGACCTGCACAGGTTAGAAGAAAGACTGGTTCTGCGCAGCTAAGTGTCTTAGAATGCTGTGAATATTCATTATCTTAGAGCTTGGTAGTGAGGCTCTAAGGGGCTGGATATGAAATTCTCAGGAAAGTATACCAATGGATTTTTGCTAACGTCATCAGAATGTTACAAATGTGTTTACTAGAAAAACTCCAAAGCCCCACAGCTGCAGTGAACACTGCTGAGAGGATGAAGTGGGTGATGAGACGGTGAGGACAGAGTCATCACAGCAGCCAGTGCAGTGCATTGAGGGAGGAGGACATCAGCTCTTGAAGTCCAGTGAGAATCCAGTTGGCTGCAGGCTGGGGTGCACAGTGTCCACAATTCCTGAAAACCAAACTGTGCAAGGATATTTAGATGCAACTGAGGCTATTAGGGAAAAGTCTTGGTTAGGAGCATAGATGCATAGGTGTACAACATCTACCCACATTTCAGGAAGCCTAACTTATTGAAATATGGTACTTTGTAGACAGATGGATCAGGAAGAGCAGAGAGATGACCATAGTGCAAAACACAAACCTTGGGAACACTGGTGCTTACTAGCTGGGCTAGGAAATTAAAACAAGTAAGCAGGAAGGAAACACACCCAGGATGTAGGAGAAGCAGGAAGAAATGGCAGTTGATTGTAGACTAATTCATAAAAAGGCTATAAGGCGAGATTCTAGTGCAAATTATAAAGAGGCACATTCCTAAGAAAACACCAAAATATTTAATAAGTAAAACCTTTTATCATCAGCCTGAATAAATTCATGTGAGAAGAAGTTGTACAGTATATAGTAGAATGGAGTAAGCAAAATAAATTAAGATAGCATGAGAACTGAATATTTCTGAATGCCTTTAATCTCAGCATGCAGAAGGCCGAGGGAGATGGATTGCTGTCAGACTGAGACCAACTGAAGCTACAAAAGGGAACCCTGTCTCAAAGAAGAAGCCAGAAATAAAGAAAACTGACCTCAAGGAAAAACTTAGGTGATGCGTGGTCAGTGCATCTAGAATGATCTAAAAAGACCACATAGAATGTTCTTACGCTTTCTTCCCCTTCAACAAGTACATCGGCCCATTCAGTATGAAGAGGTCAGACTTCAGTGAATGCCATCATCACTTTGGTCCTTCTCAGGCTCCTTAGCACATTAGCTTCACCACTAGAAGCTGGAAAAATGACCATGGTAGAGCTGTGCAGAGCGTGGGGCCTTGCAGTTCAGTAGTTCATACTGTAACATCTCACAGCACGTCAGTGCTAAATACTATAAAATCTCTTGAGTTCTTATCTTGGCATTGGTCATAGAGAAGATGAATAAAGGTATTAAAAGATCCCTGACTTTTTATCTCCCCGAAGAAATTTTAAACGGATTTGTTAGACAAACACACTAAAAGTAATGCTTGCTAATGTGTCTATAAAGCTATGCCTGGGACCTGGCCCCATGCTGAAATTAAACAATTGTATTTGTTGGCTAGCCTCATTTTAAATAATAGTTTTTCTTTCCTAAGGGAGACATACATGAAATGTAATCATCTTTTCATAATGAGGTTGCTGGTTTTATGTCTTATGAATCCTTACTTTAAGTATTTTAGAGTGCTGTAGCTGAGAACAGACAGAAATATTTGTACTCATGACCACGTCCCCTCTCTTCCAGTGTCAGTTCAGTAAGAATGATAAAGGTTCCTCTTACCAGTCTTGAGAATTTCTGCTCTGAGTGTCAATTTGAAGAACATGAAATTGTTAATCCTTTTTATGCTGCCCCTGTTTCACTTTTGAATACTCTCACAAGAAACTGCATTTCAAAATGTTTTTGTCTTCCAAGCCTTGCTTCTTTGTGGTTCTCCTGAGTCTCTTGAATATTGCTTTCCAGATTCATTGTGCTGACTCCCTTTGTCTTTTCTTCTTTCACACTGCTGCTGCAACAGTTTAAGCACCAAGACTGTGGGCTACTACTACTTCTGTCTTATTTGTATGTTTCCATGTATGTTCCTGTGTATGTAGGTGCCCACATGGGGTGTTCGTATGCACTTTGCATGTGCATGCCCAGAGGACAACAGTGACTGTCAGTTCTCATACTCTACTTTCTCGCTAGTATGGAAGTCTAGCAGTAGGCTGTGGTGACCGGCCAGTAAGACCCAGAGATCTACTTTATTCTGCCTTCCCAGCACTGGGATTACAAGAACCCCACAATCCTAAACTACTCTCTATGGGTACTGAGGAATTAACCAAGGTCATTATTCTTATATTAGCTGTTTATCCCTTGAGCTCCCCTACTTGGGTATTCATGCGTTATTCCAAATCACAGTAGACATTAAAGAGAAAGCACACTAGATATATATTCTGGGCTGAGGTAGAGCGCTCATTTTTTAAAGAAAACATTGTAAACAATATTTGCTTTTAGCAAGGGAACAGTTTTAACAAACTGTGTCTTTTTACATTCTCTATCAAAGACTGAAAACAAGCACATGACAACTCTAATTTTCTTTAGAGAAATAGTGATTCTATTTGCTGTCTCACTGAAAAATTTGTTGGTTAGTAGGAGAGATGGTTCTTGTTAACAAAACAGGTAGTCGTTGAAAGGCCATGGACACAATATCACAACCAACTCTCCAGTCAGATAAACTACATAAATCTTGGCAATAAAAAAAGATTACAAGTGTACACTGAATAAAAACTTTTCAGTAAATATTTCTAATTGCCATAAATCCCCCACAGAACCAAAATATAGACTCTGGGGTAGGAGCGATCAGCGTCAATGTGTGGTCAGTTCAGCTTCTCAATAAAAGACAGAAAGAACAAAAGCTAATTTAGTTCTTCAGGGTGGCAGGGGAGATGGGAGAGCATTAAGAACCGTCTCATTAGATCTTTTTTAGATCAGTCATGAATAAACACAGTCATCGTAACTGTGGGTCCTAACCCTTCTTGGTCTCATATATCAAGTAAATAGCTAATAATTTCTTATTTTTGCCTTTTGTTTTATCACAAAGTAAATGGAAAACAAATAAAATACTGGTATGTTTTAATCTCACAACTTATGAAATTTGAAAATTTGCCCTTTACATATTGACGTTTGTAAAACGTAAAAACTTTGTAAGTTTGGCAAAGTTTTAACTTTTAAAGGTTCAAAATAAGCTTCAGTCATGCCTTACTTCCTTCCTGGGTAAACTCATTTTCAATCGCAACTCTACCTTTGCAAATTAGAAATTTTCATATTACTTTCAGTGTCTCAAAATTAAACAAAACTATGAGTGAAATCATCTTTAATAAATTGAAAGTTAAACCAGTATTTCCACCAGAAACAAATGATGGCCTGATTCAAAGTCCCTGAATAAGGTGCTTGGTTTGCTTAAGTAAATACTTTAATTTACAGAACAGTTTTCAAGGAACTTGTGGTCATATAGTGATTACCATGCTATATGTTTTCTATAACAAAAGTTATTTTTCATTAAATATTATCTAAATGAAAGAGTAAAATATCTAATTTTAAATGAGGATTTAAAAATAAATTTCCAGAATATTAAACCCATAAATGAGCACTGCAGACTGAAAGACATTAATTTTAGTTCTGTCTTTGAAAATATATTGTTGAATAATGACAAGTCTACTGGTACTTAAGAACTGTCCAACTGGGGTTTTTAAAAAGCAAAAGATTCCTCATGATTTTATCACATCGATGCTTTCCATTTAAAGTAACCAGTCCCAAATAACCTACTACCGACAGGACTAATTGTTAAGTATGATAGACTTACATAGCAATCTTTGCCCACATAACAAATGAGCAATACATTTAACATGTTTCCAACGAAAACTTACTTTCTCCTAAGATATCATGCGTATTTCATATTTATTTTCATATTATTTTGCCACTTTTAAAAATCCATTGGTTTAAAAACAATTTAAATAACTCTGTAAGTTTGCTTTGTGAATCAATTTTTTAAGCACGGTTAATAAAACAAGACGTCATAGGAGCCAAATTCAACCAAAACCTATTTAGTTACAAATCCAAAGCTATTCCTTCATAAGCCAAAGACTCATGTAAAAGTAGCTACTGACCAGGCAGAATCTTATGTACAGAGCCTAGCACTGGTTAATTTAGAAGAACACAATTTTATTTGGAATGTTTTCTGGGCAATCATTACATTTAAGCATATTAAAGTCTTCTTTTTGTCAAAGTTAGTTTATATTTCAATTCGCAAAACATCTTTATAGTTACATAAAACTGTAAAAGCTAATAGCTGTTGCCTTGCCATTTTTTATATGATGGTTTACATATCATTGAAACATGCTACGCTCCCGGCATTTCCTTTTCACTTTCCCATATCTACTGCACTGGTCCCATTTCCGAAAAGCGCATTCAGAAACATGTTTCTCTTGTTGATGAAGCTACTCTATGGAAAATGGGAAAGGAGTTACTGCTAAAGCTAGTGTTTCCTCACTGCACACACCAAATCTATCAGAGAGCTTTCTTAATTCTCATTTCTTAATTCTCTAGACTGTTAGACATATGCTTAAAACAATCATAGTTTTGAAATTGCTGAGATTTTCTTGGGAAAACTAATTTACTATGCTTTCAAAATTTCCCAAGAATTGGAAAGCACTGAGAAATGTGAGCTTTCTTTTCACTCTGTATTATAATTAGAGACTACATTATTGCTGAATAAGTGTACTTTGTGAAACAATAGAAATAGTGAGCATCCTGAATCTGACTCATTTCCATTCTCTGGAATGTTATATCCTCATAATGCACCTTTGAGTACAAAATACAAGCAAGGCCTGGCTTCCCAGTGTATGTTAGACTGTCTGCAGATGCCCACACCTGAGAAAGATTTCAGAATCAGCTCTTCCTGCAGGCATGCTCGGCCCTCACAGCACTCACTTCCCAAGCAACTCACCTACTCCTCCTAGCCTAGTGACATCCCAAGCAGGAAGCTTGATGTCAGCCCTTTTAGTTATGATCACTTACATTTGATCTAGGATAAAGAACATATCGGGAAACTCATTTAAATATTCTCAGAAGTATTCAGATTTGAATATTACTGAAGACTGTATATATTACAAAGATTCCTGAGAGTAAAGGTATTAGCAAGATATTGATTATATGGTAATTCAGCAATAGAGTGCGTAATTTAAAAATGTATGTTTGCTTTCTCCACTAGTGGAAATAACACACCCATCCTTAAAACCTTGTTTTGTGGAAATTCTGAAACACAAGCAACTATAAAAAATAGACGTGTGACTGAATGCACAAGATTTGAATGAGATCAAGCCAGCCAAATCCAAGGATGGAAGGGGTGGGGCTCCTGAAATTTGACTTTTACCTGAAGAGCTATTGGCAATTGTTAACTGATATGGGAGGAAAAAGTCAATTTTCTTCAAGAATGTGGTCCTGAATGGTGACATTTCTGTCATTTGTCCAATTTGTATTTGGGGTGCATTTGTCAAACATCAGGTGGATGTAAATGGGTGGACTTAAATTTGAGCCTTCAATTCCAGTTCACCAATCACTCTATACCAGTACCAGACTGGTCTTTTCTTATTATAGCTCTGTAGTATAATTAGAAAATCAGATATGGTAATTACCTCAGCTCTTTTTCTATTGTTCTGGACTGTTTTGGTTATTTGGAGGTTTGTGTGTTTGTCTTTTCATAGGAAATATGAGATTATTGTTTAAATTTTTGTGAAGAATTGTGTTGTAATTTTAACGGGGATTTATTGAATCGGTAGATTATTTTTGGTAGAATGGTCATTTTTATAATACTAATCCTACTGATCCATGAGCAATGAAGGTCTTTCATGTTCTGACATTTCTCAATTTCTTTCTTCAATGTCATAATGGTTTTATTATAGAAGACTTTCCTTGCCCTGGTTAGGTTTATTCCTACATATTTTATGAGTTTGGGGGCTATTGTTAATAGGAGCATTCACCTGACATTTTTGTCACCGTATTTATTGTCAGTATGTAGGAAGACCACTGATTTTTATATGTTAAATTTGTTTCCAGTACTTTTCTAAATGTGTTTATGAACTCCAGAGTTTCTGGTGGAGTCTTTAAGGTCTTTTCTGTGAGGCATCATATGATCTGCAAATGGGATACTTCTCTTCCGACCTGTATCCCCCTTATCGCCTTCATTTATCTTACCACTTTAGCTAAAACTTCAAGTAATATATTGAACAGAAATGGAGAGAATAAAGACCCTTGCCTTATTCCTGATTTTCATGGAAATGGCTTGAGTTAAATTCCATTTAGTACGATGTTGAATTTGGGTTTGTATACTGCTTTTATTGTGTTGAATTATATTCCCTCTATCTTTAGATTCTGCATGACTTTTATCATGAATGGTGTTCGATTTTGCCAAATGACTTTTTTCAGTCTAATGTTATGATCATGTGGTATGGGAGAAATATTTTTAAAGTGTTCAACATCTTTAGCTATAAGAGAAATACAAATTAAAACAACTTTGAGATTTCATCTTATCCTGGTCAGAATGGCTAAGACTGAAAAATGATGACAAGAGCTGATGAGGATCTGGGGAAAGGGGGACACTTATTCAGTGTTGGTGGGTGTGAAAACTGCTGCAAATCTTCAGGAAGTTGGAGCTAGAACCCCATGATCTAACTGTACCAATCATGGGCATATACCCAAAGGACTACATCCCACAATAGTAATATTTATTCATTCATGTTCATTGCTGAGTTATTCACAACAGACTGCAAAGGGAAACAATCCAGATCGTCATCAACTGATGAAGTGATAGTAAAAGAATGGTACATTTATAGAATGAAATATTATTCAAGAAAATTGAAATTATGGAATTCACAGATAAATGGATGGAACTGGAAATATTCCTTCTGGGTCAAGTATTCCAGGCCCAGAAAAACAAATGCCCTCTGTTTTCTCTCATAAGTTGATACATTGTTTGAACTTTGAATCCTTAATCCTTAGATAGGTGTGTTTTAATTGGAAAATACATAAAGGTCAGGATAATAGTAAGGGATCATGGAGCAGAGATGATGGAAGAGATATAAAAGCAGTTACAGAACAAGGAATAATGGGCTAGGATGATTTAATGGGATGAGGAATGGGAAAGGAGTGTAGAGGATGGAGTGAGGACAGGGGTGACTAACACTAAATCCTTTTGAAAGTGTCATATGGAAACCTACTACTGAAGAACCTTCTTAAATAATTATGCAATATAAGAAGTGTAAATTTAGTTACCATATAATGGGGGGAGGCCATGTTCCTCCCAGATACCAGAGAGTAGCAAATAAAGAAACACCAAAGCAAGCAATGGACTCACTCTTTTGGAATTGTTCATGAGAGGAGTGGAGAGGTCCCATAGATCCTGCCGCATTTCAGTTGCTAATCAAGGTCTTCCCATACACTCTCCCAAAACACCAGGTATTACCATGGCTCTTTGTTGTCTGCTGGAACCTGATTGTAAGACCCTATTGCTGAAGACACTACGTATGCAAGTAGCTGGTACTGACCTCTTCTCTACTGACTAGCTTCTAGCTTTCATAATGCTATGGGTGCTATACACACTGCTGGAAGATAAAAGAAATCATCAGTGTTACTTAGCTATGTGAGTAGAGTTAACAATGAGGTGCAAATGGAGCAAAAATATTATGGCAACAATCAACCACCTTCTGCTTGGATTTAAGGCCTGTTTCACAAGAGCAGACCATACCTGGACATTGATATCAGCGCCAAGAACCTATGACTAGAAATGTCACAGGCTAGAGGAGAGAACCTAGTATTATTCTGCTAAATGGAAATAGTATTAAACTGACTGTCGGGAGCCACTTGCCCGCCTTGAATTTTGCCCTAGTTTAGGGTCAAGCTGGGATCAGTCTTGCTGTTCCCAGAAGTACTGTGGGAGCAGGGTGTTTTGTTATGCAAATAATTTATCACCTGAGGGAAAGTTTATCTTAGACCCAAGGCTGAAGACCTTTGAAAATCCTTGTAGGAAGATCTGATTGGCTTAAGCTGTTTTGCCTGTGTCAACATTGTTTTTGTTTTAAACTTTCAACCTGTTGTTTTGATCCTCATTTCACAGAATATAAATAGGTGACACTAAATAAAGTTGAGGCTGCTTTGGTATTGACTGACAGCCCTCCAGATTCTATTCTATTCATTCTCTCTCTCTCTCTCTCTCTCTCTCTCTCTCTCTCTCTCTCTCTCATTTACTTCTCAATCCTTACTCCCCTCTTCAGGTACGGTTGGATTTCAGCCAGCTTGCTCTGGCAACTGACTCTTACTGACTTATTATTAGACTCATAGATGAGTTGCACCTCTCTACTCTCACCAGAGAAAATTTTTCTTACAACAGATGGTGACTAATACAGAGACCCATCACGCACTAGGTGGCCCACAGAGGATAAGAGATAGCACAGTGTTCAGCCCCAAATGGGACACATATAGACACTCCTCCTGAAAAGACTCAGCAAATCATTATGCAAGATGGGACAAAAAATTGAAAGAGCCAGAAGTGGTATATGATACAAAGAAACATGTTGTCTGGACACCACAGAACAGCTGCACATATAAAACCTTGGCACTTGTGGCAGCATGCACAAGATCTGTGCAGACTCTAACCAGACAGAAACACAGCACATACGACGTAAATAGAGAAGGAGTCCTAGACATAGCTGAGGATCTATTGGCAATTGGCTGCTAGACAGGGAGAAGAGTCAGTTTTCTTTATAGGGGTGTTGATCAGATGCCAATGGATGGACCCATACCTAGGAGCATTTGGGGAACACAAATTAGATTCATTGACCTTTAAAAAAAAGAATGACAGAGGATATGAAGTTTGGTAGGGGGTGTAGTAGAGTAGGGAGAGTGAAGAGGAGCGTCTAAATATAATCAAAATATACTGCATGAAATTCCAAAAAAAAATCAATATTTTTTTTAAAAAGAGCACATGAAATTAGAAGGGAAATGTGAGAGCACAGTAGAGGGTTTGGTGGAAGGAAATCCAGGGTGAATTTGATAAGAATGCATAGCGTGCATGTATGAAATCCCAAACAACAATAAAAATCAAATTAAAAATTAGACACATGTTGGGCCTCTTGCCAGAGCCACCACCGATCACCTCCCGAGCTGCTGCTGCCTCCAGCTGCCCCAAGCTCCGCGCTCCAGCTGCAGGTGGCGCGGGATGATGCGCCAGTTAGCAGGGCGACAGTGTGATGTGTCTGCGGTGCAGCGTGGCCACCAGGCAAGAGTGGTGGCTACTGTCCAGTGCGCAGGCCGCAGCATAGCTCGGTAGCTCCAGGCAGGTCAGGACCCCGGCTGGGCGCGGTGGCACATGCCTGTAGTCCCAGCTACTCGGGAGGCTGAGGCAGGAGGATTGCTTGAGTCCAGGAGTTCTGGGCTGTAGTGCGCTATGCCAATCGGGTGTCCGCACACGACCCACCGGGAACTGCAGGCCAGGGTGGGACAAGTGCGACTTGGCCTTAGCACAGGCCTTGCCTCCCTGCTTGCCACAGCCAGACTTCTCACCAACCGACACAACCACTTCTAACCAACCGTTTCAAATGCAGCTGTCTGAGACTCACCTGAGTCTTGCAACCTGTCAAAATTGCCTCTGCCTGGCTGCAGCCTACATGACAAAAGAAGATTGGTCCTTCACTCGCTTCAGCCCGCCCCTACCCTATATAAGACATCCTGTAAGCTGCAATAAACGAGATCCTGCTTGGACAGTCTCCCGGCTCGGTGTGGTTTTTTCCTCCAGAGTGGAGAGGGTCCGGGCCATCAACACTCACCATCCGGCTCAGCCCCTGGGGGAGCTGGCTAGATCAGTTTCTCCACCGCCCTACCTGCCGGCAGACACAGGTCCGTAGACATGTCTCAGTGGTTAAGAGCATTTGCTGCTCTTGAGGAAGACCCAGGTTTGGTTCACAGGACAGCTAACAATTGTCCATAACACCAGTTCCAGGTGATCCAATACCGTTTTCTGACCTCCATTGTATGAGCTGGGTGCACCTACGTATATGCATGCAAAGCACTCATACACATAAAAATAAAAATAAGTAAACAAGGAACTGGAGATATGGCTCAGTGGCTAAGAGCACTGGGTGTTCTTGCAGAAGACCTAGGTTCAAATCCCAATTCTCACATAACAACAGTCCATAGCTCCAGTTCCAGGGGATACAATACCCTCTTCTGACCTCTGCAGACACTGCATGACATGGGTGCACTTACATACAGGCAGGCAATGCAGTCATACACATAAAATCACATCTTTTTTCTACACTATGGTTATTCCCATGCTGAACCCTCTGGTCTACATACAGTCTGAAACAATGAGGTCAAGAATACATTCACAGAATTTTGTTGGTGACAAAATAATCTGAAGAATATTATTCTTAATGTTATATGATGCACAATACATGTATTTGTTCCTTTTAGATCTTTTTAATATATAAAGTCACATTTTTAGTCCCACATGCAAATAAATTCCAAAACTGCTTACCTTATTTCTGCAAGTCTATTGTATAGAAAATAGAAACATTATATTCAGGATCATTATTATTCACTACTTGAATAATATTGGCTATAGGATCTTCTGGTCTGTTTGACAAACATTTATGAAAGATATTGGTGTGATGTTTTAATGAATAATACATTAGCCACCCTCTATGTATAAGTAAAATTTAGACATTATATTCAAAACCAGCTATAACTATACAGCTATGTGTTTGATGCTAACAGACAACTCACAGAAGAACCTTCATCAATACATGGATATTCTAATACATTCTGAATATTTACATGTTGTTTAAATGACATTTTATTGATATTGTGGCAAAATTAGGCAGCTTTTAAAAATCAATCCTGAATGTGCATTCAGAACACATCTGCGGACATTGAAATTTAAAAAATGACCTATAATTTGTACAGGGGAAGCTATGGCTGCTGGTTTCCTGTCATTCTTAATGGTCTTAATCTCACTTAAGAACTAGAAGTTGTGATACAATAAATATGGTGTATCTGTGCAGCATGCTGATTGCATTTCTTAGGGTAGACACATAGGAGTGAAATTACTTGATTGTTCTATAGTTTCCAATGTTATATCCAACTATATTGAAAATCAGTTAAATTAAAATTTTTATTTACAAAATTATCAATAAATCAAAAATAAATAAATAAATTTGAAAATAAACACCTAACAGTTATTTTGTGACATGATCCTTACATTGAAATGATATCCATTGGTTTCATTTGTGTGAGTTCTTTGAAG
This sequence comes from Eospalax fontanierii, assembly GCA_035773235.1. Lineage (NCBI taxonomy): Eukaryota > Metazoa > Chordata > Mammalia > Rodentia > Spalacidae > Eospalax > Eospalax fontanierii. The sequence continues at coordinate 67,271,079 of CM069535.1, read as the reverse complement.
TTCAACCTCAAATAATAAGGCTTATGCATTCTATGCTTTTCTTTCCTCTAAAAATACTGTGACTAATAACCCAGCAGGCCTCAACTTTTAAGAACACACTGTCAGATGGGGCATTCATCCGTTTACATCCAGGATGTAAATCTCACACTTTTATTCCCTGCAGCAATTTCCTTTCATCTCAGGCATGCTTGCCCTGGTGCAATACTGTTCAAAAAGAAAATAGTAAATCCACTTTAAATGGGAGAATTTGATAAGAATGTGTGCATGTACTAAGCATTTTCTAATTTCGGATTCCAAGCGTTAAGAGGAGCAGATATACACAAGAAAAATGACTGCCAGAGCAAGCTTTAAAAGTTCCTTACAAAGGTCCTTAATGTCATACTTCTTTTAATAGTAAAATTTACAAATTATATGGAGAGAGCAACTTCTCCAGCAAATGAAGTATCATCCTCCTGTTTCATCCAAATCCCTGGAGAAGCAATATGCTATTTTAGTTACAGTGACACAGATAATGAAATTATTTTCCAAATAAGTGTCCTTGTGGATAACTTCCATTTTATATACTGCTTTGTAGATTAATATCCTAGTTTGCCTCCAATTGCTGTGACAAAACATTCTGATCAATACCAAATTGGGGGGGAGAGAGTTTATTTCATTTACATCTCTTGGTAAGGAAGCCCAAGGTAGGAACCCAGGGCAGGAACGTGAAACCATGGCAGGAACCTGGAGGAAGGATCTGGAGCGCAGACCCTGTAGGAACACTATTTACCCGCTTGCACCCTACAGACATGACCACAGGCCAGTTCAATAAAGAAAATTCCCCTGTTGAGGCTCCCACAATCCAGGTGTGTCAAAATGACACCAACGCTGTCCAACACAATTGACCCCTTGTCAATTTGACACAAAAAACACATAATTCTTAAGCCATAACCTTTCCATTCTTGTCCCCAAGATATGATGTAACATTAATATCATAAGACAGTATAGCCTTAACTGTCCCACGGCCCTTAAAAAAATCTAAACATTTAAAAGTTCATAGTCTCTTTTAAAAGTCTTGTAACTTTGTTCTCCTGTAAAACCCCAAACACATACTGTCTTATTTCAAATGGAAGAATTGGGAACACCTAAGCACAATCTAAGTCTAGCAAATAGCTCAAGGCTGGACATCTGGGATTCACTCAAGATCTTCTGGGCTCCAAAGTGTTTCTGCAGTTACTCATCTCTGGCTCTTCTATCCACAGCACACACAGCTCTCACGCAGGCCCAGGCCGGCTCCATTCCACACCTGCTGTTATCCTTGGTGATTGTCCTGTGGTCTAGGCAGCTCCATAATGCTGGAGTTTCCACTGAAACAGAGGCTCCACCTTCACCATTGGGATCTTTTGTGCTCTCCTAGTGCAGAACCTCAGATTCTCTCCATGACCCCTGCAATCCTGGGGTCTTCGTTGCAACTAAGGCTGCACTTTCACCAACAGCATTTCCTGGACTCTCACAGTGACAAGTCCAAGATACTCTGTGTGACTTCTCATGATTTCAACACCAGAACCATGCAGGAGACTCTTAGACATTACCAAGTTCTGCTTTCTGTTTAAGATTGAGGTCCGGGGCCCCTCTGGACCACTGCTTCTGTGTGCTGACCCTAAGGAAATACTTCCCAGAGGATTTAACCAGAATGATGCTGGTCTCTGGTTATGTATAGCTGATTTTTCAGCCCCAGATGACCAGAACCCTTAGATACTCAATTCAAAATATTATATAAACAGCCCTGATAGTCTCTGCTTCCCTTTGAAGTTTCACAAGCCAGGCCATCATTGTCTAAAACTCTTTTAGCATAGCTGTTCCAAGCTGCACAGCAACAAATTCTAAGAACTCACTGGCCTTTCTAGCCCAAAGCTCCAAATGCTTCCACAACCCTCCCCCAAATACCACGATCAGGTCTGTCACAGCAGCACCCCATGCTCATGGTACCAATGTCTGTCTTTGTTTGTCTTCAATTGCTATGACAAAACACTCTGAACAATACCAGCTTGTGGAGGAAAGGATTTATTTCACTTACATTTCCTGGGTCAAACACTTTATCAGGGAGCCCAAGGTAGGAACTCAGTGTAGGAACCTTGAGGCAGGAGGTGGAGCACAGACCATAGAGGAACGCTATTTACCTGCTTGCACCTCTGGCTCAGGCTCAGCCTGCTTTCTTTTACAATAGACAACAACCTGTTAAGGGATGGTACCATCCACAGTGGGCTGAGCCCTCCTGCAACATGCAGCAATCAAGAAATACCCCACAGACATGGTCACAGGCTAGTCCAATGAAAGTAATTCAGCCCAAGTGTGTCAAGTTGACACCAAAGTTATCCAACACAACTATATATGACATTATAATATATATTTCCATATATATCAACTTAATTTTATTTATAAAACACTAGTAAGCATGATCAGTAGCATATTTGGCTTTTGAGTTAAGTTTAATCATTACTAACTAGCAGGAAGTTAATTAAAGGGGATGACTTTGTTAAATTTTTACTTACCAATTTTGGTTCTGTCCTGCTAATATTTGTTTTTAAGCTTTTTATTTAATTTTTAAAAAATTTTATATAATATATGTGAATCGAATTTAGAACCCTTGTTCTATGTCCACCATACCTTCTACCCTCTGCCCTATTTCATGTACTCTATACTATATATATATATTTTACATCCTATTGAATTTAATTTGTGATCCTAATTGTCCTCTGGTGTGAGTCCATCCTCTGGAGCCTGATTGATGAACCCAGAGACGTACCCTTGAAGAATATTGATTCTTCTCCTCCCAGCAGCCCCAATTGCCCAGATTGCCCAGAGTTCCTCAGCTGGGGCTGAGATTTCTAACTCTCATCCTCAGTTCTGTGCTGGTATTTTGTCTGGCTTGAGTTTAACATTGTAATTCATTCAGTCATGATTTATATTGACACTATGCTGAATCCCATTCAAAACTCTATCTTTCCAGGTAGAGATCTAACAATACCCAAAAGAGGAGCTCCCTGCGTGACTGAGGTAATCTTGCCAAAAAAATATGTCTTCTTAAAGACAAGATTTTTCTGTAATGGCAGTGGGGGAGCCATGCCCCACTCTCACCTTGCAAGTGAGGGTGTACATTCTTTCTGCAGTCCCTGCCACATGTCTGCACAGCAGGCTGGTGAATTTCCACCGGAGGCGATCCTGTCCCCCCAGGGGAAAGATTGAGTTTGGCGTGCATTCCTTCAGCTGTATCACAACATATTTGTCTTATCACAAAATTTTAAATTGGTTATTTCTGTTCAGAGCTAAACTGCTTAGATGTTTAGGTTTTTAGGAAAGCCATTTTCTTTATTAATGACTTCAGTTTCTTTTGTCAACTAGACATTTTGTCATTTATAAAATGGTATCTTGGAAAGTACTACAGCGAGGGAATAGTTTATTCTTTCTGTATACAAGGCATAAATCAGAAATAATAAGTGTTTTAAACCACTTAAAGTAATGTATCGCAAAAGAAGAAAAAAAATGGCCAGTTTCAAATGTTGTACAGTTGAAAAATGTGCTCTTTACTTCCACTGGGGTGGTAAGAAAAGAGAGATTTAAAACAATCCCAACAGAGTCCAGTCAAAAAGATGATGTCTTTGAGAGAGTATTTTAAATATGAACAAAATATGTGATTTGCCTTTTAATACTGAGGGTCAGCTTGGAGGTCTAAGCTCTTGCTCTTTTCCATTTATTGGAATTCAATTAAAATATAGATAAAGATTTCCTATTTATCTTTCTATGTAATCTTTCCAGATGACAATATCTCTTCCATGAGATAAAGTAGCTTCTTCATAATTCTTTTTGAGAAAATTTTTCAGTCTGGATTATGATTTGGCATTTACTTTCAAAGACCTCTTTTAGCCTGATTCTGCTAAGCTCCCACTCCACAAATGTTGGTTTTTCTTTTATACCTCACTTTAAACATCCTCAGTGCTCTACAGCATTCTGTACAGCCTTGGTTAACCATCTGCAGCCTTTCTCCTATGGAATGTAGATTCTTCATCCTCATCTTCTTGTTATTCTAGTCTTCTGTTCTGCCTTTGTCTGTCCAAAGTCTGTGTATTTGATGATTATCCCTTTAAGCCCTTAAGGAACCCAGTATAAAATCTGTTCCTTATGAATTTCTTCAAGAATATTCCCAAAGTGCCTCTTTCCTGTCTTCATACTTCTCCAGACAAGAAATTCTTAGAAGAGCCTCAGTACTCAAGGCTGCTTCCCAACATCACTGTCATGAGATTTATCATTTCAAAATCCTGTCACCTTAGCAACCATTTCACCATTTCTTTTTCTCACACTGGAGTTGAAGGTAAATTCCAACTACTGGTAGAGCCCTAAACTGTAGTCCAATTTTGAGGAAAATGAGTCATTTCAATGTCATCCTAGTAAGAAGTTATGTGTACCAACAATGTGCTGATACAACACAAGTTGACTCTGTCTTTTTATCTTCCTTTAGCCTCATAAGGTATGTAAGATTGAAAGAGGGCTGGCTCCTGAAGCCCTGTGAGTAAACAAATGTCATCTATTAACAGGGAGTGCGAGGGTACAAGACAGCTGTAAAGGAAACGTTTCTGCTATTGCATACAGGAACTGGCAGCGGCTTTGACTATATGCTGAAGACCTGACAAGTATCAAATCAACCACATCCCAGTGTGAGAGGAGAAGGGGCTCATGGAGCCCAAGCAGTGTGTGAGGAGCTTCTCACAGTCGGAGACTGATTGAAAAGGAGAGTCGACTTTCTCTAGGGAAAACACATATATTTTTCAAGGAGGCTACTCATGCTCTGAGAGATAATCCTACACCCAAAGCCCACATGGACAGCACTGAATGAGCTCAGTGGATTTTAAACCAAAGCACATGAAATTGGGAGGGGAAAGGGGTTGGCGGTTTAGGAGAGGATTTTGGAGGAAAGGAATATTTCAGGAATATCAAGATCTAAATGAGGATAGATATCAACCCAGAATATGTTATCTAGCAAAACTGTCTGTCACAGTCAAATGGGAAAGACAAATTTTCCATGACATGAACAGGCTGTAAGTTTTCAAGTTTACAAATGCATTCTTACAGAGAATACTTATAGCAATAAAAAAAAAAAAAAAAAAAAAGGATTGAAGAAAGGAATGACTCTACCCAGGGGGCTACAGAAAGAAAGAAAGCAAATGAAATTATAACCATGGAAACACAAAGTAAGACCAGGAACACAGAACATAATTAAAATGAGAGTAACTAATACAAATCTTCCAATAATAACTTTAAATATCAATGACCTCAACTCCCCAGTCAAAAGACAGAGACTAGTTGAACGGATCATGAAACAAAATATATGTTTTTGGTTTTGGGTGTTTTGGAGGGGGAGAGCTGAGAGAAACTCACTTCCCTTTCAAGGACAAGACAAAAGCATAGGATGAAGGAATGGGAAAATTCATTCAAGCAAACAACACTAAGAAATACGCAAACCTTGTTATACTCGTGTCCGAGAAAACGTTCTTCGAATCAAAAGTAATCAGAAGAGATAACCCCAAATTCTGATGTATGGAATAAATAAGCAAGAAGATAGCCAACCTCGAACATACATACATCAATCTTTGGTACATCCAATTTCACAAAAACAGTACTAGTGGACTTCAAGACACAGACGAAACCACATTCAGCAATATTGGGTGATATGTTCAATATGTTCCCACAAAATATAAAAAATAAATCAAAGAACTGGTTCTTTTAAAAATAAACAGAGTAGACAGACCCTTAGCCCAGTTAACCAAAACAAAGAAAGAGCAAATCCAAATTAACAACATCATTGACGAAAGGGAAAACATCACAACAGACAGCAAAAAGATCCAGAGTATTATAAGGGAATACTTTAAAATGTATAATCTATTAAATTGAAAATCTAAAAGAAATGGGAGTATTTCTGAATCCATGGAAGCCATCAAACTTAAACAAAAAAAAGATCAAGAGTTTAAAAAGACCCATAAAAATAAAGAAATTGAAATGCTAATACAAACATTCACAACTTAAAAAAGTTCATTCTCAGATGGAGTCCCAAGAACATTTTACCAGAACTTCAAGGAAGATCTTCAATCAATTATATTTAAATTATTCAAAATTAGAAACACAAAGGGAGACTCCAAAACTCTTTCTGAAATGCAAGTATTCCTCTAATTCCAAAATCAAGAAAAGAAACAATGAAAATGAAAACTATAAACCCGTATCCCTAATGAATCTAGATGTAAAAATTCTCAACAAAATACTTGCAAACCACATAAAGACACAAAACAAAAAGATCATTCACCTTGATCAACTTGGCTTTATTCCAGAGATGCAGGAATGGTTCAATAAAGATTAGTCAATAAATGTAATAAATCGTGCAAATAGACTTAAAAACAAAAATTCCATGAACATCTCAATGAACACAGAAAAGACCTTTCAAAAAATAAAACATGCATTCATGGTAAAAGTCCTAGATAAGATTTGACTGGATGGACCATATCTCAACATAATTAAGGCTATATCCAACAAATCCACAGTCAACATCATTCTAAATGAAGAAAAAACTGAAAGCATTTCCATTAAAATCTGGACCAAAGAAGGCTATCTAATATCTGTACCCCCCTTCAATACAGTGACTGAAACTCTCGTGACAGCAGTAAGACAAGAGAAGGAAATTAAAAGTGTACTAATTGGAAAACAAGTCAAATCATCCAATTTTTCAGGTGATGTGATATTAGGAATGAGATTCCTAAAATTCCTCTAGAAAACTTCCAGATGATCAATACCTTTAGTAATGTGGTAGACTACAAAATTTATCTAAAATAATTAAGTAGCCTTTCTATATACAAATATTAAGCAAACAGATAAAGAATTCAGGGAAACACTTCCATTCACAATATTCTCAAAAATATCTAGGAATAAACCTAACTAAGCAAGACATTAACAACCTCTTCAATTAAAATTTTAAATCTCTGAAGAGACTGAGGAAGACCCAAGGAGATGGAAGATCTCCCATGCTCATGAATTGATAAAATCAATATAGTGAAAAAAGTCATCCTAGCAAAAGACATGTACAGATCTGATTCAATCCAAATTAAAATGTCTGTGACACTCTTCATAAAAAATAGAAATATCTATCCTAAAATTCGTATGGAACAACAACAACAACAACAAAACTAGACAGCCAAAACCATCCTGAGCACAAAGAACAATGCAAGGGATTACCATAACAGACTTCAATCTATCTTAAATACCTACAGTTAGGAAAACAGTATTTTATTGGCACAAAAACAGACTTGTAGATCAATGGAACCCAGACATGAGTGCATGCAATTACAGCCACCTGAAACTTGACAAAAATACCAGGAACAGCAGATTCAATAAATGGTGCTGGTAGAACTGGCTGTCCATGTGTAGAAGAATAAATCAGGGCCAAACCTATCACCCTGGACTAAAGCAACTTCACATGGATTAAAGACTTCAATGTGAATCTGAAATGTTAAACTGCTAGAATACTTAGACACTACCCTACAAGATAAAGGTACAGGAAAGGAATTTCTAAATTGGGCATCAGTCATTCTGGAATTAATGTTACCACTCTACAAATGTGACCTCATTAAACCTAAAAGCTTCTGTATAGCAAAACAAACAATAGAGTGAACTTCACCAGATACCCATCAAACAGAGGATTGTAATCCAGAATATATAAAGAATTCAAGAGGTAAGCTAGCAAGAAAATAAATGACCTGATTAAAAATTGGGCTATGCATTTGAACAGTAAAGAAAAATGAAAATTTCGTGTAATGCATGGAACTAGAATCTGTTATACTAAGTGAAGCAGCAGACCCAGAGAAACAAGCAGTGTGTGCTCTCTGCCATTAGTGGATCATAGCCCCCAGCTCCTTCATGAGAGTATTTATGCTGATGTAACTGCAGGAACCAGGAAACGGGAAAGGAACCAGGGAATGAAGGAGAAGAAGGTGTCTAGGGAGGGGGCTTGTAGGAGACGCGTGTTATTCAGTGGGCAATGGGGAAAGACGGGAGGGAGTAGCTAGTGTTATACAGCGAGAATGAGACTAGAGACAAATACTGCTTAGATGTTATGAAAAAGCAGAGGAAAATGTATTCGAAGTCCTACTGAAAAATAAATATATACATGCATATATATAAAGGCTATATAACAAAAATCACTTTCCCAGACAGAAGAAACCTCCCTTCCAGTTTTCGTCAGGATAGTCCAACCGACTTTCAAACTAACACAGACTACTGACACATCCCTTGATTGTTTCTCAGAATTTAAAAATGCAGCTCTATTACTGAAGACTGGCCACATTTCAGACAGGGGACACGGAACAATCAAGCTGGAACTGACCTGGAAGCCTCTGTGCTGATGACTAGCTCTCATGGTATTAGAAAATCTATACAAGCTGCCAAGGGAGAAAAAACATAAATGGTCCAAACAGCTGTAAAGCCTAATAAACAAAATGACTGGCCCATCACACAAATGTCTACTAGCACAGTAGATCCACTTTTACCTTGAGGGTAATGAATAAGGAATTGGAATTTAGCTTGTTCAATGGGAAAAATCTCATGTGTGGTACTATAAACAGCCAAATATACATAGCTGGAGAGATCCCAGGTCCTAGAGAGAAACAGAGAGAAACCGACTTCTGCCATATCCCTGACCAGTATTATCGCTTGCTTTATTTTAATTATGCATACTCATACTTACAGACAAGTGTACATTTTAACCCTCATCAAAGAAGCATCTTTTTGCAACAGATGTAGACCATTTCAGAGTTTCATAACAGGTCAAATGCAGCTAATACATGTCTATGAGATGCCTAACTGTATGGCACATCTTCAATGCAAACTCTACGCATAGGATGAATACTTCTCTCAACTATTTCCAGAGTATTTTCTTTGTGCAGCAGACTTCCACAGGACAATTAGCTGATGTGCAAAGAACAAGAGGCCAAATTGTGCTTATACCTCCCTAGGACACCTATTTCAAACCTCTACCTCCTAAACAAAGTTCAGGGATCACCGCAGAAAAGGAGGCAAAAAATTGCAGTTAGAAAAGGTTGATGATCACAAACAAGCAGAGCCTCAGACATCTGGTCAGTCCCTCACATGATGGAATGGTGACAGTATACACAAATCTCAGGTAGACTCAAGGCAGGCAAAATCCCAGCTTCGAAACTGGGTGGTGGATAGGAATCCAAATGTAACCTAAGGATTTTTTTTTTTTGGAATTGATGGCTGATGGGACACGGGGAAACACAGTGTCATACAGGGATCGGAGTCTTGGTGGGATCAGCTGATGGACCCACACAGGACATTTAGGGACACAAATCATACTTCTAGGCTGTGTGTGTGTGTACCTTAAATTGGAGTGGAGTCAGTGGGAGTAGGTGTGGGTAGGTAAGGATATCTAAATACTATCAAACTATATTATATGGAAATCATAAGAATTCAGTAAAGAAAAGTATTTATAGATATTAATGCACACATACACATATATTAGTAGTGCTGAGAATCAAACCTAGTACCTTGTACATTCTGGACAAGCTCTCTGCAAATGAACTATGTTCCCAGTCCAGTTAAAATATTTTATAAAATCTTGCTTCTCTACTGTCATTGACTAAAAGCAATTCCTAGTACAGCAGTAATTAAGAGTTTATTTGCAAATGATACAAAGAGCATTTCTGACAGTGCTTGAGCATGTGTTCACTGAAATCATACCAGCTACTCCCTGCTTTGATCAGTGTCACAATGGCAGGATTTGACGGAGGGTTCTAAGACTGGAGCGTGACAGACATATCCTGCTTCAGAACACCATACAGCTCACTTTGCTTCCCAGCCTTTCAGCCTTGCTTTCAGAATTCCAAGATGAGCAACCCTTCTTTTGCACATTTTGCTGCACACGGAGATCATGGCTAATGCTGTTCTTTCCATTCACCTCTTATCTTGGCTGAAATTCAAAAGACAGCATTTTCAGAGGTGCTTTCCCGCCACTGCCTGTTGATCGCATTTGGAAAGAGCTTGTTGTTTTAGTAAATTTACGATGCTTATGTAATCCCTGTCGCTTTTATTATCAATATTTTATCTAATAAGTGACTTGTTTATACTTTGTAATTTTAAATAACTACTGTGTTCTCTATTTACTGGTTTCATCAAACTGTGTGGGTGGGCAGAATAATATCTGAGGGCTGCCACCGTGCCAGCTGGCCACCTCAGGGTCTCACGGTGGGTGTTCAGCTTCCCTCAGTTGCCTTATGACATGAAACAGGGATTTGACCCCTGCAACACTTCTGCTTGTAAAACTGAGCGCGGCTATAAAAGCCATGATGATTTCATCAACAGTCGGGTTTCCCCAGACACACTTCATGCTTGGGGTCATTTACTGTATGTGGTTGCAGAGTCAATTTTTGCAAACTGCATGAGTTGGAGAAATTTTCAAAGACTGGAAATACCTCATTCTTGTTGAAGATTTTCTTTAGCTGGTACACTCAGAAAGGTCTATGTTAGTACAAAATACTCAAAGTTGTCCTCACCAAACTCCTTTAGAGCTCACATTTTTTTAGTTTATTTTTAGTTTTGAGAATTTCAAGCATGATTATTGTCTGAATTATTCCCATGCGTCCCAGTACCCCCTGCAACTCCTAAATGTACCTCCGTCCAGTCAATTTCTTGTTCTCTTCATTGATTATTACTGTTACATATACATATAATATGCACTGAGTCCATTTAGTGCTGATGTGTAGCTGTGTTTGGGGTGCCTGTGTTTAGGGCTGCTTAGATAACCTCTCAGGGAGCTAGTCCTTGGATAACACTGATTCTCCCTTCCTCTGCATCCATTGATTACATACAACTCTTCCATTTCCTCTGTACTGAATTTTGTAACTGAGCTCTCCTCACAGTCTTCAGTTACGAGAGTAGACAGGGAACCTGCAGGCAGGTATAGGGGTGCTAAGAAGTCAGGGCCTGAGAGAAGTCTTAGTTCAAGTTTCATTTCTTTGATCTGAATTGTAATACTGCACTTCTCAGCAAGGTCCACCAGGTATGGTGTCCTAAGCACTGAAATAGTCATGCCAACAAGCTGTATAACTCGGTTCTATGAACTGACCTTTCTGTCTTTTTTACAATTGTGTACACAGGTTCATACAGAAAACAAGAAAATCCATTGGAAAAGAATATGGTAATGACCTTAGCAGAGTGAAGACGATGGTATCCTTTAGGTTTGTCCTACCAGAACAAGGGGGATTCAAGCTTGATGAGGGGTGCCCAGTATGCAGAGGAATTAGCTGAAAGCTTTCCAGAACACAATGGAGTCTCGAAAACACTGTCCACTCAGAAATAAGGAAGGCAGAACCAGTGGAGGCCCTAAACATCAGAGAAAGGCTTCAGGCAACCTCTGGAGGGAGGACAGAGACTGGAGTACTGAGATAACACCATAATGCAGCAGCAGAGGAAAAGCTCCCTGGTGTTATAATGTCAGAAAAATTCTGCTTAGATACTTTAAAACTCTAGCTTAGATGTGGGAAGATATTGCTAGTAAAGACAGCCATTAGCTGTGGTATTGTGGGTATAGCAGTGAAAATAACTGCCTTTCAGAAGGTACAGCCATTGGCTGGTAGGTGGTCCAATATACAAAGTGTCTGTTGCACAGAGTGAGGATCCCCAGAACCCACCTAAAATATTGGTAGACCCCATGGATTTCCATGTCTATTTACCATGGCACATTTTTGTAAATTTCATAAAATATATTCTGACTGTATTCAAATATTCTCTCCTATACCCCCACCTAATTTCATACATATATATATATACATATGTATACATATATATACACATATATATCAATATATAGATATAGTTATATTCTTATGGAGTCAAATTCATGTCCCAAATTGTCCCTTATTGATTCATCCACTAGAGCTTGGTCAATCTACTAAGAGTCCCTGCATTAAACAAGACTAACTCCTTCCTCAACTAACAGTTATCTGTTACCAGTACTTCCTCAGGTAGTGTTGGGATATCTTACCTTCATCCCTACATCTGTGGTAGGATTTCTGTCTAGCTTGAGCTTACGTGTATTGGTTCATGGTGTCAACACTGATGTGAGTTTATATTAGTAACCTTCCAGATGTTTGGAAAGTCCTGTTTCCTTGTGATCATCCACCCCCTCTGGCTCTTACAATCTCTCCGCCTACTCTTCTGCAGTGATCCCTGAGCCATGGGAGGCAGAAGTTTGATGTAGGTGTCTACTCGAGGACAAGCAGTCTGAGGCCTCTCATTCTCTGAATGTCGATCAGTTGTGGTTTCTGTGTTAATCATCATCTGCTATATAACGAAACTTCTCTGGTGAGAGTTGAGAGGTACATTCATTTATAGTATTATTTTATAGTATTAATTTATAGTTGTGATAATGAATCAGTTTAATACTATAACAAGTTGTCAGAACAACAGTATTAAGCTCTCCCCTATGACCTGTGACCTGTGTAGTCTCAGGTTCCTAGGCTATTTGATATCACCATCAGGTATGGGCTCTATATTATGAAGCAGACCATAAATCCAATTAGAAAGTTGTTGATTTTTCCCATTGTATTTGTGCATCTAGTGTGTCAGTGAGCATATCTTGCCAAGACAGTTATTGTAGCTGTAAACATTCAAATCTGGGTAAGGCTGATGATTAGTTTTCTCTTCAGGTAAGATGCACAGCATCTTCCAGCACCAGCTTGATATCTCCTTGTTTGCTCTACAGCTTTATATGTAGTGTTTTCAGAACCAGTATCTTATGTCAAGTTTTAGTAGGTGCCCAAGAGCAGGGCACCTGCTTCATGAGACACATGGTCAGTAGTTTCAGAAATGGTGTTCATTCCTGGCATTTACTTTGCTAGCCTATGCTCTCTAGTAGGGCAAAGTGCCCCTGTTATAAGGAAACTGCATTTCTTCTCTTTTTATGATATATATATATATATGTATATATATATATATATATATATATATATATATATATATGTACTTTGAGAAACTTCTATAGTGATAGGGCTCCATATGGCTTTTCTGAAGGCCTCATAATCTCACCCCTGCCATATCCTCCCATTCCCCAGCCCTTTAACCCTTTATCATTTGTTATTCCTCCTGCCTTTCTTTTATGTCTCTGCATTTGACCTTCCCTCCCATTAAACCTCCCCTACTATGGCCATTTATTAGTTTCCTTATCTCTCTGGATTTTTAAATTGAAGAATGGATATCTAATATTTAAGAACTGCCATTCAGGTATGAGAGAGGCCAAGTGGCATTTGTCTTTCAGGGTCTGGGTGACCTCACTCAAGATGGTCATTTCCAGTTCCATCTCTTTACCTGTGAATTTTATGACTGTGATATTTTGAGAGTTGAATAATAGTCCATCATGCACATGTTCCACATCGTTATTACACATTCACCAGTTGGTGGCATCTAGGTTGCTTCCCCTCTGGCTGCTGTGAAAATGGAAGTAAGGAGCTTGGATGAACAGGTATCTCTCTAGTAGGATATGGATTCTTTTGAGTATGTGCCCAAGAGTGACAGTATGGCTAGCTCTTACAGTATATCAATTTTTGACTTTTTGAGGAATCTCCACTTCGATTTCCGCAGTTGATACCTCGGTTTGCACTCCCTCCCTCTCCCTGGGGCAATGGAAAAGAGTTCCACTCTCCCCTTTCTCCATCCTGATAGCTAATCTTGGTTGTCAACTTGACTGAATCTAGAATTAACTGAAACGTGATTTTCTTGTTTGGATTATTTGGAGCTAGAAGACCCACTCCAAATGTGGGCATCACCTTATGATGGCAGTCCATATAAAAGACTATGGCAGAAGGGAGTTTTTGCTTTTTGCCTGCTGGCCTTCTTTCTCTTTGGAGGCTTCATTTCGTTACTGTGACATTCCTTAACTGATAGTAGAACCAACTTCCTCAGATTCCAACATAGACTGGAGACTAGCAGGCCACCAGGACTCCTTCAGGTCTTCATCCTCCAGGACCAAGCAACTACTGAATACGATTCTCAGTGTCTCCAGAGCGGCATAGCCGTTGTTGACTACTCAGACTCTATCTTAGAAATTAGTCTAGTAAATCCATATATGTATGCGTATATTATCTGTTAGCCTAATAAATCAATATATAGTCTAGTCTCATAAACACATATATATGTATATCTATACATATGCACATATATATGTTCTCTCTTCTATTTCTTAATGACCCTAACTAATACACACATGTCCTCACCAGCTTTGGCCTCTTAGTCATTCTAAATGAGGTAAGATGAAGTCTCAAAGTGGTTTTAATTTGAATTTCCCTGATGACTAATGATGTTGAACATTTTTTAAAGTATTTTTCAGCCATTTGCATTTCATCTTTTGAGAGCTCCCTGCTCACCTTTTTGCCCCATTTTTAGTTGGGATGCTTAGTTTTCATGATGTTTACTTTTCTGAGGTCTTGACATAAACTAGATACTAACTGTATGTCGGAGGGGCAGCCAGTAAGCTCTTCTGTCTCTCATTCTGTAGGTTGCCTCTTCATCATGGCGCATTTTGACATTACAATCTGAAGGTTTAAATCAATGAAACTGAAATGCCTATCTCATAAATTAGCAATTTTAAGGAAACTTCTTTAGCTTGGATAGGTCTGCTACTTATCATTGTCATCACAGATTGTAACTGATCAGTTAGACTTTTTTTTTTTCTTTTTTTGGACACTGGGGTCTTCTGGTGTCAGTTCACTATGTGGACCAAGCTGACTTCAGTCTCACAGAGATTCATCTGCCTCTGCTGCCCAATGCCTGGGATTAAAGGCATGTACCACCACACTTGGTGTTGTTAGATTTTTTTTTAAGAAAATATACTATGTATTAAAAAATGCACGAGATATTTCTGTCGTGATGACTAAGATTACTAATAAATCTATTATACATCATTCAGTGTACATTTGGTTTGATTCACGATCTCTGAACAGTAAGAAAAAAATATCCACAGGGAGTTAATAATCTGTGTTGTTTCCCTGAACAAATGAGTTCATTTGCATAGGGAGAGGGCAAGTCACTCCTTGCTCTTAATTTTCCAGTGAAACTTAAAAGCAAACATATATGGGATGTTCCATATAATAATCTGCACATCTTTACCTGCTTAACATATTATGGTCATTCTATAGGTCCTTGTACCCTGTTGAACTCCAGAAAGACCAAGACTCCCATAATTCATGCTTGACTAAGGCCAGGGCAAGCAAGGGCATACTAATCTGGGAATGTTAACAAACATTCTAAACACACTGACTTGACCAAGGTTTAGCCTTAAGCAGTTATATACATGATATAAAATAATGTTTGCCTCTTGCCAATATCCACTGTTTTTAGATTAACCTGGTATTTTTTTAATGTAAATATATTTTGGTTTTAAAATGTCATTGAGGTCCAAGGAAGACAACTCGGTGGGTAAAAGTGCTTGTAAAGCAAGTCTGAAACATGAGTTCAATCAGATAAATTTAAGAGAATCAACTCCACTAAATTGTTCTCTGACCTATCATAACCTCTCCAGAACCATGGTAAGCATACAACTTCATACAGACACACACACAGTCATACATCATACAAAGACACATACAATAAGAAAGAAAGAAAGAAAGAAAGAAAGAAAGAAAGAAAGAAAGAAAGAAAGAAAGGAAGGAAGAAAGGAAGGAAGGAAGAAGGAAGAAAGAAAGGAAGGAAGAAAGAAAGGAAGGAAGGAAGGAAGATCTTAAAATGCTATTTAGATCATTCTTTTAAATTAGTGCCAAATTATTACAAAATAATTGCAAAGAATAGTGGTAGTGAGTCAGTGGAAAGGCTGTAGAATGCAAGGGTCACATTTGAATACAGCATTAGACTGAGAGCAAGGGCAATGCTTAGAGGAAACAGACAGCAAGTGCCACTGGGAAAAGAGACTGGTTGGTTTAGATGAATATCTGTGATATTCAGAATCCCTGCTGAAATTACTTACTCTTTCATTGTTTGATTTTTAAAAATGTCTAACAATTGTTATTAGAATGCTTATCTATGAATAAAACACCTATTTCTACCCTTTGCCTTCCACATCTCAGGGATCATTGCAGAAAAGAAAGTGGAAAGATTGTAAGAGCTACAGGGAGTGGATGTCCACTAGGAAATAGTCTTCTGAACAGCCGATCATTTATTCATATGAACTCCCAGCAGTGGTGACAGCATGCACAATTCCTAAGCACTCTCAAACCACACAAAATCCCAGCACAAATATGGGGAAGTAGGTAAGAAATCCTAACACCATCTAAGGGACTTTTGACACTTGATGGCTGCTTCGAGGAGGAAGACAATATCTTACAGGGATGGGACTCCAGTCCGACAAGTGGATGGACCCATATCGAAGAACAATTAGGGTCACAAATCAGACTCTATAGGTCATATTATTTATATTTGGGTACATTAAGTTTGTTGATAGGTAGTGAGGGTAGATGTGGAGAAGGGAGGTGATCTAAGTACTATCAAACAGTATTGCATGAAAATCAGAAAAATTAATAAAATAAATTTAAAATAATTTTAAAATTAAAAAATATTTAAATTCATATGAATTTTCTAAGGTCACTAAAACATAAATCTATACATATTTGCATGTGTGTGTGTGTTCTTATGTGCAGATGCGGACCTTTTGTGTACAGTAAGTGCAAGCATCTATGTATATAAATAAATCTTTTTTTATAAATGTCTTTGTTAAGAGCAGATTTATGTAACTTGTCAAAAACTTCGTCAGTAACACAAACAATTATGCCACAAGCATATCTAGTCAATCATAAATAATATCTAAATATATTCTCTATAGAAATATGCACATATTTGGGGAATCTGAAAGGTGAAACATAAGGTGAATTTCCTTACAATGTTTCCTACAATGTGTAAATTGATAATTATCTCAGTGATATGTTCCGAAAATAAAAACAGTCCCCAAATCCATACTAATTAGAAATAGCTAGTCAGGCCTTCATACTTCTGGACCTACTAACAGGCTGATTTTAGCCCAGCAAACCTATCTTATGTTTCTATCATGTGATACTTCATCATCGTGGTTGACATTTGTTTCTATGACTTCTCATTCTACTTATTGATTCTTTTAGAAATTCTGTGAATACAAAACAGTTTAACTTTGTCTAGAAGAACACACTTAGGAAACATTTTCTGGGCCCCTACATTGTAAAGTCTTGAAAAACTCTCCATTTGGAAGAAAATGCTAAGTGTTCAGATATATTTGAGCAATTAATCCAGTTGCAGACACTCAGAATCTAAAGGAAATTTTTTCTCCAATTCAAACAAAGTTCTCTAACCTTTCCTAGAACTTCCTGTGTAAATCCAAATGCTTCCTATATTGGCAAGTTGGGAACCCATCCTCCTAGTCCCATTAGATCATAAAAGTGCATAGTTTAGGATGAGGTGTTAGCAAACTATCCAGCAAAGAATCAGACAGTCCATTAAAAATGTAAATCAAGCAGCTGAAGAGAAGGCTCAATGGTTAAGAGCACTGGCTACTCTTGCAGAAGACCTGGGTTCAGTTCCCAGCACCTACATGGCAGATAATAACTGTGTGTAACTCCAGTTCCAGGAATCCAGTGCCTTCCACTGGCCTCTGGGAGCAGTACACATATGTGTGCCTTTACATACATTCAAGCAAATACTCATGTACATAAAATTAAAATAAATAAAATTTAACATAAATATAAATAAATAAATTCAAATCAGGGACATTAGCAGATGAATTTCCACTTAGAGCCAATGCTGAAATTGCAAACATCCTAACCTAATAAAGTTAAGGACACATTGGGATGATAAAACAATCCATGGAAACACTGAGTTCCCTGGGAAAGTAGAAATGAGAGACAGGGCTTTTCCTTCCCGATGAGATCAAGAGAAATGAAAGCCACAAGGAAGCCACTCACACTCAGATAAAGCATTAAATGATACGTTCATAACAGGAAAGGTGAGTGTGATTTCTCCTTGTGCCATGAGCAGGCTTCCTCTAACCTGCTTTAATCATGGTGTTCTGCTTTGTCACGGGGTCAACCAAGAAAGTAGACAAAATTCACAGGTTCCCAGGAATAAAGGATCGGATGGAGATGTTTACTGGTAAAACAAAGACACTTTCTCATGAGTTAAGTTGTTCTAAAACACCTAAGAGCCAGTTATTTCTTCATGGGGATTAATCATGACAGAGACATCATCAAAATATCAGGTAAATTCTAGAGACTTACCTTTGAGACAGTAATGTGTTACAGGCTGACTCTCTCTTCTTGTGGTGGTTTGAATGAGACTGTGTCCCATAGGCTATTTTTGGACAAGTATTTCGACATTTTGTCCCCTGTTGGTGGCATTGTTTTGGGAGGTCTTAGAAGATGTGGCCATGCTAGAGGAAGCAGATCACTGGGGGTGGGCTTAGAGAGTTCATAAGCCTTGACAAATCTCCAGGTACTCTCTGCTTCCTGAGCCTGCTGGAAGATATAAATGCTTACCTTCTGCTCCTATTCCAGCCACCTCTGCTGCCATGCCTCCCCAACATGAGGGACTCTAATTCCCCTGGAACCCTAAGCTCAAATAAACTCTTTCTTTCATACGTTCTTTTGGTCAGAACATTTTATGCAGCAACAGAAAAGTAACTAAGACAGGATTTGGTACTGAGAGTGGGGTACAGGATACCAAGAGCCAAAAGCAACAGGAGTGCTTGGAGAAACGTGAAAGACTTTGGAAGTTTGGACTGGAAAATTGGTTGATTTGTGTAAGCAGAGCTGAATGGGCCATTCTATTAGGAGCCTGGGAGAAAGCAGTGCTGAGAGCAAAGTAGTTTCAGAGGGAATGAAGGACTTAAGCAGCAACTGGTATAGTTTTAGGAAGAGTCTGGATGGCGTATGTCCAGAGCAAAAGAGCTTGCCCAAGACTTAGTAGAAAAGCAATGGACTAATTTTATTGGTGGAGGATGTTTCAAAATAGCCTAAATTAGAAATGGTAATATGGCAATTATTCATAAATATTATGCAGAGCTACACTGAAAAAGAACAAATGGGGTAGAAAGAAATTCAGAATATACAGTTCAGATTAAAAAAGAGCACTAGGAAGATAATGTTGGAGCCAAGGCATGTGCCTAAGGGGTGGATTCCTTTGATATGGAGATGAAAGTGATTAAGGAGAGACCTAGGGCCTCTAGAGAAAGACCACACCCAGCTAGGCCTCCAACTTGAGAAGGGAAAATGTTGTAGCCATTTCTATAAGAAAACCACAGAAGGGAAAAGCTTCTTCAAAAGTGGATGAAGCAAGTTGGGGTCTGTCCTAAACTTGCAGCCAAGCTTGGCCATGTTGTTCACCTGGCGCTGGCTTTAGAGGCATGAAAGTGCAGGAGTGAAGGGGTCATTGTTTCTTCCTTCAAGATCATAGAAGATGTGGCCATGCTGAAGGAAGGCTTAGAGAGTTCTTAAGCATTGCCAGATCTCCAGTCACTCTGCTTCCTGTGCCTGCTTGAGGATGTGAGTGTTTACCCTCTGCCCCTGCTCCAGCCATCTCTGCCGCTATGTCTCCCCACAAGACAGATTCTAATTCCCCTGAAAGCTAAAATGAATATTCCTTTTATAATTTCCTTTGGTCAGAGTATTTTATTATAGCAACAGAAAAGTGACTAAGACATTCCTACTTAGGATATAATTGAATTTCAACTTCTTAATGCATTCTCTTTTGACTTTCCCTGATCTCTAATGTAAAATACATTTAGTTTTTGATTATTAAAATTCTATTATATATTTACTACAACTAGAATGTCACCTTTGTAGGGGCAAATAATTGATTTTTGAGTTCTGTATTTTTGTATCAATGGTCTACAATGCAAATTAAAGGTACTTTCAAGATGTGTCTACAGTTTCCCAGAGAGAAGGGCCAGGGGGTGACTCAACCCATAAGGTAAGACTGAACTGTAGTTCAAGTGTATCTTTCAGCTTCCCTTATGTTATTCAATAACAATGGTAAAAGCCATCTAGTTTGAGGTCAGCATGCACATGGCTGGGAATATAATTGTTATTGTTTTATTTTATTTCCTTAGAAGGTCTTTCATTTCATGGTGGGGAATATTACATCTTTGAGAGAATTATAAAAGATATCTTCTTAAAGATCAGTAATTTTTTATTGATATTGATCAGGAAATTTGACAACTCTAAACCTTAAGATCATTCAACAAAATCCATCACCAATGTCAAATTGAAAGTGATTATAGTCCACGTAAATGCCAAGGCTCATACAATACATCTCCTAAATGTAAGGGGAAGGAAGGGCTGGAAGATTGTAGGAGCCAAAGGAACAGGATGCCTGCTGCTAGATAGTTTCTTTTAGCTATAGAAAAGAAGATGTACCCATGAAATTTCTGCACAATAGTTGCCTAATAAGACCTGAATACTGATAATCCTAATTGACATGTCAGTGAGGGTGGGGGACATTTCACAGGGTGTCCCCTCTAGGTGATGAGCTATAGGAAATCAGTGAATGCTAAGGGAGGAAGAATCACCTTTTTCAGGGGACTAGCTCCCTGATAGGTCATCTAATGATCAAGTGATCAACCCTAAACACATGTACCATTAAGTGGACTCAGTACATTATATGTGTATATGTATATATGTGAATATATATATGTGTGTGTGTGTATGTATGTATATATGTGTATATGTAACAACAACGTTAAAAGAAGAGAAGAAATCAGATAGTGGGGGACCATATGAGAGTGGAAGGAGGGAGTGGGAAGGGTGGAATGATGCAAATACAATGCTATTTTATGAAATTCTCTAAACATGAAAATATACAATAAAAAAGACGTTTCTGACATTAATTTTCTAACTGTGTAAGGAGAATTCTGAGACAGTAATATGAGAGTGAGTATAACCAGAGCAATGAAAAGACCTGCTTTCTTGGATGTGAAACAGTGGTTAGCTAAAGTGATTAAAGTGGGTTTGCTCTGATTCAGAAACAGAAACAGATGGAAAGTGTAACGGAGGTAAATCCAGACACATGGCAGAGTAAAATATTTCAGAGTGTAATGACTGCATGGGAATACACATGGTAGGAGATAAACACATGTGGATAACTGATTCAACTTCAGACAGGACATTTAAAAGGGAAAATAAATTTTAAGTGTGAACAATACTGGATAAGAGAAGATATTGCCAATGCCCATGCTACACCAGGACTGCAAAGACAAGAGGGTAGTCTGATACATGTGATCATATAAATTCATTTATATTCTGCATTCATGATAATGTGCATTCATTTGAAAACACTCCAACTCAAAACTGAGGAAAACTCCAGAGTGAAATCCACTTAAATACAAAGAAAATAAGAGATATAATAAGAAAATAGACCAACAATGGATGGAAATTAAATGGGAAGAGGCATGAAGCAACCTCCTTTAAAGAAAAAGGAAATGACAGATTTTTAAATTCATTAACTAGGCCTTCTTATGACATTAAAATAATAACAAACAGAAAAGGCAATGGTAACAATCATCAGAAACAAGCAGTCAAAATAAGATTAAGGATATAGTTTCAGAAAGAGAAAATTGCAATTCTTTTTATTTTCTTTCTCCAATTGTATTTCTCAGTGGGTTGTGCATGTGTGTGTGCAGGACTGCATCTGTCTGGGCACACATGAGGGAGAAGAACTGTATGGAGGTATGATACCTGTGCGCATGGGTACATGTGTGATCAAATGCCTGACCTTAATGTTAGGAATCTTCTTCAATGGCCCTTCCACTTTATTATTCGAGGTAAGGTTTCTCACTTAATGAGAGCTCCCCATTATGGCTAGTCTTGCTGACTGTCTACTCTAAGGATCCTATCTCTACCTTCCCAGCCTTTAATTACAGTCAGATCACCAAACTACTTTGCATTTACAGGAGTTCTAGGAATCAAACCTCCAGTCCTCTCTTTTGATTGGCAAGCATTCTAACTTCTGAGCCATCTCCCCAGCCCCAGAAAGCTAGGAAGTCTTGAGCATAAGCTTTTGACATACTATAGTTTGCTTTATTGTAGTATTTTAAAAATATTTAACTTATGAAATGAAGGCATATCTTTTGAAAAAGCAATTTTCCATATAAAACAATACATTCCATTCTTTGAACAAATCTGTAATGACATTTACCCATCAATACCAGATCAAAGAGTGTTTTCACCACCCTGTTCCCTTCTGTGATCTGCTGACATATCCTGTCAATCCCATCTTATTTTTGCACATTTCCATAGATTTTCCCTCCTTCACAGTGTCATGTATTTGGAATCACATAGTAACTGACATTTCCAGATTGGCTTCCACTCACTCAGTATTATGCAATAAAGTTTCCTATGTGTATTGATGACTGCATAGTTCTTTTCTTAGCATCCAATAAGAGTCTGCTGTCTTGATATACCCATTTATTCTGATATTCCCCTATTGAAAGCCATTTTATTTGGTTTCTTGTTTGGGTAATTATGACTAAGTCTTCTTTAAACACACATGTTCAGGCTTTTTGAGTGGACATGTTTTCAGCTCTTTGATGTGACTGAAGGAACACACTGGATTCTATGCCAGTTTGTTTATTTTGTAAGAGCTGGCAAACTGCCTTGCAAAGTGGGTATACTATTTTCTGTTCCTATCAACAATATAAACATTCTTACTTAATTCTAGTCTAATAGTTAACAAAGACATACTTGATGCAGTTAAACTAGTGAAGACATCATGCATGAATTCTATGAGACTGGTCATGCAAATCATAACTTTGATAATTAACCTTGATAGCTAATAAGCTGAAATGAGACCTATATCAAGGCCATGTTGTTACCTCCTTACTTCATTAAAAGGGAGAATCAGACACACTGTGCTTAAAGGATCAATTCTGGGTGATTGAATCCAAATATTTCCAACCTTTTTCTCTTCTTTCCTAATATTTCTTGTAATGGATTCTTTTATCTACATGTTTTTTTAAAAAACATCAATTAAAGATTGGTATCCCCATTACCAGCAATGAACACAGACAGACTCCTACAGTACTAGCTGTTTCTACAATCTGATTCTACTGACTGTATTATACTTGGGTAATATCCCAAGGGGTTGAGACTTCATCATCTTATACATTTAAGAACAAGCGAGTGAATATTTTTTTCTAAAATTAAAGCAATATGAGTTAATAATAATGATACTAAATATCTGTGAAACCCATTTATCCTGAAATCATGATTGGAATGAAATGTGTGAACCTGAAGTTGGATTTATTATATTTAAGTTGTGCTGATTATAGATACAAAGGTTATTTGGAATCAGTAGCAAGTGGGAAACAGATTGATCAAACATATAGAACAAACTCAACAAGTATGGTACCCCAGACTACAAATTCTTGAATGTGTTTGAACTAACCTAATATAGGCTGAAACGTTCTCTGTTCATTTTCTAACTGCAGACATGCAGCTTTGTCACTGGAAGGTGATGTTGGATGAAAGTCTAGGAAGGTATATACTCCCTCAGGATCCTGTCAGAGTTGGACCCCCCAAGCTACTTAAAGATATAGATTTGGCAAACAAACTATTCCTGATCTCAGCAAGGAACTTAGCAGGGATTTTGAGAGTCAAACACACAGGAGCCATGCTTGACTGTGTTGGTAAATGGAACATCTGTTAGGGAGTTTTAAAGAACAGACCTTTCAAATCACTTTTAAAGCCACAGTAAGAGACATAACAAACATAAACAATAGTTCAACCAGACCAGGGCATGAGGCTGGGAGAAATCAACTGCATTCAAATGCTACAATAAACTCAGATAAGGGAAGCAAGAAAAGCAAGTTGAGGGTCTTGCTCATTTCTATCTTTTCAAGGCTTTTTTAATAAATATAAATCTTCTTTAAAGAAAGAAAATAATTTGGCATTATTACCAATGAAACATTAAAGTTACACTGTTCAGTTAAATTAGTGAACTCTTTTGAGGTCAAATTTCACTCCTAATTCAGTAACTTCACAGAGGGCCTTTTTTCCATATCATTTTGTTTCATGAGTAAGTTATATGTTGATATTACAGACATTATACAAATCAGTCCAGAATAATGAGAAGATCAGTTACAGAGGGAAAAACTAAAGGATTGAGAGGAGAAATAAAAGGAAAATTTTCCCTTATTATGATCTTGCTGCTCTGCTATTCAATAACTCAGGTCTTCACAAGTGAATCACTGATGTTCGATAAGAACGCCGTGCATGGGCCAGCAACACGGCTAGTGGGGAAAGGTACTTGCTGTCAAGCATGAGGTCCCAAGTTCAGTCCCTGGGACCCCCATATTGGAAGGAAAGAACTAACTCTCTAAAGTTGTTCTCTTATGACTACATATGCACTGTGGCACTTAAATGTGGACACAACACACACAAACCAACAAACACACAATTAATTAATTATTTAATTATGAATAAGTAACAGAAAATTTAAAGATTGGCTTATGTGGTAACATATCTAATAGGTGATAGGATATATTTTATGTTAAAGGAGCACTTTAGAGTCAAAATCAGTTTTCAATTACAAATGTCATTACCCATTTTCTGTAGCAGATCATAATTTCTTTAGAAATTGGCTCTTCAACCAGTCTGTGGAACATAAAAGGCAGAACAATAAAATCAAATTCACCAAAATGTCAAGAGTTTGTACAAGACAAACTTTTCTGTTTTCTGGTAAGTCAACTCCAGCATCACAACTTTTCAGTTGTAATGCTGCAACAGTTCAGTTTTTACCAATTACAGTGTCTTTGTTCATTATCAAGTCACTGAATATTCACTGTGTAACTGGTCTAAATGTGATGATTCTTTATTAAAAATTCTTACACTCTGGAGAGGCTATAATCCCAGATGAGAAACTGATCAATGAAAGGAGTAAGTTTTAGACAAGCCTGGGCTAAATCATGAGACTCTGTCTCAAAAAACAAAAAACAAGTCACTTCATTTGACTAAAAGACCACAAGCTCAGGGAAGCCACCAGTAAAAAATCGATGGTAAACTAGAACCAGACCTTATGATGCCATATTTCTGCTGCATTATTACCTGCATCTGTTCTCTGTAGCTCAGGTATCAAACTACGTTAACACTGTAAGCACCAAACTGAAATCTACCACCATGAAACTTCCCAATAGTATGCTATGTTTATAAGATTAATTCAAATACATTTCACAATTTATTTTCTTTTCTGTGGGTTTTATATCCATGTACAGACTGTTTGAAATATTGTGGAATCCATGAGAAACACTGTTTCGCTTTAGAGAGAGAAATCAAATTTTGTGTGTATGCATGACATGGAGTCTCCCCATGTCACACCACTGTCCTCTCCCACCTTTAGATTCTGCCTCCTATGCGATCAGATCACAGATGTTCTCTAAGAGGCTTGGCCTCAGCCGAAACAATTATAAAATTCCTAATCCTTTAAATTCTTAAAGTTCCTAAAAATTTAAATCCTCAGGCTATATGCGAAATCAGAATCATTTGTACCCATCACGAAGTCAATCAGACTATAATTAATATTTAGCAAGAAGTTCATCCCTATTAAATTATAATAAAATTAGTTAAAGATGAGGAATATAGGCTCTGATTTTCTATTTCCAGAACCAAAATAAAAGTGATAAAATACAGGGGGATGAGGGATGGTTCAATAGTGAGGAACACTTTCTTCTTTTCTTTTAAAGAATCCATTGGTTGCTCACAACCACTTGTTACTCCAGGTCCAGAGGATCTGACACCCACTTTTGACCTCAGGCACCAGGCATCCACATACTGTGCTTATATAAATGTAGATATTCACACACACATAAAATAAGAACATAAAAGTAAATAAATCTTAAAAATAAATACATATATGATAAAACAAAAACAGAATCCTGATTTGTGTAGTTCCCAGAGAAGGAACTCCCCAAAGACCACCAAGGAATTTGACAAAATGGAGAAGTTAGCCTACAGCCTTGAGATAGAGTCCAACTTAAAACGGAGTCATTCTAGTCCATTCCCCACAATTTGCTTGATGTACTTTGAACTTCTTTGGGATCACCTTGACTGAAATTGAAGTCTTTCACAAAAATTGGCTTTATTGTCAAACATAAATCCTGTAAAGTTTTCGGTACTCTAGGAAATATATTTGATTAAAAATTTGGCAATTAGATAAATAAATGAAGACAAACCTAAATACACAAAACATTTATTGATTGTAAATACTCCCTGCAGATACTAAGAAATCATAAAGAGAATTTCCATTAGTAGATATTCTTCTCTGAACTGTAAAACATACACACAAAACATCAGTTATCTTTCTATCTCCTGCTAAGAAAATACCCAAATTGTCTAATTGTCTGGAAATGCAGAAATCACAGCAAGGCTCTGCATGCCTCAGTCACACCTGTGATGTGAGATTGTCCCAAAGAGCACCTGCACTTATGCAGGGTGCAAACAGATGCTTTTCTCCTCAGTATTTAAGCTATCTGTATGTCTACAGGAAGGGATGAGTCATGACCTAAACAAAAATGTTCTTCAAATCTTTATTATTTTTCTTGCATGCTATTGATTGTCTCAAAATGCACTGTCACCAAATACTATGTAGATTAGTGCCATGGACTCAAAAAATATGTATATAAATAGATTCAAACCTCTGAAACCATTCCACTCATCAACTGCATCACAAACATTTATAAAACATATGAAGAACTGTAGTTATTATTTAACACATTTGGATAATAATTATCTTGACAATGTCTAAATTTAGGCATAGAAATTCTTTATTTAGCAAGTAAAACATTAAATGTTGATTACCATATCTTAGGATGTACAAAGTTCATTTTGTTCACTCTCTAGATTTAACATCCTGTCCAGTCCCTAATTATAGTAGGAACTTGTAGGTTTTTGAGAATTCAGATTAAATTTTGGAATGATTTTTTTCAACTATTTGGTTGACTGATTGATTTTATGTGTATATGTGTTTGTCTGCTTGAGTTTATGTACAACACATGAATTCAGGAGCCTGAAGAAGACAAAAGAGGGTATCAGATCCCCTAGATCTTGACTTGCAGGTAGTTGTGATTCACCATGTGGGTGCTGGGAACTAAACTCAGATCTGCAAGAGCAGTAAATACTCTTAATTCTTAGCCTTTCTCCAGCCCCTAGAATGGGAATTTTGGTGACTCAGAGCAATATTCTTCACTGTGATGACAAAGAGGAAGTGGGACCTGAGCAAAAACCTAGTTGTTTGATTCAATCTAAATTATTACTCCTCATGGAGTAATGAAATTACTCTGAGTCGTTTTTCCTTTTTTGATTGTTTTTTTTTTTTTGTTTGTTTGTTTGTTTGTGGATGAGTACTATGCCTGCACATGTGTAAGTGCACTCATAGGGTTCAGTGCTGGCAGAAGACTCCCTATAACTGGAGTTATGAATTGTTGTTAGCTGTCACGTGAGTGCTGGGGTTCGAACCCAGGTCTTCTGCAAGAGAAGCTAGTGCTCTTAACTTCTGAGATATCTCTCCAGCCCCTACTCTGAGTATTTTAATGGATCAGATTTTAGAATCAGTAACTGTTATTTGGATAATGTGTCAAGTATTAGTTACCTATTGGATTATTTTACTATCTTATTACTACATTTCAGGTGCGGCTGAAGACTACATATTCCTGGTTATTAGGAAACTTAGATGATGTTTATTAATATAACCAAGAGTGGATCTTAAGGTGACTATGGCCTCTAGGTGCTACTGATACGTCAAAACAGATGCATCAGTGGTGACAGTTTGTCACTACTGAGGTATATATTGATGATGAAAAATGTTTGTGTGGGATGAGAGAAGACATGGAAAATCTGTCCCTTCTAGTCAATTTTATTATAAGTATAAATGTATCCAAAGTAAAGATGCCTATGAAAATTATATAATGTATAAGAATTATATGTTCACTGTGGTATTGTTAGATTTTTGTGTGTGTGCAGATAAAGTCTTAAGGGTTTGTAATGTGAGATCTATATTGGTCAGTACCTCAGTTCTTCCTCTTTCCCAAAGCACTTCAGCAATCATAAAGCACAACACTTTTTTATGCTTTCACCTTTTTAATAAATCCATGTTTGGAGCAGTGATATGAGGAAAGGTGACTTATGTAACAGTTTCAGTCACTATTGTATGCTTCTGCTTCTTACTTTTTTTTTTTCTTTCAAATTCACTTTTGTCACCCTTAATACTTTCTGAGGTTTGTTCTTACACAGATCTGGTTGAGTAAACTAAGTTACTGAAACTTTATGATTGCAATGGTCTTGTCTTGGTCAGAAGACAGCACTGCAGAGACTTTCCCCTTATCCTCCAGATCTTACAGTCTTTCTGTCCCCTCTTCCACAGTGTTCCATGAGCCTGACGGTTTATTGTATAAGTGACTTGTTGAGGGCTGAGCACTCAACTATCACTTACCAAAGCATCTGTGCAACTGTAAGTCCCTGCATTCACCATAGTTCACTGGATAGGTTTCTCTGACAATGGTTGAAGGTAGTGACTGCTTATGGATATACACATATCTATTTAGAAAGCAGTTCAATGCTGTGTCAATTTATCAGAATCAGAGAATCATCTTCTTCAATAGGACCTATGAATTCCCCCACCTTGGATTTTGGGTGGAATTACACTACCTAGTATAGATTCCCTGTTATAGAATGGGCTTCAATTCCAATCAGAAAGTGGTTGGTTACTCTTCCTAACATACCACTACTGCATAAGCACACACATCTTGCTTGTTGAGATTTTCTTGTAGTTCAAAGGGTTCACAGCCAGACAAGGTAACTGTTGCCTTTCTCCTCCACCAGCTTTGGCACAGTCAAATCTAGTTTTGATCGGGGAGTTTTCCAGGTTAGTTTGAGATGCATTTCTCTACATTTTGCTACCAAGTTGTATAATACTTTTAGCAAAATACTCTTAACATTTTGTTTATGGACAATCAAAAGCCTATACTGTTTTAGGGGCCAGTGGGGACCTCCCTGACCAACAGCTCATAAGGAGGTGTCACTTCAATAAGATATTTAACTTGTATTCGTTGTTGTTTGGTTAGCACTTAATATGGAACATGATATTCAATTTCAAACCTTTATTGTGTATAAAACATAAGACTTCACTTTGAACTATAATAAAAATGGCAAAAAATACAACACAATTTTCTTCCAACTACATAGCATGTACAATATTAGTAACTTCAATTATAAAGATTAAAGAAATTGAAGTCTTTAAAAGAAACAATGAAACTAACAAACAAAATGGCTAAGGAAGTTTAAATAAAGCATTCATCAAAGTTCTGTTGAGCAGTCTTTTTTCTTTCAATACATTGATTATTTTAAATCTTAATCTCTTGGATCTCTGTTCAAATAGGAACATTATAATGTCACAGTTTTTGTGGTTGGCAATGTCTCAAGGAGCTATGCATAACATATCCTTCTCTGAAGGAGAGCCAGGAAGGTGACTGAAGGTGAAGTATCTTTCTGTGCATCATGATGTGTTGAGTTTGGAATTCATAAATGAAGTTTTACAGCTGGTCTATCAATAGGAGAGTTTATTTTAAGGAGAGTTGGGAATGGCTAATGAATGAAGAAATAATTAATCTTGCAAAGAAGGAATAAAAATGAGGAGAGCCTAGAGAATAGTCTTACTAGAGTAAAAATTCTATAGTAAAATTAAATCCTTTCAAAATCCATTATCATATAGGATTGAAAAAGTAATCTGCTGAAAAGAGTCCAACACATACATAAGAAAAGTCAAATTAAGTCAAATGTAAAAGAACTATGGAAGGGGCAATGAGATGGCTCAGCATATAAAAATGCTTGCTGTCAAGCCTGAAGACTTGAGTTCAATCCCTGGGTTCTACATGGTAGAAGAGAAGCAACTTTCACAAGCTGTCTTCTGACAACTAAATAGAATAAAAATATGAAACAGAAATTTTCAGTTCAAACACATAACATAAAATCAAAGGAGAGATAATGTATATAATTGCTGTTCCTACACCAAAGAATAGAATTGAAGAATCATCTTCAAAGTGTTGTTTTCTTAAATAAAGGATTGATTGTGTAATCACAATGGGCATGAGTACTAGGAAAGATCAATGATAACCACTGTTTTGTATTTTGATGAAGAGTATGAATTTGAAGACCACATGGTCAAGGTCTTTCTATGTAAAGTGGAACCAACAGGGAGCAAAACAGGCTTGATTTAGAGATCCAGAACATGAGTTTCCTGAAAAAAAGCAGGACTATGTTCTGTGAAAAGGAAATCAATCATCTTATGCTCTTATGTAAATCTTCCTGATGAAAGTCTTGCAAGTTGGTAGTGGGAAATTGTTAAAGGCTATGGCCAAGTATTGGCCAGAAACATTCTGTCCATGGGGAAATGGAAAAAAAAAATGGAGAAATGAAGAACCCAAGAATGCAGAAAAAAAAGGTTAAACAGAGTAGCACTGGGCACCAGGTAAGCCTGGGCTAGAAGATGAGGGGAATTTCAAAAATAATGTGGGAAAATGTTTAAACACAAATGAGAAAAATTTAGATTAAACAATAGTAATTGGTAGCTTGAAATACAGGCATTTGACTCTCTCAGTTTACAATATTATTATTTACTAGGAAATGTAGGCAAATTGGACATTTTAGGTATATTATTTTTATGTGTGAAAAACTGCAATTTTTTCTGTATACTTACTAGTTAAAAAACTAAAGCCTGTACCTAAATAGAGAAAGCAAAAATAAAATACAAAACGGAATTCATAATCAAATGTAAAATTAGAAATAAAATATCTGTAACACTGACATTTTAAAATAAATTTTCTTTATCTCAAAATCTATAGATAGAAGATATGTGATAAACATAAAATTCTTAAAACGTTAATCATATACTCTAGTGAAGATTATAATATGAACATTCAACATAAAATGCTACACACTCATGTACATAAAATTAAAATAAACAAATAAAATGTTTTAAAATGTGCTCATGCAATAAATATGTCTTACAAATCAATGAGGACAAATACTAACAAAATGCCCATAAACAAAATTCTTGATCTCATTCAAAAGTAAAAGAATATCAATAAAGTCCAGTTGGAGGCAACAGCTTCCCTGTGGTAAAGACTGAAATATATGATAATGCCATTTTGGGTACAAGGAAGGATTCCCACCATTGGCTCCTCTTGTGGCTTCAGTGTAAACTGTCATGTCAACGTTGGTAGAAAATGTGGCAGGCATGTTTAACCTATCTTGTATCAGCTCTCATATTCAGAAATTCAACTTCTAGAAGTTTATACTAAATGTAATATTACCAAATTAGGTAATGACACACAAGTATTTATTGCAGTACCTTTTACAATGGCTTCATCTTAGAGCAGTTGGTCTCTCATCAATAAAAATTATATTAAATGTTTTTGTGTGTAATCAATGTACAGTTATGAGTATGACTCAAATCTAATGTGGTAATATCTTTAAGTTATATTAGAGAAGGAAACAATAAAGTACCAGGGGGTGGAGAGATAGCTCATAGATAAAGTGCTTGTCACCTACACAAGAGGACCTGACTTCTGATCCCCAGGACCCATGTAGAAAGCTCTATCATGAATCATGTGCCTATAATCCAAGCTCTGGGTCTTGCTGGCCAGTCAGTCTACCTGGTGTACTATAGGTTCAATAAGAGACCCTGACTCAAAAATAAAGTGGAGATCTTTTCAGGAACACAGTCAAAATCAATCTCTAGCTTCCATAAGTACACACATGCACAAACACTCAGATATGTATACACACACAAACACACACACACACACACACACAGACACATGAATAAATAATGGTCGCATCAGTGATAATTTTTTAAGTGTGATCAACAGAAGCAATATAGCCTAGAATATTAATAAGATATATTTGGAATAACAGAAGCAACACCAGAGACCTTTTAGACAAGAAAGGCGTGGATTTCCTCCTCTTTCGGTCGTGGGCATTTAAATTGGACATAGATGGGCTCAGGGGTTTTTATGATGCTTCCTAGATAATTGTATGACATGACTGATAAATCTCAGTAACATTTGCCAATACAGGGTTGTCTGTACAAGGGTTGTAAGGAATAAGGGAGAGTTCTGGGAGTGAGAACACAAGCAAGTAATTAGAATTCAAGCTGTACAGTGAAGACTGGTATTGTGGAGAAGATCAAGGAAGGCAGATGCAGAGAGCACAGGCGCTCAGGAGCTGCCATGGCATTCTTGTTCCATCTTTCATTACAGAGGAGAAGAGTCACCTTGTCTACTGATTAGTGATACTCTTCCTCTAAAAGATGACATACTTATCGCTAATGGGGCTGTGAGAAGGGATATATTCTCATACATTCTGGTTGGATTTGAGAAAAGAACAGAGAGCTGCAATTATGAGGATGTGATTCCTGGGAACAGATCATTTACTTTGGGTCCAGACTATTTAATCAGATACTTTGTTTAATATGAAATCCTTAACTTATGTTTCAGTTCATTATTAAATTAGTGAGGCTTTTACTTAATTCTGTTCCAAAAAGGACTGTGTTGTTCTGCAAAGGGACTTCTCACTGGCTCAGTGACCCCAAGTCTAATCATCTGGGAAGTTTAATGATGACTGGGAATAAGAAGGAAATATGCGTGCATTAAACAAGAAAGACAGTTTTAGTCTACAAAGCAGCTGAGTGATAAAATTCTATACTATATTTTAAGTGTGTATTACTAATGATTTATGACTGAAATAATTTTATCTATATTAGAAGTCTACAAGTTAATATTGTGGACTTTTCTGACTAAGTCAGATCTTATGTCTTTGTAACTTTGTGTAAACAACAGCAGATAAAGATCACTTACATAAATGCAGATCCATTGAAAAACTGGCTGTGTGCATCTCATGAGAAGTCAAGAGGAAGGAGGAAAACCATGTCCCTCTTTGATTACAGGGGAAATGAAACTATCAGATTAATGAAAGAAAAGACAGAAGAGGTGGCTCACTTATGAACGGCACAAATAATTTTAAAAAGTTGGTGTCAGGGCTGGGGAGATGGCTCTGTGCTTAGGAGTGATCGCTGCTCTTCCAGAGGCCCTGAGTTCAGTTCTTAGCACAGGTGTTCCATGGCTCACAATTGCCTACAACTCTGGCTACAAGGGATTCAATACCCTCTTCTGGCTTCCACAGCTACTACATGCAGCTATATATACATACACACACAGAAACACAAATTAAGTTTTAAAATAATATTTGTATTAATTCTTCAAGGATTTCATAGGCTGAATTTTAGTCCTCTTCAAACCCCTCACCTATCTCCTCTTAGATCCACCCCCCTCTCAACCACTAAATTTGTGTAATCTTTTGTTGAAGCGCATTGAGTACATGTAGTCAACCTGCCAGGGGTCACACTCTTAAAAGAAAACTGTCTCCTCCCCATTCGGTACCCTTAGCTGAGGAGCCATAAATTAAACTTTTAAATCCTTAAATTTAAAAAAAGGTTGACATCAAGAAATATGCTTTAGACTTAAGGCTAATGCAAGAAGTTTAGAAAAATAATTATTTCAAATTCAGTCTAAGATGGTAACTGTGTTCAACCTGATCCTGATGTGCATCCTGCCTTGAGCCTCAACTCAAAGCATTCCTTTGTGAACCTGGAAAAGTTAGAGACATGAAAAGGTGGACACAATCTCTACAGATCTTTTCTATCCATACGGTAGAAATATGTGACTAGGGTTAAGTAAATCAAAGGCAGTTCTCAAAAGGAATACTACTCAACCTTATAAAGGAAGTCACTGGCTTCTGGAACCCTACTGCTCAGAATCATGACTAAAGGCAATGATAATGTGTTATGTATTTTGTAAAATCTGGAAGAAACTGTCTCATATATTGACTTTATATAGAATTGAATGTTTGAAACCATAGATTTGCTTATTCTGGTTTTACAGCATTCCAGTTTAATTTTCTGTTGATTTATTAAAAACCATGACCAAAAGCAACTTTGATAATAAGGGCTTCTTTTGACTAGCAGGTTATAAGGCATCACTGAAGGAAGCCAGGGTAGATGCTCAGGAGCCTGGAGGTAGGAAGTAGAGCATAGTACATGGAGGAAATCTTCTCACTGACTTGTCCCAGATTCCTGTTCAGCTTACTTTCTTATCTTTCTTATACAGCCCAGGCACACCTGCCTAAGGATGGTACCGCCCACAAAAAGTAGGCTCTGCCCTCCCATATTAATTAGCCATCAAGAAAATGCCCCCACAGACATGTCCACTGGCAAATCTGTTGGAGGCAATTATCCATTTGAGGTTACCTCTTCCTAGAGATGTCAAGTTAACAACTAGTATTAACCACTGTATACAGCACGTGCATCCATGGAAACAGCAGCTGTTGGTCTACATGTCACAAAAGGAAGGAGACATTTCCTTTTGCATGGATGAACCAGAATGGAGAGTAAGTAAGCCACAGAGAGATCCTGTCACTCGTATAAAGAATACAGCAATAGCTGAAGTTTCAGTAGAGAGTTAATGGATGGTTACCAGGACTGAGGATCCAGAGGATGGGGAGAAGGGAAGTCTGACCAAAGAACACACACTCGTGATTCTTATATGACTAGTTAGTTCTGGAGATGTAGTTACAGCATTGTAATGAGAGTCAATATTGATACAGTCAATACTTCCCATTTCTACAATTAGATCTTAAGTATTTGCAACCCATACAGAAAGGTAGACATATCAAGTGACTGATATATTTAATAGTATATTTGTGATAACATCCTCAAAGATTACATTGACACTTTAGATATTTTTTAATATATGTAAATTTTATTTTATAACCCAGTTAGGTTGAATAAACAATTACGTAGATATCATTATTAAGTAAAAGCTATTACTGGGGCAGTTAGGACCATTCGCCACTCTTCCAGAGGACCAGGATCCTTGCTAATATATATTCTAAACTCCAGTCCCAGAGGATCTGATGCCCTCTTCTGACCTCTGAAGATACAAGGCACCCAGATGATACAAACTACACACATGCCAAATATACCTACACATAAAAAAATAAATATAATGATTTTAGAAACCAATTACCTGTGATACTGAAAGCAATGAAACTGATATTCATGTTCCATTCTTATGGTAGAAAACTGTATCAGCAGGGGCTGGGAGATAACGCAGCAGCTAAAATGTTTGCACTGTAAGGAATCGGGACCTCCTGAGGCCAGCTGCCTGGTTACAATTGCTGAATCCAAATTCTAGCTCAGCAACAGACCCTGACTCAAAACTGAGTTGAGAGTATGTAAGAAGATACCCAGTGTCAACATCAGGCTTTCCATAGTCACACACATGTGTAAGTATACTTGGACACACACATGGCCTCAGACACTTGAACATACACTCTGCACACAGATATGCATCCAAAACACCCAGAAAACTGTATCAGCTTGATCATATAATAGTGTCTACATTTTCATCTAGTAAGTGATTAGGTTTTCTTTCAGAAGGACCTGTTATCCTTGGCACTGAATTTGACCCACTTGTGTTTAAAACCACTCTGCTTCACTGTCTGAACTGGTAAAAACGATTATCCAAATGCTTTACTGTAGTTTGCATAAACAGGTCCTTCAGTATTATGTCTCAAGATAGCAAGCCTTTCATACTGTGGCAAAATGAGTAGATAAAGCTGCTTTGACCCTGCATAGCTGTATTTCTTAGAATTCAATGAGTAATCCTATTGACAGAGTCTTTGTTCAGAGTCTTTGTCTCCTCTGAGTTCTGCAGTTTCCTATAATAATTATTTCCCTGCTCACATTGTAATAACATAACACTTGGTGTATATGGTTTGGTTACTTTTTAATACTAAAGAAATCTGGGTTCCTATTTAGTAGAATGTTAGTTATCACTGAGTGGTCTAGATATTTTCCATGTTTACATATTTGTTTGGCTGATTTATCATTAATAATTTACTGAATCCTCAAAGTAGACGCCTTTAAAGCCTCAGACATCCATTTTTGGTGATGCCTGCCTTGTGTCTGGCTTCCCTCTAATAAATGCTTTCCTGATACTCAAAAAACTTATTTTCCTCACCCAGGATAACAGGCCTGTCTGATGAAGGGCCGTGGTTATTTCCTCCAGTCACTGATGAGGACATAAGCTGGGCTGACATTATTCTATACTGGCATCATACTTGCGCTGCCTTTTGACAAAAGGCATTACTTCAAATTTCTCTAGTGAACACTACAGTTAGCCGATTGGGGGAAGCAATGGACTGTGAGCAAAATTGCCAGCAGGCTTCTTTGATAGAACTTTTCTGTGATTCTATCTGTTTCAATTGCATCT
Organism: Eospalax fontanierii; assembly: GCA_035773235.1. Classification (NCBI taxonomy): domain Eukaryota; kingdom Metazoa; phylum Chordata; class Mammalia; order Rodentia; family Spalacidae; genus Eospalax; species Eospalax fontanierii. The sequence continues at coordinate 67,234,664 of CM069535.1, read as the reverse complement.
TGGAAAGGAAGATATGATGCATAGCAGAAAATTATGTGAGATGAGTAGCCTTTCAGTATGAAAAGTGAAGAATTCACGGGAGAATTTAGATAAAGTCAGGTCATTTAGTTTGTGCAGGCTGTAAGCTGTTGAGGATCAGTGACAGAAAGAAGGCGCACCGGGAGAAGGAGACTGCTCTAAAGGAGCTGGCTAGACAGGCTTTCCCTTTAATGGAAATGTTAAAGAGGGACTCCCTCAAAAAGCACCTGCAGGAATGTTTTAGGCCAATGGCAGGAGACAGCTGCACATTTGTCTTGAACTTTTATAACAAGCTTGATGGTCAAAAAGACAGCTGAGCTACTCCATGCCCCTTTTAAGGATATACATGGCAAAGAAAAGGAGACTGTTTAAAAAGGATCCCAGTCTATTTTTCACAGATTCAGAAAATACGTGTAGTTTGTTTTACCCTATTTGAGTTAATGACCTCAAATAAACAAAACGAGGTCAACAATTACATCAGAGGAAACCCAGAGGAAAAACTGTACCTCGAGGATACTCATGTTCACAGTGACGAGAGAGGCACGGCCGGCAGGAGCGTCTTCTGATTATCCAGCACCTCGGTGGATCCAAAGGAGTTATTAGGTGACAGGAGCTGGTGGTCAGATTCATGAGACAAGAACTTCCACATTTTGTTACCAGAAAGTCTAGAAATGACTATGTGCACAAGACTTTGATTGAGCACAGATTAAAATTTATAACAAAAAGCACAAGATTGAAACAGCCCCCATTCAACCTATGTCTTCTAAGCACTTTAACAAGGCTAATGCAAATTGAGATACTCCGTAAATGATACATAATGGACTTCAAAAAAACTCAAGAAACTTAATATTCTCAGCTATATTATTTTGTGTATATTGAGATGGAATATATAATTTAAATTAATTTGACCTATATTGCTTCTCTTTTATTAAATATGTAGTAATTTAAAATCATGGGCGCCAGAAGTGCTAACCTAGACTGTCCACAGGGACTGGTGGACAACCCTCATACGGACAGTAAGGGCCGAGGGAGCTTTTAGGTTACCCTGTCTAGTGTGCCTATTTCTCTGTTAGGGATATTAGCACTTTCTAAATGGACCAGATGCTTGAGTTTGCTTGTTATATGACTCTCCTTCTTAGAATGCTCAGTGTGAAAGTCAAGACATCTGTCTGTTTTTTATTTTGGCAACTAGTTTGTTTTTTGTGTTTGTTTTTAATTTTGTAAGTATGAATGTTTGCATATATGTATCTGCACCTATGTATGCAATGCACAAAGAGGCCGGAAGAGGGCATCAGATCCACTGGAACTGGAGTTAAAGTTGTTCATTAGTCACCATGAACGCTAGGAACCAAACCAGATTCCACTGAAACAGCAGCCAGTGCTCTTAATCACGGAGCTATCTCTCCAGACCCAATGTTGACAGCCTTTTCTTGCAAATTTATTCTCTTCAGCACTGTTTTTATAAAATCAGATACCGCTGGATGCTAATAGTGAATTCTAAGTTACAATCAGGTGACTGAAATAAGTAAACATCCATGTGGAAACTACTGAAAACTAAAGAGTCAGCACAGTAGGGTTTCTGCCCTCAATGGGGCAGGTGCAACCATGGAACTTCCATATGAAGGAGGACCACATTAAGAGAGGTCTGGCTAATGAAGTGTTTGTTCTTAACATCCATAATCTGCCTGGTCTCATGGAGGAAGCTCTCTAGCCAATGAACAGTTGTCCTTAGACAGCTTTACTCTCGAGGATTCAACCTTATCCAAACGGAAACAGAGAGAATATGCACTGTAGTTTCCTGGGACACTCCTGACTGAAGCTCTTGCAAAATCAGTTAAATGCTCTTAGTTGTTCTAATATCACCCTTCACTCTCAAATATGGTCTTCCTTAAGAACAATACATGGTCAGTGTCATTATCACCTTATAGTCAGACTTTTTACTGCACACCCTTACTTCACACTTTCATTGGTCCCAAATATAAAAGCTGAAGACATATTAGAATAATTTCTGTACTTCTCGAAACTCTGACAAGAATTCTTCCCAGAACAATATGTTCAAATCCTGGAAATTCAGGAATAAGAACATGTTTTGGGGATTCCAGCCCTACAGGATTCTGTCACCTTAGGAACCATTAAGTACTGGGATTTTTCACTATTTTCATTATTGAATAGAAGACTTTATTATGATTGTCATTTCCTGTTAATGAATTTGCACTTAGAAGCTCCATATGTGTATGTTGGGAGTTTCAGACAATGTGCATTTATCTTGAAAATCATTAGTCCATAATACACCTCATGTGAAATTGATAGAGTGTACTGGATTTTATCCAGAGATGGACATCTGTCTCAGGCAGTGTCTTCAGTGGGGATGGGGTTGACTTTCTTAGAGAAGGAATGTATGCCTACAAAGGAAAGAGTGAACACAGAGGTCTGAGCCTTGAGGTATGAGAGACAATCTAAGTTTAGAGGGCTGATGAAAAGACTTGACAGATGAGATGCTTGCTGCATACAAGTCTATTGTTCCCAATTAGATATGCAGAATTCTCATACAATGGCAGGAAAGAATCAAATCCATTAAGCTGTACCCTGACCTGCACACATGTGCCATGGGTCATACATGCCCCATACACACACAATGACAATAAATAAAATTTGAAATAGCCAGGAAAGGGAGATAACCTACAGGCCCATCAGCTGATGATGGATAATGAAGGAGTGATACATTTATACCATGGACTTTTATTCAACTGTTTAAAATGAAATTGTGTAATTTGTAAATAAATGGGTAGAAATGAAAACAATCACTGTAACTGAGGTAACCCAATAAAACAAATGTCACATGTTCTCTCTGTTGGATCCAAGCTTTGTATCTTTATATAGGTGTGTTTCAATTGCGAAATACTTTGAGATCAATCAAGAAAGTAATAAGGGGCCATGGAGGTAATCCATGGGGGAATAGATAGAAAGTAGTGTTATAAATGGGTAAGGGGAATAACAGATAGGACAGGTTTAATGGGGTGAGGAATGGGAGGGAGGGCTGAAGAGCGAGGAAGAGGAGGGATAACTAACACTAAAGACCTGTTAAAAGAGTTGTAAGGAAATCTACCTTAGAGGCTTCTTTCAAAATATACATACAAAATATAAAAAGAGGTTAAATATATTTACCCTGTGGCAGGAGTTTGTGGCCCTAACAGATACTACAGGCTAGCAAATGAAAAACCCAATGCCAGGAATAGACTCCCTCTTTTTGAGTTGTTGAGTTTAGAGATACCATAGACCTCAAAAATACTGGTTATTGCGATTTCACTTGGTTACAGACTAGGATTTGATAGTAAGACCCTATCACTGAAGATAGTACATATATGAGCTCTAGAACAAAAAAGGAGAAATAAAACTGGTGCTGACCTTGAAGTTTCAGTTCTGCTTGCTAGCTTTCATACTACTAAAAGGCACTAGTCATGCTGCTGGCAGAGAAAAATACTCATGAGCCTTACCCATATTTGAGGCTGGTGAGTTATAATAGTAAATAGCTTGACAAAATATGTCCACTAGTTCAATAGTAACATGTATGTTATAGGAGTAACCAATCACCTTCTAATTGGATTTAAAGCTTGCATCACAAGATGGAGTCATTGCTGATACTGTTATCAAGCCTAAGAACCACTGACTAGACAAGTCACAGGTCATAGGGAAAATGTACTATTAACATTCCACTAAATAGATATAGTATTAAAATGACTCGTAAAGACTTTTTTTTTAACTTTTAGATTAATGTGTCTCTCAACTTTCTCTCTCTGTTCTTCTTGCAGATGCTGAGTAACACAGAGACCCACAACTGGTCAATTGCAGAGAATCAGAGACTGTGGAGTGCTAGACCCTAAATGCGACATCTGTGTAGCACCCTCTCCTCCCAAAGCTCAGGGATCTTTGCAGAAGAGAGGAAAAAACTATTGTAAGACCCAGAGGTGTTAGATGAATACAAGGAAACTGTGTGATCTGAACAACATAGGGTAGTTGCACTATGAACACAGAGCTCTTACGAAAACATGCACAAGAGCCAAGCAAACCAAATCCAGACAGGGGCCTATAATGGATGATGGTGGTGATGAGAAAGCCCTAAGCCCAGCTGAACATCTACGGAATATTAATAGATGCTGGGAGAGGAATAAATTTCCTTACTGGTATAAAGCTTCATAGGTTGACCAGACTCCAAGGTATAGACCAAGAGCACTTAGATAACACAGATTAGACTCAATGTACCATAAAAATAAGACAAGTAATATTAGGGGACTTGAAATCAGGAGAGTGTAGTAAGGTGGAGGAGAGGTAGGTCTGAATATGATCAAAACACATTCTATGAAATTCTCAAATCAATAGAACATTTTGTAAAAAAGACACAAACTATTCAGTTAGAAATAGCAATTCTAAGTTCTAAACATGTCGCCTATACTCTGCTATATGCTTTATGAACACAGTAGTAAACATTTGGCCACTTGAAACACATGATGCCCTGTGAGACAGTAGAGTAAAGGGAAAGGAGCTAATGCCTGCACATGATGTTTGGAACTTGAATTATTATACAACTTTATGCAGAAAACAGTGAATATTAGAGAAAAGCAAACTTCATAAGATTATGCAATTATGCAAATCTATGTATCATAGAGGAAGAAGAATCTCAGATCAATAGCATTGACCAGATTTTCAACAGAAGTATTTAAGAAAACTTCTCCAAATAGATAAAAGACTTACTTATATAGCTATAAAAGAAGCACGCAGAGCAAGAACTACACAGGACTAGAACAGAAAGTCCCCACAGCCTATCACAGTAAAATCACTAAATGTATAGAACCAAGAAAAGAAACTGAAAGATGCTAGATAAAAACAAGTTACATCAGTAAAAACAGTAAAATCGTCAGAGTTAAAGTTGACTAGTCAGTGAAAACTATGAAAGCCAAAAGAACCTGGAACAAAGTATCTCAGCTCTAAATGACCATGGATGACACCAAACCAGAATCCTTTACCTGGTAAAACTATCTATTATAGTAGAAAGGAAAAGAAAAAATTTCCATAAGACAAATAGGCCGAAAGAAATCATGTCAATAACTTCACCCCTACAGAGAATACTCAAAGCAATACGAAGGACTGAAGATAGGAATGACTAAGCCCGATGGATAGAAAGAAAACAAGTGAAGATACAATTACGGAAGCACAAAATAGAACACAGAATGCAAACAGAAATTAAAATGAGAGCAACCAATAAACATTTTTTGATAATTCTAAATATCAATGGATATCCTCAACTCCCTAGTCAAAAACCATGGGCTAGTTCAATGGATTAAGAAACAAAATCCAGGACTAGAGAGATGGATCAGCAGTTAAGAGCACTGGGTATTCTTACAGAGGACCCAGAAACAGTTCTCAGCACCCACAGGTTGGCTAACAACCATCTATAACTCTACTTCCAGGGGATCTGTCACCCTCTTCTGACCTCCGTGGACCTTGCATGATATGGCACTTATATACATACAGGCAATATATTCATACACATAAAATAACAAATAATCTATAAAAGATATTTAAAAAGAAACAGAATCCATCTTTTTGTTGTCTGTAAGAAACTGATCTCACCTTCAAGGATAGGCACTATATTGTTGTGAAATGATGGAAATTTATTCCCAGCAAATGGCACTAAGAAACACAGCTTTGCAATTTCAGTATCTGACAAAATAGACTTCAAGTTAAAACTAATCAGAAGCAAGAAGAGAGTCACTTCAATCTGATCAAAGGGACAATTGACGAACAAGACAATATAAAGATCAACATATATATCCACAACACCCTGGGGCACCCAATTTCATCAAAAAATACTCCAGGACTTTAAGACACAGATTATCCCCAGCTCAGTAAAGTTGGTGACTTCAATATCCCACCTTCTTCAATAATAGATCAACTAGACAAGTTTTAAACACAGAGATATCTGAATTAAATGATGTCAGACACCAAATGAACCTAAGAGACATTTACCAAATATTCCACCCAAGTACCAAGAAAAACACTTTCTACTCAGCAGCCCATGGAAGTGTCTCTAAAATTGACCACATAGAGTGGCACAAAACATCAACAAATACAAACCAAAATTTGAAATAATTCCATACATTCTATCAGACCACAATACAATAAGCTTTAAGTTAACAGTAAAAGAAACTCTAGAATGATACACAAACTCATGGAGATTAAACACCTACTCCTGAATGATGATGAATGTATCAAAGAAGAAATTAAGAAAAAAATGAAATTATTCCTGAACTAAATGAAAATACAACACAACAACAACTATGGGACACTTTAGAAACATTCTTAAGAAGAAAGTTAATAGCTCTGAGTCTACATTTAAAAATCAGAAAGAACTACTGTGTTACAAAATATAATGTGACTCAAATAAAAGAATTTTTTTGTCAATGTTTGTTACTCCAAAGATATGTGAACAGTATAAGTGACAATTTTAAGTGGTTATAATAATAGTGTTTTCTCAACTGATACCTTTCTACATATTTTTCTACATACATGTAAATATTCATTGATATTTCCCATGCAGGTGTCACATTAGAAACACTGTTTATAACAATTATTATAAAATTTCATAATGTGGGCCTGGAAAGATGGCTCAACAATTAAGGGTGCCTTCTGATCTTCAAGAAGATCGGAGTTCTGTTCCCAGCACCCAAGTCAGTTGGCTTTTAGCTTCCTGTAATTCCAGATCCAGGAAATGAAATACCAACTCTGGTCCCTCAGAGCACTGGACACATATGACATATACTCACATAGACACACACACACATACAAATAAGTAGAAATAAAAATAAATCTTAAAAAGTTAAGCTACTTATATTACTTAGCTTATAAACAATAGTTAATTAGAATGGATTGCTTATTTAAAAGAATGTCTGCTATAAGAGAAAAATCCAGACGTTAAATATTTCTGTAGTATAGACACTATCAAAGTTTTGTTATTATTTTTCCTTTTATAAATACTCAAGTTACATATCAAATTTGTTAGGTAATTTGACAAAAAATAATATAAACACAAAAATTACACAAATATATTCCTTTATGTAAATGTAGTTTTAAAATATAATGATGGAAATAAAAGCCACATGCAGACTTATGAAAAGGACATTTTGTGACTTACCTAGAAAGCTGAGTAGGACATCTGCATTGATGTGAGGTATGGAAGCAAAAGGCTCAGTTTACTTTCAGCCTTGTTTGGTCTTGATGTGCTTGTTGTGTTTGGTGCTTAGTGTGCTCAGTTTACTTTCAGTCTTGTTTGGTCTTGGTGTGCTTCTGGTTTGATTAATTCACTGTGCTGTTATAGTTCTGAAATGAGAATAATAATGAATCATTTCATGTCATTGTCATGATAATTAAATGATTAAACGTAAAAGTAAAAATACCATGTCATTTGAATTTTCAACAAATATAAGCTAACAAGCAGAAAAAAAAAATGTGTAGCTTTAAATTTGATATAGTTAAAAATGCTGCAACTCTTTCATCCGAATCCATAAAGTTATGAGTATGTCTTTTTATTTATTTGTTTGTTTGTTTGTCTTTTATAAATAGGGTCCCTCTATAGCCCCAGCTGGCCTGGAATTCTATGTAGGCCAATCTGGCCTTGAACTCACAGAGATCTGCCTGCTTCTGCCTCCCAAGTGCTGGGATTAAAGGTATGTGTCACCATGCCCATGTAGAGCAAGTCTTTAATCTGTGCATTGTGGTTGTTTCTATTTCACTTCCCGCATACACTGGAAAGATCATGAAGACTGGCATGAACAGCTGTGACAGATTTGTTGTTAGCCACTCCATAGTTAACAAGTAAAGCAGACACACAATGTAAGGAAGTTAATCTAATCACTATTTACTTGTAAACTACATTTGGTTAAGAGTAACAGTTTCAGGATGTTACCTAAAGCTAATAATTAAGGGTTTGAGATACCAAAAGACAGACGTCTACTGTTTAAGAATATAGTACTCTAATCAAAAATTTAATTATTGAAATAGTTTCTTCACCTTAGTTTTATAAACTTGATAGTTATGTATTTCTCTTAGATTCAGTTTCTCAAACAGTTCATTAAAGCATTAAGCCAATTCATTTTCTGTCTATGAACCAAAGTGAGCACCAGGCTCTTTTTAAATTTTAAGATTGGATATTACTCTAAAAGATATTAATATAATACAAATGAAACTCAGAACAGTTCTGTTGTCTTTTTAAAAATAAAATAAACATGTATAAATACGTAACATCATTATTGAATTTCTCTTAGCACAATATTTTTCCAACACAGTTCCTCAAGGTATATTCTTAAATGAATAACAACTTTGTTGTAAACAAAATTGCTTAATTATTAGGAGAACTATGCCAAGTTAAAAGAGTAAGGTTTCCCATTATATTTTAATTGCATTATATGATTTTTTAGTTCATGATAATAAGTTGAATTATTTTCCCCAGGTTTCAATTTAAACCATGAGATATTATTAAGTATCTATGTGTACAGAGCTTTTATTTTAAAGATGGAAAAAGCAGTCATAATTCCATTATCAATATTTTTTAGTTCTTTGCCCATGACAAATACACATTCTATTTTTGGAAGAAAAACTCTTCAAGAATTAATATTTTTAATTTTCTTAAATGTATTACCTCTCAAATTCCTTGACTGAACACTCTTAACAACAACAGAACGAATTAATTTATTAAGTGATCATTTCAAAAGACAGATTTGGCATTTTTGCCTTGAGTGTAAAAATTGTAAACAAATTACTATATTGAATATTTTATGTTGAGTCTATCATTCTGTTTGAATATGAAATCATCCAAATAACTTAATAAATAAATAAATAAGTTCCATATTCTGTAAGTTCTATGTTTATGTTATATGTCTTACTGAGACTCCTCCCTGGGATTTCCAGAGAATATATACCACCAGATGGTCCTTCTGTTTCTTTGAACACTTTGGTCCATCTGTCAGCACTTCCATTCTACTCTGTCTTCTTAGAAACATGTTGGGAAATAGGTTTTCTCATGCTGGAGACACTTTTCTGCCCTCCCTTCAACCACAGAAACTGTCTTGTATGTGTCTGACATGTTAGTGTCTGAAGAATGTTACCACACATTACCATATCTTTATACTTGTACACATAGGTCTGTGTAGAAATGTACAATATGTGCTGTAACGCCTGTGTACAACTGTATCCGAGTCTTATCTGGCGTGGGGCTGAGCAATTGAAGACACACAAGTCACACATAACACAGACACCAAAAATGGTGGAGAAGCTTCCAATTTATTCAAGCAGGGTGCTCAATATATATACCCAGCAGGGAGCTGGGTAGGGGGCAATAGTTCAGGTTCCCAGGGAACATCTGAGTACACAACATGTACCTGGTTCAGAACAATGGAGTTGCGGTTAGGCCTCTAAAGTTCAGGTTGTTCTTGTCAAGTTATTCACATAGAAACTGCAGAAGTTGTTCTCATAGAAACTGCAGCTGACAATCTAAAGCTAGTTCTTGATCAGGAACCTAGCTGAGAAAAAGGCATGTAGGGAGGCCAGGGCCCCACATGTCCCCCTTTTTCTTTTAGTAAATAGGCGCCTGTCTTAAGTTAGTGTCTGTCTTACCCATCATTGGAAAACCAGCCACAATGTCTGGCCATAGAGGCTGATTCCCTGTCTTAGATTGGCGGACACCCCCTTGTGTTTACCCGTCTCTGGCCACTCATTTCACATAGGTCAGCGAAATCTGGCAGTTGTAATGCAGTGTGATGAGCTTAGGACCGAGAGGCCACACAAATGACCAGAGGCCACGCAATTGACTGAGAAACTAGCAAGTCACAACCCAGCATTCTTAGGAACAAACTCTGAACACATAAAAGGAGGGAATACAGGGGCAAATCTGGGGGAATCAGGCATCACAGTGATCATTCCAGTGATGTAGCAAAGGCTTACTCTTATTTCCTCAATCCACATACTAAGGTTTTATAACATTTACAAAAATCATAATAAATGAAAATTGCTAAAATACCATAACTTTCATTCTCATGGAAATAACTAAAATGCAATTAATCAAGTCTGTGGGAAACTCATCTGATCACCAAAGTCTGGCACTTAGTCCTTTTTCTCATTTATCAACATTCCCTGCAGTAGAGTCCTGATTTACTGTTATTCTTCCCATGTAATGAAGTCCCATTAGTTGAGTATATTACATAAGTCCCATACAGCTCTCCGTGTGTCATCAGGAACTGATTCCACAGCAACAGCAATGTCACTTTTCCTTTGTTCAGTCCCTGTGAACTAGACCAGCCTTTCTGGCAGCCACCTGGCATTCTCAACGTCCTGTGGAAAAACACAAACATGCCCTCTTCCCCATATTAATATCAGGTTTGGGCCATGCCATTTTCCATCAATCGGATCCTTCCATCTCACTTGTTCATAGGTATCTAAAGTCTTGGAATGCCACAATCTGTCTGTTGCAGAGTAGCCTTGCTTATCCAAATTTAGGAAATTTAAAATGAGAAGAACATGATTTAAGGAAATCTGTGGTGATCTGGGATATAACTCCCCCTTTTTTATTTTTTGTAATTTTTTAAAGCTCTATTGTTTCATTAACCTTTCTAAAATCTTGTAATAACCTCCATTTTTTTAACTTCTTCTTTTTATAACAAAAATTGGTGAATTAGAAGGGTCTATATGACCACTCTCTAGCTGTTCCTGAACTGCTTCGCAGCCTGAATTTTTTTTCTGCGATAAGAGGCCACTGATCCACCCATACAGGCTAAAAGGAGAAGCAGTCATTTTTGAGACACAGTAGTCACTGAATGAACTTCCACCAATCTGATACTTTTAATTACTGTATGCTATGTAGCTAAAACTTGGGCAAAAAGCCAAACATTCCTAAATAAACCTTAATTAAACATATTCTATTCTTCAGACTATTTAAACTATTACCTTGGAAATTTTAAAATTACATATAGTTTTCTTTTATCTTTTATATACCATAACATATTAAATTTTCAATCACTTTTATAAATTTCTCATTCAAAAATATCTCCATTCTCATATCTTTTTAACTTTTTTTACCTTTTCGTTTTTATACCATAAGCTATAATAACATTAAAAAATTAATTTTGGAAAAATTACATACAGCTGACTAGGAAAATTGGCCCTGGTGAAGAATTGACTCAGGTGAAGGTCCAATATTTTCCCCTTTTACATCTGGGACACAAGCCTGACTCCTTTTTAGTAATATTAGTACTTTGTTTAATAGGACATTACTTCACTTGATGTCATGGTTGTCCATACCCAAAACAGCTTCCTGGGAACACATTATCAAATTGAAGTTTACAATCTTTAGCATAATCATGAACTGAGAAGTTTTAGGTAGAGGTTGCCATTTATCTTCTCCAAGAACTGTAAATTATATTAGTAACTTTTTGTTGGTGTGAAAAACAGAATTCCATAAACTAATTTTGCTATAAACATATTACACCATAAAATGAATAATAACCTCTTTTAAAATTAATTTATCTCTTATTCTCAACAACACAATATCCTTACTCAGAGGCTTTTTTGTTTTCTTTTTTACTTGTCACAGGGTCAGGTGGCCAGCCTCACCTGTACAAGTCTTGAACATCCTGAAACAGGATTGAGTCTGAAGCGAGATGGCCAATCCAGCTCCAGAGTCAACCTCTCAGTGTTATCAATATGATTTACACACAGACACAAAAATGTTTGTTTCACTTTAACTCAGAGTTTACATGGGACAGAACCTGCGGAGTTCAGTAACTACCAGCAGAAATGAAAACACCTATCCTATTTCAGTTGCCATCACCTTTGCTGAGTAGCAAAACAATAGCACAACTAATACCAGGCACTGTTAGGGCAGAAACCAGCTGTCTGATTGGGAAAAGATCAATTGTGCTTGCATTGTTCAAATAAGATGTGTGGGTGAGAATTGAACTCACAGCATTATGCGTACTAGGTAAGTATCCTACCACTGAGCTATTTTCTCAACCATGCAAACTGTAAACTAAAAAAACGCTGAAATCCTATTTAGTAGTGTTTTGGAAAGCAAAGCACCCTAGGGCAAGGTGCAGAGCTCGTGGAATCTACGTGATTTACCTAGTAATCAAGGAAGAGAAAACCCAAAGTAGTCAACAAAACCTGCAATCATGGTCCTTTGATGTTCTAGGCTCTAGCCTCCTTGACCACGAGCTGCTGTAGGAGAATGCATTTGTAAAGACAGAGATTCAACTACACCTTATAAATGCCACATTTCTTTTAAATATTCTTCCTTTGGCTCAGCCTTAGGCTTTGCTTAGGCAACAAATGGTGAAAAATCCTCCTTTTTCAATATCTACCTGTTTCCTCCTCTCTCTCCTCTTTTTCTTCGGGATCTAATGACTCTTGAATAATTTCTCAATTTCAGGTTCCACAAAAGCTAGCTTCTCAAGCAAAGTGGCTTGAGGCTCGATTAAAGCCCAGAAACTAAAGGTAGCCACCAGGACCTTATTGGTCCGTAAACATCATAATAATCCTGAAATATTTTTCCTACTTTTTTTCATTTATTTTTATTTTTTAATTCCCTACTTCAGGGAACCAACGAACTTCCTGCTACCTGCTACCAGTGCTAGGAAAGATCTTATCTTTCCATTAGGTCACCACATTAGGTAAGAAACAATTAAGAAAAAGAAGAAAATGAGAGAAGAAAGAAGACCACAACTTATTATATTATGGATTTACAATATCACTACTACTTATAAGCTAATTGCCTATTACATATACTTATAAAACTATGGGCTTACATTGTTACAACTTATAAACTAGTAAACTTATAAGACTTAATTACTTAGCTTCTTATACTTCTGAATATAAACTAATTATTTATCTAATACATAAAATTATACTTATAAACTTATGGGTCTACATCATTACAACTTACAAACTAATTATTTAATACATGCTCCTCCTTTTAAAGGACCCTCCTCTCCTTAGGGTGCAGAGGGTGCTAATCTAGGTTGACTCCGAAAGTCAGGATTCCAAGGAGGTGGTCGCAGGTCCAGAGACCATTTTTTAAGTTTTCTCTTGAGGGTACTGATTTCTTTAGTCATCTGTTCCTCCTTGCTTTTTATAACATCCCGGGCAGCCTCATGCTCTGTGCCAGTGTCCTGTCTCCGAAAAAGTGAAACCAATTGATCTGTCAGCAGACCATGAGAGCCCATTGCTCCCATTTAAATCCGCCCCTTATTTACTTACTTTACTTTACTTTGAAGTGCTGGCCAGCCTTCCTGGGTGTTCCTTCAGCATCTCCCTTCTTTCCAGATATCTTGGTCGGGAACCTAGCTGAGAAAAAGACAAAATGAAAAAATTACAAAAACTGGCATTATTTCAAAAAATTATGAATGATTTCAGTGTGGATACAAGCAGGGATGAAGTGAGACTCGGAGATCAATCTGTGCTCTGAAGAAGACTGATGACAAAGAGACGTTCAGAGAATAGATTCACAAATAAGCAGCATGAATGAAAGACAACAGCAATATGGACAAAAACTTCAGCAACAACTCAGAGATTTAGACAAGGTCCACATATAAATGTTAGAGCTAAAAAACCAATGAATCAAACAAAAAAATATCGTGGAAAGCATGACAAATAGACTAGACAAAGCAGAAGGAAAATATGAGAAACGGAAACACTGTTTTAAAATTGCTCTTAAACATTAACACAGAAAAAATACTAAATGAGCAAGGCGACTTCAGCTCCCAAGTACTCTGGGACATGACTGAGAAGCCAGACTTAAGACCATGGTGTGGAAACTGAAGGCAGAGAAAACTGGAGAATTTTTAAATCTATGCAAAGAAGTAAACACCAAAACACAAGTGGCATTTAAAGCCCAGAGAAGACATGACCAGAAGAGAACATCTCCATGGCTCTCTGTAGTCAAGATGAAAAAACTACAGAGGAAAGGAACTGTCGTAGCCATCCACTTACAAGGCAAACTTGTCACAACATCAGTCCTCTCAACAAAATTCTTAAATGCTGGGAAAGCATAACATGATATATTTCAAGCCCTGAAAGTAAATAACTGACAACTAACATTGCTATACCCAGGCAAGAGAACTTTTCAGATTTTTGAGAAAGGTCAGCTAGAAGCTAAAGCAATTCATGACTAGCACTACAAGAAGATCCTTTAAGGAATTCTAATCACAGAGAAAGAAGCTCAATTTAAATGAAAAGAACACAGGAAACAATAACTTTCTTGAATGAGGGAGAAGAATCCATCAGGTCCAACACAATGAACCAGCAATTTCTGATACAAAGAGGGGAGAAAGAAAAACAAAGGACTAATCCCACCAACCAGGAAAACAAACAAAGCCCAGGAAAATTACAAGAGTCAGCAAACACCTCTCAGTAGTAACCATAAATAGAAATTGTCTTAACAATCTAATTAAAGGACACACAGAATGATTGAATACATTAGAAAACAAGAGCCAGCTATCTACTGTTTCTACCACACAGACAGCCCTAGCCAAGAAACAGACTGAGAGTGGAAGGAAGGTAAGCAACTGACCAAGTCATGAAAGAAAGAAAGAGATTGGCAGAGTTACCTGGATAAGGAAAGCTGCACAATTCAAACCAGTGTTATTCAGAGATTAGGAAGGCCAGTATGTAACAATAAAAGGAACAACTAATCCAGAAGCCATCACAGTTATAAGTATATATGCCCTGCATGGTAGAACTCTGAATTTCACTATGTAAGCACCAATGGACAAAAAAATAACAAGACAGTTTGCAAAGCAAAGAAAACAGTCATCAAAGAAAAAAGAGCCTAAAAATGGGAGAAACTATTTGCCCACTATGTATCTGAAAGTTGATTAATGTCTAGAATCTGTAAAGAAATTCAAAGAGTAAACAAAATCACATAAATTATTTAAGAAATAAATAGAAAACTGAACAGCTTTCCAAAAAGGAAATGTAAATAGTCAGGAAACGCTTGAGACAAATATTTTAGAACACTTAGCCAATTCAAAAATATTAATTATAACTGCACTGAGATTCCATCTCATTCTATTCAAAGTAGCTATCATTAAGAAATAAAGCTATGTTGTAGGAAAAAAAGAACTCTATACTTCAGGTGAGAATGTGAACTAGTATAACATACTCCACCCCCACCCCTAGAATCAGTAGTAACATACAACCCAGCAATATCACACTTGGGTATATACACAAAGGATTTTCAGTAAATATACCAAAGATGTCCACATCTGTGTTTATTACTTCACTATTCACAATAGCTATGAAACGGAACCAGCTTCTGAGTCCATCATGTGAAAAGACAAGAAAATGACTTCCAGGCCAATTGGAGCTACAGGGAGACCCTGTCTCAAACAAGAAGACAAACAATTATTATAAAAAAGAAGGAAAAGTTAAATAGATGAGCCTATTGCATTTTGAGGTTGATAAAATTAACAAAAGTAAGATGTTTAATAGTGTGTCTATAATTGCTTCAGTTCAGAAATCTCTAGAACATCGTTACTCAGTCCTGAGTCACTCAGCCTGCTGCTAGAAGCCATCTTTCTTTGTTACCTTTGGTTGTTTCTATATTAAGATGCTCTGATAACTCAGCTATTTTCCTTTTCTGTTTCTTAGGCTTAACTTTCTGGAAGAAACCCTAAAATACAGTACTAAATTGGTTCAAAGTGATGTCTAAAGAAGTCAATGCCATAAACCTCTCAGAATTTCCTGACATGTCTCTAAAATACTGAATAGACTTTAGTTTTCATGGTCTTTCTTAGGACAAAATAAAAAATTCCACTGCCTTTACCTAATCTATAAAATGAAAATAACAATGCTTACCATAGGGTTATTATGAAAACTAAAGGAGTTAATGTTTGTAGAGCATACATAATAGACCTCAACTTGTAACAAATTACATATTACTGTTATTATAATAAATTATAGTGATACATAGCAATTACATAGCTAATCTTTGTTGTCTTAAAATACTTTTATGACTGTTCGATATGGTACCTTCTATTTAGTTAACAGCCTTGTCCACAACCCTTGTCACCTGATTCTTCAAAACCCCCTCTCTGTATCAGTTTATTAATCTCACCGGAAATTCATACAAACAGTAATTTGTTCACTCTTTTCAAGAGAAAATTTAATTTGTACTTTGTCAATACAGGCAACAATTATACATAATTAAATGTTTTGCTCTGTTTCTAAGAAAGAAGAATTTAATCTTGTCATTTACCCACATAAATAAATACATTGTATAAGATAAGAAAATCTCCCACAGAAAAATAACAACAGAGCTGAGTTCCTCTGTATGTGACAAATGTTAAATAAGCAGCTTAAGATACACAGATTACATCTAACTATGGTTAAGTCAAGTTTTAGATTTATTTTCTTTTACTGGATGGTACATAACTGAAATCAAGTTGCAACGTTTAAGAACTTTACCAGTTCCACATTCAGAAATAATTTTTCACTTCCAGATTATCCTCCCTTTGCATATTCTAACTGAGCCCAGTTATAATTGATAACATTCTTTATGAGTGGGATTGCAGTGTAAACTATGAATTGATGTCACTGATTACTATTGCATGTAACAGTTACTTATAAATTAATTTCACTATGTCTATACAGTCACATATATCATTAAGAATTATTTTATTGTAGCTAGTAAGTGTTGGGTATATTATACATATCCAAGTTACCAGTTGAAGAGTAAAAATTCCAAGGTCATTGGAGGCAAGGCCAAGTTTAATTTTCTCCCATGTGGTAGTAGATTAGCAGGCTATTGTCCTGGAGGCTGATTCCTAATTATGTTGAACCAAGATGGCTTGAAATGGTGCCATTTGTTTCAGCCTGTGAAGAGTCTTGGATAAAAATCAACTGTGACTGATTTCAGATCAGCACACAAACATTTTCTCAACACACTGTTTGTCATTCAGGTATCTAAATCCATTTCTGATTTTTTTCAACGAATTCAGAAAGTTATAATTCCCATCTTGCACCAGCCAAGTGTACCCATTGTGTGTGCATTCCACTTATTAAAATTACCCAGGAGTGCTTTTCATATATCTTTACATCTAGACCCCAAGATTCTGGAATGTTCTCTGGACACCATTGAAAACAGATGTTCTCAAATGTCATCATGCAAATACTGAAGTGATTAGAAAATGGGTTTCTTTCCAGACTGTTTCTGTTCACACTGGAATGCCAGGATTTGTTGGTTTGGAGGACACTTTTCTTTCTAAAAGCAGGAAGTTGGCTCATGATTCAAAAATATAGAATTTTTAAACTATTAAATACAGTGCACCAAATACCCTACTTTTAAAAAAGATATTGGATTATACTTCATGTGTTTTAAGTAAGTTCTATTATTTGATACTTCATTTTTATTTATGAGAATTAGCATTCTGACTTGATTTATACCTCCAGGTATTTAATAAAGAAAACAGGGTGAATTATAACTGCTAGGAATGAAGACTCAAGCCTAGTTACAGTGATTAATGTATTTTGGCCACAGTAATATATCTGAAAGGAATTTAGAAAAACTACTTTCAAGTTGCATGTTCAGTGTTATAAGCAATGGGATATTGTGTTTTCTTAAAATGTTAATGTAATCTGTTGGTCTCACTAGGAAAGCAACTATTGCTGATTTCTTTTCTCTTTTGTTGGAATATACTATTGCCTAGTATAGTTATTAAGCTTGTAGTTTTGGATCATTAACGTAAAAGAGATACCATGCTTAAGATATATGTATGGTAAAAAGGAACCGATGGATATAATAATTTGTTCCCTATCCAGAAAAGATAATTGTTGTCATTTTCTTATTTCCTTGACAAACATTGTTCTAGTTACTTCTAGTGCTGTAATAAAATGCTGATCAAAAACAACTTGTACAAAAAAGGGTTTGTTTGACTTCTAGATCACAGTCCATCATCAAGGCAGGAACACAAGGAAGAAACCTAGATCTCAGGACATGAAGTAATGCTGCTTACTGGTTTGCTCCTCTGGAAGGTGCTCAATCTGCTTTCTCAGATAATACAGGACCACCTGCCGGGTTGGCACTGCCCACAGTGCACTGGGCTCCCATGTCACTCAGTAATCAAGGTAATGCTCCGAAGAAAAGACCACAGGCCAATCCAATGGCGGAAATTTCTCAGTTGTGACTCCCTCTACCTAGGTGTGTCAAGTTGCAAACTGAAGCATTTCACTACAAATGTATTTTCTCACATGCAAACGGCAATATAAAAAGAAATATAAAGACTGTTTTAAAAGTCATTCCTTTTGGATTACTGTAGCATAAAGTTAAGTGCAGATTATTTTTGTACATTTAAGATGCATATCGTTCAAGTAAGATTGGGGGCCTTTAGACAAAATAGATTCTGAACTTTCCTTCTAAGATGACCTTTATTCTGAAACTGTTCATGTTAGACATTTGGATTCCTTCCTATAATTATTTTTGTACTGTAAGAAAAAATTCATGTCAGTTGTTGGTCTGCATTTGGGAAAATTCATGAATCAAACTATTGCTGTTGATTCTTTTGCAGAAGAAATTTACAAAAATGGTACAATGGTAACAAAGATTTTGATCTCCTCCACCATGCTCTTAGCTGGTCTCTGTTTGTATGACATTCTTTTCAATACTCAGACTAGGGAGTTAAAGAAATGGCTCAGCAGCAAGAGTGTCTCTGCTCTTCCAGAACAATGGAGGTTCATTCCTGGCCTCTGTATTGTGTGACTCACAACTGCCTGTAACTCCAGCTCTAGGGCATCCAATGCCCTATTTCTTCCATGATTACTTAAACATGCATGGCATGTACACTCAGACGCTCAAATATACATAAAACTAGGGGCAGGAGAAATGCCTCAGTGGTTAAGAGCACTGGCTGCTCTTGTAGAGAACCCAGGTTTGGTTCCCAGCACCCACGTGGCAGCTGACAACTGTCTGTAACTCCAGTTCCAGGGCATCTGGAACTGGATCCCTGATGCCCGCTTCTCGTCTCCACAGGCATGCATGACATGGGTGCACTTACGCACATGCATGCAATACATTCATACACATAAAATAAAAATAATAAATAAAATATTTTTAAAAATATAAACATTTAGCATAAACACATATTAACTACGAACAATGCTCAGAAAGTTCACATTAAAAGATAGCAAGCCCATGTTCTTCAATAACTGGAAAATATCCAATTTTAGGTGATTCAAATTATGAGATGGCAAATAATAACCACATTAGCAGAAACATTAAACTGTCTCAGGCATGCTGAAATGAAGACTGTATTTAATAAGTATAATTGTAGACTTGAATTCACAGTTTCAAAGAGTACAGTAGAGCTGTAACATAATTTCACTGTTAAAAAATAACTTTCATATAAGTATTAGATATTAGCATAATGTTCTTTTGAAGAGAGGGTTGCTGTCATATTTCAGTGGCTTCCTCAGGACACTTTGATGCCATGTTAATTCTCACAGTTACATAAATAATATACGGTCTATACTATTCACATTAGTAGAAAAAATTCCACAAAGGAAGACAAAACTTTGTTTGACTTCCTTTGGGTGGCTGAGCAGAATACCACAAGCACCAAATAGAACTGCAGTGCTCAACATGCCAGAGGCCGAGAATCTAAGGTCTGAAGAGGATGGGCTCTTCTCAGGGCCCTGGCCTCTCCTGCCTGGATGGCACCTGCACTGCATCATTCAGTAGAGAAGGGTGCCTCCTCCCACAGATTAACCGACTGAAAGAGGAAAAGGACACGTGACTGCTAAAAGACTTTTTCTATAACTGTGGGGTGGAGCCCTCCACACTCGATGGCTTTGCACAGATTCTAATTTAGAATTCATTGGTCATGAAGTTTTGACAAACATATTTTGAAAGGGACAAATTCAATCCATAGCAAATTTTCTACTCTCTAGTAAGACTGTTTATATAAAATATTTAACCTTTGTCACTACACTGGAAATTTTGATTAGGACCAGTAGGTTAAAAAAAAAGTGTCAAAAGGGAAATGGAAAATAGGAGGTTAAAACCAGCAAAGAGTGAGCCACTTTTCACTCGGAATGGGAACTTATGAGAGTGATGATACTTTCAAGTGTCTGTGAAAGAGTCATCATTTCTCAGAGAATTAAACAGACCTTCGATTCCACACAATGATACCTCAGAGCACCAGGCAGGTTACTCAAGGAAACAACTCTCTTAACCATGATCACGACGGAAGAACGAAACAAACAGACTTAGAATCTGGTTTACATCCTGAAAGCATAGCGATGCCTGCATTAAAAGCTAGCAATCTGAGACAGCTGTGTGACCAACGGACAGAAGCGCTTGACAAGTAATCACTTACTTTTCGGACAGAAAGGAAAGACAGCAGCTATCAACCTTTCCTCGTCATGCTGAAGGACACATGAGAGTCATACATGGGTTAAGGGAAAAGACATGACAGCTGCTCCTGTCATTTCTGCTAACTTTAGCATTACAGTTTAAAATCATTAGAGTGATTTGCAGGGAAAGTAGAAAATCAAATCACATTCATTTGGAGTTGAAACTATGCAAGAAACTGGAAGGCATGTTTCTAGAAGCATTCAAATATTTTCTCAGGAGGGAAATTATCTTCTTTTTCACCTCCACTTCCCAGCACTGAGCATTTATAGCACAAGTGGATTTGGAGCCATACCATTTGGGGGAGTTCTGAGGGGATTTATTTTGATATTGACTACAACATTGCTTCATTATACATGCTTGAATGATATAATTCCTGGCAAGGACAGCACCATGTTAGATTCTTGCATTCAGTTTCTTTAAGACTCATATCAGAAACGGGTTAGCAACTCCTGGAAAACTGAGAGCCAAGTGTTTTCACATATCTAATTAAAGCTTGTCACACATGGCTCCAAGACAAGTCCCATTTTCTGTGGACTTGGAAATAGACTGCTGTCCTATGTTTTAAAATATAGAGACAGTATTATTTGCAGGGATTCATGTTCGTGAAAATACTTTCTTTTCAAGGAATTTCGGAAAGTTTCTGACAGCGATTTCTTAATTTTTATTGAAAATACAATAGAATTATCAAGTTGCGGGCTTTGCACTGGTTTCTAAAATTACCTTTAATTTAGTTTTGTCAATAATATTAACTAAATGAATGATATTTCTCATTTTGTGCTACTGTGTATTTTGAAAAAAATGTGTAATATATAAAGTTGAGAACAGTACTTTGTGTATGTTGTGGTTTGAAAAAACACTTGTCATTTAAAAACAAAGATATTTAAGGAAAAGATGTCTGTTTTGCCCAACACTGTAAACACCAGGTAATGTCAACATTTTATGATTAACAATTGGAAAAAAACAAGAAGAGATAGTGATTACTAAGTTACTAAAATGATTAATAGTGGTAAACTCTTGATATATCTGAGGTACTGACATATCTGAGCCTTAATAAAATGGCAAAATTACATGCTTCAAGATGTTTTTATGGATAGGTTGGATTGTGAACCCACCTATTAGAGATTTTATAAGATCTTAAGGCATGAGTTGGAATAAAGGGAGTCAAGGACTCTGCTTTGGGCCTGGGACTGTGGCTTCATTGGTAGAGTGTTTGATCTCTATCTTTGATCCCAGATCTGCATAGACCTGGACATAAATGCATGCCCATAATTCTGTGCTCTAGCAGGGAAAGCTTGAAGGTAAGAAGTCCAGAGTCATCTTCTGCTACCTAGTGATTTAAGGCTAGCCTGGGACACAAAAGAAACCTTTTCTCTAACTAACTAACTAAATAAATAAGCAGTCAATAAAACGCCATTGTTTCAGTGTTTGTGCTGAGAACTGCAGTGTCTAGGTCAGTGGCAGACAATGCTGCTCACTGGCTCTTACACATCCCCCGCTATTTTGGAGGTATCAATAAGCCTCCCTTAGAATTAGTCCTGCCAGGTTTTAAGGTTTCAAGACTGTATATGTACCCATTGTCCAACTTTTGATTCATAGTACTGAAAGTTTAATGTTGGTCATGAATGTCTTCCATAGCACTATAAAAACATTTCTCATAGTTGGACAAGGAGCTTAGCTATGTCCTTATCAGCCAATATCATCTCTTCTTTGTTTCACTCATTGATACAACATTGCTGAGCCATGTGGTCATTGTGGAGACCAGATGAAATTCATAAGCATTCAGAAAGAGCTCTTCACTCACCATAAGATTTTTTAGTGCTTTATGGATACATCTACCATGAAAGAAAGTAGCAATAATAATAATGAAAGTGAAAGTGTTTGTACTTCAAACACCTTATGAGGTAAAACCACATGGGCTGCTTTAGTTCATGAGACAAGGGTGTTTGTCTGCTTGCCAGAGTATCAAAGAAGCATTTAAGAATGATTATTCAAATACCTCTCTGGACTTTCATGTTAGGTCTAGAGTTGCAAAACATTGTCAGAATGATTCTGAAGTAGTATAGCTGTGGTATGACCTCACAGAGAAGGTAGAAATTGAATATAGAAACACAGAGATTCTAACTCCCCTACAGTCCCAATAAGTTAATTTCCACAGTCTTACTGGACTTTATTCCATCAAACAATCCTACACATTTGTAATGCTGAAACATGTTTTTAGTTTCTAGACTAAGCACAATAACATGATCTTTTTCACTCTGCTAATATCGGCAAGAAAAAGAGATCGTGATTGTAATTTTTGATGTGTAAATGTGGAGCTAGCCTCAGGATGAATTTTAAACTGGTAAAGATTTTCCTTGCTGGCTTTGTCTTCTCTCTATTCCAGCTTATGTATTACAGTGGTTTATGCAGAAACTCAAGGCTTGGAAATTTTTCCTAAATAAAAGGTAAAGTTTCTGCTTTCAGTTACACATTACATGATGAATGAAAGTGGTGACCACACAAATCAGCTCCTTACAATGATAGTAGAAAGAAGCTTAATGTCAAAACTAAATCGAAGCTAAGCGTGGTACCACACACCTTTAGTCCCAGCATTCATGAGGCAGAAAGGCAAGAGGACCTCTGTAAGGTTGAGGCCAGCCTGGTCTACATTTCCAGTTCCAAGTCAGCTGTGGCTACAGGCCCTGTCTCAAAAAGAAAACAAAACAAACATCGATTCCTTACATATCTGAAACACATGGAGTTTTATTCAATTATGTTGGGACGTGAGACAAGGCATTGAGGACCAAGTGCAAAGACACATGACATTACTTATAACCAAGTTTTAACTAAACATAAAACTATATATGTTAATGAAATGTCTTCCTGCATTTATGACCAATTTTAAAGGCTAAGTTAGCTTGTTAAATATTGATAAATCTAATCTTATAACTGTTTAATAAATGAGCAATTTAATCATTGCAATTGACTGTCTTTCACACTGTGGATGGAGTCTGTTCATTGACAATATCCTTTGAAATGTCTGAGTCCTTTTTCTTGGCAGAATGAACAACGATAAATGCTTCACCAAGTTGTAACCAGTGTTTGTGTACATCTGCATTAAGCGCAAAGTAGTTTGCCACAGAGTCTGATAATCAGTAACATGATCCTTGGGTAAAGTTTTAACAGAAACTAAAATGAAGATATTTGCAGAAGCTCTGAGTCCTCAGTTGTGAAAGTGCAGAAGCAAGAAGCAGAAAAGAGAGCTCATGGCCAGCTGGGGTAGGTCTGAAGGACCAGGTGGGCTAGATATGAAAGCAGCCAGGCTCTTAACCTCTGAGCCACCTCTCCAGGCCTCAAAGATGATTTAAAGTATAAAAAGTTTATTTATATGTTTCCATGGCTAAGTAAAAGCATCAAAATTGTGTCAAATCTTAGCATATTTTTAAAAAAGTTATTTTCCGTGATTCAAAAAACATACAAGTACAGATATTGAATGGTCAGTTTTTGGAAACAGATTTGGATTATTTGACTCCATCGAATTAGAATTACTGAGATATTTGAGATAAAATCCATGTCCATTACAGTAGTATGAAAGAAAAGGAAAGAACCTTGAAACTGTATTGTGAGGCAGAAAACTAGGTGAACCCCTCCACATCCAGCAGCATGTTAAACAAAACTCAGGGGCAACACAGTGAATGTACAAAGCTATGTGTCTCAGATAAATGTAAATTGTTTCTGCTGTTTATTAATTGAGAATATTGAATCTACCAGATAAGATCCATGTAAGAAGTTTCAGAGTATATGTTGATCTGATTTTAATCTTTGATTAAATATGTTGATCTTTCCTTTTAGCTTGGAGTGAGAATTCTAAAGAAATATAACGATGGTATGTTTTCACTGCCCTGGCTGAATCTATAGTTTGTAGGGGTAACAGTGGTGGATTCAGTAAAAAAGGGATGGAGAATTCCTTCAGCATCTCTTGTTATGATAGTGAAATTGATCCTAAGCATTCCATCTGAGACCTGAAGCTTTTGTTTAACGTGCTGCTGAGTGTGTGGGGGAGGTGCATACATAGGGAACTTTATGTATTCCTTACACTTTTCTAAATTATTGTGGCCTTATTTATCATGGGAAAACATCAAAAAGTTCTACCTACAATCCAAATTGCACATTTAGAAACAGAAAATTAGTTACTTTGGGGAATGTTCAAGCCTAGTGAATTTATTGCAAGATATATGTGACAAGATACTTGATTTATTTGTGTATAAAAGGAAATCTTCACAAGGAGAATCCCCCAGCACCATGTCAGTGAGCTTGTGTGTCTTACAGATCCTTAAAATATGTATACCCCTTTATTCCAGAAAAAATTATTCAGTAAAATGTGAAGTGCTATTTGGAGAGAAGACTGGAGGAAACGTGCATTTCACATTTGCTCTAGCACTGCAGTTCTTCCCCGAAGTGCCACGACTGTGCCTCTAGTCCTTCCCCAAAGTGCCAAGATCTTCTCTCTAGTCAAGAACTCTAAGTATGTTTGCAAAGTGGCGGGGGGGGGGCAGTCAGGATTTCCATTTCTGTAACCAGGGGCATTCTCCTTTATACACACTGATCTTTTTGATTTATTAAATCAATCAGTAACAAAATAGGGTGTTGCCTCTGAAGAAACTCTAGAGCAGCTGGAATAGAGCCATCTGGTTCCTCCAATATTAAAATGAAAAGAGAGAACCTGAAGCTTTGACTATCTTTTCATATACCCAATAAGAAAACAACCAAGTCATATCAAGTATTCAAGCAGAATCAGACTTCAACCAAAAAAAGGAAGCCTCGAGTCTCATATCAGAACAACAAACAACAAAAGAACTTCCCATGTCAAAATCACAATGAAAAAATAATAATATGAAAAGAATAAGTAATATACCCCATTAAACGTCACCAGGTTTATAGAAGACTTCTACAGTGAGAACCCCAGACATAACCCAAGACACAGAGTTTAACAGAGCAATCATAAAATGATCAAAGAATTCAATGAATTTAAACAATACACAAATAAATCAAGAAATAAAAGGAGATGCAGATAAACTCTGACTGAATTCACAAAAAAGATAGAAATATTAAAGAAAATTCATGCTGAAATGAAGAATTATGTGAAAAACTCAATAAGTTAATTTGAAATGATGGGAGAAAGTCTTAGCAATAGAATGAATGAAATCAAGACTGGACGATAAAGTTGACACTCAAACAACGATTATAATTTTTTATAATCACAGGAATGGAATATTGAGGAAATGTGGGACACTATGAAAAGAACCAAATTTTTGCATCATAGGCAGAATCTCAGGGTAATGGTATTGACAATGAATTTCAATGACATTGTAGAAGAAAATTAAACCAAATTTTAAAAAGATATTCCCATACACATGCAGGAAGCATACAGAACACCAAATATTCAGGACCAGAAAAGAAGTTCCCCACAGCATATCATAGTAAAAACCCTAAGTGTTCAGAACAAAGAGAGAATTCTGAATGCTGCAAAAGAAAAACAATTCACATATAAAGGAAAACCCATCAGAATTACAGCTGACATTTCAATGCAAGCTATGAAAGCCGGAAGAGCCTGGACCAAAGTGTTCCTAGTTCTAAATGACCATAGATACTAACCTAGCATACTTTACCCAGAAAAAAAGGTCTATTATAGTTGAAGATGACAGAAAATAATCTTCCATGACATGAATAGACTGAAAGAATTCATGTCTGGAAAACCAGTCCTTCAAAAAATACTTGAAGCATTACAAATACCTAAAGAAAGGAAAAACTATACCTAAGGGGCAACAGAAAGAAAATAAATGATAGTATAACTGGAAAACCACAAAGTTAGACAAAAGATGCAAACAGAATTTAAAAAGACAGGAATCAATACATATATTTCAATAATAACTTTAAATAGCAATGAACTGAACTCCCCAATCAAAAGACAGAAGCAAGTTGAATTGATCATGAAACAAAATTCACCCTTCTGTTATCTGCAAGAAACTCAACTTTACCTACAGGTATAAGCAATACCTTAAGGTGAAAGAAATGAAAAAAAAAACATTCCAAGGAAACAGCATTAAGAAACAAGCACGAGTTGCCATTCTAATGTCTAACAAAATAAACTTCAAACTAAAGCTAATCAGAAGAGCTAAAGAGGGTCACTTCATTCTGATCAAAGGAACAAGTAACCAAGAGGATATTGCAATCATGAACATATATGTACAAAACTCTGGTGCACACAACTTCATAAAAGAGTACTACAGGACTATAAGACATAGATTAATCCCAATGCATTAATAGTAGGGAAATTCCATACCCTACTCTCTCCATTACACAGGTCAACTAGACAGAGAATAAATAGACGCCTGAATTAAACAATACCATACATCAAATGGACCTAACAGAAATCAATCAAGTATTCCTCTCAAACAGCAAATAATACACATTTTATTCAACACCTGGAACCTTGACCAAAATTGACCACAGACTGGGCACCAAACAAACCTCAACAAATACAACAAAATTGAAATAATTCCATTCATTCTCTCAGATGACAATGCAGCTTAAAATCAACACCAGAAGAAGCCCTAGTAACTTAATGAACTCATGGAGACTAAACAACATACTCTTGAATGATGAATGGGTCAAAGGAGAAATTAAGAAGCAAATAAAAGTATTCCTGGAAATAAACAATATAACAAAACGAAACCTCTGGGTCACATTGAAAGCAAGCCTAAGAGGGAAGTTTATAGATCTAAGTGCCTACATGTAAAAAATCAGAAAGAGCACAAATAAATGATTTAGCCTTGCAACTCAAGAATCTTGGAAGCCAATAACAAATGAAAGCAAAACCCAGCAGACTAGAAGAAATAACAAAAATCAGAGCAGAAATTAATGAAATAGAAACAAACAGTACAAAGTATCATTGAGTCCAAGAGTTGGTTCTTTGAAAACATAAACAAGATAGACCCTTGGCCCACTTAACCAAAAGAAAGTAAGAGAAACTCCAACTCAAACAAGTGGGAAAACATCATAACTGATGGCAAACAGATTCAGAACATCATAAGGGAATACTTTAAAAACATATATTCTATTAAATCTGAAAACCTTCAAGAAATGAATGCATATTTAAAATTATGGGAACAACTAAAGCTAAACCAAGAAGAGATCAACAGCTTAAACAGACCCATAACATATAAGGAAACAGTAATTGGAAACCTCCCAACTAGTTGAAACAGTAATATAAAACCTCCTAACCAAAAAATAAAGCCCAGACCCAGGCAGATTCACAGCAGAATTCTACCAATCATTCAAAGAAGATATGTATCTAATAAGCCTTAAATTATTTAAAAATATAGAAACAGAGGGAGGAACTCAAAAATTCCTTCTATGATGCCAACATCATCCAAACCAGGTAAAGATCCAATTGAAAAGAAAACTTTAGATCCATCTCCTTAATGAACAGAGATGGAAAAATTCTGAACAAAACTGCAAACTGCATACAGACACACATCCACCATGATCAAACTGACTTTATTCCAGACATGCAGGGATGATGCAATATAAGTAAGTCAATAAATGTCATAAAACACAGAAATGGATTCAAACACAAAAAATCACTTGCTTATCTCTATAGATGTAGAAAATGCCTTTGGTAAAATTCAATAGGCATTTATATTAAAAATCCTAGAGGGGATTGGACTGGAGGGAGTATCCTTCCACATAATTACAGTTACAAACAAAAATCCCACAACAAATACCATTCTAACTGAAGAAAAACTGGAAGCACTCCCATTAAAGTCAGGCACCAGACAAGACTGTCCACTTTCTCTCTACTTTTAATATACTGCTTGAAACTCTTGCTAGAGCAATAAGTCAAGAGAAGGAAGTTAAAGGGGCACTGGCTGAAAAAGAGTAGGTCAAAATATCTCTTTCTGCAGATGACATGATATTATACCTAAGAGACGCCAAAAATTAGCCCAGACAACTCCTAGAAATGATTAACACCTTTGGGTAAAATGGCAGTTTACAAAATTAATCTGCAAAAATCTGTAGTATTTCTATACAACAATAATAAGCAATAGGAGAAAGAGTACAAGGAAACCCTCCCATTCACAATAGCCTCAAAAATTAAATATCCCAGAATAAACCAGACCAAAGTCATTAACAATCTTTACAATTAAAATTTTAGATATTTAAATAAAGAGATATGTATAAGAACACCAGAAGATGGAGGTACCGCCCATGCTCACTTATTGGAAGAAGTAATATTGTAAAAATTACCATCCTTCCAAAAGCAAAATAGAGTCAATGCAATTCCAATAAAAATCCCCAAGACATTCTTTACAGCATTAGAAAAACAAAACATCCTAAAATTCATATGAAAGCACAAAAGACCACAGATAGCCAAAGAAATCCTGATCACAAAGAGCCATCTAAGGAGGGCATAGATTACTATACCAGATTTCAAACTACATTTCAGAGCTAACATCATAAAAATAGCATGGTGCCAGCACAAAAATAGATCCATAGACAATGGAATATAATCAAAGATTCAGACATGAACACATGAAATTTCTGCCACTTGATATTTGACAAAGGTGCCAATAATACTCATTGGAGGAAAGATAGCACCTTCAGCAAATGGTGCTGGCAAAACTGGATCTCCACCTGTAGAAGAATGGAACGAGACCATTATCTTTCACTTTGTCTATAATCAACTACAAATGGATCAAAGACCTCAGTGTGAAACCTGAAACTTTGAAAATGTTAGAAGAAAATGTTGGCAGTAACCTACAAGATACAGGTGTAGTTTACTCAGGAATTAAGGTTAGTAATCACCAAGTGGGACATCATTAAACTAAAAAGCTTCTGGACAGCAAAACAAACAACCAAGGAAGTGAGAAAACCCAGAGTGGGAGAAAATCCTTACCAGTGACATACATGACAGAAGTTTAAAACTCAAAATATATAAGGAATACACACAAAATATCAAGTAAACAAGTGACCTGGTTAAAAGATGGGCTAAAGGATTTGCATATAGAGTTCACAAAAGACAAAATAAATATGTCTGTGAAACATTTTAAAAAGTGTTCAGCATCATTAATAATTAGGGAAATACAAACTAAAAGTGCTTTAAAATTTCTTCTTACCCTAGTCATACTGGTGAACATCAAAAGAATGAAAGATACCAACTTCTGGAGAGGATGTAGGGAAAGATTAACCCTCATTTGCTGCTGGTGGGATTGTAAACTCGTGCAACTCCTATGGAAAGCAGTATACAGAACTCTTAAAAAACTCAAAATGACTTTTTTGGCCTGGTTATACCACTCCTTGGCATGATACCAAAGGACTCATCCTACTGTAGACATACTTGTGCATCTGTTTGTTGCTGCTCAGAATAAACAAATGACATATATTCTCTCTCATTTGTGAATACTAGCACCAAATCCTGCTTTATGAGAATGCATCCTGATTTGACTGCACGTACCAGGAAAATGGAGAGGAATTAGGGAGGTAAAGGAAAAGAAGGAACCTAAGAGAGAGGTATAATATGAGACAGGTGTTACTAATGGAGAAATAGTTAAAAGGGGGCAGTCAGGCCTAGGCCCCTTTAACTGGCTGGAGACTGCTTGACTACTCAGCCTGGAAGCATCCTGTTTCATCAAGAAAAAAATAAAAAATGAGAACCTGAAGCACAGAACAACTAACTCTTCATATCTGATCAGAAAGCAAGCAAGTTACATCAACAATATGAAAAGAACTAAGTTCCATCTAA
This sequence comes from Eospalax fontanierii, assembly GCA_035773235.1. Lineage (NCBI taxonomy): Eukaryota > Metazoa > Chordata > Mammalia > Rodentia > Spalacidae > Eospalax > Eospalax fontanierii. The sequence goes on along the minus strand of CM069535.1, from coordinate 67,204,413 downwards.
ATAAAGACAGGCTAGGATTTCATGTCAGATACATAAGCAACAGAATAAATTCATAGACCTAGGCAAAAATGCAAAAACGCAAATTAATTGAAAAACCTATATAATACATCCCCACCAAAACCCACCAGTTCTGCAGAAGTGTTCAATGAGAGTACAATGAGATCTATTCAGAGGAATTCCAGGACACCAAATTTAAAAGAACAACAATAATAAGCACGATCAAAGAATTCAATGACTTTGAAGAATATACAAACAAACAGCTCAGCTCAAAAAGGATAGAAATAAACTCCTGAAGGAAGCTCAAGAAAATATCACTATATTGTGGATTGAAATTAGAAAATCAATTCAGGACTTGAAAAGTGAATTCACAAAAGAGATAGACGTATAGAAGAAAACTAACGTGGGAATGAAGATGGAACTAAAAGAGAAAAAAAAAAGTAAGTTACTTTGAAATAACAAGAGAAAGCCTCATAAGCAGAAGGAATAAAATGGAAAACAGAATATTAAGATTGGAGGACAAAGTTGAAAAACAGGACTGCTCAAGCAAATAATATGAAAATTTTCTAACTATAGGAATAGAATATACAGGAAATGTGAGACATCATGAGAAGACCAAATCTATGAATCATAGGCATACAGGAAGGAGAAAAATCTCAAGACAATGGCACTTACCAGCTCCTCAACAGGATTACAGAAGAAAACTTCCCTAAATGTGTAAAAGACATTCCTACACAGGTACAAGAAGCACACAGAACACCAATTAGACAAGACAAGAACAGAAACTGCCCACAGCATTTCATAGTAAGATCAATAATTGACTAGAAAGAAGACAGGGTACTGGAAGCTGAAAGAGAAAAGAATTTGCATATAAAGGAAAACCCATCAGAATCATAGCTGACATTTCAATGCAAAAACTACGAAAGCCAGAAGAGCCTGGACCAAAGCACTCTGGGCACCGCACACAAGTTCACCTCCCTGCATGCTAGGGGTGGTGGATGACTGAAAGGAAGCGGTTTTCTAGGCAGCTGAGAACTTGTTCATATCAACTTACAGCAATGGTGACAGCATGCACAAGAACCAAGCAAACTCAACCAGACAAAACCCAACACAGGGCTGAGGAACCTGGTAGAAGCCCCAATCTTAGCCGAGGAACTACTGGCAAGTGATCACTGCTAGTCAGAGGGGAGTTTGTCTTCTTTAAGTGGGTGGTGCTAGGTAGGCTGACCATGTTCCGATGGATGGACTCATGCAGGGGGACATTTGGGGACATGAACCTGATTCGATAGGATTTAACTATATGACAGAGTGCTTGAATCCAGTGAGGCTCGTCGTGAGGGTGTGAAGACAAGGCGGGAGTCTAGATATGATTACAATACATTGTACAAAACGCACAAAAATTCACTAAAAATAAAATTTGAAACTTAAAATCTTCATGAAATTTTATCTTTTTACTTTAGTTTTCAAAATAGTTAGCATGAATTTTAATATTTAAAAGCTCCCTGTGCCAGTATCCTCATTTACTAAATAATAATGTACTATGTTATGAGATAATGTTTTAAAAGATGGATTTTATCTCCTTAATTAAAAAAAAAAAAAAAACATTTGCTAACATCCATAATGCTAGTCGCCCCTCCCCCCACCGCCTGCTCCGCGCTGTCTTCCAGCATCTCCACTTTAGCCTCTGTCCTCATGGCTCTTCTTTCCCCTTTCATAAAGCCTGTGTGGTGCTATCCCTCCTCTCTTAAGATCTTTCTTCCCCAGTAAAATTAATTTAATTAGAGGAACCCTACACAGAGGACAGTGCCCCTTATAGAAGCAACAGAATGCCTATAAAAATCCCAGTGTGTGTGCGTGTGTGTGTGTGTGTGTGTGTGTGCGTGTGTATGTTAATGGCAGGTCTTGTAAATTTGATCAAGTATGCATATATAGCATATATATATATATATATATATATATATATATAAGCATTTAACTTAGAACGATCAGTATCAGTCTTGGATGAAAGAAATACATGTTTTGCAAATTTTAAACCCCAACTGCCTTCAAATAAGTCAAGGTCAGTAATACAGACATTGTTTTCTGTCTTTGTAAAATAAAGTTTAAAATAAATTACCTTATTAAAATTTTCAGGTTCAATATCAGGACTCAAGATAATAAAAGATATAGACACCATATCCCTCACCTAGTACCTCTTTTTTTTTTATCTTTTTCAAGTTGTTAGGCTTTTTTATTGCTTGTGCACATTTAAGGTTTTATTTGTACTTGCGTGTATTGTATATATATATATACAAACCTTTAGCTCACACATCATTTCGGCCTCCTAAAGCATTGTGGGAATGAGCCACCTGGCACACAGTTGAAAATAATTTCCCCTAACAAGAACCATAGGGTGTTTAATGGCTTTCCGTGTGGGCATGGGCTCCAGCTGTCTGCAGTGTTTCACATCAACTAGGATGCAGGCAGATAAAATATGTTTAGATTGCCCTAAAAGCAATTATTTGAATTCATAGCTATCTGTCTGAAAGGTAAGAACACTTCCACCTTAGACACACACACTTGATCCATGTTTATTTTTAAATTTATGACTCAGTATAGTCTAATCAACTTGAAATCCAAAATGCTAGACATGGGCTCAGAGAAAGAAAAGAGGGACTGGGGTGCAAGAGAATTAGACTGGAGACAGGCTAATTCAGAATTTCCTCTACCTGGGTTCTTCACGTCTGTGGCCACCAACACTGCTTCCTCAGCTGACGCAGTCTGGCTCAAACATGTCTGGTGTGCATTTTAGCTGACTTGAGTTTTCTGGTAAAGAGATTTATCTATTAGATGACAAGAGGGCTGCCAGATTCAACATACAAGGTTTAACTACACAGTGTCACATGCTGCCAATGGTGGGTTATTTGATTTCTTTTCCTTCTAGTCTTTTCTTTTGAGGATGTTCCAAGAATATTGATTCCTTACATTGGAAATTTGTTCTCTCAGTGGAGGATCTTACTGTTTCCTTCCTAGTCACGATTATGTATGTTTAATGGAGATTTTAAAGATGTACAGTAGAGTTATGGGTTAGAATAACATTAATTTTCTCAATGAGACAATTGCCTTTTATATCCAATGGATTGTTGAATATTTTGCTTAATAACAATTAACCTTACTCCTTTTTTATAAAGGTATGTGCATAGTGGGAAGATGCATGAGAGACATGTTCCTAAGACTTTATTTCTGATTTTACACATTGCTTTTAATATAGTTTCTGTATAATATTACAATATGAGAACATAACAGTATAAGAATTGGTGTCTGACTAAAGGTTTGTGCATGATTTTATTTGTATTTTATAATGAATATTTTCATTTCTGTTTTTAATGTCTTATTTATTTATTTTTATTGACATAGAAGCCTGTGTGAGCAAAATGTGCATGCAGAAGCCCACAGAGGCCAGAGGAAGGTGTCAATGCCCTGGAACAGGAGTTACAGATACTTGTGAGTTACCATGTTTAAGCTTAAAACCAAATCCAGATCATCTGAAAGAGCCAGAGGACTTTTGACTGTTGAATCATCTCCCCAGTTTTCATGAACAGATTACCTTCAAAGAAATTTAGATTTGAGTAAACTTTGTGAAGCCAGTGCAAGTGTTAGCCCATGCCTCATACTCTGGTTCTTTTATGCACGTGGTACATTTGTTTCTATTTTTAAATTTTTATTTATTACTTTATTTTATGTGTATGAGTGAATGTGTGTGTATAAGTGAACCCATGTCACACAGTGCCAACAGAGGTCAGAAGAAAGAATCTGATCCCCTGGAACTGGAACTACAGATGGTTGTCAGGAGTGATGTGGGTGCTGGAATTTGAACCCAGTCCTCTGCAGAAGCAGCAGGTGGTGCTCTTCACTGCTCAGTCATTTCTCCAGTCCTAGTCCTACATTTGTGTGGTAGCATTTCCATAATTAGCTAATTTAAACCATTTTTACTCTTACTAATTAAATTCTGTGCTTTATCCGGTTTTCTTAATGTTTACCTGATACTGCGTTTGGCTTCAGACTCTGTGCATGGTGCTTCATCTTCATGTTTTCTTTGTCTGATACAGACTGAAGCTTTCTAGGATCTCGGTGTTTTGATGAGCTTGGCAGGATTGAGGAGAAGAGTGTTTTACAGAAAGTTCATCAGCAGGTTTTTGAAAGTTTTCCTCATGGTTAGACTGGAGATTTGAGTTTGAGACAGAAAGAAAACAAAGGTGAAGTATTTTTTCCATCACATCTTATCGGGGTACCTGGCGTTAGCATCACGCATCACTCCTACTGTTTACTGCACCTCAAGTTCCCCACTGTATAGTTTCTCTTTTCTCTTTTGTGCTGTACTGATGGGAAAGAGTTCGCTATGCACAGTCTACACCTACAGAATGGGTAATTTCCCTCACTCTCTCATTGGGCGGGGGGAGTGTGTGATGGTTAATTTGGTATGTGATCTTGACTGGAACATGGTACCCAGATATTTAGTTAATGATTATTCTGGATATTTCCAACATGAAGATGTTGTTTGGAGGAGAATGACATTAAAATCAGTACACATTGTGTGGGGGGCCTTATGAAGTTAGCTGATGGTCTTGGAATGAAAGTACTGACTTCCTTGAGCAAGGATTTCTGCCAATAGATGCCCTTGGAACTTATCCTGGGACTCCAGCCAGGCAACTGCCAGCCCACCCTGTAGTATTTATATTGGTTAACCCTCTGGAATATCTCTCTCTCTCTCTCCCCCCCCCATCCCTCTGTTTCTTTACACACTCATCTTGTGGAACATACTTCTCTAGAAAACTCATACAAAAGATTTCATTGACATAAATTCCTAAAAGTTCTTCATAGGCAATGTGTCCAATGTCCATTTACTACCTTAGTACATACTTTATTTAGATGAGTTTGGAATCACAGGTGTGTATGTATTTTTTGAGCTATCTATCAGTAATTAATTTTGTTGTTTGAGCTGCTCCAGCTTTGACCATGGGGGGCTCCAGTTTCTGTTCAGTGTCTACGTTACGTGTGTTCCTGTGTACTTGGAGGTTTTTGAAAGCACTTCCTTAATTTCTGATCCTAAAGATGACCTGATTCATCTGTGTATTTCCTTCGTAGGTGCTAGAATAATTTGTGAGCATGATACATTCACTAGTGGTACTAAAAAAGGAGATATTCATGTTTATTGACTTATCTGAAATCCCTGGAATTCAAAACTATTTTCAATAGCAGTTATTTATAAATGGATTTCAGCAGAACACTGCAATGGGTATTCAGAAATAGTATGAATGATTAATATTTGGTTAATTTTTGTCAAATATTTAAAATCACATATGACAAGCCAATATAAACTTACTTTATACCAATTTATGTCACATGAAACTAGACATGTGTCAGGGTGGTGTGTCTGGATCTGTTGTGGAGGTTCAGAGAACATGTTCAAGGGATGCCTGAAAATGAGCCAGTTGAGACTAGAGCATGACGAGACTAGAACTAGACATGAGACTGTCATCCAGCCCTCTGGCTTTACTGTCTCAGGTCTGAAGTTTGTAACAGTAGAATTCCTTGAATTATTGTAATGTACTGACACATTCTACAGAAAAATATTCTCTATAGCAAGGATATGCAAGGGGAAAGAAAATGCAGAGTGTAGATGCTGGGGGAACTGGTGTAGTGGAGGATTGAGGTGCATGGGAACAGTATTGGCCAAGTGGAGAAGGGTGTGTGTTCATAGAACTCACCTAGTAGCAGAAGATAACACACTTCTATTCTTGTCTTCGCTTCTTGAATGCTAGGAAAATAGGAATGCGCACTCTGTCCAGTCATGCAGTGACGGGGTGGAATCCACGGAATCAATGCTCTGCAAGGATTCTGGCTGCATCCCAGCTCCTGATGAAGAACAATGAGAAGTTGTTTTCCAAGCACACTGAAGCAGATCTTTTAAAGGATTTTCTAATGCTATGGAAAGTATCATGACATACTGAGACACAGAGGTGTAGCTGCCCTCAAAAGTTGGCAGTTAATCCTCTGTGTCTAATGCTTAGAGGCTCAGATAAATCCAGATGATGAGTTTCCTTAAAGCCTATCTCACTTCAAACTCCACACACTTCCCATCATGCTAGTAAGAAAATCAAGGCAGGCATGTGTATATTAACACAGAGACACATGTATTTTGACTCTAGTTATTGAACAAGTTGTTGGAGATAATGCTGACAGGAAAGTCAAGGGGAGAATATAGTGTTTGAGAAAGGTTTTTAACCTGCACTGAAGAAACTGAAGTCAGAAGACAGGCTGGTACTCAAACCCCATTCGAGAGCCTCACAGTACTATGGGGCATCATAATGCTCTGAATAAGTCTATGATGTAGAAGGCCAGGTATGAACTTAGCAGACAAAGAATAGTAATAAAATGGAACATAGCAAAAGACTTAGTGGTTTAAATCCTGATTCAATGCAGTTAAAATAATGGAACTTTTAAATTTGTTTTTCTCAATTTGCATACAAAGAAATGTTTTATTACTATAATTTCATATATACTCTGCATTATTTATTTTTATGTGTGTGAATGTTTTGCTTGAATGTATGTAATTGCACCCACGTCATGCAAAGCTCATGAAAGTCAGAAGAAGGTGTTGGATCCCTTCAAACTGTAATTTCAGACAGTGTTTACCCACAATGCAGGTCCTGGGAACTGAACCCAGGTCCTCTGCAAGAACAGCCAGTGCTCTTAACTGCTGAGTCATCTTTCCAGTCTTCATATATACTCTGATTCTTTATCTTCCTTTCCCCTGTCCCCTGCAGCCTTTTTGCCAGCCTGTTGGGGTCCCTGTGCTCAGGGCCAGATCGAGTGGGATGCAAGGTCTTTGCCGTTAGGGGGTGAGTGGTGCAGAGTCAACAAATAGACACCTGGAGCTGAGTGAGAAGCATGCAGTGGGTGAGCTGTAGCAAACTCAGTTTATTCAAGGAAGTGCACAGAGTTATACGAGTTTGGTTAGCCAATCGCCCTGTGAGGTAATCCCCAAGTGCAGCCAACAGTAATCTGTCCCCAGGTAGATCATCTTGGTGCAAGTTCTCTCCAGATGCTGGGCAGAAGCTGGTGTCACGCTTAGCAACAGTGGAGCGCCATGCCCACAGAAGCCATTCCTCTATTCCTCATGGCAGGCGGCCTGGCTAAGGTCCACATTGCAGTACGCCATTCACCATCCCCTTTCCTCTCTCCCTTTGGACCTCGTGGAACTTTATATCACACACGCTCTGTCACCCTTCTTCCCCTCTAACATCTCCCTTAAGAGCATTGTTCCCTCTCATGACCCCTTCCAAGTTTCTTGACCTACACCCACACTCCTATAAACATATACATAAAAATTAAAATTTAGGATATCCATATGAGAGAAAACGAGATACTTGTCATTCAGAGTCTGGGTAATTTCTTTTAATATAATAATTTCCAGATCCACCTATCTTTCTGCAAATGTCATGATATCATTTTTCTTTATGGCTAAATAAAATTCCACTGTGTTTATATACCACATTTTCTACATACATTCATCTAGGCTAATTCTGTGTCTTAGTTGTTTTGAATAAAGCAGCTGTAAACTTGGATGTGGAAGTATCTTCGCAATAGGACTTGGTTTTATGGAGGGATATGGATTTTGAGGTGCTAGACTAATTATTCGCACACCTGCCATGTTCTAGCTTGGCCTGCGGAGCCCCATTGTCCATGGTTAGCAATGTTGGAATCAGGGTGACAGAACAAAGTCTTTCTCAGAATAATGCTATTCTAAAAGCTTTGTTCTTATTTCAGAGCTTTCCACATTCAGATGAAATTATTTTCCCCAGACATATAATCTTATCTTGACATACTGAATCCAGAACCTCAGAACAACCCTGATTTCTTCTCAAATGGTAACATACATATTACACATTGTATGGTACACATATAGATTATATATGCATTGGATTTGGATATATAAATGCATCGTGTTTTATGTATCATAAAATTCATGTGAACGCTAATGTTAACTCTAAGAATTTTTTCTCCCTTCATTTCTCAAGATAGCAGGTGATGGTATAAATAAATCACTTGTTTGAATCCATAGGTTTCACATGCTTTCCTATTTTATGTTATACCAAGTCTTTTCTCTTTTTGTGAAACAAAATAAGTTAGGTTTAAAAAATATTTCATAGTAAAATCAGCTTGTGATATTTTTGAATCCAAACCAATCATAATTTTCTTTTAAGAAAGGCTCTCCTTGTAGCTTCAGGTGGCCTGGGACTTGTTATGTAGACCAGGCTGGCCTGGAACTTGCAAGATTCAACTACCTCTACTTCCCAACCATGATGCCTGACCCTAAAGAAATAATTTTAATATATACTAACATCAAAGTGTTTTTACATACCATAAGAACTCAGGAAAAAGACATACTTAATGGAGAGCGGCTAAAAAGTTTGTAAGAGCCTGGGAGGAGGTGCATGACCATAGGGAAATAGAATCTTACAAGCTCTTGGGACCTGGCTCATATGAACCTACAGCAATGGCATTGGCATGCTCAAGACCAATGCAAACTCAAGCAGACTAAAACCCAGCACGGAACTGTGGAAATGGGCACCAGACTCGGTCTTAGGTGAAGAAATATTGGCAGCTAACTACTGATGGGTGAGAAAGAGCTAATTTTCTTAAATCGAGGGTCTCTGGAGAGGCTGACTAGACATCAGTGGATAAATTTGCACTGAGATTTGTCTAGGAACACTAACTTAGCACAATAGGCCTTAATACAAATGACAGAATGTAATAATTCTCAGGGCAGAGGACGCTGTGGGAGGGTGCAATGAGGGAGGGACATAAAAGTGCTTAAGATTGATTGAGATGTTCTGTATAAATACACAAAAATTCATTTAAAAGTTCTATAAAAAGTTGAAGGAAGAATATTATGAAAATATCTTGAGTTATTATTATTTCCAAAGAGATGCAAGAAAGATTAAGTGGGGTGCCACTTTCTCAAGGAGTGACCTTGTCATCTTGTCTCCAACCTCCAGCTACAAAGTGGATATAGAATTTCCGTTAATTTTCTGTATAAATCTAGCTTGACAAAATGCAACTGAGAAAAATAATAAATTTATGTAATTTTGGAGAGAAATAAATGTCTTATAACCAACATAGATAGGCTTTGGGTGATTAAAATTGATTATGTGTAATTTCCGACTAAAATTTTTATACATCATTCACTAAAATCAGTGTGAAATATTTTCTACTTGATAGAGACCTGCCCAGGCCTCGGTGCATTTGGCCATCTTCTGAAGTGAGATGCAAGGCTTTCCAGCACCTGGGAGTACCCTTTCCAGAACAGTCAGCACCTCCTACCGGTCCTGTGCTCACCCCTCATTGGTTTTTGGTTTTATCATTAATAGCTGTCCAGGAGATTCTTCTGCATGGAGCCCTAGGATGAGGGTCTGGAGTCTCTCCTGGCATGCTTACTCTCTGATGCCTCTTCCCAGCTCCCGTACATCACCTATTTAGGAGGTGTCTTTCTGTGTCAGAGAGTAGAGGCCAGTTCCACAGAACGTTATGCACTCAATTTTAAGCAGTGGCTTGTTGCTGGTTTAAGTGGCAACGTGTTACTTAAAGGGAAGGCTCTGTCTTCATTGCTCTCTTTTTCTGTCCCTGTTTCTCTCCCCCCTTCCCAACCCTTCACCCTTCCTCCTCCCTCTTTCTTACTCACTGTCTTTTATATGCCCAGTCTTTCCTGCTGAGTCTACTACCCAGGTGTAAAATGACAGAAAACCAAATTTTTAGAGAAATGGATGCAGGGAGCCAGTGCTCAGATGTACTGTTTCACATCTTTACATCTTTTCCTAACCACTACTACTGGTCACTTATAATAGTCATGGAATATTCTCACAACTCCTTGCTTACAGAATGATGGAACTGGAAAAGTCAAATGTAATGGGAAATAAATACTAAATACAAGAAACGGAATTCCCCAGGCATGGTGGTGCACACTTTCATTCCCAGTATTTCTAAACTGAGGCAGTCCGATCTCTATGAAATCAAGGCCAGCCTAGAAGAGAAAGAATGAAAGAAGAAAAAAAGATGCAGAAATGGGATTCATTTATGAGAACCATGCTTAGCAAAGCAAAGTGATTTTTACCAGTTATATACATTGAACTTGTTAATTGCAAAGATCAAATTGTCTCAGACACCGATAATATATTCGGACTTATTTTGAAGCATGAATATGACATTTATTTTAGTTCACAAAATGTAAGGTGGTCACTGTTTCCCTGAATAAATCACACAGCTCTGGAGGGTGAGCAGAGGAGCCATTGACCACGCTGAGATCATGTTGCTAAGGACAAGAGGCATATCTGTTCTTCCTGCTGACTGTGGCATCTCTGCTGCATTGCGCTTGCCTTTCCTGCCCCTTATCCTGCCCCAGATGAACTCTTGTCCACAGAGATGTTGGTCTTCTCATTCAATGGGCCAGAAAAGTGGTGGTTTGTCTTTGTACAATAAATGTCTTAAGCATAACAGCAGGAAGAGGTGGCACACTCTGTGTGCACACATGCCATAAAAATGCCACAGGACTTCCAACCTAAGATCTGAAAATTACTACTAGAATTAGGAAAAAATTCATCCCATTACTACTTGGAACATTAGATGGTCAGTCTTTTTCTATCTGTCTTGTAAATTACCTACAATCCAACATATCCCAATACTCTTTTTTCTCATCCTTTTTTTTAGATAAATATGAAACGTAAGAGACAAATATGAGCACATCTTGTTTCAGAACAAGGTGGCTCTTAGACCAAAAAGAATTATATTTCATTTTATTAAATTAAAAATATTTATCTTAGCTTTATTCAAATTAAGACATTTGAGTTTGTGAAGAAGAATTTAATGTTTGGTTATCAAATATTCCCATAAAATGGGGAAATTTATCCAGTAAACTTCTGGCTTGTTCATAATAAACATATGTTTTGTGCTTAAATTTCAGAATATTCAATTCATTTAAACCAGGGTCTTTGGGCCAGTGAGCTAGCTCATCAAGTAAAGGTTTACTGCCAAGGCTGACAACCTGAGCTCAATTCCTGGCATCTACAGATTGTTCTCAAACCAAAACACACACACACAAAGAATAAAGAAATGTTGAAGACATTAAGGTAGGTTAGAAGATGATTTTTTTTTCCTATAGCCTCATTGCCTGACTTCCTGAGGGCAAAGATAACCTGGGTGGAACCTGAGCTCCTCTGTGTACTCTTCCTGTACTGAATGTGGAATACAGAGACAAGGAGCACTGAGCAATGATGAGCACAGAAGACAGATGACAATAACAGCCTGTGTCCACACGTTCGAATTTTCTTCTCCATGTTGCTTATCTAACTTGAAGTTTCGTTTTAACATAATCAACTCAGTATGAAGGCATAGATATCTTCCTACTGTGAAGTAGAACAAATAATCACAATAAGATATTTCACACATTCCTGGGCTATAAAGTCACTTAATCCATAAAACTGCACTGTTTTTAGAGAACATGTTCTATCTACACTGAGAATATAAACATTCCCAGATTTACCTAACATAATATTTGGCAGGGAGCGGGGCACAGTTGAGACAGTGTCTCATTATATAGCCCTGACTGGCTTGGAGCTCACTATGTAGACTAGGCTGGCCTTGATCTCACAGAGATCCTCCTGCCTCTGAGTGCTAGGATTACAGGCATGTGCCTCCAAGCCTGGTTTTATCACTCTGTGTTTGCAATAATCTAGTTGTGCTGGATTGAATGTCTCCCATGAGTCCAAATATTTGAACATTTGATCCCCAGTTAATGGCACTGTTTGGGGAGATTATGAAACTTTCAGGAGGTTTGCTGAAACTTTGTTGGTGTACTCACAGCCCTGAGCATGGGCCTTGAAGGTATATACCCTTGTCCCACTTACTATTCTTTCTCTGCTTCCTGCTTGTGGATAGAATGTGATCTTCCTGCTTCCTGCTTCCTGCCACAATGCCACACCTTCCCTGTCAATGTAGACTCATCTCTGAAACCATAAGCCAAAATAAGATCTCTTCCTTAACTTATTTTTAGTGATAGAATTTTATCATATTAAAGAAGTAAGAAGTAAGAAGTAGCTAACACAGGACAAGAACTGAATATTATCTCTTTCGTTAGGTATTAGAGGAAATGAGAACTATGGATCCCTGCTTCCTCAGGTTCTCACTGATTAGACCCATAGATGCAAACACCTTCAGTGTTCAAATTTGATAACCACTAAGTCTGAATGTCTCATCTACTTTTATCCTATGCATCTCCCATTTCCTTCTGCTCACTCCATTATAAGAGCTATTGTCATTAGGGACAAGTTCTAAAACCTCTGTAGAGGTCTTCAACAGCACATGGTACTATTGATCTTTATCAGACTGAATTATGAGCCTATCTTCCCAGTGGGATGGGAGTTCATGCTGCATCTTCCTACATACTGATCTCCATACACTGACATCCTTCCAAACAGCATGTTGTAGTAGCATATTTTTTACAAATGTGATTATAGTACTAGAAATATAGTACAAATCAACATTATTTTAAAGATTGGGAAACCATAAGTTTTGAGGATAGAAGTGGGCAAGAGGTAAGAATATGGCCAGACTGCACAGCAAGCACAAGGCATGGAATTTGAAGGCAAGGCTCTTTGTCTCAAACATCCGCTCTTGGCCACACTGTATACTGGTTCTCAAATTAAAGGGTGTGAAAATGAATAAGACAAACAAAATGAATAAACCACACAATATACATATGTTTCGATGGCCCAGATGTTCCCATGTCTAGCGCTACAAAACAGGTCACACCCTCATTTCAGAAGGAAGGTTCCCACCGACATCTACCACACTAGCTGTGCCCTAAGAGCAAGGATTTTCATTTACTGATGGGTGAGGCCTTATATGCTAAAATGTTCAGCAACAGGGTGTGGTTCCTGAGTCCCTGGACCTGTTCCGGACATCTGGGCCTGCCTTCGCCTCCACTTACTCCCAGCTGTGGCCTTCCAGCTTCTGTGTCCATGGATAGCTCACTGAAATGTATAATATTCAGTGTTGGCCACAAACTTCATTGTGCACTTGTCATCAGAACCTTGGTCACTGTGGGTGCCTCAGAAACCTCAGGAGAAGGGAATGATGCCAGATAGCATTTGGGTTCCTGGGCATCCTAGACCTACATATAACAGAATTCCTGTGCCTCACTGTCTACAGCAAGTTTACCTTCTTTTTATGCCACCATGGCTGGCACAATTCCACTCATTTAAATAACCCTCAAACCTGCTGTTCACTTTCCTTCAAACTCTATTTTTATGGACCCCAAATTATAATCAGCTAAGGAGTAAATCTGGATCTCCACAAAAAGAAGACAAAAGATGCACACTGTGCTATGGAAAGTCATTTCATAGTCTGCATCCGGCTATCTCCTGATAGGTTTCTCCCAGCCTCATGGCAGTACTGTGCTAAAGGGTCATCTCTCCTCTGCTCTAGTCATGTGCACCCCCAGTCACTATCCACCTCTTCAAATCCATCAGTTTTGAAGACATCTGGAGTCAGAGTTCAGGACTTCAGCAAAAAGATGTGTTCTCACCCTGCAGTAATCAGTTGCCAATAGTTCCTCTGCTAAGGTTGTCCATTTCCCCTGGTCTATGCTGGATTTTTGTCGGATTGAGTTAGCATTGGCCTCATGGATGCTGTCACCATGGTTGCAGGTTCACATGAGCAAGCTCCCAGTGGCCTGAAACCTTTGTTTCCTCATGTTCATGCACCAATCCTAGCTCTTACAGTTTTTCTGCCTCCTCTTCCACAATGGTTCTGGTAGTGAGGATTAATATAGGAGTCCTCTCCTGGGACACACACTCTGCAGTCCCTTATTTTCTAAAACTTGGTCAATTGTGGCCTTCTGTGTACAACACACTCTGTTATATGAGGAAACTTCTACTGTGGAGTGAGACAGAGTTGATATTCTTTAAAGGAGTGCCTCTAGATATGCTGACTTGATGCCAGTGGATAAACATGCGCTGATGCACATCTGGGTACAAACACTTGACTGAATAGGCCTTAACTTATATGTGAGAATGCTGCAGTTCATTGGGGAGGGGATGATGGGTGGTGCGGGTTGAGCAAGGGTTCTAAATTTGATTAAGATTTTTAAATGAAGAGATTCAATCCATTGCATCTCTATTTGATTCTCATGCAGCCTGAGCACCTCCAGTCTACCCAACCTGATACTGTTCCCCTGCTAACCTTGAGCCCAGGCACACTCCTTCTTATCCACTTCAGATTTCTGGATTAACTTCCCAACCCAGACTAGCTAAATCCTCTAGTGTAGATAGGTGCTCCCCTTCGCGACCTTTCCCTGGGCTCCTTATCTTCTTGGAACAGACAAATCTTCTTACTTCCCTTGTCAGATACAACCCAAAACTTCTCTATTCCATTCCTCTGCAGCACACAGCTCAAGATTATTGCCAGCTCTGTGTGCTGAAGACTCAGATGCAGACCCCAGGCTCCTAGACACTTTTTAGAATTCCCTATTTGGAAAAACGTTATGTCAAAAGTTTAGTTGTCATTTTTCATCTGATAAATAGAACCTGAGTCCATGCAATCCATGCTGATTGAAAAAACTAGAGGTTTCTCAGTTTCAAATCTTGCTTTCCCATAAATCTGGGTACACATTTTTAAAAAGTGGGAGACAAAAGTGGGAGAGATTGGCATATTTCAGCCCCTGGCAGGAGGTAGGAAAGGCTGGACAAGTGATGGACACAGGAACAAACAGGGATCACTGTGGACGAGAAAGGTCTAAAGAATCCAGAAACCAGAGACGGTGGATGACCACAAGAAATAGAGTAACTCACAGCAATGATGACAGCATGGACAAGATCCACAGACGCTCAAGCCAGACAAAGTCCCAGCATAGACCTAAGGAGGTGAATACCCAAGTAAAGCTGGCATCCAACATGTGCTGCGAAGTGGAGAGTCTTAGTTTTTAAAACTATCCACAGATTTTTTTCATATGTCTTCCAACATTAAAAACTCCTAAATATTCGATTCCTATTGCCAAAATATAGATTTCCATGTGCAATTTTAACCATGCATGAATTTCGTCTGAAATACTGAATGTGGAATTTAATGAGAAGTCCCAGGGCTATAATATTTTATTTTCCAGATATGTTATATATATTGTTCTTCCTAAATAAGTGAAGTACATGCAAGTCAGGTTTCATGGGAAGTTAAGGTGCTGGCTCCTTCATGTCACTGGGATTCAGCACCTGATAGAATCAACTTTCTTTCTTTCTTTCATTTTCTTTTTTTCTTCCTTCTTCTCTTGTTATTTATTTATTTATTTATTTTGGAGACACAACATAGGGGAATGTATTAGTTACTTTTTTCACTGACATCAGGTGATTTAAGGAAGGAAAGGTTTATTCTGGCTTACAAATTCAAGAGGTTTATTATGATTGTCATTATTATATTTTTTCCATCATAGTGAGGAAGACATTGCAGCAGGAGCAGAAAGCTGGCACCTACACTCAGGAAGCAGAGAGTGAACAGGAATTGGGCCAGACGGTAAAACCTTAAAACCTGGTGTCAATGACCTATTTCTTCCAATAAAGCTCTCCCATGTTCTCACAACATCCCGAAACAGCACCATAAGCTGTGGACCATGCTTGAACATAAACCTAAGGAGACATTTCACACTCAAACCACAAGAAGGAAGACTTTATTTGGGTTCATGGTTTCAGAAGACTTGGTCCATAGTGAGGGAGCAGAAAGTGGAGATGCCTCAGACTGTGGTCCACCAGGAATGCAGAGAACTACCGCCAGGTTTAGAGGCGGGTGTAATCTTCAAGGCCTGACCCTACTTACCCACTTGAGTGTCTCAGTGTTTCCATAGGCTCCCCACGCAGGGCCCACATCTAGAGAGTTAAGAGTCGAACTCATAAGCCTGTGGGGGAGATTCCCTTTTGAAGCCATAGTGTCTGTGTAGGATCAGTGCTGAAATTTTCGCGTTCACTTACTACATTCAATTCCAAAGATGGACTACTTGATTAAAGCTAAATAGCAATCCAAAATACTTAACAGAAGTGTCAACACTCTTAAAATCTCCACCGTGACTAGAACTGCCAATTTCTTCCTGCGCTGGAATTAACACACTCCTAATACTAAGGGGGAGGAGTCAAATGCGCGCTCCATCGCCCTCTGTCTCCCCAACTAACTCTCAAAGGTCTGTATGAACTGTGGTTTGCATTCATTCTGTCTTTACGTGTTTAACCAAATGGGGACCATTAAGCACAGAGGCACAGGCAGTAAAAGGCAGGTGCAGGCTTTTCAGGTGAAAAGGAGAGTGAGTCATCACAGCAAATTCTCTGGTCCATGCACTAGGCGTGAATTTGTTGGTGTCAAGCGTGTAATTCACTAGCTTCCCATTGCATTTTGGATGTTTTCAAGCTGAAGGAATGTATGCTGAGGAATTTTATTTTCACTTTTAAGCAGAAAAATCTCATTTGTGGTAAAATGGATAGATCCTTACATTACTGTAGATGTGATTGGTCTAAGGGGCAAAGGTTCTTTGGAGAAGTGATGGAATAAAGATACGGATATGAGATCCTTCTGGTTAAGATATGGACATTCGGTTAACCAGGTTACCTCATAGAGATCACTGTAATCACAGAGGTCTGTGGGAGAGCTACACAGGCAAGAGGCAGACTCAGAGAACAAGACCGACGAAAGGAATGTGCATTGTTGGCTGTGGTGGCCAGAACCATCTTACAAAGCCTTCTGAAAATTCCTGTCATTTCACACAACAGTCTCCTGTGAAAATAAACTGACTTAGCAGCAGCTACAGAAATTCTAATCCTATGCGTGGACATGGTATGGCTACATAGTTCCATAAAATACCTCCAGTTATATGTGACCACCATGCTCTCCTCTAATGCCTCCTGGACCTGTGAAGTTACTCCAAGAAATATATCCAGAGGGAGTTGGGCTGAATTCCCATAATCCTTATCCTTGCACATATGTAAACTTCAATTATCGGATCATTAAGTAGACTGCTATACTTTGATTAATATACCAATCACTGGTTTGTTAAAAGGAAGAAATATTTAGGGTCCCTGACAGATTTTATTGCATATGCATTTAAAGAGGCTGCTTTTAGAGACTACAGAGGCTGTGGACTCTTGCCAGAGGCACAGTTGTGAAAGACCATAATTAAGGAAGCTTGGGAATATCTAGCAGTTTCTAACCTAGAGATAATCCCCTAGAATCAACCGAAGCCATATAAAGCTCTGACTTTTATTCCAAAGGAGTCTTCAAGCAGGACCCGGATGCTATTGGCAAGTCACTTCCAGTTCAGATTGGTGGTGGGAAACAGATACCTCTGACTTTTCTTCTAAGTTTGGGAGGTTTATTGTTGCTGTAGTTTGAACAAAACCCCTTTGTAAACTAGTAACAGACTTTTAAAATTATTTTCTGCTCCTGTAACTATTTTTTTCTAACATATTTAGGCCCCCAAATTTCTCAAATTCAGCTGTCATAATTAATGAGTTTTCTATATCTTGCCAATTCTCTGAGTAGTCTTCTCTGTCTTTTCTCATTTTCTGCAGAATGAGATTTTCAAGTGAGATTCATCATCTCTCCCACTTCATTATGAAGAAAACTAACTCAAGTTAAAGGAATTATTTACTGCTTATAAAATATTGAACACAATTAACTAAAGTCTCCTAGAGCTCTTTGATCCAGACACAGCAAGAGAGTGAATGAAGGTGATATAAATGAAGAATGTCGGGCACAGCCTAATTGCATGTTGTCTAGGTTAATGATAATAAAATTTTATATTAACCATTAATGTTATGACTAAAGATGTGAGTTAGAGTTCTAGTACTTTCATAATAAATGGCAAACCAGGATTAAATAATCTTCATTCACTTCATAATTTTTAAAAGAAATTTGGAAGGATTTATTGCATTTCCAGGAGGCGTGTGAAAGGTTGTGTTTTAATAATAATTTACTGAAGTATCATAATATACTTTTCACCGTATCTTTCAAAAATGAAATGCCACAGATAGTTGACCTTCACAGAACATTGCTTTTGGATAAATTTTTAAACTTCTCAAGGGGCATTTCATTTATGTAAATAACAATGCTACAAGAGTTATGGAGTCTAAGTTAAAAGTTTGTGTTTGTTCAGCTACCAAGTGACTAGTGCTGCATTGTCATAAAGATAGACAACTGGTTGAATAGACAGCAGAATGCAGATGTGGCCAACAGCCACAGAATTGACTTGCTTTTCAGACTAACAGCAAATTAATGGGATAAGAATAGATAACTTTTATTTGCTTCTTGATTTTTAGACAGACTCTCACTGTATAGACTATACTAGCCTAAAACTTGGAATATTCCTGGCACAGACTTCCTGGCTGGGATGACAGGCATTTGGCACATTTTAATTTATTTATTTATGATTTATTATTATTCATCCATTTTAAATGCTGGTGGTTGATTCTAGAGCTTGGTATGTTCTAATAAAATACTTTTCCATCCAGTCACTTCTTTATTCTACTTCTTATTACTTTTTATTTTGAGACACTATCTAAGTTCCTTTGAATGTGTCAGCCTCTTAAGTGGTTAGATTACAAGCCTGTGTCACCATGCTCAGATTTTGAAAATATTTTTAGCATATGTTGCTGGAGACACTTGTTTCTTAATGTGGTAAAACAAACTCCAACACTGACTTTTACCTGAAAGTTCCTATGATATGTGAAATGACGTTGGGGTGAGATTCATATAGTAAAAGCATAACATTCTGAACAAAAAACTAAGAGATTTTCTTCCTAGTGCTAAAATGGGAAATTTTTTTTCTTTTCTTTTCTCTCTTCTCCTCTTTCTTTCCCTCCTTACTACCTTTCTTTCTTATTCGGGAAGCTCTCTGACACCCTCATCCCCAAAAGCCCCACAAAACTACACACCGAAAGAAGAGCTTGTACCTGAAGAATATCATAATTTCTTGAGTTAAGTAAAAATAACCAAAGATTTGGAGACAAGAATGACAAAATAAAAAACATAAATGCCAAGGAGGTACATGAACAGTGTTTGTCATTATTAGTGGGCACAAGAGACACATAACTCAGTGCCTCAGGGGTAGTACTGTGCCCTCTGGGGTTGTAAAGGAAAGCAGAGCTCAGCACTGGAGTGAATGCAGACTGAGTAGTAGAAGAAGGTGAAATCTAGCAGCTGGTATTCAGGAAGCAG
This sequence comes from Eospalax fontanierii, assembly GCA_035773235.1. Classification (NCBI taxonomy): domain Eukaryota; kingdom Metazoa; phylum Chordata; class Mammalia; order Rodentia; family Spalacidae; genus Eospalax; species Eospalax fontanierii. The sequence continues at coordinate 67,185,135 of CM069535.1, read as the reverse complement.
CCTCTAAGCTTTTCTTAAAATTGCAAGTTAATTAAAAAATATAGCTAGATATTTCTTGTTAAAACAGATTTATTCATCTTACTTTATGTGTATAAGTGTTTTGCTTACATACATGTATGTGTACCACATTCATGCCTAGTGTCCCTGGTGGCCAGAAGAAGGAGTTTGACCCCTTGGAACTGGAGTTACAGACAGTTTTGAGCAATCATGTGGGTGTTGGGAACTGAACTCAGGTTCTCTTGAAGTAGCAACTGCCCTTAACCTTTGAGCAATCTCTTAGCTCCGAATGCTGAGTTGTTTCATAAATACATATTTAAAGAGAACACGTATGCATACACCCAAGGTAACTACAATAGCTGTATTTCATTTGTTGACAATAGAAAATACTACTGATCCATCTACTAGAGAATTCTTGGAGACATTGTTGCATATTCACACAGTAAACAAAGTCTAAGAACATTAAAACAAAGGAAAAAGTTATCAATACACACAGATAACAATAATCTCCCAAACTATCAAATTATTCCACTGTTTAAAACATGTCAGTGTCATGTTGAAGTTTTGTTACAATCATGCTGTAAGGAAACAAATCAAGGTAGTGGTGGTTGTTTAACAAATAGAGTAAGGAGAATTGTGGCATTTGGGAAGAAGAATCAGGGATCTTCCTCACTTTATAGATACTCTATATTTTGATAGATTCTGAGTTATCCAGGTGAAGGAATTTCCCCAAATAGGTTAAATTGTGTATATAAGTACATCTCACAAAAAGTCCTACATTCAGACATGCATTTTCAATGCAGAACATTGTTGGAGATATTTCTGTGAACAATTTTGAGGCACACTGGCCATGTCGTCTTAGCCTTGCAAAGATCCTGAGTGAAAAGCACTGGCTAGTTCATAGAAATCTTCAGAGGTTTTAACATAAAATTTATGTCTTTATAACTTTTGAATAATATATTTGTGGTTTTGATAACTTAATGAAGTAATTGTAAAGAGAACGGATGAGAAATAAACAGATTGACACATGAAGGAATAAAGGAAGGTTCTTTCTTTCTTTCTTTCTTTCTTTTCTTGGTCTTTTTTGATGCAGGTTCTCCCTGTAGCCTCAGGTGATCTATAACTCATTATGTATACCAGGTTGGCCTTGAACTCGTAGAGATCTGCATGCCTCTGCCCCACCCTCCACCCCCAGTGTCATTTGCTTATTTTCAATGCAATAAAATACTTGGTGTTTGGCCAACCTTATGAACAGATAGCACTATGTTGCCTATTTAGCCTTTCCGTGGAGTTAGGAGATCCAGACTCCTTTAGAGTTCAGTCTAACAACATACTCTACAAGTACTCTGGATATAAGAACCAAGTCTAAAGATAAAGAAGTGATCAAAAGAATAACAATTTGTGTTATCAAATTGAATTGAGGGTACACTGGAGGAAAAGTTAAAGATGGTCACTTTTATTACAAGTAATACTTGCTCTTTAATGGATTTTATTAAATATATTCATACAAATATCTGATCAAAAACACAATCTCCAAATCACTTTAATATTATCAGTTTTGACATTGGATGTGTACTAATTCAAGTGTTTTCTTTGACCCTTGATATCTGTTGTTCTCTTAGAGAGGGTTCCACATCTCCATCCTTCCTATACACTACACTTTTCTTCATCGCACTATTTTATTAACTCTTTGATAAGGAAACTTACTTGAAATATTTTTACTTACAGAGTATTTCTGTATGTCTATTTGTTGTTATGTTACCTTTATAATGGCAAAGCTAAAAATATTTTCACAATATTGATTCTACCAATACATGAGTTTGGTAGGTCTTTCCATCTCCAAGTATCTTTATCTATCTCTTTCTTTAAAGATTTGAATTTTTCATTGTAGAGATCTTTAACGTCTTTGGTTAGGTTTATTCTTAAATATTTAATTTTTTGAAGTTATTGTGAATGAAAAGCTTTCATTGAAAGCTTTTTTAAATTGCTTGTTATTGCTATCTAGAAAGGCTACTGACTCTTGTAAGTTGATTTTGTTGCCTGCCACTGTACTGAAAATATTAATCATTTCTAAAAGTTTTGTGGTGGACCTTTTGGTATCTCTTATGTATAATAACATATCATCTGCAAATAGTGACAAGTTGAGCTCTTATTTTTCAATTATTACTCCTTTAATTTCCTTCTCTTGTCTTATTGCTCTTGCAAGTTTCAAGCATGATTTTGAAATGGAGTGGAGATAGTGGATAGCCCTATCTGGTTCCTGATTTTAATGGTAATACTACCAGTTTTTCTATGTTTAGAATGATTCTGGCTATGAGCTTGATGTATATACCTTTAATTGTATTGAGGTATGTTCCCTCCAAACCAATTCCTTCTAGGACTTTTAAAGTGAAAGCATGTTGGGTTTTGTCAAAGAAGTTTTCTGCATAAATTGAGATGACTATGTAATTTTTTCTTTGAGCTTATTTGTATGTTTTATTATATTTATTGACTTAGGTGTATTGAACCATTTCTGCATCTCTGGAACAAAGCTGACTTGATCATGTTGGATGATCTTTTTGATGTCTGTCTGTATGCAATTTGCAAATAATTTGCTCAGTATATTTGCACCTATGTTTATTAAGGATATGGGTCTATAGTTTTCTTTTTTGTTGTAACTTTATCTGGTTTAGGTATCAGAGTGATATGGGCTTCAGAGAAGGAGTTTAGGGTTTCTTCCTCTGTTTCTATCTTTTTAAATATCTTAAGCAGTATTGGTTGTAGATATTCTTTCAATGTCTGGTAGAATTGTGCTGTGGATCCATTTGGGTCAGGCATTTTTTAGTCAGGAGGTTTTGTATTCCTGTTTCAGTTTCCTTATTTGTTAGGAGTCTGTTTAAGCTGTTGATATTTTCTTGGGTTAAATTTGGTGGTGTCCATGACTTTAGAAATTCATCTACTTCTTTTAGATTTTCAAATTTAATGGAGAACAGATTTTTAAAGCATTCCGGTCTTATCCCAGTCAGACTGGCTAAGATCAAGAGAATAAAGACACCAAATGCTTACAAGGACTAGGAGAAAGGGAAAAGCTCATTCTCTTCTAGTGGGAGTGCAAACTTGTTCAACCACTGCGGAAAGCAGTGTGGAGAATTCTAAAAATCTAAATTGAAACTATTATATGACCTAGTTATGCCACTCCTTGGCGGATACCCAGAGGACTCATCCTACTGTAGGGATACCTGTACATCCGTGTTTGTTGCTGCTCTCTTCACAATAGCTAAGAAGTGGAAGAACCTGAACATCCTTAAACTGATGAATAGATAAAGAAAATATGGTACATTTACAAAACGGAGCTCCACTCAACAGTAATAAAAGATGAAATTGTGAAATTCATAGGTAAATGGAAGGAACTAGAGCGTGTTATACTAAGTGAGGTAACACAAACACAGAAAAGTGAGCAATGTATGCTCTTCCTCATTTGCAGATTGTAGCACCAATCCCTTATATGTGAGTGTGTATCCTGATGCAACACCAGATGCCAGGAAGATGGACAGGACAGACAGATGTAAAGAAAAAGAAAGAACTGGAAAGAAGGAATAAGTAGGAAACAGATGCTACCGGGGATTAAGGAGGACGTGGGAGTGTTCAGCTGCGGGGGCGGGGCGGGGGCAGGGGACATGCAGGAGGCCATGGCTGGGGAGGAGGAAACTGCGAAAAGGGAGAGAGGATGGGAAGGCGGGTACTAGTGGGAGAGGTATAGCTAAGAGGCCTGTGAATGGGGAGGGAGGAAGGAGGCCAGATGCGGGGGAGAGAGTAGAGAAGAATGGATCGGTGGGGGGGGGGGGCTCAGGAATCCAGAGGGAACTTTGTTTGCCCCTTGGATCCCTCGAGTAATGTGCCATACAGGGCCTGAACATTAGTTTATCTGTATACTGGGAGCTGTATGACAAGGAACACAGTGCCAGACAGCAGAGACCTCCCCCTGAGTGGTTGGTAAGACACTCCCCAAGTAATGCAGGCTTTTCTTAGGGCTCTTGATTATCTCTCAGACCTAGAAGCTGAGACCTTAACGGCTGGAGACAAGACATATTTTGGATACAAGACTTGGAGCAATAGAGCAGGAACTGACCTGGAAGCCTTCTCATAGTGCTAGGTGATAATATGCAAGCTGCTAAGGGACAAAATCAATCAATGGACCAACCCAGTCCTAAAACCTAATAGCTATAATGATCAGCACTGACCATCACAGAAAATTATTGATACAGTAACTGCAATGTAATCTGGGGGTGGGGGGTAATCAATAGGTATCTGATTGGACTTGAAGCCCTCTCAGTGGGAGTAGAATTCTGGGTGACACTGTGAACACAGCCAAATACAGACGGCTGGAGTGGTCATAGATCCTAGAGAACACCTTATCTATGTCATTTCTCTAGACAAATGAAATTTCTTGTCATATACTAAATATGGATCCTTATATTTACAGACAAGTATACCATACATAATTCCTCAAATAGGCTTCTTTATCAACAGATGGTAGCTACTGCAGAAGCCACAACTCAACAGACACAGAAAATATACATTTGAGAGCCACCCAGTCCTAGCTGACACATCTAGAGTTGAGCCTCTGCACCTAAGGCTCACGGAACATAGTGGAACGAGGGGTAGAGAGAAAATGAGTGCAGCCCCCAACTCTCACCAGTGAAGCTTCCTCATACAACAGAGAGAGATGCACACGGAAAACCAAAACCGGCCAAGTGTTAAAAGATTAGAGACTGCACAGTGTATGTCCCTGGATAGGACTCCTATATTAAACCTCACTCACCCATGGCTCCAGGACCATTGGGGAAGGGGGAGTGGAAAGATTATAAGAGCCAGGGATGGTTCATGAACAAAGAGAAGCGGAAGTTTTCAGGCCACTGGAAGCTTGCACATGTGAGCTTGTAGCAATGGGGAGTAGCATCAAGCACAGGAACCATGCCAACTACATTGGACAAGGGCCCAGAGTGGAGTGAGAGAAGTGGGTGGCAGGCGAGACCTTGACTGGGAACTACTGGAGACTGATTACCACTGGATGAGGGAGAGTAGGCCTTACTCAAGATGCTGGATAAGTTCACTAGACTCTAGTGGATGAATTTACAATGAAAGACATATGGATACAAATGCTTGACAGGAGAGGACATAATATGCATGGTGAAATACATGAGGCCTGGTGGAAGTGAGGGGCAGGGATGGGGAGGGTCTAAATTTGTGTAAGAACTGTTGTATGAAATGTACAAAAGTTCAAAAAATTAAAAATATTTTCATTAATTCTTAAGAATGCCATAAATGTATTTGATCATATTCATCCCCCCATCCCTCCTCAAATCCACCCACTTCTCTCCCTACTTAACTTTCAGTCTTGTCTCTCTCTTATTAAAAAGATCATCAAGTGCAATTTGTGTTGTCCAAATAATCCAGTGTGGTTCCATCCCCTGAACCATCGCACCAGGGATCATGCCTCTAAAGGGAACTGACTCTCCTAGCGGACATCGATTGCTAACATTCCCTCAGCTCTGACTGGGCACACTGTGTCAGCCTCTCCTCTCTGCTGAGGATTTTTTCCGCCTTGAGCTTGCTAAGGTCTTCTGCATGCTGTCAGGACCTCTAAGAGTCAGACGTGTCACCACTCTGCAGTGTCCAGAAGCACTATTTCATTATTGCTGGACCCAGAATGCCGGGGTGTTAATTGTTATTATACTATCTAAGGTTGCACTTTCTCCAAGTTCATTTTAGAGTCTCCTAGGTATCTGAGTGAGGGGATGAAATGGGGAGCTCATGTACTTTTGGAAACAATTTTAAGTAGCAACTATGGATTGTATGTAATAGTTTATGTTTTTTTACTTATCTTCCATTTCTCCAACAGAAAAGATAAGAAATGACGCCGTGTGTCCATTTTGCTTCATTTTTTCCAAGTGATGCTGAGACGACAAGAATGGAAAGAAATCCCAACTGTGGGATTATGAACATGATTGTGCAATTCAGGAGGTTTAGCTGATCATAAGCACACTGTGTCACTGGGGGAATAAGTCCTAGATTTGAGAAAAGGATTGGAAAAATCTCAACCTTCTGTTCTAGCAATTTCACATGTAAGCAGACAAGTATGTTTAAGAAAAGGTCATTGAGACATGATTGTTACCATTTACTGAAGAAAAATTATGATCCACAGCCAAAAGTCTCAAAGCTTTTTTATCTTGATGATCAGACTAACTTATAAATCTGGTTCAAATAATTTTTGCATAAATAGCTATTAGATTCCATGAGGCCAGGATTCTGTCTTCTCTCATCCTGTGCAAAGAAGGGAAAAGTGGCAGAATGTAGTTAACATTGAGTCTTTCAAGAAATGAGACAGAACTGAACAGATCTTCAGGAAAGTCTACAATCCAGACCTCATTGTGGAGAGCAGATGCTCTGTGTGAATCAGACCTGGGTTCATGTCTGAAAAGCAAGAATGCTTTCCTATTACCTGTGTTCTTTATCCTCTCTCCATGTACTTAACCTTGATATAAAGTATGGTCTTCAAGTACTTCACTTTACTACCTTATAAAATATCAACTTGGGATTGTTTTCTGATTCTAAAAGGAAATCCATTCTCTTTTCCTGTTTCATCATCACTATCATGACCACCATGACCACCATCACTATTGCCATCATCATCACCAACATCATCATCCCAGAAATCACGTAGTGCCTGGAGGATGGAAAACAAAGACATCCTTCCAGGAATCTGTTAATATCATTTCAAACATCAAAAAAAACCCTTCTTGATATTTGCACTATGAGTAATCCAAATATTGTAATAACTACAATTGATTTTAAAACATTGGATAGTAAAAACTAAACCGAACATTGTTCACTAATGTAAAATAGCCCAGACTGTGATTAATGTGTTTCTGTACTTTGGAAATTTGCACTGTCGGCATTTATTCTCTTCTCTTTATCTGATTTTTTATATATTCATGCTTTCAAGAGGAGTCGTAAATAGGTGTTGCTATGAATTTGTGCGACAATACTCCAAGCTTATCCCTGTGGTACACCGAGTATGCAATCTAACATGAAATCAAGTTGTTATTCCTATTTTTCTGCTCACTAGGCTCAGACCTGGTGGGACCCATCAAAGCACAACAGCCGTCACTGATAGTCTCTGTCTACAGGGTGAGGTGATATCATGAGCAGTGATGACAACAATTCAATAAAGATTAAAGGGAGATAAATCACAATTGTTTTCCTACAGTATGGCTTCAAAGAGACATGTCTTTGTAAGCAGGATTTGTAGAGGATATTAGATTAGCTACTGGTGATGCCTTTGACAGAAACAAGCACAAAGAGTGATTCTCAGACTGGACTAGGAAGACCTGGTACTTAAATACTAGGAAATTCTTCCCATATAATCATTGTAATAACACATTTATATCTTACTCACCATTATTTTATGAATAAAATATATAAATATATGTACTTCAGATTTCCCTATGAATTTGGGGAATATTTTAATTTCATTTTTAACATGAACAAGAACTTTGCAAAATACATTTGCCCAGGGCCCTGACACGCTTAAGGGTAGATGCTCCACCACCTTTGAGAAACTCGCATGCAGCCTCCTCTTTCTGCCATGCCTCGTGTGTCAACTGCAATGTTTTGTCACAATTTGTATACAGTACTAATAATATTATTACATATCTAGCTGTGCATTTATGAGTGTGCTCATATTCTCTCAAGGCTCAATATTTTACCCATAAGTTGAGGAACCAAAAACATTGGAATAACTAATGAACAGTTGTATCTCATCTACTTATGATTTACATATTTTTCTTCTCATTAACATGTACTCCATTAACACATACAGGCACACCATTAATTAACACACACATATACTGTTGGTTAACATATATATGTACATTTTATATATATATATATATATATAATTTAGATTTAAACCATATATATTAGTGTGTAGTGGGTATTCTGTATCACTACATGAAATGAATTGTCTTGTCATTTTTTAATGGAAATATATTTATTCCATAGAATTATATATATACGTTATTGTTATATTTATTATCCAGGCTTTGTAAGAATGAAAAATGAGAAAATTTGCAGGGAAGGAATTGCTAATGCCACATAGCTTATTAATAAGAAATCAGGTCTTAGCCCATAATGCCCAGTTCTTAGAATTATTTTACTGCTTCTCCTGAGATGTTTTCTCTTCTGATTCCATGCTGAAGTACTGTTTGTTTTTTAATGTATGTTGAAGGAGTAGCTACTTTGCAATGAACTGCTCCCACCGAGAATTTTTTCATTGCTTTGTAAATGAAGACTTGTGATTTGTTGAACATTTATTTTTCTAAAGGGATTTTCTTTTTAATTCTCCCTCTTTGGAATGATAATCTTAGATCAAATTAAAAAATTGACTTCCTGTTATTGAAACACCATATTTAATGACCAGCAATATCACGTCTCTGCCTTCCAGTGCTCTAATATCTCCAGGATCTCTCCCAGTTGAAGGTCTTCCAGTGATTTTCCAAGAGGAGATTACTGAAGACTTAAAATCTGACATGCTGTCTGTCCTCCAAGTTATTGTTCTCTTCTTGTAGCATTCAATGAGCTTTGTAACTATAGTCTTCTCACAGTACAAACCCTGCAAATCTTCAAGATATTTCTCCAGGGTGCCTAGGAATGCACTGCTGCATTCAACATTGCCTGGAAAACCAATATTCTATGGCCAGGAGGTATTGAGGTCCTTAGCACTTGGGGCCAGCCTGAGGGGGATGAAGGGTCTCTACCAAGGCGGGGTGAGTTGGGGTGGGGTCATAAAACACAAAGACCGACCTCAGGAGCTGGGTGAGAAGCAGGCTGATGGGTAAGCCACTGCAAACTCGTTTATTCAAGGAAGTACAAGGGGTCTTATAGGTCTGGTTAGCCAATCACCTTATGGGGTGGGTTCCCAACTACAGCCAATAATAATCTGTCCCCAGGTAGGCCATCTCAGTGCAGGTTCTTTCCAGATGCTGGGCAGAAGCTGGTATCATGCCGAGCCAGAGCAAAGCACCATGCCCACAGGAGCCATTCCTCTATTCCTCATAGCAGGTGACCTGGCTGAGGGCCATCCTGCATTGTGCCATACATATCCTTCTTTTTGTTTTTATTAATTGAGCCACCCTGGGAGGCATGCTTCTTTGACATGCCATTGTTGGTCCCAGGCTCTTAGGGATCACCGGCGAAGGTGCATGTCTTAGGTCACCCCGACTGTCAGGGTCTTACCCATCATTGGCTACCAGCAGTTCTGGTGAAATAACCCAATGGGTGATGCTTATCACTCAGGAGGGTAATTAGGATGGCATGGGAGGTTTGCAGGAAGCTCCTGTGGAATGCATGGGGATCCTTGTCAAAGAATGGTTTTGTGCCCTGGAGAAGACTCAGGCAGAAGGGAGAATAGTTAAGGATTGTGAAGAAGGTGGAGTTATCACCCTCAATGTAATAATGTTATTTCTTAAAGAAAACGATGTTAATATTTTCAAAAATAGAAAAACCTATATAGATTTAGACATATTTCTTTTTTTAAATTAATATTACTTTTATTTATATATTTAGAAAAGATCAATTCTTGGACTGGAGATATGGCTGAGTAATTAAGAACACTTACTGCTCTTGCAAAGGACTTGAGTTTGGATCTCAGCATGCATAATAGGTGACTCACAACCATTTGTGCAACTCCAGTTCCAGTGATCCAACAGAAGAGGTCTCTGCAGGTTCCTACGCATATTGCAGCATGTGTACTCACATATGTTCACATGCATGCAAGTACTAAAAATAAGTAAATATATACTTTTAAAGAGAGAGGTCAATTCTTGGACATAAATTACACATAAGATGGGGATCGGAGTAGGAGTTTAGTGGAGAATCTAGTGAAGAGATACCTTGAGAGGACCAAATAGTGACAATCTATTCCTAGGTATCAACTAAAGCCCTAAATCAAACTGAGATGGTTAAAGGCCCAGGGCTGATCCTAAGTTGATGCCAGTAAGTGGTCTTATGGAGAAAGGGAAGAAAAGAAGGTGGAAGGAAGACCAACAAGCAATCATATCTATAAATTCAAGTACAAACAGAACCTAATATGCTTTAGGAAGGAGTCAGAAGAGGACTGGACATTGAGAATTCACTGACTCATATTACTGAAAGTTGAAGTTAGAAGCAAAATAAAGTTCCATTGTATTAATTTTGCAGATCTCATTGGTATTGGTAATATCAGTAGATATGCTTAGGTAGAAATTGGAATTGTAAAAGTAAATCATCCAATTTATCTAACTTCTAAAATTTCCAAATTCAAGATTCATATGCTTCATGTATATACATATATAAATTCAATTTATATGAATTTAATTGGTATTACCCTACACAGGGGGTTAGGCTCATCCCCAAATCATAGATTGCACAATAAAAAGAGCAGTAGATATGGAGCCACAACTCAGCTCACAGGAGGGGACAAAGCTCCATGTGTATGGGGAAGGAATACAGCTTCAGGTAGAAAGGAAAGTTTTACAGACCCCACTCAGAACTCTGGCTCATGGGAGGGGACTATAGTTCTCATTCTATGAAAGGGAGCACAGCTCCAACTCATATTATGAAAACATGACTCTGTGTCACAACGGGGTCCAGCTCACTGGGAGGACTATCGCTCCCGCTCACAGGAGGGTGCCCCTGCTTCAGGTTCCAAGGAGAGAACTTCAGCTGTAGGTTTACGGAATCCAGCATACCTCCAGGTTCATGGGAGGCAACGGCAATCCCAGGGGAGGACTGCAGCTCTGTGTTAACAAACACAGGTGCAGTTCCAGCTCACTAGAGGGGAACACAGCTCCAGTCTGATGGGAGATAACCATAGTCCCAGGTTCACAGGACAGGAGCACAATTTCAGGTTCATGGAAAGGGACCCAGCCCAGGTTCACGGGCGGTGAACAGTTCCAGGCTCCCAGGAGAGGCGCCACCATTTCACTGATGCTGGTTCCTGTTATTTTCCTGTCTCCGTTGCTGTACCCACATGAATATACTTGTGTCCAGGATAGAGCACCTTGGTTTCTGTGCAGCAAATCAAGACAAGAGTTACTTGTTGTCTTGAACTTCCTGCTTGAGAGACACTGAAATTAGAGCAAACCGCCGTTCCCTTTTGTTCAAAGAGACAGATTGAGCCCGTGTTTTGATGCTGTTTCTTTCATGGCCAAGGCTCCCTTTGGTAATTGGAGCCCTCACTGTTTCCCCCTAGCCAGAGGAGCCAGTGATGAGACATCTTGCATGAGTCTCGTTTGCTGAGCGTTGCCACTCCTGCCAGCTTGGGAATTCAGCCGCTCTCTTCTCAATTGCCAAGTCCTTCCCCTCCTGTGCCCAGCTTGTCACCTAAATGATGCTGACCAGTCAGCCATGGATGTGCTGTGCAGCTGTGTAGAGGCCACTCCAAGGTCCAGTCGTTGGAGATGTATCCAGGTATGACAAGGCAGGGTTGCCTATTATGTCCTACAGAGTCTCATTTGTGTCTCCAAATATCCATCATCAGTGTGGGTCCATCCACTGGAACCTGCCTACGTACTGGAAGTACCATGCTTGAAAGAGACTGTCTGCCCCTTCTAGCAGCAATTAGCTTTCACAGCTTCCTTATGTAGAGCTGAAGCTTCTTACCAAGTCCTCATGTCTATGCTGGTTTTTGACTGGTTTGAGCTTGCCTGGAAGTTGTCCATGCTGTCACCATTGCTGTGAATGCGAGTTCATAGGAGTGAAAGACTAGATGTCTGGAAATCTCTGGTTTTGGTTTTGGTTTTTAGTCAGTTACTACCTTTAGCTCTTACAGTCTTTCTGCTCCTTCTTCTGTAATGATTCCTGACCCTTCAGAAGCAGAAGCTTGATGCAGGTGTCCTATTCAAGGATGTGCCCTCTGCAGCCTTTTGTTCTCTGTGTGTTGGCCAGTTGTGAGTTTCTGTGTTAATCACACACTGTTGCATAAGTAACAGTGAGAGTTGAGAGATGCATTTATGTATTGGTATAACAATAAGTCATAAGGAATCATTCATTTAATAGAAAACCAGTGTTGGGCTTTCCTTTATGACCTATGGCCCATCTAGTCTCAGATTCCTAGGCCTGATACCAATGACAGGTAGGGGCTGCATCTTAAGAAGCAGACCTTAAATCCAATTAAGGAGTGGTTGGTTAGAACATAATATTCATGCCACTATTGAACCAGTGGGCATATCCTGCCAAGACAGTTGTTGTTGTAGTTCACAGCTGGGTATAGATGATTATACTCTGAGTTATAATGAAAAAAAACAAAACTAAGTAATGTAATTTTCACATTGTAAAATTACTTAGCTACACCTAATGAAAATGAAAAAGATTTATTAAATAAATAAGTTAAATCATTTTTAACTCTGTGCCATCAGCGATCATGTAAGTGGTAAGACCCTCAGTAATAAACATGCCTGGAATCACAGCTGGTGGTTTGGAGCACCTGTGAAGGAATGATCAGCTAGGACTGCTCCATTGTAGATATCAGACTTCTAAATTAAATGAGATTTTAATTATTCATGAAAGCCTAATAATAGAACAGAAGTATCTACAGATTGTGAAGGGTGCTGTTCATGACTGCAAGGGTAATGATATCTAAATATTGTAAATAATTATCAAGATACAAAAGAGGGAAAGATGAAAGGAATCCTTCAACCTAGCTAAAGGCTGAGAAGCAAGAAACTGAGTGACTGTGTGCCAGTGAACTGAAGGAAGAACAGAGAGAAAATCCCACTTCCACCCAGCTCGGCTGGAATTCTGACTAAGCAAATTTTGCTTCTTTGTCATTAGTTCTGATGTATTGTCAATGACTGTGAGTTACACTGCATACCACAGCTTAAGATTAGAGACTCCAGGTCAGCATTTCTGGCATGGAAATATCTGGGTAGTTTATCAGTAGTTACTTACACATCTGTGGGTCAGTTTGCTTCTCTGTAAAATAGAAATAAAAAAGACATTTGCCTCATATAATTACTAGGCATATTAACTCATTAAAGAAATCAATGCATTTAGAATATGACCTAACAAATGCTTGATCAATATTACTTTTTAATTGTAGAAATATGTTAAGAAGAATATTTTACATTTGAACCATTCTGTTTTCCTCACTTACTTTTCTGAACAGAGAGAACAAACTTGGAGATGATTTACATCTAATTTTTATGCCTTATACTTCTTTGAACTTTCTTGAGGAAATTTTTATTCTTTGAATTGTTTCAGTTTTGATTCCCAGATTATGTTAGGATCTAAAGAATTCATGGAGTCTCCTTTTATATTTATAAATTTTAGTCAATTTATTATTTTTTTCTGTTCACAGCTTTGGACGAATTTCTTAGAGCAATACTACTGTAAATAGCACTCTTAAATATCGTAGAATCTTTTATACTCTTCAGTTCTCCTTAATGTATGGCCTCAGTCTTTTCAATGCACAGGTAAATGACAAACATAATTATTTAACTCATTAATAAAATCCGGTTTCATGTAAGACATCATTGCTGTTTATTGTCACTGCTAAATGTAACTTTCTCAATAATGCAGAATCTTCCACTAAATACATTGTCTGTGATTGAAACTCTAACCAAACATAAAGAATAAATATAGTTTCTGAACACAAAATACCAGTTTTTATATTAAACTATAGATAGGTTATTAAGGAGAACATGATTGAATTTTAAAGGACTCAGCAAGTAAATATAGATGTCAGAATTAATCACTTTTATTTAAACCAAAATCTTGGGAAGAGTTCTTAATCACTGGTGCCATTCTGGCTAGGGTAAAAAAATCAGCATCAGTAGAGTACAGTTGGTATCAGTCTCCAAGACAAATAAAGCAGTCAAAATAAAAATGTCTGTCATTAAAATGGAAAATAAATGGAGGAAAATAAATTACTGCTAAGACTAAGACAAGATTGGAAAATTTCTCAGCAAATTAAAGTCTCCTTGGCAACAGCAGGTCTCAGGAAATCTCAAGTTTTGACTTGGAGAGAGAATTGTAGAAACCACGAGTGACTGTCATTTTTGGAAAGTACATATTAAAACATGAGACACTGCTGATTTAAATAAATTAGTACAGTTTCCATAAAATATAAATAGCTACATGGATATGGGAATACCTATGTGAACATGGGAAGCAAAGCAATCTCAGTTTTCCATAAGGAACTGTGCCACACTACTCTGTTAGGTCACATGTAGAGTGGCATAAATAACTGCACTATATATGTATATATATATATATATATATATATATAGCGTGTGTGTATATATGTGTATATATCTTTATGATAATTTAATTCTTCTTAGCTTTGTGACTAAGAAATTGTTGAGTATGCATGCTCTGATTGATAACACGATCAGTGACATGCATCATTTTTCTTTATTAAAAATCACCTTTTTTTCACTTTTATTTGTAATTGACAGATGATTATTTGCGTACATGTGGAGTGCGGTGTGAATTCTCTGCATATAGATGCATTGTGCTCATGTGGACTTGGGGTATGTAAGACAGCCATCATCCCACATATCTGTCATCTTTGTGTGAGAATTTGTAGAACTCCCTCTTTGAGCTCTTCAAGGCACACAAACAGTGGGATTTTGAAAGGACCACATCTTGCTGATTGCTGCCCTAATAGTTAGCATCATTCAGAGGGGAATATTTGGAAACACTCCTGGGAGTGGCCTTCATTCTCCATTTCTCACACCATTTTAAGTAAAAGTGACAATGGAAAAGCTTAGCTTGCCATATTATTTGCAAAAATGTCAATTCATGTCTTATTAGTGTAAATGGCTACAGGCAGTTAATACTGAAACATCTGGATCTAATGAAGCAATTCATAGCCAAAAACATTCAGTGAGAGTTGAAATGGGGTCATTTATCCAACTCTGAAGAGAATTATCTCTCCCATCCCAAATACACACATAAGCGATATTTGATTAAGACAGCACTTTAAAATTGTGTCAGTCAGCTAAACTTCCATAATTCCCTGTGAACCAATGAAAAAGTCAGTAATGAACAAGATTGAATCTTGAGTGGTTAATATAATAATGCCTGAATATGGACTGTGCTGATTTGTACCGCAAATGATGTCTCCCTCTAAAAAAATGGCAACTTTGTAATTTACTAAGGGAATATAATGAAAATTCAGAAAGCATTTTAATTATGTAAAATTTAAGAATAATGATCGCTACTTAATATTTTGAAGAGTTAAAAATTCAATTAAAATGATAGTGGAAATTTCAATCAGTTTAGTTTTTAAGAATAGCAGCTAGCAATTAGGAAGAAGTAACATGAAGTGGAAATATTCTACAATGGGATGTTCAACATGAATGTGTGTATTTCTTAGAGACACGTTTCTTCCTACTCAGGGTACTCCAATTCTTGGTTTTCCATGCATTAGAAAGCCAGTCAGTGGCCCACATGAGAAACCAGTCGTGGAAAATTGGAATAACTATAGGTACTCAAGTAAAGAACACACAGTGTTTCAGCAGGTTCTGTGGGAAGGAAGCCCATGCTTTGGGACTAAGACTGTTCCCCACTCGTAGTGGAGGAAAAAAGGCCATCAAAATTGGCTGGGTTTCTGTTAATAACAACTCACTAGAAACTGCTTGGTTTGGTTTCTCACAAATTTCTTGTACATAAAAAGAAGCCAAGCATTGCTGACATTTAGGAGTCCATAACAAATCAATGTCTTCTATTATATATCTCATTTTACATTATGCTTACCCTTAGTTCTGTATCCTGAGTCATGTAAAGGAATGCATAATTTCTTCATCTGGTAATTTGAGAAAGGAAGCAATTTTGAATAAAAATGAGTTAACCAAATAAGAACATTCATTACACATCTTTCTTCATAAAAACAGAGCAATAAGAAATGGAAGTTGCCAGAGTACCTTGGTCTCTGGCCATAAATACTGGACAGAGAATTCAGGAGTAGAAGAAAATGATGTGCAGTGTGTAAGCATTGTGGGGAAAACACAACTACTTTTCATGAGCATTTGAGCATTTCATGATTTTTCTGCTCTGAGTCTGGTCATTCATTTTATCAGCTGACCTGTCAGTTCATGCCATGGCTCACTCATGTCTTCCATTTTTTACAGGCTCAATTTGAAACTACAAACTTCAGTTTATCATATTCATATTTTTGAAGTTAGTGACTGATTACATGTAAAGATGTGGATAAAGGAGATTCAGTCCTCCTTTTTCAGCCATTGCTGTCCCATAGCAATAATTTCCAGCTGTGAATCCCGGAGAATTCTCACATGGTGTGTGACAGTGTTCAATATTACCCTGAAATAATTGCACCAATGGATGGGATTTTATAGAACACAGAAGAAATCTAGAATGAAAAATTCTGTTTTCTTTCATTTGTCCCTTTTCTTCGTCTGTTTCCTGTCAGTAGTGTCCTTCAGTGACACTGTTTCACGTCAAGTGTGTTCTGTGCCATTGTGTCCAGGTTTTAAAAGTGTTTGCCTGTAAATAACAATGCAACAAGAATTTTTTCAGTTGTACAAACTGTATAAAGTTCTTAAAGACTGTAAAAAAATTAAATGTAAGATCTGACATCATGGACTTCAAAATTTTCTGCAGAGAGCAAGGGTGCCAGTGTGAAGCCCAGACCTGGACATCTATGGCATTCTCATAATTTCTGACAAACTTTCAGAACTTCAGAAAATGCATCTGCTTGCTCTTTTAATCAGGATGCAACAGCAGATTAGTGCAGTTGCTACAGGTTGAAAATATATACTATTTTTAGCTTGAGGATCAACACACAGCTTTAAAATACTTAAAATAAAAAGTCTAAGATAGAAATGGCTAAATTTGGGAAATCCAGATTGGTGGCATTGTCAGTGGTGAACATAGCTCTCAGAGATGAACAATTGAAATTGAGGCCTGTAGAACTGGATAGAAGTCTCTGTAGAACACAGATACCATGAGTTCAAAGCTGAGAAGGACCTGAAGAGGAGTGACCATCCTCTATGAAGAGCAGACCTCATGGTTTTTAGCATGTCAGTTGCTTCCTTTAAATAACAATCTTCCTGATAGCCAGGCTGACCACTGAAATGTTCCTTGCATCCCTGTAAAAGTGGTCCTGGGCTATACAAGAAAGAAAGCTGAGTAAGCCAGAGGGGCCAAACCCAAGAACAGCCTTCCTCCATGTTCTCTGCTCCAAGTTCCAGCCTTGGTTTCCCCTGATGATAGACTATAACCTGTAAGTCAAATAAATTCTGTCCTCTTCAAGTTGGTTTTTGTCAGTGTTTTATCACAGGAACAGAAAACAAACTAAGATAGTAAGGAAGTATTCCTTGAACCCACAAAATCCCATTTTTTCTTTTATAATGGTTTGTGCCTACACATCTCTTACCCTAGCAGTATGTTAATGACAGCTTAGAATTACTTATATCACCCATAGTTGGCTGTGCCCTTCCTACATTAATTAGTAATCAAGAAAATGCCTGGTACACATGGTCACAGGCCAGCCTGTTCTGGAAAATTCTTCTGGTGAGATTCTTTCTTCTGAGGAGACTCTAGGTTTGTTTTAAGTTGACAGGTAAAGCCAATGTAACACCTCTTTCAGGTAATAATTTAACTTCATCTATATGAAAACCAGATTCTACCTGCTCAAATTGAAATATAAATATCTTATACTTCCTGCTTCTTGTAATATCACCAAGATAAGAAGCTTTCAGTATTCAGACTCTTCAGACTACTTTTGTTACGGAGAAATACCTGTTATCTAAGAGACCTCTAGATACTTCCTTTTGAATCAATGAGATAGATTATAACTCAAGACATAATTCATGGGTGTCCCCCAAACTCAGCCAAATTACAAATGTGGAAAGTTCCAAGAAAGACTATAATTATGGAAGATCATTTCCAAATTCCTCCCTGATTTCCCAGGACACAGTCTTCCATCCATTATTTTGACATCCCACAAAGCACTGGGAAGTAATGAGCCACGACCCCTCTGTTTCTACTGCTTCTATGATCAGAGCACAGATTGTTTTCGCTGAGCTCTTTTAAAGAGTGTTTTTACAGTAATCAGTCGTGGGAAAAGAAATAACAACTCCATTTCAACAAAGGTTCAAGCATGCCTGAATCGCTTCAGTAAGATTCAGATTCTCCAGGTTCTATGCTTCTCCTAAACTTGGTTTCATGCAAAAGAGCCGCTCTTATCTAGGCCTCTCCAGGCTGTGTTAAAGTCTCCCAGGCTCACACAACCAGTTTGAGAATACATGTAGACACCAACGACCAATATTGCCACCAGGAATAAATCTATGCTTCTCATTTCCTGAACCCTCAGGCCTTCTGCCAATACACACAGAGGTGCAGTAAATGTTTGCTTGAGGCTAAGGCAGAACCTAAGGGCACTGTACCACCTGATGTTCATTCTATTCTAGTATTTTTCCTAATAACTGCATCTGACTCAAGTCAGGTATGCTGATTTATAAATTATGGTTGATTCTTAAACACCGGTTCATACCACACAGCCTTCAAAATGAAACACAATCTTATCATTCTTAAAATGGCAGCTACAGAAACTTGATGTCAAAGAAGTATTTGCTTTTATTTGTTTTGTATCAAAATTCATTAGTAAAATTTTCTCTAGTACATACATGAAAGAATATATTTCTATCAATAATTTAGTCAAAAACTCACACCTAAACTGAAAATCTTTATGTAGTTTCTACTGCACTGAAAAAAAAACACTGAAAAAAGCACTAATTATATCTAAAGAAGTTTTCACACTATTACACCTAGAACATTTTATTATACATTCACTTCACATCCATACAAGCACAAGCTAATAGGGCAAGAGCAGAGATAAACACATATCTTTAAGTAAAAGCTAAAGCGATATCGCTTTCAAATTTAAAAAGAATGTCTTAATCACAATCGAATATAAATATTCATAAAGAAGGTTTACCAAGATGGTTCATTTGGAATGGGTGCTTGTTGCGAAGACTGATGACAGGAGTTTGGTCCCCAGATTCACATGTTGGAGAAAAGAACTGAATCCTACAAGTAGTCTACTGAACTTAACACGTACACTATGAAATAGGCTTGCACAGTCACATAAGAAATAAATAAGTAGATTTATCAATGAAACATCATGAATATTAAAATCTCCCCTCATGAAATCCAATGTAGAGTTAAAAGAAAAGTCATCATATAGGAAACCATATTGCATCACATGTATCTAGCAAATGATAATAGTGTGATTGTTAGGAGCTTTCACAACAGAGGAACAGCTCAGGAGAAATCAAGCATGTAAAGAAATCTTAAAAAAGGGAATTTTCAAATGGACAATAAGCAGATACAAAGATCCATATTGATTGAATAAAATAAAGATTCATTAAATCTGTACCATTACACAAAGGAGGAAAAAGAACAGAAAACACAAATGTGTCAAGTGCTGAGGAGTTTCTAGAATAGTGGTGGCGTGCAGGATCGCCGGCAGGTAGGGCGGTGGAGAAGTTGGTCCAGCCGGCCTCCTCCAGGGGCTGAGCCGGGTGGTGAGTGTCGACAGCCCAGACCCTCTCAACTCCGGAGAAAAAAAACACACCGAGCCGGGAGACTATCCAAGCAGGATCTCGTTAATTGCAGCTTACAGGATGTCTTATATAGGGTACGGGCGGGGCTGAAGCAAGTGAAGGCCCATCGTTTTTTGTCATGTAGGCTGCAGCCAGGCAGAGACCATTTTGACAGGCCGCAAGACTTGGGTGAGGCTCAGACAGCTGCATTTGAGACGGTTGGTTAGAAGTGGGTGGTGTCTGAGCCATTGCTGAGATGTCTGGCCCGCTTGCATTTCCCAGTGGGTTGTGTGTGGACACCCAATCCACATAGCACGCCACAGCCCAGAACTCCTGGACTCAAGCGATCCTCCTGCCTCAGCCTCCCGAGTAGCTGAGACTACAGGCGTGCGCCACTGCGCCTGGCCCCTGGCGGCCTGTGAGAGGCCTGTAGCATCCTGACCTGCTTGGAGCTGCTGAGCTACGCCGCTGCCTGCGTTGGACAGCCCGCGCTACTCTTGCCTGGTGGCCGCGCCGCACCACAGACACATCTCGCTGTCGCCCCGCTACCTGAGCCGGAAGCGTTCCGGCATCCTGGAGGAGCTGGCCTCTGAGCTCTGCGCTACTCTGAGAGCCTTTTAGGTGTCCCTGACGACCAAGATCCTGGAGCTGGAGGGCAACACTGCCCGGGACAACAAGACACCCATCATCCTGAGCCACCTGCAGCTGGAGCACGGAGCTCAGGGCAGCTGGGGGTGTTGATCTCGCTGTCAAGTACTCCAGCACCAAGGTCAGGTACACTGGCGTGCCAGCCCGGACGCACTCCGCGTAGTTGCCCTGCTGTAGGAGCTGGTGCACGTGGCCCATGGGGAACTGCAGGCCTGCCCTAAAAGAGTGGGCTGAAGCCGCGGCGGTGCTGGCAAGAGGCAGCAATGGAGGCCTAACAGTGGCATCTGCCCAGAAATCTCAAAGCAGATACTGTGTCTTAATTTCTCCAACACCATGCCAAATATCCTAAAGGGAGTGGCTGCATTCACTTACCTGTGCTGTTTCTCTCTTAGCACACCTACCTCCTAGTATGGCTTGTTGGTTCCTTTGCAAGGCTTCCATCCAAAGATTGAGTGTTCATCTACAGCTTCAACTAGAGAAGGATGTGGTGACAATCCCATTCGTGCCCTGGGCAGAATATAAGTTGCAACTTTAGCTCCCAGTCTTCCTGTTTCTTTTTGTCATTTGGAAGCCATCCTTTACGTTGCAGGTTTCAGGTTTTAGATTTGAAAATTTTAAATTATGGTATAATATATGTAATATAGAATTTATCATTTTCATCATATTAAGCATACAATTCAGTGCTGTTGAATTCAGTTTTATTATTTGCTAACATAACCTCAATATATCTATAAGACCAATTTCAACTTCCAAATTTGAAACTATATACACTTTTAATAACTTTCAATTTTTCTTGAACCCCAGCAACTGCTAACTAACGTTCTAGTTTCCAGAACTATGGTTTTGAAATCTTTAAGTCCCTAATATAAATAAAGTAATAAAATATGTGTATGTCTGTGAAAAGCTTTCCTCACAATATATCTTAGAATCCCCCTGATGAATTTATGAATTCCAGTAATAGGATTTTTAGTTGAAGAATTATGTTGCTATTGGTATTTTCATTTTGCTCCCAGATCCTTATCTTCCCTTTTTCCACATTCTCCATTAGTTTTTAAACCTATTAAAACTGTTGTCTCAAAGTAATTGTCTAGTAGATCTGACATTGTGTGTTTTAGGAATACTTCAAATTGATTTAATTTTTTCCTGTGAATGCACCATATTCTCATTTTTTTTTCCTTTAAATATTTTTATTTTTGTTAAAATTGAGATATGAATCAATGAATTCCATTAGGTATAAGATTTCCATTTTATCATCTCTCTGCCTTTCTAAGAATTTGCCACCCACCCTCAGTCTACATCAAAATCGTACCCCAGCCTCAAACCCACAAATGAATGGTCTCTTTCTGGACCACCTTTCTGTGCCTCACAATTCAGTATTTCTTTATTCAGTATTTCCTGCTTCTATGCATTCTAACATTTGCTGTGAAATTCTATTCCCTTGGGAGATGTAAAAATTCTCTTCCTTCCTTCAAAGTCACTAAGGACAAACCAGAGGGCAGTGTCCCCAAAGTACACCCAGAGGAACCTTTGAGTTTATAAAACTTACTTATAGTGAAAAGATGAGACATCACAGGCAGGGGGAGGGTTGACCCTAAAGCAGGGACACTGTGGTGTCTGCACCAGCATGGACTTTGACATCCTCAAGGCTCAATTGCTAAAGCACTCTTCCATTAGCCTTCCCCAGCCTAAATACTCCAGGACCTCTGAAAACGTGAGACCATATGCAATTGGGGTGGAACTACAGATAAATGACCAGGAGGAGGAGTTTGAATCACATGTGAGGTTTGTCCACACTCCTCACCCCTCCTTGTGTGAGTAAATGTCAGTAGTAAACCAGTCACTTTGTGATGAACCCTTGCATTGCTGACCTGATGAAGATGGTGGCTGCTTTGTTCAGAGACTTATGTTCTTCAACAGTATTCAATAATAAAATTCTACTTCCCAAAATATAGTACTTACTGTCTCCTCATATCCTATACCTTTTAAAAATACTTACCTTCCATGAACCTTAAGGCTGCTTAGGATACAGTTTAATTTCTAATATTTATATTGAGAATAAGAGTTAAAACATACAGTGGGATGGTTTGAATGACTGTCCCTCATAGGCTCTAAGGATCTGAACACTTGGTCTTCAGTTCATGGTGCAGTTTCGGAAGAGTCATGGAACCTTTAGTTGGTGTGGCCACGCTGAAAGAAGGACATCACTGGAGTGGGCCTTGAGAGTGTATAAATAACATTGTCCACTTCCAGTCTCCTCTCTCTGCTTCCTGTGCTTCCTTGAAGATGGCACCATTCGGCTTTCTGCTGCAACTGCCTCTGCCACCACACCCTCCTGCCAGGATGGGTTCTAAACCTTCGGAAATTGCAAGGGCAATAAACGCTTCCTTTTATAAGTTGCCTTAATCACAGTGCTTTATCGCAGCAACAAATGAGTAACTAACACATACAGAAAAATCCAAAGTATTTAATATTAATATATTCACATCGATATTTTTGTTTACTTGAAGTAATTTCAAAATTAAAACATTAATCAATTTATATTTTACTGCTAGGTATATGCAAACACAAATCTTCTTAGAAATAAAGATTCTTTTTGAGCAGATAACAGTAAACTACTTCTTGACATTCTAAGGGACAGTGGGTAGTTAATAATATATGAACGATACATTTGGGGCCATTGTAATTTTATCTTATAAAATGGATAAAACAATCTATTTTCTACTTCCAATTCAAAATGGAGTTGTAATCCAGCAGTGTGGAGTAAGCTGCTCTAAATGTCAGAACTCTGAATGAATGACACTTCATAGGCTTTTAATGCCATATAAACAGGGACAAACTTTCAACCACTCAAAAACACCCACTTTCTTACAGGAAAAACTAACCCTTGGTGACAGCAATCACTAGAAGTGGCCAATCCCTTGGGTTTTTCTCTACTGAAGGGTGATTAAGAGAGTGATAGTAAACTTGATCTGTGAACATCTGGAATTCTACAATAAACCAAGCCAGGTCTGATCATGTTTCAGTTCTGAGGGTGGAAGAGAATTATTACAGGTCATGTTAATGCATACATTACTTACAAGGCTCCCTTTGTTGACTCTCCAGCACTGCAAGCTTTTGACCATATATTCATACTGAGGTGATCATAACATGAGTTCAACGTAATAGGAAAGTATTAAGTATTTTCAATGACCAAGAAGCATTACCTATTTTGACTTCTATCTTGACACTATTCAGGCAGCTCCAGCAAAATACAAGTAAATCCCACAGATTCTATGGGTTGCTACTGCAAATACAGAGAAGTGCATGCTTTGTTAAAGGAAGACCACACATGCATATTGGGTCATGTAGTATGAAACTGGACATGTTGTCCATTACTACATTACCTAAACGTCCTTGCTCATTTGAAGTCCTTACAAATAATTAGTCACAAATAAATATCCAAAAGGCAAAATTACTTATCAATTAACGGTCTAGCTTACATTAAATCAAAGGAAGGATATTCATATTGTTTTCAACATGCTCCATAAGAATAATGTTCTCAATGGACACTTCATGCATTTAGACATATGAAAAAACCATCATTTGGAGATAATGCTAATTTTCTTTATGACATATAAGAAATACTACAAAAACACAGACTATGGAAAAATATTATTTATGCAAAATTTTTAGTGAGATTACAATGAAAGCAGAACAGAGAAATCAAACACATCTCTGGTGATATGTTATCTTTAAATGTTGTTTGGTGTGTATCATCACATGCTCAATGGTCATAGAAGTTTCAGAAAGATACTGTATGATGAGTATATTAAAAGTGGTATCAGTATTTCATGTTTAAATTTTGGTGCTAATTAACCTAGATACAATTTGTTAACACCGACTACATAAATGATAAATCACATATTTCCTTTTCCTTTTCTTAATTAGGTTTATGTTTTGATATTTGTGACTGGGAGAAAGTAATGATTTAGAAATCATAACGGGCATGTTACTTATAGAACTATTTTGTTTTTTGCAAACTATTTTCACATCTCCATAACCTGATATTTTTCTATAAAAGCCTAATAAAAAATCACCTTGATGGTCTGCTTTGCCACTTGGACTTTGCATTCAATGACATCTGAGAGGGGTTTTATCCTTCCTATTCCATCCTCCTGGTTTTCAGAACTTCTTTGTTGTATAAAAATTACTTATTTTTATTTCAGGTGTTTGAGTGTTTGCTTTGTGTTTGTACATGTATCACCTGTGTGCCTGGTATCTGAAAATGCCAGAAGGGGCCGAAGCTACCTTGGATCTGGCAGTTGTGAGATACCATGAGGTGCTAGGAACAAAACCCACATCTTGTGCAAGAGCAGCCGGTGCCCTTTAAACACTGAGCCACCTTTCCAGCCTCCTGAACTTCTTTTGAATTCTAACATAGTACACATAGGAAGAATAAAAAAAGGTAAAATATTCATCACAATTATTTTTTCATTGTTATTTCTTGTGGTTACAATCTATTGATATTTCTAAATTTTAACAAAATCTACTCTCAAAATACTTAAAGGGATATGATAAAAAGTAATATCTTATTTGTTTTGGTTAGAGAGCACTGAGTAAAATCTACTTTAAAAGGAACACTTTGAAGGGCACTGGTAGACTTTTCAGGATACCTACATTTATCATTCTCTATGCTTCCGGTGTTGAAAGTCATCAGGCATGTAGGCTGATAATCAAGGAACAGGGAGCATTCGTGTTGCTGGTATAGAAGTGAGCACAGAAGTCCATAAATGGAAGACATTCAGCTGGACCCAACACTGCATAGTTATGAGAGTGGGATGGGAAGGGGCAGGGAGGAAGTGTAAGGTTAAGACTACTCAAAATTATGAGTTTCCAGTGTTGACCGATGATACAAAATGAGAGCAATGAGTTCCTGTAATATTTCCCACAGCTTTACCTCGCCAGCACACCTAGAATTCCAGCAGCAGGAAGGGAGAGGAAAGAAGGGCGCAAGTTCAAGGCCAGCCAGGGCTACGTAGTGAGCTGAGCTCAGGCTGTATAAAGAGAGAGAGAGAGAGAGATTGATTTTGTATTTCCTATGTTCTGCACTGTCTCATAAAGGCTTTTGGTTGATTTTGCATTATATCAGCACATTTTTAATTGAGATGTGCATGTTATTCATGTGTTAGGATAGCTGACATTTTTCTGAGCTCTGAACTGTCAGTGTTTCTCTCTGGTTTTTGTCTTGTTCATGGTTAATTTTGTCTTATCATGTATGATGTTTAATAGTATGGATCAAATATCTCTTTTTATCTATTTTTGTGTGTGTTCTGGGTATGTATGTGTATGTTGTGTGTGTATGCTATGAGTATTTGGCATGTATGCATGTATGTGTTATGCATGGCATCTGTATATGTGGTATGAGTGTGTTTATGTTTATGTGTGATGTTTTTGTGCTATGGATACGTGTGGTATGTGTTTATATACATTTGTGTATACATAGTGTGTATAAGTGAGTATATATGTGGTGTGTGGCATGTGTGTGTATATTTACTATTTCTTAGTGGGTACGTCTGCAAACTGTTTTTTAGTGATAGGAATAGGGGCAGTCTGTTGAAAAAGAAAATCCTCTCCCAAAGATGAAAATGTGCTAGAGAGCTTGGAAAGGACAGACACTTGGAGGCTCATACTGACTCTGTAGAAAGTCTTCTGTGTGGTATTGCCCTCCTGCGACCTCCTTCTCATTTGCATTTTCACTTGTACTTACTGTTGTTGATTATAATTTCATTGCACCTACAGACCAACTCATTTCTCTCTGCTTTGTGTCAGAAAGGCTGCCATCTATGAGGTGTCTCCTTCATCAGTTGACTTAGTGTTACGCTCCATCCATGGAGACCCTGGGGGAGTACTACATGAAGAGATATGGGAAGAACAGCAGGGATCTCACTGATGCTGGGGAACAGTACCCAGCCTTGAGAAGAGAAGCACACTTCTCACTGACACTGGGGAACACTAAAAGGCCATGAGGCAAGCAGAAGACTCCTCACTCTGCAATATTATGGAATATTACAGGACCATGAAGAGAGCAGCAGGTTTCTCACTGACACTGGGGAATAGTACATAGCCATGGGGAGAACAGACCACTTCTCGCTCTGACATGGGAATACCCATGGCCATGAGGAGGGCAGCAGGCTTCTCTGATACTGGTTACCATGTTTTGGTGCAGCTATGAATTGGGTATGAAACTACAGAAGAAACTTAGACTTATAGCTTCCTGAGGTATTTTTAAGCCACCTTAATAGGTTATCATATTTCTAGATGATCTCTGGCCCATTTTCACTTTAAATTAGTTAGTTATCATTGCTATGACAAAACATCCTATAAAAAACACTGTAAAGAATAATGCTCTATTCTGCTCACAATTTAAAGGGCTATAGTCCATCAAACCAGGAAAGGCAGAGTGTAGGAATGTGAGGTAATCAGGAATCAGCTTGCTTTCTCCTTTTCATTCAGTCCAGACCCTGCCCATGGAATGGTGCCACACACATTCTAGGTGGCAAATTCCAATTCAATTGACCCAGTCGAGAAACTTCTTCACAGACGTTTCCTGAAGTTATCTCTAGATTATTATAAACCCATTCTAAGATATAAATATTACTATGCCAAAAATAAGCATCTCTTGCCTACAACATAGTGTGATATTGTACTATGGCAGCTCTGTGATCCGTACAGATTATCTACTTCATCAAAGAGCTAAAACGTAAGGATAGTGGGAAGTAGACTTAGCAGAAACTGGGTGCAGGGTCTTCAGTTCCTATGAAAAATACATATGATTTGCTTGAATTTTTCTGCAGGGTAGTCTTGAAATCCATGAGAGTGAGTGGTTAGGACTTTGAACTTGCTTTATTCCTTATAGGGGCTCAAGAGTCCTGGGGGTCTAGGACCAGGCTCACAGAGCTCACAAGCTTTTCTATGATTCTCAAGAGACTTCATTTCCCAGTCTTATTTAGGGTTAGGAGACTGACTGCTGCGACACATTGGTGGTTTAACTTGTTGTGAGTTATCCATGTTAGGTTTTGAACTACATAGAGCAATAGTATATCTGCCTTTGCCTTGTCAATGTTAATAAGCACTGACCTTAATAAACTCACTGATGACTTACCAAGTTGAACTTGAATGGAATTCTTCTTTTGGTCTATTAGTGCTTCTCTCTCTCTCTCTCTCTCTCTCTCTCTCTCTCTCTCTTTGAATAGCTATTTCTTAGCATCAATTCAGGACATTCTGGAAAAGGCAAATATTGTACTACTGATTATATCCCCTGTGGTGAAAATGGAAATTGAATAAGTGAGGATAATTTAGGGGAACAAAACTATTCTGTGTCACCAATGGTTTATATGTTAACTGTTTGTCAAAATGAACATTTTTCTAGCACAGGAATTCACTTTAATGTGTGAAAAATAGATATGTGTCTTTACTGTATATACATTTAACTGTAAGAAATTCAGAGATTTTAGGATTGAATGTACAGTGTGATAAAGTCTTTTTGCTGTTGAACTAATCTCATTAAAAGTGGTCAGAGAATGCATTTCTACTGAAACTGACTATAGTGAAGTGAATTTTTAAGACTAAATTCAGAATGGACCACACATGAACTCTGTTCTTTAGCTGATGCTTATTCTATCGTGTTTTCACAGATTTTTCATGCTGAGACCAATACACATGTACAGTATGATTAAACATAATGTGTGAGGGATATGGAAGCTGGGTTTATCACTTGAAAATGATTAGCAGTGAAGTTACTAATATAAACATGTTAATCTCAACACCAACCAATGGAGGAATACAAACTAGTATTTGCATACATGTGCATGTATCTTAATTAGTTTATAATTAGTATATGTGCTACATGTGCATGTATCTTAATTAGTTTATAATTAGTATATGTGCCTGCATTCCATATTCTCCTAGCTGATCCTGTAAACAGCTACATTCTCCTGGTAAATAAAATATGCCTAGCACCCAAATTAATATTCCTAATAACATTCCTTGCACAATGGACCAAAACTCTGTGAAGAGCAGTTTATTCTAGTACCAGGGCAAGGAAGAGGAACCTTTACATCAGTGGCCACTGTGGGGTGATGAGCTTCCCAAATTGTGCCATGCCCATGCCCATGCCTTGGGACCATCTTAAGACCCTCCCAATGATGCAGGTCTAGATGTCTTTTCTCCTTACCATTGGTCCAGACATTTCCAGCCTGCCTGAGAGTGTCTGAATTCAGCCATCTCCTAGCAAACGTCCCAAATTATGCTCTGTCAAGTTGGCTAGTACAGGCCCAGACATTAGAAGGAAGCCTAGGATTATCTGATTGATGCTGGACTTGGGCCTGTGTGGGAAGACCTGAGTAGCTGGACTAGAGACATAAGGTCTTTCCAATATAAAATAAAAAAAGAGAACCTGAAGTATAGACCAACCAGCTTTCTTACCTAATAAGAAAACAAACAAAGGATATAAAGAATACAAATAAATCAATCTTCAACTCAACAGCTGAGTTTCATAAAACTTAAGAATCAAAAACAACAAAAGAACTCCACATGCTAAAATAATATAATTTTAAAAACCCAAATAGTATGTCCCCACCAAATACCACCAGTCCTGCAGATGAGTTCCACAATGAGAACCCCCTAGCGATAACACAGGACATACAATTTAAAGAAAAATCTATAAACATGATCAAAGAATTCAACAAATTTAAAGAACAAACAAACAAAAAACAAATCAAAGAACTAAAAGAAGATAGTTATAAACTTCTGACTGAATTCACAAAAGATATAGAAATAGTGAAGAACACTCAAGTTGAAATAAAGAAGGAAGTGAAATACTCAATAAGTCAATTGGAAATGACAGGAAAAAGCCTCAGTAATAGAATGAATGAAATGGAAAACAGAATAAACAGAATATCAACACTGGATGATAAAGTTGAAGAATTGGAGCACTTAATCAAAGATTATAAAAATAAAAAAACAGGAATGGAATATGCAGGAAATATGTGGCAGCATGAAAAGACCAAATTTTTGCATCATAGGCACAGAGGCAGGAGAAGACTCTCAGGTAAATGGTATTGACCAGATGTTCAACAGGATTGTAGAAGAAAATTTCCCCAAATTAAGGAATGATGTGCCCATACAAACACAAGAAGCACAGAGAACACCAAATAGACAGCACCAGAAAGGAATTCCCCATGCCATATCATAGTAAAAACACTAAATTCTTAGAACTGAAAGCTGCAAAAGAAAACAAGTCACATATAAAGGAAAACCCATCAGAATGACAATGGATTTTCCATGCAAACTATGAAAGCCAGAAGAGCTAAGACCAAAGTATTCCCAGTTCTAAATGACCATAGATGCCAACCCAGAAAACTTTACCCAGCAATAATTTCTGTTATAGTTGAAGGAGAAAAAAAAATCTTCCTTGACATGAATAGGCTGAAAGAATTCATGTCCAGAAAAGCATCCCTTCAGAGAATACTTAAAGCAATACAAAGAGCAGAAGAAAGGAATGACTGTACCCAAGTGCAACAGAAAGTAAATTAATGAAGTCATAAATGTGGAAACACAAAGTTAGACCAAGAATGCAAGCAGAAATTAAAATAACAAGAACCAATGTATCTCATTCAATAATAATTTTAAATATCAATGGACTGAACTCCCAGTCAAAAGAAATAGGCTATTCAAATGGATCAATAACAACACCCATCTTTTTGTTGTCTGAAATAAACCCTTATCACCTTTAAAGACAGAAACTACCTTCTGGTGAAAGGATAGACAAAAATATTCCAAGTAAATGGCAATAAGAAACAAAAAGGAGTTATTATTTTAATATCTGACAAAATAGACTTCAAACTAAAACTATTTAGAAGAGATAAAGATGGCAACTTCATTTTAATCGAAGGAAGAGTCAACCAAGAAGTTACTACAGTCATGAATATATATGCACCAAACTCTGGTGCACCCAACTACATAAAACAATACTATAGAACCTCAGGACATAGATTAATCCCAAATCACCGCTAATAGGGTTTTTTGTACCTCAGTGTCTCCATTAGACAGATCAGCTGGAGAAATAATAAACACAAAGACATCTGAATTGAACAATACCATATATCAAATGGATCTAACAGACATCCACCAAGTATTCCACCTGAGCACCTCAGAATACACATTCTATTCAGCACCTGATGGAACTTTTCCCAAAATCAACCACATAGTAGTTGTGGATTTATTAATGTGACAAAAGTCAAAACCAAATGAAACAAAGACCTCAGTGTGAAGCCTGAAATTCTGAAACTGTTAGAAGAAAACATTGGCCTTGACATACAAGATACAGATGTAGGAAACAACCTTCTAATTGGACATTATTTCCTCAGGTTAAGGTAAAAAACCAACAAGTGCAACTTAATTAAACTAAAGTCCTTCTGTCCAGCAAAAGAAATAAACCAAGAAAGTGAAGAGAAAACTCATATTCTGGGAGAAAACCTTCACCCAGAGGTTTACCATCCAGAATATATAAAGAACTCAGTACACAAAGAACCAAGAAAACAAGTACTCAATTAAAAGATGGGCTAAGGATCAGAGCAGAGAATTCTCAAAAGAAGAAATAAAGATGGCTAAGAAACATCTTTAAAAGTGTTCAACAGCTTTAGTAGGTTGGGAAATGCAAATTAAAACAACTTATACATTTTACCTTATCCCAGTCAGATCAAATAAGATCAAGATAAGAAATGATTCCAAATGCTGGAGATGATTTGGGGAAAGGGAGATGCTCATTTACTGCTGGTGGGATTATAAACGCAACCCCTATATAAATTAGTGTGGAGAACTCTTTCAAAACGCACTCGTAACTCTAGAAAGAACTATTCAAGTAGCCAAAGGAGAACATCAATCAATAGCCCAACGCCAGTTTCATGAATAAATAACCACATTGGTGACTTCCAGAGCATTCAACACTGGTTCAGCAGTGGCATTTTTATCTTGGGAGCAATCAATGGCTATCTAATTGGTCTTAGAGCCAATTCATTGTGAGAATACTCACGTATGGTACTGAAATTATAGCGAAATACACATGGCTGAAGAAGTCATAGATCTTAGGGAAATCCCCAAGGCTTTCACATCCCTAGACTAATGTAACTTTACTAAATGCAAAATATGTATCCTTTTACTGAGAGCCAAGTATCCCAGATACCACTCATCAACAGAGCTTCTTTTGCACCAGATAGCCACTACTACAGAGTACCACAGCTAGTCACACACACACATTGTCTGTAAATTGTCACGACTAAACAGCACATTTACAATGCATCCTCAGAGTTCATGCAATATACAACAAGATGTAAAGAAGACACTAAGGAATCTCTCAACTCTCATTAATAAAGCTCCATCAAACAGCAAAGGGCCAATAACACGAAACAGTCATAAACTGCTAAATAATGGTGATTAGGAATCTTCGGAGTGTTTGTCCCTGTACAGGACTCCTTAAATATATTAAGTTTCACCCACCCAGGTCTCAGGGACCATTGACAAAGAGGGGGTAGAAAGATTGTAAGAACATGAGGTGGTGCATTTCCATTACCATATGGAAACAGAATCCCACAAGCTCCAGAGACCCTGTTCATACGAACCTACAGCAAAGATTTCAGTGTGTTCAAGACCCTTGCAAACTCAAGTAGGCAAAAACCTAGGATGGAAGTAATGAAACGGGCAGCAGATACAAACATTCACTTAAGAAATATTGGCAACTCAATACTGCTGGGTGAGGATGAGCTGGTCTTCCTAAGGGGAGGGACTCCGGATAGGCCGACTGGGCTTCTGGGATTAACCTGCACTGAGGTCTGTTTGGGGACACTAACTTGACACAATAGCCTTTAACACATGAAAGAATGTATGGGTTCTAATTGGCGGGCTGTGGGAGGTGCCAGTGGGAAGGGGTATAAAGATGATTAAGATTGATTGAGATGTTCTGTTTGAAACACACAATGATTCAATAGAAATATGTTAGAAAAGGAATGTCAAAGGGGAAAAAAGAGGAAAATAACAGGGAGACTATGAGGAACATAGACCAGTTAAAGTGAGACGGCAAACAGTGATAAGAAAGACTAACAGACAAAATAGTCAGATTATATCATATGCTTGAAATATCAGACTAAAAGCAACTCATCTGCATAATTAATATGTACTAGTAAAAATACACTATTCAAATGTCTAAAAATCTAAAAATGAAACAATCATTTGACCTGGTTATATCACTCCTTGGCATTTACTCAAAGGACTCATCCTATTGCAGAGATATTTGTACATCCATGTTTTTGGCTGCTCTCTTCACAATAGCTAAGAGATGGAAGTAACTTAAGTGTCCCTCAACTGACAAGTGGACAGTGAAAATGTGGAATCTTTCATAATGGAGCTCTACTTAGTGGTGAAGAAAGATGACATTTGCAGGTAAATGTGTGGAACCAGAAGCTGTCATGCTACGTGAAGTAACACAGACTCAGAAAAACAAATGACATCTGTTTGCCCTCATTTGAGGATCCTAGCACCAAACCTGTGTGTGTGAGTGTGTGTGTGCAAGTGTGTGTGTGAGTGTGTGTGCGAATGTGTGACTGTGTGTGTGAGAGAATGTGTGAGTGTGAGAGTGTGTGTGATAGTGTGTGTGCGAGTGTGTGAGAGTGTGAGTGTGTGTGAGAGTGTGAGTGTGAGAGTGTGTGTGAGTGTGTGAGTGTGTGTGTGTGTGTGTGTGTGAGTGTACCCTGCTGTAACTGCAGGGATGTGGAAACAGGTGTTACTAAGAGAGAAACAGATAAATTAGGGTATTTAAAGGGTCAGAGAGAGAGGGTTATACAAGGAACTATTGGGGTAAATGGAAAGAAGGAGCTCAAGAGCGACTGGGCCATACGAGTCTAGTATTACCAAGGGAGAAATGGAGAAAAGGGGGAGATTTTAATGGGGAAGGCACACATGAAGGGTTAGACAGGGAGAGAGAGACAAAGAGAGAGAGAGAAAAAGAAAGAGAGAGAGGAGAGATAATGTCTAGGTAGTGCAAATCACCAAAGGAAATCATATTTGTCTAACAACCTAATGACAAATTACACATACAATATCTCTAACATGAGTCCGTGTGCATAGCTGTAGGTTACATAACAAGAAACAGTGCCAGAAGGGAGATACCTTCTTTGAATTGTTGGCCAGGGTCATCCAAGAGACTCCCAAAATTATTCAGCCTCTTGCCACAGCCCTTGGTTGCCTCCCAGAACTTGAAGGTAGGACCCTATTTCTGAAGACAGGACACAGGTTTTGGAGCAATGGAGCTAGAGGTGACCTGGAAGTCACTTCCCATGAAGGGTAGCTATCATAGCTCTGGAGAGCACTATGCAAGTTGCTAATGGAGAATATCAATCAATGGCCCAACACGAGCTTCATGATCAAATAACTACATGAAAAATCTGTATAGCACACGACACTGGAGCAGTAGGAGCATTTTATCCTGGGAGAAATCAGTGACTACCTAATTGGACTTAAAGCCCACCCAGTGGGAGGAAATACGTGTGTGATACTGTAATCATAGTCAAATACACATGGTTGAGGTCATAGATTTTAAAGAAATACCCAAGGCTGTCACATCCCTAAACTAATGTAACTTTTTTCTAAGGGTAAAATATGTATCCTTATATTTTCAGTCAAGTATCCCAGTCACCACTCATCAAAGAAGCATCTTTGGTACCAGATGGAGACAACAACTGTTCACACACAGACATTGTCTGTGAATTGCCCAAGCTTAAGTGGCACATCTCCAAAGCAATCTCTATACCTAAGGCTCACATAATATAAGACAAGGCATAAAGAGGTCACTAATGAATCAACTATCATTAATGAAATTCCATCATGCAACAGAGGGTCAGTAACACAATAGGTCACAAATTGCTAAATCATGGAGATTAAGAATCTACACAGTGTAGGTCCCTGGACAGGACTCCTATATTAAGCTTCACTCACCAAGGCTCAGTGACCATTTATGAATCTGCCATGGAAAGACTGTAAGAGCCAGGGAGGAGGTGCATGTCCATAGGGAAATTGAATCTTACAAGCTCCTGCAACCTTGCTCATGTGATCCTAAAACAATGGTGTTGGCATGCTTAAGACCCTTGCAAGCTCAAAAAGACAAAAACCCAACATGGAACTGGGGAAATGGGCAGCAGACCCCAATATTAACTGAAAAAGTATTGCAGCTGATTACTTTTGGGTGAGAAAGAGCTAATCTACTTAAAGCAAGGTTCTCGGGATAGGCTGACTAGACTTCAGTGGATGAATTTGCACTGAGGAATGTCTAGAGACACTAACATTACCCAATAAACCTTAAATAAGTGACAAGTCAGTTGTGGAAGGGTGCCAATGAGAAAGGGTGTTTAAAAGTGATTAAGAGTGATTGAGATACATTGAATTTTGAAATACAAAAATTCAATGAAACATTCAGTAAAGAAAAGAAGTGATGAAAACAAGAACATGGTAAACAGTTGGAAGAAGGAATTTCATTAAAGGTATTCATCCAAAAGGAACATTAAGACTCTGGCCCCTACCTCTTTTTCTGCTTTGCTTTTTGACTGGCATAGTTGAACAGGACTCTTCGATTACGTGGTCCCACCATGATGTTCTGCCTTGCTACAAGCTCCAAACCACAAGACCAAGCAACCAGGAACTCAAATCTCAGAAACCATGAGATAAAATGAGCATTTCCTCCTCTGACATTTCTAATCCAGTGTATCTAGTAAATGAAAGATGACTGATATTGACTGTACTAACCTGACCTAGTGTCATATAAACACATGCACACTCAGGCACATATTAATATGTCATGTCAGAAGGACACAAAGGTCAGTTGAGCAAGACCCCAATGACCAGAAGTGGAATTTTTAATCCAAAAAAAAACCAGTGAAGTAGTATCAGATTATAACCCAAAATATTATAGGAATATTCATGCATCTAAAATGTCATAGGAAAATAATTTTCTGAATAAGTAAATAAGGAAATTTAAAGAAAAACATATGCAGAGAAATCCAAATAAAATATACAAGTAGTTTATCTTAAATGTGGAGCTTAACTCTCAGTTCTCTGATGTGAGTTGTACACAGAATCTTTCCTCCAATTAGAACAAAATAGGCATGAGGTAAGGACTGTGTGCCAAGCAAGTTTCTGTGGCGTTGGAGAAATCTGTCAAATACCACCTCAGCCCAGTGATTAATGTTGAAATGAAGTCAGTCATGTTGCCATTGTACACCTTTAAATTCTGAGGTATAGAACTTTAATCCTGTGGCTTTCTTACTCAAATCTGAATACCTTTTTTAAATACTAAGAACACACCAGATGTCTATTAATGTTCTACAAAATGCCTATTAGATATTCTATAAAACACCTAATCAGTAACTCTTAAAATTGTGAATGCCTTCAAAACCTGAGTAACAGGCATAGTCAGGACGGTTGCCAGGAGGTAATGGCTTTACATGTGGAGCCTCGAATGGAACGCATAACAGAAAATCAGAATCACATGACAACTATTGAAACTGGAATAAAATTAGATTTGAACTGTAATGATGTAGAAAACTGACCTTAATCTTGAGAACTTGAATTTGTTATTTTTTAAATTTAAAAACACATTTGAGGTAAAATTAACACATAATAAATTTCACATATTTAAGGAGTTAAACTGAAAATTTTTATATACTTATAGACTTTGAAGTCATTGAAAGAATAATGAAAATATCACCCCTAAAATTTCTCTGTGCCATTTACAATTTCTCATCTTTTCCATTCTAATACCAACCTTGAATTAGCTGGCTTCTTCATCTTAACTTATTTCTTTCCCGCAGCAAAAACATTTTGCAGTTTTGTTGTATGCTCATTATTTTCTACTGCTGTGTACATCCCCCTAAACCTGCTGACAAATCACTAGTCTATTCAAATTTGGGATCATCACAAAGGTTCTATGGTGGACTTTACACAGTCGTATGATTTTTATGACCTAACCTGGGCATTCCGGTCTTGCATCTTTATCCAGTTCAGGAGAATTGTCCATTCTGATGTTACATCATATTACAGGGAACTTGGTATAGAGAATATGGGGACTAATTATTATCTTCATCACTTTCTTTCTGTGAAACACACTATGTTATTACAAATTAAGAAAAATACAATCTGAATAAATTGGCATTAGGCTGTTACTACTTTTCAGTTAGCAATGTGTAATATTTCTCTAAGACATTACACATTCTCTGTCAGAGATACCTTTGTTTATATGAGAACATTAAACTAATAGATAGGTCCATGATACTCAAAGTTGTAGAGTCTTGTAATGTCTATGAAAATTCTAATGGTAGTTTTTTCAGAAACAGAAGAACTCAGGCTGGACATGGTGGCCTCACCTTTCATCCTAGCACTTGAGAGGTAGCTGGGACTACAGGGGACCTTGTCCCCCCAAAATAAATAAATAAATAAGAAGGAAAGAAAGAAGAAAGAAAGGAAAAATATTCTTCATAAAATTCATGAAATCTCAAGGAATTCTTGATGTGGACAATTTTGAAAAAGAACAAAGCTGTTAGATCTACAGTTGCAGAATACAAACTGCATTCAAAATTGGAGTAATCTAAATCATACCTCAGTAGTAGTAAAAATAACTAATACATACCTCAGTAGTTCTGAAAGCAGCACAGAATAAAGAAACCAGAAATAGATATTATGTGTTTCATCAGATGATGCAGACCCCTCAACATGAAAGAACAGTTCTCTTTAGCAAATAATATCCAGATCATTTGGCATCCATATAGCAAAATAAGAAAGTTAGGCTCTTACATTATATGCAAAGTTGGCTTCACTCAAAATGGGCAAGAACTTAATTTAGAAAGTTAAATAAGGCCTGGAGAGATGACTCAGTGCTAAGAACACTGACTGCTCTTGCAGAGGACCCAGGTTCAATTCCCAGCACCCACATAGCAGCTAACAATGGTCTGTAACTCCAGTTCCAGGGAATATGATACCCTCTTCTGTCTACAATGGGCATTGACATACATGTAGGTATTACACTCATACACATAAAATAAAAATAATAAATAGAATAATTTTTACAAGAAGTTAAACTATGAGGTCTGGATGGCTATGTTCATAAAAACTTCAAGCACAGGATTATAAAATGTGGCAGTACTCTCTGCAAATATTCAAAAAGAATGAATTTCTATAGCCATTTCATAACAACACTACTTCTAGTAGCTAAGAGAGAGAAGGAATGCAATTGCTCATTGAACTCCAAGTCAATTGAACTCATGAGACATATTTTCACACATATAATCACACTTTCAAAAGCCAAAAACAAGAAAACTTTATTCTACGTGAGGGATTCTTGATTGGTAATGGATAACGAGAAAAATGTTGTTTGACCAACTGGCATTAAACATCTTAAAATAAAAGGAAAATTTTCTATCAAAGCAAGATCATTTATAAAATAGTTCTTTGAAACTGAGTGTTAAATATAGCACCATCAGATCATCAAAAGCTGAGCAAATATAATTCCTGTATGCTTCTGCCAGAAATGTTCAAGGAAACATCATAGTGTGAAATGAAAACACACCAGATAGAAACTTGGGGTCGTAGTAAATGGAAATGCATGGTTAATCATTAAAGCTATATTTATTGTGACAACTGTTTACAACTCTACATGCTCTCACATAATATAAGAGACTAATTTATTTAAAATATTGTTTGTTTATGTACATGAACACCCAGTATATAAAGGTGTGATGTTGGCCATCAATAACTAGAATAAATATAACATGTGCTCCAAAGGAGCAGCATTTATGTTATTAATGTCTACTGTGCATTCAAATGATCATATTATTACCACAGGTTGTTTAAGATAAACCCCATCCCCTGTGGGTTAGTCAAGAATAGAATCCTATAGCTTGTATTCGTCATAAAAGGTCATTAGCTAGAATGGTTTGAGAGAGAGTTGTGTCATCCAACAATGGCCATCTCCTTGATAGAGAGCCTGAGAACCTGATAGCTCTTCAGTCCACAAACCTAGATGCTTAAGCAATGTGAATTTGATGCTAAAGGCCCTGAGGATTCCCACAGAATCATTGGTCTTCATTCCATGCTGGAAAGCCCAAGAAGCTGAAGTCTGATGTCAGCAGCAGCAGAAACAGTAATAACAGACACTGGTGAGCAAGGGGCAAAGC
Source organism: Eospalax fontanierii (assembly GCA_035773235.1). Lineage (NCBI taxonomy): Eukaryota > Metazoa > Chordata > Mammalia > Rodentia > Spalacidae > Eospalax > Eospalax fontanierii. The sequence goes on along the minus strand of CM069535.1, from coordinate 67,146,650 downwards.
TAGGCATGTGTGCAGGTTAAGCAACACTGTGTTTTGTATCAGGTTCACACATGGAAGGTGGGACACACTAGGGAGGAGGGTCTTCTCCTTCAGGTAAGTCTTCCTGAAAGTTCACAGAACAGAGTCAAGTCATGTCTCTTAGTTGATTCCAGATCCCTTCAAATTGACCAACAAGGTAACAAATGAATAGTAAACACAGAGCAATGGCTACGGATTACACACACACACACATTGAGAAAAGAATCTTTAAAATTTCCCACAAACACATCAAGTAAGCAAAAATGAACATAATAACAAACAAGACAAGCATTGTAAGTCTTGTATATATAAAGCAAGCAGTAAAGTGTCAAAACTCTCTCCTTATCAGTAATTAATTAATTAATTCATATTTATGGATTAGAAATCAACCAAGACAAAGACTTGGAAGAGTGAATAGAGCACACATGGAGCTATGTCTTTCCACTAGGGAATCAAATCATCCTATATGCAAATATAAGTAGTTTGAATGGATATTTCATGCAAATAGAATCCAAACATGAGCCTGTGTGGATCAACTCATATGAGACAAAATAGCCTTCAAATATAAAAGGAATGGTGAGCAAAATATCATTATTTGCTAATAAAACATCCAATAGAACAGGCAGACCCAACAACATGAAAATGTACAGGCATATTAAGAGACCACAAAACCATATTAAACAAAGTCATACAGAGTTGAAGGGAGCATCAGAGCTGTCTGATACTGAAAGACCTCAGAACTTCACACTTAATACTGAACAGAATAATTATGAAGAAGGAACCAATAGATAACATTGGAAATGAACGAGATCTAACAGATTGGCCTGAGAGAGATGAAGAGAATGTGCCTGTGTCAGACCATGTGACACTGAGAGAGAGAGAGAGAGAGAGAGAGAGAGAGAGAGAGAGAGAAGAGAACTAGCAGATATAGAAATAACAGCACACCCTCTTACATCTGCAGACATGCTCTTCTCAAGGACAGTGAAATACAAGTCTTTAAAAACTAAGAGCATCTTCAAGATAATATGCTGTGTTTTAACGAGTCACCAAAAGACACATTCCATATGACTCCCTGAAATGAGATATGTAAAAGTGAAAATCATACAGTACTACAGTACGGTTGCCAGAGATCAGGCAATAGAAGAACTGGAGTGAATAGAGTTTCTTATTTCAAATCAGAAACTTCTGAAGATTTATCTCAAAACAATATATTTATTGGCTATATTTAATGCTACTAAGATATGAAGATGGTAAATATTGTTACCTTTTAGCTACAATAAAAAAGAAATAAGTTCACATACACAGGCTTCATAATTCTCATTTCCTTGTTCTGGTCTGGGAGGCTCACAAGTAAAAGATAAGAAATCTTTTGACAGTCACTGATCCAAATCACAGTTTCAGAGCTAATAAATGGTTTGTTATATGTAGGCTACTGAATTTAATTATCTGTTACTCTATTATGAGACATGTTTTTCTTAAAAATCTTTATTTTTATGCATAAAACTTTGTCTCTGTGAATATGGTGGTTTGTTTCTATACTTCTCTGAACATGTGTATCCACACTGTAACTGCTACACCAAGACATCTAATCTCTTTTTAATTAATATGTTTGAACCACTATATCAATTGGCTGAAGCAAACCACTTATTTTGCTTTCTTGACATATTACATGATGTAATAATGAAAATTAATCTTTGAAAATAGATTGATAATTCCTTAGAATAGAATTCAGATGTTGAATTAATCTTAAGCATTAGTCTTGGATGACTTCTCTCAGTTGTATCTGACAAGCACCTTCAAATCTTTAATTAAATTTCAATCATATACAGCTAATCACATCTTATTCATTGACTGTGAAAAGCTAGGAAGATAACTTGACCATGGTTTAAAGTGTTAAATTTATTGGCGACATTTCAATGCTTTCACTAAAATCCCTCCTTGCAATCATAAAAACTGATTACGGACTAACACTTGATATAAAGTATTTTATATAAATAGGATTTTAAGCAACTGTGAGTGTTCAGCCCTAAATGGAATTTCTCTACCAGCACACCCATACAAGTCTCAAGGAACATTCTAGAAAAGAAGTTGGAAAGAAGGGGAGAGCACAAAGGGAGGAAGAACTGTGAGATGATGATCTCTCAAAATGACATGGCTGTTTCACTCATCAACTCACAACAACTGTCCTTTGCTGCACAACCTTCGTAGTATCAAATCAGTCAAATCTCAGCATTGAATTCAGGAGCGCTTCATGAAGTTCCCTCCCTAACTGATGAAATATTGGCAGTTGATTATGGCAGGTGGATGAATAGTCATATTTCTTTAGGATTGCGGCCACCAGTGGGTTATAAATGCACCAATGAATGACCCTAGATCCACACACATATGAGCAGTACTAATTGCATGCAATGGGACATAAATTCTTTAAAAATAAGATATGTAGTGGGAATAGGCTCAAGGACAGCTGGACAGGGTGGATATGAATAGAATGTTTTTATGTATCTATGAAATTCTCAAAGAATAAATCAATTTTTATAAAGATTAAATAGTATATCTTAGAAATTTTTCAACAGTAGTATGAAAAATTTATTGGCATCTCATTTTAATTTTGCTGAACTTATATTCTGCTACGGCTTAATATGCACTGACCTCTGCATAACACTTTAATTTTTTGAACTTTCAAGGAGACTTGCTAAACTTAACTTCCAAGTCAGAAGCTTTTTCATACAGAAGTATAAGTGGATTCAAAATGAAAGAAAGCCAATTTGATGTAGAGCCTCAGGAGGCTTGGTAGCCAGGTAAAAGCTCAGAATTTTACTTTCTCTCTTCAAAGTATATTCTGTTCTGAAACTTCCTATTCTTCATAGTCAGTTTATTTTGTAGTCGTTGTTCCTAAAATTTATACTGTGTGCCTAGGACATATGTACGTAGCATGTCATTTGACTGTGTGTGTCTGCCTAGTTTGTAAACATGTGAGTTTATGCACTTGAGTATACCAGAGAGGGTAAGACCTGGAGACCAAGCCTCGGTTTTAATCAGTCCCTGGTTTTATAAACAGACAAACATCAGTAGCTTATGGTCCAGTCGAACAGTACAACATTTATCAACATTAGTTGTTGGCATTGTGAGGAGGATAATCCTGGTGTTGCATGGGAATAGCCTGTGTGTCCCATGCTTTTGCATTGATAGATGTTACAGTTCAGAGCATTCTGAGGCTGGAGAAGGAGACCACTCGTATCTCTGTATGGCAAACGATGAGAATCAGCTAAGCCACTGACCGAAGAGGTTAAGAAATGGTGGGATGCCTGAGACACAACAGAAATGGTCCAACAGGTTTGATGACGTGGAAAGAAGGGAAGACATCTAGGACGGCTTCAGTTCAGCCTTTGCGCTTGTGCTTAGCAATGGCAGTGTTCACTGAGGTGAAGAACAGAAAAATACACAGAGCATTAAGAAAATTGCTGAATTCAGTAACTTGTGGTGTCTGTGGGAGGTTGAAGGGAAGATATTGGGCTTGCCATTGGAGCAGACTGCAGCACTGGATATCAGCCACGTGTAACACGTGTAGAAGTCACACACAGGAATGCAGTGACAAGAACTATGAGTCACAGTTAAAATCCAGGTGTTTCAGTACAATACGTCCTAGTCTTTATTGAGTCACTTTCTGACAGTAAAACTCTGGATGCCATTTTCACAAATGCCCCCATATGCAAGTAATAATAAATAGACCAGTTTAGGATCATAAGCACTTCTGGTTTAGAACAAAAGAGACTTGAAGGCTTAATAGGGATTTCTAAAGACTTGAAGTTTAACTGCAGCTTTCCTGCACTTTATATTTAAGAAATAAAGGACTGGGCATGTGGTTCCTTTTGGAGAGGATTTGTGTGTCGTGCAGGAAGCCTTGAATTATCCACAGCACTTCATAAAACAGGATGTGGTAGCACTCCCTTGTAATTCCAGCACTCAGGAGGTGGAAGCAGTCAGATCACACGTTCAATGTCATCCATGGATACATAAGAAGTTCAAGGCTAGCCTGAGCTATCTGTGACTTGGTCTCAAAAAATAAAAATATAAACAAAAACAAAAAAAAACAGAAAAAGAAAAAAATGAGTGAACTATTTTATTTTATTATTTTATATGTATGAGTGTACTATCTACATGTGTATGAGTGCACCTCTGATGTGCAGAGCCCGTGGAGTCAGAAGAAGGCATCAGATTCCCCTGGAACTAGAGTCACAGACAATTGTTAGCATCACGTGGGTTCTGGGAATCAAATCCCAAAAGAACAAACAGGGCTCTTAACCTCTGAGCCATCTCTCCAGCCCCAAGTGGACTATTTATAAAAGTAAGTGGAAATCAACTGGAGAAAGATAAGTTGACAAGCCAGACATGGTTACTCCTGTAATCCAAGAAACAGTCAGGGAGATCTGTATGAGATGGAATCCAGCCTAGTCTACATAGCAAGTTTCAGACCAGCTGGGCTATCTAGAGGCCCTGTCTCCAAAAACTAAAAACTGAAAAAAAAAAAAAGAAAGAAAATCAAAATATAAATTGGTAGTTTGGAACTAAGAAAATTTAGTAAGTTTACTCAGTTTAATTGACTAAGGTTCTATGAACAAACATCCCAGTGGGTTTGTTCCTATGGATTCATACATGCTTCTCTATGTAGGAATAAGCAATGTCTAAAACTTGCCACGTGTATGGTCATGTGAATGGGCATGAGGTTTGTAGTGTTAGAAAAATTTAAAAGCACAGGACAGAAAGGGGTAATTGATGGGTAGGATTGACGTTATGGGGTAGGGGATGTAACGACAATGAAAGACTGCCTTTGGTGTATGGGGAATGGGAAATAGGCCAGACGAGAAAAATATCACTTGACTGCCAAGCAGTTGTGGTTACCTCTGAGGCTGGATGCCATAAATTCACCATGGTACTAATCCTCAAGCCTCTTGTGTTGCACAGTGACATGGGAACCAGGTCTACAGTGGAGCAGATGGAACAGAGCTAAGCCGGAGCTTCTCAGAATGCGAGGGAAAGGTCAAGGGACTGCTAGGATCAGTGATGACACCAATGCAAGGAACACATATTTCATATTAAAGGACTTCTCAGTGTTGACTGGTTGAAAGAAGGCAGAAAAGCCAGAAGGCTGGTGATAGTGACCCTATGACGCAAAACTGGGAACATGTGAGTAGAACGGACACAACTAGGAGCAATTAGTTACTGTGCTTGTAGTGACAGCCTTCTTAATTCAGATTCAAGTTTGTCTTTAACATTACACAATATAATCATAGGCCCATGGTGCAATGCTTTGCCTTATGCAAATCACCTAAACACTTGACGTTCACACACACACACACACACACACACACACACACACACACACACACATGCATATATATATATATATATATATGCATGTGTCTTGGGTGTATGTATATATTTGAGCACTTCCAGAAACCAGAAGAAAGTGCTGAATCCCCCGGAGTTAGAGTTAAGGGAGGTGATGAGATACCATACATAGGTGCTGGAAACCAAACCAAGGTCAGCAAACACAATTAACCACTGAGAAATCTCTCCAGCCCCCTAAGAATTTGATTTTGTTTGCTTGCTTTTGTTTTTGAGACAGGGTTTCCCTGTAGCCCAAGCTTGCCTCAAACTCACTATGTAGGCCAGGCTGGCTTCAATCTTGTGGAGCTCAGCATACCTTTGCCTCTGTAGCACAGGTATTAAAGGCATGTGCCATGATGTGTGGCTCAAGAGCTTAATTCTTAATATTAGTTCTCTCTCAAAGTCTAGGTCAAAGTTCTTCCATGGCTACGATTCTTTATCCTATAATGAATCTATGAGTGATGTGAGAATAAAAACTTAACAACTAGAACTAGGACATAGTAATCACCTTATTATTAATATCGCTATTATCACTAAGCCTCAGCTGTCTTCCTGTTTTAAATGAATATGTGAGAACCAGGAGAAATTTGGCCTATAAACTAGTGAAAGTCTAAGCATAATTTTCTGCAGAAACCAGTGTTTCCTAAACTATTCAAGTTATCGCCTTGTGACATAGGTCACTTACAGAGATCTCTCTCTTCCCCTGGTTTCCAGATGATAAGTTGTCACTTGGTGCTAAATAAATCAGATCCTTGAACTCAATTCTGCAGGCATTCCCACCATTGTTCTCCTGAAAAGTAGGTTTGAAGACTGTTTTCGGATAGAAATGGCTTTTCTATTTGAGATTAGAAAGCAAAGAAAACATGGCTGAAACCCTCCCCAGAGAATGAGACGAGGAGCATGGCTTTCTACGCCATGTGGGTCAGATTCCCTCTAGCGTGTTCCTGCTTTTAGAAATCATACTCCTATGCTCTGTATCTCCGCATTCTTGCTATTCAAATTGCTTGTAGTTGACCTCAGACTCTGTGAGGGTCTGTGATTGAATGATTCTGGGGATGCCTTCCCAAGTATGGCTGCAGTGTTGAAGCGGAAGCTCTGGGCTTGGGTCTTTTTCATTGTACTTCTTTTAGTTGTAGTATTCTACCAGTGGCTTAACGTGGTTCTGAATAGGAAAAGAAAACAGAATGCTTAAGCACTGGCTTAGGAAAATCTAGATCAAGTTTCACCCCCATGCATGCTTTAATTTCATGGAAAACAAGATACAAGATACAAGGAGACTGTGCAGCAGAGAGGGTGCCACAGAGCCGTCACATACAAAGGTGGGCTGACCAAACAGCTTTAGGATTAGGACACTGAGCGGGGTTAGAAAGGCCCAACTTCCAAACTACTTTCCCTCCCAATCTACTTGTTTCCTTCTGTGCACTGATCTTTTATGAGAATCTAGGTCTTTACATGTATATCTCTCAGGCTTAAATTGTAGGAAATTTTGAGTCTTCCCTACCTCTCCCTGTGTTAATGTGACTTTAGAAGTGAGTTTTTCTTCTTTATGCATACGGTTCTTTCGTTTGGTCTTTTCATTTTTACATATCTGGTAATGTGTTCTGCTTGCTTTGCATATGATCTTGGGGATTCTGTGTGCTTTAGGCTGTCAAAACCAAGGGCATCAGAGCACTAGTGAATTCATCGTTGTCTATCACAGCACCCTGTTTCCACTCACCTGGGTAACCTATCACTACTTTCCAAGTCCACGCACCTGCGTAGCCTATCACAGCACTCCATGCACTCCTGCAGAGGCAACAGGACCTTGGATCCAGGAGACTTTATAGAACCATTATCCAGCACTCTGATTCGTAACAGTAAGGACTAAAACAACATGTACTGTCTTTTCATAAATAGTTTTTAGAGAATGCTGTCTTTTAACTAATACACATTCTTTTTCTACAGGGCTTCACTGTGTGGTCCTGGTTGGGCTGGAACTTGCTATGTATATATATATATAGACCAGAATGTTCTCAAAGAGATCTACTTTCCTCTGCCTCCTGAGTGCTGGAACTTAAAGGTGTGTGCCACCATGCCCAGCATTTCCTATTATACATGTTTTTAAACTAAGAACAGCTTTATAGATAATAAAAAAAGAACTTCACACATGTTAAATAACAGATGGCATTTCTGTTAAACATGAGACCTTGCATAGCACCCTAGTAGTTTTCCAATGGAAATGCCAATTTGGTACTTTCCTTGGGAGACAATGTCAAATGTTTTTGGGAACAGAGACAAAAATATCCCTTGAAACCCAGTCCTTAGTACTTAGGAAAGCAATTGGACTAATACAAACAGCAGGTTTTGCACATTTATTGATTAATTTAATTACTGTAGAAGTATTCAAGACCAATTTGTTACCATCATTCACATATTAGAAAACTGAGACATTGAAATTCAAGAAACTAGCTATGATCATGTGACTAAAGAGAGGCACAGGTGAAATTCAACACAATTTTTCTTCTGTTGTCTTTGCTAAATTATCAGATAATAGTTGGCAATTAAAATATCAAGGCAATGGGACGGTACATAAAGAAAACCTAGGTGATATTTTCATTATACATTTATATTTGTACAATATGTATATATTTAATTTAAATAGATTATTGCCATATGTACTATTCTACAAATGGCTTATAATTTTTCTCAGTGTAAATCATAGATTGTTTAACATCTGTGTTGATCGTCACCAAATAAAAATGTTATAAATTATGTGCATGTATGAGTACCCTGGAATATATTTTAGAAGAGCAATCAATAAATGGAATTTTTGATAAAATTTATTTTATTATTGTTATTTCACTAGATATTAAGTGATTCAAAATTTCTATCAACTTACAGTGACAGTAACTGTCCATAACCATTATATTTCCTACATTATTTTCTTTAAACTTTCATTATTTCTTTCATTTAAATTTTTCTCAATACAAAGATGAAAGCAAACCCTAGTTGTTGCTGATAGCAATTTCCTCATGGTTAGCATCCTGAAGGTCATGCTGATTATTAAAGTGGAGGGTGAGTATTTCTCCCCTAATTATTTTAGTCTCATTCTCCTCACATGTTTTACAAAAGTGTATTTCCAAGATGTTATTTTATATTTTGTCAATTTGCAATTTAAACCTAAGTTTTAGAAATCACTGAATCATTTTCTTTACCTTTATAGCCTTTATACATTAATTTTGTTTAAGAATGATTCCTAACAAAAATGTCATTCCTGGGAAATTCCCTCCAAGTTGTTGGTCAGGGTAATCCAAAAGGTACTGCCTTAGCAGAACTTCCAGAACTTGAAGGTAGGATCCTATTGTTGAAGCCACCATTAACTTCAGACACAAGACATACGTTCTGGGGTTGGAACTAAAATAGAAGCCTCCTCCTTGAAGACTGGCGCTCATTGTATCAGAAGGTCCTATGAAAGCTACCAAAGGAAAAATCCAATGCTACCCAATTGGAAAGCAAGCTTACCAACCACAACCATGACATCCCCAGCAAATTATCTCTACTGGTACAATAGTGACACTTTAAACTTTGGGGTAATCATTAACTGTCTAACTGGACTTAAATAAAGCCCCATCAAAAGGGGAGAAACTATGTCTCATACTCTTAAACAAATGTAACTTCTTATTTAACATACTTACCTTTGTATGCACTGATAAATGTATCTCTCATCACATATGAAAGATTCTCCTTTTGCAAAAGATGGAGACTATTACAATGTTCCACAAATTGTCAAAACCCAGAGAAAAAATGACTGTGGTGTGACTTGCCACAATTAAAACATCCACAAGGCAACCCGTTTGCCTAAGGCAGAAGAAACAGCAGAAAGTGGAGGTGGAGAAATCATAAGAGCCAGAGGACTAGGTTGCCTGCTAGTAGGTAGTGTCTTTTAGACAAGACAGGGTAGTCATGTGCACGAAATCTCAACATTATGGTTGTAGAAATAAGACCCACTAATAACAAGACCAGCTGACAATGTGGGAAATTTTCCAAGGTCCCACCCCTAAATGAGGAGCTACAGATAATCAATGGTTACTTGAGGAAGGGAAATAAAATCAGTTTATTACAGGGACAAGTTCTTTGAAAGTTTTTCATAATCCCAAGGGATTAACCTTAAATGCATGTGCACACCAATACCGTTAAGTGGACTCCATATGATTTACATATATACATATACATATATGTTGAAAGGGGTTGAGAGGCATGTAAAGGGAAGCTGAGGGAAGACAGTGGGGTGGGGATGATGTCACTACTGTGCTCGTGTGTGAAATTGTCAAAAATATTAAAACAAGAAAATTCTGATTTTTTAATTTAAAAAGAAATATTCCCTGTTTAAGGCAGTAATACCCTTATATTTTATTTTTTAAAAATTGCTTGTAAGCAATATTAGTTCATGAAATTTATTCCTCATATTTTCTGTGATGTGAGGTATAGCCCAAAATTTATCTTAAAAAATGCTATCAAATCCTTACACCTTTTTAGTGATGTAGAAACAAGACGTTGGAGACTCCTAACACAAGAAATGCTTGTCATTTAAGGCTATAAGACTCCTAATTATCCTGTCTTATCATATACATCGTAGAAAAGCTTTAAATTTTCACATGATATATTCAGAAATATGTAAACTTATTATATGTCAATAAAAAGGGGGGATGGGCTGGAGCGATGGCTTAGTGGATAAAGAACACGTGCTATTCATGTAGAAGACCAGAGTTCAAATCCAAGTACCCACACGGAGGCTAACAAAGCATTATAACCCCAGTTCCATGAGATCTGGCACCCTCTTCTGTCCTCAGAAGGCCCCTCTTCTGTCATCAGAATGCACTGCATAACAGAGGTACACTTCAATAAATTCAGATACTGTACATATAAATAAAAATTTAAGAACTAGCTTCCTAACCCAGACTGATAAACAACCCAGCATAGAACCCTAAGCCAGTCCTCAGACAGTTTCTTACACCAGTCTTCCCCAGGTCATGATCAGCCCAACAGATCTGCCTACCTAGGAGTCTGGTAGTCAGATCCTGCCCATTGTGTCTCTGTTCCATTCTGCTGGCCTACCCCTGTACTGTCCCCTGCCAATCCCAACCCCAGCTGGGCTCCAGTCTCCCACTGCCCTTCTGGGTCTCAAGACTACCTTCCTATCCCAGACTAGCTAAACTCCCTATCATAGACTCCACTGGATTCTGATCTGTCTGACAAGGACCAGTGCCCCTACTGACCTGACCAGTCTACCCACTACCCTGTCCTACCAAACACCCAGATGGGTCTACCACCCTGCAAAAACTTGAAACATCCATCAATTTGTTTTCCATTCCCTAAAAAAAAAGCAACCACACTACATAAACAATATAAACAGAGCCAAAATCAATTAAAAACACAGTAGATGTTCCTACTAGACACATAACCAACAAGGAACACTTACATACCCAGACAGCAGTGTAGAAACACAAAAAATATGAAAATCCATGAGAATACGTCCCAAACAAAACCCACTGATACTATAGAAGTACACTACTAACCACTCTGAGGAGCACAAGGATGCAGAATTTAAAAGAAAAATCATAAACATGATCAAAGAATTTAAAGAAAATGTGGAGAAATAACTCAAATAACCCAAAGAGGAAAGGCAAATGCTTCTGATGGAAGCTCAAGAACATACAAATACATGGTTTAAGGAACTATTAAAAGCAATTCATGAAATGAAAAGTGAATTCACAAAAGAGATAAATAGTAAAGGAAACTAAATTGGAAATGAACATGACACTTAAAACTCAATAAGCCAATTTATATAAAAGCAGAGAGCGTCACAAGCAGAGTGAATGAAATAGAAAACAGAGCATCAAGTCTCAACAACAAAGTAGAAGATTTGGACTCTGTAAGAAAAGAATGTGTAAAATTATTAAGAAAAGATCTGGGAATGGAATAATCAGGACATTTGAGACAAGATGAAAATACCAAATCTATAAATTACAGGCATACTGGAAGAAGAATCGCAGGCCAATGGTATTGAACAGATCTTCAGCAGAATTACAGAAGAAACCTGCCCTAAAGTAAGGGAGACTTACCTATAGAGGTTCAAAAAGCACATAGAACACCAATTAGACATGAGCAAAACAGAAACTCCCCACCGGATATCATAGTAAAAATATTGGCTATTGACTGTGAAGAACCTGGCCAAGTTTGGGCTATAAAAGTGGTCGATGGCTGTAAGCAGAGCTTGTCAAGCCATTCTAGTAGGAACCTGGAAGAAAGTAGTGCTGATAACAATGTAGTTCCAGGAGGAAATAAGAATTTAAGCAGCAACTGGGATATTTTAGTGAAGAGACTAGTTGGAGTCTACCCACAGCCAGAAAGCTTGCCTGAGGCTAAGTTGAAAAGCAAGTTGATGGACCCCAAAGGGTCAAGAGTCCATCATGGTGGGGAAGCCTGACTTCAGAGGTTCCTAGAGTAGAAGCTAAGCACTAATATCTTCAAGTTGACACAGGAATCAGAGAATAGTAAGTTGGGCCTTAAAAAAAAATCCTAATTGACCAGCTAGCACCTTGTGGCCTGGGCAAGATGGTGCTGAGGGGAGCTAAAACAAAGACCAGCCAGAGGAGATAGGCACATACCACACATACCATGGTAATTAGGTGAACTAGGGACTTAAGTGCCATTGGAGGATAATTACTTCCTCCCTCGTGAACAGCATGTGGACAGTAGTAGCCTCTATGTAAAGTAAAAAGCATGATCAGAGTGACCAGTAAAATGATTGGTAGAAACTCCCCATTGTATGTTAATACCTGTAACTCTGAGCCTTTATAATGTGTCTGATAAGTTCAGTAAACGGCTTCCTGGCTTCCTGCGGTACCATTGAAGAAGTTACATCATTAAAGCTGTATCATCAAAAGAGCTGGGTAGCTGCACGCTTCTTTGGTCTGATGGGAAGCCCCAGTCGTGCCTGATTGTTTCCTGGAGCGGGTCAGGAAGCTGGGAACGGGCAGGCTGTTGCACCGGACATCCTTTTGCTCCCTGTAAAAGCCCTCTCCTACTGTGGGGAGGGGGCTGAGGCAATCCAAGAGAAGTGGGACATAAGCCTTGTGCCTGATCCCCCTCGCCTTTCTCTCCCGTCCCTCTGGCTGGGAGACAGGGAACTTGGTGAAGGGGTACACCTTCTGGGTGCCTGTCGCTCCACCTGGAGGGAGAGTGACAAGAGTATGCAGATCTACAGTGAAAAAGAACAAACAGTGAAGAAAAAAATGCAGAATGTACAGTCTGAATTGAAAAAAAGCCCAGGAAATCAACATTGGAGCCAAGGCATGTGCTGAAGGAGAGGATCCTTCTGATAAGAGATTAAAGGGATTAAGCAGAGGCCTAGAGATTTGCACTTAAACAATGGAGAGAGTGCCTCCAGGGCAAGGCCACAGGCAGCTAAGCTCCAACTTGTTAAAGGAAAAATGCTGCAAGTGGTTTCTAATTCGAAAACGACTGAAGGGTAAAACTTTCAAAGTGGAGGAAGTAGGTTGGGGTTCATACCAAACTTGTAGCCACACTTGGCAGTGTTGTTCAGCTGGTGCTGGCTTTAGTAGCATGAAAGATGGAAAAGTGATGGGGTCATCGGTTCAGAGTGCTGCAGAGGCCAGACAATGTGCAACTGTGACACCCCTGCATGAAGCAGGCCCTGTTAGCCAAGAGGCCCTAGTAGGCCATTTCCTGAAGCTGTAAGGTGAAGTCTCATTGTCAGTGGAGACGCCAAGAAGACAATCATGATGTTAAAGTTGTGAGACATCTGCCAAGGAGAACTTCACACAACGAGTGGTACCAGCCCAATACAGAGATATATGTTCCATGCAATGAGCTGGAGGAGTTGAGCCTTCTAAACCCTTTGGAAATAAAGTCCCAGAATTCAGACATGAAGCTACTGGATTTGGTGTTTGTCCTACTGGTTTTCAGTCTTGTTTTGTCTGTTTTTTCCTCATTATGCCCATATTCTTCCATTTTGGAATGGGACTGTGTACTTGGTTCCATTGTATTTGGGGAGTATGGAATTTGTCTCTAGATTTTACAGAGGCTTATAGTTAAGGGATTGAGGTGAATCTCAAATGAGACTTTAGACTGTGGACTTTTGAATAGTATTGAGACTGGTAAAGACTATGGGACTGTTTACATTGGGACTAAATGCATTTTGCATTGTATATGGTCAGGAGCCTATGTAGATCAGGGAGCAGAATGCAGTGATTTGAATGTGTCTGCCCAGTTGTGGAATTCTGCTGTAGCCTCCACATGTTCAAAAAGGAATTTCTTTGAAGAGTAGTGTACTATATTTGTCTGTAGGTATAAGGATCCATCTTTCACATGTGGTAAGTTCTCAAATGAAGAAATAAAAATGGCTAGGAAACACCTTAAAAAGTGGTCAACATCCTTAGCAATTAGAGAAATAAAAATAAAACTCACTTTAAGATTCCATCTCACCCCAGTCAAACTAGCTAAGATCAAGAGAACAGAAGGCATCAAGTAGGGTGTGGAGAAAGGGAAAAGTCATTCACCGCTGGTGGGGATGTAAACTCATGAAATCACTATGGAGAGCAGTATGGAGAACTCTCAAAACACTGTAAGCATTCCCATTAAAATAAGGAACAAGACAGTTGTCCACTATCCCCACTCTTTTTCAATACAGTGTTTAAAACTCTTGCTACAGAAATAACACAAGAGATCTTATTGTCTTTAGTTAGGTTTATTCCTAAATATTTATTTTGAGGTTATTGTGAATGGGAGGTTTTCCTTGAATTCTTTTTATGATTGCTTGTTACTGGTATACAGAAAGACTACTGATTTTTGTATGTTGATTTTATAGCTTGCCACTTTACTGAAAGTGTTAATAATTTCTAACAGTTTTCTAATGGAATTTTGGGGATCCATTATGTATAATATCATATCATCTGTAAATAGAGAAAACTTGACCTCTTATTTTTCAATTAATACTCCTTTGGCTAACTGTAGAAATGACTATTCTTATAGAAAATCATTTCTCTTACCACTAATTCTAAAGACCATTTCCTCTCCCATTTGTTTCTCAGGTCATGTGACTCTATGAGAAATATATTAAAATGTATGTGATTATCTAAAGCTTCTGAACCTAACCAGTTTCCAATTTTGCTCTTGAAGGCAATTGCTAGGTTACCAACTTGAAATGTTTTGTGACAGAGAACTTCACCTGGGGAGGAAGACGTGGAAGGCTGAGTAACTAGAGAGAGAGGGAGAGGCTCAAAGACTTCCCAAAGACCAAGATGTTGATCATTGTCTTGTATTTTCTAGCCCTGGAGCTTCCTCTGAATCTTAAATTTTTAACTACCACTTTAATTTTAAAATTTAAGGCTGTTATTTAATCTGAAGAAGTTCCACAGGGCCATTTTAATCAGTTAATTGAACAGCACTTTGTCTTTTAGTAAAAAGTTTTGCTTTTCCTTTGACATGTTTTACAACTACCAGGACAGCAATTAAAATTAACATAAGAACCTATATAAAATAAATTCTTTTACTTAAGTGGTTTTGTGTTATTAAGAAATTGTCTTTTATAAATTAATGTGGCTCTTATATTTAATTTGAAAACTAGTGAGTGATGTCTTTTGGAGAAGATGAGCCTTCATTTATTTTACTAGTATATGTTAATTGCACAGAGTGGGATTTGCTTTCACATTTTATACATGTATATGAAGCACTTTGATCATGTCTGCCCTCCCCAGTATCCACACTCATCTCCCTCTCTTCTCTTCTGGTCCCTTCCTACTGCTCAGCACTCGGTTTTCCTTTTCGTATCTACTTTTAGAATGTGGTTTATATCTTCTTTTTTTCTTTTAGATTATGTATATGAAAGCAAATATGTAGCATGTATTATTTTGAATCTGGCTATTGCACTTAACATGGTAATCTTCAGTTCCATTTTTCCCTGTAAATGATATTCTTCTTCTTAACAGCTGAACACTGCACTATGCACTGATGGACACTGATCCTGATCCTGTTACGTGGTATTGTTAATTAGTGCTCCAATAATAGAACCAATGAAGAATTTCTTCCATTAAATGACCAATTCCTTTGAGTATATACTCAGGATTGGTCTAGCTGGACCATGAAATAGTAAGTGTTCCTTTCTCCATACTCCTTATCACGGTTAGTTTTTATTTTAATTCTTGGCCATCACCGTTTGATTAGGGGGAAGTATAATAACCATGTAGTATCATGAACATTTTCTCAATTGCTAAAGTGGCTGAAATTTTTTTCAGTTATATTTTGGCCATTTATACTTCATTATTTTGTTGGAATGTATCTGTTCAGTTCATTTGTCCACTTACTGATTGAATTATTATTTTTTCCTTAATTATTTGAGTCATTTTTACATACAGTCTGCAAGCAAGATGAATGTTAATTACTGAATGGCATGACAGCTTTATCCTTGTATCTTAAAAGAGCTATTTACACCAATGGAAACAGGTATAGAGATGGAAGATGGACAGAAGACTATTGCTTTTTTTAATGTTTTAAATTTTTGATACAGTTTCATTATGAAATACTGGCTATGCAGAAACTCACTATGTAGACCAGAATGGCCTCAACCTCACAGAGACTAGCCAAAAAATCTTTTTTTTTTTTAAGTTTAAAGACCTTTACATGGTGCTGTTTCCAGTTACTTTTCATTATGATTTCTTTTGGTCCGTCTTTCTCTCTCTCTCTCTCTCTCTCTGTGTGTGTGTGTGTGTGTTTCTCTCTCTCTCTTTCCCCATCTTTCTCTATTTTCTATCTATACATATGTCCTCTATCTGCCTTTTTTCCTTCCTTCTTTTCTTCTTTCTTTCCTTCCTTCCTTCCATCCAGCTTTCTGTCTTCTTGCTTTCTTTCTTTGTATTTTTGAGAATTAGTTTTCCCTTTGTTAACACAATATCAAGTCATGCAATCTGGTAACAGTATGCACTAACTAAAATTGTGTAAATGCCAGAAATTTCTATGGAAGATTACATTTGAGGCATTACTGTCAAAATTTAGTCCATGTTGACAACTTAATAGCATTATATAATTATTCTTCTTTTTGTATCAGTGTTCACATATATATGTATATATATATATATATATATATTTATTCTTCATTTCTGAAACTAATTATTTCATTAAAATATTTTCTCAGTCTATAAATTACAACTGAAAAACATCTTCTCTTAAACCTCAGATTATGCAATCCATCTCTTGTCTAGATGCTATGGACAATACTTTTCTGTGAATGTCTGCAGAAGAGAATAATGGCTCACAGCAATGTGCCTTCAGGAAACACTGGTAGGAAACAATGGGAGCCTCAGCATCACTGATAAGATCAATAAGCACATGACACTCATATATCCTCAACTTTACCTTTAACTGTAAGTAGGCAGCCTACAAAAAATGGGCCAAGACGTACTCACTAACCCTAAGGATTAGGTACTAAGCATAAGGAGATGAATGCCTGTTAGACAATAAACTCAAAGAGTAGCTAGAATTACCAATCAGAACAGAGAAAATGTGTAGGATGCAATAAAAAACCAGCCACTAGATCAAGAACTGAAAAAAAAATGGTAATCTTGAAAACAGATTCATGCCAGCAATAAAACAGAGGCTAGAATTATCTGGAATGAATTTTAAAGCAGCTTCCATCAAGATAGGCCAATTACAAATTTTATTAAATATACTGGAAAGTAAAAAAAACTCAGTGAAAGTAATTAAGTAGTAAGAAACAAAAGAGAGAAGTTATGGTGCTGAAAACTCAATAACATAAATTTAAAACAATGAAGTTAGAATTGTGATGACAGATTGTAGAATCATGGAATCCGAGGACATATGATTGAATCCACTTAATTTAAAGAACAAGAGGAAAAGAAACTAAATGAGCACAGAGCCAGATGGCACACACCTTTAATGCCAGCATTTAATTTCCCAACCAATCAGGGGTTTCCCAGTAAGACCCACCCAAGGAAAAAATTGAGGGGAGAGCATAGAATAGAATTAATACCAATGTTACAGAAAATCAGAAGAGAAGTTAGATCTACTTGTATTCCAATATAAAATCCAGTGAGCACAGCCCAATACCTCTTCTAAATTCCAGAGCAGAACTCAACAAAATATTAAGAAATGGGATCCAGCTTTGTGTAAAAGGTTTGTATCACAGGCAAGTGGGGTATTTCAGATTTCATATTTTAATGTAACTCCTACATGAACACACAAGAGAAGGAAGAGAACAAACTTTTAGCATGAAAATAATAGAGTAGAATTCTGTCAGTTTGATAAGGACCATCCCTTAAAAGCCACAGTGAGCAAATACAACAAAACTTAACACTGCAAGTGAGGCCACTGAATCCTGCAGTGGTAACATGGAAAGGATGCTCTTCTCATCGCTCATTTGGTATGGGAAATTCTTCCTCTACATGGTGCATGAAAGATTTAAAGGATTACATGCTATGCTACACAAGAAGAAATAAAGGTCTCTCCATGTGTATGTACATGATTTCCAGTGCAAAGAAATACACACAAAGTACTTTATAAAAACCACGGGTTAATTTCATTCATTCATGTTCCTATTTCACAATTGAATTCATCACTACATAATGCCTTGTTTGCACCTTGTTTCTTTCGATGGCCACTCTTTGCCTTTGCCTATTTTGTGCTTTGAGTAATGCCTACGGTTAGCCATTGAAATGCATTTCCATGACTAGTTCATGTTCCACCAAAAATGTTACCATGTTCCAGGGCCCCAGATCTATTTCTTATTTCTGGAAGAGATTTTAGAAGAAAATAGTGAGTATTTGTCCTTGGCTCTGCCAGTCTTCAACCCATTTGTTTATGTCTTTTTATCTAAGGGCATTTAAAGAAGAGTGTATCAACTGGTGACCTTTAATGCCCTAAGATGAATTATACATTATTTTCTGGAAGGATTGTCTAATGTTTATGAAATAATGCATCTGAATTTCTCAAACTGCATAGTTTTGTGTATAGCTTTCTAAGTAAAATTCTGGAGATCAAAACAAAATGGTTATATATAATTTTTTGACTATTAGAAGCTAAAAAAGCCAGCTGTACTTTGAGATTTCATTTAAATATTTATAATCACTTGTGAACTATATTATTGATAATTTCAGTATCTTTGGTACGTTAACAGCAGCTTACAACATTAACTCAACATTTACAAATGTTGTAATTAATGAGAAAAAATGCTATGAATTTTAAAAGTATATTTCAATGTAATAAAAGTTCTTTTTATTCCCTTATTTTTTTTGAATTGCTATGTATTTCATAAAGAACCTCTCAATGCATCTTAATCCCTGGCACCCAACTCATGCCCTGCAAATCGGAATCCATACATTCCTTCATTTGTGCTAAGGTCTGTTGTGTCAAATTAGAGTCACAACATGTCCCTAAGAGAAGGTTCATTCACTGACGTCTAGTCAGCCTATGTGGAGCCCTGGATTAGAAAGACTAGCTCATCCTCACCCAATGGTAATCAGTTGCCAATATTTATTCAACACAGAATGAGGGCTGCTACCCATTTCTCCAATTTCACGCTGGGTTTAGTCTGCTTGAGCATGCAGAAACTGTTTCTGTAGGTTCATATGAGCAGGATCCCAGAAGTCTGCAGGATTCCATTTCTGTATGTTCATGCACCTCCTCCCTGGCTCTTACATTCTTTCTGCCCCCTTTTGCACAATGGCCCTTGACCCTTGGGTGAGTGAAATTTAATATAGGAGTCCTGTCCAGGGATGCACATGCTGCTAATCCCTAATTTCCATGCTTTGGCCATTTGTGACCTGTTGTATTAGTAGCCCTGTTGCATGAGGGAGCTCCATTAATGAGAGTTGAGAGAACATTACTGTCCTCTTTACTCCTTACTCCCGTTGTTGATTGCGCCCAAGAGAAAAGTACAACTACTGCACCAAGGTTGAATATTGTGCCCATCATTGCTGTGGTTATTTGGTCATGAAAGTGATGTTGGGCCACCAATTGATGTTCTATATTGGCTGATTGCATAGTACTCTCCAGAGCTATGAGAGCTAGCCTTCAGGGAGAGTGGCTTCCAGGTCAATCCCAACTCCACTACTCCAAATTCAGTCTTAGACGTATATCCAGTTTTCAGAAATAGGGTCTTACCTTCAGGTTCTGGGGGGCAATCAAGGGCTGTGGCAATATCCCGTGTAATTTGGGGAATCTCTTAGACCACCCAGTCCAGAAACTCAAAGGAAGTTTTCTCCTGTCTGGTACTGTTTAGTGTTATGTAGCCTTCAGCTATGCATATGGACTGATGTAGAGATATTGTGTGAGAAATTTGTCATTAGGTTGTTAGACTAATGATTCTTTGTGGTGTTTTATACTAGCTAGATATTATTCATTCTCTCTCTCTCTCTCCTTGTCTACCCTTCATCCATGCCTTTCCCAATTAAAGTGTCCCATTTTCTCCATTTCTCCCTTAGTAATAGCAGTCTCCTGTGGCCCCATTTCTCTTCATCTCCTTCTTTCCCTTTATCCCCATAGTTCCTTGTATAACCCCCCCCTCCCACTGCCCATTTAAGTTCCCCAACTTTATCTGTTTCTGCCTTAGTAACACCTGTACCCTATTAGGCTTCTCTCTCAGGTTCTTTCTTTGCCTTTACCTCCCTGGTTCATTTCCATTTTTCTTGTTCCAGTAGTTATATCAGAATACATACTCATACGTAAGAGTGTGATGCTAGGATCCACAAATGATGGAGAACATAGGGCATTTGATTTTCTGATTCTGTGTTGCTTCACTTAGCGTAATAGTTTCTAGTTCCATCCATTTACCTGCAGATCTAATGATTTCATGTTTCTTTGCTGCTGAATAGAACTCCATTGTGTAAATATACCACATTTTCTTTAGCCATATGTCAGTTGAGGAACACTTTGAATCCATCTCTTTGCTATTGTGAAAAAAGCAACAAATATAGATGTACAAGTATCTCTGCAAAAGGATGAGTTCTTTGGATATAGGCCAGGGAGTGGTGTAAACAGGTCAAATGGTAGATTCATTTTTAATTTTTAAAGAGTTTTCTACACTGTTTTCCATGGGGATTGTGTGGGTTTTTAATTTTGCCAACTTTTAATTCACCAGCAGTGAATGAGCATTCCTCTTTTCCCACATCCTCTGCAGCATTTGATATCATTTACTCTCTTGATCTTTTTCAGTTTCACTGGGATAAGATGAAATATTAAAGTAGTTTTAATTTGCATTTCCCTAAATTATTAACAATGTTGAACCCTTTTAAAGCTGTTTCTTAGCCATCTTTATTTCATCTTTGGAGAACTCTATTCAGATCCTTAGCCCATATTTAATTGGGACACATGTTTTCTTCATTCTTTGTTTTTTGAGTTCTTTGTATATTGTGAATGCTAAACCTCTATCAGATGTGTCACTGGTAAAGATTCTCTTCCACTCCATGGGTTTTCTCTTCAATTTCTTGGTTGTTTCTTTTGCTATACAGAAGCCTTTAAGTTTAATGAGATTCCAGTTGTTAATTACTGACCTTAATTCCTGAGCAAGTGATGTCTGACTTAAAAGTCCTTTCCTAGACCTCTATCTCTTAGGTTACTGCCAATGTTTTCTTCTAACAGTTTCAGAGTTTCAGGTTTCACATTGAGGTCTTTGATCTATTTGGAGTTGACTTTTTAGAAGGTGAAAGGTAAAGGTCTAGTTCATTATTATAAAGGTGGAAATCCAGTTTTTCCAACACCATTTGCTGAAGATGCTCTTTCCTCTAGTGAGTGTTCTTGGGCACTTTCTCAAGTATCAGGTGGCTGAAATTGTGTGTACTCAGGTTTGAGTCTTTGATTATATTCCATTTTTCTACTGGTCTATTTTTGTGTCAGTACCACGCTGTTTTTATGACTATAGCTCTGTAACATAGTTTGAAATCTGGTATAGTAACACCCTGCATAGCTCATTGTGATCAGGGTTGCTTTGGTTATCCATTGTCTTTTGTGCTTCCATATGAATTTTAGGACGTTTTTTCTAATTCTGTGAAGAATGTCTTGGGTATTTTGACTGGGATTGCATTGAATTCATATACTGTTTTTTGTAGGATGTTCATTTTCACAATATTAATTCTCCCAATCCATGAGCATGGGAGATCCTTCAGTCTTCTGGTGTTCACAACAATCTCTTTATTTAAAGATTTAAAATTTTGATTGTAGAGCTCTTTAATCAGGTTACTCTGTGATTTTTTTTACATTATTGTGAATAGGAGGGTCTCCTAGTATACTTTCTCCAATTATGTGTTATTATTATATAGATTGTAAACTAATTTGATTATTTTTTGTTATTTGTTATTAATTTGTTAAATAGATTGTAGGTTAATTTGATAACTTGCCCCTTTACTGAAAGTGTTAATCATTTCTAGGAGCTTTGCGTATCATGTTATCTGTAAAAAGTGATCATTTGACCTCTACTATTCCAGCGAGTAGTCTTTTAACCTCCTTATCCTGTCTAATTTCTCTATCTAAAGTTTCAAGCACTATGTTGAAAAGAATGTAGATAGTAGACAGCCTTGTCTGGACCCTAATTTTAGTAGGAGTATTTCCAGTTTTTCTCCATTCAGAATGATGTTGCCTGTGCGTTTGTTGTATATAGCTTTAATTATGTTGAGATATATTCCTCCAACAAATTCCCTCTAGAACATTTAAAATAAATGCATGCTGATTTCTCTGGAATAAAACCAGTTTGATCATGTTACATGATCTTTTTGATGTGTGCTTGTATGTGTTTTATATCTATGCTAATTATGGATATGGGTCTATGGCTTTTTTTTGTTTATATCTTTACATCATTTTGATATTAGAGGGATAATGGCTCCATAGAAGGAATTTGGGTGTTCTCCCTCTGTTTCTTTCTTTTTGAATAATTTACGTAGTATTGGATATAGGTCTTTTTTGAATGTCTGGCAGAATTCTGCTGTGAATCTATCCAGGCCTGGGCTTTTTCTAATCTGGATGTTTTGTATTACTGTTTCAATTTCCTTATATGTTATGAATGTTTTTTATGCTGTTGATATTTTCTTGTTCTAGCTTTGATGATTCCCATGATTTTAGATATGCATCCATTTTGTTAAGGTTTTCAGATTTGATAGTGTACAGGTTTTTATAGTATTTCCATATAATATTCTGGATATTTTCCTTGACTGTAGTAATGTCTCCCCTTTCTTCTCTGATTTTGAGTAGCTCTTTCTTTCTTTTGGTTAGCTGACCTAAAGGGTCTGCCTATCTTGTTTATCTTTGCAAAGAACCAGGTCTTGGATTAACTGATCCATTGTATTGCATAGAATTATTCCTTTTTTAAAAATTTGTTGAGGTTTGTTTTGTGCCCCAGTACATGGTCAATACTGAAGTAAGTTCAATGGGGTGCTGAACTGAATGTGTGTTCTTTGATGCTTTAGTGGAATATTTGGTACATGTCTGTTAAAGCCATTTATTGTATGATATTATTTAATTGAGATGTCTCTCTGTTTCTTCTTTGTCCAGTTGACCTGTCTCTTCGAAACAGTGGGGTGTTGAACTTTCCTACTATTAGCGAGTTTGGATTAATTGGTATCTTAAAGTCCTGAAGTACTGATTTTATGAAACTGGGTGCACCAGAATTTGGCACAGATATGTTCATGGTTTCAGTGTCTTTTGGTTACTTGTTCCGTTGATCATAATGAAATGACCCTCTTTATCTCTTCTGATTAGTTTCAGTTTGAAGTCTCTTTTGTCAGATATTAGAATGGCAACTCCTGCTTGTTTCTTAGTGTAATTTTCCTGGAATATTTTTGTCCATTTCAACTTAAGGTGGTGCCTGTCCTTGAAGTGAGATGGGTTTTCTTCAGACAACAAAAGGATGAATTTTGTCTTGATCCATTCAACAAGTCTCTGTGTTTTAAATATTGATATTTAAAATTATTATTGAATGATGTAAACTGGTTCCTGGTATTTTAATTTCTGTTCTCATTCTTGGTCTAAATTTGCGATAGTGATAGTGATTGTGAAAATAGGGATTTATTTTATTTTTACTCCATAAATAGTACAATAGGAACTAGACATGACTAGCCACTGAATACAGTACACATATTGACCCATTTTGATTTGTTTTAAAAATCTTTTTCTAGGGAAGAGTTTTAAAATCTGAAATTTTCCCTGTCTAAAACTATGTCAAATAATTCTATTTTAGTGTTATTTAATATGCATGTTGTATTGCTTTTGCATTGCTATGTAGAAAATAAAATATGGATTCAAATTTTAAAAAATAAAAGCAAACCTGATGCCAAGATCTTTGGTTCAGCTCTTTGGGATTTTGTAACACTCACAGTCATGTGTACATACACACGCACATACACACAACATGCACATCGCATGAGTTTTTTTGTTATATCTTCATCCTACTTTAAGAATTATGTAGAATTCTAATCTTAGAAGTAAGATGAAGAGTAGGACTGGCTAAGCCTGCTAGAATTTAAACCCATTCTCCTAGCTAGCTATGAGGGCGTGATTACCTCTTTCTAATCTCCAATACTGTAATTTGGAATCTAATAAATATGAAGATTGGGGAAGCTATACAGTTATGACATAATGCAAGATCTGTTCTTATCCTGATGCTAGTGACATGTTAACTCCCTTGGTAAATATATGTTAATAAATTAAATGTAGATATCTGACATGATCAATTTTGCATAAATATATTCCAATATTTGAGTAATAGTAAATGTTTATCAGTCTTACCTCTAACTCTGAAAAGAAGTACTCAGTGGAAAAATATCAGCATTAGAAATCAAAATGAGGGGCTGGAGAGATGGAACAGTGGGGAATTAGTTGCTATGCAAGCATGAGAACCAGAGTTGGAATCCCCAGCACCCACACGATGCCAGATTGTAATCACCCTGCCTGTAATACCAGCTCTGGAAAGTTGAAAAAGGTGGATCCTCAGAGTAAGCTGAACTGACTAGCTGAACTGGCAAGCTCTGGGTTCAAGTGAAGACATTGCCTCCATCTATAAGGGGAAGAAGAAAATCAAGAAAGACACCCTATGTCAGCCTCTGGCCTCCACATGCAAGCACATGCATGTGCATCTGCACACATAGGTGCACTTACATATGTGATCTCATATACACACACCTCATACAGAAACACATGAGAAGAATAAATGAAATAAAAAGGAGGTATCAAAATGATCAACATATGGCAGTATTTACTATAAGTCTTGTATTAATTCTTTACTTAAAAGAAGTTGTAGGAAAGCTCGCCATTTTAAAAGAGTCACCGGGACTCAGTTTAAGAACTGTTAAGGGAAAGGAAGAGTCACATTAAAGCTTTTAAAAGAGATAATAGACTTCAAAATTATCCTGCTATATTGTGCTGTGGCTTTATTTTCTGATCCCAGACAAAAGAAAGGTGCACTCTAATCTACTAAGTTAGATTTTGTTTGATTTGTGAAACTCTATGGTACTAATTAACATGGAGGCTTCTCACAGTATACTCCCATGAAAATCATTAAGAAAGCACATGTATTCTCTGGGGAAAGGAAGAGGTTGTTAATTGGTCAATGCTGATAGTTTATTTACATAAATCATGACCCCATTAACTAAATACCCTCTCCCTAAATAGCAGCAATTTTAGACCTGAATTAACTAAATAATTGACTCAATTCTTCATCTTGGCTTGCCATTACACATACAACCTTTGACTTACAGATGAATATGAGCTTTTGTAAGTTTAGCTGACATTACCAAGTTACTTATTTTCTTAGTGATTTTTATTTAATTAGAGTCATAATCTAAAATAACTTATGTTTCTTAACCTCACAGTAAGTCAAGCCATTGCTGGCTTCATGCTTCAAATTCCAAAATACACATTGCATATCAGGGAGAAGTTAGCCAGCTGAATAGAACTTAGTTGGAAAATGAGACAAGGGTTTTTTTTCTTCTCCACCAAATAAAATAAGGAAGAAACAAACCATGCAGTTTTTAAGGGACTGGAATTAAAGAAGCTTTAAGGCACTTGCTTTTGGGGCAGCTGTGGTTGACGGGGTTTATTACTTTGGCATCATTGATGTTGTCCCAGACAGGATAACAAAAAACAAATGAAGAAAATTTGTATTACTTATCCATATACTCACCAGAAAACCAAAGCTCTAGTTTATTGTCTGATTGACTTGGCTATTTTTAGTTGGAATCTTAGATTTCATTGCGAATGTTTTCTTTTCCTTTCACTTCAGTGGACTAGGAGGGGCTATTCTTTCCTGATATTTTATGGCTAGTGTTCCTGCTGACATAGACAGCAGTAATTAGTCAGAAAACAATGTTATACTACAATGTAAACTTTCCCAGCCAAGGGGAAAAAAAAAAGATTTGGAACTTTTCCTTATCTGGAACTTAGCCTTGGATTTCCAATTTTTCTTCCCACCAATTTGCCATTGTGTATACATCCCTAGACAATAAATGTTGTGCATGATTAATTGTGCCATTTCTGGATCGCTGGCATGCATCATACTTTTACATATTTTTGTAGGTTGATCACCTTGCTGTGGCTCTCAGGAAATTTTGTCTCTAGTTGGTTGTGTGTGGAGAGACCACTTAGGATATCTGGAATTGGAAATTTTCTGTCCTGTCACCTCCAAGACGTAAATTAAGTTTAAAAATCTGGTTGAGAGAATTGCATTTGTAAGGGCAATCCATGATTCTTTTCTCCTCTGATGTCGAAGAGACACTCAGACCTATACAGGATAGGGGTAAGAGGAACCCTCATCACTGCTCGTGATATCACTGGTGCCATCACTAAGGAAATATGTCTGGGGGCTCTTATAAACATTAAAGTAGAAGTATCATGTGACCCAGCTACACCATTTCTGTGCCTAAACCCAAAGGACTCCATTCACTATTGTTGAGGTCCTTGCACATCCATGTCTATCGCCGCCCTTTTCAGCAAGTCGGGAACTGGAATCAGCCTGGATGATCATAGAGAAAAAAGGATCATGAAAATGTACGTATGCAAAAAGAATTTTATACGGTCATAAGTAAAAAGGAAATTAAGAAATTTTCAGGAAAATGGATGAATCTGGAAGTCATTATATTAAGTGAGGTAATTCAGATTCCGAAAGAGACATAGTGCATGCTCTATGATCACATAAATAGATCCTAGCTTTAATGCTTATATATGTGTATTATGTGGGTGTAAGTATGGATAGAAATCATACAACTAAAATGTGGACCATGAGAGGGTGAAAAGAGATTTTAAAAGGGGGAAACATCAAAGGGAAAAGGGGAGCCCTGGGGGTTGGAGGGCTGGATAGTGGGAGCACGTTTAAGCGGGGAAAGCTGGATTAGGGAGGAGACAATAAAATCAAAGAGTATGAAAACATCATAATGAAGCCTACTATATTACATGCTAATTTGAAAACAAATTTACAATGATAAATGAAGAAACAGACTCAGATTTGGTGCACATGTTTGCAGATAGACATATAAACGCATGCATGTATGTTGTAGACACACTTACATGGCTTACAGCTGAAATGCTATCTTGTACTTTAATCAAAGTTTGCATATGAATTTCAGCAGTGCTTGCTATTTTCAGCTTGCTTTACACTGAGGAGAAATGTGAGAGTCCTCCAGGGACTGGCACTAGTGGTCAGTTCTGTTCATTAATGAGTTAACGGGGTCGGGGCTGGCTGCCCAAGACTGCTATATCAATATTGTAATTTATTGACTTGAAGACAGAAACTAACTGATCTAAGCTTCTCAAGGACACAGGTGCAGAGCCCTGGGAGAAGAGCACTGTGCTTTCCCTGCACGCTTGGCTGCCTGCTCGGCTGCCTGCTCTTCATGCCTGTTTTCCTTCCCGGTGGTGGTCTAAAAGCTTTGGTGCTCCCTAGTTGCAGAAAAGTCATCCCATCGCCACTGCTTTCAGGCTGTATTCTACATGGGAGTTGCCGGACTCAAATGCTCCCGTTTTAAGGCCATTAATCATCAGTTTATGGCTGCCTCTGGTTCAGCATGATACTATCTTGTTTAGATCTCTAGAAACTCTGCTTCCAAATAAGAACCTGTTCACAGGTTACAGGGGTGAGAACTTAAATATTCATTCTAGACAGAAATGATTCAACCCACAACAGTATTTGTGATCACCAAATAACTTAGAGAAAAGAATATCTTAAGAGTTTAATTATTATTTGTGTGTGGTGTGTGTGTGTGTGTGTGTGTGTGTGTGTGTGTGTGTGTGTGTAGTGTTAAGGTAAATGACCAGTTTCTCAGGTGAAGCACAAGTTTTCTAACATCTTATTTTATATTTATCATTTATTTAGTATTTATATTAATATTTATCACTAATCATAATATTATATATAACCTAGAATATAATATATAACCAAATAATCCATTAATTAAAAAATAACTACACAACCGTTTTCATAGTGGATTCTATTTAAAGATAAATTTGTTCTCCAAAATTAGCAACAAACAACATAAATTAAACTCTCCAGGTATTTGTAATTCAGCTGTAAAGATAAAGCATCTAGGCAGGAAATAATTACAGAAACAGGTACAAGTGATACCAATGCAACCAAGCTAAACAAAGTTATATAGTAAGTGGACTGTATTTTAGTAGGAAGAGTTGGTAGCAGGCCTGAGCAGAGAGAAGGTGAAGATTTGAGTCCAAGTGAGATTTCTTGGCATGTATAATCACTAACTTTCCCTTAAAATCTTCATTGATTGTAAATCAATGAATTTATGCCTATGATAGCATGGATCACAATATCTTATTTATTAAAAATGACTATTACTTTTAATTTTGTAGAATGTGGGGCTCCAGAGATGACACAGTGTTTAAAGGCACTTGTCGCTCTTGCCAAAGACGTTAGTTCAGTTCACCCGTGGCAGGTGGCTCATAACTGCATTTTATTCATATTAAAACATGTCTCTTTAAAGACCAGGAACCTAAGTGCTCTTCTCAGTGTTAATTTTAATCAAAGCAAAACCAAAAGTTTTGCTGACCAAATTTGTTGCCAAAATGATTGTTATAATCAGATTTCAAATATTTTCCCATTTATTCCTTACTTCTAAGTCTCATCCTCTTCTTGGGACATAATGCTATATTAACTTGATTACAGATATCAACCATTGACAATGTACCATACATATTAGACTTAATACTCTTTTATAAACTGCTGCTGACAATCTCTTAAAACCTATTTCAGACATATGCTTCCAGATTTCTGCAAACCCTTGCTCTAACCATCCAGGAAATGCCTTGCTTTTTAATATATTTTCCAGACTTACCAAAACATGATCAACTAGTTTCTACCAATCCACAGTATGAACATCTTTTGAGGAGACTGACTGTATTTTTCCTAAAGCATTTAGAATGAAAGTAAGTCAGTCAAATCACAGGTCCAGTCCCCACAGGAAAGGATTACTGGGGAGCCTCTTTTATGCATGTTCTTGTCCATGTACTCAATAGACTGTATTGGTTAATTTTCAGAGTTATCGTTTTTTAGACACTGTAAACAGAAGATTGCTACCAAGGGTCTCTTAGCACAGTCTGGAAGATGACATCTTAAGCTCGATGAGACTCCCAATC
Source organism: Eospalax fontanierii (assembly GCA_035773235.1). Lineage (NCBI taxonomy): Eukaryota > Metazoa > Chordata > Mammalia > Rodentia > Spalacidae > Eospalax > Eospalax fontanierii. Next base: position 67,117,607 of record CM069535.1, on the reverse strand, counting down.
TCAGATGATCAAACTCATCCCAACCCTTCAGAAGCACTTCTTCAGGCTGGTACAACTCTATCAAGATATTCAGGATAAAGGGCTGATATTTTATGAATAATATTTTTAAATATTCATTTTATGTATATGAATATTTTGCCTGCCTATATGTAAGTGAGCCACCTTTGTGCCATGCCCAGATGAGGGGGTCAGATATCCTGGAATCAGGGTTTCAGACATTTGTGATGGCATGTGGATGCTGGTAACTAAGCCCAGAACTGACCCTATAAGAGCAGCTAGTGCTCTTAACTGCAAAGACATCTCTCCAGCCCCAATGATTTTTTCCCCTCCATTGGCTCAATCTATGATCCTAAAGACCTTGTTGGAAGAATGGCATAGGTGAAGTCATCCAATGAAATGCTTTTGTTGATTTAGCAGAAAATTACCAGAACTCAAAAATAATCCTGAACCTTGACCATTTTGATCAACACAAAGTAATTCCAGATTATTTCATAAATATTAAAATTTATTATTTTAATTTTATTTGTATGAATGTATTGCCTGCATCTACGTAAGTGCACCCATGTCATGCAATGCCTACAAAGGTCAGCAGAGGGCACAGGGTCCCCTGGTACTGTTACAGATGATTATTAGCCTTCCTGAGTACTGGGACCCAAACCCTGGTCCTCTGCAAGAGCAACCTGTGCTCATGAAAGCAGAACCATCTTTCCAGCCCCACTTTCATGAATTTTAATGTAAATTTGCGCATATTATACACTTCAAATACAGTAAATGTTTTCATAGTTTTGCTAAAGGGAAAAATGTATCATATTATTTGATAGGAATTTAATTATGCTTCCTCAAAAACTATATTGAAATGCTAAACTCTAGAACCCATGAATGTGAACTTATTCATAAATATAATTTTTTACAAAGATAATCATGTTAATATAAAGTGAATGTAATGTGGCTGTTATTGTTATGAGAAAAGGCATGTACATACAAAGATACAAAGAGAGGAGAGAGAAAGAGAGAGAGAGAGAGAGAGAGAGAGAGAGAGAGACAGAGAGAGAGACTCAGTATGAAGCGAGGAAGAAGAGATTGCCATGAGGTGACAGAAACAGGGTCAATGTGATGCATCTCCGAAGAAAGGAAATGGGAGAATGCATAAGGCACCAGAAGCCAGAATTAAAACCTTCAAAGGGGCCACCTGCTTTCACATTCATCTGACCTCAGTTTCTACACAATGAGGCAACACATTTCTGTTGTTTTCACTCACTAAGACCCTTTTACTTTACAGCAGTAAATTTATTTTTTAAATAAAATTCTCAAACTTTAGAATTTCACATTCTACTATTCCTTTAATTTGCTTCAATATAATTTTATTCCAAAAGAAAGACAGAAAATATTTGCCAAAGAGCTGTCTCCTGGTGGAGGTTAGGTAGGAGGAAGGTAGCAAAGAGGCCCTTTAAAGACTTTAAAGAAGGATTTAAGAAAGGTTTGCTTTTCTATTTGATTAAGATTATTTAGTTATTATTTTTAATTTTATGTACACAGGTGCATTGCCTGAGTGTATGTAAGGGCACGCATGTCATGCAATTCTCCCTGAGGTCAGAAGAGGGTATCGAATCCCCTGGAGCTGGAATTATGGACAGTTGTAAGCTACCACGTGGGTGCTGGGACCTGAACCTTGGTCCTCTGCAAGGGCAGCCAGTTTTTTAAACACTGAACCATCTCTCCAGCCCCTGAACAATTTTTTTTTAATGATTAAATTAACAAGACTATATAAATTGTGAAAACAATGAAGATGTGGGAGAGAAAAGGGAAAACAAGGAATGAAAAGAAGAAATGAAGGCTGTTCTCCAAACATAGGGCGAGTTATAACAACATAGTAATGATGATATTAGCAGTTGGAACAGCAAAATGGAATGGAGAAATATTTTATTTTTGTGTGTATATGTGTGTGCAATGCATGTGTGTGCACAGTAGTTACCACATCTGGTGCTGATTTCAGATCCAAACTCAGGTGGTCATACTGCCACATAAGGAATCTTACATCTGAGCCATCTCTCTAACTCCTGGGAAAAAAATCTTGTAAAATAGGAATGGGAAAAGTTCTAAGAATTAGAAAGCAAATCAAGTGTAATGCTACAAGATGGAGTGAGAAAAACAAAATGTGTCTTCTTATGGGGTATTGTAGGAATCTGTGGAAGGGAAAACTTTATTTAGATCAGAAACAAGAAGATTACATTTTTATTTCTGAAATGTCAAATGTAAAATATGGCTGTATCAAGCCAGGAGCGGTAGCACTGGCCTTTATTCCCAGCACTTGGGGAGGAGAGGCAGGCAGATCTCTTTGAGATCGAGCTCAGCGTGCTCTATATAGTGAGTTCTAAGCCAGCTTGTTCTGTAGGGAGACCCTGCTTCAAAACAACCACAACAACAAAACATACAAATATCAGCTAGATACTGAATTCAGAAAGTAGTTACATAGATCATGAGAAAAGACTTACGAATGTGCCAGGTGCTGTGGCGGCACAGAGCTGCCTTGGAGAATCCAACCCCTCCACAGGAGGGCTTGGATTCTATGCTCATCTTAGAATTTGTTTCTCATTTTCATATATTAAGGTGGCTTCTGGACAATCAAATTTCACATCCAAATTTCAGGCAGGATAAAGGAGAAGAAGAAAACAGGAAAACAGTGAGCCAATTTGGTCAGCTTTTCTTTGCACTGAACCTACATCTGAGCTCTCTCTTCACATCGCTTTCTGCAAAACCGGAGGAGGAACAATAGTCCTGGCTGGGCGGAGTAGAAGACAGAGTTGGGGCTGATACTACAATGTGCAGTTGCTGGACCAGTCTTTGCCTACTCAGTTTTATTGATTGTTGAAATATGGTCTTTGGTGACTAGTTTTTAATATCTATTTGCCAGAGCTTAGAATTACCTAAGAAGACAGCCTCAGTTGAGGAACATTCTAGAACAGGCTGGCCTATGGACATGTCTGTGAAGAGATGTCTTGATTGCTAATTGATGTAGGAAGACTGAGCCCACTGTGCGCAGCACGGTTCCCTAGGCAAGGAACCTTCAACAGTGTAAGACAGAAGTAAGGTAGCCGAGAGCGAGCAAGCAAGGACGGCACATTTGCTCTCTCTCTGCTTCTCGCCTAGAATGCGATACTTCACGGTCCTGCCTTGACTTCCCCTCAGCAGTGGTCTGGAACCTGGGATTATAGGCCACAGAGCCCTTTCCTTCCCTGTGCTGTTTGTACGACTTGGTCGGCTTCTGATTTTTGCTGTGGCTTTAAGCATTTTCGTTTGGGGAGTTTCAGGGAAGACCTATGAAAGGAAGCTACTCAATCACAGAACACAGAACTGTTTTCTAAACATTTGCTTCTCGACATGCCCCCGATTTCTGCATTCTGAAGGGTCACTTTTGTAAGCAGTGACCCTTTTCTTTTCTTGCTCTTCTGTTAGCTTTATTCCAAAGCTGTGACTCCACACAGTGAACCTGCATGTGTTAACTTTATCCTAGTGTGGTGAATAAAGACAGAAAAATTACTCTTGAAGATGACATCGTCTACTTTCTTTTCTAGTTCACATAATATGAATGATGACTTTTCAAATGTGCATCCATTTGGCGTTTTATTTAGAATGCTGAGAGAATTAACCTGAATTTTATATCAATTATCTCTAACTACATAGTTGTACATTGTTCACCAAAATGTTCTTTAAATATCTTCAAATACAAGGAAACAATAAACACCTTCTCAACAAGTAATTATCTGTGCCAGACATTACACTAAGCTATAAGACGAATTCTGTAGTAAATAAGACAATTTAGAATCAACATTCTTCAAGTAAGTTGAACCAAAGCAGTTAAATTTTCTAACACGTACAAACAGTTTTTTTCCTCACAATACTCTTGCTACAACACAAATAGTGTGAACATGGAGATAGAGACTCATTGGTGGGGAGCGGGTAAAAGCAGCTCAGTTGTATCAGTTGTATTTGCATGTGTTACTGCTTGTCTGGACCACCCATCTGGTGGGTGATTTCACGCTGGGTGGTGGTGTGTGTCATCCTGAACCAACCCTCCTGGACCCTCCTGCTGAGAATGACTAAAACTAAAAGTAAGGGGAAAAGTCAACTTACAAATACTTTCGGGACTGTTTTCTAATGCTGAGGTCAGTGGTTTGCCCTTTAACTCATAATTCCTCGACTGTTTAAAATACTGTCTTCTCTGCTATTCATCACCTTGCTTCCCTGAAGCACTTTGAACTCTCAGCTAAGCATAGCTAATATGGAGTAGCATCGGTTGGCATGTCAGCAAACATTCAAAGATATTAAGACTTCGTACAGAGTTTACTGATGGGCAAAAAATATAAAATTATGTGGTTGGTGCAGATTTAGAGACCCCCAGCACAAAAACCCACATTCGCTTGGAATTAATGGAACAACCGGAAACCAGAATGCACAAAAATCTCTCTCCTCTGCTAGATCTACAAAGTCCTTTGCAACACATTTAAAATTTAGCACTTATCCAACCTATGAAAATTAATGTGGAGCCATACCTGACATTATAAAAGTAAAAGGACCAAGGGATGTGAACAGCATAACTTGGCTTCGTTTCTGAGAAATGTAGTAGCTTATACCTTAGCTGAAATGTTAAGGTTTCCCAATGTAGTGAATATTATCTCATGAGTTTCTGGTGAATTCTATGTATTATAAGAACACAGAATCAGTGGGATAAAATATATCAAAATATTCTCTAACCCAAAGACCCAGGAATTCTGTTATTAATCTTAACCATAGTACAGATTGACGGCTTCCAGAATTGAATGATCATGGTCACCATGCACTATATAGGTAGAGCCGTCTCATGGTCCATGCATAGCAAAGTCATAGAACACTAGAAGGTGTTCTCAGTGAAAAGGCTGGATGGTATGGAATAATTCCAATCACCTACAGGTGAACTAAAAAAATGTTTTGGAAAATAAAAGCATCAGTTTATCAACTAAAACATTCATAAAGCTAAACAATACTATTTTATTCAAATGATAATTTAGAGAACTCTGTCATTGTGATCACTGAGTGAAATTAAGTATTTGTACTGTTATATTATGGTTTTGTAAAAAGCATAGTCAACAGATAGGTAAAGCAAACAATACATAAATACATGAAGTTAACTGGGAGCTCTTCTTTGATTCAGAGAAGCTCAAGGGCATCACCTGATTTATTCTGTAAGGCTTAAAGCTTTATATTCTGACTTAAAGTAAAAATGGAATGAAAGCTTATACTAACTGGGAAAAAATGACTTTCCAAGGACCACATGGTAGAAAAGCTACATGCATGTCCAGTGATAAAATATTGTTTGTTTGAGTTCTTGCTTCTCCTTTGTATTCTGTGAGCTTCCAAAGAACAATCTTGGTGCCTCCAATGGTTTGAACCCTGCTTGAAGCCTCAACATACCTGGAAAGTTCTCTGAGTTCTTGTTTTCCCCTCAGTGAATATGAACACTACTCATTTTGGAGGGCTCTCAGGGCAGTTTAAGTGGGATGAAATGTACATAGCATGTAAATCCGGTTTTAAAGTATTACTTTATTTAGCATCATTATAAAACTCAATACTATTATATAAAAGGTTACTTCACCTCCAAGTGTAACATGTTAGTGTCTGTCTGAGCACTTCAAACCTAATATCACATAGGGTAGCTGTCCTGTCACAGCTCCAAACAGTGAAATAATTTGAATTTTTAAATGTTATTTAATTTAAAAGAAACTAAGTTTACTAAAGAAAATGACTAGATGTTTAAGTTCCTTTTTATAAAGATTTATTTTTATTCATGTATATGTGTGAGAGTGTCTGTGTAGACTGTAAGACAGCATCAGATCCCCTGGATCTGAAGTTCTACTTGTGAGCTGCCTGATCTGGGTTCTGGGAATTGAACTCCAGTTCTCTGCATGAGCTGCAGACATGATTAAACAAGAATGAGCTGTTCTATGCCCTGATTTTTAAAGTAATCTTCATTCAAATGAGTAAAAGTATTTAGGTAAAATCTAGTCAATGTCATCTTTCTCACTGACTTATTTTGACATTTTACCTAAAATTCTCAATCTACTCATTGGCTGCATGACACATAAATGACCATCTGAATGCTGGTACACTATTATTTTGATTCTCTTTTGTTTTTTAGACAGGGCTTCCCTGAAATGTGAGCTTGCCTGAAATTTGCTATGTATATCAGGCTGGCCTTGATCTCAGAGATCCACCTGCTGGTATTAAAGGTGTGCACCACCATGTGAGATATACTATTGTAATCATAGCTACTGCTCTTAAATGCCAGTGAAGTAGGAACTATCGTTAATTCCGATAGCTATTAAACAAAAATTATTTGCATAAAGTGACTTTATTTACCTATCAAAGTATGTGTGTTCATGTCCTGGAACTTCTAGTTGAAGCTTATCTGTAACAGTGGTCCCCATGTACTTTGAGTCTGCGGATGACTTTAATAAAGGAAATTATTTCAGGAATCAAGTATCTTCTTGCTGCAGGGTAGAAATGTAATATCTGCTTTTCACCCTCTGTAAGGTTCATGGCTAGCACCAGGATAACAGAAGACAGACTGTGAAAAGAAGAACACAGCAAATGTATGTAATTCATCACCTTTCTTGATACAGGAGCCTCCATAAGTGCAGACCCAAATAGCTTTAGTTCTCTGTGATTTTCTCAGTTTCCTTAAGCTTGAAATACTCAACATACGAGATACCATATTTTGGGGTGTTGAATTCTGTACCAATATTATCCACTTTGAAATGAAAAGGCTGTACTCTAATTAATTTGCAGAGAACACAGAATGAAATCTCAATGTAACACCAAAATGTATGAATTAAGTTTAACCCTTTAATATTGTCTGACATAATATAAAGGCGAATAGCCAAGCATTATCCACAAATCACAGTGATTGCAGGACTGTGAAAGTACAGTTTTTATTTACTTCACCATAGTCTCTCTCAGCTCAAAGTCAAGATTTTTTCCCACTAGATTCTATGATCTTTAGGGACAGCTGTAATCTTCTGGCGAATAACTAAATTTTCAGAAATATATCTAAGTAGTTAAGAAGATTTTTTTAAAATGCATTTAATTGTGTTTGGATTTTTAGAATATAAAGTTAACTAGTATTTAAACCTCTATCTATTCTTTTCTTTCTTCTCCCTTCTTTCTGTTCTGTCTCTTCTTTCTCCCTCTCTTCTCTCTCTCTTTCTCCCTTTCTCACTCTGTCCCTCTCTCCATCTATCCCATACTTTTTCCAAAAGTGTAACACTGTTGAGTGCCATCCTTTCCTCTAGGGGTGTGGTTGTGTGGGCAGGGGTGTAATCAAGAGAGGGTAGGAGTTACCATTTAATTTAAAGTTGCAAACTTCCCCAACCCCATCGTAATGGTTTGCACAGAAAGGCAATCACACCCATGCAATGCTTGTTTTTTCCATTGCGTTTCTAGCCGCAGAGACTGCACAGAAGAGGAAAAGTCACCTTTTAGGAAATATCACTGCATACTTTGAGAGCTTTCTTCAGGTTTCCACTGTCTCGAAGCTGATGTGATCTTAATTATTCTGAAAGAGTTCTGATCATTCAGAGAATCAAAACATGCACTAAATAAGCATGGGGGAATGTTTTTAAGCCAATGGGTAATGAAAAGCAGTGTGCTGCTCTGTTCTGCTTTAATGAGCACACGTGTTCATGCACACCCGGGCACCAGCTAAGCAGATTTAGCAGCTTCTCAATAGAGAGCAGATGGGAGCAAACTCTGCTTTTGTATAAGTTTATGTGTTTTCAAATTTTATCTGCCTGGTTTTTAAGTCTTTCACTTATTTCTTAATTTCTGCTTTAACCATTGTCCTCTTTAGATAAATGGATTAAGTAAATGTCATTTTGTAACTAGCATGAAAACTCAAATCGAATCTTCCAGAGGTTTATTGTTGAGATTTTTAAAGAAAACCTATGAACTGAGCATTCTTCATTTGCCTTGATGCCTTGATCTTTTTGTGATTTTTTTTTTTTTAGTTCAATTAGGCTGTTACTGGTTTAGTGAACCACTCAAGTGCCGTTTCCCAGGTCAGCATCCTGCAAAGTTAACTTATTCCCTCATTCATTTATCTATGTAAACTTCAGAGATCACATTCATTATGCAGTAAGGCTCTGTTCTGGTGTCAGGCCAGGTCCTTAGCCTCCACATGATGTAATTCACTCTCAAAATGCAGTTTGTTACCAGGTCCTGAGTCCTAAGACACACTATGCACTATTTTACCCAGAATAGGTTAACAGTTACTGAGGGAATATATGGAAACAGTAACATATGATTTGTTCAGGTAAAGACTGAACATATGTTTTAAAAAAGGGCATTTCACAGAGCAACATAGAGGACAGAGAAGCTGACATGTAAATTGAACTGAAAACATCAGGGACGAGTTCCACAAGGTAGTAAAGGAGAAATGTACAGGCTAAAAGGAAAGACCCAGGAAGACATGTGTGTCAGCCAGAAAGGTTTCCGACCAAAGAAAACATTATAACTACTCAAGTAACTGTGTGATAATACTAGATAATTACAAATTAAAATTTGTGGAGATGTTTCAGTGTACTCATCACAAAAATGAAATTGGTATGTATGTGAAATGATGGTTGTTTTAACTGAACTTATTGTGATAGATATTTCATTATGTATTTGTGTATATGTGTACATGTGTGTGCGTGTGTGTTTGTGTGTGTGTGGCATCATTATATGGCATCAACATATTCTATTTTATTTCTCAGTTGTACTTCAAAAATGAAGAAAATGTCAACAAATAAAAATCAATTCGTTTTATTTAAAACATGTAATCAAGAAGGAAGTTTCCTTCAGTCCACTCAATGAGTCTATAAATGGACAGCTATTAGTGTAGCTTCTGCACCTCAGTGGCATCCAGTTATTTACCATGGCTTCATTTCTGTTGTCGTTTTGTTTTCAAGATAGTTTCTATTAAGTCTAAGCACATTTCACTCTGTTGCATTTGAAATGAGCATATCAGCAGGTTTTAATTTACTTCTAGTTAGTAATAACCAGATCATAGGCCACTTGACACTTCCAGATGACATAAACGTTGAAATGTGGGTATTTCCATTTTACAATATACATAGTGACATGCATGCAGGAAGGAGGCCAAGGCTGGAGATGGGTAGGTCACACCACAGTATCACCTGTGGAGCAGGATGAAGCCAGGTCTTGCTTGACAGTTACAACATGCTTTAGGGACCTTGGAGCATAATACTCCAAAGAGGAAAATGAATAATGCATTGTGGGCCACAGTTGAATTGTCAATTTTGTTTTTACTAAGTCTGGGCTGTAATCTTCCCTTTACTGAAACTGAAATCGGGCTGGAAGTAGTAAGCCCCCAAATGCAGTGTGCCCCCGAACAGCCTGTGAAATTAAGTGTGCTATTGGGGGGGGGACGCAAAATAAAATGTGGGATCTCTCAGGAGGAGTAAATGCTGTCTTAAGTGATAACTATGTTTATGAAGTTAATTCAATCATTCTATTCTATATTCATAACATCACTAAATAACCCACGATTATATACAAGAATAGCCTACCAAATGATGTGACACAAAATATACTATGACAGCCATAAGTTTCAGAATGACTCTCAGAACATGAGTAGAGAGTTGGGAAACTAAGGCTAAGGTAAAGCAGTGTTTGCAAGAGTATTTTGCTTGAGTAACTGAGTAATGTCAGGAAATGCCTCAAACTGTTTGAGGGAGTCTGTCCTAGCCTCCTCTATAAATAAGAGGCCTCTGCTTACAGATCAAGACTGAGGTTTGGACAACCAATAAAGGACTTGAAGCAAACTAATGAGGTCATCATTCAAACTACTATGATGATAACACAAATCATTGTTGAAGAAGAGTCTGTCCAAGAGGACTGAGGCCACTGTTCATGGATGCACTTTATGCTTCAGCTGAGTGGGGAAGATGGTAATAAAACACCACATGAAATTAGGATTTGTGTTTGAGACTCATTTAATTTGAAATAAGTATTCAGTACCTAGCCTGTTAAACCTGAAGTAGCATTTTCAGTTCCAGTCTCCATCATTGGAGAGTTGTTGTTTAGAACATTCTACTTTATATCTTCAAGCTATGCTCTGTGTTAGGAAAAGTCTGAAGCACATCATAATTATTTATCAACTCTGTAGTTTCTGGTTCAGTTTCTGCTACGATGTCTCTCTCTAAATTCCCGTTTAGATGTAATCACCATGTAAGAGCATCAGGAGGTGGCATTGTAAGAGGTGGAAAATGCCAGAGTTCTTCCCAGACACTTTGCTGCCAGAGCAGTAAATTCTGTTCTTCATCAATTACTCAATTACCAATTCTGTGTGATGTCTTTTACCAGTGGTCAAAGACAGCATTAGGGGAAATTTATCCTCTGTGATATTTCCTGAGGAATGAAATTGAATGTCATTGAATGTCAGGCATGAATTTTACTTTGTCCAATGCTGTATATTTTTGTAAGTCTGTAATACTCATAATAAATAAATTTCCTGTATTTAGAAACAGTTTGCTCTTTTTATTTTATTTTTAAGTTACTGTGGTCTGTATCTGAGAAATATTTATTGTCAAATAATCCTTTTCCTATAGTTCAAGGAAGGATGATCTTCATATAATTCGATGCCTTATGACCTAGTTGTCACATGTTTCTGGATCTTGGTCACTGTATTCTTCTTGAACACAGGCTGGTTAGACTTTGCCGAACACTCAGGGGCCTTTGCAGATCTCCTGAGTTCCTGCCTATGAACTCACCTCAAGTTGGCCCCATTTTCTTCACCACGCTGAGGTCTGGAAGTGTCCTCCCACCTTGGATATTTCTAAGTCTTCATAAACTGTTGCGATCTCATGTTCAATAATCTGGAGGGTTTAAAAAAATCTACTGTGAGTTTTCTTTGCTGTTTTAGACAGCAGACCACATGCAGTTCTTTTTATACCTTGACTTGATGTAGAAATATGTTCCTTTCTCTGCTTCTTCTGTTCTCATACTTTAAAACTAGCATTAAAAATGAAAACATACAACCAAAGACATCATATGTGTAGAGTTTAATGAGTTCTGACAGTTATAGACCCACCCAAGAGCATCGCCAATATCCACACACCAACCTTCTACATCTGCATGGAATCCTCACATTACTCTTGTGCTTGGCCACTGTCTCTGTCAGGTCTAGCCCCTGCGACAAAATATTATAGACTATAAGGGTGCAGAGTGAGCCTCTCCCAGAGACTGGAGGGTGGAGAACAGGATGGCAGTATGAGCAGGTTCTGATGAGAGAGGGTCATGATTTTCACTGTATAACATCATCACAATCAGGACTGGGATTTCAGTGTGTGTGCTTGCAGAAATGCAAACAGTGAGTTGATGTACTATTCCATCAAGGGGTGGGGAGGAGGGCTGGTACTAAGGATTGGACTGAAAGCATCATGCCTGCTGATCTATAAATGAACTAAATTCCTATCCCCACTAATTATTTTTACTTCTGAATATGGCATAAAATGATTATTTATATAACTCTGGTTATTTCCAGTTGAGAACATATTGGTATTATAAGTGTCTGCCCACAAATCTTTGTATTTCTTGGTGATCTTATATCATTTAGTTTTGTTTGGTGCTAACACATCTCTTCTACGTAATAGATACAGTTTCCAGCAGCTTTATGTGTTTATTGTTGTCAGTATTCTCATTAGCAGAAATTGCTCCATTTTCACTCCTCCAATTTAACTTTAATCAAAAAATCAAATTAAAATTTTGTCCTCATTTCAGGTAGCAGACAGAAATAATCTATTCTATGTGAATTATTAATCAAATGTAGAAAGTGGATCCAAACAGATCTCCAAGATTTTCTACAAATATTAGCTTTAGCCTCTCTTTTGATAAAGATGACTTAGAATGTGAGGCAGAAAGAAACAGCCATCATCTGTACAACATGGTGTCCATCTGCTTTGCCACGTACGTATCAGAATCACGTGACAATTTCAAACTACCTGGTTGTCTTTCATGACATATGCTTTCCTGGGTAATTGGACTTTCCTTTCCAAAACAGGTCACAAAATTGTAAGATTAGCCTATGTGAAACTTTGTGGCCTACAATTCTTTATAGTCCACAAATGTGAGAACTGTTTTATTCAATACATATTTCTCCCTGATTTGACAAAGTTTTGTATCTACAGGAGCTCCATGTGCAACTAATGAACAACTAAATAAAAGAAACAGGGAAACTATCTGATTACATTTTTTAAAAAGGCTTTATAAAACCGTACTTAAATACCATTACATATTTCTCTGGTAAAATCCATAGCCCCACAAGAATAAAAGTGTAATCTATATTCCCCTTTTATCTTAAATATTGTGCTTCATTAATTCTATATCCTAATTCTCCCTAACCTACTCAAGGTAAACCCCCATGAAGCTATTCCTGATATTCTTGTACAAACCAAATCTTCCTCAGGACAGTAAGGATGATATTTAGTGTTTAAAAAACACACTGTATATATTTCACCAAAATATACATTTTAAGAAGAAAATAAGAGAAGGAACTCAGAACCGTATTTCAGAGTCATGCTCTTCCTGACCTCTTTTCTTGTTTCTGTTCTTCACCCCTGAATTCTTGATCACGACTTTATGCCCCCCCACCACCATCTGTCACTCCTCGTGTAATGACAAGGAGTCTTATTCTACAGTGTGCAAACTGATATGCCATTTGCTACCCTTGCTTGTGCTTGGAACAGGCCTTTTTGGGGAGAGAAGGGAGTGGTTTGGAGAGAGGCATGGCACATATCTCCAAGGTTATAAGTAAGAAACATTTAGAAATAAGTTACCAAATGCTGTTGTTGTTCAGTGTTTTCAAGGACAGTCTTGCTATGTAGTCTAGGCTAGCCAGTAATTCACTATGTAGCCCAAATTGGTCTGGAGTTACAGATCATCTTGCCTTGCCTCCCAGTAGCTGGACTTCAAGTGAGTTCTATTCCACCCAACCTTGAAATATTTTTGTTGTTGTTGTCTTTGTTTGGTTTGATTTAGTGATTTGGGTTGTGGATTGTTTTTTGTTGGGTTTGGTTTGGGTTGGGCTTTTTCTCTTTCAGTAATTCGTTGTTTCTCTTGTCGGTTTTTGAGATTGGGTTTCCCTAGAGCCCAAGCTGGCCTGGAACTTACTATGAAGAGCAGGCTGTCCTTATTAAACTCAGCATTTAATGTCTTTATGTCATGGACACTGTGCAAAGCTTGAAGTCATTACAATTTAAAGTGAAACTGCTTCCCACCAAGTGTAATAGTGAAAATAAATAAAAAATAAATAGATAAACAAAATGTTCGTTTTGGTTAAAACTATGCAAACTGCTTGTTTACAACTTCTTTCGGATGTTCCCTTAAAGATTCTGCTTTCCAGAGAAGTGACTGAGGATTTTCTCAAGCCAGTGGAGTGTCACTTGTGAGGAAAAACAATTCTGTCAATGATAAGTAGAGTAGTAGTTACCTTCAAATGCAGATTATGGCTTTACACATTCCCATGGGTTGAGCTCAGTTGATAGAGTTAATTTCTCCATATTCAAAACAAGGGCTGTATGACAGGTATGGTTATCTATTCACCAACTGTTTATTTAAGCTGATGCATGAAGCAAAGAAGACAACTGGAGCAAATACAACATAAAGGAATGCATTGCCAGAGTGTTCCGGTGAGAACAGGTTTTTATTCAAGGACTGGTAACATTTGAAAGGGATGGTTTAAGACTAACAAGAATAGGTTGGTCTGTGTGGTAGGGGCATTTTGGTTTTTACAAGATCACAAGATTAACAGTCACCTGTTATCATGAGATACTTCTAATTGCTTTAGGTAACCACCATCTTAATTTGCCCTCACCAAAAGGACACCTCACACTGTAATATATTGATTATCTGTATGTGATCAAATGCTTATTGCTTCATTAAAGTTATATGTATACATAAACTAATTTCAAAATACCCAAGATATTTTATGTATTCTACTCAGTTAATGTGTTCTGAATTAATTTATAAAAATGCTTCATTACTTATGCAATTAATTTATGTATTTCAATTGACTTTCCTAATAGGCCCATTTGATTCTCTACTAATATAATTTTCACATTCTGCTATTGTGGAAGAGAATTGTGGATTATTGAGGTGACATTTAAAATTAAGTACTACAGATAATGTTCTAAGATATTACTGTTTTATAGGGACATTATACAGGAGAAAATGCAAGTCACGTGTGCAATTTTAAGTAGTCATACTTTAAAACTTTAAATCAGATAGTCCCAGATAAAATTAACACAATGTTCTAAACATTTTATTATTTTTTCACCTACTATGCTATAGCATGTGTGTGCATAATACCATAGCACATGTATAAAGGTTAAAGGACAGCTTTTGGGAGTTTGTACACTCCATCTACCAGGGATTGAACTCAAGCCATCCAGGCTTGGTGGAAAATACTTTTAACCACTGAGCCATCTCACCAGCCCATATATTTTATCTCATAAGTTTTCTAGCGTGTTTAAAATATAGTCATCTTTCGTGATTGGAATGGCTAAGATCAAAGAACAAATGACCCCAAATGCTGGCAAAGGTGAGGGGAAAAGTAAACCCGCATTTGCTTCTGGTTGGAATGCGAACTGATGCACTGTGGAAGTCAGCTTGGAGAAATCTTTAAAAATTAAAAATAGCTCTGCCATATGATTCCACTATACACTCCCTCGCATGTGCCCAAAGGACTCAATATCTTGCTTAAGAGGTACATGCTCAGCCATGTTTGTTGCTACTCTTTTCACAAGAGATAGGAAATAGAAATAACCTAAATGTCTGTCAACCAAAGGAGTAATGAAAATATGGTACATTTACAAATGGAGTTCTAATCATCAATAATTTAAAACAAAATGTTGAAATTTACAGGTAAATGGATGGAACCAGAAACTATTGTACTAAGTGAAGAAACTCCAACTCGGGAAAACAATAGATTCATGGTCTCTCTCATTTTGGATTAGAGCTCCAGAGCCCTAGATGTGAGGATGCATCCTGCTTTAACAGCAGGAGCCAGAAAAATGGAAAGGAACCACAGCGGAATAAAGAAGAAGGAGCTAAAGAGAGGGGGACAGAAGGACACAGATGTTACCAAGGAAGAAATGGGGAAAAAAGGGGATATATTAACTCTGCACAGAATAAGGAGAGAGAAGACAAAGAGACAAATAATGCTTAGGTGGTGCAGAAAACCAGAAGGAAACTTATTAGCTCAAAATACCTACTAAAAATACACATATAATATAAACATGAATGCATATGCATGAAGGCTATATTACAAAATCACAGCGCCTAGCGAAAGAAACCTTCCTTCAAATTTTTGGTCAGGGTAGTCCAAGAGACTTCCAAAATGATGGACTATTGTCATAGCTCTTGATTGCCTCCCAGGACTTGAAGGTAAGACCCTATTACTGAAGATAGGACAAATTTCAGACACAGAACTTGAAGCAATTGAGCAGGAACTGACTTGAAAGTCTTAACCCTGAAGACGAGCTCTCATAGTATCAGAAGGTACCAAGCATACTGTGAAAGAACAAAAATCAGTCAATGATCCAACCTAGCTACAAAGTCTACAGTCCACAGCAATATTTTTGCAATAGTGACAAATTTATCTTGGTGGTAATCAACAGCTGTCTAATTGGACTTCAGGCCTGCTCAGTGGGAGGGAACTCCTGTGGTACTGTGAACATAGCTGGGTCTACATGACTGGAGGCAGCATAGACCCTAAAGAAACATTTACTTTTGCCACATCTCTAACCAACGTAACTTCTAAATAGGTATATTTATATTACAGACAAAGAACCTCTCACCATTCACTCACAAAACAGCTACTTTTTGCAGTTGATAGAGACTAGTATGAAGTTCCACATTGGTCAAATGCAGAGAATAAGTATCTATGAGGGGCACAGTCCTAACTGACACACTTGCAATACAACCTAAGCTTCAAGGAACATCGAGAAACAGAGGGCAGAAAGAATACTAATGCAGCTCTCAGCTCTCACCAGAGAAACTTCCTCATGCAGCATATGGTGATTAACTCTGAAAGCTGCACTGACCAACATGTAGAGTAAGAGACTTTAGAGTCCTAATCCTGGAATAGTACACCTATATCAAATCTTTGCCACCCAAGGCTCAGGGATCATTGCAGAAGAGGAGGTGGAAAGACTGTAAGAGTCAGAGGTGGTGGAACCACAAGGAAACAGTTTTCCAGACAGCTAAGAAGGTACTCACAAGAACTCACAGCAATGATGAGCACATGCAGAATACACATGGAAGCTTCAGACAGACAATCCCAGCAGAAAAGTGGGGAAGAAGTTCCAGCCTTATCTAAGAAAATGTTGACAGAAGATAGCTGCTGGGAGAGAGGGGGTTAATTTTCTTTAAGGAAGTGACATCAGATAGGTTGACCAGAATCCAGTGGATAGTCACACACCAAAGGGCACTAGGATATAAACTTGATTGGATAGACCTTAATATGTATGACAGCATACATGAAACTGGGAGGTGAGGGTGAGCATTGAGAGGGGTGAAGACAGGGAAGGGGGTTAAACATGATCAAAATACATTGCTTGAAATTTGCAAAAATCCAATTAAAACAGTCTTTTAAATGTATAAAAATAAAAAAAATGTGAATTCATTTTTTTGTTTACTTTCTTTTCAAAATATTCCGTACACTTGCATAAAACGCATTTCATTTAAGGCCAACTGTGTTTCAAGGACTCGGTAGGTACATGTCACCAGTGGCCACTCTGCCAAGGAGGGCACGCTTGCTTCTGATCCTTGAAGTTTTCCTTTTCTGTAGTGAAATACCTCCTTTATTTTTTGGTGCTTTACTATTGCTTGACTTCCATCAACTACCAAATCCTGGCCAGCATTCTCCCTCAAAGTCCTGCAGTGCCTTTCCCAAGGTGTTGTATAGATATACAGTTTCCACTCTGCTGTGAGGGATAGGCTTCCAAATGTGATTGACATTCTACTAACTAATGGCTTAAGGGGGAAGCCTAGCAGAAACACGGACGGAGGCGAAGGAGACAGGCGGGCGCAGAGCCAGGGCTCCATGCTTGGGCGCGTTCCAGAGGTCCAGGGAACTTATGATCAAAATGCAGACTCCACCATATGAAATCTCCATCTCTCTCCCAGAAATGAATCCTTTGGAAGAAACCTGGAATAAACTGGTTTCTCTAATTGAAGAACATTCTCTGTTCACTCACTCGGTTCAAACCTGGGGCTCGGGTGGGGTTGAATGCTGGGCCTGACCATAAGAGAATTCAGGCTACAGTTGGCATAGCCGAGCAGGATCGACTGACAAAAGGAGAATGCTCCCAGGAAAAGGATTTATGGAGCCGCCACTAATATGGGGACCAGCCAAGGGAAAAATATGGGCAGAAGAAATTTGATTTGGGTGGATTATCCCCATAGGACTGGTGTGTATGGCGGCCATTGCAGGGTTGGGGCAGTTTATAGTGAAATATGTAATTAAGGTGAACTTGCCCAAGCAGAAGAGATTGGTGGGACAAATACCGTTGGTGATGGTGCACACTGGCAGAGACGCCATGGAGGAGGTCTTGGCATGTGGGTCCAATTTGAGATGGAAGTCTCAGACTGAGGTCTTAACACAAAGAGAGATTCAAACTGTGAGAGACAAATTAGATCGAGAAAAAGTTATGAGCCTTGCTTCTTAAATACTAACCTCTAAGCTTGCTAGCAAATTGTATAAAAGAGAAAAGGAGATGGAGCTTTTAGCCTGCTGCTTTTTACAGCTAGGAAGTCGAAAGGAATGAAAATCCAGGTCAGGTTAATAGTGCAAGACCCGTCCTGGGACCCTAGGACCTGGAACCTCTGGGTAGAAGCAAGCAACCCAGAAGGAGCTGAAAGTGCCCCTAAAGGGTTCTGCTGCTGGAGCTAGGAAAGCCATTCAAACAAACCAGGAGGGAATCCATAGCTACTTGGCTTGTAAGGCTGAGAGACATGGGAGCAGATGAGATTATTTTCAGTGCTGTAGAAGCAGGACAGCTGAGCGACATAACAGCTCACCCCTCCTTGAGATTTAGGCTGGGTAGCCTAAGGCAGTGCAAAGGGAAGCAGTGTCTGATGGACTGGCTTGTGCAAGCCATTAGAGAAAGCTGATTATCACCAGTGGAGGATCCCATGAATGTCAGGAGCTGGAGAACAATAAAAGGGGGACAGGCACTCCTGAGAGAACTGGGTGTGAGGAAAGCCACATACGGTGCCCCTTTCACAGGACCAGATAGGACTGTGTTCACTAGAGATTGAATGAAGGACTTCATTGAACAAGGGCCTCGACATTGGTATGGAGGTTTAATGTGCCTGCTAGATCCCCTAATGGGACAAGAGCTTTACAAGGCAGGAGAGGCTTTGATAGATTTAAGCCTTCTGTAGAAGAATAGGACAGCCTAAAAGATGTGTAAGGGAGGCAAAACAGAAGAGGAGGTCTGTCTGGTTGGGTTATTTGTAGGCAAATGTGGCAAGACTTGTGTTTAGCCCAAGTTCCTAAAGAAAGGATTGAAAAAAAGCCAAATTCTATGCTAAGTCACCCCTAGGAGGCTTTAAGCCCTGAGAAATGGTTCAAAAAAGGTGCAGAGAGGATGAAGATTATCCCAGGGGTGGATACTAACCTCCCCAGAGTAAACAGGGTACATTTCTCCTCTGTGACTTACTTCTCAAGGGGTGGAGACAGTTTGCCCAGCCAGGGCCTCTCCCAACAGCCAGGTGTGGTCAGTGGAGAGACCACAGGTGTGGCTAGAGTCAGGAATCAGATCCAGGGTCTCCCTGGCCCTAGGAAACAACAGATGTAACAGGTACAAGAGAAGCCTTATTCCTTCTTGTCCCTATGTAGGACCAAGCAGTGTGGGCCAGCACCAACGAGGTTGGCAAGAACAAAGGGATGCATGGAGGCTCCATGTGAGAAATCCAGGACACTAAATGGATTACATGCCATTGTACCCAACATGGATCTGTTGAAAAAACAGCTGATGCAAATGAAAATGAATTTTCTTGCTATGTTAGACCTTGTATGTGTATATAATGTTAACTTTGGAGTGTTTTACAGATATGAAACCCAGTTGAGAGATGTCAAATACACCTGAAGAAACAAGAATAGAATGTAACTCATACAGGGTACAAGGGTGAAGTATAGCTGTGAAATTCAGGGGATGCTATGGACCTAGGCCTATAGATGCCAAAGAGTAAGAATACTTTATATAATTATTAACTAGCAATTCCAGTACCAGGCATGGGTTGACCCTCCCTATGAGCTGTTGGCCAAGGGAGCCTTGGAAGCCCCCTTTTACCAAAACAAAAGGCAATTACCACATTATAATGCTGGTTACACACTGGAAGTGGAGGGTAAGGCCCTATTACTGAAGATGTGACATGGTTCGAGCAAGGAAAGAGAGATCTATCTGGGACTGAGCTGAAAACTCCCCACAAATGCATGGCGCTACGTAGGCTGCTATGGGAGAATGGTCCTGAAAAGCTCTGCTTAAGGACAGATCTTGCATGCTTCACTGTTAAATGTCTCCACAGGTGTGATAAAGGCTCATCTAGTATGTGCACTCCCAGCATATTTAAAATTGGATTCAGGGCCCGCTCTTCAGAGAGGGCCCACATACATCTGATATTAGGAAAAGAATGTCAACCCCCAATGTTGAGGGGGAGAATTGTACTCCCCCATAAAGAAGCTATGGTAATTGTTTACAAGATAAATATGATGTGCCTACTTAGGTATTGTCTAAGCACTTGTGTTTACACCCATAGGTTAGGTCATTCAGTTTATGTGGATGTTACTTTTGCTGTTGTTTTTCTTGCTGTTGTTTTACAATTGTGTTTTTACAGTAGAAGGAACATCACTGAAGCAAGATGATAATCCATGCCACAGTGGAAAGAACATCATCCTATACCTGTTATTCCCTCCCCAATCTCCTTGCTCTTCCATCTCAGAGACTATTGTGGAAGTGGATGGCATAAAGTGTGTAAGAGCCAGAGAAAGAAAGGGGTGGGTTGTTGTGTAGGTATACAGTGTCCTCTCTGCTGTGAGGGATAGGCTTCCAAATATGATTGACATCCAACTGATCAATGACATAATGGAGGAAGCCTAGCAGAAATGCATGGAAAGATGGGAAGGAGAGAGGTGGGCGTGGCATCAGGGCTCCATTCTTGGGATAGTGTTCCAGAGATCTGGGGGACTTATGATCAAAATGCAGGCTCTGCCATATGAAATCTCCATCTCTTTCCCCAGGGAAGAATCCTTTGTAAGTAACCTGAAATAAACTGGTTTCTCTAACTGAAGAGCATTCTCTGTTGGTTCAATCAGTTCAAACCTGGGGGTGGGGTGGGGCTGAATGCTAGGCCTCAGCATGAGAGAATTCCAATACACAAGGTCTGTCCTGTCCCTAGTCCACCTCAGCTCTGATATACTCTGCTACAGGATGGCATCTTCTACCTCCTGCACCACTTTAGCCGTGACACACTCTGATGCCCAGATGACCATTTCCTTCTGGCCTCACCTCACCTATGTTACAGTCTGATACCCAAAAGATATTTTATTCACATATTTGTATTAACACTTTCTAGTGTACAGCAAAGCTTGCCCACTGTACTCAAATACTTTCTTTTTCTTTCTTCTGTTTGTGTTTTGAAGCAGGGGCTCTGTTTGACCTGGAAATTCTGACCATCCTCCTCTCTTCACCTCCTGAGAGCTGCAATTATATTCATGAGCCACACACTTCACTAAGTAATTTGTAGTACATTGCATCCCATGTGTGCTTTGTAATCACTGGGAATGGTCCTTGCAAGGTTTGACACCTGATGGTTTATAGTTGATGACAAATAAAATGTATAATTAAAAAGCCATCAAAATTACTTTATTTGAACAAGCTGCCAATTATATCCGTGCTGTTTTCTGAATTATCTGAAGGATTTTTCTCAATGAAAAATCGTATTATTTTCTTTCTCAAAGGAGTATAATGACTTTGGACTAAGGGACTTTGAATAATTCAAGTCTGAAATACTAGTACATTGCCTAGGACATATACACAATAACATGTAGTGAGCCAGTTTTAAAGTAAAGAGGTTTATTCAACTTGTGGTTCTGGTACATAGTCTGGAGATTGCATCTAGTGATGGGCATCTTCTTATTCTCCAGCTGACAAAGAACATCATGCAGTAAGAGACAAGGAGCAGGGTCAGGCAGAGCTTAATCATCACTTTTTTTGGCAGTCTTACCTTTGGGCTTACCCACTAACTCATTACTCTTTAATAATCCATTTTTCAAAGTCAGATAGCTTATTTGATTCCATCTCTAATGTTATCATAACAAAAATGCAACTGCAACAAGTTTCATAGGTTCAAGATATATTGACCAAATCTTGATGATTCATAACTTCAGCTACATTTAAAGTATGTCACTGTAACTTAACAAGTCATATTTTTTCTGGTTTTGTATTAAAATACAGAAAATAAGATTGTTAGAAAAAATAGAAGTATAGTATTTCACTAAAGAATTGATTTTGCATTTTATGATGTGGCTTTAAATTTATATTTTGAAGCAATGATATGTGTTTCAATATGTATATATACATGTAATGTACATATATACTATACATTTAAGATGATAAAAGGATTTTCTATTTATTTTTACTGGAAAAATGTACATAGCATCCAAATTAGATATTTCTTGGTAAAAATGAAATACTTTATCATCCAATGAAAAATATGTTAGAAACATACTTTCAGGCTTTCTTCTGTGATCACAGTTTAAATAAGTAAATATACCTCATAAGCATTGAGCTATATATGTATTCAAACTTTGTGAAAAATAAGACCAACCTTAAGGATGGGAATGGAATGGGTTTTATGTATCTATTTGCCAAGGCTTTTCTTTGAAAAGCCTTCACGGAGAATTAGCATGATTAAATAAAACAGCAACATGAAAGCACAGACACAAAATACATTTCCTCCTACAGAGCTCATAGATTGGAAAGAGGTCTCTGATGAAATCTTTCATTCCTCAGATACTTTGCATGATGCTTACCAAAATAAATTAATCATTTGATCTAATTAATTCAATCAAACAACTCTGCACTTTTGTCTAAACTAGGCAAAGTATTGTCTTTTCTAAGAGAATTTACTGGAATCTTATAAACCTGCATAAGTGTGTTATAAATGACAGATTATATTGTTCACTGTGACTGTGACTCTCCTCCACTTCTGCCCTGGCTGCTGAGATCACACAACATTGACATCTAAGATCACCAGATACACCAAAGATACTATTTTAGGGGCTCTCTTTGGGTTGTTTCTACTGTTTTTGCATTCTAGCTGTTTCTTGCAAGTCTCAGCTTAAATACTGCCTCACCAGAAAATCCTTTTCTTCCCTCTATAACTAAATATTCTTGGGTCTGAACTAAAACCGATCTCCTATCATTTCTATCTTGTAGCATTTCCTTTCATATCTTTTGAGGATTTATATTTGTTTTACCATTACTTCTTGTAGCTGTGATTTTTTATCAACACATATGAGTTTTGCATCTTAATTGACATTGTGACATTTGCATACATGCATTTGGACTGCACTAGTTAAAGCTTTGATGGATTATTTACTTGCCTTTCTCATCACTTTCTTTACCTGAACTACTGGTTTGCAGGGAAAAAAGAAACAAAATGTCCATTCCCTAGCCATTTCACATTAGTAAATAAAATTGTGTCTGTCAAAATGCTAGTGTTTGTTAAAAGTTCCTGTGTGATGAATAGATCACAGAACTAACTTGCTTTGAATGGTCAACGCAGATAGTATTTATCTATATTTAATATTTACTAAAATGGTTAATAATTGCATTTTTATTATGTTTGAGAAATATTGTTTATTGAAACTCTAATGAATCAAATAAGGAATCTTTTAAGTACTTTGGAGCATAAGGGTTATTATAAGCAGATATTTACTGTGAAGAGCCAGGATTTTAGCTGGAATTTGAAGGTTGAACAGACCAAACTCCTAGCTAAGTAGTGGTTCTTTAAAATATTCCAATGGTTTGATGAGGCCCATTCATACCTAGAAAGTCAATATGTTTCCGTCTACTTCTTCCAGGGTAACCTCATCCTGAATCTCCACTTCCCAAAGCTGTTACACTGTTTGACCAAAATCCTGCACATCCATATCCCAAAGGGACACATAAAATTAGGCATCACACCATCATCACTCTACTGTGAATTTTTCCCTCAACTGTCAACCATTGTAACCGATTGTTGGTTGGATCTCAGCTATACCACTGAAATGCCTCTACCTGTGTAAGCATTGAATTAATAAACCCGAACCATCCAGTCACTTTGTTTTGACCTATCTGGAGTTGATTCTAAGGTTTCTCACTACTTTTAATTTGGGTTTGATGTTTTGTTTGGTTCTACTTGTTGTTTGCCTGATTTACATTTTTATATATTTATTATTTTTTTGTGGATTTTATACTATTTCTTTTGGTCATATTCAGAGGCCCTCACGTACCTACACCACCCTTAAGACCACTCATCCAGTTTCATATTGTTTACTATAATATTTCTACAATATTTAAAAACCTATAGAGTGTAATTTGTATCCCAAAATGTCCCTCAATGTAAGTCCATTCCCTGGAGCCTGGTCAACACACCCAGCATTACACCCTTAAAGAAAACTGACACTCTTTCTCCCAGAAGCTATCAGATGCCTCTGGTTCCTCAGCTAAGTTTGAGACTTCTTACCCTTCTCCCCTTTTATGCTGGGAATTTGTCTGACTTGAGCTTTTGTAGGTCTTGTAGGTCTTGTGCATGCTGTCACAATTGCTGAGAATTCATATCAGTAACTGCCTACTATATATAGTGGTTTGAATGAGACATGTGCTCCATAGGCTTCATGTGTTTGAATACTTGGTTTCAGTGGGTGACGCTGTATGCGGAGGCTTAGGAGATGTGGTCTTGTAGGAGGAAGGCATCACAAGGGTGGGCTGTAACACTGCATAGATTTACCACTTCCAGTTTGTCTTTCCTTGCTACAAGTGCCTGCTTGAAAATGTGAACCCTCATCTTTCTGCTCTGGCCATCCACTGCCATGCCTGCCCTGCAACTATGGGCTCTTATCTTTCTGGAAGTGTAAGTCCAATAAGCTCTTCCTATTCTGAGTTGCCTTTTTCATGGGTTTTTAATCATAAAAACAGAAAAATAATACTGGAAAGCAATGTTTCCTTGTAATTATTCAACACCTCTGGATCTTAAATTCTTTCCCTTATTCCTCAAGGATCCTTGAGCCTTGGATATAAGTGTCACATTCAGGGCTAAGCATTTGTGATCTCTTATTCTATAAAGGTTGGCCAGGTCTGTGACTCTATGCCGATCACCATCTGCTGCAATGATAAGTTTCTCTGGTGAAAGTTAAGAGATGGATTAATCTATGAGTAGAGCTATAATACATTAGGAGTCAGTTTAATACCACCTCCACTTAGCAGAATAATATTAGTTGGCTCTCCCTTATGGTCTGTGACCTGTCTAACCACAGACTCCTAGGCCTGATAACAGTGTGCAAGTATGGACTCCATCTCATGAACTAGGCCTTAAATCAAATCAGAAAGTGATCGGTTACTTCCATAGCCTTCGTTCCACTATTGCTCCAGTGGGCAGCATAGATCATAGCTGGCTAAACTTGATGATTGCTTTTCTCTTCAAGGAGAATGTGCAGCACCTGCTAGCATTATTAAAGCTAGCCAGTAGAGACAGAGCACTGAAATCACTATTTTAGCTACATATTTCCTCATTTGATCTATAACTCACATATGTAAGTAGTATCTGGAGTAATAGGATATTACCATCAAGTTTTGGTTCTGGCAGGTAGCCAAGAGCAATGCCAATGGTCAATATTGTTGAAGGTTTATGGGACTCTAGGTAAACAACTTCAAAAGAGGGAGTCTGTTCCTGGTATTAGACATTTTATTTGCTTGCCTAAGGTGTCTGGTAGGGGCATTGTCTCTCCATTAGAGGGTGGCTCCATTTAAGTTAATTTTATATATTTATATACTTTAAGAAGATTCTATATAACAAGAAACAGTGACATAGAGGAGAAACCTCCCTTCAAGTTCTTCATCAGGGTAGACCAAGAGACTCCCCAAATTATACAGGTTATTGCCACAGTCCTTGATTGCTCCCCAGAATTTGAATGTAAGACTCTATTGCTTAAGACGAGGCAAGCTTCAAATACAGGACTTGGAGCGATGGAGATGGAACTGACCCAGAAGCCACCTCCATGAAGGCTAGCTGTCAGATGGCTAAAAGTAAGTGGATTTAAATTTGGGTCCTCAATTCTAGTCCACTGATAGATGTGTATGTTTTTATACCAGTACTATACTGTTTTTATTTCTATAGTTCTGTAGTATAGTTTGAAATCAGTGATGGTGGTACTATCCACTATTTTATTGTTCAGTATTGTTTTGGCTAGCTACAGATTTCTTTAAATCTTTTTGACACATGGTCTCCTGTGTAGACGCAGCTGGTCTGGAACTCCCTATGTAGAGCAGGCTGGCCTCAATCTCACATAGCTTGGATTAAAGGTATGTACCATCATACAAGGCTGGATCTAAGGATTTTTGCACTTCCATAAGAAGTTTGAGACCATTTAAATTTTCTGTGAAGAATTTTGCTGGAATTTTAATGAGGATCCTATTTAATCTTCAGATCACTTTTTGTGGAATGGTCATTTTCACAATATAAAACCTGCTGATTCATGAGTATAGGTATCTTTACAGCTTCTAGTATCATCTAAAGTTCCTAAAAAATTTAATACACAAGCCTCTTACTTCCTTGGTTATATTTTTTCAAATATATTTTATGTTTTTGAGGCTATCAGGAATGTTTCCCTGGTTTCTTTCTCAACATGCTTGTTGTTGAGATATTAAGAAGGCTACTGACTTTTGTGTGGTAATTTTGCTGAATACGGTTATCTAGGAGTTTTTCTAGTGGAGTCTTTAGGTATTTTACATTTAGAATGATATCTTATGCAAATAGGGATATTTTGACTTCTTCCTTTCTACTTTCTATCCCTTTCATCTTTTTGCTTCCTCCAAAAAACTACACCTCATTGTTAATGACTGAACCCAGTAAAATGATGGGAAAAGGCATTCTAAGCAAATCTAACAAAAAAGTGAGGCAGCATTATCCTTTCTTTGTTCTTTACATTTAGTCTTTCTATTCCTATGTGACAGAGAAGTTTCTTTTATGCCTCTGTCTATTTGGTATTCTGTCTGTCTCTTGGAACTTGATAGGCATCTTCTACCTTAGATTGTGGAAGTTTACTTCTATGATTTTGCTAAAATTGTTTTCTGTGACTTGGACCTGAGTTTATTCTCCTTTTTCTATACTTATCATTTGTGGGTTTTGTCTTTTTTATAATATCCTAAGTTCCTGTACATTCTGTTCTTGGGTTTTTAGATTTAACATTTTCTTTGAACGAATGATCCAATACTCTATTTTGTCTTCAGGCCTGACATTCCTTCTTCTGCTTAAGTCATTCTATTGGTGGGCATTTTCACTGAATTTTTTATTTCACTGATTGGATTTCTCCTTCAAATTTTATTGTTTGGCTTTTCTTTGGAAATTCTATTTCTTTATTAAATTCTATTTTAATATGTTGAATTGCTTTCTTTATTTCATTCAGCTGTTTGTTTTTCACAATCCTCATTCCAGAATTTATGCATGTCTTTGAATTTGCTTAACATATTTATAATCAATATTTTGAAATCATCATTTTCCTTCAACAAACTTCTTTTCAATAGACACTGTGGTATGTGTACTGATTTCTGGAGGAGACATATTGTCTTGGTTACTTGTATTGTATAATTTTTGTGATTGGACCTAGGCATCTGAAGTTAGGTCATTGGTGCTGTTCCCTATATGGATGTGTGATTTTACTTTTGTTGAGCAAGTGCTTGGATCCTCGTTTGCTGTTGCTTCAGTGTGTCAGGGTCGAGCTGAATAGTGCTTGTTGTTCAATCTTGTGATAAGTCTGTGTTGATGAACAGTGGTGTTCCTCACATATCTGGGGATATGAGAACTTCTTTGTCCAGAAGGAAACAGTTATTAGATCTTCAAAGTCAATCTTAGGAAGTCTGGACAGGGGTCTGCAGAGGCCAGGACCTGGGGTTGCTGCAGGAATGAGAGGTGCTGTCTGAGGGCCTGGGGATGGGCGCCCCACTGCTGTGGGTGGGAGTGGTTGGAGGCTGGGCTGGAGGTCTCTAACTGGCTTCAGGTCTTATGATCTCTGGTAGCCTTTGGGTACAGTGCTTGGTAGGGAGGAAACAGGCTCTAGGTATTTATATCTAGCAAGAGGATTTTAGGCTGTGCCTACTGGTGGTTGAAGGTAACAGGAAGATACTCATTAACTCCAGATAATGGTATGGAAATGGCTTCAAGGCTTTGGGGTGATGGCAGGATCAGTGCTGCCTATATGGGTCTCTAGGCCATGTGAAATGACCAGAACCTCTTTGGTGCGAAATGCTCAGGTGTTTGAGTCCCAAGGCCACGTAGATAACTGGAGAGCCCCTGTTAGGCAGACAGTTGGTGACTCTGATTCCCAAAGCAGAAGGCTTTCATTCCAACATGTTGTTCTCACCATGACTTTTCTTTATGGTTTCCATGGCTTTTCTTTTTCCTTTATCTCACCAGTTTTGTCTTCTTTTGGTAAATTCTATCCACTCCTTCTCCTTGTAGACTTGCTATGGATTTTTGTACTTCATGTCTATGAGATATAATGAACACACCCTAAAATCTTCTTGCCAGATATAAACACCTACAGCCTGTTTCTTC
The DNA here is from genome assembly GCA_035773235.1 of Eospalax fontanierii. NCBI lineage: Eukaryota > Metazoa > Chordata > Mammalia > Rodentia > Spalacidae > Eospalax > Eospalax fontanierii. The sequence continues at coordinate 67,089,692 of CM069535.1, read as the reverse complement.
CCTACCAATCACTGTACCCACTACGTTGCCCAAAGGCTACAAGAGATCATGACACCTGGAGCCAGTTAGAGACCTTAGTTGGAGAACCTGAGAAACGAACTCCAGAGGATCCAGAAATGCCAGTTCACACCAGTGAACTGAGTCCTAGAGAGGGTGTCTTCATCTTCCCTGCTGTAGGAGCCCCTGTCATAATTTCAACCTTAATGACAATGCAGCTTCTCCCTTTTCTATGCCATGACTTGAAGCCACATGTTTTTACTTCTCTCTCAGTATCATTTATGCTACAAAATCAATGCTTCACATGATCATTCAAACAGAGTCACATCTGTAACTTTTTATATGACGGTTTCTAAGAAATGATATTCCTTTCTGTAAATTTTTTATTGAATTGCTGTGTATTTCATACAGTTTATCTTAATCATCTTTGTACCCCCTTCCCTGTTTGCATCCCCTCATGGCCCTCCCCCACTGGAATTGGGGACTCATTCTGTCATTCATGCTTGCTTGATGAGTGGTGACTGGGACACCTGTCCGTATATATAAAGATCTGAAAGGTCCTGCCTTAAAATTTTGTTTATTCACCCCTAGAAGATCCTGCTTTGTAGGGCCTGAGTGCCACCATCTTGTAACACTCCTAGAACGTACCCTATAGCCTATACCTCCTCCCCTACTCCCTCCCCTGACCACTATTCCAGGAACTAGCTAGCTGCAAAGTTTATTCTGCAAATAGCTGATCCTATCTTACGGAATGCAGCTGCTCCTGGTTCTCAGGAATGCATTGCCCCATAACCTAAGTGCAACTTCCCTATCTAACTCCCCCCAAACCCTTCCCCTTTTGCGGATTTTGTTTTTAAAAACCCCTTACTCTGAACACTGGGGGTCGATCTCCCCTGACCCTGCGTGGTTACAAGACGACCCCAGTGCACTGGTCTCCCGAATAAAGGCCTCATGTGTTTGCAGCAAGAATGGTCTCTGGTTGATTTTTTGGGTGTCGCCGTATCCCGAGACTTGTAGGAGGGTCTCCCCATTTCGGGGTCTTTCAGATCCACATTATGTACATAGTAAGAATTTGCATTTGTCTAAGAATCTGACATCCTTGGGGTTTTTCTCTAAGTTCTATGACCTCCACAGCCATGTGTATTTTGCTACCTTTACAGTACAACACACGAGCTCCCTCCCAATGAGTGGGCTGTAAGTACAACTGTGTCACTGCTGATTATCCCCAAGATAGAAGTGCCGCCATGGCACCAATGTCGTTTGCTGTACCAGTTACTGGTGTAGTTATTTGACCTTGAAGCTGGGGTTGGACCATGGATTGGTGTTCTTTCTTAGCCACTTTCATAGTGCTCTCTAGAACTATGAGAGTTAGCCTTTAGGGGAAGTGGACAATGCCATTGATGTTTTATCTCCCAGCTGCCTGCATAGCTTGTTTCAGCACTATGAAAGATAGCCAGGAGGAAGATGAGTTCAAGATTAATTTGTCTGTGTCCTACAACCAAACTGTGTGATGTCATCAGCAATAGGGTCTTACCATAGAAGGTCAGCAATCAAGAGCAACAGCAATGGGCTGTGTTGTTTTGAGTACCAATGGGACCACCCTGACCAATAACTTCCTGATGATGACATTTCTGTTGATTAACCAATATCATCTTGAAGTAGCTTTGTTCACTAATGTGGAGTACTTCTATCCAAACTCCTTTTATCAAAAATCCTGCTTTTCATTACCTTACAGATCATGTAGTTTCATAAGGCCTCTTAATACATCCTCAGTTTTGTTTAACTCACCCCTGTCCATCCCTTTCCCAACTCTCCTACCCTTCTCCCCATCTTAATCTTTACTTCCTAGCATCCTCCCACCTGTTCTTTCTGGGCCAGTGTGATCTGCTGTCCCTCTAATTGCATTGTCTCCATTGGTTGCAAGATCATAGGTTCCCATTTAGCTTCTTCATGCACATTTCATTTTGCTTAATTCGTCTCCTACCTTGTCATCCTCCCATTGTCCTCACTCCGCTACCTGCTTGAACCTTCCTGCCCCTGGTGCTCCCTTCGCATTTCCATTTCACCTGTAATCTATTTCCTCTCCCTAAATGCATTCCCACAGAACGGTATGTTTACAGTTTCCTGGTCCCCTGTGTACTCTAAGATAATTACACAAAGCAAGATTTTAAGCTAGGACTTACATGTGAGAGAGAACACCAGGTGTTTCTCTTTGGAGGTCTAGGTTACCACCTTTAGTGAAAGGTTTTTACACTTCCATCCATTTACCTGCAAACTTCTGGATTTCAGCTTTCTTTACAATGTACTGCATTGTGTATCTGAACCACTCTTTTATTACTGATTCCTCAGGGTGTTGGAGGGCAGAGGTTGTTTCCATTTCTTGACTATTGTGACTTGATCAGCAATGAACTTCGATGTGTGTTTCAGAAAGTAAGATCTGAATTTGCTTAAGTATATGGCCACGAGTGGTACATTTGGGTCACATGTTAGTTCTATTTTTATTATACTTTGAGAAACCTCCTGACTGATGTCATAAGTGGCTGTATTCCACCAACAGTGTATGTTTCGCCTTAATCAGATCCATGCCAGCATCTGCTGTCATTTGTATTCTCTCTTGATAAAATTTGAGGATAAGAAGAGGGATGCTTTTACTAGGTTTTCTGATTAATCTGTGGACCTTTAGGAAGAAAGAGGAAGTCTCTGCACAGGTTTGTAGCTGTCTTCAAATGGGATTGCTCACCTCCTGACACAGTCCAGGTTTCTTTGAAGATGGGGACCTGGACATTAACAGGAAGGTGTATGTGCTCTGCTTGACTTCCCACACCTCTGACAGACTGAGAAGCTTTGTTTGCTTTAATTAGCACGTTTCATGAAGAAGGACAAAAATCATCTTATTCTAGTTGAAAATTAAATCTGTGAGGATAGCACCATTTTGATCACAGTTTAGGATTAATTTTTGAAAAGAAAAGGAAGCCTAGATCTTACATTAAAGACAAGGAAAGCCTTCAATACCTGCAAATGCACAAGTCCAAGCTTGAAAGTAATTTGGCTGAAATGATGGTCACTTTCCCTGTATTTATAATATTTTGTATAATAAGTATTTGGGGGCTGGAGAGAAAAATCAGAGGAGGAGAGACAGGCATTCTACCCTGTATACCCAGTAATTTTGTGACTAGTACATCTATCCAACATCATTTAGTATAACAACATTGTTTAAATGTCTTCTATAAAATGTATCCTAGTCTATACATTAGTTCAAAATGGCCTGGTTTTGGTTTTACTAAGATATTCTGCATGATAGAAAATATTTTTTTGGTAAGGGAATTTATCATGGACAACTAACAACTTTTATTTAAATTAATTCTACTGAATCTAGCTTTGAAAAAATTAAGCTCCTCTATACTTAGCCAATTATTCAACCAAGATGATTTAGCTTAAGTTTTTTGCAAAATTTGTGAAGGGCAGCTAAATTTTTTAAATTATGTGTTCTTTATTTTCCTGGAAGGTTTTCTATGACTCCATTCATTCATTGTTTGTTTTAAAGAACATATCACAGGGATGGAGAGATGGCTCAGCAGTTAAGAACCCTGGCTGCTCTTGCAGAGGACCAACATTCAGATCCCATCACCCACATGGTAGTGAATAACAATCTGTAACTCCAGTTCCAGGGATTCAATCCCCTTATCTGACCTCTGCAGGCATTGCACAACATGGGTGTACTTACATACGCAAGGCAAAACACTCATACACATAAAACAAAAACAAAAATATTTAAAAAGAATACATGGCACATATCACATATCATTATCACACAGCATATACCACATATCATACACAATACATCATGTACCACACATCATGTTCTATACATCATATTCCTCATATAAGCGTATCATGGTTTTATCTGTATGAAATTTATGATATGAAGTTCAGGATTATTTGGATTTAAAACGAAATAAAAAATACCAGAATCAATTTGAAACCCATAACAAAATAAAAATTAAAAAAGGTACCCTTTGCCTATCATTGTTAATTTTACTGAACTTGTTCCTTGTAGGATGGATACTTACACAAATGGAGTAGACTGGTCAATGAAACAAAATAAATAAACTTATAGGAAAAAGTACCTTCTTCCGAAGATCACAGTGGCAATCACTATTGGGCTATAATTTCTGAAATTTACCAATCAAGGTAATGCACATACATGTTATAATTTTATTAAGGGGCCAAATAATCCCTAAGTAGTTTATCCAGGGTATTTATATTAACTAAGATAAACTGTTAATACATAATATTTATGTGAAATTCTAATAAATTAATTTAAATTTAAAATTTAGTACAAATTATTCTCTTTAAATGGTGAATCTTGTGAAACCATGATTTTTATAACTACTTTGCTATAGTTGAGGTCGTCACTGACCTAAATCCCTGGTAGAGGATTTGAATTTATTAAAGAATAAAGGATTTATTTTGTTTTATGTCTTCATAAGCATTTCAACCCTTTAACATGGGTAGGGCTGGCAGAGTTCACAAAGGTAGAAGCATGTGGTAGGATAGTAGAGGCACCTCAATTTGGGATGAATCAATAAATAGGAAGTGTTTGTATCTGCGTTCAGTCTATAACCTGTAAAGTTCCACCCCAAGAAGAGACCTCTTTTGTGAGCCAGTTCTTAACCAATCAAAGCTTCATAGCTTCCCTAGAACATAGCCACTAGTTAAGGAACAGTCACTCCAAACAGGAACCTCTCAGAACATTGTAGATTTGAACCATGACATTGATCAATACAGATAAACACAGTGCAATACAGTTATATACACATCAATTTTACTACATAGGATTTGGATTTTAGGCAGAACTATAAATGTCATGTTTATTAGATTATATTTTTTCTATGAGAAAGGGATAATAATGTTGTTTTTACCAAGATGAATTATACCAGCTTTCTAGAAGATACATAGATAGATGATAGAATTAAAATTTGAAAATATCTCCAAGCTAAAACAAATTTCATATTATCTTTGATCCATGAATTTAAAGAAAGAAATGTAGACAGAAAGATCATGTTTAAAACACAAGTATTTCCTAAGATTTCACAGGGATTAAAAAATAAGAGCAAAAACAAAATTTAGCCCAGACAGGAAAGAGAGTGGTTGTCTGAGATGACAAAACTGTCTGCAAAGAAGCCGTAAGTTTTTCATTATCGCCAGAATTTGCATCTGAACATGAAAATCACACAGCCCTCTAAGTACATGGGGCAAACAACCTCTCACTGCAGAACTGTGCCTTTGAAAATATACCTACCAATCCCAGAGTCCCACATAAAGAGGAATACTTCTTATTGATTATATCTCCCCATTCTGACCCTTTCTTTACGAGTGATTAATATCAGCATTTGGAGCATGAATCTCACGAGTCTGTAAATTGTTTTGAGGAAAGAAGTACATGAAAGAGCATTCTTATGTATAGGACAAGGTCAGTGATATGGAGTATTTATATATTACACAATTGGGATATTTTTCTTTTCACAAATTTAATTTTCTTTATTTATAACTAACTTCTTGAAAGTATATTCAGCATTCTTCCCTCAGTTTAAAGAAGGCTAGATGGACACAATTTGATATAGGGTTCATTATAGGAGCAGAATAAATGCAGAGATATAGATGATTAATTATAGATATAATTATTTGATTATGAAAGGGAATGTATAGCATTGGTCTTCATAGTTGGCCATCTGCATCTGAAATTCCTGAAATGACAGAGAAGCCTTAGCTTCTTTCTTTGGGAATCCGGAACCTTCAGAAAGCGTCACCAATGATGAGGCCCTAGTGTGAGTTCAAAGGCTTGAAACTTCCTGGTAGTGAGTAGCATGATTCCATGTTGAAGGAAAGCAGCTGGAGTCATGTCCACAGTCAGTGATATCAAGAATAGCTGCACCAGCTCAGGAAGAGTCCAGCTTTCCAGTCTGGGGCTGGCTTCTGCCTCCTCATGCTGTCACATCTGCACCACTTTACTCTCAAAGGCGCTGCCCACATTCAGAGCACTTCTTCTCTCTCAGGTGCAGTTCCACGTAGCTACTAATTCCCCATATGCCCACACAGACAAACCCAGAGGTGGGAGCCTAGCAGCTTCCCCTGTTCTTCTCAGTACACTCAAGTTGTCAATCAAATGTAGCTATGACAAGCCCACCATCATTTAACAACCAAATATACCTCCCTAAACCATATTTAGTCACTAGTTAAAATAAAGCTACAAAGTTGTATTTCTGATAACACAAATAATTATAGTGTATTCAAAAAACATTATTCTTCTCCAGAATATGAGGCAAAGTTTCTTCAGTGATATTTATTTTTCCAATATTCATAATAGCTTAATATGGTGATGTAGATTTAATAATATTTAAGTGCCAATATTAAGTCAACCAATGCTATATTATATGACAAAGTAATGAGAGAGAGGGTCTTAGTGAATATTGAACATTTGACAATGAGTCCCCAAATAACCACATGACCTGAGCTGTCCATCATGAGCTGGCCCACAAAGCCATAAAATCAGGCATACTATCACTCTGTTATCACATATGTGTGGCATATAAATTGCAAAGCCTAAGTAAGTCCTAAAAGCACAAGTGAATTGCATGAAGAAGTGGCCCAAATCAGTCGCACTTATTCCTGCTGCAATGCCATCTGCACGCCACATTCATCTGTGACTTCAACTGTATGATCAGTTGACTAGAAAAGATGAGAGGTTGCTTTAAAGGTTTTTTTTTTTTTTATTTTTGTTTGAGAACTCCGTGTGCGTGTGCGTGTGTGTGTGTGTGTGTGTGTGTGTATGCATGCAGGTGCCAGCAGAGGCCAGAAGAGAGTGTCAAATCCCTTGGAGTTGAGGTTACAGACTGTGAGGTATTCAACATGGAGGCTGGAAACTGACCCCAGGTCCTGTACAAGAGCAGGTACTCTTAACCTCTGAGCCAAATCTCCAGCCCCTACAGTCTGATTTGTAGATGGCTTTCCACACAATGCAGATACCATCTAGTACAGCTATAGCATTATTTTCATTTCTGAAGCCCCTGAGGGCCCTGGCAAAGGAATATTTTCACAGGGGGTGAACTTCAGAGAGTGCACCTATCGTACATGTTTCTTAGAATAAAAAATGGTTCAAGTGTGAAAGTACATACCAACTCATACTCTGTGCCTGTGGTGTGGCAGGATAATACAGACTTAGGAGGAGCACAGTTGGGAATTTGATGCTAAAAGATATATGGAGAAAAGATATATGGACAGATTTCTCCAAATATGAATATGATGTGAAGACATCTTTGTCTTATATAAATGATTACCAAAGATGACTTCATCAGAGTTGAACTTTAATAATAATCAAGTGTACAGACTGTGTAAACAGCAATAGGCTTCTGTCTCAGCCATCCATGCCATCACCCAGTGATCGTGAGCTAAGTGGCCATGATGGCAGGGATGGAGACCATGCTTGGCAGAGCATCATGCATCTGCTCTTGCCCTGCTCATGTCTGCTGGAGAATCACAGACACCATCACTGAGCACACCCTGCTTCATTTCCAGTGTGACCAGCCATCAACCTGGTGCCAAGTTAATTCTATTGGACCGCATCCATCCTAGAAGGGCCAGCGCTTCTTCTGTCACTCATCTACCTCCCTGCATGCAATGCTTATTTTAAAATTACTGTCCATGAACATACAGAATATTTTAAACACTGCTCTCCTTCTAGCATGGAGAGATGAGAAATCAGACCTCTTAAGTGATGCTGCCTGCCTCAGATCTGTTTTTTAATGTATTGGTGACATAATAATCTTCTAGATATTCCCAATGTAGACATGGTTTACATGGCAAAAATCCATTCCACATTCCAAACCTTCTGAGCTTTTGAACTCTCCATTTAAATAATAAAAGAGTATAAGACATCTGCTCAATAGCAGTAGACTGTCTTTTAGTGGGCATTTCAGCCTACTTGTAAATAAATGGTTAGTACATCTGCTACATAGGCCCTATCATCAAACCCTACCTGAGTCAGTTTTACACTGTGCGTGGTTATTCCATATGTTTAGCATCCATTCCACACAGAGCCCTCATACCTCTGCATGAATTAAAAACTCCAGAAGCTCATTAGGCACAAGGAACACATCCCCTCTGTTACATTGCGTGTCCCACTTTCAGTAAGCTGAAGTGATTTGAGTGTGGTTGTAGAGGTTTAGTGGTAAAAATGAGTGGTGAGGGTGAGTGGGTCTGCAGGGGCGTCACCACTGTGTCGTTAAGTGCATCAGGAGTGGTCATCATTGTTCCTGAAGACAACGGAGAATTAGACCCTTCAAAGAGGTGGAGAGGCCAGTACTGCAAGGGGTGGGCCAGAGGTCCAGCTGCCAGGAAGTTGAGAAGGTTGTTCCTGAAGACAACGGAGAATTAGACCCTTCAAAGAGGTGGAGAGGCCAGTACTGCAAGGGGTGGGCCAGAGGTCCAGCTGCCAGGAAGTTGAGAAGGTTATTTCCTCCATCAAAGTGAAGTAGTAAGAATTTAGGACTTCAATTTCCTACCCTGGGCAACATCCTTGCACAGGTCTCCATCTAAATTTACAGAATCTTACTCTTTTCCAACCAATGGCTTCACTTTAAGTGCAGACACAGTTGGATGCTAAGACTTTAGCTTGTCTTGTAAGTCAGCCAATTGTATGATGAGGGCTTGGCTTTGGTTCTGGGCAACTTCAGTCCTATGGCTGCAGGAGAGAAGCTTCTCCTTCAGGGCACACTTAGAAGGCTGTAGATTGTTTGTTCACATCTGGAGCTGGGAAACTGACTCTCTGAGCTCATTCTTTTTTTTTTATTGCTCTGTCCATGGGCTCCAGGAGCTGCCAGCCAACATCAGCATGCTCTCAGTTTCCCAGAAACGCTCTGAAGTATCATATGTACTCTCACTAAGCCCCTTGCCTCCCACGAGTGGTGAATTAGGAGTGTTAAATGCATTTGCTTTACATAGTTCTTTAAATAGTTCACACCAGTGATTGACAGTGTTCTCTAGACTATCAGAAAGAGTTTTTCAGCAACATTAGGTCTAATCAAATTAGCACATCCAGAAACTGGTGGTGGTGGTCCTATGCCAGATGTGAATCTGGGTAAAATTGCCACTACCGCACAGTTCTAAGCCCTGACGCATGTCAGGCCTGCGTCTGCGGGTGGCCACTGTGCTGCACACTCATGGTCAACCAGCCATCATCATCATCCAAACGAAATGCTGGGCTCAGATGAAAAACGACTTGGTAATTAGGAAAGAAAATGGCTGAAAAGCCAAGATGGTAGAAGTGGGATCTCTCAGCAAAGCATGACTCTGGTTAAGATGTCTCATCACTGGCTTCCCCTAGCCAGGGAGGAAGATGTGAAGGCCGAAATTACCAAATAAAGCCAACCAGAACCTTGATCATGAAAAACAATAATGAAATGTATGATTCATCTGTCTCCCGGAGCAAAAGCCAAAGGTGGTTTTCTCAGTTTCCCTCAAGGAAGACATTCAGTCCAGCAAGTAACTGTTGTCATTATTTCCTGCACAGAAGCCAAAACGCTCACACTTAAACACAAGTATAATTGTGTGAACAGAACAATTAAGACTGGAAAGTAATAGGAACCAGTATAATTGGAATAGTGTCGCCCCCCCACCCCTCCTGTGAGCCTGGAGCTGTGGTTCCCTTCCATCAGTCTGGAGTTGAATTCACGTCTCCTGAGCTGGAGCTGTGCCTGTCCCTGGTAATCCAGAGCTCTACTTCCCACCGTCTCACCCCCACCCTCCACCCCTGTGAGCCTGGGATTGCCATTGCTCCCGATGAACCTGGAGCTGTAGTCCTACCCTGGGAACACGTAGCTGAGATCTCTTCCTGGGAAACTGAAGCAGTGGTCCCCACCTGTGAGCTGGAGCTGTGTTCACCTCCCACGATCTGAAGCGGTGGTACCGCCCCAGGGTGGAGCTGTGGTCCCCTCCCAGGAACCTGAAGCTCTAATTCCCTCCTAGAAGCTGAAGCTCTGCCCCATTATTGTGAGCCAGCTTCTGGGCCCCTCCTGTGAATGGGGGCTGTGGTACCCTCCAATCAACCTGAAGCTATGGACCCCTCCAATGAACGTGGAACTGTGCTCCCAGCCTACGAAGCTGGAGCTCTGCTCCTATCCACTGAATCTGGAGTGGGAATCTCCTCTGAACTGGAAACGCTCACCTCCCTCCACTGAGCCGGTATTGTGGTCCTTCTCCGTGAGCTGGAGTTGTAGTCCCCTCCCTTGAACCTGGAGCAGTGAAACCCTCCTAGGAGTTTCAGCTGAGGTCTTCTTTTGCTAGCTAGGGTTGTAGTTGCCTCCTGTGAGCCAGAGTTCTGACCCTCTCGTGTGTGCTGAAGTCATGGCCCCTCCTGTGAATCCAGAGTTGTGGTCTTCTCACTTGAACCTAGAGCTGAGGACTCGTGCTGTGAGCTAGTTATGCTACCCTCATGTGAGCTGCAGCCATGGTCCTGTCCCACAAACCTGGAGTCATGGTCCCCTCCTGTTAGTCTGGAGCTGGGTTCCCCTCCTGTGAGCTGGAGCTATGCTTCCTTTCCAAGTCTTGGTTCCCTCCTATGTCTTGGAGCTGGTATCATTCTCAAACTAAAAATATGTAATAGTATCTTAGAATATAAATATATGTCTATTACAATTTTCGAATATTCTTATTGACAGAGTGGCATACCAAACTTCAACAATAATGAAAATTTTGTCACTGTTCCTGTAATGTGAGTTTGCCATTCACTCCCTTTCCAAATTCTCCAACCTATACAAAGCCTTTTAATGTAGTCATGTTATTTCTTAAAGAAAGAAATGCTAATAAAATATTTTAAATTAGAAAGTGCAATACAAGACAATAATTAAATAAAAAATTACATATGGATTATATTTAGATTTATAGATCATCTATCATGTATTCTAGGTACACACAATTTTAAGGGGGTTTATCAGATTGCCTTATACACCTAGAGGCTAGATACTCCTACAATGGCTGTGGACCTTAGAGACAGAGAAACCAGTAGCTGCTTGTTCCCAGAGGATGGACGCCATGCCTCAGGAGGACTTGCCTATGAAGTAGCATGTGCTTGAGGCCACAGACCCCAAGCTCCTGGACAGTCACTGGAGTGAGTCCACTTTGAAAGTTAGTTGAGTGAGAAGGAGGATGTCCACTGAATGGCAGCAGGAAAGTGCTCACTTCCAGCTCAGGAAGAATTGAGCTTTTCACTTCCTGGCAAGCTTCCTTCTGCTGCTGTTTCAAATTAGCCCTGATCACTTTGGTGGTGCCTGGTACACTCAGAGTTCTGCCTACCTCAGTTGTCCTACATGTCAAGGTCTGCAAACATCCTTACAGACAAACCACAAGTGAAGTTGTCTACAGGCTCTTCAAGTCATTAAAGTCACTGCATAGTTCCCCTGTAATTAGCAGATGAGGAGACTAAGCTGAAATAAGGATTTGTTCCTAGGTTGACCAACTAAGGAGAGAAGGACCTCCAATCTCTTCCTACTTTTTGGTGGCACTGCCCACAAAAGGCTGGGCCCTCACTCTTGTAATTTTATGGAAGAGATGAAATGAAACCCAGGAAATGCACCTACACTAACTTACACTGTCAGCACTATGTGAATGTATCCCAGTCAGGTGAGTTCCTCCTCTGGGGGATGCCAGGGCCTTTCCAATCCTCAGGTGTGGGATTCCCAGGGAAATGTTAACTCTTTGGTGTTCATTGTTTCAAAAGTCTGACAGGTAACAGGAAGTGTCTCTCTTTCGAATACCGCTCCTTCCACTATGTGATTACATATTTTGGAAGTGCTCTTAAACCTAATGAGGATAACAACTAAGACTAACCATTATGCACATGTAAATATTACTTTCCTATTAAACCTCAAGCTTTGTGATGATAAAATCTATTTGTTATTATAATTTTCAGTTCAGATTATAGATAAAGAAAGAAGCAAACTTTTTTTACTCTCATCAATGGCATTTCTAAAATCGAAATTGTAACTTATATAAGTAGTTTTATGATTGTTGTGACCAAATATCTCACAGGCAATTTAAAGGAAGGAAAGAAAGATTTTTAGTGACTCATGTCTTCAGAGATTTTGGTTGACAGCTGCTTGGACTTTGGGCACTTAAGGCAGAACATCACTGCTATGGTGTTTGCAGTGCAGAAGGTTCCTCAGTTCATGGCTGACAGGAAGGGGAGTTAGGACAACAGGAAGGGAACAGGGCAGGATATAGCCCACAAGAACCTGTCCATCCCCATCCAGGTCATAGATCCACCACCTCCCCGTTTAAAATTTAATCCACCAGTGGATTATGCCATTCATTAAGACGGTCTTTATAATCCAGCTTCTAGACACACCCTCACAGACACCACCAGAGATGCTTTCTTTATCTTCTGGGTTCTTCTCAGTCAAGCTGACTATTATGATGAATTATCACAAATTACCCATCCAATTTTGAAATATTTGTTTATTATGTGATTTTCACAATTGCCAATCACAAAATTAGCTGTCATAAATGCTCATTGTCTGGTCATAGAGTACTCAGAACAATAGAAGTTCAAGACTGGAGCCTGAAGAAGAAAACGGATAAAGGGAAAGTAAGAAGGAAGAAAGGAAAGATGGCATTTGTCTGCATATCACAAACTTCAACACAAGACTTCCGCTACGGGCTTGTTCTCACTCTGCTTTCTCATTTCAGCTGTTACCAGAGGCCTGTTAACTTGATAATACTGAATCCTTAGATATAGACCGAACCCTGTTAGTATTTAGCACATTACTATATAATCTGTATAATGTTGGAGATCAAGTCTGACAAGTGTGTGTGTGTGTGTGTGTGTGTGTGTGTGTGTGTGTGTGTAGACCAAAAGAGAGCATCAGATCTCCTGGAGCTGAAGTTACAGTTGTTGTGAGCTACCTGATGTGGATGCTGGGAATGGAGTTTGGATCCCCTCCTACAGCAGCAAGCATTCTTAACCACTGATATGTGCTGAGCCATTTCTCTAGGACCAACACATGACAAACTTATCACCATGTTATGGATTCTGTATTTTAGAATCCATATTATTGGTGACAATTCAAAAGGACATCAATCCAACTGAAGATAAAGAAGTATGCATGAAATATCAGCTGTAGTAAGAAGTATGGCTCTGATGGTATATTGTAAGCATATTAGAGCAATTTTATGAGAAGTGAGAGAAGCAAGTCACAGCAGTACCTATATTTGCTTCTGCTTGTATGAGTTGGCTACAATAGAGAAACCGTAAGAAGTCAGGAAGTATACAGTATTGGGCTAAGTATGGTTGCGAGTCAGAGTGAGACATGTCTTCTAATAGGTATGAAGTTCTTTACTTGGATATGGTTCTAGATTATGGGGGAAATCTTTTAATATATTAAAATCTATTGAGTTGGGTTAAATGGTTCCATTTCATGGAATGTAAATCATGTCTAAATAAAAAGGTTTAAAGAGAACTTATTATACCTGGAAAGTTCCAGTATACTTTTGAATTCCACACGAAAAATATCCTGACTATATTATGTTCTTACTAATATGATCAGGGCTTGAACAAAGTGAATGGACTTTAGCTATGTGGTCATCTTTAGACTCCTGTGGGCATACAATAGCATAAGCACTAAACATACCTGGGGCTGGAGAGATGGCTCATGGTTAAGAGCACTGGCTGATCTGGCAGAGAACCTGAGTTCATTTCCCAGCACCCACATGGTGGCAAACGACTGTAATTCCAGCTCCAGGGGATCGGATGTCCTCATTGCATGACACAGGCATACTAATATGCACACAGGCAATTCACTCATAGACGTAAAATAAAAATAATTGAAATAAAATAAAAAAAAAGAACTAACCGTATCTAAGCTAATACTCGTTTTGTAATATGTGCTCAAAATGCACTGTATGAAATTCACAAAAAATAGCAAAAATATTTTTTAAAAATAAACAAATGCAAGTTTTATATTTGGAACTGACTTTATAGTTTAATTTCTGCTTGTGCTTCATCATATTTCATTCAATGAAGTTCATGAGATAGAACATCACTTTTAAAAGAACTGTTCATTTTGACCAAGTGTTTGGATTTTATATTTTTTTGTTTGTTTTGGTTTGGTTTGGAGATATTTGAGACGGGGTCCACCTGTAGCTGCAGCTGATCTGGAACTCACTGAGTAGACCAGGCTACATTTAATCTCACAGATATATTCCTGCCTCTGACTGGAGTATGGAGATTAAAGGCATGTTCCACCAGGCCTGGACGACCGAGGGATCTAATGCCCTCTTCTGACCTTCATGGGCATCAAATGACATGGGTAGACTTAGATAGATGCAAGCAATACCCATAAAATTAGAACAATAAAAAGATTTTGTATCAGATGTGATTTTAAAATAACATGTTATATGAAAATTTATTTTCTTTTTCACAAAAATCATAAGGTTAATATATAACTCTCTTAATCCTAATTAATGGACAAACAACAGTCAAATAATTTCTCTTCCTGAGCCACCACCTAATTTTTTCTAAAGAACGAAGAGCCTCTGCTGCAGTGAAATAGGTCACAGCCACATCCTCATGAACTTATTTCTCAATTTTTCTTTTGAATAATTGCCCTTAATCATTTAATGCCAATCTTGAGAAAGCACACATATGTAACTAATGCTAGCTGTCTCATTGCTATATTTGTTACTGACCACTTCTCATTTTAGTATTCTTTAATAACTTTAAATTTCATAATATTGAATTACTTTCATTATTATATGTAAACTGAAGTTCCCAGCAAAAAAACCACATTTATGCTGAAGATTAGACAAAGCTGATAGACTGATAAGAACTCTGGATTGTGACTGTGGAGAGTTGGAATGTTGCAGACCCAGAGCAAAATTTACATTGGCTCATCTTTATTCAGTTTAGTTTCCATTTGCTGCCCACTTGTGTATCTTACACAGCATATTCCCAATTATTACATAGAAGACTACAAGCACATTAACTAAGCAGACCACTGAATTCTACCAATCCAAACTTAAGAATATCATTCAACAGCATCTAAGGCCACAGAAGAGATTGCCTCCCTAAGTGGTATTCCCACCAGGTTTAGAAAAGTCCTTGATTAGGACTTTCTTTTATTCTAATACTATAAAAAGTTCATGTGATGCCTTTCACATTGGAATATGTGATTAGAAGCCCCCAACTCAGTATTCATGACACTTCATATTTGGCCCATAATAAACTCTTATTCCCTTAGAGGTGTTTTGTGTTAGTACCTACTCTGTTTCTTAGTAATGGCTTCTATTTTTATGTTTTAGTTTTCTTCTATTTTTATTGAATTTTTGTGCATTTCATACAATGCGCATTAATAATATTTCGACTCTTCTCCCTATTGGGATCCACCAAAGCCCTCCCAATAGATTTCATGCATGTCATTATATATATTAAGGTCTATCAAGTTAAGTTTGTTTCCCTAGATGTTCCTCAGTGTGAGTTCAGTCACTGGAGTCTGGTCAGCCTATTTAATATCACTCCCTTAAAGAAGATCCACTCTCCCTCACCCAGGAGTTATCAACTACCGATATTTCCTCAACTAAGATTGAAATTGAAGCTTCTAACCCATTTCCCCATTTTCATGCTGGTGTTTGTCTGGTTTGAGTTTGCATGATTCTTGAATACACTGTCGCCATTGCTGTACGTTCATATGAACAAGTTTCCAGCTGCCTGGAAACTTCCGTGTCATTGTGGTCATCTGCCTCCTCTTCCACAATGGTCCCAGAACCTTGGGTGAGTGAGATTTAATATAAGAGTCCCATCCAGGGACACACACTCTGCAGTCTCTTATTTATATCTTGGCCAGTTGTGGCTTTCTGTATTAATCACTATCAGTTGCATAAAGAAGCTTCACTGATAAGAATTAAGAGACACATTACTATTCTCTAGTCCCTATGTTCTACTAAGCTACTTGAGCCTTAGTTACCTTAGACATCTCACAGATACTTGTTCTACATTTGACCAACTCAGGAACTCTGGTAATGCCTCTATATGTGGCAAAACAAGCTTCTCTGATGAGTGGTGATAGGTATACATGCCTGTAAGAATAAGTATATGTATTTAACATACAGTAAGAAATTATGTTTGTCAAAGAATATGGCAGCTGTAGGCTTTTCTCTAGGATCTATGACCATGTGTATTTGGCTGTGTTTATAGTACCACATATGAGTCCCCCCATTGGGCTAGCTTTAAGTTCAATTAGACAGTCATTGATTATTCCTAAGGTGGGAAGTGTCACTACAGCACCAACTGAGATAGTTTGCTACTCTGGTCACTTTTGGGGCTATTAGGCTTTACAGTTGGGTTGGACCATTGACTTAATTTTTTTTTTCCCTTAGCACTTTGCATAGTGTCCTTTAATACTATGAGGGCTAGTCTTCAGGGAGGAAGCTTCCAGGTTAGTTCCAGATGAACTGCTTCAAGTCCTGTGTCTGAAGTATGTCCTATCTTCAGCAGTAGAGTCATACCTACAAACTCCAGGTGGTAATCAAGAGCTATGGCAATAGCCTGTGTTATCTGGAAGTCTACCAGACAGCCCTGACCAACAATTCAAAGGGAGGATTTTCCTGTCTGGACCTGTATTTCTTGTGATGTAGCCTTCAGCTATAAACCTGCAATATATATATATATATATATTTCACATTTATATTTATAGGTTTTTGAACTTGTATATTTCATTCTGGTTTTTCACACCACTTAAGTGTTATTTATCTCTCCTCTCTTTCGCCATGTATAACCCTCTCTTCTTCTTCACCAATTAAAGTACCTCAATTTTCTGCATTTGCATTTTAGTTTTTATATTCATTCATTATCATTTTAATAGTAATACCATATTACTCTCAGGAAAACATACTGATATGATTTTTGCAAAGTTTCTGTAGCATTTTTCTCTATTTTCTAACTTAAATGAAAGTTTTCCTTCCAACATTCATATTCATATGATTTAAAGAAATGTTCATTTTACTTATAGCTAAGCAACAAATATCAAATACACACACACACACAAACACACAAACACACACACACACACACACGACTAACTCCTACCATGACCTAAGGAAATCAGTGTATTATTGTAGTAGCCCTTTAAAATTTGATGACATTTCTAAAGGTCATGCTATAATGTCAAAGTAGAAAGAGTCTCAAACAAAAGAGAATAATAACATGTAAAGGGCGTCCCTGGACTCTGTATGTAATGTGCT
The DNA here is from genome assembly GCA_035773235.1 of Eospalax fontanierii. Lineage (NCBI taxonomy): Eukaryota > Metazoa > Chordata > Mammalia > Rodentia > Spalacidae > Eospalax > Eospalax fontanierii. Next base: position 67,072,406 of record CM069535.1, on the reverse strand, counting down.
CCCATGGCTGCTTCTGCATTCTTTGTTTTCCTGCTCCAATTCTGAATCATAATATGAAATATTGTAAGACAACTGAGATATATTCCTAAGAAATGTCCTTGTGGAAAACACACCTGATCAGTTGGTCTTACAAAATCACATAGCAGTTGTAGCCAGCAACACCTGAAGAGAGTAACAATTTTTTTTAAACAGCCTAGCCTGGAAAACTGACTGAAAATATGGATTGTCCCTGATCATTTCCATCTACTTTAAAATTAATGAAAGTAGGATCTGAAACATGATTAGACGTGGATTTAGACTTTTTCCTCCTTTTAAGAACAAATTAAATACTCAATACATTTGGAAAAAAAGTTTTTTAGCCTATTAAAACCCCTCAGCTATTCTGACAATTACCAGCCTTCAATAATTGGTGCAATACTTTCCTATGAAATAAACCTGAAGTAAAAGCCTGATTCGTCAGTGGAGGAGAGCTGTAAAAAATGGCTCAGAGCGAAATATGTAATCTCCACTCAGCAGGCAGAAAAGCAGACACAGCCCAATTAGTCCCCAAGGAAATAAGACCTTATTTTATAGGGGCTGCTGAAGGGACATTAGCTAGAGACAGTAGGAGCCTGTGCTTAAGCCTATATGTGACTTCATGAAAACTCACATATTTCACATGAAGGAACACTGTGTTGGGGAATTAAATAGAAGCTATAACTTTATTACTTTTACTCTTCTCTTCTTTACAGTAGTTTTAGGGACTTATAATTTCTTCAACTTATTTTTCCCCAAAGTAACACATTCATATTAAAGAAGAAAAAAGGTGTGGAAGTTTACATCTCAGTGCCACTGTTTTGATTCCCCTTTGGGATTATAAAAAAGGTGCATACTACTGTTTGATTAAACTGATGCTAGGCTGCAGACCAAACCTTCTGAGTGTCCTTTCGAAATGTGCTCAATTAAAATCCTACTCCTTTGCCAGCTCACATCTAGGAATGCCTATGTGTCTTTGTTGGAATTTTCCAGTTCTGTTTCCAGAGTACAGAAGAGACTGTGAGAATGATGAGATCACAATCTAACAGCTGTAGTGATGCCAGCTTTTACATGCCCAATATTCACCAACTGGCACTCATGGTAAAAAAAAAGATGGAAAATGACAGCTGTGCTGTAATCTGGGTCCTACTAAAGCTTGGAACACTGAATATTTTTAATTGCTTGACAATCGAATCTACATCTCTTAACCATCAATGTAATGAGAGATTGAGGCTGAAATGAGAACTAACGAAAATAATTAGAAATATTTGTCCTTATTCTAGATGAATTCTGTATAGTCACACAGTACAGATGAATATAAATATCATTTTAAATGAATCACACGTGTCCTAAATATTTATCCAGATACCTTAAAAATAGGAAATCACAAATATACAAAATCTATAAAGACTGGGATAAGACAATGTCTGGACTGAGTTCTGATAAGACCGACACAGAATGACTTTTGTTAGCAACGCCATGTCACAAGTTGGTGGGGTTAGGCAGGTGGGGCAGGAAGGACCTGAAGAGCCCGGAGAGTGACAGGTATGGGTGCATCTCTTCTGATTTCATGAAAACAGGGCAATTCTTTCTGGGACGTTAGAAGGATTTTGTAGAGGTGAAATGACGTGACCTAAAAGACATTTCAGGTACATAACTGCTTCCCAAAGAAGAGAAAGACGCCAACAAGAAGTGGGGAAAGCAAAGCAGCACCACAGAGGCTGAGGTTGCCCCAAGGGTGGTTTGAATGAGAAACGACCCCCACAGGTTCAAACAGTCAGCACTTGGTGCCCCACTGGCAGCACTGCTTGGGGAGGTTCCACTCCTTAGAAGGTGGAACTTCGCTGGAGCAAGTACGGCGCCGGCGCCGGGTGGACTCTGAGGGTGTGTAGTCTCCCCTCACTTTTGCTTTCTCTCTCTGCTTCCTGAGTGGATGAAGATGAAGATCGCTCAACTTCCCGCTACTGCACCTGTTGCCATTCCCCCCCACATTTACAGATTATAATCCTCTAACTATAATCCAAAATAAACTCTGCCTTCCCTAAGATGCTTTGGGTCATGGTATTTTCTTCCAGAAATAGAAAGGTAAATAATGTAACACACACACAACAATTACATGTGGATGCCATTTGAAGAAATGGTTCTTCTCTCACAGGAAAATAAAACATTCGAAGAGCTCTAATCTGGGCCAGGGAAGTGGCTCAGCAATTAAGACCTCACTCAGTTCTACTCTTGCAACTCAGATGGTGGAAGAAGGGATTCAGTTCCCACAATTGTCCTCTGACCTCCACATGAGGGCTGTGTCACATGCACCCACCAATACACCAACACTTACACAATAAATAATCGAATGTAATAAAGTTTTTAAAACAAGCTTCAAAATAGACAGTGCACCATGCCATACAATTCCCACAGAGTGCCTAGTGTGCGCCTGCCAGTGGCGGAGGGTCTGTGGATGTTCATCCTTTGGATGCAGTTAATCCTATAAAGATTGAATTCATTATAAATCATAGCCATCCTCACAGACTTCAAAAATACCAGAATCACAATTAAGCCTGTATGTTTTTATTCAACAAACTTAGCAACTAGTGAAAATACAAAGTTTGAAGGCGATGCCTCTTCAGAGTCTCCTCCAGTTTCTGAGTGTCTGTGCGAGCTGGGAATGCAGTAGACCACCTGGCAATTTTACAAGGTGAAAAAATACTTTGCTCAGCGATGACAGCTTTGCTTTTACTTCTCTGTTGCACAATTTCACTAATTATTAGCTGCTGGGAGTTTCTCAGCTTTCAGAAAAATGTCTGAATTTAGCTTACTGTTGTTTCGTTCATGCTCAAAATTTCAGACCCCTCCTTGAGGCATTCATAATACTGAACACATTGATCATGCTGGTGTGAAAAATGATGCTCTTCCATTTGTCTGTCTGTATTATCTGGGCAATTTTAACATGTAGATGGAATCATCCTCTCCTTTCCCTTTCAAAAGACTTGCTGCCTCCATTTTTCTTGGACCTTACTTTGGTCCAATGAATAGCTCAGCAATTAATCCAAAACATTTTAGAATCCATCTATATATCTCCAATTATTTTCATAATTTCTCCTTTTAAGTTCCATCTCTGATTAAAGTGATGGTTAAGAGATGTAGATTTGAGTCTTAAAATATGAAGGTGCAATTCAGAAAAATTAAAGTAACTGACCCAGAAAGCCAAAATTGATCAGGTGTATAATCTTCCCTAGCTGTAGATTTTCCAGTTGTAAAAGATGGTTTAGTAATATTAAAACTGGCCCTAGGATCCAATAAAAAGAGTAGGTAGAGACTATGTCTTAATGGGCTTTCTCTACTACATATGCATTATAAAATTATCATATGGACAAGGGTACATATCTAAACATGTTGGAAAATTACAACAGATGAACAAACCTACTGTACAAGAGACCAAGGCACTGAGGCAGGCCCCTGCTGCAGTGTTTCAGTCCAGTGTGCTCTCTGAAGGAGGGAACTCTGCTCAGCTCTCATAATGCAGGAGGAAATGCAGCCTGCAGTCAATAAATAAAATAGACATGATCTCACACTAATTTGGAAACATCATCAGCACTTTAATCCTCCTCAAGCTGTTAGCAATCCTCAAAGAACCCTTTGCTGGCTCCAAATCAATGTCTAAATAATAGAGTATTAAACGACTTGGGAAATGTCACAATTTAAAAGGAAATGAAATCAGAAGGACACCATGCATGGATGTGGATTTGTCAGTTTGCTACCTGACAGTGTCTTCCACTGTGTGCTGTTCGGCACCTAAGCCCTGCAAACCACCAGGTTTTGATTTGTTTTATATTTAGTTTTATGACTCTTTTTGCTTTGGGGACAGAGTAGGGACGAGGTATGCTAGTCAAGAGTAGCTTTGGATGGGCTAAACTTGCTCTAGGCATATCAAAATTCAGTAGGCATTTGCATAAGAGAAGTGCTAAAATATTAAATGTATAATTATCACGAAGTTGATCTAGATCATGACAATCCTTGTCTGGTTATTTATCTCATTTCATACCATAGCTTACCAAACAGACTAGCATTCTCCTTATAGAAAATTAAAACCAAGAGGGCTCTTCACCAGAAATGTCATTTTGAGAAGACACCACAACAGTCTTGCAACATTTTCAGGGCACATACCCAATAATACTCCTTACCGAATGAACTGAAGGTAATAAAGAAACTTGCCAGAAATACACTTTTTAAAACATCTCTATTGTTAGTGACATATAGCTAGATCTCCTTTAATAGACAGAATGATCGGTAAAACATATATGAATATAGGATTTCTAGTTTAGATGGACTTAACTGTGTAATGGGGGCTAACAAACATGCTTAATAAATAATATTGGATTTAACTTGAAGAAACAAGAATCAATTTTTAATATAATGAATGTAGAGCAATAAAATATCACTTATAAGAATGTTCATTCACTATCATTACTATTATCATATTTCTAGTTGTCTGGAAAGTGCTGTCTTCTTGGGATCATCCACCTACTTCTATAGAGAAGTCTGCTCCTCCAAGTTCATTGCTGCTCTATACACAATAGCCATGAAATGGAAACAGCCTAGATACCCATAAACTTATGAATATGGATGAAATGAAATGAAAGATGAAAGTATGGTACATTTACAAAATGGAATATTGTGCAGCTGTTACGAAAACTGCAATTATTAAATACACAGATAAACGGATGGAATTAGAAACAATCATCCTGAATGGTGTAACCCAGACCCAGAAAGACAAACATCAAGTGTCCTCCCTCACAAGTATATCTAGATTTGAATCTTTAGATATGCATATTTGAATTGGAAACTCCATGCAGGTCAGGACACTCAGAAAAGGCCTTGTGGGAGGGCTGACAGAAGGCAGTGACATAGGGCAGGTAGGAGAATAAGGGAGAAGGACACTCATGGACTGACGGCACAGGATATTGGTGTCTTATTGATTATGCCAGTTAATACCATTAAACGAGGATTATAATAACAGGAGTACAGACTCGAGAAAAGTCAACGCAGACAGCAAATAACAACGAACTGGTTATGGCACGATCGTGGTTTCTTACTTCACTTGCATTCACATTAGTCTGCAGAGGGTGCTAAGTGTTGAAGCACTGTGTCTTGCAAATGAAGAAAAAGGTTTTGAATAATTGGTATAGGCCCAGAGCTCTGACATAGTAAAGCTGCAATTCAAAGCCATGGCTTTCTGCTCTATTCCGCAGACTGAAAACTCTGCAAGTTATTTAAAACAGCAACTAATCTTGTAAACTTATCTCAGATCCATAGCCTGGTGACATCTGAAGGAAATAAAAAGACCAAAATCTGTGAAAGGAAACTGAGTTTCTTACAATTCGGACCAAACTGGGAAAAGAAAATTCTTATAGTTTCCTCTCAGCCTTTCCTAAAGCAGTATTATAAGTTACAAAACAGAGGAAATAAAAACCTGAGATACAAGCCTTGGGAATGAGAGGCTTTAGCTGGGAGGATGTCCCTGGAACTCTGAGCTATCACCTGAAACCAAGGCCCCGCCTGTATTATAACCTTTTCTCTGTCCCATGAGAGTTCTTAGAGAAACCTGGATTCCTCTGGGTCCCTTCCCTCTCCTGTTGCACATGGCAGTTCTGACTGGCTTTCTTCACAGATATGACTGGGGTTCCTCACAGTTCTGACTGGGGTTCCTCATAGTTCTGAATGGGTTTCATGGCAAACCCACCCTCTGACAGTGGCTAATTAGCTTTATTAGAAGAGGATGAGAGCTGTCCATGCTCAGAAGGATATTCCCTAGGAACAGGCTACAGAGATGGTGGACTTTCAAGTTCTTAATTTCTGTATAGTAAAATGTATGTATAATTTACATGTTGAGTAGGAAATTACAAAGTGCTTATCAGTTCGCGTTGCCTGGGAAAGGAGACAGCATTACTAACAAGCATTAGTTGTGATTATTCTGTGATGTCTCCTAATAGCGTGACCTTACTATGTCCCAATTTTCATTCAGCAGTCTCTGTTTATATCTCTTTAGTGTCAAATTGTTAAGGAGGATAGAAATTTCAGTAACTCAGCATAGTTACTAATGATACTCCAATCTACTCCGAATAATTTTTGTTCTACTTTTTTTTCTATTACTCTGATAAATACTAAGGCCAAAAGTAACTTGGGAAGGAAGGCTTTATTTAGCTTACACTTCCTGTCACAGTCCAACATTGAGAGGCATCAGGGCAGGAAGCCAAGCAACGGCAAAGGCAGGAACCATGAAGAAAAACTGCTTGGTGGTTTGCTTCCAGGTTCATGGTCATCGACCTTTCTTATCCAGCCCAGGCCCACATACCTAGGATAGTACCACCCACAAGGGGCTGGTCCCCTCTACATCTACTAGCAATCAAGAAAACACCTCACAGACATGCCCCTAAGCCAGTCAGCTGAGCATCCCTCTTTCCCAGTTTGTTAGTAACCAAGATTAGCCTCCACAACATCTCAGTATAGATGATAAATTATATTACCTGAAACAAATTATTTAAGCCATAATGATTTTATATATATATATATATATATATATATATATATATATAATTCTAGAATATAGAATTCTAAAATATAGAATTCTAGAAGCAAAACACTTATAAGCAAAGTCCATGTAACTTACACCTTCTTGGAGCTGGAGAAACAGTTCAGCTGTTAATAGCACTGGTTGCTCTTGCAGAGGACCCCTGTTCAGTTCCCAGCACCTGCATGTTGAATGGCTAACAACAGTCCTTAATTCCATTCCAGGGGATCTGTCACCCTCTTCTGACCCCCTTGGGCATTGCAAGACATGGGTGCACTTATATACATGCAGGTAATACACTCATACACATAAAAAAATAATAAATAAAATATTTAATTTAGATCTTTCTGCTTTGACAGTATTCTAGTTCTTGACTGTTGATGTTATCTTCTCAAAGGAGATAGCAGGTAGTTGATTCTGGAGCCAAATATGAGTGACTATAATTCAGTAACACAGATTCAGGTTACCACAAATTCTATGGTCCCACATGGTAACTGTTCCACTGTTTTATAGTAATAGAACAAAGAAAAGTTATAAATCAAGACTCCTTTCAAATACATTGGTGGAAACACTAAGCAGGCAGATACGGCACAAGAGAAATCTCAGCTGCAGGCTTCAAATGATATCTGTCTATTTCTTCTTCACCCACCGAGACTGAGGTGACAGCACCATTCTCTTCCCTCTGAAGAAATCTACGAATACTCTTTCTTTATGTTTGGAGAGTAACCTGACTTTACTACAAGTGACCATACCCCCTGCTTCCTTCCGGAATTAGCCAGGCCCAGGCGGAAAGCCTGGGGATTTGGAGTCTCAGCAGCACTAGAGGAGAGAAAGAAAGAAGGGGAGAGGGGCAGAAGAGATGCCATTCTGGAGCTTTTTGTTTCCAGCAAGAATTTGAAATCAGTCACAAATCTTCACTTTTCTTTATGTCTTATGTGGCCCAGGATCTTGGAAGGTTGTCTTCTTCCAGGATCTTGACAGGTCCATTTTGAAGGCTGATGTGCTCTTGTTAAAACCACTGTTCTACGCTTACATGTCTGTTTTATGTCAAAATTCCCAATTTTTTACCCTCTCTGTTGTAAAGATACCGTTTGATGTTTTCTTTTTCTAGTTTAGTTGCTTATGCAAATTTAAACTTAATTGTCTCACATCGACATTATTTTTACAGTTTTCTGTGTGTTTTCCCACTTAACATCATTTGGAGCTGGTTTCTTCAGACATTCAAAGAGGTCTTGGAGTCCTATTTACGACAGCTGCGTCTCTATAACTACCGGACCCTTGTTTTTCTGTATTTGCTTTTCCAGATGTTTGACAAGAGTATTTGAGATCACCAAATTGGCGGTTGATGACTTGGTTCAAATCTTTTGCCATTCTCTGATCCTTTAATTTTCTTAATGGTCTTCTTTATTACCCTGTGATCCTGGCACTGCTCAGTGCTCCACCAAACATGAAGCCTAGTGATGTGACATGCTTGGCCACACTGAGTTTGGGAAGGTCCCTGAAAAACTAGACTCTACAGGCTGCCAGGCTACTTAAAGCCGCGCATCTGCAGGCTCAGAACACTGAAGCACAAGAGCCAAAATTATGTTGAGCTGCCTCCAGCCACCTCAGCAGCTATCTGTCACCCACATCTGCTTAAACAACCTTCTGACTCCCAGGTAAGACCTTCAGAACGTATTAGTTTAGCAGACTGTTGAGCAGTCCTTTCCTCAGAACTGCAACTCCATTTGGAGGGAGGCTCTTTAATTAAGACTCAGGAAGTAAAGGAAACTTCCAAGGCTCAGGAAGTAAGCAATTTACAAGTCTTAGAAGAGTCAGGAGGCCCCTCTACAAGGTTGTATAAGCAGTCACAATGGCTTTGGAGAGGGGATTCTGACCCCAAGAACTGCCTGCAGGACCTTCGGGATCCACCAGAATTCCAGCTGTTATGAGTTATGTATGCCCCATGCTGAGGTGGGCTTTTTAATGCTGCTGCCGCTGCCCGTGCTCTTGTTAGTTACGCCTCACCTGTTCTCCTGCAGGTAACCCCAATAAACCAACTGGTTCACTGAATGATTGGGGTGGAATTTTTCTTGGGTCTGTCATGGGTGCTTCTCTGGGGTAAATAGAAATCTGCTCATATCTTGCCAGGAAAAGTCACAGAACATATAGTTTATTAGCATCCACTAGTACCAAGTCCACTACCCTCGGCAGCCTCTGGAGTCGGATGCAGACACACTCCTCCTTGCTGTGATCTCCCTACTGCTGGGCTCCCGGGAGAATTTTGTAACCGCCTTAATTTAGGACTTTCTTTTGTTCTGTGTTTATAAAAGTCATGCTGCTGCTTCCTCAATGGAACATGTCACCCTGCATCCTTGTTCGTGGGCCATGATCACCCATACTTCTCTCAGAGTGATCTACCTTTCATTCCCTTTAAGGTACGAGCTACATCTTGTATCAATATCACAAGACTTGGTAGCAAATATTCAACAATCACTGCTGTGTTAATTTATGGGGCAGGAATGGGATTTTGAAAACTTTATGTAAGTAAATGGTGAGATTTGGAAACAGCACTTAGGTAGAGAACAAAATCTCAAATTTTTAGAAAACTTTCTGAGCATGTACTAGGAATGCTATATACAAAAGATAATGTAGGTACTGAGATCAGACTGTGCCCTGCCTAAGTTACACCATATTATGTGAAACAGAGTGTTTGTTTGTTGTTGTTGTTGTCTGGTTGGTTGTTTTGTTTTGTTTACATTCTACCTTACACTGAGAGACTCCATTTTATAAATAGCTTTCAACTGATTCTGAAGATGAAGAATGACATAGTTCAGGGATAGACACACGAATGTCACCATCTGAATGGTCCATTCAGAACCACCAACATGGTACAAAATGATAAATGACTTACTTCTAGGAGTAGAAAGGTGCCTCCCCGTAAAGTTATATAGATAAATTAAGATGGTCCTGGCACATGAGCATGTTAAATCATATTAGGAAAACAAGGCTTTGCAATTGATCAGACCTGCTAGGTACAGGGGTGGGTTGCAGCCCTCATGTTGATCCCATAAAAAGTTATATTCTTAGCACTGTGGTAATGATGGCTACCCCAGCCCATCATCTGACCACCTCCTGTGCATGCAAAGTCAGAGATCCCAACTGTTCCAGAGAACTCAGTGATGCTTGGTTTTCAGTGTTGATGTGACCTGCTCAGATTACCCTCTGCCTGTCCAGCTGTCTGCCCATCTGGATGTGCTGCCTATTCCTGTACCTCTTCACGACCCTGGGCTTGATCCTGCCCTTCACTGCTACAGTTCCCACCTCATCTCTGTCCTGTAGCTCAGCTCTGACTTGCAGCCTGACACTATCACAGCTACACCAGCTTGTCCAGTGAGACCTCAGGTTCAGTCTATTTCTTACCTTATCAATAGAGGCACTCTGGAGACACTGTTTATAGATCAAAACCTTTCTGTGTGTTATGAATTGGGGTTAGTGTCATCTCAACAGCTCATAATCCTTTACTAGACAAAGCAACAGGTATATCCTCCATAAAATATTAAAGGTACTGGAAAAATACTAAGATATGCTTATGTAGATTATGGCCCTTCCACACTGTAGAAGAAATATTTGAACATTTACAGTTGTAATTGCAGGTATAGTCTCAACTGTATGAATTCTATTGAAATTACTTTATATTAACAAAATGAAAAGTGATCAAAGAAGTTTGTTTTCCTTATAGGCAAATATATTTCAGTTCTCAATATTACACTTTGATGTTATGAACCTCATTCAAATTGTCAATCTTCCGTATTGGTTGTCATTAAACCTGAAGTGAAATCTACTCTTGAAAATAATGATTATATGTTATTAGCATACAAGTGAACATCTCAATCATTAATGAAGTATGAAGTAAGGTAATAACTGCTCTTGATTAGAAAAATGTCCTCATCCAGGACCGCCTCCCACAGATGACCCCAAACCTCATAGATCAGATCTGGTTAAAGTGGATATAACAGGGTGAAGTACTAGAATTAACATCATCAAAAACAAACATTTCTCTTTTTGTGCCTGAAATATTCATTTTCCAAGTGCAAAGAGCATGTCATTTAAATCCACATACATTTTGTACCTTTGCATGTTAGCTAAAATTCCTGAACTAGTTCCTATAATTTCACAAACTTCTCCTTGATTGTTTATTAATATCTCTGTGTACACAGTTATATCTAGAGCTATATCCATAAACTGCTGCACATATACAAATTCTATTATAATTCATATGTCATTAAGGTCAATAATGAAATATGTTATTCTTCACACTATAATCTACCTGACTACTTTAACCAACAGAAAATCTGATATAAATGAAAGATTAGTGATATGAAGAGAAGAAAAGAGTATTTCTAGTTGTGGATTAATTCTCAACACACTTCCTTGATGAGAAGATTCTCCTACCCCCATGACATGGAAGGCAATGTCCAGGCCCACCCACTATGCTATACCTGTCATACCTGGGAGGTCAGAGTATACGCAGATGCTTATCCTATTCTTACCTTTCATACAGCTTTGCACCAGACAGTCCCACAGCCCTTGTTTTCAGTAAGTACACAAGTCCTGGGGAGTATCAGTGTGGGGCTAGAAGGAAATAAATAGCTCATGAGTTAGATTCATTTTGACAGAGAATAAAAATATTTATCATGGGTAACTAAACAACAAAATACAAGAAAATGTGACCAGCATAGCTGGGATGATATAAGGCTGACAGCAGATATTCACCAGGACAAGCACTCGCTTTCTAATCCTATTTGTCTAGTTTCTACTATATTCCTATACTGGCATAATTAGTTGTTAGATGCTTAAAGTATAACTTGATTTGGATTTCACACACTAATAGTGCATTAGGAATTGGACATGACTGAACGCTGATTTGTTGGATAAGCTGAATGAGATAATACCATTACTGATCATGCTAACTATTTTTATTTTATTATAATTTCCTAATAAAACTTGTTAAAAATAAAAAGACATGACTTGATAGAGAAGGGAATTAAACACCAAGAGTCAAACATATAAACAGAAACATTGAGACAGCTTTGTTTCTACATAATACCTCAGAAATAGTTCAGAATGGTCAGGAAACTGTATCTTTTTAGTCCTGAGTTCAATGTTCCAAATATCTGTTCTTCAGAGAAACAAGCAGCTCTCTTTTCTGAAATCAGCCATCATAGATTTTCTTTTGATGGATCTTTGACTCTTTCCACAGAGTCCATTTCATTACTGCATTGCACCGGGACTCGGCATATGTGAGTCTAACGTGAGTTCAGAAGCTTGGGTTTACAGCTAATAATACAAGTTTCTTTGCCTTACTCCAGAAATTGGGTCTGAACATTTGAGTATGTAGTGAGGAAATCTTCATTCAAACAGAACTCCAAGATAAATCTTACACGCTTGAAATATTTTCCTAAGAAAAGTCACCCAGCTCTGGTTCCCACATAGTAGTCTCAGTACCCAATACAACTTAAAATGATATCACAAGTATTTTGGTATTATCCAAAGTATGATTATACCTAGAAATTGCTGGGAATCCAGTGTCCATAATAGTTAGTACATATGTATAGCCAAATATCTGCAGTTAAGAACATCATTCTCTTAAATACATGTTGACACAAATTGCAATCTGGTTCTCTATCATTTAGCATCCAGATTTTGAAATAAGGTCATATTTTTAGCATGTTTTCCTCTATTCCTCTCTGTCTTTCTCTGATTCACATAAGAAACATCTCACATTAAGGCTGTTAATCTCAGTTGCAAGGCTTAACTTTTCCTCAGTTGCTGGACTGTGTCTCCTTCCACTGGAATCCATTTGGAGCCATGAAGCTATGGTGGTTCCTTCCCAGAATAATCAGTCATGGGGATCTCCTCACAACTGGCCAAGTCCAGTTCAGAAAGTTTACTGAGCACTCAGCAAATCTAATTCAACTTCAAAGTCTGTAACCAGATCTCAGTCTGCAAGAGCATGTCTCCATTAAATTGGTTTTGCTTGTAAGCAAGAGTTTTCTGTATCCCAACAGCTCAGCTGAGGGGATGTAAGTCCAACCTTAGAGTTTGTGAGGAGACAAGGGTTGCTTTATTCCCCAAGTATGCTAATTAGTTTTCTTCTCTTTAATTTCATATACTTTTCTAGTAATGACAGAACAAATAATTTGTACCAACCACACTCAGACCTACTTTGGATAATACTACAAACTAGGTAACTAAAAGAATTCACCCAAATTCACTGAGCTATGGAATAAAACATAGGATTGTGTCCCAAAGTAAATAAAATTTCTCCCACTTCAGAGAGGGCTATAGAATAAACACACCTTATTCGTTAAATTTCAGTGATATATATATATATATATAAAAATGATATTTATATGATAAATATATGAGTAGACCAGGTCCAATATGAGGGCAGAAACTTAGACCTCCTTCCTCCTGCCTCCCTGTACTTGCTTTACTGAGTTCCTCTGGGAACATTTATGAGGAGGAACTGACCAAGAGTGTAGAATCCACAGAAGATGATGAAGATGACTTCGTCCTTCTAGTCTGAAAGCTGCCATATTGAGTTCTTCTTTGGCTCAGAGAGGGGCAACACAGGTGCCAGTTCCACACTGAAGATATTGCTCGTATCACCAAGAAGCTAAATAAGTGGAAAGAGTGTCTATGATATATTGTCTTTGATTTGTATAAATTTAAACACATCGAGAAAAAAAGAGAGAACCTTTCTTGCTGGTGTTAAATCCCAGGACAATAAAACTCTAGCTGGTCATGACTTTAAAGCATTGAGGAACATGGTTTCCCAGCACCAGCCTAATGAAGGGCACAGCTCCAACTCACCTCATTAACTGCACACATTGGCAGTCATTGGAGTGTGAAGTCAGAATATGGCTGGGGTTGGCTTCACCTCCTCAATCATCCTTCATTATAGCTGGGAAGTTCACGCTATTAACTTCCTAACATCTAGAAACCAAAGCTGTCCACTTATTTATTGTGGGGACTGTCCCTGGCGCTTTTAGGTGATTCTAAGTCAATGATGCTCATTTGTGCTTTAAATATATTCACCCTTCTAATTCTTAGAGATTGTAATTACCCTTCACTATTTTCATTTTTTCCCTGTTTCAAATATATTTTTTCCTAGTCCATTAAAATTGGCAACTAAAATGTAATCTAAAATGATATGCATCACACCCTCGTCAATTTATATTGTCAAGCTGGAAGAGTGAACATCTCATCTTTTTGTTCTTACAGTAGATATCTTCAGGAACTGTGCAGAGAGGAAGCTGTTTAAATGCAACATTCTGCACAGAAACAGTGGGGTTTCCATAGTCTTGTCAGCAGCGCGAGGAATGGCAGCCCTCTCCTAATGCTTTTTTTGCCATATATTAAAAATAGCAGGTTGCCTTAAGGGACAAGTAGCACTTGGGATGGCTCCATCTTGCTATTGTCTATACAGATGTTGATGCCACATTTTTTTAATCATGTTAAAATCAAAAGGTAGACAACACACTATTTAGAGACCTCTATGGATAAAATAGTACAGTTAAATAAAAGTGACTCACTGAAACACAAAGCATATGAACCTTTTTTGTCATGCAATAGGATGACTATATCACTGTAAAATACATAATGCCTTGGACCATGACAACGCTGCAGGATGGTGACTGGCTACATTTGGTACCATCTGCCATTCACTCCTCAATACTGAGCACCCACTTGCTGCCAGGCACTGCGCAAGCTTTACAGAGTCAAATAAAAGTCAAATCTGCACGTTTCCTAAGAGGTACATGGCTTTTTGAAAGAAGCAGACACATAAATAATTATCCTCTCTGCTATTGGTGGTATAATACATATAGTAGAAAGTTTTATGGACTATAAAGGACAAAGCCAGACACTTTGCCTAAGGAAATAAAGGAAGTAGGTTCTGAGAGCATGAAAATAGGCCTTTTGACAGAGAACAATGGGGAGATGTGGGGCAGGAGAAAGCCATGCACACTCAGAAGCAGAAAGCTGTGAATACTGGAATGACCACTTCTGAGGTCAGCATGGCTGGGTACACAGAGGAAGCTTACAGAAAGGGCCATGGACAGGAGAAGTAGGTAAGAGTATGCCTGTGAGGACTTGGCAGAGAGCACTAACTTACCACAGATCACAGGCTAGAAAAGGAGTTGTGAAGGGAGGGAGAAGACATCCCGCCACCATCGTTTTAGCTTCTGGGCCAATGCCTAAGCCTCATACATAGGAAAATTATTTATGGAATCTTGATCTTACAATGTCTGAAAATTTAGTGGGAAAAATAGAAAGGAAAAATATCAAAACGTTTTTGTTTTATCAAAGTTTTGGTTTGGTGTTATTTGTTCAAGGGAGGGACTTGTCTGTCTCTCTCCTTACAGCAAAATATTCTTTTGTGGTGAAATCAATGAATCGGGACATTTGTTTTGGAAATGAAAACTAAAGGTCACAAACTAAAATGTATTTGTGTGGGACTATGTTGACTGGAGGAGAATTTGCTGGAAAATGTCAAGGTAGTCTGTTTAAATAGAAGCCACAGATTATTATTCTCTGAGATACCTCTTTCTAAGTACATGTCACAGTAAAAAAAAAATCTTCTAAAGTTATTAAAAAATAAAAGTATATCATTTCCAAAGATTCTTTTATTTATATAACTCAAATTAATTTACGACTCTTTAAATTTTATTCTCCAGAGATGTCAGAAAGTCAGGTTTGATGCTCGGGTCACAGGAATCTTTTTCCATTTTGGACTGTGTGCAGCGCCTCCCTACCCCAGACTTGGAATCCTGAGTTCCATTCCTGAAACTTCCTAGTGTTCTGCCACCTGAGTTCGGTGTACCCCAGACCTTTGAACTCCCAACCTAATCTATTAGCCAACCTGTTCAGCTAGCAACCCTAATCCCACCCTGCTGATCCAGGGCCCCTTGCAGACAATCATGGACTCTCAATTCAAAAGTTGCAGTTATCTCTGAACTGCAGCCACTACTTTCACCTCATTTGCACATTAACTTAAAGTGACCCCCAAACTGAACACCAAGCACTGCTTAGCTGGTCCGTAACAGGCTGGGGAAGCAGCAAACAGAAACGCAAACATTTAACAAAGACGACATCACTTACCCATAACACCACCCCACAAGTCCAGATGCTCATGTCTCATCAACAAATACAAACAACATGTGTAACGAAGACAGTACAGCTACTACAGGAAATAACAACCCCATCATAACGTTTCCTGAGGATGACAGCCCCCTGGATGCACAGGACAGTGATAGGAATTATAAATATGTTCAAGGAACTCAAAGAGGATATGAATGAAAAGCTGAAATGAATCCTTGAAAACCCAAACTGTTGAATGAAATAACTAAACAATTCAAAATTATAATTCAATAGAGACAGAATCTCTGAAGAAAAGCCGGACTGAAATAAAAATCCAAATGAAGAACTCAGGAACTCAAAATAGCTTAGAAGAAAGAAGCAAAAAGGGACTGGAGGAAATGGGACAGATACATCAGATCTTAGAGACAGGCTTGAAGAGCTGGATCACTCAACCCAAGAGACGAAATGACACCATAATCAGATGCACATTATAGACATCTATGGAGCATTCCGTCCAAGTATCAAAAGATGTACTTTCTTCCTAGCACTCTAGAACTTTCTCCATAATTAGCTATATACAGGCGCCCAAAAATATCTCCACAAATATATGCAATTTGCCTATCATCCTCTATTCTATCTAATCACAAAGGAATAAAGTCACATATCAACGACAACAAAACAACAAAACTAGGGAAGTACAAAGTCTGAGGAAAACTAAGCACCATGTGACTGAAGGAGAACCTGAGTCTGGGAAATCAAAAGGGAAACTGAGCATTTCTTCCACCCTGAAAGCAAATGAAAACACAAGATAACAAAACCTGTGGGACACAATGAAGGTAGTACTAACAGGAAATTTTATAGCATTAATTGCCTGCACCAGAAAATTAGAACCATCTCAATATAATTAATGATGCACCTGGAAGCCTTGTAAAATCAATAATAAACAACACTTAAAAAGAATACACAGGAAGAGCTAAATAGAATCAAAGCTGAAATTAATGAAACAGAAACAAAGAAAATCGTGCAAAGAATCCATGAAATTAAGGATTGATTCTTTGAAAAGATTAATAGGACTGACAAAATTTTGGTCAAATTAACCAAAAGAAAGACAGAGAGGACCCAAATAAACAAAATCAGAGATGGAAAAGGAAACAGGATACTAGACCTGGAGGAAATTCAGAAACCGATAAGGTCGTACTTTAAAACATTATAGTCCACTGAACTAGAAAATATAAAAGAAATGGATGAATTTCTACATATGTATGACTTACCAAAATTAAATCAAAATCACATAAGTAATTTAAACAGACTCATAACAACCAACGAGATACAGTAATCAAAAATCTTGCAACTAAAAAAGTTCGGAACCAGATTGGTACAGCACAGAATTCTATTAGACCTTCAAAGAAGACCTAATACCACTACTCCTCAAATTATTATATGAGACAGAAAAGGAAGAAGCACTCCTAGATTCTTTCTGTGAAGCCAGCATCATTCCAATACCAAAACCAAAGACCAACAAAAAGAAGAAAATGATAGACCAATCTCTTTAATGAACAGAGATGTAAAACTTCTCAGAAAAATACTTGCAAACTGAATACAAGAGCACAAATAGTTTCCACACCATGATAAAGTGGGCTTCATCTCAGAAATGCCAGGATAGTTCAACATATTTAAATGAATGTTATCGATCACATAAAAAACTCAAGAAGTCGCATTATCACCTCATTAGATGCAGAACCGGCCTTTGAAAAAATCCAACATCTGTTAGTGATAAAAGTTGTGGAGACTCTAAGGGACACAGGGAGCATATCTCAATATAATAAAGGGAATATTCAACAGGACCACAGTCAACGTCATGCTATGGAGAAAAAACTGAAAGCATTCCCATTAAAATCTGGAACAAGACAAGGATGTCTACTTTCTCCATCCCTGTTCAATATAGTACTTGAAGTCTTAAAGCAATAAGACAAAGGAAGTAAATCTGTGGGATACAAATTGGAAATGAAGAAGTCAAAATATCCCTATTTGCAGATGATATGTTTCCATACAGAAAAGATGATAAAGATTCCACCATGAAATTCATAGAGACGAGAAATACATTTAATAAAGTACAGGATATAAAATTAACACCCCCAAATCTGTAGCCTTCTCATGTACGAACAACCGACATACTGAGAAAGAAATCCAGAAAATGATCTCATTCAAGATAGCCTCAAAACCCATAATGGAGTAAATCTAACTTAGGAAGTGAAGGACTTGTGTAATAAAAATTTTAAGACACTGAAGAAAGAAACTGAAGAAGATGGAAAGGCCTCCCATGCTCAAGGAAAAGTAAGATTAATATTTATATTACCAAAAGCAATCTACAAATTCAATGCAACACTCATTAAAATTCCAACACACTACATTGTATCAAACTTCTGCCTCCCAAGGCTCAGGGATCATTGCCAAAGAGGGGCAGAAAGATTGTGAGAGCCAGAATTGGTGGATGACCACAAGGAGACAGCTTTCCAGAAAGCTGGTCAGTTACTCATATGAGCTCACATCAATGGTGAAACATGCACAAGTCTCATGAAGCTCAAACCTGGCAAAATCTCAAGATAGACATGGGAAGTGGAGAAGAAACCCCCACCGTACCCCCAACTGATGGCTGCTGGGAGGGGCAGAGTCGGGATGTGACTCCAGGTAGGTTAATTCACACTGAAGGACATTTGGAAACACAAATCATACTCTATAACCCCTTTTACGTATATAATAGTGTGCAGTATATTGAGTTGACGGCAGTAAGAAGAGGCACAGATGGAGGAATCTAAATACTGTCAAATTATAGTGTATGACATTAGCAAACATTCAACAAAATTTTAGAAAACAATAAAGTCAGGTTTGATCCCTGAGATTCTAAAAGCAAAGCTGAGTTTTAAGATCTGGTTTTAGGGTTTGTAGAGTAATGCAGACTATGCACGGCCACTACTCTTCCATCACTGATACAGGCTTCTGGAGACGCCCTCTTCTGGTCCACAGAGTGGTTTCATGCAGTAGCTCTCTCATGAATCTGTTATCCTGATGTCCTGGATCTCTCTTCTCCTCATGGTCCTTTCAGACTCTTCGACATGGCTGCATGATGAAGCATTTATTCCCAGTGTCTTCCTATCTCCTCGTTATGTTCACTGTTGTGTTCTGTGAGGTGCATATATTGTCCAGATACTCCATAAAGTCATGGGCACCTATGAACCTATGATCTTTAAAATATTTTTTAATATTTATTTTATTTTATGCTATTTATGTGTGGCTATGTATGTGTACAGTGTGTGTAGATGTCTGCAAAAGTCAGAAGAGGGACATTTGATCTCTTGGTTCGAGTTACAGGTCATTTTTTTGAGCCATTTGACATGAGTGTTAGGATTTAGACTCTGGTCCTGTGGAGCAGCAAGGGCCCTTTACCACTGAGCCATCTCTCCAGCCCTGACTCCTAAGATTTCATTGCTTCACTGAAAACTTGTCACCATAAAATCACTCCCCTGTGGGGACTTGTTATTCCACTTGATGAGTTGGTCAGAAGCACAATTGGCTTGGTAACTCCTGAGATATCTTAGGCTCTTGTGCTCTCTGTCCTGAGAAACTTCCTTTATTTTTCAATTGAGATGCTCCCTAAATGATTCTCGTAAACTCTGTAATTTTAAATTCTTATCTTATGTTTTCTCTCACGAACATATGTAATGATTTGATAATCGAGTCATTTACTTTAGATATCTCATCATACACTCCCCTTTGCGCAAAGAAAGATTCTGTCTCTTCTACTGGAGTGGAAACATGACCGGAAGAAGCCTAGTAAAGGAGGGGACCGTGAATGCAAATCTTAACATGTTTTAATAACATATCAACCTAATAAAATCCATGCTTCCTTACATGTACTTATTTTCCTTTGACCTCTGATCCTCAAGTGTTAAGAGCACACTTCTAGATTCCTGAATCAAATGACAGTAGTTAGTAGTTAGTAGTTAGTTTGTTAGTTTAGGAAAATATAGCCTATACACAGTTTCACCTGAATGGACTATTCAAAGTATAAATTATTCAGCCTGATCTGGGTGGAGACTAGGAGAAAATACTAATCTGATAATATTTTCTCTCTACATTTATCTATTGCACTATATGATAAAAAAGTTACACTTTCCTATGCAAACTCAAAAAAGTGAGGCATAGAGAGATGACATGGCTTTTCAAGGTACAACATTGAAGTTGTATAAAAGGCTGACTGCACAGCATATTCTTGATCCCTATGATTTGATAATATATCACAACATATCCTGGTCATGCTGACAAAGACAGGATTGAGGAAAAGGTGGAGCTCCCTTCTCTAGGAACACTTCACTGGAGGAAGGCATGATGTTGATGCCTATGGACTTTGGTGACTGTGTCTTCAGAGTCATCACGTCACTGAAACAGCATGCCCCGTAAACCATGTGTTGGCCTTCTTAGCATGCTTGATCTCAGTGGGGAACCAACCTTAGGCTCAGGCTTGATTTTTGTACCAGCAGATGGGGTATCTATGCCTTTTTGACTTTCAAACTAGGATTAATCTCAGTTGTTGGAGGCACTGATGGATTCCAACTCTGACAAGACATGTTCAAAATAAATGGAAAATGGTGAATGAACCAAAATAACACTTTCCTCTTCTAAATTTTTCAAGTATTGTGTTTTGAAAAAATTCTGCTTCTTAGGCAAGCAGTGTTATGTCTACCTACTTGCACAGTCTTATCTTCTCTCATAAAGTACTTCTATGAACTTTACTTTTCAGAAGCCTACTTTCTTGTAGGAACACTGTGGTTCCATTGCAGAGGAGTTTCAGACATGCCAAAAAGAATGACCAGTTAATTTACAAACCACCTTCCTTGTGTGGACGAACCATTTCCACCATGAGAATTGGAAGAAACTGAGCTAGTTCTGCTGAAATTTTACTTTCTGATTCAAAGAAAAGGACAAATACAAATTTTGGGGAGAAAATAGGCTGTTTAAAGTCGATTTTGAAGCGCTTCTGTCTTCAGTATTCCATAAGGAATCAGAAACTTGAATTTTATTTGTGATTTCCAGTAACCTGACCTTTTGGTCTAGTGCTCTTCTGAAATTTCTAGGCCTCATGTTGAAAATTGCTCATTGGCCATCTCTGATGAGCATCTCTGATGGCATCTGATGCTCGGCCTTATCATAAACCTATCCTTGAAACCAACAATGACCAGTGAGAATTCTGAAAAACTTTCAGTTGCATTTTTTGATACATTGCTATGCTATAATTCTGGGGAGTTTAACTTATTTCTGATTCATAAATAATCTTCTTCAAAAGACTCAATAATCTGTCTGTATACATGTATGCAGGTGTATATCAGGCCAGACACATTGATGCTGAGTGTTTTCCTCAGTTTCCCTCTCCTCCTTTTTTTCTACTTAGTTCCCACTAAGTCTGGAGCTCACTGAGTCTGCAAGACTGGCTGCCCAGAAAGCTCTAAGGATCCTCCTGTCTCTGCCTTTCCTGTTCTAGGATTATGGGCACACACTTAGCTCCACATGGGTGCTGAGGGTCTAGAAAGGTCTTGGCCCTTGCTCTGCAAACACTTTGTCCACTGACCCATCTCTCCAGTTGAAAATTCAATAATTTTTGATAGCCCTCTATATATTCAACGTATGACTCTTAGTCCAGACAGGTACAGAGGAAGCCCTTGTCTCCTCCTATGCAGTTTATTCTCCAGATACCAGATTTCACCCCATCTTTATGACACAAATCATAACCTCCGTTCTTCCTAGGGCTCTTCCAGGCTTGTGCTCCTACACCACAATGTCAGAGGTTTGTTCCCAGGTCCAAAGGCTTTCACTGTATGATTCATCATCTCTGCATGCTCCACCTGCATGCTACACTGAATTGGATGTTCATCCTATCCACAACTGGGACAAGATACTGCTTGGCAGAGTTTAGACATATTAAAACATACTACTGCTTATTTCCCTTCAGTATCCTGCACTGTTTCTATCATAGTCCCTTCCATCAAATTCCCATACTTCACAGGGAGCTCCAGTGTAGCAGAATGCTTTGTTTTAGTCTCTCCACAGCCCAAGGAATATCCAATCCACATCCCCCACATATCTATGTCTATGTCTATGTATATCTTTATCTATAACTATATAACTTCCACAGCTTGTAGAGATCTCTCTGTTCTCTCTCTCTCTCTCTCTCTCTCTCTCTCTCTCTCTCTCTCTCAGACACACACAGGACAATCATACTTTTTGTATTAGCAACTCCCTAGTTTCTCCAAATATTTTTCATATCTACATATTCTTCTCTTAATATCTATTTGAACCACTTTACTCATCAATGAGCTCAAGATTTAAAATAGCAGCCCCACTATTCCACAGATCTAGCTAATGAAGGAGCACAGTCTTGTTGAAAAAGAAGGTAAAGCAACAAAACAAATAACAAAATATAAGAATTGTAAAGCAATTAAAAATATATTCCAGCAACACTTGTTTTAGCGTAGTACATGGATGTGTTTACCCTGTATTCCCTGAACGTTTACTGATGAATAAAAAAGCTGAGGTACAGGGTTTAAAGATACGTGTGACAAAGCAGGACCATCTCTACATTAAGATAGCACAGCATTTAACAAGCTGAATGAAGTCTGCGCACATTTCCAGGCTGAAACTTTCCCTGAAATTCTATTCTATCTGTCCAAAGAGACAGAGACCCAGCTGCCTTTACTAAAAGAGAGATTACCATGGAAACTGTATATGCTGGGAGACAAGAAATATCAAGCCATACTTGTTCCCGAATACCCATGAATCCCATCATTCAGAATACACCCAGATAAACAGAGCATAGTGAATGAGGATAGATGGAACAGTGATTACTTCTTGGTTGTTGTGTGGTTGTGTTTTGCTTACTTCAGTTTAGACCTTAAGAAGAAATGACTTTGATTAGACAGCTTCTCCCTGAGATATCTACAGATTTTAATGATAGGCAAGTTGACTTCTAGAAACAAAGTATCTAATATGATAGACATGGTATAATATGTTTTAGAAAGGAGAGAAAAGGTCTATGAAATAATATAGTTCTGGCATAGGACAGCAATGATGAAAATAAAGTCGACTTGAAATAACTTAGGTATGGTTATGAATTTTTAACATTGCTCATAGAACATCAAGAACATGAATGGATTAAAGGTTAACAAGAAGCTTATTGACTAGAACTCATTATGTGCTTGATGCCATTTACTAATACAGGAAGTGCAAGAAGGTGAGTAGGAAAGAGGGAAGAAAGGAGAGATGGAAGAAAGGAAAGGGTGTCTGAAGTATCTTTCTTCTATTGTTTTTTTCATTTAGTGCACTAATACATTAAATCTAAGGACCAATATTGGCCCCTGGTTCTCTGGTTTCATTATGCATAATTTTCACACTGTTTCCTCCTGGTATCTGAATTTCACAATCAAATTTTCTAAACTGTAATCAGCCATGTTGCTATCGTTTTCTCCACGGGTTTGGGTATATCAACTGCACTTCAAAATCATTACTTTAATGATGTCATTTCTTAATCCCTCAGTTCTAATATCTCAGGGATTTTTTGAGTACTGAGATCCTCGTGTCAGAGCATTCATGATGGCTCCTTGTTGAGCTGTATTTTGTCTGAATTATCACCACCTTGCTTTCCAGATAGATGTCTTTGTCAGAATGGGAACCTAACTTGCTGTGTTTTGTCAGAATGTTTACTACACTTCTGAAGTCTAGCTTTCCTCGCTAGGTGTCCTGAGCCTTAGTTCTGACTTGCAGCCTCTGATTTTCCTTCTCCCTTGTTCTGCCAAAGTTCTCCCATGAATGGTCTTACTGGGGAAGCAGTGTGGGATGACTTGTAAGACTTCTAGGCAAAGAAAGAGATCAAGTTCTCCATTGTATGGCTGAAATGAGGGAAGATCACTTTTCAGTACTGTGACCACACCATAAAGAGGTGAAGCCACTGGGAGAAGGAGTCAAGAAAACCCTGACTTCCTTGAAGCAGAAATGGGACAAAGGTAGAGTGAGAAGCCCAGATGTTCACAGGCAACAATAATAGTGATGCCTTTATGCAGTAGAAGTGGCAGAAATAACTAGATCTGCTCTGGGTTGGCTGACTTACCATATGTTAACATTACTTTATCTGATGTGACATTTATGGAAAAATAATCACATATCATTGGAAGACCACTATGAAATGGAAAAGTAATATTTGTCTTCAGTTTGGAACCTTTGAATGAAGGGCTGTTATATGCTCAGATTACTTTGAATATACAAGAAAATGTGCCCATTGCTCCAAGTGTCAGAGTTGCCAACGTGTACATTCAGTCTGAGTTTGTTCAAATCCGTGGCCATGTGCTCTGAAAACAGTTCCACTAGTTTGGCCCAGAATGAGTAACATCGTTTATGATCACCAGTTTCCTGGCAAGCAACTTGTATACTGGCTAGGAAGACTTGATTTTTTTGTAGGCCTTTTCCAAATGACTGGAGTTACTGGCCACCATCCCTATTGTTATTCTTCTGAGCCTTGTAACTCATGATGTGGCCAGTTTTCTCCTCTCTTGGTTATCCATGGGAAGAATGAATTTTGAAAAGAGTTTGATAATCTGGCTATTCTGGAACTCACTTTTCAGACCAGGATGGCCTCAGTCTCAAAGAGGTCTGCCTGTTCATCCACCCAAATGTTGAGATTAAAGGTGTAGACCATCACACTGGACTCTACTGTACTTTTACTAATGTTATCAGGTCTTTCTCTTCTTTGGTCATTTAAAACATTGATTGTCATGATATTAAGTTCTTCTCTCCATTTATGAATCCATCTATGATTTACCCCAAGCACTGTGCAAGCTAACATTGAGGTATTAAGAGTAAGAACTATCTCAAAACAAAGATTATTTGGGTTCATGATACAGTTCAATTGGTACAGTACTTGCCTAGCATGTACAGAGCCCTGGGTTACATTCCCAGCACTACATAAAACTGGAGATGATGATACATGCCTGCAGTCCTAGCATTAGTGAGGTAGAGGTAGGAGGTCCAAGGTTGTCCTAAGCTACATAAAATTTTCAAGACCAGCCAAGAGGCCCTATCTCAAAAAGTAAACAGCAACAGCAGAAAAGCAAGACAAAACATTACGTATGCTTTTCTACAGGAAATAGGCAAAAAGTTAATTAGGAGCAAACATGATGAAGTAATACTTCAATATTTTAATCATTATAAGCACTTAAACAAGCAATTATACCTCATATAATATGTTAGAGCTCAACTCACATGACCTAATAAAAGAATGCACTAATGTTTAATGAGGAACACATTTTCATTGTCTTACCAGAAGGGGAAAAGAATAGTCTATGGCTCACACTGGGGAGCTTGTCCAAAGGATAACCTAATAACGGAAGGAGAACCAGAAACTAATATGCATCAAAATCCAACATAACTCAGCCACCTATTCTGGGAGTCAAACTCAATTACATTCTAGCAAGACAAATGGATTTCTCGTTTTTCTAATCATTGTCAAGATTCATATAAAGTTCAGTAAACAAAAGTTATGGGTCTTTCATCATACATTTTTAGGTAAACATACATTTTGAACTCCAGAATGCATATTCCAGTAAAGTGTATGTCTCTGTGTGTGTGTGTGTGTATGTGTATGTGTGTGTGTGTGTGTGTGTCTGTATGACTGAGTTCTGTGTGTCTATATATATATATATATATATATATATATATATATATTAATCCACATATATGCTTAGTGGGTTAGTATTTTAAACATAATTTCCCCAACTATCATCATAACTAAAACCATATGTTCATTTTTAAGAAAAATTCAAATATCATTTTTGAAACATTTTTGTCTACCTGATACCCACACCTTTCACCCTCAAGTATTATAATCTGTATTTCCTAAAAACAAGGGCACCAGTTCCTATTGCTACAATAAGACACCAAATCCATGATCTTAATATTTAGATAATTTACCATTAAACACCCAGCTTCTATTTGCATTTCTTTAGTTGGCTCATCATGATCTTAGGACAACATATCCAATTCCCAATCTCATGTAGCATTTAACTATCAAGAATGTGTGTGTCTTCAGGTTCCCTTTATTTTCCCTTTACGTTGATAGCCTTGGTGTTTTAAGTTGATAAACAAATTATTTTGTGCAATGTGTTACAGTCGGGATTTGTTTAGACTTAGGCTGTGACTGTTGGGCAGTCACAGCACAGAAATAATGAGGTGTGGACTCGCTGCATCTCAGAAAGTGCCAGCCAGTCTCACTTGGCTTCACTGCGGATTGTACTTACATTATTGCATTAAGAAGGTAACACTGGGTATATCCAATCCTAAGTTATTGTATTAGTTACTTTTCTGTTGCTGTGATAAAACACCATGACCAAGGCAACTTATAAGAAGACGAGTTTATTTGGCTTACAGCTCCAGAGGGTAAGACTTCACCACAGCAAAAAGGCATGATGACAGAGGTGACAAGAGAAGAAAGCTGAGTACCCACATCTTCAGAAAGGCACAGGAAGCAGAGAGAGACAAACTGGAAGAGTGCATGGCTGTATATGATAAAAGCCTGCCCTGGCAATGGGTCTCCTTCAGCAAGACGACACCTCCTAACACCTCCCAAAGCAAGTGGCAACTGAGGACAGTGTTCAACACTTGGAGCCTAATGGGGATGCTCATTCAGACTACCACACTCCGCTCCCCGGCTCCCATGGACTCATGATGATATTATAATGCAAAATGCATTTACTAAAACTTCAAACATCTCCATAGTTCTTAACAGTCTCAACAGTCCAAAAATCCAGAATTCAAAGTCTCTTCTGAGACTCAAAGAACTCTACCAACTATAAGTCCCTTCAAAATAAAAAGAGAAATTACATACTTCCAACACACAATGGAATCGAATACGAA
The DNA here is from genome assembly GCA_035773235.1 of Eospalax fontanierii. NCBI lineage: Eukaryota > Metazoa > Chordata > Mammalia > Rodentia > Spalacidae > Eospalax > Eospalax fontanierii. The sequence continues at coordinate 67,045,747 of CM069535.1, read as the reverse complement.
TTCCCATTCCCATTCCAAAAAGGGAGGGAATAGGAGCATAGTGAGAAAATACTAGTCAGATAAAAGAAATACCTAAATCCACCAGGGAAAATATCAAGTCCTGAAGCTCCATGTCCAAGTCTGGGTCTTTGATTCCAAAGGGTCTAGATGGCTCACCCCTCCAGCTTTGCTTCAAACAGCACACATCTCTCTCTTTGCTGGTACCACTCCCTGTACAGCATCTCTTTCTGGCAGATGTCTCAGTCTATTCATATTTATATTGGCTCATCATTTGTTATTTTATTCAATTAGTTGATTAAATCTATCATAATTTTTACCCATTTCAATAATGAAACTATTTTTCTCCTGATCGATGGGATGCATTCAGAGTATCTTCAGGGGCTATTCAAATTATTCCTTGAGCCTTTGTCAAACAACAAATAATCTAGATGCTTTTTTTCATATTTTCTGATAGAGTCTAACTTGAAAGTTAAATGTTTCTGTCATACTACTCTATTTGCAAAGATTCATAAAGGCAATACAAAAACTTTGTCTACTGAAAAACAGAACTTCTAGAGTGGATCTGTACCATCAAGGCAAATTATTTTAGTTCCATAAGCCATAGGGTATCAAATCTGTCTTTCCAGACTTAGCAGAGGAAAAAATAAACATGGAACATGGAAAACCAATAAAAACAATTAGAGTCTTTCGTTGGTTGTGGTTTAGGCCAATTCTAAATGTCAGAAGACTTGATAACTCTGTTTCAGCACAGTCAGTAAAAGATTAAACTTAGGAATGCATGCTTCATTCAAAAGTCTTTCACTATACCAGAATACAAATGCAAGACAGTGCGTAAGACTACTTTTCTTAGTACAAAATACTGATCATGTCCCCAATGTCATACAAGGACAAAACCAATATACAGAATTTTGCAGGTATCTTAGTTTATGATAAGGTTATTAGACCCAAGTTACCATTAAGTCTTTTATTTAGTTTGTACTTGCTCTGTCTGAATATGCTCCTCTAGATTTGACAAGGCAAGTCTGAAATGTTTCCAATACAGTAATCTCTGAAAGGAGTGCTGTTACTGAGTGTGGGGTATGCTGGTGAGAACTGATGTCTGGTAAGCCTACAAAAGTGAGGCTGAGACCACTGCAAGCAGCCAGGCCTGCTCTGAACAGAAGGAGCCATTAAAGACTTGTTAGACTTTATGAGACAGTTTAGATATAAACAGGATGGTCAATAGCCAACTGTGGTCCCTCCATCTTCTCTCAGGAACAGTGGCTAAAACCCGTTCCTGTGACCATGGAGATCTGTAAAGTCCTCTGTCAGCAGCAGGGGCCAGACAGTCATTAAAGCAGGTATAAACAGGACAGGAATTAAGCACGGGGAGTGGGCTGTCGGGACTGCTTATGAAACCATCTGGAGAAAAAACAGATTCTCTACAACTGATCTCGGGCTGTGGCGTTCAGCTCAGCAACCGTGCCCAATAATGAATGACAGTACACTCTGTGACAGAGCGAGAAGACATGGTGGAGAAGAATCTAAATAGGATTCCCACACTGAGCAAAGAGGATGCCTATATGTGCCCTAACCCTTCAAGGCTCCCTCCCGCTGGACACTCTGCTCTCATTTCTGCCACATATCTACCCGTAGAGTTGACTGGTGAGTACTTAAAAATACATACAGGCTTACCAAAGAACTAGATGGATTATAGTTTTGTGCATGAAAATTAAAGGAATCTATTCGTAACCATAGTAGCTTTTATAAAGTTATTAATCACTCTCAGAATTAATCCACCGACATGTAACAGGACAGAGCTTCCCAGCACAATCCTGAGATTCATCTCCCTGGAGTCCATCCAGCATGAGAGAATTGCTTCAGATATTGATGACTGAAAACAGATCCCAATCCAGTCACAGAGATTGCTCTATAGCTCCACTATCATAACACTGAAAGTACTGAAGGTAATAGGGTGAGACTATTCCCATCGCTGTCACAGACCCCTGACACGGCACATGAACACCCCAGAAACTTGCTTTTAATTACTGTATACTGTAAATCTTAATAATACCCCCCCAAATTGGATAAATTTTGAGCTCCAAAAATAATATATAATTTTAAAAGAAGTCTAAATTGGGCCTGCTGGGGCAGGTCTATCACCCAAGCTATTCAGGAGGCTGAGACAGGGAGACCACAAGATAAACCTGGGCTACAGAGTGAGGTCAAGACCAGTCTAGATAAACCCTGTCTCAAAATAAAAAATAAAAATATTAAAAGGGTTTGTGGTAAAGAGCTTAATGATAAAGTACTTAAGTAGCATGCCAGAGATCCTAGGTTCAATCCTCTGCTTTTGCCTAACTGAATTTAATTTTATGCGAGAAGCTCAACTGGTAAGTCATTCATTTATTCATTCATTCATTTGTTCATTCAAAAGACATTTAGTGAACATAGACTTTGCATGAGGTGATAGACTAGATTTCCTGGGGGCGGGGGTCAAATGCACAGACTATATTTATATTCTAGTAAGGAAAAGAAACAGAAATATAAAACATAAAAATGTGAAACTAATTTTATTCCATAGGATGCTTTCTATACCAAATACATGGGTTTGCTGGAAAGCTTTCAGTCTACAGACCCATGATAAAGACATTGGAATACCCACTGAACTTTGTTTTTATTCTCTTCTTCAGAAAGAGCTGACGAAATTCACTAGAGGCCTTTGGGGACAGGTTATAATGGGCATAAAGACAGGAAACATTTGGTAGACTAGCTTCATTTAAACCAAATGAAAAGTTATTATTCATATTTCAATGCCACACTCTGTTTTGAAAGCCTAATGACCCTTCTTAATCAATCTGTGAAAAGTCATAGAATGCCACCCAAAATTATCTGCACCTTCAAAGCTGGGGGCACGTGTTTGTCTTCATTAGGTGGCTCAGTGTTAATGTGGCTGTGAAATCGGAGCTTGCTGCAGCATACATAAATGTCTTGCTATTTTCTACTAAGTTCTTAAATTGAAATTGAAATTAGACCAAATGGACATTAGGCTTCAAGCAATCTCATGCAGCTTTATCATACTAATATTTTCTTTAAAATGGCATCAATATGTCAGCTGGGGATTTCATCCAGGCATTGTGGAAATTTAAAATCTCTTCTAAAATAAGTAACATATGTTACATCAACAGTAGCCATTTCTCTACTGACACTCAGAACCAATTAGATTAAGAGCAAATCTGATACAAGTAGATGGATAATTCTTCAGCATACAGAATTAAATCTGTCTTCAAATTACTTAACACTACATTGGTTGTCCACAGAAAGTATAATGCCCTTGGTGAACTTCAGCTGTGTGCAGAGTCCATGGTTCTCACTCAAGAAGGAATATTTTAAAGCAAAAGTAGACTTATCTAGTTATTCATTTAGAAAGTATACAAGCAGTGGCTAAAATATGTAAGGAAACAGGCCAAGAGTCCATACTAACAGTAAACATGAAGCCCCATAAGGCAAATTATTACACTGTAAAGAACATATGAAGTTGGCCATTTGCATTCTCTTACATCCATCTCTCCTTCATCCTGTGCTCACTTTGCCTGGAAGGGAAAGAACAGAGTAGAAAGAAGGTGGCGGGAGGGAGCCGAGTGTGTTAGTAGATTAATAAAGTGGAAGGGAAATGTCAAAATGTGTAGACCTTTTGCAATCAATCCTACTTGTATGGATTAATCCTACCCATGTCCTTATTCTGAAGATGCACATGAAGACACAAGCACATTCAGAACACAGAAAAGGAAAGGGTTTGGTTGTGTTACTGACAAGTGATCATCCTTCCCATAGATTGACTGAGAAGGGTTATTTGGCCTAAAATTCAATGTGGTATTGAAATCAATGAGCACCAACCTAAATGTCCATCCACAGAAGACGACTTATATATTGGCATGGCTACATATTGAAATACTTCTCAGATACTAATATAATTTAATATATTTTTATTTATTGACATTTAAAAAAATCTAAGAAAGTCAAAGTGAGAAAGAACATCAAAATCCACGGTTTACTGCGTACTTCCATTTCAATTAGATCCAAGTGTGCTGGATTCTCAGGGTTGCCTGGAAAGTTATTATAAACTCTACTTCATAAAAACCAGGAAGTCTTTCTGAAAGCAGTGAAGCCACAGAGGTGGCGGAGTTATGCTTCCTGAAAAGTCTCTTTGGGAGCACCTCTTCCGTGTCCCTCAGTCTGAGTTGCTTGCTTCTTTGACACATGAACACGTCTTTCTATATCCATCTTCTCTGTTTTACCCTGCGCAGCCTCATAAAGACACTTGATACTGGATTTACGGCTAAACCAGCATGATCTTCTCATTTCAAAAAAACACTTTGCCCAACTCAGGTATCAGCATATATTCATGGATGAGGATATAAGAGTGGGAATTCTAGAGGAACAGAACCAACACTATGTATACAGAAGACAGATAGATAATAGATGAGTGATAGCCACTCATTATATACATAGAGAGATGTTAGAAAGATTCATGAAAGAAGATAGATGGTAGACAGAATAAGACAATTATGAATTATTAGACTAACTTCTATGATCTGACTCCAGATATTCGCCCAATGCCTGCCTGCCTGCCAGAGAACTAGAGAAAACAGTGGTGCTCAGTACAGCAGTGTAGGAGGCTCAGAACCAGAGAGACCACTGATTTCACTACAGTCTGAGGGTGGAACACTTGGACACACCCTGGAGAAGCTGGCCTGCATTCATGGTGGGAGGACTGAGAAGCAAAGGTTAGATGCCTGCGGGTTTTGCCAGCAGTGACAGACCTTTAGGCATGCTGTCACCCTCCAGTGGGCTTTCTCCTTCATCTGAATCCCCAGGCTGTTAGATTAGGTCACCCACATCCAAGACAGGTCTTCCCCTCCACCTCCAGGTGTTGTGAGACATGCCAGTCTTCTGTAAACACACCTTGAAGTGTGTTCATGAATTCCCTGGCTCTCTCTCAACTCCACCAAGTTGGCCTTCAATATCAACTATCACAGATGTGGAAGTATATTTTTTGAAGGCCACACTTTTTGGATTTCTTTTAATATGGCCAATATTTGAATTTTTTCATTCATGGAAAGGAGATATAATGTATTCTTTACACGAGAAAGAAAAACCATTTTTGTATATACTCATTTTATCATGGTAGTATTTTATATTTTCAGTTAAATAAAATGCAATCTAAAGTTTTACATGAAACCATTATTTGACTTGAAGTTAAGTCCTTTAACAGTCTACCTTGAAGCTTTGCATTCAAAAAATCTTTGTATCTACAAATCAAATGGAGTGGAGGAAAAGCAGCTAGGCAGCTTCCTGAAAGGTGCCACATCCTAAAAGAAGGGTGAGCCAAGCCTGTTAGCCTTTCTTTATGCAGAAACTGCATCTGTATCACTGGAGAATAATAGAAATATTTCACAGATCCTATTGTTCAAGCCCTATTTTGTTTGGAAACCTTGGATAAAAGAACTGATATCCTTCCCTTTGTAAGTGCTAAAGCCATTGCACTGACAGGAGAGAAACCTCCCTCCCTCCCTCCTTCAGCTCAGCCTTTGCAGGATCATGGCTCTGTCCTCTAGTGGTTGAACAACCCTGTGGGAGAACTGCACTCACTGCAGAAATCCAGAATTTTGTGCTGAGCAGCAGAAAGTGCTCCTAGTGTGGTCTTAATGACAGAAGTGACTTGCAGCATGGCTTTAATTTGTAGAAACGACTCGTTCTCTAACACATGATATTTGGGAACTCCCAGGAATAATCAGTGTGACTTTTTTTCAGGAATAGGAATGTTCTTACAAGTAAAGAGATAACCATTTTTTCCTGATTAATCATACAGTAATAAAGTTCCATTTTTCTAAAGCAAGACTTGCCTTAAGACATTCTGTTTCTACAGATGCATATGCATTTTCTATGTACAGTTCATAAAAAGGAGAAAAGATACACAGCTTCACACTCGTCCTCTGAGAAGCCAATGCTTCTCCATTAACCACAGATTCTTCACTTTAATACTGGTAATCACCAGACTCCAGTTTTAGGCTCACTTGTACTGATATTGCTATTTAAGGGACAGAGTTGCATAGAGAACGCCTTTCCTCTGAGAACATGCCGATGAATTCTAAACTATTTTTAGTTGACCCTGCTGCTTGGCTAGGCATGGACAACAGCTTGCTGGCCAGGCCAAGTGAACCAAGCTGCCTACGTGCGGTGACTACAGGGAAATCAGAGCTAAAGAATCAGCAACCCCACTAATAAGCAGACTAAACTTTGAACAGTGTCAGCTAGCTACACTAAATAAAATCACAGCAATGTGTAAAACTGAGTCTTTGCTTTAAAAGGTTTAAGTAACTTTCTTCTGTTCACTTGAAGAAAATAAAATGTGCAATGGAATAAAGTGTGAGTTAGAAGAGTAAGTTTAAAAATAAGAAATGTGATATACAAAAGACTCTGTGAGAGAGTTTTATTCCTTTCTGGGATAAAATAGCAGCTTAGATTTCACAGAGACAGCTTCATTTTTCCCAGTCTCAAGGACACCAAATAACAGAAGTGGAATCTAGGGGCACAGAGTTAAACGAGCAGATTGTGGTTCTGGTCCTGCAGCTCTTTCTGCAAACACACTTCCCTGGGAGCAAGCTTGGCTCCCTCAGATGCCTCTGCCCACCTGTCCTTCCCTCTGTTACCCAACAAGCTGACATCTTCATTTAGTTTCCCACAGCTATGCCCCTGAAAGCACTTCCCGTCTTGGAGGTAAGATTTGATCATCTAAGCTTTAGAAAGCAAACTGCTTTCCTTTTCCCAAGGGAGTCCTCTGGGGCAGTCTGGCTTCCCGCCTCCGTGGGAGTGAAGGCAGTATTGTGTGTGTTGGTGCCGGAGATATCTCAGCAACGGAGATGGTTTGGGTCCTGTTTCCCCTCCTCTTTACCCGACCCTTGGACTGTTAATCTCTTTTCTTCCTATTTTAGTCTGAGCATACAGCAGTTAAGGTACTATGCATGTCATTGAGAAAGCTTCCAACTTGACTTACTGTTTGATGTCACATAATGTTAAATAGCTGATTGTTAAATAACAAATGATGCTTTTTGCAGAGTCAGCTTAATTTTAGGGATTATATAAGGTTTTCACATTGTTAGAAATTGACTGAGGTTTTGATATTCCTAAGGGTTTTATTATCTTATTAATCCTAGGGTTTTCAATTTTTAAATGGTGTGTGTGTGTGTGTGTGTGTGTGTGTGTATGTGTACATATGTTCTGGTGCCCACAAAAGCCAGAAGACACCAGATCTCCTGTACCTGTAGTTACAGTTGATGAACAGCCTGAGGAGGTTACTGGAAACCGAACTCAGTTTCTCTCTGCAAGAGCAGTACATCTTTTTTAAAAAAAAATATTATTTTATGTGTATGAATGTATTATGTTCATTTTAGTATGTAAATGCACCCATGTCGGAATTATGCAGTGCCCAAGGAGATCAGAAGATGATGTCAGAATCTCTGGAATTGGATGGACATGTGTTAGCCAGCATGTGGGTTCTGGGATGCAAACCCAGGTAGTAGATAAAAGTCTGCAGAGGCTTTGTTTTGTTGAGGGTGGATGAACTCAACAGTAAGGGCCTCAGAGTAAGAGCAACTGTCTGGTGCTGGGTCTTGAGAGAGGCAGCAGGGCTGTGGCCTGATCTGAGAAAGACTTTGTACCTAGCAACAACACTGAGCCCAACACTGGTAGATGAGACCAGGGAGACCAAGGGGATTTCTGTTAGGAGGATGGGCCAAAGCCAACTGGAAAGTGGAAGTTCTTTGCACATTTTCATGTTGCTTCTCACTCCAGGCACAATTGTGAGATAACCTTGTAGACTTCGGAAATCAAGATCTCAACAGGCTTGTTCAGCAGTGTTGCAATGGTCAAAAGTTTGAAGAAGATCAATTGAATCAAGAAGGACTGTTAAATCTGCTTCATAACAAATGATAAATCTTTCAGATACATAGTTAAGGGAACTTATTTATTTACTTATTGCTTATTTTATTGGCATATCTTCATTGTACGTAATACCGGGTTTCATAAGGACACTCATCTGAGTACACAGTGTGCTTATGTGCTCCCTTTGCTCCACTGTTAGTCCAGTCTTCATTCAAATTTTGCATCCCACTTAAACCAGGAATCTGAATATTCCATAAATGTCTAGAAATTAATTATGTTTGCTAAAATTATCGAGATTTAAACTATCTTCTGATGCCTGTGTGGAATGATTTTATTTCTTTAAAACAGTTCCTGACCACCGGTTGTTAATTCTGTGCATTTAGAAGGTACATATATTTTGTGTTCTGTCCTCAGCACAGGCACTGAGCATTGTAGACATTCAGTAATAAATTCCAAATAAAATATTCTTATTGTGGCAAAAAGGAAATTGTGATGATTCATTTTGAACTTTATATTGTAATTAATAATTTCATTTTATAATAAATAATTATAAAGAAATTCTGCTAATTTTCCTTTGCTAGAAGGAAAAGTGACTCACATTCTACTGCTTCAAAATCCACCAGGGGACAGTCTCTTGGAGATAATGTGAAGATAATATCCACATGTTTCATAACACTGGTAACACACAATAAAACAAATAAAAGTTCTTAATATATACATTAACCAAATAATCCGGCATGAAAAAAAGCCTATTCTCTAGAATTACTTGTTATAAGATTGCAAATTCCATATCATTTTCCTCACGTCAACTGCCACTCTTATGGAAATACAGAGACAAAAGTGTTTATCTAGAACAGTTCACCTGCCAGTCTTTTAAAGCATTAGGTTGTTGCTTCCTTAAAAGTCTCAGATTATAAGAGGATCATGTTAACCTTATCATTAAGTGAATTATCTGCAACTGCTATTCAAGAAGGATAACCAAAAGCCTGAAGCCAGGACAGGAGAGCTGGTCTGTCACTGAAGTGCTGTGGACATGCAGTTCACAACTGCAGTTGTGTAAACAGGATCAGAATGAAGAGGCTGCACACTGTTTTCCTTCACTGGCCCCTCAAGCAGGTCAAATGACCCCTCAGACCACCTACATTCTACTTGGCCACCCACGACACAAAGCACCTAGGCTTTTCAGAGTTGGGGTTCCCTGCAACTCAAACTCAGATTATTTTTGTCCTACAGGATTGCAAAGGGTCTTGATTAATGGGGACACAGAACTGGCAGGAATTTAATCGACAGAACTACTTCTGTAAAAATAAACTGGGAATGTGATATCAATATCAGATTTTCATCATTTAAAGTGACAGCCAAGTGAAGGAGAAGTAATGGCTGTGACAAAGGGAAGGACAGAAGGAAGCGGAGACTCTCAGGGGTCTATTCAGCAAAGTGATCGTCAGAAACCTCGCCTATGCGGTACTACAAATTCACTCCTGAAACTGTTAAAAGGAATTGTCTCCTCAAGTGACCCTAAATTTTTCTTACACTGTAATGCTTTACATTTTAGAAAATAATAGAGTGACCATTCACCTCTAGGAGTTGACATCTGTCAGCCAGTGAGAATTGACCACAGTAGTTCTGTCAAGCTAAGCCAAACCCTCCTTGTCCCAACTCCCCATTTCTAGAGATGTTTTCTGAACACCTCTTTGAATCATTGAGATGATTATGGCTGTGTTGAGAATTACTTTCTTTGAGTCCCTGGGTTTGTTCTTTTCCAATAAAGTCCATCTTGCTTCTGTCTCCAAAACTACAGGATAGCTTGGGTTTGATTTGTACTTTAAAAACTGTGATCTGAAAACAAAATGGAGCAGTTTTGTTTCAAGAACATGTATTTGAAAGTTTAAAGCATCCATTTTTGTACTGTAAGTGACTCAATAATTGGGAAGGATTCTATTTCACTTTTCTATTAACCCCTTTCAAGTTTGCTGTGCTGTTAAGTACATGACAGTGTGTTTTGTTTAGAAGCATGGTATTTCCTGTGTAGGAGAGATTGCAGAATGCCCTCTCTCTCCTTATATTTATGTGGTAACTTCCCCCAGCAAACTCTACATTCTTATTTCAGAAACCACATTTTCTCCTTAAAGTCAGAGAATCAGCAAGCAATCTGTTTTGCAGAGCTCTGTGTTTTTGTGTAAACTTTTAATTGAATTTTTGTTTCATACAGAACATCTTAATCATCTTTATACCCTCTTCCTCACTGGCCTCCTCCCATCACCTCCCACTGGAATTCACACACTCTGTCATTTGTGTTAAAGCCTATTGAGTCAAGTTAGCGTCCCCAGATGTCCATTGCTCCATATCCTGTTTCTGAAGAGGGTTCTGTATTCAGCAATAAGGTCTTACATTCAGGTTCTAGGAGGCAATCAAGGGTTGTGGCAATAGCCTGTGTAATTTGTGAGTCTCTTGGACTACCCTCAGCAACAACTCAAAGGCAGGTTTCTTCTGTCTGGCACTGCTGTTTCTTGTAATGTAGTCTTCAGCTATACATATGGACTCATGTAGATATATGTGGTGTTTTTCAGTAGGTTTTTTGAACTAATGCAATTCTCTCTGTTTTTCACACTGGATAGGCAGTATATATCTCCCCTCTTAAGAAAGGGGACTGATGAGTAGAGAAGTGAATCCAAATGGAATAAAGAACACGGAAAAGGAAGAGAAAGACATCCCAGAGAAGATATCTAGAACCAAAGATGGATCTGTTGTCATCAAGGGGGTTTGACTGGGTTCATGTTCTCAGACAATTAAAGAATTAAAGGGCAAGAGGCTACAGAGATGGCTCAATGGTTAAGAGCATTGGTTGCTGTTGCAGAGGATCTGGGTTCAATTCACAGCGTGCACATGGCAGCTAAAAATCATCTGTAACTTCAGTTCCACTGGCTCCAACACCCTCATCTGACTTCTGCAGGCGTTTCCTGGCACAGAGGCATATATATATATATATATATATATATATATATATATATATATATATATATATATGCACGCAATACACTCTTACACATTAAAGGAAATCAGAATAATTACTAAACCTAAATAATAAATAACACATAGAAAAGAAGTAAAAAACAGCAAAAATCTCAGGCACAGCAGAAACAGGGAATGTACTTGATTAAAGATGATGAAACAAGACAGGAAAGAGAGAGAGAGAGAGAGAGAGAGAGAGAGAGAGAGAGAGAGAGAGAGAGAGAATGACTCTCCACAAGTAGAGAGGGGATTCAGAAACTGAAAAATCTAATGAGGGCTTGGGCCTTCTAAGTGTTTTCTCTGCTACTGGCAGGCCCCTTCTGCTAATTCTGGGTTTGTTGTCTTAAAGAAGAGAGAGCCCATAGGTCATAGCTCCAAACTGAATGAGATCTGTGCAGATCTGGCCTTGTTCTTATCTAAACTAGTCTGGACCAGTCAGCAAGAAAAGGAACTGCTCACTAAGGAACTGGGGAGCCCTGGGCCTTTGTCTCAGACCAAGAAGAAGCAGGGAGAAGCAGCCAGTGTGCCATTTTCTTACTCATTAGTGGCTCTGTCTGCTCACTGAGGATTTAGTCCCTCACAGCTTCTGCTTCTGAATGCAAGGGCATCATACCTTACAGCTCATTTTCTTCAAAATATTTTAACTTATAATATTTCCAAGTAATGTGTGGCAAAATAAATAATAAAAATTCCGATTTTGCCCAGTGCAGCAACCCAATGTTTGTCCTTCTCTTCCTTTCTGTACTTTTCCCAATAAAATATTTTTTGTTTTCTACCACATAGAAGCTGTAGCTCTTTAAAGAACCCTGGAAAAGAAATGTTACACAAAATTTCAAATGACAATAAGATAAGGAAAGAAATGTTAAAAAAGAAGCCATCCAAATCGCTGATTTGGGGTGTCACAGGAGTGCATTCCCTTTGTTGAGGCTGGCAATTACTCCTTCAGACACAACGGAGCAGAAAATGAATGAAGGATGAGGAGGAGGAGGAGGAGGAGGAGGAGGAGGAGGAGGAGGAGGAGGAGGAGGAGGAAGAGGAGGAGAAAAATGAAGTCAGTTGGAAACCGAATCAAGAAAGCAAAGCAGTTGGACCACGAAGTTAAAGAAGAAACAAAGACTATTCAGACAAATATGTATAATACTGAAAAACAAAAGTAGAAAGTATATTTAATAACAGTACAGATGTATGAAATTAATGCTCAGCGGAGCACTCAATATTTCATTTCATGGAGGGAACAATCACCACATTTATAAAAAAAAGAATTATATAAAATCTGAAGTCATCAGTTTTATTCCATTTTAAAGGCACACCAGAAACTAGTTTAATGAGGACAAAGGGCAGAATTGTTCTCTGAGTTTCCCAGACATGTTCTATAATAAATATATAGAATATTATGTTCACAAAAAATGTACCTCAGTAGAAGTGCATGCTGCCATCCCATGAGATGCATGACAATGAGGAGACACATGAAAGCAAAGTACCTTGTCGTGGACTTTACTTATCTAATCATGTATTAAAATCACATTTAGACAAAAGGGAAAAAGCAATGCCATAGTTTTGGGTCAGAGGTTGCTGACTGAGAGCACAATTGTAGGTTTTGTCAAATCACCTGAGCTGAGTTTAATCAAACAATCCTATGACATTTTCATTATCAATAGGATATACCCCCTAAAGAAGCATAGAGATCACCAGAAACATGACAAATGTTTTTAAAACATACCCAAAAAATTCATTAAAATGTGGTCTATATTTTTTCAGTCCCTTCTTCACAATGTATCATTGTTCTCATTTTCAGCTTTGTTTGGATGTTATTTGTTTTTATTGGTTTGTAATAATATGAAGCCGTTCTTCCATAACTACAGTTTTATTATAAGCATTCTCATGTTTTTACAAATGAACCACTTCTGGCCACAACGTTCATGTTATATGGGCATTGGATGGTGTACTTTATGCTATTAGATACACTCTTCCTTATGCCGGGAATCTTTGTTTGGTGTAATAGTTTGGAGGATGCAGTGGCCATAGGATACTATACAATCAGAGGCAAACTTTATAGGGTATAAATATTTATATTCATACATATTAGCATGATGGTTAATAGATGATAGAGCTGTAAAATATACTTTATAGTAAATACAAGAAAGTATTGATTTGCTGGGAGGATAGTTTCAAGCACAAGTGCTCATGGAGTTGAGATCCATGCTGATGGACCCAGTTAATGGCTGATTTTACTGTCTCAGAGTGCTGTGTAGGAAAGGCCACAGCAATCATGAGGAGCATCATAAAGCATCACAAAGGACTTTGAAGCTGAGGCCTATACAGAGGAAAGTGGAAGCTCTGCAGTTTCAGTCAGTCTACCGTGCACATTGTAATGATCCTATGTGTCTGATGGTACTTTGAGGAGGCACGCTAAGAGAAATGCGCAGATCTGCTGTGCGAGTCACAGCTGCCATCCACCCAAGCAGCGGCTGAACCAGTGCTCAGGAGGAAAGAAGTGAGGCATGCTCATCTGATGCAGTAAATATTAACGTTGGTTAATATTTACATATTACATATGTAAATACATATACATGTAATCCCTGCTATCAGAAGGCAGGTGGAGTGTTAAAACTGAAGAAAGGGGAAGGCAGAAAGGGAGGAGGAGGAGGAAGGGGAGGAGAATGAGGAGGATAGGGAGGAGGAGGAGGATGGGAAGGAGGAGAAGGAATACTGCTTGAGACAGAGAAATGGTAGAATTTGTAGGAAAGTGTGAGAAGAAGCTTTTTTCTCTATTTTATGATTTTAAAATCAACGATTTGCTGAAGAATTAAGGATGAATGGGGCCTTAGGATGGAACCTGTTCCAAGAGTGAGTCCCTGATGCTCAGCCTAAGGCTGCTGAAAACTAGGATATGAGCACGTATTTGTATGAAGCCGGAGACAGAGTGTAGTTCTGATGCTGGTGATGAGTGTATGTGCTGAGCACATGTGGCAGTTCTCTCTGGCAATCTTTATTTTCTCACTAAAGTATAGAAGATCAACTAAAGGTGACAACAGGCAAATATTGCGTGGAGTGGCGGGCATAGCCACATGGCCGCTCTTACATTGCTTGGGGTGGCGGGCTGCTCTTCCTGGGTGGAGGGTGGTGCCAACTCCTTCCTGCCGCCCACGTTGCTTATTTTTTCATAAATAAAATTCAGCCATTTTTCTTTTCAACTTCCTTTCCTTGTAAATGAAATTGTAAAATGAATCACCATTGACTGCATTACTTGATATTTTAAAGTGGTTTTGTAACATTTATGGTTCATTTATACATTTTTGAGGCTTATATTTGGAGCAACATTGAGCTGCTTCAAATTTTGTGAAGAAAAATAGGACCTGGGGAGACTGAAGGACACATGCTGACACAGGACGGCAGGACACGTGCTGACACAGGATGGCGTGGCTGCTGAGCGCCTGATGGTTAATTTCCAGATTCAGTGTGTCTGATTGCATCATGCCCGAGTATATGATACTCACATGAAATAAAGCTTTCTTTACTGACACAAAAGTTTAAGGCATATGTGCTAGTTAGTTTGTGCTGTCAACTTCATGCAACCTTAAATCACATGGGAAAGGGGAATCTCAGCTGAAGAAGTGCCTCCATCAGATGAGATTGTGGCTCTCATCTCTCTGAGAGGCAGTCTTGACTGATGACTGATGTGAGAGATCTATGGGTAGCACTGTCCCTAGGCAGGATGTCCTGGGTCATATAAGAAAACTGGCTAATGATGAGCCAAAGCAAGCCATCTTCCATGGTTTCTGCTCCTGGCTCCTGACTTGAGATCCTGGCCTGAGTTCCCTCATGGCAGGCTCTTACTAGGAAATGTAACATGAAACAAACCATTCCTTCCCCAGCTTGCTTTTGGTCTTTTCTTTTCTTTTTCATTTTTCTGTTTTCTGGAGATGATAGATAGATAGATAGATAGATAGATAGATAGATAGATAGATAGATAATTTTGTAAATTTCATACAAAATATCTTAATCAAATTTAAACCTCTCCCCTATTGGCACTCTGCAATATTCCCCCATTGAATTTCATTCACTCTGTCATGTACGTTAAGTCCTATCGAGCCCAGTTTGTGTACCCAGATGTCCTTCAGGGCGAGTTCATCCATTGGAGCCTGTTCAGCTACGTAGTGTCACCCCCTTAAGGAAGGGCAGCTCTCGTTCTCCCTGCAGTGATCAGCTGCCAGTAGTTCTTTAGCTAATATTGGGGCTTCTTGCCCATTTCTGCAGTTCTATGCTGGGTTTTTGTCTGGTTTAAATTTGCTTGGGCCTTACGCATGCTGAAACCATTGCTGTAAGTTCATATGAGCAAGTTCCCAGTCACCTGGAAAACTCTGTTTCCTTGTGGTCATTTACCTCCCCTGACTCTTAAAATCATTCCACCCCTTCTTGTGCAAGGTTCCCTGAGTCCTGCATGACAGAAGTTTAATGTAGGAGTCCTATCCAGGGACACTATACACTATACAGTCTACAGTCTCTTATTCTCTACATTTTGGGCAATTTTGACTTTCTGTTTGTTGTTCTCTGTTGAATGACGAATCTTCATTGGTGGGAGTCGACCAATTCCTCCTCTCTGGCCCCGTTCTGCTACGTTTCCCGAGTCTTAGGTGTAGAGCTCCATGGTGTACGTGTCACTTAGGGCTGGGCATCTCACAGACACTTATTCTATGTTTGTTGTTCTATGTTTTATCTCAGCAACAAGAAGCAAACTAGAACAGCAGATTTCTATGCATGTACTCTAGCAATGCAGATTGTATGAACCCTGACGTCCACGGGGGTTGCTGCCCTCGGTTTTACTTCTCTCATAGTCGAGTCACCACAGACTGAGTCCTGGGTGACTCACTGCAGCTCAGGGGCAGAGGAAACTTTAGCTGCTCTTCTGTGGATTTGCTCCTAACTTTCACAAAAATTGCACTAATAGTTTTCTTCCTTTAACTTGAATGTACTGAGATACTCTGAGAAAAATGCAAGCAAATCTTATATTTTGTACCAAGTGTTAATATTTGTTTTATCCAAGGGAGTTTCCTTAGCCAACATGCAAATAGTACATGTACCACCTTTTTGTGGAAAACACTTTAATATACGATTATCTGAGATTTGAAATAGTAAAAACCGAAGCAATACACCAATTTGTGCATCTTCATATGCTTAGAGAAAAAAAAAAGGCCAAAGTTCTATTGTCTTAAATTTTGTACAGCTGCTTGAAAATTTCAGATTTCACTTAATTTTGGCATCATTTTTCGTACTGTTTCGAAATCCTTAATATAAGTAGTTGCTCCTTTCTCTTTATGTATGTATTTCTTTATTCAAAAAAGTAATAACATATTTTGGGGGTACATTGAGACAGAATTTCACTTTGTAGTCTTAGCTGTCCTGGAACTAGCTGTGTAGACCAAACTGGCCTCAAATACACAGAGATCCACCTGCCTCTGCATCTAAGTGCAGAGATTAAAGGCATGCTCAGCATTCCCAGCATAGTATTATTTTAAGTTGTAAAGATAAACTAAGGAGCCACTATATGTGTTGACACAAGGTGCTTGGAACTTGCTATGTATCTGAGGATGACCTTGAACTTCTGATCTTCCCACCTCCACACTGAAGTGCTGAGGTTTTAGGCTATATGCCTATAGCCACTACTTCTTAAAATCTTAGATTATTAAAATATAAAATGCATGAAATCATTATGAATACTGAAGTTACAGATATTTTAGCAATATAAAACTTGAAATATCATTTCAAATTACTAATATTTCAAGTTATGAAAGGATTTCCACAATTATTCTTGGGACCTTTTGTTTAACTTTACATTTCTAAGCATGAAAATTTTCAACTTCATATGTACAAAGATACTGAGGAGTCTCATGATTAGGACTATAATTTTAACCCAGTTTAATTTCATTAAATTTTACAGTTAATAATGGAAAGATAGGAAATTCAATTAAGAAATATATGACCCATAGAGGTTAAATATATTAGTCTGGGTGAGATTTTATTTTAAATGTATTAGTGGAAACAAGTTTAAATTTATGAAAATGAAATTTTATATATGGATCCCTCAAGAAGAAATATATAATATTCATAAAAATGTGAAATGATTATGACCTAACCACTGTTCTCTGCAAAAAAAGACTTCTTTAGACCTCAGAAAGATAATGGCTTCATCTTAATAGTAACAAGAATTCCATGAAGCTTTTCAGTTGTGTTTCTGTTTATTAAGGGTCTATATTATTTTCAAGAACTTAAATAAAAGAGAGTCAAATGTGAAAGAGAGACATACATAAATACATTTAAATAATGTGCACTTTGGGGAAAAGAAAAAGCAAGTCATAACAGCAGAAAGTTCAGGAATATATAGGATCTCATTTATGTGAAACTTACTCTCAGAGTACCTGAATACACATGTGGAATGCCTTTTTAAAACTTTTTCTATAGAATTTTTGCAATTTTCATAGAATATAGTTTGATAGTATTTAGATCTCCTTCCCAGCCCGCATCTACCTATTGCCCTGGCCAAATTCAATGTAAATTAAAATAATTTAATAATATATATATAATATAATTATATATTACATAGGATTTATTATATACATATATATAATAAATAATAAATAAGGCTTATGTAGTCTAATTTGTTTTCCCAATGTCCTTCAGTGTGAGTCCATCCACTAGAGCTTTGGTAACTTACCAAGAGTCTCAAGCTTGAAAGTGACTGTCTCTGGCCCTCCCAGCAGTCATTGGTTGCCAGAGTTTCCTTAGGATGGTTGGAGTTTCTTACCTCCTTCCCCATGACCCCTGGGGGTTTTGTCTGGTTTATGCTAGCATGGGACTTGTGCACGCTGTCACCGTTTGCAGTGAGTTCATGTGAGTAACAGACCAGCTGCCTGGAAAACTCAGTTCATTTGGCTCATCCACCACCTCTGGCTCTTACAATCTTTCTGCCCCCTCTTCCTCAATAATTCCTGAGCCCTGGGAGGCAGAAGTTTGAGCCAGGTGTCTGGACAGCTTTCTTGGTCACTCCCCTTTCTGTGTTAGATCAGTCATGCTAAGACAAACGCTGAGATCCTGGGATGCAACCTGAAACAGATTAAGAGAGCATGGGAATGGAGATGGGAAGGGATGAAGAGTGAGTGAGAGGCAGCGAGAAAAAGAGAAGGGAAGGGTTCTCAATCCCGTTCACATTAAGAAATGTAAACTGATGATTAATCTGATTCACAAATACATTGCAGGTATGTTACCAATTTTAATGGAAATGCTTTATAATCTCTTAACTACTCATTTCTGAGAGCAATTTAAGACTCTCCTGTTTTCAATAAAACCTTCAGAAAAGGAATATTTTCATAAACTGTGTCTGAATGTGTTGTTCTGTGTTTGATGTGGAAGGACACACTGAATGACTGCAATGAGCAGGCAGCTGTGGCCTCAGCAGCATCGTGGACCTGTCTGAGCTCTGATTCCTCCGACAGAATGATAGGTCAGTCACGGTAAGTATAAGCTGTCTAAATACGAGAAGGGGGTGGTATATGTAACAGAACCAGTATCTAAAAGTTAGCCGGTCCCCTTAGCATGTGTGCTTTTACCTAGGACCTTCTTATTTGCCACCCTCAACACCAACCTACTTCAAGCTCATTAACATTGTAGAGACGGGCAAAAGAAAAAGAAAAATACTACCATTCCGATGATCATGTCACAAATATGATTTTTAAATGATATTTGGTTTTAATACTTAGAAGGAGAAGTTAGTTTTCAAACTGGACATTTCGTTTAGCAAACCAAGACTCATATTCTCTGCTGATGTAACAGAGAAGATAAACATTTGCAGGTGGAGCTGCTCTAAGCTGTCCCTTCTAATTCTTCCTCCCTGAGTTTGCCTTTCAGGAAGAGACTTGGCGTTCAGGTTGATAAGACCATAGAGGGCAGAGTAGAGGGCAAAGAGGGGTTGTGCAGGGCTTCACTTGTTGCACAGAAGCCCTCCCTCCACAGGGTGGAGCATTATTAGGCTGGGGGAGTAAATTGGCCCCAGGGGAATAGAGTCTAGAACCATCTCACAGGCTTGCTTTGGTTTCCACATGGCAAGACCCGGCTACAGTAAGTGGAAGGCCATGGCCAGGGATTGATGGAGACTTGCCAGATAGTCT
Source organism: Eospalax fontanierii (assembly GCA_035773235.1). NCBI lineage: Eukaryota > Metazoa > Chordata > Mammalia > Rodentia > Spalacidae > Eospalax > Eospalax fontanierii. The sequence goes on along the minus strand of CM069535.1, from coordinate 67,026,650 downwards.
GCAGCTCATAAAGGACTGAGTCAGCAAAGCTGTGCACTAAGCTGAGACAAATAATGTGTTGTTCTTCAGCCTCCCATGTGAATAATGCATGCCAGGCGCGCACCCAGAGAAAGGCCCTGGCCAGCCCAGTCGTGCAGCAGACAGAGGACATCCTCTCTGCAGTAGCCTGCCAAACGGGAAGTGTGATGGAGAGCCAAGATGCTTTCTCTACTCCTTGCACCTTCACAGTTCTCAAGATCTCTGATTGACACATTTTTTACCTCTAACCCAGTGCCACCCTTAAGGATACCAAAGCCAAGTGCAGTCTACAAGCAAGAGTCGAGCATCCATCTTTCAGTGACTGAGCCTGTCCTCAACAGGATGCCTCCGGCAGTTGGATTTGATTAAGGCAGTTTGGATTAAACCAAACTGGACTAAATAAAGTTTTTGATTTCCAACTGATCATGAAGGAAACCAGAACTGCTATAGACAAATAAATCAAGGAGATTAGTTTCTCTTGCTTTTCTTCAACCAGTTGCGTCTCTGTGACACAAATCCCACATGGGCACAGAGCATGCAGTTTTGAAAAGGTGAAAGATAAGAGAAGCCACAAAGGGAGGAAGTGGCCACTGGAAAGCCTGACCCCCTCCAGGCATTCTGTGTGCCTATTTCCATTTTATCTTTAACAATCAAGCTACCAGTTTTACAACTGAAGCTGAGACTAAGTATTATGTTCAGAATTCTGCTTCCAAAGACTGACCAGTATTCTTTCTTCCTTTGCTTTGACATGTATCCCAAGGACGCTGGAGCTCACTAAGTAGCAGAGGATGACAGAGAATTTCTAATCCTCCTGCCTCCATCAGAAGATTACTGTTTTGTGCCATTATGCCCAGTTTATGCATGCAGTTTGCTGGGTACATGAATCCAGGACCTCATGTACAATAAGCAACACTCCATCGATTGAGCTAAATACCAGCCCAGATTTTAATATTCTCTCTTATAAACTTTTGTGTTGAGATGCTGCAACAATATACTTCACTATTTTCATATTTTGATTATATAGCAAAACAATATTTTCTTGCAACCTAGGTAGCTGTCCTTGCATAATACACGGTAAAGGATTTAGTTATTTATGATTTCCTTTTGTATAATAAAAGGATTCATGACTGGCATCAAATACTTGACTGTTATTTGTTTTACAATGAGTACATAAATATGACTATGGAGAACTAGGACTATAATCTCTGAGAAAAGATTGTAATTAGATCAAACCAAAATGACTGTGAAATTAATATTCAAAAATTATATATATATATCAAAAAAATATATAATCTGAAGAATTGGGATATAACTACTGGAATTTAGAAGAATAAGTTAAATTTTTTTGAGAGATCCTCAACTCTCTGTGATACCAAGACAATATTACAAAACATATCAAATTTATAATAGTGTAAATTCAATACCAAGGAGACTGCAGGATAGAAACTGAGCAATACCTACTAAGTTTTATTTATCCAATCAGAAGATTTTAAATGTTATTGAACAGTTCATGAAACATTTTACTTAAGAATCACAGACAAAAACAAGGTTATTTGTAATACTGGGGATTTCTAGTTAATTTGCGATATTATTGACTGCTTTTAATAAAAAATATGTACATAGGAATATATCTGTATACCACTATCTTACTAGTATAAACGTATATAACAGTTATAAGTTATACAACTGATATGAATAGGTTCAGCAAGAAATGTAATGATTCTTCTTAAGTGTTGAGCTAAATTTATGCAAGTAGGATTGCCCGCCCAGGCTTACTTTAAACTGGCTGCCATCATTCAAAGAGAGCCAAGGGGAGGTCAGCTCTGTTCTGAGAAATGCAAATGTTATCAGTTAAAAACTCATTCATTAATCAAGGCCACTTTGTTGGCTGCTTTTAAATCCACAAAGGTAGAATATAAACTGTTTCATGGAAGATTTATCTTACAAGTGCAAAAAGTTAATAAAAAAACAGTATAGAGATTTTTGGAAATTAAAGACTGGGAGGGTTAGGGAATTTAGATACAAAATTTTCTTTTATAATATTTTAGGAGTGCTTGGTAAAATAAATGGAATAAATGTGATAATAACGGACAAAACCTACTTGTATGAACCATAGTAGGAAAATAACCTAGAGTTAGTTCAGAAAAACTATTTTCCAATGTTTTAATTCTTTTGAAAAATTAAAGTCATATGATACTTTTATATTTATATAGGAAACTAAATTCAATTTCTGTTTTGTCCTTTACTCTTCTTAAGCAAGCAATTTAACCTTTCAATCCAAGTTTTTTTAAACAGAGATTATTTTTTTATTTACTTATTAATCTTAGCAAAGATTTTTGGTTTTATTATCATGAAAACTGTTCTCAATATAAATTTCTATAACTCTAAGTGCTTCAAAATTCTGGAAACCTAGAAAATGTCTGATAAATTATTTAACAGAAAAATTTAATATGTGGGATGAAAGATTTTATGAAAGAATGTGATGTGTGGAATGGCTTACAATAAGGACATACTCTGGACATCATCTTAGTTTCTTTAGAATGTAGACAAGCTCACTGAAGCTTGGGCTCCCCTTGCAACCTAAGCACATAGCTTGTTAAATCTTCCTTGTTTTAAACCCAAAATAATGTATGAATGTGTGTGTCTAAATGTTTTGCATATTCAAGAAAGGACACAATTAGTAGATGGAGTCTCCCATTTGTGTTGCCAACGACAGATGGGTTTAAATTGATAGCATCTCTTTGTGGCTGAGTGGTACATGCTGGTCCAGTCTAGGAATAGGAAACAGAAAAATCCTTCTCTAATAATAGTCTGGCTTTTATTTCCTCATTTCATAGGGGACAAACTGTCCCCAAGACTCTTGTTTGGGGTTCAAATACAATTCTGAAGGTTCTTAGCAGTTCAGGTCCATGATTGGCCTAAGATGGATCCTAAGAGTCAGGTTGTTGTTATTTAAGCATCACCATAATATGGCATCTCATAGTAAGTGCCATAGATATCTTTAAGTCTGCCTTAGCCTACGTATGAAGTGAGGATGCGTTGACAAGTCAACAAAATGTAATTAAATAATTTCAGAAAAATACAAGAAACCAAGTGCCAAATAGTTCACCCATTCCATTTATTGGAATTCTTTGCCAACTAATTTCTCCACAGCTGAACTCCCTTGAGTCTAGACAGCAGCTGATAATGAGAAAAGGGCGTTTATGACCCAGGCTGGAACACCACGCATGTGCTAAGGAAGACCGTATGTGACTGACTGGAAAGTTGTCTGAAATTATCTCGCATATACATTTTCTCATGTACTCTGAAGAATTAGAAATTCTCCTGGAGCAATTAGAGTCTGTTTGGCTAAAACTTAGGGCTGATCCCATAACTAAAAAATCATTAGGTGACAGTGAAGCTCAAGCAAATCTGCAGTTACAGGCATTTGTATTCTCTTCATTACTATTATATCAAGGAAAGCAAAATAACTTTGTTTGTTGAAAGATTCTCCCATAAGTTTTGGAAAATTTACTGTGGTTGCTAGCCTAGCTTGCGTCTTGGGGAAGAGGCTCGTGGAAATGACTTGGATGATCAAAGAATTTACTACCTGCTAAAAGCGACACACATAAACAAAAGGTAAATATATTAGGAATGACTCAGCTAGAAATAAAAGAAATGTACCTCATATAAACAGGTGGAGAAAAGGAGAAAAGGATTTCAAATTTCACTAATCCCTGGTGTTTATGGACAGTCTAACAGGAGATGTGATTCCCTTCACATTTTCTGGAATTGCTATAAAGGGAAAATTACTGTTGATTGACCGAGAGAGGGTTGGAAAAAGAGAGAAAGAGAAAGAGGGAGAAAAGAGGAAGGAAGAGAGATATATGTACTCCCTCATTTAAAGAGCAGAATGGTCAGAAAGGCAAGGTCTAATTCAAACTGGAGTTAAATCAAATCCTGATGCAAACCAAGAAATATTTCCATCCCTGTGAACCTTTGTATCTTATGAGCTGATGATAACAACGGCAGTAGGAGCCTAAATTTCTGTCCTCAATTTTTTCTTTTAGTTTTTATTATAAATTCATTTTGTGTGTGAAATTTGTGCATGCATGTGCCATGGAATGCCTCTGGAGGTCAGAGAACACTCTGGAGTTGGTTCTCATCTTTCCCCCTGCAGTCCACAGCTAATCATGCTAAAACCCTGAATTTCACTCACAATTGTGTGTAACTTTGAGGAGTTGGGGACTCGCTTGTGCAAGCAATGCAGAAAGTAGTGTTCCTAGTAGTTCTTGGGGTCCCCACAAGCTCCTCTTGCTACTTTTTGACACTAAGTCTCATTAATGCTGCCCATATGTGATAGATGAGTGTGGGGCCATATCCTAGAGTCTGGGAAAACCACCCAGGTCAAACAATTTAAAAAAATGAATCTCCCTCTTCTAGAGGACATTAATTGTCAATAGCATCTCAGCTGGATTGGGGGTTTGTGTGTAACTCCTCGTCCATGCTGGGATGCTGACTGGCTTGATCATGTGCATGCCTTGTGTAGTCAATCATAGCTACTGTGAGTTGATGAAATACCTACTTCAGTTCCAGAAGAAACTGTTGTGTCCCAGTCCTCCTTACCCTCTGACTGTTAGCATCTTTTTGCCCCCTCTTTGGAGATATTCCCTGAGTCCTGGATGAGGGTGAGACTCACCCTGTCTTCGCTAAGAATCAAGTCATGTCTCTGTAATGATAATTACTATGTAATGCCAATGGACAGCCTTGATTTTGTTCATTTATTATTAACTGTAGGATAGTATGTTCGGTCGTGTTCAGTATGCCTCTCCCCTTTACCGATGCTCCTCGAAGTACAAATCAAGAGTGCCTAGCTATCCTTGAAAGTCTTTATTTGGCACAATGAGAGAAATAATAAGACATAACTTTCATGTCTCGCTGTGTTAGCATCGGCACTGATAATAATAAAGTAGCCATGGGTAAAACTCCTACCCAGGTGGTAGAGCCCAAATGTGCTATAATTTCAGTCTCAGTCTGTGTATTCTTCACCAACACTGGCTTTCTTTTCAGTCCTTTTGCAGACCTGTAAGGAAGCAGAAACTACTAAAACCTTTTTACACTTCAAGTTGATCACATGTCTTTTATATCTTTGTGATGAAGTGGAAAATTGTTATAGGCATCTCTGTAGACAGCATGGCAGCTTCCTGAGCTGAAGCAACAGCCCCATCAAACTGTGAGCTGAGCTGGTTCCTCTTCAAGGAAATGTCATTAAAGAAAGAATGACAGGGGCTAGAGGGATCACTCAGTGGTTAAGGGCATTGGCTGCTTAACAGAGGATCTGGGTTCAATTCCCAGTACCAACATGGTGGCTAACAACTGTTCATAACACCTGTTCCAGGGATTAGACGCCTTCTGAACTCTGCAGACTTGTGCCACACAGGCGCACTTAGACACATGCAGGCAATACACTCATATACATAAACTAAAAATAACAAATATTTTTTAAAAAGAAAGAATGACAGGAAAACAGTAATTACCAAGGCAATGTGGATTTGTCACAACTTTTTTCCAAAATGTCTAGAGTTTGCCTGTTACGGTAAAGAAAATCACAGGCAAGATCACTTTCCACTAATAGGTTCAGGACATTAAGTTAAAAAAAAATCAGAGTCTGGAAGGTGTCCGTCTGCTAACTTGACAGCTTCCCAATATTTCAAAACTCAAGCTGATGAAACTGGTAGTGTTAGAAGGAGGATAGAACTGTTAGCTACCATGTAGTATCATGTGTCAAGATTCCGGATAACTCCAGAATGGAGAGCCAGCATCTCTCAGGTGATCAGGGCTGGCATGAGCCTGTGATTCATCTTGATAGACCCACTTAGAGTGTTAGCTCTAAGGGGCCCGGCGGAAAATGTAATATTGCTGAAAGTTAAGTGGTTTTAGGTTCCATGTTATGAATAATCTTTAATAAGTTACACTTGTTGAGTTTGGCCTACTATTTAGGGGCAATATCCGTTGAAGAAGTTGTCACAATTGACCTCCATTCACCTCCATCCCCATCAGTCTGTCTATGTCTCTCTCTGTCCCTCTCTCCCTCCCTTCCCCCTTCCTTCTTCAATAGCTAACATACTCAGTGCTAGACTGTGGAATAAAACTGGAGAAAGAAACCAGAAAATGTTACACACCATGGTTTCCAGGTTGAATTATGTTATCAATTCTGAAACAAAATATGTTGCACACCCAATAATACCAACAAATTTCTCTCACTGTGTATTTTGTATTTGATGTGTTTGTTTTTCCTATTTTATTTTTATTGGTTTAAGTTTTAGACTAAAACTAACAGAGAACAAAATATCAAAAAAATGCAGAGAAGAAAGTGCAATAGGCTCCAAGCGTAGTAGAGGGACGCCTTGATTGCTAAGTGACTCCAGGAAATATAAACAAGACGTGTCAGCAGCTGTGCTCTGGTCTCTGCTTGCTTTAGTCTGCCAATAACCTAATGTTTCCCATGTTATTTAAGTTTCAATTTCAATGTACTGAAGAGAAATTGATTGACCAGTTTCAGGCCATGGGCTCACAGAAGCAGTAGTGATAGAGACAATGTTTCATAGATATGACCACAGGTGACCACACAGCTGGAAGCAATGAATCGTTGAACTAAGAGCATACACATTTCAGTGAGATGTCCTCATTTCAACTTCTGAACTTAATTTTTTTTCAGTTAAACATGTACACACACACGTACACACACACCAATGCACTGTGTGGCTAAGGATGACCTTGTTCTTTTGATCTTTCTGCCTCCACATCCCAAGAGTTCAGATTACAGACCAGTACTAACATACCTGGTTTATATGATGCTGGGGATCAAACAGAGGCTTCATGCATGCTACACAGGCACTCTACCAGTTAAACTCCATCCCTAGTCCCATTCTTTCACTTTTAGACATTTTTTTTTAATTTAACCTTAGAAAAATAGAAATTGTTTTTAAATAATACTGACTTTAAGCTATTAAAACTTGAAAGGAATTTTTAGAATGGAAGATCTCTAAAGAATGAATTTGTAAACCCGATAGATAATTTAGAGAGTATTTGAAACTTATCACTATTTGGCAAACGATTAGTTGGGTCTCATCTTGAAGATGTTTAGCAAGTAGAATTGTAAAGATTCAGTATAAGAAGGGACTTGGTGACTGAGGAGAGACTGATTTACAATTCTACATGGGCGCTGGAGTCAGGACTTGAAGGTGGTGTTCTGTCCTCCAGTTAAATCTAATATGTCAGAAAGAGTACCATGCTTCTCTAGAGGTGATTCTGCCTTCAAATTTCCACTCTGCTCAACCCTCCAAATTCTTACCATTTAGAGCCTGATACCTGGGGACAGTAATTCTGTCTGCCAGATGCTGGTCTGAGTTTCATAGTCTCACCATCCTTGCAGGTATGGAAGGGGAGAGTTCTGATAACTATACATTAAAGAAAGCACAGCTAGCTGGATGAGATGGTGCACACCGATAACAACACATACTCCAGTGGCTAATATGAGGGGTAGCTTGCACTCAGGTATTTGGGACAAGGACAACTACTGGTTCTAAAATTGTTCTTATTAAGTTAATCTGCTTAGAATAAAGATGAGAGTCCTTTTGCCCTTGTGGAATTAGGATGGGGTAGGGTGGGTGAGTGTGATGGGATGGGATGGGATGTAAAGGAAAGGAGGAAAGGAAGAGGAGGCGAGGGGAGGGGAGAGAAGGGAAGGGAGTGGACGGAAAGAGCTGTCCCTATCAGGAATCGTGATTACTCTGAGAGGCCACTAGGAGGAGATGCGATTCAGAACACAGAAGGATCACCTGGGAAGTCAACAGTGAACGATGTAAACTTCTCCTAAGTTCCACTGAACTGAAATCCCAGGAAATTTTGCAGTTTATGGTCCAGAAGCAGGTAAGAATAGGCCGTTATTTTAAAATTGGGTTAGAAGATGAGGACACGTTCTTTATTTTGAATGAAGTAGTACAGCCCCAATGCAGTACTTTAAAGAGGAAATGGTCTGGGAAAGACCTTGAGAATGTCTCTGCTGCAGAAGAAAGACAACTGCCCTTCTTTTTACAGTATTCTTTAGGGATGGGAAAATCCCGTCTTGGCCCACATTCCCCATAAACAAAGAAACAAGCAAAGCCTCCTTGCTTATTAATCTTCGAGTGATATATACAATGCAGATGGTGGTAATGAAAGATTCAGTCGAACGCGCCTTTATTATTGAAAAGTTTTAAACTGTGTAATTGCGGTCTTATTTTATCTCATCTCCTCCTGCCATCCCAGCAGCATATCTAAGACAAACAAAGGAATGCCTATAATAAATTACAGTAGAGTATAGCTAGTTTTCCCAAGCATAGATCTGATGAAAATGGAAGTTTAACGACTGGGGCTGTACTCAGTCTTACATGGAATCATTACATCAACAAAACCAGCTGTTTTCAAGTTCCATTAGGAGCCAGTATTAAAATGAAAGTAAATATTAAGTCTGAACCTAATTCTATTTGATAAATATTGTCATTAATTTTAAAAATACTTGCTTGATCTTCTCTTTTAATTTTAACTTCTTTAGCTTGATTAGAAAATACTTTTCTTCTCATTTTGTAGGTCAAATAATATGCTTATCCCTGGACTTTGGAGGTTTTAGCTGCATTCACTATTCTGTCCCTCATCCCATAACATTAAGCACCACAAAGAAATGCTAGTGGGTTTTCATAAGTCTACTCAACCATTCTTTCAAATAGAGGCTTTATTTATTAATATGGGCTGGGAAAGTTTGATAAAAGGGGATATATAGTTACACCAGATCATATTTCAAAGAACAGTAATAAACACTGATTTTCACAAACACCAGCTACAAAACAAATATTCATTTTGTCCTATAACATAATAATATCATTATATTAATATAATTACATATATTGATTCATGAAGCATTTTGACTGCTAGAATTGTTATTATGCATAGAGTGTGAATAGTGCATGCAATGAGATTCTCTATATAACGACATTCAGTCTAATGAGGACTAGACAGTGAGACTGTCTCAAAATAAACAAAAATGAGAGAACTTTCTGAAATAGGGTGAATATAAGAGTGTGTGTGTATACTTAAAAGCATGTAATACTTAATATAGTTAACTATATTTATAGATATAAGTACAGTTTTTAAATATACTGTCTAAAAGATACATTCACATGTTGTAATTGTTGGACACAATCTGTTCATGTTTTCCGATAAAGAACAGAAGGACCAGTGATCTTAGTCTCCCTGCACTCTAACCTTTTGCGGGAATCACTTGGAAGTCACTGTCTCTGCCAGCCTCTGGGAGGCATCTGTCCCTACCCCTTGGGGCCTTTCTCTAGTTCTAATGGGTCCCTTGTGCTTCCTCAGGACTATCTTTCCTCAAAGCAATTGCTCCTCCTCAGCCATTCCTTTGTTTCTGGTCAGTGCTTATTTTCGCTCAGTACATCTTCAAATCAGCAGTTAATGAAAAGGAAACCTACATTGTTCAGGCCACTATTCTTTTTTGAAACAACATAAGTTTTACTGAAAGCAAAGTCTCAAAAGCCATTCTCTTGAGTTTTTATTTTTTACCAGTAAAGGAACAAAGTATCAGACAAGACTATTGTCTGATCCATCTGGAGCTGGGCTTCCTCTACACAAGCCTTGTACACCACACACAATATTTAAACTGAGAATGTTGTTTGGCTTTTTAAAACAATTGCCTATCAAAGCATCCAGGTCTCCTTGATAATGGAGCAAGGCCTTTCCTGCAATTGTGAGCCAGGAAATGCTGGCCCCTTGGCAAGCTTTATATGTCCTGTTGGCTGTAACTCTCCCCTCCTTGTAGGGATGTGTTATTTTTAAGCAGCTAGACTAACAGGAAAAGAAAGTTGTTATTTCTTTTCATGTGACAGAGGCAGGTATGGAAAGGCAGGCAGACAAGAACCCGTCTTAAGACCTGGGGGTGATCAGCTCAGATCTATTTGCTGAATGTCAAGCAGCAAGCCTGAGGTAAGTGTCCTGTTCCGAATGTAACTTAGGATCAGTTATGAGTTCCCTGACCCCAAACCCAATGCATCACACAGGTTCCTACAGACTGAAAAATGAAGACAGATGCACAAGGAAGTTTCCCAGAACTCCTTCATTCTGTACTTCCATGGGTTAAAGAATGTTTCATTTTGCAGACCAAAACTAAAAACAGATCACTTTAAACAGAACCACCAAAAACAGTGACATACTTTATTTCATGATGATTGCTGGATATTGTACCAATGTTCAATGGAATATTGTACTGCCTACCATCATCAGATAACTTGATTTGAAAGAGCAACTCATTCTCTGAGACCCACATGTAGAAGGAATGGCTTTAAGATGCATTCCAGCTTTCTTTGAGGGTGTTATTCAAAGTAGGTTGACCATGCTCCAGGTGAGCATTTGGGAAACACAAATTAGATTTGATATGCCTTCAAAAACAATCATAAAGGACATGAAGTCGAGCAGGATTAGTGAGGTGTGTGTATAGATGAGGGAGGAGGTCTCAATACACTCAAAATACATTGTATGACATTCTCAAAGCATCAATAAAAATATTCAATGAAGAGAAGTACTCCATCACATACACTTATATAAGCCAATCTATTTCCTTAATTTTTTGTCTTCGAAGAGTTTTAAGAATGAATTTGTGAGGAGCTAGAGAGATGGCTCAGCAGTTAAGAGCACTGACTGCTCTTGCAGAGGACTCAGGTTCGATTCCCAGCACCCACATGGCAGGATCTGACACCCTCTTTCTGACCTCCTTGGGCATTGCAGGACACGGTGCACTCACACGTGGAGGTGTACACCCATACGCATAAAATTAGAGTTAAAATTTAAAAGAAATGAATTTGTTTTAAGAAAAAGAAAAATATGGGCCAGGTTAAATTACATGTAACGTGCTTTTCCTATCTGGTCTTGAGCACAGCAAGCCTCGGCCTCAGGCTCTGCACTCTTGATGTCCTTCCATCTTGCTCAGCAAGTCTCTCTCCTTGCAACCAGAATCCTACTCAGCTGCCATCTTTGGAGGACTCTAAAAATAGCACATTCCACCCTGCCTTAGCCTCTGGGTGCTTACCTGTTTGTGTTCTATTTAACTGTTTGAAAGTTTCCCTCATAAGAATGCAGGGCACAGTGAACACAGGGTGTTTCTCTTGCATGGTATTCCGAGCATCAGGAGGCACTCAGAGTTCAAACGGAAAATGATCCAGCAAATTAATTTCTAGGAATGTCTTTATAAAATTATCCGTGAAAATAAATGTGATCCAGTATATACCAACTGCAACTAGTTCACATAAATTGATAGTACAGTAAAATATCCCTTTTGGTACAAGCTATCTCAACGTTGCAAACTCATGATAGTCACTGGAGGAAATATTTACATTTGCATATGTCCTGAATATTAAAGGACTGAGATGAAACTGGTTGATTGCTGCACTATGCATGCATGCTTTGTTCATTCTGCCTGACCCTTAACAACAGACTCTCCTGGGTAAACTGTGGAGCCTCCTGAGTCTCATTTGCATAGCAAGGAGCTAATACTTTTCCAACCAGAGGACAGCCTCTGGTGTGTTAAGAATTTAGAGATCTTCAATGTCCACGAAAATTTCTGGTATCTGTTCCGGATTTCTCTGTCCATTTGTAGACATGATTTTCATTCATTTTTTGGGCAATTAGTGATAAGCACACGAAGCCTAGCTGCCTACATTTAGAACCTGGCTAAATTCTTCTCCCTTCAGCCATCCTTGATGTTTCAGACCACACTAAAAAGTTAAAAAGAGAAACGTAGACATGATGAATAAGTAACAAAGAGCTATGACTTTCTTAAAATTTCACCAAATCTTTTATAATTGTTTCAGATAATTTTTACAGCAGAGGTAAGGTCGGCCAAAAGAGTTAAACACAGATTTAAACACGGGGGTTAATAGAGAATCCCTTAGGGCAGAGTGGCACACAGCCAACTATAGATATGGACTTCTCAGGAAAGGTTCAGACCTATTGGAAATTTAAACTGTTCCTTTAAGAAGGTGGGATAAGTAGACAAGAATGCTGGCAATGTCACCACGACAGTTGCTTATTGATCAAAAGGCTCCAATGCATGGATTGCCTGTAGTCCTTCTGTCTTTTTCTGTGTCAGAGTGTGAGTGGGCTGTGCCTTAGGTTAAGTGGGGGCAGGCTGGGGGCTGTTACTGTGCTACTCTCCCCCCCAGAAGCATCACAGATTCTCTTTCCTACACTGCAGATTCACAGCACTCAGAGGTTTATTCAGCCTGGGGTGATGGCTCAGTCTGTAAAGTGCTTGTCATGGGGCATGAGAACCTGAGCATGATCCTCAACTTTAACTTGCAAAGTCAGGCATTGTGGCAGGTGTTTGCAACCCAGTGCTGGAGAAGTGGAGATAAGCAAATCCTGGGGTTTGAGGGCAAGCCTCTCCTAGTTTCATTTCTGTTGCTGTGACAAACACCTTGACCAAAAGTCCGAGAGGACAAAGGAATTTATTTGGTTTACAATTCCAATTTACAGCTCATTATAGCAGTGAAGTCATAGTGCAAGAAGCTTGAGGCAGCTGGTCACTTTGTATCCGAAGTCAATGTAAAGCATAGAAATGTATCGCTGTGTGTTTGCTAGGCAATTCCTCCAGTGAGACTCCCTCCTCAGATAATGCTACGTTGCATCAAGTTGACTTCAAACAGACCTCCATAGCTGGTGAGCTCCAGGTTCACTAATAGACCCTCTCTCAAATACAAAAGAGGATGGCTCCTGAGGAAGGACACCAGAGGTGGCTGTCCCCTGGCTTCTGCATGTGCACTCATCCAAACACATACACACACACACACACACACACTCACACACACAAAACCACACATGCACACATATACACATACCAATCACACACACAAATCACACACATACACAAAACACACATGTACACATACACACATACCAACCACACATACCAATCACATACATACATACACCATACATATGTCACAAACTCACACATATACACACACAAAACCACACACATATCAACCACACACACACACACACACACACACAAATGAACGAACGAGATTTACTCAAAAGATCCTCCAACATATAACAAAAGATCTGATGAGTTAAACTTCTCCAGGTTCCCTCGGAGCCCTTTTCACCCACTTGGTGCACTGACACCGGGTCTATGTTACAGTGCTGTCAGGTAATTCACACGGTTTGTAGGTCAGAGGCTGTCATGACTATACCAAAGCACAGTCTCACCTCTATGCTTCAGCCCCTCTCTAGAAGCCTGAGCCAATGAAACTTGGTAAAAGATGCACATTATTTCATAGGCTCATGGGTCACCAGTTTTGAGTGGGGAACACTCACACTCTTCTCTGACTTCTTTTTGGACTCACTGTACAACCCGTTTGTTCACACTCTGTTCTGTTCCTTGTGTCCTCAAACCCAAGTCAGTGAGCTTTGGGGTCCTACAGGAGGCTGGCAGCAGCTATCTCTCCTGAGTGTCTTGCTGGCATCGTGCCACTGCAGTGCATACTCTCAGTACCACGGTCCACACCCCGGTCTTCCTTCTCTCCCTTTGCTTTGTTATCCCACTCACTACCCACCGTCAAGCCCCGCTTTCTAGGCTTTCATTACCCACGTAGGTCCAAAAAGCTGCCAAAGGAATCACTTCCTAAAAACCAGCATTTGCTCCTTTGTTTCTTAAATTAATTTCATCACAGAATATTTTCAAAACCATTCTTTCATACCATATAAACCACATGCATTAATTTTATGCTATGGATCCTTATTTGTTTTTCATTTCCCATAGAAACAGTGTTCAAAATGCTTAATGTGCTCTGCCTGCCCTCCATGATCTGGTTTGACCCAATTCTTCAACTCCAGTTTTTAACAGAGACCCCTCCCCTATTATCAACACCAAATTATTACCCTGAAATGCTCTCTACCCATCACCCGTATGTGATTCTCAGGGTCCAGGACAAACATCATCTCCTGAGAGTCATGATCCTGACTTCCTGTTACCTGATTCACTGCAGTTTGGGGCTTGGTCACTGTGTGTTTTTAATCCAGAATGGTGCATCTTATTATTTACAGTTTTGGTCCCACTGCTCTCCCTCTACTGCAAGTTACATGAATATTCTTTATGCATTTGAAAATGGTCACTTATGTGTCCCTAAATATCAGTCATAGCTCCTTCTTAATAGAAAAGACTCATTAGCTTGACATGTGAATGAACAAAACTATTCATTTATAAAGCCAAGTCTGTTCTTTTGTCTTGTGTACTATTATCAGGTGTTCCATCAAAATGTTTAACTCCAGGCCTGGAGAGGTGGCTCAGTGGTTAAGAGCACTAGCTGCTTTTGCAGAGGACCCAGGTTCAATTCCTAACACCCACAGGGTGGCTAACAACTATCTGCAACTCCAGTTCCAATGGATCCGACACTCTCTTCTGACTGTTGAGGAAATTGCAAGACATGGCTACACTCACAGACATGCAGGCAATACATTTATACAATAAAATAAATAATAATTAAAATATTCTTTAGAATATTTATCTGCCACGAGAAAACTTGACTAATGTCTCTTTGTGAAATTAATCTTTCAATTTCTTTCTGTATTCTAAAGTGATTTCTTAATCTTAAAAAGACAACAAAATGACTTTTATCACATAATTCTAATACGCATAAACTAAGAATAATAGAGAATATTATTATTTGTTAATTGAAGGCTGAGGAATAGTTTAGTGGTAGAATGTGTGAGACATTGAATTAAATTCATATCTTTACAAACCAAATAAAATAGCTGGCTATGTGGTATGCCTTTAATCCTAGCACTCAGGAGGCAGAAGCATGCATAGGTCTGTGAGATGGCGATGGAAGTCTGATCTATATAGCGAGTTCCATGTCATCAGGAGTTACTGGGAGACCCAGTCTCAAAGACCAGAAAATAAAAATTTTAAAAATTAATTGTAAATCAAATGAATTGTGCTAGATAAATATAACAAAAAATACTGTGGAAATTTAAAAATAACTACATTATAACATAAAGAGATTCTTCTAATTATGAATCTAAAAGAATAAATATTAAGTTGAACAGTATTTAAAGAAAATTTAGGGGTTAGAGAGTTGGCTCAGTGATTAAGAACTCATGCTACTCTTGCAGAGGACCAAGGCTCAGTTCCTGCCACCCTCATGGTGGCTTACGACCACCCATAACTCCATTTCCAGGGTATCCGACACCCTCACCTAATCTCCATATTCATGGTAAACATAAAGGCTTGTACAAGCACACATATCCACACATCCTCATGACACATTCACATAAAAATCAATAAATAACATCGTCTAAAAACAAAAAAATTAGATTTAACAACTAAATTTAACAAGCAAACAAATCACATTAAATGAGCATCTCCCTTCTAGGCATGCAAGCTCCATGCAAACTGAAGTTCTAACTATGGCAATTTGTATAAATAGAAACACAAATGATTAGTGCACTGTGTATTTTTCACATGTCCCAAGAAGACACCGTCTCTCCATCTGCAAGGTGAGTGGGAAAATTACCTGTGAAGCTCTTCCCAGAGGCTGAACTGGATTTGGAAAGGGCTCAAAAGAGCCACAGGGAAATGTGGGCAGGTGTGAGCAGGCAGCACCCAGTGGAAGAGCTGATAAAAAATGCAAGAGCTTGGTTTCCTTGGATGCAAGGCTATAAATGCCACTAACTTCAAATAGTATCCTTGACACTTTGGAACAGCATTAAGAGGGAAGGGGACACATTTATTAGAATAAAACCTAAAGTAAATTTGCAAGGCTCAGCATGGAGGTAATTGAAAGCAGAGAAGGAAATTGTTTCTACATAGTATTCTAATTCGCCTGGCTTAATGTTCAGCTGATAAGCATAGTGAGGCTTGACCCTGAGACATCAAATCTACCAGGCAAAGTGCTCTGGAGGAAAGCAATGCCTTAGAATGACTCTCACAGGGAGAGAGATGATTAGCTCAGTGGGGTAAAAAATTTCCCAGTGTTAATTAGTTTTTCTTATTTTTGTCATTAAACTTTCTGAGTTTTCTTAGGCAGGTTTCCTAACTTACAGGGCACTGATAACTTCTCAGTGTGAGTGACTGAATCCCACCATGGCCTATCAACACTTGACCTCCTGACTTCGGTTCCCCACTGATTTAGAAGATGTTTCTTGAACACCAAACACACTCCAAAACACATGGGCATTTAGCCTTATCCTTTTCAACAGAAGAGGGCACTACCCCACTCCATCAGCTAGACCTGGAAACCTTGAAGTTGATGACAGCAGAGGAACACTTCTCAAAAATCATGTTTTATGTGGTATCGAAGTGCACAGAATTACTCAAGGATGAGGTTGTGGAAAGTTAGAGTCTTTTAAAGACATTGATCCAAATCATAAAATCCTGCATCATGGCTAACAATATCTCAGTGTCAAAGTACTGATGACATTTGAGGTGTCTAAAATCAAAATATCTGGGATTGGGCATGTAGATTAGTTGTAGCACTCTTACCTACCTATATGTATAAACCAGGGGTCCAGTTCCCCAGCATGGCATAAACTGGATGTGGCTATGAATGCCTTTAATTCCAGTACCAGAGGGAGGTAGAAGCTGTGGGATCAGAAGTTCAAATCGCTCTTGGCTACCTAACAAGTTCCAGGCCAGGCTGAGATAAATGAGACCTGTCTGAAAACTAATCAGTGAATTAATTTATTTGTCAAAGCAAAATCAAAACATCTGTAAACTGGGTAATGAAATCACAGGTGATATTATGCCTTCCAAGGATTGACAATAAGATGCAAAGTTGAAGGCAATGATAAACTTTAGTGAAAGGTAAATGAAAATAACATTTTAAATTTTTTTCTTTTCTTTAAGTTCACTACTAGCCAGATTCTATGGAGAAGTTCTGATTAAAAAGTTCAACTTAAGGAAACATTCTTTGCCCAGCTGTCTTTGTGACTCATGTCCTACCTCCCTCCAGTCTTTCTAGGCAGAAGTGCTCCCTTCTGATTATGTTTGTCAAGTATCTTCACACAATGCTTCCTTGAGGTCATTAATTCACAACTTCTTTGTCCTGGTTTCCTTTCTCCGTGGCACTTACTAATCCACTATACATTTACCGATTATTTTTTGTAGTCCTAGTAATATTCAGACTCAATTTGGACAGGATCAGCACTCGTCTTCCTTTCTTCACTGATGTATTCCCAGCACAGGAAGAAGTGCCTGGGCCTGAAGAGGTGGCTCTGTGGGAAAGAGTACTTGCTGCACAAGTGTAAGGACTTGAATCTGGATCCCTAGAGTACATGTAAAAAAAAAAATCCAGGCATGGGCATGCACACATCTGCAGCCCCAGGGCTGGGGTGGGGACAGGAGAGTCTCCAGGGTTTAGTGGTTGCCAGCTTAGTTCTACATTCTGTGAGGATCTGTCTCAAGGGCAGGGGTAGAGAACAATAGAGCAGGACACCAGACATTGTCCCCTAGGCTCTGCACATATGGGCAATATGTACCTGTTTCCAAATGGATGTGTACCTATACAATGCATATATATATATATAATATATACTATATATATTGCATATATTATATATATACCATGCACACACATGCGCACACTAGTGTTTGACAGAGATCATGCCTTTACTGAATAAGTGTTGACTGCACTGAGTAAATGGATGATATTTTAGCATAGTTTATAAACTTTTTAGATCACATTACATCTGTTTGTTTTGTGACCTCTTGCCATGTCCCTCTGTACTGTCTCTTACACCAAACTATCTAAGGAAATCAGATATCAGGAAATCAGATATATGAACTCTTATCTTCCCGCAGCACCACATCCATGGACTCCTGTCATCAGTTTTCAGAAGGACCCGGGATTCACTTTGGTTCAGATCTTCATCTGGAGTTGTCCCCTGCCATCCCTCTCCATCTCCACTTTCCTGGTGAATTATTGCTCACCAGGAAAGCCCCACTCTGCCTTACTGAACACCATGCATGAGGCAGTCTCCATAACATGGACCTTTGTGATCCACTCTCTGTTACTCTCACTAAATGTTTCACAGTGTAACTAAATAATGATTTGTATATTTCCCTTAGTGTCTGCTTTTTATTATTTTTTATTTTATGTGTATGACTGTATTGCCTGCATGTGTGTCATGCAATGTCCTTGGAGGTCAGAAGAAGGCATCAGATTCCCCTGGAACTGGAGCTGTGGGTGGTTGTTTGCCACTTTCTGGATGCTGAGAATCAAACCCAGATCCTCTGCAAGAGCAGCCAGTGCCCTTAATCACTGGGTCCTCTTCGGCCCATAGTATCTGGTTTTGATAGCAGATTACCATTTACTAGATGCTAGTGACTGACACTTACAAGTGCCCAACTAACAGTTTTAAAAATAAAATGAGTAAACCACGTGAGTATCAGAAGCTGTCCTGCACAGATTGATCTAAATATAAAACTTGGAACACACCAAAGCGAGTTGGCCCAGCCTGCACGATCACTGCTTGCACCTGTTGTCTCTGAATTAAATTCTAATGAGATGGCACAGAAAGCTCATAAATAATTATGAATATCAGAGTCTGGCACAGATCGGCACTGGGCTGCCAACCCTACATGATGCTGTGTCATGCTCAGGAAACTTCCAGTTTCACAGCCACCAGTTCCCTCAGCAAATGCTGCTGAAAGTCCATGCCCAGAAGGATCACATTGGTGAGAAAGCCTTTGCTTTGAAGAAACTAAACACTTTCATGTAATTGAATGGTTGGCATATGCACATCTTCATTTTGTGGTAAAGCCATTGGTTTCAGTAAACAGCATGCTATGCAGGCTGGACACTACATATTCGAGCAAGCAGTGGGAAGGGAGGAAGGTCACCTTGCTTTCTCTTGCTTCCATCATTTACAGTCACAGTTGGGATGTTGATGATGGAGCCTCAGATTGAAGAACATTCAATGCCTAAGTATAAGGTGAAGAAAAACCAACTGGGAAACAGAACACCAAACCCAGCTGGCCAAGCAGCAGCACTACAGCACTTAAGGAATCAAGATGACTTCTTTAGAATTACTAGATGCAGTTCATCTTTCCAGCATCTGTATCATCAACTCAGCCATTTTCTTGCCTTTCCTGGACAACTTGATTGCTGTCTACATAATTCAACTTGTCGCTGGACTTTTATGTCACGTTCCTGTGTTCATCGGCTGAGCCTTTGCCTATGTTTTGAAGAAACAGGTGTGCAATTCTGAGTTTTAATTCCAGAATAATATGAGTAGAAAAATAAAAAGAATTATGGTGTCACCTATAGTACTTAGAAGTAAACCTCACTGCCATCTAACACTTTCAGAAATAAAGAAAATACAAACCTATGTAAAACTGTAAAAATACTGGTAGTTGTGAAATCATTTTGCTTTACTTTGCTTTCTACAAGGTTAGAGTTTGTTGTTGTTGTTAAGACAAAAGCCTTCTTTTGAAGTGGTTATGAGCAAAATTAATTAAACCTCAGAAAACAGAAATTATTTTTGGCACAAATTAATTCACATAATTCAGAATTGATTTTCATCAGTATAGACATTTTAATGAAAATGTTTCCATAATAAATAGCACATTATTGGTTCTAAGAACAAGACCAAGATTAATGGTAGAACTACACACTTCAGCCTGAATTCTGTGGATGAGCATACATGAACCTGTGTGGGAAGGGATGCTGTGTTTTGTTGGGCCTTAAAAAATCCTAATTGACCGGCTGGCACCTTGTGGCCTGGGCAAGTTGGCGCTGAGAGGAACTAAAACAAAGACTAGCCAGAGGAGATAGGCACATACCACACATACCATGGTAATTAGGTGAACTAGGGTGTTAAGTGCCATTGGAGGAAAATTACCTCCTCCCTTGTGAACAGCACATGGACAGCAGTAGCCTCCATGTAAAGTAAAAAGCATGATCAGAGTGACCAGTAAAGTGATTGGTAGAAACTTCCCACTGTATGCTAATACCTGTAACTCTAAACCTTTATAATGTGTCTGGTAAGTTCAGTAAACGGCTTCCCGTGGTACCATTGAAGAATGGTACCATCATCATAAGAGCTGGCTAGCTGCACGCTTCTTTGGTCAGATGGGGACCCCGGTCGTGCCTGATTGTTTTCTGGGGCGGGCCAGGAGGCTGAAAACGGGCAGGCCACAGCACCCGATGTCCTTTTGATCCCCTAAAGGCCCTCTCCTACCACGGGGATGGGGCTGGGGCAATCCAAGAGAAGTGGGACACGAGCTTGGTACCAGATCCCCCTCGCAGTTCTCTCCTGCTGGCTGGGAGACAGAGGACCTGGTGAGGGGGTGTGCCTGCTGGTGCCTGCCGCTCCGCCACGAGAAAGAGCAACAGTGTTTCTGTGTTTTCACACATACACATAATTGTTGGGAGTCATTATTCATCATGCTTCCTGTAATGTAGCCAGTGAAGCAATGATTGGTTTTCTTCAGTGCCTGCACTCATGCCCACAAGCCCAGACAGCTCCACCAAGCTCGGTGTGTTAAAGGTCAACAGTCATTTTCATAATTTATTCACACTCTATAATATACACAACCAACTTTCATTCTAGCAGGACTATGGATACAAAGACTCACCCAATGGCAGCTGGGATAGTGATAGGGATGGTGGGTTATTCGTACTGCCAAAATATTAGGGGCCTTCAGCTGAGATGGTTCCGTATGGTCACACACCGCTTCACTGGATCTCAGAACCTTTTGGCACCCTCTTAGGCCATGGTTCCCTAGCTCTGGGTGAGTAAAACTTAATATAAGAGTCCTGTCCAGGGACCCATACACCGCAGACTCTTAATCTCCATTCTTTGACCATTTGTGACCTTCTGTGTTTCTGGCCCTCTGTTGCGTAAGGGAGCTTCTTTAAGGAGAGTTGAGAGATCCGTTAGTGTCTCTTTACCCATTGTCCTATGTTGCCTGAGCCTTAGGTGTACAGATGCAATGTCGATGTAACACCTAGGCACTGTCAATTCACAACAATATCTGAATGTGACCAGTTGTGGTTCTCTGTAGTAGAAGCTCTAAAACGAGCTTCTTTGACGAGTTATGAACACTTTTTAGGATATTTCTTAGCAATCTTTATATCTTCCTTGGAGAATTGTTTGCTCAGATCCTTAGCCTATCTTTTAACTATGTTGTTTGTTTTCGTGATCCTTTGTTTTTTGAGTTTTTTATTTATTCTGAATGTTAAAACTCTGAGAGATGTGTCTCTGGTGAAGATTTTCTCCCATTCTCTGGGTTTTCTCTTCGTTTCCTTGGTTGTTTCTTTTGTTGTTCAGAAGCTTTTAGTTTAATGAGGTCCCACTTGTTGATTATTCACCTTAATTCCTGAGCAAATTATGTCTGATTAAAAAATCCTTTGCTATACATGTATCTTGTAGGTTACTGCAAATGTTTTCTTCTAACAGTTTCAGTTTCAGGTTTCACATTGAGGTTTTTGATCCATTTAAAGTTGATTTTTGTGCAAGGTGGGTCTAGTTTCATTCTTCTACAGATCCAGTTTTTCCAGCAGTGTTTGTTGATGATGCTACGTTTCCTCCAGTGAGTGTTCTCGGTCACATTGTCAAGTATCAGGTGTCAACTATCGCGTTTGAGTCTTCAGTCATGCCCCATTTATCTACAGGTCTATTTTTGTGCCATCACCATATTTTTTTTTATGACTATAGCTCTCTAATACACTTGGAAATCTGGTGTAGTAATCCCCCTGCATTGCTCTTTGTGCTCAGGGCTGCTATGCCTAACCAGGGTCCTTTTTGCTTCCATATGAGTTTTAGGACTTTGTTTACTAATTCTATGAAGAACATCTTGGGAATTCTGATTGGAATTGCATTGAATCTATGTATTCCTTTTGGTGGAATGGTCATTTTCATAATATCCTTCCAATCCATGAGAGTGGGAGATCTTTTCGCGGGAGGACACCTTCTGTTGTCCTCATCAATCTCTTTCTTTAAAGATCTAAAAGTTTCATTGTAGCGATCTTTAATGTTTTTTGTCAGGTTTATTCTGAGATATTTTTGTTTTCGTTGAGGCTATTGTGAATGGAAAGATTTTTCTTGTACTCTGTCTCAAAGTGTCTGGTATTGGTATATAGAAAGACTAGTGATTCTTGTAGATTGATTTTTTGTTACCTGCTATTTACTGAAAGTTTTAATCATTTCTGGGAGTTTTCTGGTAGATTTTTTGGCATCTCATAGGCATAATATTATATTATCTGTAAAATTGGATTATTTGGCCTCTTTTTTCCTGTGAATATTCTTTTAAATTTCTTCTCTTGTCATGTTGCTCTAGAAAGAGTTTCAAGCACTATATTAAAAAGGAGTGGAGACAGCCTTCTATGGTTCCTGCTTTTGTTGGAAATGCTTCCAGTTTTTCTATTTAGAATGATGTTGGCTCTCTCTCTCTCTCTCTCTCTCTCTCTCTCTCTCTCTATATATATATATATATATATATATATATATATATAACTTTGATTATGTTGAGGTATGTTCCCTCCAGTCCAATTCACTCTAGGACTTTTAACATAAACGTGTTGAATTTTGTCAAAGACCTTTTCTGCAGCTATTGAGATGACCATGTGATTTTTTTTCAAGTCCATTTAGATGCTTTATGACATTTATTAACTAATGTATATTGAATCATCTCAGCATCTCTGGAACAAAGCTGGCTTAATCATGGTGGATGATCTTTTTGATTTGTGGTTTGCAAGTATTTTGTTGAGAATCTTTATATCTATGTTAATTAAGGATATGAGTCTATAGTTTCCTTTTTTGACTGTATTTTTTCCTGGTTTTGGTTTTAGAGTGATACTGACTTCACAGAAATAATTCAGGACTTCCCCTCTCTTTCTATCTTTCTAAATAGTTTAAGTAGTATTGGATATAGATCTTCTTTGTATGTCTGGAAGAATTCTGCTGTGAATCCATCTGGGCCTGGGCTTTTTTTAGTCAGGAGATTTTATATGGAGAAAAAAGATCAGTATTCTTACTCAGCGCTCGTCTCTGGATGATACGGTACTGACCTGTCTAGAAAGACATGCATTCTGGTGCAACAGTGACAGGAAGACTCTAGGGCTGGGGCTCTGCCTTCACATAGGATATGAAACTTGCTCCACAGGGAGAGATTTCAAGCCTATGAATGTGGAGATCATAGACCACCGGGTGGAAAACTACTCTTCTTGTAATATTAAATGATCATGATGTCACACTGACTTCTGACTTTTCATCTTTATACCCATAGATTTGTGTCGTTTCAGCTTTAGTCAGAGAAGTGTCTTTCGGCAGTGGGTGGTGATTGATGCAGAAACTCACAACTGGTGAAAAATAGTGAATATAAATGACTGTGAGTGCTCAACTGTGAGTGAATCATTTACACTTCCTTCCCTCTCTCAAGGTTCAAGGAATATTGTTGAAGAAGTGGGGGAAAGAATATAAGAGCAAGCACATGGTGAGGAAAGCTGTGAAACACTATCTTCTTGTCATGACACGGAGAATGCATACATCAATTCATGGTAGCTGTCCTTGTCTGCAAATAATCTGCACAAGATGGAGGTGATCAAAGTCCCAGCATGGCTAGAAGAGGCTCCTCTGAAGCCTGCCCTTGACAGAGGAGTTCCTGGCAGTGATGACTGCTGAGGGAGAGCCATTCTCCTTTGAAACTTAGCAGCTGGTAGGCTGCCCATGACTCAGTGGATAATCCCACAGCCATGTGCACTAACAGAACTCAGGGATTTATGAATAACAAAAAATACACTAAGTTGGGAAGGAGACAGGTGGGGGCTCTAGGAGGACTTAGGAAGAGATAATGGTGGATGGAGATGATCAAACTATATTCTATGAGAATATGGAATTTTTGAATAACTAAAATAGTTATACTATATTAGAATATATACATATATTATGCTTAATAAAGGCAATAGACAAAAGAATCTTTTGGTTCCATTTCCTTGTCTATTTGTTTGTTGTTGAGGATCTTTCTTGGTAACTCTGTCTGCACTCGGGCTCACTAGATAAGAAAGGCTGCTTTTAAGCTCTTGACATGCCTTCCTCAGCCCACTGAATTACCTGTGTTTACTGCTATGCTCACTCAATAAAGGAACTTCTTAGAAAAAGCTATTGAAAAATTATAGAACCATGTAATGTGATTACATCAACAGCTTAATTGTTGAAGGTGAGGGGGGAAGAGAGGGAAAGAGGAAGGGAGGGAAGGAGGGAGGGAGACAGAATTGGAAAGAAACATAAATTCACACCAAATTCTACATTTTCTGAAAAATTTATCATGACCAGATAGGAGATCCGTGGGACAAATGTCAACAAAGCACCCACAGAACTCCACTGTCTCCTTGTCACTTGTTGTCCATGGCTCTTTCTGCCACAGTGGAGAGCTCTGGAGATGAGTTGTGGCAGCAGGAAGCGGTATATCCTAAAATCCTGAAATATTTGCCATCTGGCCATTTCCAGTCAAAGGTGCTGTGCCCAGCTCTTAGACAGTATGACATGCCAGGTGTCATCAGTCAGTGAGTGCTCCTGTGGGTGGCGCTTCTTTTGTGAGTCCAGGAGACTCATGGGGGAAAATACTCCAGTGTCTGCTAAATAAATTCCTGAATCTGGTTCCTCCATCTGTGTAAATTCCCACACAGTCCTCTGGGGTAGGAAATGCCCACTCCTTGAGATGGTTACACCCTTTAGATGATGTGTACATGCAAATGTTATTCACAGACCTATTTTTTGTGAGAATGCGTGATCACACAATACATAATCGATTAGTTATATAAACAAATAAACTTCATTTGCATGGAACAAGTGTCTACGTTTTCGTGGACTTACATGTTATTCCATTCATATATTTAAGATATATTTTAACATAATAAAAGAAAAAGCAAATTTGTCAGATGACCAAAGACTCCCTCATAAAAATAGATGACCTCTGTTTGATCAACTTAATCCAGCCACAAACCTCACCAAGCAAAGACTTCTTTTTCCACCAGTATCATCTGTGCCTGGCTGGCTGTTTGAGGGAAAGTCTTCAGGGAGTTATTATGTTACTGGAGAGAACTGCAAGCTGTAACACACACGAGCATTTCAGTATGTAGATCTGCTTATTTTCATTAAGTTGCATTAAGTGCTTCAACATGCAGAGGAATCATCTTCCTCAGGAAATTTAGGCTTGTGGAATTCTTTGTGGTGTCCTGGGGAATCCCTTTACCGTGAATCTGCAGAGCTCTGCCCTCGCCAGCCTCCTGGTATATTTATTAAGGTGGGGGAGTGTTTCCTTTCCTAGTCTCATGTTGCTCTTGTCCCCAATCTACTGCTTTTGAATGGAAAACAAAGGCAAAGGAGAATATACTTCAAGAAAGAATTTAACACTACCAGAAATTACTGCATATCTGTTTTCTTACTTAAAAGAGCAATCAAAGTTCTTTTCTCTCATATTCCCCCCAAACTGCTGTACTTTAGACCTAACCAAAGTCTGGAAGAGAAGAAGAAAGCCGATATTTTTCTAGGCTGGAAGAGTGTCACCCTAACCTACCTTCACCACTCTAAGTTTGTGGATGGGAACTGCTACCTTGGTCTATAGTTCTGGTCTGCTGGGATGCGTGCAATCTATATCTGTCTTAAAACTCTGTTCCCCACATACTTTGATTATGTTATTTCTGGGGAAAAGTTTTTAAATGTATCTTAACATTTAAATATCATTTTGTGAATCTGTTTTAAAATATTTTTGAGAGTTCTCTACATAAGAACTGTATTTACGTCAGTGCCACGCCTCTTCTCCAGCTCTCCCCACTTTCAGTCTCACACATATTCTCTCTCAATTTTGTGACCCCTTATTTGATTATTATTATGTATATGTCATTTACTGAGTCCATTTAGTGGTGTGCATACGTACTTGCATTATGGCTGACCACAAGGAACTGGAAAAGCTATCAGGAAGCTTGTCCACTGAGTAAACTGATTCTTCCTCCTTCAGCAGCTATTGGTGGCCTGTAGCTCTTCATCTAGAGATAGGTCCTTGTGGAATTTCTCCCATCCACATTGTTGTGTCAAGTGGTGTTGTCATTTGTGTAGATCTTATGTAAGTAGCCATATGGTTGAGCTTTCAGGGTATAGAATCCTTGTCATGTCTAGAAGACACTATCTAGCAGCAGACATCCTGGTTCTCTAACCCTTAAACTCTCTCTGCCCATCTTCCTCAGTGTTCCCTGAGCCTAGGTATAGGGCTCTATTATTATTTATTTTGGTGTGTGTGTGTGTGTGTGTGTGTGTGTGTTTTCACATGTGCATGCATATGGAAGCCAGAGGTAGATATCTGATGGAATAATGTGAGCTGAGTCACTCTTCGCCTTGATTTTTGAGACAGGTCCTATTCTAGACTGGCTGGCCAGTAGGTTCAGGGGTCTTCCTTTCTCACCTCTACAGAGCTGGGGTTTCAGGGATGCACATCTGCACCTGGCTTTCACAGGGGCTCAGGGTTTTGAACTCATGTCATCATGTTCCTGTAGCTAAAACATAAGTGCCTGGACATTCCCCATCATCCCTACATGCAGTGGTTTCCTTTTGTTTATTCTGGGTTGATGATTCATCTTTGTCTCATTTTCAACCTTGTGACAAAACACGTAGAAGATTTCATACTAATCTAACTGAACTTCACATCTCCAAACCCCATCCATTCCATTCCCAAGCTGAAATCACACCAAGGTCAGTTGAAAGGAAAATTACCCATTTAAGAATAGAAATTCAAAGATACAGGTCTTAATTTTTGTAGTCAGGGGAAAAAATTTGAGACAAACAGGAAAACATGCTACTAGATGAAGCTCAGTTACTACTTATCGATTTCTTACAGAAGTCTCTGGCAGAATTTTTCTACCTTGAATGAGTAAAAAGTACTGAAGGACAAACAGAAAGTGTCTTTGCTTAAAAATGAAGTAAGCTCAGAGCTAGAAATCGCTCACCTCAGGATGTGTCATCACAGCAAGGAGACTCAGAAGCTGCAAGCTCCAGTCGCATCTGCACTCACCCACAGACTTTGCAGCTCGCACTTCCTACCTGCAAAAGGAGGGAATCTCAGGACGGTGAGAGGGATGACAGACACCCAGCCCCAGGCACCCATCAGTCACCCTCACCTCTGGGTTCCATCTGCCCCACTTTAGAAGCTGGAATCCTCCAGAAGGGGCACAAAGGAGAATTCCCTTCCTCCCCCATCATGGTGTTCACAGCTGTTTCACAGTAAATAAGCAATTCCAAATGAGTTTAGTTGAAGGAAGTCAAATATGAATCAAAATAACATTTGTCTGACTGTTAAGTTGATTTCTCTTGAAATAATTCACCTATTAAAAAAGATAAATCAAAATTTATTATTATCTATTGTTAGGATATGTTACTAAACGGTGAAACATTAATATGTGCCAGGTGCTATTCTAAGGATATTTTAGAAAATAATAAACTTATTTACTTTTTAGCACTTGCAAAGTCTTAAACAAAGGAAGGCTATGTGCTTTCTTTGAGGTCTCCCAATCTCAGGGATCTTCCTTGCCTTTTCTTCACCTCTGGATTAGGATCCTGGGCACTCCTCAGCTCCTGGCAGCAACTCCAGCCTCTGCCTTTGTCCTCAAATGCCTTCCTCTGTGAGTAAAATGTCTCTCCGAAAAAGGACACCAATATGGCATGCAAGGCTCACACTAAATCAGTCTGACTTCACCTCGGCTTGAACAAAACTATGGGGACAATCTCAAAATGTCAGCTCACTAGTAATTCAAGGCTCAACATTTATAATGCAATGTGGTTATAAATTGCATTCATCTACTTCTTCCCTTTGCATGTACTATTTTAAATGCTTAACTTACATTGATTCATTTAATAATCTTGATGATTCTATGAGGAAAGCACTGTCATTATCCATTTATCACAGAAGAAGAAACTTAGGAACAAAATGATAATGTAGCTTTCAGGGTCAAGTGGGCCCAGAAAGACATTTCTTTTTTTTCGTTTGAGACAGGGTCTCCCTGTAGCCCCAGCTGGTCTGGAAATCACTATATAGACTAGGCTAGCCTCTATCTCACAGAGCTCTGTCTGCCTCGGTTTCCTGAATGCTGGGACTAAAGGCATGAGCAACCACACTGTACTCTAGAAAGCTTTAAACTACTGTGGCCTGCAGCCTGTCAAATGAAACAGGGCTCCGTCATTGATGCAAAAACCAACTTCTCTTCCTCCTCTTCTTCCTCCTCCCCCTCTTCTTCTATAAGGGAATATGTAGTTAACATCATGCTAACAGGGGTCTTACTGATTTAATGGAACCAGCAACCAACACTGATCAAGCCAGACATGAGGAGAGACAAGGATGCATCCATCCCAAAGCAGAATTCCAAACAGAACGGCTATCCATTTGTTCATTCCCTTGTTCAGATAGATTTCTGGATCAGCCAGGATCCCAAGCACTGAGGGAATGCCATCTCCCTCCCTCCTGGGGGCTGATAGTTCTCAGACCTGCACTTTTCTTTAAAGCACACAAAAGCAAAGGGATTTCTATAAGTAAAAGCTTAAATTAGTCATACATTTCTTTCACTACAACTGACCTTTAAGTTCAGTGAGAGAGACAGGCTCCAAACAAAATGCGGAAGACACCTGACATCAACCTCCGACCTTCACATCCAGACATTTATGCATACACACATATGTGTGCATACCCATACAGACAGGTAAATACGCCACATACACACAAAAATAAAAGGCTTCCACCGAGGGGTGAGGCTCACTGTGTCCAAGTCCAGCATTCCAAATTTAGTCTCATCAGAAAGCACCATCACAGAAACATCCAGAACTGACTACATACCTGGGCTCAGTGGCCCAGCCATGTCGATATACAGGATAATCACTACCACAACTGTAGTATTATCGGACTCTAACAACTTTATGTGCAAATCAAGCATTCAAGAGTAGGCATATTTTTATATATCTGAGAAGCCATTCAGCGAAAGTTTAACTTATAAATCCCACCAAAGCAGAGAGAAAGAAAACTAGACAGCAGAATGTTCTTTCTTCACATATCTCAGAAACTCAGGGAGAAAATCATTTAAAGAGAAAGAAAATGTAAAACAATCCCATACGACTTTTGAAATGCAGTGACAGTACAAAAGACAAAGAACATATGTCTAAGGAAAATAATGGTTTTACATTATAAAATGGTCTGTAAAAAACACCTATAAAAATGTAGAATTTTAAAATAAATTTCTGAAGTGAGATTTTCAGACAGTGGTATGATTTTCAATTTAAATTTAGGTGGAAATATTGATGAGATCAACAAATGTCATAAGTTGTCCTCATTGTACTACATTAAAAGTCATGAATCAAGCCAGGCATGGGGGTGCATGCTTTTGGTCCCAGAACTCCAGAGGCAGAGGCAGGCAGATCTCTGCCAGTTCTAGGCTAGCCTGGCCTACATAGGCAGTTCCAGGCCAGCCAGTGTTACCTAGTGAGACGCTGTCTCAAAAAAAGTTATGACTCAAAATAGTCGTGTTTCACAATGTTACTTATCCTCAGCCTGCTTTACTCCAGAGTCACTGTCAGCGCCCCTGAGGGACGGGACACTAGTCTCAGCAGATCATTGACTGTGAAGGCCTGATGCAAGTACTTTATTACTATCTCTTCTCACATGTCACTAATGGCGGCAGCTGAAATTTTAACCTCACAGAAATAAGCCTGCAACTCTGGAGGCTAAAGCCAACTTGCAGTCTGGAAATTCATTTTATTTATTCTGACTGAATACTTCAGAGGTGCAGTCTTTCATCCACTTGGCAAAAATGTTGTTCACACAACTGGCAAACATGCAGAGAATAATAAGAGAGCAGAATGCTTAACCCTGAAGAGGACACCTGTACCAAACTGCTGCCTCCTGAGGCTCAGGGATCATTGGCAAAGTGGGGCGGAGAGACTGCGAAAGCCAGAGAAAGGGGACGACCACAGGGATACAGAGTTTTCCAGACAGCTGGTCATTTACTCATATGACTTCATAGCAATGGTGACAGCACACACAAGTCCCAGGTAAATTCAAGTCAGACAAAATCTCAGCACAGACATGGAGAAGTGGGTGAGAATCCTCCACCCTACTTAAGTAACTGTTGGCAACTGATGGCTTCTTGGAGGGGCAGAGTCAGTCTCCTGAGATTCTTGGTAGGTTGAAGAGGCTCCAGTAGTTGCACCCATATCAAAGGGCGTGTGGAAAAAAAAGTTGACTCTACAGGCCTTTATAAAAGCATGTATGTATATATGTACATATATATATGTATTATATATGTTAAAGTACAAGAAATTTCGTGAGGTAGTAAGAGGAGATAAGGGAGGGCTCTAAATATGATCAAAGCATTGTTTGAAATTCACAAAAACTGAATGAAAGGTTACTTTAAAAACCTGTTTCACACTGACCATACCCAGAGGCACAGGAATGAGTACTCTACTGAGTCCTACCTCATTTACTGCACTCCAATATAGGAAATTGGATATTAAGTTTTAAATCAGATGATAATTTCCTTTTAAAATAAAGGAATGTTAAAAGAAAATTTCTAAAAGGAAACAATCCCATAGAGTATCATAAAAATCCAGTGGAAACACGCACATTATTTTATACTCTGCTTTTTTACTGTATATAAATATTTCAGATTAGATTTCTAGAGGTGCCATCAAGAGATTATGACCGGTACCCTTAGGATGGTCTTGAGGGAACACTAAATTTCTCACACAGATCTTCCTTAGTTGACGACTCATCGAAAAAAATTGGAAGAAATCATCCCTCGGTTCAGTATAAACAATACTGAACCACGAAACTATTGATTGGGCTCTGCTGCTCCTAGGGCGCCAGGGAAAGGGAGAAAAAGAGAGGGAGAGAACTTGCGTACCTTGGACAGGTCTTAGAGCAGGCGCAGACAACCTGCCTGAACGTGGACACAGGCGGCTTCCCTGGGTGGGCTGGCCTTTTCGCCCATTGACCCTGATCCTTCCCTGGCCTCTCTTCTCTCGTCACTATTCTCTCCCTGAAATTCACAGAAACTGGACACAGTCCCCACCCCCATGATAAAGGAGAAGCTGCTATCAGCTGTAGCCACAGTAAATATTGCTGAAACAGATGTCAGTGGCTATTCGGAAAAACACAGAGCAGAAGACCTATGTTTTCAGGCGCCTAGAGTTAGGACTGTTGATCTACATTGTCAGTAAGCTCATTTTTGAGCTCTATGCTTTAGGTGGCTTGCATTTTCTTTTGTTGTGGAACTCATTGATATGGAGAGGCTAACCAAATTTTTCCCCCACATTCGACCTTTCAGTGTTTCTTAACTTTGGGTTAAGGAAGCTCATGGAGGGGAAGCCCACCGAGTTCACTCTCATCCGTTTACTCCAGGTTTGCAGCCAGCCAGGGTCCCAGGCCTGTCTTTTGGTTCATTTGTAGCTCTACAGTGACAAATTACTTGCTTCCTGATATGCTAGAATTTGACATTACTAAGGTGCTCGGTTAAGAATCTGCCTCTTCTCCCAATTCCCTGACTTCTCTGCCCAATAAGTATGTGGATTAAACAACAGAAACTTATTTTCTTATAATTTTGGAAACAAGATGCAGGTGTTGGTAAGCTTGGCTTTTCCTGGCTCTCTTCTAGTCCCTCCGCATGGTCTTTTCTGTCTTGGCTATGTCCTCTGATCTCTTCTTCTCATAAGAATATCACATCAGATTAGAGTCAAAATACTGTTCCATTCTGGGCTTTAAGACATGTATTTTAGAGACCACCATCCAGCCCCCAAAACATGAACATTCAAACCTTATGAGAAACATAAATTTAATAACAAATATATGGAAGTAATTATGTAGATCAAATTAGAAAAATAAAACAAAACCTTCTAAAATATCCAACTTAACCAGATTTCAAGATTTCTAGTTAACTAGTTAGCTAGGCTAATATTCATTCTAAAACTCTTCTAATATAATACAAATGTACTGTAAGTGAAAAGCAAATTTCTCACAATGTCTTGAAATGAAAAAAAAAAAAAAGAATTCCTCAAACTTACCAAGCTGAAAGTATTTGTTTTCATATACAGAGGATGTTTTAAATGTACTATAATAGTATTTTAGTAATTTTTGCCCTATATTTAGAGTTATTAATTTTTCTATAATTTAAAACCACTTATAATTATTTCAGTTATTTTCATGTTAATGAATATTCCGTTCAATACACCTTTTTTGTCTTTTTGAGACAAGGTCTCCCTATAGCCCCAGCTGGCCTGGAACTTGCTATGTAGATCAGTCTGGGCTCAGTCTCACAGAGAATCTCCCGCTTCTTTCTTCCTGGTTTTGGGATTAAAGGTGCACTTCACTATGCCCCAAATGTTCAGTATACTCTTAAAATTTCACTAGGGATGAATTTACATAACAAATGGTGCTTTCTTTTTTAAAAAAAAAGACAGAAAAAAAGGAGTTTTCAAACTAGGGAGAAACAGCATTTGCTACAAAACAAATATGTTGGATGGGATAAATGGGTCAGAGTTTAAGAACAATTTCTGCTATTACAGAAGACCTGGTTCAGGTCCTAGCACCCAGATGGTAGCTAACTAGAGTTCCAGTGATTCTGACATTGTCTTCAGTCTTCAGGAGGCACTGCAGGAATGTAATACGCTTACGTGTATGCAGGCAAAATACTCATACACATAAGATACAAATACATAAAAATAAAATAAAATAGTGTGTTTTCTATCATGGCTTAAAAAGGGAGAAAGCATGAGGTTCTGATTCCCATGCCTTTCCACTACACAAATAAAGGATTCTGGTTCAAAAATGAGAGTCACAAACATGCTCAGTGATGACTGTTGTTTGGAGATTGCAGTTTACTGGTATGGTCCCAGGGATGAACCAGGACCTACCTTCTGGTGATTGATTTTCCAGTCACCCAAAACAGAACTTTTCCTGGTTAGGACCACAGAGCTCAACTGGCAGTCCCTCCAAGAACACAGCATGTGTGATCCCACAACCACTCCACTCACCAAATGACCACCAGACACATTGGAAATTTAGCTGTAGTAAGCCACTGGGCTTCCTGGACGTTCGGCTTTTATTAGAGTTTATAAGATGCTAAAAAAGAAAGTATTATTTTCTAAAAGTTGAAATCCACTACCAAGAATTGGGACATTTTTAAAGACAGGGAAGCAGTAACAAAGATGAATAATGTACATTGTGTGTGTGTGACCTTTTGCCTTGCAAATGTCTGCACAGGAGGAGATCTGGGCACTAAAATGACAGTTTAATGTTTTTAATTATTGCTTTGACCCATATTAAAGTTGGAAAACCTCTGAGGATAAGAATTTAGGTTTCTTTCTGTGTTGTGATTTCCTTTCTACTTAGCCGTCTTTTGAAATGGAAGAATTAAATATTAACATTATGCACATGAACCTGTCTACAGGTAGAGACAGAGGTTCCTGAGACTTGGAGTTTCTAAGAAATTGCTGAGGATTTAGTGGATGAGTGGAAAGCAGACAGAGAAAGATGTGGGGAGAGGAAAGACTGTTGTTCAGGAAAGTAAACAAGATACTCAACTAAGAGCTTTCTTTCAGGCGGCTTTCCATTCATCCTGACACAGAAGCACAGACATTAAAATGAAGCTCTTCTGTTTAAAAGAGGCTCAGAACTCTGCTCTGCAGAGTCATCGCAGCTCGGTGGTAGCCAACTGGAACCCTAGACAGTAGACTCGTCATTTAATATTTTTTAAGGCATTTGTGTCTATGTTAAAAGAAGAATAGTATTTACGTATTTCTCTCCCATTATTCAAAAGTTGCAGGTCAGCACAGTCAACACCATCATCTTTCAAAATCTAATTCAAAAGTCTGGAAAGTATCTTTGCAATGCATTAGGACTTTTCAAATCATTTATTGGGCTCTTCTCAAAAATATTTTCAACTTTGGAAAATTTCAGAATTCAAAGCAGGACTTCATTTGAATGGATTTCTCATTAAAATCAGTGATCAGCTTTTCCCTTAGTCTCGTAATCATTTTTATCAGGAACAATAACAATCCTAAGAGAGGTTATTTACTGAAGTAATCAAATACTTTCAAATAGGACAGACATGACTAAGGGGAAACCTCTCTTCTGTTAGTTTTTTAATCAGATTAACCTCTATTATCTGAAAGTTTCTCAGGAGACGGAGACAGTGTTAGCACACTGCATAACATGAAATCGTATGTCTTTACCTTATTTTTCCGTTTTCTCACAGCTTATTCCATACCCATCAATCTCAGTTGTTTTAATGAAATACAGAGTACCAGAACTGTTTCCTCTAATAATACTTGGGTTAAAGGACCTCACTTTATTAAGGTTGTCAGTCAAATGTGTTAATTTCGGATTGCCTTCTGAGTGATGACAGGCTCTGGAGACCTGGGGAAGCCACGATGCCCCTAGAACGGTGAGTCACACAGGGCTCATGTTAAACACCTGAGAAGTGTTTAAACGAAGGATTTATTTTGGTCCATCGTGGTGGGAAAACCATGGTCAGTAAGCAGTGAGAGCCTGGGGCTGCATGTTCCCGTCTTGGCATTCAAGAAGCAGAGTCAGGACAGGAAACAGGATGGCCTACAGGCCTCCAGGGTCATAACCCAGAGACCTACTTCTTCCCTGTGGGCCCCACTTCCCAAAGGGTCTGCAACCTCCTCAATAGTGTCAAAAGCTGAGGAGCAAGTGTTCAGTGCAGGAGCCTATGGGAGGCATTTTCCATCTAAACGATAACTCCCCTCAAGACACCCAAACACTGCTGACTTCTGCTATCGGCAAATGTGGGCCAATGCCCCATTTAGAGGTAGGAAGGGAAAGGCAGGGAGCCAAGGCTCCCCTGTAGATTCAATCCTTCTTTCAGGGAAGGTAAAAGCTTACAAAGTCAAAGACAAGGCCAATAAACACTCCTCTATGGTGTCAGATGGACAGCTCTTCAGCAGGCATTCACAGCATGTGTCCCTTTCAAGGCAGCCAACAACACTGAACAGATCCTTCCAAGGTCAGTCACAGGAGTTGCTGGTATTACAGGCTTTAATGCTACCTTTCTTCTAAGATGTTAGTGCTTAGTCACCAAAAAAGACTACATTATGTCAAAACAATATAAAGGTGCTAGACGATGAAATGGGGGCTAAGGGGCAAAAGGAAGGATTAAGTAAACTTAAAGTTGATCTTTTCCTATTTTTAAATTTTGCCTTCAATGTTATATTGTAGATATATGTTATAATTGTTATATTGTATTCATGAATGGAAAAAAACCCTCAAATTTGTTCTAAATTCATGAAAGTATATAATTAGCATTTATGCTAATCATTTAATGAAATGGGATTTTAGGTTGTTGGTTCAGGTAAGGCTGAATTTCTTGGCTTCTTGTTTTTCATTGGATAATCTCCAGTGGACATTAATGCAAAACCTCTGACTGAAAGTGTTTTAATCTTGGCTATGTAAGTAATAACCCCAGGGTGTATTAGTTTCATAGCATGTTTATATAAATATTTAAATGGACAAGATGATACTTCTTGTCAGATCTCGCAGTTAATAACCAACAGGTTCACTTGTTTAGGGTGATGTGGAAACTGACTCATACTGTTGCCGACCTTAAATCACATCACACTGCCCTCAAATAAATCCATTTTTCCCTGATCTTTATTTCTGGAGTTTATTTTTCTTAAATGCAAAAAAGTTGTGTTTTCCATGTTTGCTGACTTCCCAGAAAATCAAATCATTTTTCACTTCAGCACCATGTTCCACATGTGTTTCCAACTACATTGTATGTTCTACTCCCTCAGACAGTGATCACTAAATCATTTGAACAGCACTGCTCACTCCAAGATCTAGGGACAGTCAATTATTTATTACCCAGAGAAAAGTCATGAGAAAAAACTTTTAGCTATATTGATGCATTTTACAATTTTTAAATTATAGCTTACATTTACATTTAAAAAGCACTCAGGGGGATTGGGAAGGATGTTAGGACGCAGAGGATGGGGAGAAGAGCTGTGAACTGCTGTCCTCTGGATATGACGTGGTGGTTACACAGAGGAACTTGAAACAGCTGTGGTTACCTCAAAGGATCTGTGCAAGGACAAGCACATTAAAAAGTCCAACATGAACTTCAGATGGGGTCCTGATGCCCAACCAGTAACTGAGGAGATTTTGTCAGTTGATGGTCCTGGAGCAAAGGTAATTTTTCTTTAGGAGTGTTAGGGTTCCCATGCCTCCACACCCATGCTCATGTAGGCAGCACCAATTGAACTCAGGAGGTTAAAATAAATACATGAGAATTATAAAAGGAGGGCTTGAAGGCAGGAGGAAGAGGTGATAAGGTCTCCTAGCTGGGCTGGATAGGAAGCCAAAGAATAGATACAATGAAGATACCTTGTACACACATATGAAAGTTTCAAAATGATACGTTTTTATAAAGGTACTCAGCTGGAAGGTGCTATTTCTCCTCCTCATACATTTCACAGGTTAACACACTTTCTTGGTGTTTAACTCTTGTCTTTGATATGAGCCATTATCATCTCTGGAGATTTTTTAAATCTAAAACACATGTTTTTTACATGTGGCTTTTAAAAATTCTTTTTAAATTAAAAAAAAATTAAGTATGTAGGAGCAGGATTTGCCTCCGTGTATGCAAATGCATCTCCTCAGATCTACTTGGAACTGGAATTAAAGATGGTTGTTAGCCAACCATGTGGTAGGATGTGGTAGGAATCCAACCTGGGTCCTCCGCATGAGGAACAACCACTGCTCTTCACCATTGAGCTATCTCTCCAGCTCCTAAATATGGCTTATCTTAATTTCATTTCAAAATATTTAGGTCAGGGCAATTTTTGCATCTCCATATGTTGGGATTACAACTGTTAGCCCATAGCAAAATAATAGTCACTCCTGCGTATCATTTTTCCAGGCCCTTGCCAAAGTACCTTTGAAGATGGTTATTGTGAGAATTATTTCTAGCATCTAACCCTTGAGGATGGTTAGACATTTGTGTTATAATTTTTTTCATTCTTTGTTTATAAACTCTTTGTGTAATCTGTACAGATGTCTGATTCTAAGTTCCTTTATTATGTAGATTTATAGTTAGATTTATATATATATATATATACTCATTTGTAGAAGTAAAACATATAGAAACCATCAGCAAAGAGTTACTTTGGCATGGTGTACCTTTCCTCAAAGGCACTTTTGCTGTTTATAAAAAGGTTACTGGTAGAATGTCCTGGGATTTGAGATGTTTAATGATTGAAGACAGAAATTTCACCAAAATAGTCGTGAAAAGGTATAACTTGGCTAGTGGTATAATAACTATGGTAAATACAGTATGTAATAAACCTCACAATTGTCTAATTTATACTATTTATACTATGTATGACTAGATGAGTAAATATATTTCTAAATAATAAGATTATAAATTCATAAGATTATTAACAATATTATTTATAATAAGATTATAAATTAATAAAAGTTAATATAAACCCTTAAGATTCCTTGGTTGATCCTGAAATTCTTAGCCCAGTAGCACTGGGACAGATCTGGGTGAAGGACAGAACCTTCCGTGAAGCTCCTCTTCACCCCTGACTGCCCATTCCTTCTCCAGTCTGTCAAAGAAAGGTCATACCACAATGTTTTCTCTAATTATTTTCTTAGCTTCTTTTATTTTATTTTATTTGTTATGCTTTAAGAAGTCTTATGATCTATTATAATTTCTTTTTCACTTTTATATCGGTCATCAAATTATTTCCTGATTATTTAAGCAATAATGTCGTTACTAGTAATGATGACTGGGCATTTGAATATAATTGGGCTGAAAATAATGACTTTCAATCTCATTCACACGAGACAGCAGTATGTTAAGTCATCAGTTAACCATAAACACAGCAATTGTTTAAAATTACAAAGCAGAATGCACCTTGACATAGTAGCTTTTAATCTTCAGAACACATTATTTCCATACTGCAGTAATCTCTAAAGTCACAATCCAGGATGGAATCACTTAAAAGGTGGGTCAGATATGGTGGCACATACCTTTAGTCTCAGCACTTAGTAGGCAGAGGCAGGTGGATATCTATGAGATCAAGCCTAGTCTAGACTACATAGCAAGTTCCAGGCCAGCAGGGGCTACAAGGAGACCTTGTCTTAAAATAAATCCAAAAATCAAAAACACCTCACAAAGTATTGAATAATTACAATGAAGACACACTGTTTCCTCTTTGTATTTTCAATCTTCACCTAGTGTAATGATTTTGAAGTGCAGGAAATTTCCATATTTTCCAGTTTCCCTTCAGGTCAGTACTTTTATCACCAGAATACGAAACCATGGATGAGTCAGAGACAAGAGGAAATGAAGACAATTGCAGGACAGTTTATATGTGGAAACTCCACTGCCAGCGGCTTTACAAGCCTCCTCCATGTGCTCCAGTGCTTTGTTAACGCGGCTACAGCATCTCCAGGGTCTTTAGCATCCTTTCTTTCCTTTCTCAAGTGGCCCATAAATGATGGTTAGGAGAACACAAATTTTTTAATGGCCAGAAGGGTTTTCTGGTCATTTTTTCCAGTTTGATCATTTGAAACAAATTCCTTTTCCTTTTCACTGGCTCCACTTACTGTAGAAAAACAGTTTAGATTTTACAGAAACCCACAGGCTGACTAAATGTCTTTAAAAAGTCACAGTCCTCCTGTGGTGCTGACAGTGATTTCAAAGGACCCACAGGTGTAGACAGGACATTCTTGCCTTGGCTATTTTATGAGCAAATGGAACATGATTCCTTTGCATTCATCAGGAATGGAAATAGGGATAAGAACCGATTCAGGTTCAATTAGAGATTGATTAACCCACTTTTGAATCAGTTCTCAACTTTGTCTACATAGATATTCCAACTCCACAATTTGCAGTGTCCAAAAGGGTGGCTTTTTGCACCATATATGGAAACCCTGTGTATCATACCAGTCAAGAACTCGGCTCATCCAGAAACAAAGCATCCAGCTCAGAGTTCTCAGAGAACAGACTTTCCTCTAATGCATCTGGACCACCTATGAAGTAGCAAGAGAAGCTGTTTTCTGTCTGACTCTCCAGTGTGGGTATATCTGAGTGTGTTTAACTTTGTGTTTTGAGGCAAGAATAAATATAGTGAGGATAAAACATATAGATACTATGAAAAGAAAAACCTGAGAAAAATTTAATTTAATGGACTTTTTCTGAGCCAAGAGCAACTCTTGAATGGACACCATTGAGATCCAGAAGTTCATAGAGCTCTGCTTCTTAGTAGAGCTGGGTCTTTCAAAGAACAAATAAATACACAAATTAGAGAGGGGACTGAGCTGAATGCACAAGGGATTTGACATGGCAGGGTCGGGGAGTCCTTGGCCTTACCTGGACACGGTCATTGAGCCAGCTTTAGTCACACAACCAGTCAACTACTTGTCTATTTCTGATTACCAAGGGCTTGTATTTATTTTATTTTATCTTTAATTCAATTTTTGAGGATTTCATACAATATATTTTGATCACATTCAGACCCCTCCCCTATTTGTACCTTCTCTTACTACCTTGCCTGGTTTTATATACTAATTATATATATATATATCCTATGGAGTCTAATTTGTCTCCCCAGATGCCCTTCAGTGTGGGTCCATCCACTGGAGCCTTCTTAACCTATGCAGCCTCACAGTCTTAAAGCAGACTGCCTCTCCCTCTCCCAGCAGCTATCAGCTGCCAACAGTTCCTCAGCTCGAGTTGAAGCTCCTTACCCTCCTTCTTACCCATTTCTGTCTAGCTTGAGCTTACGTATGTCTTCTGCTTCTGTGTGCTTTCATCATTGCTGGAAGTTCATCAAAGTAATTTCCCTGCTGAATGGAAGACACTACCTGACGCTGTTATCAGGCTTAGGAAGCCGTGGCTGGACACATCACAGGCTGCAGAGAAGAATCTCTTCCTCTGACTATTCTTCTAAATGGACACAGTATTAAACTGACTCTTAATGACTTAATGTTGTACCTATAGCTTTATATAACTTAGCTCTCATCAGAGAAGCTGCCATATGCAACAGATGTTGATTAACAAGGAAATCCTCAACTGGTCGCCATGCAGGCAATAAGAAATTGCAGAGTGCTTACCCGTGAATAGGACACTTATATCAAACCCCTATCGTCCAAGGTCAAAGGTCAGTGCAAGACAGAGGGTGGAAAGATTGTCAGAGCCAGAGTAGGAGATGACCACAAGGTAAAAGCACTTTCCAGGTAGCATGGCTCATATTTTTAACAGAAAAAGAAATGTTTCAAAGTCAGGCCTTGATTGCTTAAGAAGAACCTCTGTGAGAAACTTATAGTGTACTGTGTCTCAGTTTATAGAGTACTAAGAGACTTGTCACTCAATAACAGAAAAGATCATCCAGGTTCTTCTTGACAAAGCAAAGTGCAGGTCTCATGACCTAGAAAAGGATAGCTTTATATTTGGCCTA
The DNA here is from genome assembly GCA_035773235.1 of Eospalax fontanierii. Taxonomy (NCBI): domain Eukaryota; kingdom Metazoa; phylum Chordata; class Mammalia; order Rodentia; family Spalacidae; genus Eospalax; species Eospalax fontanierii. The sequence goes on along the minus strand of CM069535.1, from coordinate 66,986,084 downwards.
TCCTGCTGAGGAAACTTACTCCGCTGGAAACACCCAGTGAAGGAAATGGTTTGCCCAGAGTTAGTTAAAACCAAGAATTTCTTTGATTGTAATAAGTAAAAAATGAAATCTGCATTATTTGCTACAGATGCAGCTCCAATTACTGTCTGCCAATATTCTTCAGTTCTAAATAGCGTTAGGAATGTTCTAATCCAAGCTGTCCCAATGAATCTATTACTATAAACAAACTACTAATGCAACACTATTTGCTTGCTGTCACTTTGCAAGTTATCAACCCCAAATGTAGTGGTCTGAAAATGAGCTTGGGTTTGTATCCCTGAGTCAAAGGTGAACCAGCCAGTTGCTGTATTTAAATTTTAGTGTATGTGAGTAATTTCTGAAGCACAGCCATGCTCAGCAGCTTATACCTTGGGTCTAACTACACCAGACAGGTAGAGGAGAAACACAGACTCCCTTTGTCACAGGACAAAATACATTGGCAAATGACCCTTTACAGATAGGCTTGCTGACCTCCTTTCTGGGTCATTTCTGTTCAGTGCTAATTTACATACAGCTGAAGGATGGAAACTGATATGCTTAGCTTCTTGTCCAGATCTTATTTGGCCAGAATCTCCACAATGTGTTAGAACATACCTCTGGGTACACTCTTAGGAACTCTTATTTCAACATGCAAGCCTCTCTTTCCAACCTCCAATATCATTCCCTCAGCATTTCCCTAGCCAAATGCTTGCCCACCCACTGATGCCTCCATCATCTGCTCACTGTGTTGCTTTCAAGCTAGAATCTCACATGGTAAATACTATCATACTTTTAAGTACCATTTACCAATTTTTGCATCAGTTCTGTGTATTATGACTTTTGATCCTGAAGTAGATGACCTAAACCTGTCCATGTGAATGTAATGGGGTCTCAAAAGCATGAACAAAGTATATAAAGTTTCTTGAGGCACAGACTTCCTGTTAGTAGTTAATGAAAATAACAGAGCCCGGATTTAATGAACAGAGAAATGAATTCTGCCTCTTGATGAAATAATCACAAAACAAGGGGTAGTATGTTAAGAAGCTCTGGGAATACAGTCTAGACTGTGCGGGTATACAGCACATGCAGTCAGCTTCATAAATGTTAACCATCGTCAATTCTGAGTGTATTATGCACAGATAAATTCTTCTGCATTTTACTTGAATCATTATAATGATGCCACTTGAGTGCTAAGGAATCTTTTTTAGAAAGAGTATTCATGTATTTATGTGTTTGGGTGCCTACAGGAGTGCACCCAGGTGCCCTGAGAGACCAGAAGATGTTGGAACTGCTTGAACTGGAGTTACTGGCAGCTGTGAGCCACCACATGGGTGCTGGGAACTGAACCTGGGTCCTCTGCAAGAGCATTAAGCGCTTTGAACTTCTGTGCCACCCCTCCAATCTATTCCTCTTGGCAGGGATTTTGTTGGTAGTGTTTGGATTTTTTAATGCTTTTATTTCATTTTTAAATTAATGAATGAACAAATGGAGAATGGACTTACTTTGTTTTTTTGTTGCTGGTGGTGGTTGCTCTTTTTAAACAGAGTTTACCCTGCCAACCAGGTTGACTTTGAACTTGTAATCCCAGCCTCAGCCTCCACTGAAATCCTGGAGTTACAGCCATGAACCGCTTTACCCAGGTCCTCAACAATTTTTAGCATATGATTATATTTCATATTGAGAACTGGCAAAACATATAAATAATTATAGGAATTGTCCCACAGATCGTTGCTCTTTCATATGTGTTTGGGAGGAAGAGGTATTATTTTTTTCAGTCCTTTCCCATGTGACTGCTCTAGCAGTAGTTCCTACTCTTCTTCCTTCTTCCTGATTGTGTTTATTCTGCTCAGTGAATCATTTATTCCATTAGTTACTCTTGGAATGTATTAGGAGTACTTCATTTCATATCTCTATCCTTCATTTTTTCAGGTGTTGGACCGTAACAGCGATTATTGTGCAGACTTTGTTTTAGTCTTGGCCATTTATTCATCACAGATCCAGGCACAGGTAGCAAAATGCTACACCAAGCATGACCTGAAATGTGAGCAAAAGACCCTGTGGATTGAACGCAGGCTTCAGAGCACAGGGACAGCAGTGCATCTTTCTCTTTCTGCATTGTCTCCATTTTTGTGCTACTGAAATAAAAAAGAGAACTAACTTGACTTTAATTGCCTCGAGTTACAGAGAAGGAAAAGCAAAATTATGCCTCTCTGACACATTATGAAGCAAGGGCCAACTCCTGTTGAGGCTGGAAGGAGGTCTGTTATTTAGAAAAATAAATCAGGCCAGGGACTTAGGGTCAAAGGGTAGGTGGGTTCAATGGGCTATCTCAAACTGGCTTTTCTTCAAGGTTATGGAATTTACTGTGTAAGCCTCTGGTGTTGTTTTCTTCAGGCATGAACTGATCACTAGGTTGGGAGGTTTAGTTTCTGTCAAGGACACTTGTGGGGACTTTGGTCTTAGTCTTTTAGAGTGATTCAAAAAGAACCTGGAATTAAGAGTGAATTAAATTAAATTAAAGAGAGAGGGAAAATAAGCTCTTAATATTTCTTTTGTTTCAAGTGGTGAGATGGTGAGTCTGTAGAGTGCTTGCTTTGCAAGCATAAGGACCTGAGTTACAATCCCAAGTATTCATGTCCAAAGATAGGTGTGATGGGATGTGTCCCCACCAGTAGAGGGGTGGGGCCATGAGGATTCCTGGTTCACTGGCCCACTAGCCTTGCCAAACCAGTAGCTCCAGATTCCTTGAGAGAACTTTTTCCCAAAAAGTAAGGTGAAGGAATTGAGAAAGATTTTCAGGGGCTGGATGCCTTGATGGTTAAGAGCACAGGTTTCTCTTACCAAGGACCCAGCACCCACATGGTGGCTAACAACCATCCATAACTCCAGTTCCAGGGGATCTGGAGTTCTGTCCTCCTTAGGCATTGCACAACACAGATGTACTTTGATATGAGCAGACAATATACTCATACACATGAAATAAAAATAATAAATATAATTTTGAAAAAAAAAGAGAAAGGCTTTCAGTTTGGATCTCTGGTCCCTACAAGCACCCATTTGTACACATACACATATATAAACACACACAACTTTTTTGACTGCCATCAAGGGACATACCCAGAAATTTTATACCATTCAATTTGTTTGGTCCATAGACAGAGGTTAAAAGAAAGAACAAAACTGTGGTATCCAGCTACTGGAAAATGTCCCCAAAATGATAACGAAATTATCTCTCTGGAGAGTCAGTAGGTTAGGCCAAAAGAGTTGGGAGAGAAATTCCATAATACAACCCAGCGTGGTCATCAGGAACCCTGGGGAGTCCAGAGTCCGTGGGATGCATTTCCCTGCTGTACCACCACTTGGTAACTATTGTATCTTACTTTCCCTAGGTAAATATTAGCAGATATCTTCACGACTAAGAAGAGACCATAAAGCAATTATGGATTAGGTATGACTAGCTTGAACAGGTACTTCCATAATGCTGGGAGAAATCCCTGTAAGATTAGTCCAACTTTTTGAAATGTGCAGATTAAAAATATATGCAGCTCATAACAATTGTAAAGCATAAACCTACAGCTAACCAAACCGCTGAGAGCAAAGGGCTTGATACTTTTTTTGTAGCACAGCTGCTAATTTCATGATGTAATCCTGCTTTCTCCTGTAACCACAGCCTGCGCTCTCCTTTGAAATGACCAAGGCGATGCATTTACAGTTTCCAATGTCTGAGGCCAAATGACATCGTTCAGGAGGGTGTTTCCACTGTTCAGGAGGGTGTTTCCACACTTCTCTTTACAAAGGAAATGGAAACAGTGTGAGGATTTATAATTCTCCACTGTAAGATACCCCAAGCACGGAAGTGGACGTGTGGATTGATCTGCCCATACACTCAAATGTACTTTCCTTCTAGCTGAACTCAGAAAGGAAGTGGACGTGTGGATTGATCTGCCCATACACTCAAATGTACTTTCCTTCTAGCTGAACTCAGAAGCAAATGTATTCAATTAGCTGCACCCACTTCCCCCACCTCCCGACCAGTCCCCACATATGAACTTTAATCTGCAAAGTCATCTTACTGTTGAAAATATTTCTGTAAATAATTCATCTATCACCTCTAGGTACAATTTTTCTAGTCCAGTGGAATCCTAAGAATGTTAACTTGATTTATGAACTTCATTTATTCATGCTTTATCAAATTCTTCAAATATATAATAATTTTCTCAGAGTACTGTACCACATTCAGTTCTCCTAACCTTCATTATGAAATGTTAAGTAGCCAAGGACCTGATATTTGGTGGTACCATTGTGCAGTCTGAAGACTTTCTTTAAGAAAGGACCTATTACATGTGAATCAGATTTATCTGAATGTATGCTAGAGAGATTATTAAACATAAACTTGAGGAAACAACAGCAACCAAACTTTAGTCTTTTTCCAAATTTGATGAGATATCCACCAAGTCCAAAGTAGAGTTAGTGGAACTGAGGTGCACAGTCACTGTAGCGTTTGGTTAATGGCCACAGCCTGGACACACCTGTGCAAGCAGCGCTCACATCAGTAAACAGAGGCCTCCCAACTTCAGGAAACCCCCTTCTCCTGCTTCCTTCCAGAAGGTCAGTCAGCTGAAAGAAAAAAATGCCCAGTCTGGGGAGAAAATAAGAATCACATGACATACACAGGAGTTTTATTTTTTCCATAAATGCCTAGAACAGTAACTGAATACTTCTCTACTGATTGAAAATCATAAAGATGTGCTTGGAACTAGGGTGGGTGATAACAAACAGCATTGTTTAGTTTTCTCTCAGTACAGAGCCCTTTGCAGAGATCACCTTGGAAAAACAATCAGGCTTGGCTAAAGGCATGGCGAGCCCTGTTAGAGATGCCAGCAGGCAGCTTTCCAAAAGGCCTCTTAGAGCCTCATTACCTTGGTAGATTTGCCTTGCGCTGCTCTAAACTCTGTCATTCCGAACCGTGAAAGCTGGTTGCCTATTTCTAAGGGGCCCAATGATATTAAATAAACTTAGGAGACCAATTTTGACAATTGATGCCCTGGTTTATTAATTTTATAGTGAGGGAACTCTGTACTTGAGGGTCCTGGCCAGAGCATTCTGGCTGATATTCCTTCTGTGGTCCTGGATCCTTTCTCTTTGAGCAGATACAGCCCAGGGCCTTGTCTGTTCTCCCCAAACTATCAGAGCTGTCAAGCCAAAGAGTCTGTGCTCTATACGGTCCTATTTCTAAGCTAGCTCCTCCTGAACTCTGGAAAATCTGTGTACACAGCTCCATCTGTGGTGGAGGTCTATGAGAACAGGACTCAGCATTTCAAGCCTTCAAGGGTTCTAGATCACATTCTTTAGGCTCACCTGCTCTGCTAGTTTTCTGATTGGTGGCCTCCCCACCCTTCCAGCGGAGGGTATGTCTGGTTGGAGCCCCCAAATGAATTTCTTGCTACCTGTTTCTTTTTGTTTGTGTCCGTCTTCCAAGAGGCACAGATACAAGAGCCTGAGATGGAAGTAAACGCTGGTCTTCACTCACACAGTTCAAATCAATGCCTGATTCAAAAGCAAAATGCTCAGAGGGTGGGGGCTCTTCCTATACCTAACGCAGAGAAGGAAGATGAGGATCACTTTCCTTTGCCTCTGCACTCACACCTGAGGCTTTCCTTGTTAAGAAGCAACTTTCACCCCACCTTAACCTCTAACCAATGAACCTGTCACCTATTTAAAACTAGAAATATTTTCCCTCAAGGAATTCTTGCAAACTCTGTAAAACACTCCTGCCTATTTAAATTATTTTTTTTAATGTACTGAATACAGCAGCAATGAACAAAGCTGAGAAAATATCTCTGTAGAATATTGAACCCTTTAGGTATATGACAAGGAACCGTACAGATGGGTCATATGGTAGATCAATTTTTAGCATTCTGAGAATTCTGCACACTGATTTCCATAGTAGCTGCACCAGTTTACAATCCCCAAAGTGGATAAGAGTTCCCCTTCCTTCATCTTTCCAGCAATTGTAGTCTTTTATTTTCTTGATTGCAGTGTTTCTAGATTTTAATTCATTTCCTTCCTTCTTTCTCTCTTTCTTTCTTTCTTTCGTGAGGTCTCACTATGTATCCCTAGCAACCCTGGAACTCACTGTGTAGACCAGGCTGGCCTTGAACTTACAAAGATCTACCTGCCTCTTTCTCTTGAGTGTTGGGCTTAAAACCTTGTGCCCCCACCCTGGTGATTGTTTGTTTGACTTTGTTTTAAAGTTCTTTATATATTCTAGATATTAATCATCTACTGAATATATAGTTGGCAAAGATCCTTTCCCGCTCTGTGGGCTTCCTCTTCACTTGATTGATTGTTTCTTTTGCTTTACAGAATCTTTTTAGTTTTATTAGGTCCCATTTGTCAATCACCGGGACTACTTGCTGAGCAAATGGAGTCCTACTCTGAAAGTCCTTTCTTGATTCTCTATCATGTAGAGTAGTCCCCATCTTTCCTTTGTCAGTTTCAGTGTTTCAGGTTTCACACTGAGGTCTTGATTCATTTGGAGCTTATTTGATAGATAGGAGTCTAATTTTATGTGAACATCCAGCTTTCCCAGCACTATTTGTTAAAGATGCTGTCTTTCCTCTAGAAAGAGTTTGGGTGTCTTGGTTGATATCAGGTGGGTGTAAGTATCAGTGCTTAAGACTTGATCTTCTTTTATGGCCCATGGATCTGCATATACATTTGTGTTCTAGTATCAAGCTGTTTTGATTACTGTGTCTCTATAATATAACTTCACATCTGGTATGGTAATCCCTTCAGCAGTATTCTTTTTATTCCAGGATTGCTGTGAATCTCTGAACTCTTTAGTGTTTCCAAATTGAAAAAAAAATTAATTCTGTGAAGTCATGGGGATTTTAATCAGAATTACATTGGGTCTGTAGCAGATTGCTTTTAGTAGGACAGTCATTTTCAAAATATTAATTCTGCTAATCCAGGAGCATCAGGTGTCTTTCCATCTGCTGGTGACTTTATCACTGTCTTTCTTCAGGCATTTAAAGTGTGCATTGCAGAGGGCTTTCAGCACCTTGGTTAGGTTTATTCCTATGAGGTTTTGTTTTCTTTATTTGTTTCTTTGTTGGTTTTTTTGTTTGCCTGTTTTTGAGGCTATTGTAAATAGTAATGTTCCCATGAGCTCTTTTCAACATGTTTGTTATTAGTACATAAAAGGCCTACTTTTTATTGAATCATTGTGTATTTCATACAGAACAACTCAATCAATCTTAATCATTTTTATACCCTTTCCCCCTGGCACCTCCCATAGTCCTCCAACTGAAATCCATGCATTCTTTCATCTGTGTTAAGGTCTATTGTGTCAAGTTAGGGTCCCCAAATGCTCCCCAATACAGTTTCATCCCCTGAGGCTCAGTCAGCCTATCCAAAGTCTCTAGCTTTAAGAAGATAAGCTCACCTTCACCCAACAATAATCACTTGCCAATATTTCTTCGGCACAGATTGGAGTCTCCTGCCCACTTCCCCACTTCCATACTTGGTTTTTGTTTGCTTGGATGAGTTTGCATGGGTCGTGAACGTGCTGAAAGCACTGCTGTAGGTTCATATGAGCAGAGTCCTAGGAGCTTGTAGGATTCTATTTCCATATGTTCACACCCCTCCGTGCTGGCTCTTACAATCTTTCTTCCCAATCTTCCACAATTGTTCCTGAGCCCTGGGTGAGTGAAGCTTAATATAGTACAGTCCAGTCATTCCGCTTACTGGGCTCTAAGAACATTTAGGAAGCCGCTGATTGACCCCAAGGTAAAACTGCCACTACTGCACTAGTGTCAAATGCTGTGCCAGTGATTGATGTGGCTGTTCGATCATGAAGCTGGTGTTGGGCCATCGATTGATGCTCTCCCTTGGCTGCTTGCATAGTGCTCTCCAGAGCTATGAAAACTAGCCTTCAGGGGGAGTGTTCTTGGCCCCTTTGTCAAATATCTGCTGGCTGAATTGTGCGTACTCATGTTTGAGTCTTTGGTTACATTTCATTGGTCTACAGGTCTATTTTTGTGCCAGTACCGTCTGTGTTTATGACTATAGCTCTGTACTATAACGTGAATCTGGTACAGTAATCCCCCTGCATTACTCTTTGTGCTTAGGGTTGCTTTGGCTATCCAGCATCTTTTGTGCTTACATATGAATTTTAGGAGAATTTTTTTTTCTAGTTCCATGAAGAATGTCATGGAGATTTTGATTGGGATTTCATTGACTCTATATATTGCTTTTGATAGGATGGTCATTTTCATAATATTAATTCTTCCAATCCATGAGCATGGAGGTCCTTCCATCTTCTGGTCCCCTCATCAATCTCTTTCTTTAAAGATCTAAAATTTTCATTGCAGAGATCTTCAATGTCTTTGGTCAGGTTTGTTGCAAGATATTTTAATCTTTTTGTGTGTGGTTATTTTGAATGGTACGATCTCCTTGTACTCTTTATCCAGCTGCTTGTTATTGGTGAAAGAAAGATTACTGACTTTTGTAGATTAGTTTTGAAACCTTGCCCTTTTACTGAAATAATTTCTAGGAGTTTTCTAGTGGAATTTTTGACCTCTAATAGTTACATCATGTCATCTGCAAAAAGGGATAATTAGACCTCTACTTTTCCAATGAGTACTATTTTAACTTCCTTCTCATGTCTTATTAATCTGGTAAGAGTTTCAAGCACTATATTAAAAAGGAATGGAGATGATGGACAGCCTTGTCTGGTTCCTGATTTTAATGGGAATGCTTCCAGTTATCCTCTATTTAGAATGATGTTGGCTGTGTTTTGTATATAGTTTTAATTATGTTGAAGTATGTTTCCTCAAGTCCAATTCCTTCTAGAACTTTTAGCCTAAATGCATGTTGAATTTTGTCAAAGGTCTTTGAGATGATCACATGATTTTTGCCTTTGAGTCCATTTGTATACTGTATGATATTTATTGACTTATGTATATTCAAACAACCCTTCATCTCTGGAATAAAGCCAAATAGATCATAATGGATGATCTTTTCGATTTGTGTCTATATGCTGTTGCTAAGTATTTTGTTTAAATTTTTTGCATCTATGTTCATTAAGGATATGGTTCTGTCATTTACTTTTTTGATTCTATGTTTACCTGGTTTTGGTATTAGAGTGATGCCGGCTTCATAAAAGGAATTTGGGAGTTCTCACTCTGTTTCTATCCTCTTGAATAATTTAAATAGTATTCAATATAGGTTTTCTTTGATTGTCTGGAAGAGTTATTCTGTGACTCCATCTGTGCCTGGGCTTTTTTAGTTGGGAGGTTTTGTTTCAATTTCCTTAGATGTTATGGGTCTGTTTATGCTGTCCATCTCTTCTTGGTTTTGCTTTGGTGATTCCTATGACTTTGGATATACATCCATATCTTTAACGTTTTCAAATTTAATAGTGTACCAGTTTTTAGAGTATTGCCATATAATGTTCTGGGTCTTTTGTTCTCTGTTATTATCGTTTCCCTTTCAATTCTGATTTTGTTGATTTAGAATTGTTCTTTCTTCCTTTTGTTTAACTGGACTAAGGGTCTATCTTGTTTACCTTTTGAAAGAAGAATCTCTTGGATTCATTGATTCTTTGTATTTTTTCCTTTGTTTCTATTTCATTAATTTCTTTTCTGGTTTTTATTATTTCTTCTTGTTTGCTGGGTTTGAGTTTGATTTATTGTTGCCTTTCAAGATTCTTGAGTTGCAATGTTAAGCTTTTTATTTGTGCTTTTATTTGTGTTCTGTTTTAATATAGGCACTTAGAGCTATAAACTTCCTTCTTACAACTACTTTTACAGTGTCCCAGAGGTTTTGTTGTGTTGTATTGTCCTTTTCTTTTAATTCAAGGAATACTTTCATTTCTTTCTTACTTTCTACTTTGACCCATTCATCATTCAGGAGTGCATTTTTTTAGTCTTCATGATTTCCTGAAGTTACTAGGGCTTATTTCAGTGTTGATTTTAAGCTTTATTGCTTTGTGGTCTGATAGAATACATGAACTTCTTTCAAGTTTTTGTATTTGTTGAAGTTTGTTTTGTCCCCCAGTGTGTGGTCAATTGTGGAGAAAGTTCCATGTAGTGCCAAATAGAATGCCTATTCTTGGATGTTCCCATGGAATATTAGACATATGTCTTTTAATTTCATTTGATGTATGGGATTCTTTAATTCAGATGTCCCTTTGCTTATTCTTTCTCTAGTTGACATGTGTAATGGAGACTGTGGGGTACTGAAGTCTCCTACAATTAATGAATCAGCATTAATCTGTGTCTTAAAGTTCTGTAGTACTGATTTTATTAAGTTGGATGCACCAGAGTTTGGGGCATATATGTTCATGATTCTAATATCTTCTTGGTTAATGTCTTCTTATTGTTCCTTTTATCAGAATAAAGTGACTTTATATCTCTTCTCATTAGTTTTAGTTTAAAGCTTATTTTTCCAAATATTAGAATAGCAACTCCTGCTTGTTTCTTAGTGTCATTCGTTTGGAATACTTTTTCCATCCTTTCACCTTAAGGTAGTGCCTGTCCTTGAAGGTGAGATGGGTTTCTTACAGACAACAAAAATATGTGTTTTGTTTCTTGATCCATTCTACTAGTCTGTGTCTTTTGACTGGGAGTTCTGTCCATTGATATTTAAAACTATTATGGAAAGATGTGCATTTAGTTCCCATCATTTTAATTTCTGTTTGCATTCTTGGTCTAACTTTGTTATTATCCAGTTATAACTTCATTTAGTTTCTTTCTGTTGTCTCTTGACTGTACTCATTCCTTTCTTCAGCTCTTTGTGTTGCTTCAAGCATTCTATGAAGTGCTGGTTTTCTGGACATGAATTCAGAAACACCGATTTTTATGCTAACACTTATTCTTCCACTTTGATGAAAGTGTAGATCATTTCTACAATTTTTTGGTAGAATTTTTATGATCTCTTAGGTAAAATAATATACCATTTTTGAAGAGAGTAATTTATCTTGTTTTTCAATTTACATCCCTTTAATTTCTTTCTCTTGTCTTATTGGTCTAAATAGGGTCTGAACATATTGAAATGACATAGGAATTGTCCTTCCTTCTTCTTCTATTTCCTCACTTCTTTCCTTCCATTTTTCCTTTCTTCCTACTTTTTTAAACTCTCCTTCCTTTCCTTACCCATTTTGTCTTCAAGGCCAAAGTTTACAGAGTTCTTCTTAAGAACCAGTAGGCAACCTCCTGTCAGCCATCAGCCTTCTGTGTGCTCTCTGTACAGCGTGATCTCACATGCCTGAATGGTTCAAAATCAACTGAGAAGGATACATTTCAAAACTCAACTTTGTTGGTTTGAATTCACAATTCCAAAGAATCAAACTTTCCAAAATCCAAAGTGAAAAATAAATAATAATGATTCTTACTCTGGAAATCTGCAATAAGTATTTACAATGCCGTCCCTTACAAAGCAACTGAAGTATCTCAGAAAGCACTATGTGCAAGTAAGTTGTTACTAAAAAGCTTAGCTGACACATTTTAAATGTATAAATGTGAGAAGCTCATACAACTAACTCAATATTTAATCATCTAAATATTTTCCTTTACTCTTGACTTTTTTATTTGGAAATAGAATTCCACTCAGGATAATTTGATAAATGTTGTGTCAGCAGTTTTTAAAAGAGTTCTCTGTTGTTACAAAAGCTGGCAGACACCAAACAGACAGAGTTTCATAATAATTGATGTGGACAACAGCAGCAAGAATTCTGACTCCCAGTAGGCAAGCCACCTGTCTAAACACTACTTCCAACTTCGATTTTGGCTGCTGGCTTCTGAACACTCCATTATTTAGAGCAGTCAGATATTTCATAAATAGAAGGCAAATGTTCAGACATTAAGAAAACTTTGGGTTTTTATCAGTAAAGATTAAGTTTCAGTAATTAATATAAAGATACTATGTTTTTCACAAATGTCTATCACACTTGAATTTCAATATATTATGCCAGTATACTTTTGTTGTTTTAGTGTCATTTTACCTTGAAATCTTCAATCAAGCATATTACAGGCAGAATGTAAAAGACAGAATATTCTCATGCAAATGTCACATCCCAGGGTTGCTGTGGACCTGACACTCTGTTCTGGGTTCTTAGGGAATTATTTGCGGTTAGGGGAATAACATCTCCACAGTCCTGTCCTTCAGCATTAATATACAATGTACATAGTCTTATTATAATGGATGAATTACAGCTCCTGGACTCACAGTTTAAAAATAGTAATGATTTAGTTAAGTTACATTTGATTCATTGATAGATGGACATATGAATTACTTTTTATTAATCATCCTTACCTTAGGACAACTCTGGATTGATTTTTTAAAATTCTAAAGATAGTACAGAAACTTTCCATAGTGATCAGCTTACTCTGATATTAACAGCTCATATCACAACACATTCATTACAGCTCAGCTGATGGTTAATACCATCCAAAGACTATTCAGATTCCTTGGCTGTCGAATGATGGCCTTGTTGTGTCCCTAAGGCCACACTACCTTTGATGCAGTCACAGTGTACGTTAGATTCCTCGTGTTGTAAGAGATACTCAGACTTCTCTTGCTTTCTATCATTTTCACAGTTTCCACACTGACCAGATATTCTACAGGGAGTCCTCTCTTCAGAACTGGTGTACTTTTCTCATGATTAGACTGTGGGTATGGGCTCTGCACATTGGTGAGTTGGCTACATTCGTTCTCATACTTACAAATGTCTCAGGCTAGTTTACATTTTTTTCATCCTAATCCTAAAACCCTTGTTCTTTTGCTTGAAAACAATATTAGAAACCAAGACCTGAGTGTAGTGTGCTCATTGTTGCTGACCGGACAAGGGAAATTTATGTTTCTGAGGAACACCAGCATCACTCACATATCTGTAAGCATTTCCATATGCAAGATCTGATCTATTACCTTAGGAATAGTTCTAAACTTATTTTAATTGATCAATTATTGTATACCAAAACAGAAACTTGATAACCTGAAAACCATAGGAAACGTAGGAGTCAACTACACTACAGTTACGGAGTATTCTTCTTAATTTTAGTCTCATAAGCTTCTCTCATTTCCAAAGTCTCTTTGCAATATTTTGATTAGTTATATATATTTATAAGTCTCCAAGACACCATATTCTGCATTTTTTTCCCGAGGGATCTTCTAACATTGTAAGTGATTCCTTGTTATATTTTCAGATACTAGATTTCAGTACTGTATTTTAAGGTCCTTTGTGCTGTGAGGAAAACATTTCTGTGCTTCTGTGATCACTATATCACACAGAACACCTTCATCATCCTTAGAAATTGTTACCTATTTATCCATTCACCCTTCATCGTACTCAACCATCTTATTAGTACTGTTAGTTTTGCCTCCTCCAAAATGTCATATAATTTGAGCAATAGGCTATATCATGCATTCAGTCTTTAGACTTAGTAATCTATATTTAGGTCTTCACTTAGTTTTCTATATTAGTAATCTAATATAGATTTCACTTAGTAATCTATATTTATGATTCAGGGTTTTTTTGTTCCATGACTTGATAGCTTACTTTTGTGATGGATATTTCATTTTACAAATATAACTTATTTTTCCATTCCATTTTTGTTGTGTTTGTTGTTCTGCAGTGATCAAGGATATCAGGCGTCCTTCTCAGTTACTCTTCACCTGACTCTGGAGGAGGGAAGGTGCATGTGTTGCATGCATGAGGATGTGTAAGTCTGCGTGGGGATGCCATACAGGACGTCAGATGTCTTCCTTCATTGCTTTCCACCTTGTTGCCTAGAGACAGGATCTTTTACTAACCAAGCTTTCATGATTTTGGCTAAGCTGGACAGACAGTATTTGGGATCTGGTTTCTTCATTTACCAATGCTGATGTTACAGACAAGAGAAACATGTCTAACTTTTTCTATAGGTGGTAGGAATTCAAACTCAGGGCCTCATGCTTGCAGAGCAAGTACTCTTACCCACCAAGTCATCTTCCTAGACCCGTCCATTCACAGTTTGAAGTATCTTGCTTGATACTAGTTTTAGTTGGTTATGAATCAGTTCAAATTCATGTGAAGGGAAGTATGTTTAAATCGGTCCCCTGAAAACACCAGAATAAGATTGCTGGGTTTTCTGTAACACAATGCCCAGATACACGAACCCTGAGAAATGTCTTCCAACACAGATGTTTTATTTTTATAGTCCCACCAGCTATGAATAAAAGCTTTGTTTTGCTTCTTTGAAGCATGTGATATTGTCAGTGCTTCAGCCATTCTTACTCATGTAATATCTCTTTTAATATTTTATTTTTACTTTATGTATATCAGTGTATTGCCTACATGTGTGTAAGTACATCTGTGTCATGTGATCCCCAGGGAGGTCAGAAGAGGGCACCAGATTCTCCTGGAACTGCAGTTACAGATGGTTGTTAGCTGCCAAGTGGGTGCTGAGAATCAAACCCAGGTCCTCTGCAAGAGCAATCAGTGCTCTTAACCACTGAGCCACCTCTACAGCTCCACAGTATCTCATTTAGTTGTCAACTCATGGAAGACAATGAGATACAACATATTTCTTTATTTTTGCCTACAAAACTATCTCTGCTTTGGTGATTTGTCACACATGTCCATTTGCCAAGTGGTTATTTCTTTCCTTGGTGTTGAATTCACTAGTTTTTTTGTATATTTTAGATACAAGCACTTTCACAGATTTGTATTTTGTCATATTTCCCCAGTGTGTGGTTTGTCTTTTGATTATCATAAAGGTGATTTTCTTTTATTTTAGAAAGTTAAGCCTATTGTTTTTCGATCAGTCCTGTTCTTCTCCTTTTATCTAAAACTTATCATCAGGAAATGTCTGTTGCTGTCACCATGAATTCATTTCTGAACACAGGATGCTTTGAGATGACAGATCTCAGAACCTACCTCTTTTTTTTCTTGCTCCCCTGTTTCTTCACACTCTTGCCTGCTAAGACAGCAGATGTGTGAGACTTTTGACTCAACCGTATTCTCCTATTGGGACTCATGAAACAATATCTTAAGCTATGGCACTATCGCAGGCGGAGTGCTTTTAACTAGAGAAGTGCAGGTTTCTCTGCTCTTCCTCTTCTGCTGTTCTTTCCTTCCCTCCTTTTCAGTCCAAAAGAGCAAGGAAGGGCTTTCTCTGATTTCCTTATCTGACTCAGGGAAATTCTTCAGTAGAAATGCCATTGGACTGAACTCTGTTCCAAACCCATTTAACAGAAATGTTAATGATGTTGAAATGGAGACCAGAAGTCAGACAGCTGGATCAGACAGACTTGGGCTCAAGCAACCATCTGGTCTCTTGTCATAGAGACTTTACATAGCAGGACATCTTTCTTTCACCACCTGTTTCCTCTCTGTGAAGACAGGAACCTCTTGTCACCTGCTTCCCAATCTCAAGCCCTTCTCCCATTCTGTAGTTCTGAATGCTGTTTACTCTTCAGCTATTTTCTTCTCCCTTTAGTCCAGTACTGTATGATGTTCCTCTTTGTCTGTCTCTAAATAAATCTGTATGCGGTTTCCTTGTTCATCTGTCCCCTGTAAATTTATTTCAGCAGATTTAATTGTCAGCTTTCAGGGGGCAGAGCGAAATTGCTCTAGCCCCTAAACCTCTGAAGATAATTTTACTGCTCGTTTCATTAGGTGTATTATTTGTGACCTAGGACTCATCTATATGCTAATTCCAGGTGGTTAGTGTCAACATTTCTTTAGATGTAATCAGTAGATTGTACATAGCAGTGCATAAGTCAGTTAAACACAATAAGTACCCAAAGCATAAATGGATTAGACCAAATCATTATTATCCTAGCAATGATTAAATACTGATTGAAAGATGAGTATTTTCTCAGAAAGGAGTCCTTTTGTGTGAATGTAAAAACAGTATTTATCATAGTCTCCTCTCTTACTTTGGATCTGAGAACACATACAATGCAAAGATTTAAAAGAATTGTAATGCATGCAATATAATCCTGTGTAAGAGCATGTAGAGATGTCACAAACACTGTCATGACTGAATAATGAAGAGGAAAATCAGTGCTGATAATTTCCTAGACATATGATTTATGCTTGTCACAAAAGACAGCTATCACTTAGGTAGGTATCTGAAGAGCTATGCCTCCTCTAAATGAAGGCAAAACATGAACACACAGGCATGGAGTGGAGGGGCACAGGCAGGTGTAACAGCAATACTTCAGTTGAACACAGGTATGGAAGTGAAGAGAACAGGTGGCTACCAGCCCTCCAGTTAAACACAGATATGGCGGGGAGGAGAACAGGCGGCTACCACTCTACTACCAAATGAACAAGCTTAGAGTATAACAGAAATATTTAGAGTAGGTACAACAGCTCTTCACTAGGTTTAAAATGAAGCTGTCATCACCTGGGGAGATGACTCAGTGAATGAGCGCTTGCTGCCTAAGCATGAGACCTGAGCTCCAATTCACAGAACCTATGAACGAGCCAGTGTGGCACTAACGCACACGCCTGCAATCCCAGTGCTACAGGGATGGAGATAAGAGGCTTTCTGGGGCTGGCTTGCTGGCTGCCAGCCTTCCTCCACGTTCTGTGAGGTTCCATGCATCAAGGGAGCAAGGCAGAGACTGATAGAGCTGGACACCTGATAGCCTCCTCTGTTCTCTAAACCACACACTGGCCCACACAGCCAAACACACATATGCATATGCCACACACACAGCACACACATTCACATACTCATATACTACATATTTATACATGCACTCACCACACAGACACTCACACACATGTGCATATGCCACAGACACATGTGCATGCATACTAAATATGTACAAACGTGCATATGCCATGCACAATACATATGTATATACATGTGTGCACACCACACACACATACTCATAAACATGTATAAGCTACACAAAACACATCCACCCCCACACATGTATATACCATACATCACAATATGTACACACAACACACATACACTCACACACGTGCAAACACCACACATCACACAACGTACACACACACACACACATTAAATCACAGTTAAAAAATTCACTCTTCTAGATAAGTTTATGCATATTTTGGGAAGACTCATTTCATGGAGGATTTGGAAAACTGACCCACTATACTGACAGCAGCCTCCTCCAGCCTCTTGTAATTGGCTCAGGTGGAAGTGGAGATTCTAGTTGGTTGGTTTTGAGGGAGATGCAGGGCTCTAATTTGATGAGAGTTTGGGAGGTAGATGCCCCTTATGAAGAGTAGGAATGACTCATGGAACTCCTGTTGAGATAAGCAGTGAAAGACAAGGCTCGTAACACAGGATGAGAGTGCAGCGCGCATCTAGGATGAAGGGAAAATACTCTGAAGGCTGGCTAAACCCTAGCCCTGGGCTCAGTCTGGTTTGCAAACTCACTCAGCCACTAAACCGTAATTATGACCTTCTTCAGGGTGCCTGTAAAATCCTCTCTGCCCTCTCCCCTACGTACACTCTCACTTCAACAACACTTTTCAGTTAACCTTCAGAAAAACACCTATAAATATTTTTTCACCACTCTGCAGCTCACCTGAAATCACACAGCGGGCCTCACAGCAAGTCCCCTCTCTCCACCTCCGTTCATTCAGCCGACCCCAAGGACGACGAAAGCCCTCTCTAACAACATCTCTACCCACATATCTCAGGGTGTCTGGACCACAGGGATGAAATCAGAGTGCAGCCCACCGCAAAGCTTCCCTGGGCTGTAGGGGATGAGATCAGAGAGCAGGGTCCCTGGGCCCTGCACCATCTGCGCTGCTGATTCTGCAGCACGATCACTCCTCTGTCTCTAGTTTCCCTGACACTGCTCCTCATTCTCCCCCTTGTACCAAGGCTATCGACTCGGCTGACTCCACTGCCCGAAACGCCGCATTGCTTACTACTGTGTTTTTGGTCCCTTCCTAACCTTCATTCTCCCAACAGGGATGATTCTGTTCACCTGTCCACACTTGCACTGGTTAAGAGTCTTCATTTTTTTAAGAGTCAATATTTATTTTTGTTCACAACCTTTCTACTACTTGAGGCATTATTTCTGATTCTCTTCTAGTCTCCAACTTGAGTGTATTTTTACCAGAACTGGAACTCCTAGTTACCTGTACCGAAGCGCATGTGTCTAAACTTGGGACACTGAACACAGTGGAAGCTTCATGATACTGGACAACTGAATCCCACTCTTTTCCAGCCATTGAGAGTTGTTCTTACTTCTGTTAGTTTTGTTTTACAACTAAGAGCACTCTAATTAGATAAATGTTAACTTAATTAGTATTTCCTAAAATTAAGTAAAGAGTATGTAACATGTTCCAGACGGAGAAATATTGTGAATTATGCACTTGTGCCTCAAGGTGAACTTCACTTTTAATGTTTTCCAGTAAAAGAAGCACATAGTCCACAAATGAGAAAAACTGACACCATAGAAGATAGAAAGGGAAATCAGCCAAGACTGAAATGTATCTCAGCTCAGAAATATGAAGATTTTTCTAAATAAATAAATTCCACCACTCCTCTCTGAATGGTGGAGTTTCTATTTCAAAATAAGAAGTACTGTTGGAGTTAAAGAAGGATTGAGTTCCCATAAATGGTGGAAATTGGGGACTTAGTCACGAAGCTCATCTTAAGTGCTAAGTGCTTTTCTAGATTATTTATACATACTACCTAATTTTATTTTCAAAATCCTTTTTCTCTAGTGCACATTAGAGTCATTATTTTGCTGAAAAAGAAAGTGAGGTTCAGGAAGAAAGGAACAATGTATAAGACAGCCACAAATTAGTATGTTCACATCCAAAGTCATTAATTAAAAATTCTTTTTAACTAAATATGTGAAGATGCTGCTATGTGCAGTATCTTGTTTGGAAAAACTGGGCCTAAAACTTATTAAAAGGCTTTTTGCAACTATCAGTCTATGAAATAAATTTTAATTGTTTATTGAAAACTACTAACACATTGGTATTTTATGGATAAGAAGTATTAGCTCTGCTCTATTTATTTAAAAATTCATTCTGGGCTTGGTGGCACATGGCTATAATCTCAGCACTATGAGAGGCAGAAGTAAGATGACTGGAAATTCTAGGCTAGTCTGGGTTACATAATGAGTTCAAGACCAGTGTAGGCTATGAGACACTATCTCAAAAAAATGTATAATTCTATGGAGAATTTGCATGATACCTGTCTATAAAACTACATTAGCAAGTGCTATGACCAGTTGTTAAACTCTACCAAAGTATAGGGAGCGGTGTGTCAAGATGTAAGAAAAAAAAAAAGAAGAAATGAAAACGCTATTTGTAGATAATAATGACTACAAGATAAACTTTAAGTCTGGTAACATATAATACTAGAACATTAAAAAATCTTAAATTTTAGCATAGAGGAAGTAAAATTATTTAATATCAAGAAAATGTTCCTGGAGCTGGAGAAATGGCTTAGAGATTAGGAACAATTGCTGTTCTTACAAAGGACCTGGATTCAAGTCCCAACACCTACATGGCAGCTAACAACCATCTGTAACTCCAGTTCCAGAGTAAAAATAATGAACACAATATTCTTTTTTAAAAAGAAATGTTCCTTGAAATATTATGGGATAATTCAAAGTAGATTATTAATTTTAAAAGGAAACAATATGTAGATATGAAATTACAAAGATATTCCCTGCATCTAACAGTAGCTCACTCTCACAAGGTCATAAATATTAAAATTTGGGTAGCAT
The DNA here is from genome assembly GCA_035773235.1 of Eospalax fontanierii. NCBI lineage: Eukaryota > Metazoa > Chordata > Mammalia > Rodentia > Spalacidae > Eospalax > Eospalax fontanierii. The sequence goes on along the minus strand of CM069535.1, from coordinate 66,966,335 downwards.
TCTTGATACATCTTTACTCAAAAGCACCCTATGACTTAAAATCAGAAAGTCCTTTTGGTTTGATTTCCTATGCTTATGCTGAGACTGGAAAACACTGCCACATTGGGCCTGGAAATGCTGGTCTGAGCTTCAAGTGTGTGACTGTCTTACAGCTGCCAGCCTCAGTCGTTGTTCCTAGGCATCATGTCCCTGGGCATCTCAGTCAGGCATGTGTCATGAGCTCCACCACCATGGCCACCAATGAGGTACACACATCCAGACAGCAGAGACCGTCACCACCTCTTCTCCACCGCTTTCTTCTCCAAAGACTGTCTCTTGAATACACTCTCCACATAAGAGTCTGAAGTAGGGACTGCTTGAGCTTGCTTTATGTAGGATCATTCTAAACTCATACACTTGCAACTTCAGCATCTGTGTTCTCACCTTTGGAGGAAGATAACTTGACAGTTTGCATACATATAAGCCTGTCAGTGGGTTCACTCCAGAGGGAGCAAAGGCTGAAGGACTAACTCTGTGAACTCTAGTCAAAGAATCTACAGCTGTAAGTATCAGGTTGCGGTTAAGTAGGTAAAGAAAAAAAAAAAAAAAGGCACATGTTAGTGTATCATCACTCCTACTCAGAAGTCATCCCTGTCTCATCCACCGGTTCTCCAGGCCAGCACTTTCACATGAGTTCTTTTGCTTCAGATTTTAATTGCTGTAAACAATACCTGAGAAAAACAGTTTAAAGCATGAAAGTTTGTTTTGATAATGATTTCAGAGACTTCAATCTGTCATCACTAGGTTTACTATTTCTGGGCCTATTTATGAGGCAGAAATCATGGAGGTGGGGATGGCAGAGTTAAGCTACTCACTGCAAGGCAGGCAGTCATCAGAAGTTGCAGGAAGAGGCCAGGGCCTAAGTATACAGTTTAAAAGCATGCCACAGTCACCAACTCTTTCAGCTAGAGTACCTGCACCTCCCAACAGCCTGTTCAGATGCCGAATGCATCCGTGGATTGGATTATTGATTAAATATAAGCATTCATGATGTAAATTCCAGCACATACATGCCCAGAGGTGCATTTTACCATCTCCTAGGTGTCTCTTCATACAGTCAACTTGTCAAGCCAAATTAACTGCAGGCAAACTGAGAAAAGGCAGCACCTGTTGTCTGGCAATGCTCCTTTCATTTAAAGGGGGCTCAGATGATTTGGGTGACATCTTCACAAACACCACCACACTGAGTTTCAGACAGATGACAGAGGCATGACTTTGGAAACTGCAATATTCACCTCAACTGTGGCCAAAAAGGCCTCAGTCATATAGATTTTTCGGTACCTCAAAATACAAAATTACATAAAAGAGGAATACCTTTGGACATCAATAAAGCAATGAATGGCAAAAGTCTCTTCCTTCCTGTCATTGGTTAGGGTGTGGGAAATCTTAAGAAACTTGCAGAAAGGAGGAAAAATAAGAAAAGAAAACAAATTAAAGGTATTAAGGTATTAATATGTTCTGTAAGTATGTATTTGTATAAATGTATTTTTAATCACAAACAAATGTCTTTAAAATAAAAATAAACACAAAGAAGGCATTAAATCTTTAATATAAAATAGATAGAGCTGTATAAGAAGTGTATAATCTTAGTATAAAAAGATAGCAAGGCTTTAAAGCACTGCCTGCCCCTAGCTGTCAGTAGATCTGAAATTAGGAACCGCACAGAAATTAACACAGCAGAAGTCACTTTCTGCACCCAAAATTATTATGATACTGTATTAGTTGCTTCTTGCTGCTGCAATAAAACACTGGGATCAAAACACTTTCAGAAGAAAGAGGATATTTGGGCATACAGTTTCTCAGGGATTAGAATTCACGGCAAAGAAATAGGAGACAACCAGAGCAGAAAGCTGAGGGTTCACACCTACAACTACTCCCAGGAAGCAGAAGGAAAACTGGAAGTGGTGAGACAAGGCTGTGAGATCTCAAAACCTGCTCCAGTGACAGACCTGTTTGTTCCAGCTAGGCCATACCTCCTAAGGGTACCGTGATCCTCCCCAGTAGCATCAGCAACTGACCCGGTGTTTAAATACTTAGGCTTGTGGGGGACAAATCTCATTGAAAACACCACAAATACCTAAAATGAAGAATCATGTAGCTGTTGCAAACAGGTTTATAGTCACAACCAAACATTTTCAGGTAGTTTTCGGAGTACAGTGAAGTGGGACTGGGGACGGGGCTCAGTTGGTACAGTGCTTGCCCAGCATGCATGAAGGTAAACCCAAGACCACATAAACCTGGAGTAGTGGAACACAGTTGTAAACCCAGCATTCCAGAGGTAGAGGCAAGAGGATTAGGAATTCAGGAATTCAAGATTTTCCCTGACTATATAGTGAGTTCAAGGCCAACCCTGGCTACATGAGACTGCAGGAGACCCTGTCTGGAAGGAACGGAGTACACAGAAGAGATGGAAGAACTGGGAATCAACCTTTTGCCTCTCAGGCAAACAGTTCATGAATAATCCCTTAAGGATCACAACAAAAATGTATGAACATGTATAGCTCTGTCTGTATAACCTCAGTTACTTTTAGAGTGCTGAGGAAGAACTCTGAGTACAGAAAACTTTAAGTGCTTCAGACACGATCTCAGCCTAGTCAGAAGCCAAGAAAAGCAGAGGTCAGGCAGAGGGACAGACCCACTCCTTCCACAAGGATCAGATATGCCAATGAGATGTCTGTTACTGCTTCTCAGCACTCAGCATCCAAGGGTGCTCACAGGTTCTGGCCACTCCCATGATTCAGCTGAGTGCACACTCAGCTCAGGGGTCTGCCCTGGCCTGCAATCAGCTCCCTTGAGATGAGATCATCAAACTGCAGGGTTTCAAACTGGCTCTTGTTTTAAAACAGCACCTCCCAGACCATGCTGGGGAAAGTAAATAAACCTTTGGAATCTTAGGGAAAGCTTTGGCAGCTTGCACTTCTCTGCACTTAGCTTCAGCAACACAGGTTCCTGTCCTCTTGGTGGGACACACAGGGCGTCCAGTCCTGTCTCTGCAGGCTTTGGAACAACCTCTGACTGGAAACAAAACAAGTGCAATGATAAATATACAAGTCGGTGAGTTATGTGAACCCACTCTCCGTTCTGAGTCTATTTTTCTAAAATCGATGCAACAATTTCATTAGATCTCCAGAGATTTATAAAGTTTTGATATTTTTCTTTGTTCTGGTATTTGAGCTCTATTTGTATTTGCTGTTCTGAATAACTTTTTTTTTCCTTGTGAATATGAAATCCACTTGTGTATCTTCCAGTACTTGGGGAAATACACTCTAATTATATCTGTGCTCGCAAACTCTGTCTTTAGTACCATAAAGGTGTGTGTTGGTGATTGATATTTCATAGATGTATGGACATCTGTTTTCTATGCAGTTGAGATGACCTCCACTGTTTCTAGAAGAATTAATTTGTTCTTTGATGCACACGTCTTGAACAGGAAATGCATCTTCTCTACAGAATAATATTTACATTGATGCATGTCTATGAAAGGTATATTTGTAAATTATTTCCCTCTTTCAATTTATTTACTAATTAATTTGTGTATGGTGTGTGTGGTGTGTGTGTGTTTCCCGTACTCATTCAGTCCCTAAGGAGGCCAGAAGATAGCATCAGATCCCCTGGAGCTGGTGTAACAGGAGGTTGTGAGCAACCTGGTATGCTGCTGGGAACCAATCCTAGGTATTCTGCAAGAGCAAAAAGTACCCAGTGGCTGGGCTCTTGCCAGCTCCTTTGTTAAGGTCTTGAAACTGACTGCTTGGAGGGCTTTGGAAGCAGTCGCTGGCCTCAGGGTCTTGTGCCTTCCATCACCTCTGGCCTTTCCCACTTGTGTTTCTACTTCTGCTCCCGGCAGCCCTTCAGAGACAGCAGCATCATGGGCTTCTCAAACACACCTTTCCCCAGTACTGAGCAGGTTTAAGATGTTTCCTTGCAGCTTATGTTACTGGCTTTCTTTCTTTTTTAATATTTAAGATAAACCTTTAAGAACATATTTGAACTCCTGTCAAGTTGATTCCATATAATTTATAGAACTGACACCAATAGTCTCTTTCGATTTCAGGTTCTAGATGGAGTTTACAAGGGCCATCCCTGAAAATGACTGAATTTTTGCCAGGTGTGATATATGCTCAGAATCTGGAGAGGAGCTTTAGGATCAGTCTCACCAAGGCACAAGCACTATTTTTTTTTCTAAATTGGACATCCATCCTACTTACATATTTCAATAAACATTAGTTTGCTTGGGTTATAAAAACTTTAGAAAATTATTTCATTTGCTTATAATAACAATTGGCTTTTCTAATTGAAATACATTGACCTTGACACATTAAAAAGAGAAGAGATTTATTTCTGAGCATTAAAGTTGCTTTAAAAAAGTTCTCTACTGCTGCTTTAACCCACAAACTCTGACTGTTCAGCACTACTCAAAAGGAATTTCTGTACAAATCCCATCATAATTGAGCACATTACTATGTCAACAGTTTTTTAAAGGGCAGTACATCCAGCTCCAAAAAACTTGTTTCTTGCTTTCTTTTCCTTATGGTAGTTTATGTTACAATGTGTCAAAATACTAGAAATTTGCTGGGGTTGGAGAGATGGCTCAGTGGTTAAGAGTACTGGCTGCTCTTTCAGAGGACTCAGGTTTGGTTCCCAGCACCCATGTGACTGCTAACAAGTGTCCACAACTACAGTTCCAGGGAAATTTGACACCCTCTTCTGCCCTTCATTGGCATTGCACAGCACGGGTGCACTTAGATGCATACAGACAATACACTGATACACATAAAAAGTAAAAATAAAAATGAAAAATATAAAAACACTATAACTTTGGAAACGGGATTCGGGGCAGAGGCTTAGTGGTCTGGTCTCGCCACTCTGCTCATTCTGTCCCGAGTGTGGGGCTATGTTCAGGGTGCCAAGTGCTATTGAGAAACACAACTGAGAGCCAGGCAGTGGCTCATGCATTTAACACCAGCACTCAGGAGGCAGAAGCAGGCAAATCTACATCTGGTCTATATAGTAAGTTCCAGGACGGCTGGGGCTACAATAAAATCCTATCTCAAAAAAGAAAAAAAAAAAAGAGGCATAGAAGCTTGGCTCTGCCAGCAAACTACTTGCTTTGCAAGCATAAAGAATGAGCTCAGTTCCCAGAACCCAAGTGCAAACAGCTGCGCATGGTGGCACACTTGGAGTTAGTACTGAGGAGGAGGAGACAGGAGAGCCCATTGGCTGGACGCAAGCCAGCCTAGCCTAATTGGTGAGTTCCAGGCCAATGAGAGATGCTGTTTCAAAGGAGATAGATGGCATAGTCCTCAGGGCTAACTCCCACCACCCCCCACATGAACTTGCATTCACATAGGCAGAAACATACACACGTATGTGTAAAAATGAAATTGCTTTCTTCACAGCAGGTGCACATCAAAGAAAAGTCACATCACTAGTGCAGAAAAGCCCTCTTGTCTCAGAGTGGCATGATCCACGAGAGAAACACTTCTTCCCACTGCAAATTCTGCAGCCCCGGGACTCTTGGCATTTCCCCGACATGAACTGTGACATCTGTTCCAAGGCGTATTTTCCCTGTCCTTCCCTGTGTCAAAAGCCATATTACTTCTCCATCTGAACCACAAAATAACTCTTAACAACCTGTGACATCATGAGTGTGCTGCCTTTCTCTGTTTAACACACAGCAACTCACAGGGTGACATAAAACTGTAACGCTGGCAGGCTCCTCATAATGGTATGAGAGAAGTTATCCAGAACAGCTCCACCTCCAACAGTGTGGGACTGTTGTAAATATGTAAACTTATGCTTAATACTAAGGAAACAATTCTTTAAAAATAATTTATTTGACATCAAATTGACTTATAAGCAAGCTCTTATGTAAGCTAAAATTGTTAAATTGCAATATGGTTCCTGTTGCTTCAAGATATAAATTAATTTTAATAGATGATTACTTCTTTGCCAGGGTGCAATTTATTTCTGCTTTTAGATATGATTTACATAAAGTAAATATTTTACCACTACAGCCTAACAGTAAGGCACTGTGCAGTTGAAAACAGCTAAGGTGTAAACTAATTTCAACAGAGGTTATTGTTTTTCATCTAATGGTATAAAATGTCTAGAGCAAAAGTATCTAATGAGATTCCCTTTTGCCCAGCAATGAGGAAAGTCACTAACAGTGACTAATGCAAATGTATAGTAAATACAAAGATATATTTAACTCAATGGAAGACTCAACAGGATGGATTTTTTTAAAAGGACAATTCACAGAAGAGAAAGAGCATCCTCTGGCTAAAGCTCCTCAGTCAGTAACTAAAGTATCATAGTTTTCCTTAAGTGACTGTGCTGGAGGTTGTGAACTTCACTTTGATAATGATTTGCTGTATCAGTTGTGTCTCTCTACCTAGTGTCTACACTCCTTAGAGACCTATGGCAGGGTTTTGGCAGATAGACCACTCTCTGAACTACAGGAAGTAAAAAAGAAAAAAATTAACTCTTCTGTGTTTTCTATAAGGTTTACCTAGGAACATATAAAATGCAATGTGTACACAGAGGCATTACATTATCTTATGTGTGTAATTTGGATGCAGTCCATGTTCTTTTAGTAAGATGATGCTGCACAACACTCTTCTGAACCAAAGAACTGTCATCTTCATGACTTCAGCTATGCCTACTTGCAAAATATCATTACAATTGAACTTGTTGACTATCATACTCTTTCACTGAAGGAGAGGTAAGCAGGGTCATTGGACCCTCACCTGAGTATCCAGCTACTCTTTCCCAGTGAGTTGTATGTAATAGTGCCCTAATCATAAATGGTCTCCTGGATTTGAGGAGGAATCTGGAGAAGGCTAAGAGAGCACGTGACCCATGAGGTTATAGGAAAGTCCATGTTGGATAAAGACTTTGCAATGCAACTACTCTCAGGCCACCCATGTTCCTGTCAGTAACATCTCACCCATCTCTACGAGTAAAGTCATTGGTTCCCCAGGGTGAACTATAATGTAATCAAACATTGGTTTGAACTAGAACCCTAGAAGGGGGATAATACTGCTTACTGTCCTCAGGAAGAACATTCTTATAACAGATGGAAATTTTATTTCTTTATGTTATTATGTCTCATAATATTAAGAAAGAAAATGGGAAGGTGAAAGATGATGTTAGAAGGATATAATAATGGAGATATTTCATTAAGATTTATGTATACGCAAGTGATGATGGTCTAAGTAGGTATGTTTTGGCATACAAGGAATGAAATAACATATAAATAATCTTAAATTTTCTAAGGTCATAGTCCAGTCAATTAGTTTAATAAACAAAACATATGTCTAGTCAAGATTTATTTAGGAATGTTTCTTTTTTACTTAGGCTTTACCTACATATTAAACAGTAATTAAAAGTACCAGAGTTGTGCAACTGATCTTCTTGGATGTTTAATAACCATACTGTGAAGCCTATACTAATCTGATCAGAGAGACCTAAAGAGACAATTTTTTGTCTCTTGTCCTCCAAGACCAACTAATTTCTAGGATATTCGAGGGCCTCTTTTGAAATGTCCTGAAACTGTGATTAGTCATCTGTCCTGTTCAGAGAGGTAATAGAGAACCCACTAGAAAGAGTCAAACCAGTGTCCAATCTGCAAAGAAGAAGGTCAGCACAGGAAAACATTTCCTCAATGATTCCAAGTGAAGCCAATGTCTAGCAGGATCTTCTTACTTATCTTCACATAGATGGAAATGGTAAAAGAAAGGTCTAAGGAGCCAGAGGGGACTTAGAATCCCATGTGACCCCTTGAGAAACTCAACCAGCCTTAAGAGTAAAAATAAGTTTGTTTATTTGGGCCAAATGCATGGTCTTCAATACCCAATAGGAATGTAGAACCAAAGATTAAAGTGATTGGTATGCTTCTTTAAGAGTACCAGAGATTGCACTTCCCAAATATTAGGCTTAAGTTCATATAAGATATAATTTAGGCAATTTCTCACTAAAGAGTTTGTTCTTAATAAGAAAATGCTGCTTGGATGTAAGACTTCAAATCTTGGCCTAATAAACTCTGCAATGCCTAACGGCAGCCAAAAGGAAAAACCTACTATTGTTCTTATCTGAAAAAAATGACTAAATTTCTTCTCACTACCTGTCCATTTGGAAGAGAACTCACACTGTGATTCTAGCCACTCTGACAGCTATCAAAGTGCCTGAAAAGCAAATCCCAAGTCTATTCATGGCAGCCAAAAGAAAAATGAGAAGAAACCCGTAGGTGGATGCTTTCGGAAGCCCTCATCAAGAAACTCTAATTTGAAATTTAAAATTCACCCTGTTCTGATGTCTCCCAGTTCCTGCCTAGAATTTGTGCCTAATACTCTTGTCTTACTTCTTCTTCCCCTCCTCAGCCTACTGATTTCCATTCTCCTCATGATGATCATTATTCCATGCCTTTTAAATATTTTCAGGACAAAATCAATGAGACAACCCAACAGTCAGTGAACCAGTGATCTTAACTGAATTTCCTCAGGTCTCCTGCCCCTGCCTGCCCACCCAACCCTACACTTCAAACAGATGTTCCAGCTTTTTGAGACTACCCTTCTTTGCCAATGTCCCTGTCCAACAGGAAGTAAAGAAAGACCACTGTCGCCCCCTATCATCAACAAAAGGCTGGGATGTTAGGTTTCTGGTAGACTCCTAAAATGGTAGTGCAGCTCCCAATGTTCTAAAATGGAGGGTGTGAACTTAGCCTGGAAAGTCCATCGGCTGATCAGAAGACCAACCAATCTCAAACTAAACCACCTGAGTCTACATCATGGAAAGTTACCCAACTTCCTAATTGCCTATAAAGGCCACCTGACTCAAGCTGTCAGCTGCTGCCTTTCTGATTCTGGGAGGCAGCCCAGCAGTTTGAGCCCTCCAATAAGTTGCTGTCACTCCCCCAAGTGGGTTTGTCTTGGTTGGTAGTCTTGACCCTCCACCTTTTTACATTCATGTTCAAGGAGTGGGACTTTGCAAGCAATGTGCTGAAAAATGGAGCAGTGCCTGAAAGTGATTGCAGAGGTCTGGATGAGGTGTGGGCACAGGTGCCAGGTGCACAGGAGGTCACGGCTCCCTGCCTAGCTTTCCCGTTCCTTTCCTGGGTGTACGGCCAGGCCTCGTTTTGTTCCTTTATTCATCCACAATATTTACTTATATTAAATTCTTTAGTTACTTGTGCCTGCTGCACACAGACCACTTTCACGCTGACAGTCCACTATCCTTGCGCACACCCCTTCTCCTTACAAAGCATTGTCTCATACTCATTCCTTTTGTATTTTGACCCGCTGAGTTTAACGAGGGCTGTCTATGGACTGTGGCTTTGGAGCCTGGTCAGCTCTGCAGTGAGTACACAGCTAACGGCAGTGATCGCACCTTTCCCAGAATCTACCAATAGCAATGTCCTAATAGGCCACGTATCCTAAAGGTTCCATCATCTCCCTCAAACAGTGCCACCATCTGGGGACCACATGTCAAGTGTTCAAATAATTGATGCTATGAGGCCACCATCTGGGGACCACATGTCAAGTGTTCAAATAATTGATGCTATGAGGGACATTTTTTATTTAAACCACCACAGGCCTCCTGAGCCCATTCCCTTCCATGATTGCTTATTGTATGTGTAAATTAGTAGTTTAGAGTAAATACTTTGCTCTCACCAAATAATGGCATTTTCCCCATTTTTTAATCTGGTGTTATCTATACCATCGTCCCTTACCTAAATCATCAATCGGCATTTAATGAGTGCCACCTTTAATGAGTGCACAAATCACCCAAAGCCCTTACTGGGATGCAGATCATACTCGGAAGGTTGTAGGGCAGTGATGGTGAACAACATTCCTCTGTATCCAATGAGTTCATGGACCAGCTGTTGTAATGTCGGCAGACCTCAAACTAGGTAGCAAAATTCCAAATCACGCTTTCATCTGTTCTTTCATTTTCGAGGCTCTTGCCACTACAATCCAAAAAAGCTGTCACTTCAAGGGATCTCTGATGATGTTTCTGACTGCGTTATCCTTCCGCTCCCCAAAATTGCTGTTCTGACTTCTCAAGGCCTCCCTCCTGTCGTCCCCTTAACATGACCTGCTTTATACATTAGAGTTAATGCTCATTAAACTAAAATTTAATTATCAGTTGCTGTGCCAGGCACTGAACCCATATCAAGCAGTGGGCTGTTGTCACAGATGTCAGTTGTAAACCCTGTCTGCTAGCCTCTTCCAATTCCTTTTTCGCTTACTTTGCTCCAGTGTTGTTATTTTTCTTGGATCACTCTAACCAGGTTCCCAGTCCTCACTCATTCTTATGAACCTGTTTCATAAATTTTCTCATGGCGGGTCCCAGCTTTCAGCCTCACCCCACCCTCCAGATCTGAACTGACTGAATGCGTAGAGAATGCTTTTTTTAGAAAATTGATTTATTTAGGGCATTTACAAAGCTACTGGTTATCAGCGGCTCACCGGTCAGGTCTGGCTCTTAGTTCACAGCACCGGCCGTTTGTTCATATCTGTGCCCTTGGACCATTCCCCACCAGCATTTCACTTCCACTCACATGATCCTTGGGACCGCCGGGACTTAGAAAGCTGCTTCCTGGGTTTGGCCTTCTGCGTGGGCCTGGGTCGGGGCATTTTTCTCCCGGCGTGGATACAATCTCTGCCCGTCTCCGGGACTCGCCACCATGTCCTCCTCCTTACGCCCTGCCTTCCTTCTCCCTTATTGATCAGAGGGTGGGACTTGAAAAAAAAAAAACTCAGAGAGAATTCCCTATTCCCTATACAGAACCCGTCACTCCATGGCAAGCATGTCATAATAGGAGACTGACTACTCATTTAATTTGAATTTTAAGTGTCCCAACAAACCCATGTGTTAAAGTCTTGATGCCCAATCCACAGTGCTACTGGGAGGTGATGGGAACTTAGAGAGGTGGAGCCTGGTGGGAGAAGGAGGTGTGCCCTTAGAGGGCACAGTACAACCTAGTCCTTCCTTCCACTATGCACTCCTTCCTCCTTGACACATACCCAAAAGCAACGGACCATATGTGGAAACCTCCAAACTTGTAAGTCAAAACAAACGTTTGCTCTATATAAACCGATTTTCTCAGGAATTTGTTACAGTCACAGTAAAGTGACTAACGAAGTTAATTTTCATAATCAAGAAGTTTTATGCTCTGTCTCTTCCATTTTAATTAATATGACAAATGTAAGTTCATTCTTAAGATAAAATCAGGAGGATACCTAGAACATATAAGATTTAAAAGATCTTGGTTGTAAAGACAAAAATGGGGCTAGTGTGCAAGAAAGAGTACATTAATAAAGTTTAATGGTGATAGTTAAGAACAGCAGGGAAATCTTGGCCTGGACACAAAAGTCTGTCAGCCCTGCACTTGGGAGATAGAGGCAGGAAGATCAGAAGTTTAAGTCCAGTCTGAGCTACAAAAAATTGTGTATAAAAAAGAAAACAAGAAAAGAGAAGAAGTAGAGAAGTAAAGAAGATTAAGAAAAAAATGAAAAAAAAAAGAAAAGAGATGTGAAGGACAGAGAAAAGCAAAGGTCCTAAAAAATTAAGATATTTCTGAATTGCTACCAAAAGCAAGCTCCACTAAAGAAGACATTAGAAGTCCTTTGATGAGATAGGGAATGCAGTACATAACCTTCCAGATTACATTTGCTTATGATAACAACGTTGAAGAGCCCTTTGTTAGGAATTAGTGAGGAAGACAACATTATTCTTACTGTTATTTATTATAACTTGTACACATTCTATTTGTACATAAATCCATTAAGGCCAGGGTGATGGCACACACTGTACAGCCAGCTCCATGAGAGCAAAGGCAGGTAGATCCAGAGTTCATGGCCATTCCTGGCCACACAGCAAGTTCATGGTCAGCCTGTGCTGTATGAGATCCTGTCTCACCTCCTCCCCAGCCCTGAGAATAAGTAAAATGGAGTTTGAAGAAGAGGCCTACTAACTCATCCTGGCCTCTGATACACAGCTGCACTCATCAAATCTGTGTTGTACTGGCAAAGAGACCATGAATAAGAATTCATTTTCATTGAAAAAGGAACCCACCTGTAGACCTGGGCAGACATTCCTGCTGAATTCTGATAAAACACAAAGAGAGTCAGCCCAGCTGGTGATCCGTACAATAAACATAAATAACCCAACATTGTATCATTAACTCTAAAACTTAAGCCTGCAAAATTCTTATTAAAACAATGGGAGATATTCTTCAGAATCTAGCTTTAAACAAAACAGACTTGAGCCAGAGAATCAGGACCTCTCATTATAGAAATATTGAGATGCTTGACTCCACGAAAATGAGAAACAAACACTTTAAAACCAAGGTGTTTTGGTCTTTCAGGGTATTGGCAAGTACTCTTACTTTGGATAGAGGGAACATTGTTACAGTGATGGAATTCAAAGCAACTCTGGCAATTATTAGTCTGGGAGCCTCACGTAATAATTTAAATGATCCAAATTCCAATTACTTCATCAATAAAAAGAAGTAGTATACCTGTCTTACAATGTTGTATTACTATGAAAAAAACACTCTAAATGTTAGTTATTTTATTGATATTGCTGTTAAAATCTTCATGTGAAATAGAGAAATGAATACGAGGAGATTCCACTGTGACCACATCAAGATGAGACATCTCAGAATGAAATGAAGGAAGCAGTTCCTACACAGGATCTTACTATGCACACTTATGTGATAGATTCCCCATGCAAGAATTAGCTATTCCCTGACACCAAAAGATTGGAGTTAATTTTTAAAGCTTATATGTGTTGTCTTACTATTGTGGGTTAGGGTGGGTGTAGATCTGATATAGTGTTTAGTAAATTGTAGGTTCAAGAATTTTCAAATAATTGAATTCCATTTTATTCTTTTGGGAGAAAGAATAAATAACTTTATGGAATAAAATTCCTCAAACTCCACAGATCCATGGGACTGTGACAGTTAGAGAATCAGCATCATTATTTCTCATAGAATCCTTCCTGAATCCTGTGTGTGAGGTCTGATTGAGTACCTCGTGTCATGGGCTGCTTGCAGCAAGTGGGAATGTATCCTTCCTGGGCTATATTTTTTAACCTTCTTCCCTTGAGATGCCAGAAAGTTGCTGGATTTCCAGCCCAACATTTTTCTCCCTGTAAATTGTGCTAAAATCTCAGGTACAAGATTATTTTAGCTACCAGTTAGTTGAGGTATTGGAATATTTAACTTCAGGAATTCTGATATGGAAATGTAATTGTTCCTATATACACCAGTGGCTGATCTTACATATGGATTACCTGTGTAATCACCATAAAATCTTCATGTGTTGAGTAATATTGTGATGCTCAGTTATTTTTCACAAGCACTGACTTAGAAGTGACTTTGAGAACAGCCAAATGTCTAGAGAGGCGTTAAAAGCTCTGGAGTGGTGCACTAGGGGCAGCAGTATCAACAAGCAGCTGCAGAGGCAGCCTAGCAGCTGTTATGAATAAAAGGATATCTACCCTCTCATTGTGGAAGAGGGGGCAGAAAGATTGTAAGAGTCGGAGGTGGTGGATGACTGTAAGGAAACAGCTTTTGAGGCTTCAGGGAAATTGATCATATGACTTAAAGCAATGGTGACAGCCTGCCCAAGACCCATGCAAACTCAAACCAGACAAAGCCCCATCATATAACTGGGGAAACTGGCAAGAAAACACAACCGTAGCAATGGAACTATTGGCAGCTGATCACGGCTGGGTGAGGGAGAGTTGGTCTTCTTTAAAGGAGAAATCCTAGATAGACTGACCAGGCTCCAGTGGAGGAATTCACATCCAGGGGCATCTGGGACCACAAACTTGACTTGTTAGGCCTTGACATATGGCAGAATGCATGAAACCATCGGGGGAATGGGAGACTAGATAGGGGAAAGGATCTAAGCAGGATTAAGAATCGTTATACGAAATACACGAAAACCAATTAAAGATATATTGGAAAAAAAAAAAAAAAGACGTATGTCCTAGGGTGAGGTGGCAGCCTGGAGGAAGACTGAAGTTGTAAAGGAGGAATTGCAGCAAGAAAGCTGGGTTCTTCAGTATTGATCTCCAATTTAGCTAGTGCATTGGATTGAAGAGAGAGATGGGATGTTAGCCTGACACTTTTTTATAGCAAGGGGGGCCAAAAGGAGAAGAAAGCCCAGATTAGATGGGTAAAACAAAACCCACCCTGGAACATGAAACCTGGAAGCCACAGGAGGGAGTGAGGTGTGAGGAGCGAGCCTTGTGGAAGTGGCAGAAGATGACCTCAGTCTGAACTTTAATACAAAGAAGGGGAAAATCTATAGTTCTGCTTGCTGTTGGAGGTCTTAACAACGGTCCTTTGAGAGACTCTGGTAACCAGAGAATATTCAGCACAGGAACTCTTAGAACCAGGGAAGATGTTCAGATGAGCATAAAGGAGCACCTCATCACCTGACTTGTGAGGCTGTGGAACTTGGGGGCAGATATATTAGTTTAAGTGTTTCAGAAGCAGAGAAGCTGTGCAATTTAACCGCCCATCCTTCCTTGAGACACAGGCTGCCTAATCTGAGACAATACAGGCGGAACCAGTCCCTGACGGGCTGACTTGTATGACCCATTAGAGATACTTGTTCCTCACCAGTGGAGACTCCCATCAGCATCAGGAGGGGACAGGCACGCTGAGGGAAGTAAGTATGTGGAAAGCAAAGTTTGACGTCCAGTTCATTGAGCCAAATAGGGCTTCATTCACCAGAGATTTAAAGAACTTGATTCAAAAGGGAGTCCCTTAATGGGGCAGGATCTTTATGAAGGCTTTGGCAGATCTAAGTGACTCAGGCCAGCATATAACATGTCCACAAGGTGGAAGAACTCATAGGAGATAGGAAAACGGCACAGTAGAAAAAGCGGTCTGTTTGTGTTACTGGAAGGCGAATGTGACAAGATTTATGTCGCGCGCCTGAGTTCCAAAGGAGAAAATTGATAGGAAGCCAAATTCTATGCTGAGGAGTTTCTGGAAGGGTTTAAGCCTGAGAAACAGTTTACACAAGACATCCATTATAAACTCATACAGGTACAGAAAATTACACCTGCCCCAGGGGTGGGTATTGATCCCCCTAGCTTAGCCAGGGTCCATTTTGCTCCTGTGCACCGGGTGGAGTCAGTTTTTCCAGACAGGGTTTCCCCCAGTGGGCAGATATGATTGATGGGAAGACAATAGCTGTGACTACAGCCACACAGCAGACCCGGGCTTATCGTACCCAGGGAACCACAGCAGGGGAGGCTGTGGCCTAGTTCTCCCTCGGCCCTATGCATGGAAGAGCAGCTTGATCCAGCCCCAAGGAATTCATCAGTGATGGAGACATGCAAGGAGACTCCATTGAGGAATTCTAGAATATGGAAATGGACCACAAGACTCTATTATTGAATACACTACACTACATGAATATGAGAAAGGGAGAATTAAACAGGGCTAAGCTGGAGCTCCCCACCACTAGATGGCTGGCATTCATCATGCCAGACGACACTATGCAGATCACTGGAGGAGAATTGTCCCTAATGACCTTGCTTAATCGTGGATCCTATGTGCTATGACTTGCCAAGAAAGATGTGCTTCATGGTGCCACAGTGGTTCAACTAGGGTATATACAACCAAGAAACTTCCAAGTAGATTTAAGGCCCGCTCCTCAAGGAGGAACACGCAGCTGATACTACATGCCAGGCCAACACCTGATGGCGGGAAGTTACAGGCCATAGTGGCCCCACTGTGATGTGACGCACCTGCTAGTACCTCGTAGGCACTTTATACCCAAAGGTCATCACTGCGGTCAGTGTCCATTTGGACGTTTTTCCATTTCCTGTTTGTTCTTTCTTGTGTTCTGTACTAGGAGGAAATCCACCAAGATAGACCAATAGACGCATTCTGGAAATAGATGATGATTGGGCCCAAGGGTTTGCCAGCTTATTGCAGTGGGAGTAAAATCACCCCACATCTATGTCATTCCCTCTAAGACCCAGGGATTCTCCTGGAAGAGGATGATGGGAATAATGTAAGAGCCAGGGGAAGGAGTGAACAGATCTCAGAGAGACAGGTCCTATCTTCTTGAGAGCTGCTGTACATCCATGCCAGAGATCACCGTAGCTGGGCTTGTTGACTGTTCACCCATACATAGAAGGAAGGACAGAAAGAGTCACACCCTCACCCCAGCACTAGAGAGCTCCATCATACCTCTCAGCCTAAGGGTCCAGGCATACCTCCCAACTTGCAATTGGCAATTCAGCCCTAATTTTATGTGACCTGGTGGAGGGAGGGGCTACAGCACATAGTCTGGGAAGACCAGGTGAGGGGCTATGCGGAAGGCATTAACTATCTCCAGTGAAGACTTTGTAGTGCGACCTTAAGTAGGAAGAACCCACATTCCCGTAAGTAAATACTCACCCATTGCTCTGTAAGTGAGCCCAAGAAACTCACTGGTTTCCCAGAGTGGATCTTGGTGGAGTTGTGAAGTGGGGACTAATGGAGGAGGGGCTGAACATTGTTGATATCCCCCAAAGGAATTTTAGTAGCAATCTGTGTATAGTTACGTACATGTGATTGCAGATACTGGAGGAGGCCGGAAGAGGGTGAGGCATACTCTAGAGCTGGAGTTGTGAAGCCCAGGAGGTGGGTCTTGGGAAATGAACACGGGTCCCCTGCAAGAGCAGCATGTGATTTTAACTGCTGCACCATCTCTCCAGACTCCCGGTTCACTGCTGAATCTGCTGATTTTATGACGGATAATCTCTGAAAATAACGCTGTTGTGTTTTCTTGTGGTTCCATATTTTAATGGTGGAAAAAGAGTGAAATAACGTGAATAAAAGGTAATCACTGGGAACTCAAAAAAGAGCAATGCCTTGGTTTCCCCCAGACTGCCCGCAGAGGCAGGAAACAATTTGTCTTCTGTTTTGTAATATTTTTAATGTTATAGCGTGATTGTTTTTATGTTGGACACCTGCCGTAAATCAATGCCATTCTTCCAAACGGTTGTAGCTCAGATGCTTTGAGTGGAACCACTATTGCAGCGTGGGAAAAGGGCATCTTCTCACCACAGGTCTCTAGTACAGAGAGACAGGCGGCTAGAGGTGAGAGCTGGGACTTCCAGGAAAGGATGGAAGAAAGGTGGCTTGCTTCCAAACGCGCACTTTTCCCAAGTAGGGAAAATATCAGAGTCTTTGTCCTTTCTTTGTCAGTTTGATTAACAAAGGGCCTTGCTTTCCAGCCCCGACAGGTGTCCAACTCTCAGTTCCTCTGCTTACCTCTTGAGCAAGTGCCAGGATTACAGGCTTGCACAGGAACTCTAATAAAGTATCAATATCTAGGCTTAGAATGTCTTTCAAGTTTCCAAATGAAGGCGTAGCTTCTACTGCTCTATTTTCTCAAGTTCAGGCCCTCCGTTCTTACATAGGAACAATTACTTAAAATCATGACTAATTCTGAATTTGGTTGCTAGCCTTCAACTTCATTTTTGAACCTACACATACATTCTAGAAATTGAGCAGATGAGCCCGTTGACTCTTTGACTCGATGCCCTACAAACAACTGGAAGCTGCTTTCCTCTTATTTTTCTCAGTTGCCTTTTTTTGGGGAAGGCTCACATAAATTCTAGCAATTATAGTAAAGTGAGAATTTTACTTAAAAAGCTGACCACAGAGCTCCATTTAAGTACTGAAAATAAACCATGCAAGAGCCAAAGTACATCAGGTATCTAGTAAGATTAGGCTCCAAATTTGCCAAAGTGTTTCTCACTGTTCTATTTTTGTCTTTGTAAATAAATAAATAAAGGTAGATGAAATTCGAGTTTTGCTACCATGAGGTACTTTTCTGTAAATGTATTCTGGTGTGGTATTTATATTTATTTTGTTTCCTAGGAAGAGTTTCATTTTATTTTCTTAATCCCTTCGCTTCTTCCCTTCTTTCTTTTTTGTGGGTTTTATTTTAATTTGATTTTGTCTTTCTGAAACCATTGTCCGAATCATAAACATAGACTACACAAATGTAAAACCCATAGTAAGGCAAATATTCTTGTGAGAGTGAGAAAGTGACAGGAAAAGAGGAGACTGTCCTTTAATGAGAGCATCATTCTGACCCCCCACGTTAGCCTTGCTGAGTTTATTTTAAGCCTCAGTTGGGTGTCATGTGGGTTCTGCCGTGTCCTCTTCCCTCGGCTCTATTTCAAATTCACTAGTGATGTTTAGCCTAAGGCCCAGTCCCTTCACGTGAACTGTGGCACTCCAGTTGGATTTCATCACAACTTCCACTCTTCCGTTGCATTGGGTCCCCTGTGCAGGTGTCTGGCCTGCCACACTGACCTTTACTCAGCCCTTCACCACTGTTCTCTTCCAATCACAGGTGCCACACATCAGCCATGCCGGCCTGGTAAAGGCATCCCCAAATCCTCAATTGTTTCCACCTTACAGACCTCCCTTCCACCACCACCTTTATGTCACAATTAACTGATGCTTCCTCCAGAAAACCCTGCAAGATCTCCTATTCTTTCACAGCACATAACGGGTTCATTTCATTTTAACTTTCTCCTTCTAGCAGACTTAAAATTCCTTATGGAGGGAACACTGGCTTCATTTACCATTCCATCCCCAGCATCTCAACACATACTGGCTCATAGGAGACTCTCCATGAGGGTGTGTTGGAAGAGTAAAGAGTGGTTGCTCTGTAAGATGAGCCCTGTTTACTGGTTTCACTGCAACCTGACCCTCTGTTATTCTGCTAGTCTTAGTGACATTTTATGGCTATGTTTTTCAAATGAAAGTTAAAAAAAAGTCAACAATTCTGAGTTAGTATTCTATGACAGTATCATGTAACTAGGATAATTTTTGGCATTGTGTCAAATAGAAACTTGGGTTTTTTCCAGTGCTTTCTTTTCTGGCAATCTTTGTCTCATTTTAATTTTAAGTAGTTAACTGAGCCATGGGGGAAAAATCTTAGATATGCACACATACACATAGATATCTGGTCATGGTCCTTAACCCCCTGCCTTAAAGCATGCCTGAAAACACACATACACAAACATACATAGGACACAAATACACATAAATACGTACAGAAATATACAGACCTACAGACATATACACACAGTACACACACATACAGACATACACAGAAGACACACACACAGACATACACATAGAAGACACAGGACACACCATAGAACATAACCACATAAGCACAGAATAACACATAAAAACATACATATACACACAGGACACACACACATTCACACAAAAATATACAGAGAGCACACACAGCAGATGCACACATAGGACATGCATATACAAGCTACACAAGCACCACAAACAACAAGTAGGGGCACCTTAAAATCAAGATCCATCCTTCAGTCTGTATTCCCTTGTTACCTATCGGCTGCTATGCGTAGATGGGGCAGTTTTATGCAAGTGGCTAGTAAACGGTGTGAGGGAAGTAGTAGCATCCCATTGAACATGTGAAGCACAGTTCAGACTGTCTATGAAACAGTGGCTCCTCTTCATTCACAGCACATCTTTGATGAACAACAATCACAGAGGAGAGAAAAGAGTGGTGGACAAAATAAGGGTTGGAGTCAAAGCCCCACCCCAGCAGCAGAGCAGCCCACCCTGATCACGTCACTGAAGATCACTTTCCCAAACACAGCCTGTCATGGTCACTGATTCAGCTTTTCCTCCATGCGGAGTCCTGTTCAAAGAATTCCACTGTTCACTTTAGCAACTTCCCAGAAAGACTGGCAGCTCTTCCACTGACGGTGTCCCCGAAGCTGTGCTTACGACATCAGACCGATTCCTTCAACCCCGACACTGCCATTTCTCCAATAGTAGTAATATGTCTTTTTTATCTTATTTTGTTATTGCATATATTTTTCATTTCTTCTCATCACGTTTTGTGGTTTTAAGGTTGGGGATGGATCCCAGAGCTTCTCTTCATCCTAGGAAAACATTCTACCACCAAACATCAACCCCATAGTTATATCTGGTCATGGTCCTTAACCCCCTGCCTTAAAGCATGCCTGAAAACACACATACACAAACACACACATAGGACACAAATACACATAAATACATACAGAAATACACACACCTACAGGCATATACACACAGTACACACACATACAGACATACACAGAAGACACAGACATACACATAGAAGACACAGGACACACCATAGAACATAAACATATAAGCACAGAATAACACATAAGAACATACATATACACACAGAACCACACACATTCACACAAAAATATACAGAGAGCACACACAGCAGACGCACCCATAGGACATGCATATACAAGCTACACACATGCATTCACACATATACTTAGGGGACACACACACAAATGACACATGCAACAGACACATACACACACCTACATACACATACACATGTGAAACATACACACGAACATATGTGCATGCACATAGACTTTATTTTTCTCCTCTGAAGAAACTCCCAACTTTCTGCTGCGTTCATGTCTTCCATGAGCAAGATTAGCAGTGTGTTCTAGCTTGTCTAATCTTTGAGGGAAGTTCCTTTAACTGCATGGCAGAGAACGTCCTCTGTGTTCCTCAATGAGCCATTGGAAGGAGATTTGCTGAAAGAATGAAGACTTCCTTTGCCTCAAGAAAAATAATTCCCTTGCCAATTTTATGAAGGCATTCTGAATTAATTCATAGTTTTATATCTCAAAGTATTTGTTTTATTCTTATTATTCCTTAAATTCAGAAGTTGTAAGGCATGCAGTCTATACACACATAGCCAATTTTGTTTCCTGCAGGTGAAACAAAATTCTGCATAGCATATAGCAGAAATCCTAAGGCTTAACATGAATGCTTAGAAAATGCATTGCTTTTCCCCATATAAGGTCTATGAGATGTCCTGTTAATCTGGACTCAGGAATATGTGCACAGTTTATGGTTTCATTACTACATTAATCAGCAGCAGAAAGAAAATTTGGGGGTGAATACTAAGTTTGCTTTTCATAGGGTTGATCTCTTTTCTATAATTCTCTTACTTCCTGGTGATACCTCAAACAAAAATTACTGTTATCTTAAATTTTCATGTACTGTTAAACAGATAGATACCCAGGATACATTAGATTACATACTAACACGTGTGTTAGCTTAGAAAATGAGTGCTCTCAAAAATAATTATTACTCTTATAATATCATTCATTTTTATAATACAAACAAAATCCTTTTGCTTGTGGTTGAATATTCTTGGAGAGGTCAGATATAGGGCTGGGGTGTAGTCAGCTAAAGAGCATTTGCTTGGGGTACAGGAGGCGCCAGACTCCATTCCTAGCATCTTCCCTACTCAGAATGAAAGATCAATTCCAAATGAATTTATGGACAGCTACTGATTTTACATAAATTGTTACAAATTAATAGAACACTTGGGTCTGGAGAGATGGATCGACAAGAAAGAGCACTTTCTGTTCTTCCCAAAGATCTCAGTTCATTTCCTAGGAGTCTAATCCAAAGGTTCACAACTGCTTGTAACTCCACCTCCAGGGTACCAAACACCCTCTTCTGGCCTCCTAGGGCATTTACACACATGTCATATGCAAACATGCACATACACATATACAGAAAAGTTTTCAAATTAAGTCTTAAAAATATTACAGAGTGCCACGATGGGATCATAAAGGTCTAGAAACACACTTAGGCTTTAGAAATGTCCTGGTTTGTCTTGGTCCCTGGGGGTTTTACCTATGCGACTTCATGCTCTCTGTGGTGGATGCTAGAATGTGCCATCCAGACACTTCCCCAGGAGCTGACTGCAGTAACTGGAAATATCTCACAATTGTCTTCAGTGGTCGTCCTCTTCAGAGAGCACTGTGACTGAAGAAAGTTGCTTTTCCCAGAATAACACCTCCTTGCTGACTTCACAAAATGACAGGCTGTGTTGGGGAGATATGGACACCTTATCCCTCAGATCTTACCTGTGGAGAGTCACCCCAGACCCAGAATCTGCCAGCTGTCCATGAGGCTTTGTTGGCGCACCCTGCAATGTCCCCACTTCTGCAGAATTTGCTTCTCTCCCCTCCCTTTCACAGGTATTGATCTCCCACACACTTTTTAATAAATGCCAGACCCACAAATTTCCATGTCAAAGTCTTGGGAAATTTAAACTGAGATACCACTAGTTTTCTTCCCTGTAAAGTTGGACTGACAATCATATTACTCATTTCACAGGGTCATGTTACTCACATGAAAAAGGGAAAATATTTATGAAGGGGAAAATGTCATTCAGGATTAAAAACGTGGCCATGTTTCTGATTCTTTTTATCCAGGTGTTTTCCCTAAACCAAATAACCGCATAAGCTTTTACTCAACTTAATAAAATTCCAGTAGTTACCATCACCTGGAAGTAACTCTTCTATTCCACATTCACTTGCCTGGGAAACGCCAGTGTGCTCAGGGTGTGCATGGTGTGGTATTTCTTCTTCTAATGAGTTTGTTCTCAAAACACAGAGAATATTTATCTTGCATCATTTTACGGTGCATAGTACAGCTCTTGCCACAGGCTCTTTGACATAGTTTCAGGACCATGGAGTTCGAACTCAGGGGTAAGGCCCCATGGTGTGTTATCTTTGAAGGACTGTTAGCCTCTTCACCTTTTTTTTCATAAACTCTCTGAAGTACAGCCCCCATACTCCTTGGCTGGATTTGGTTGTCCACCCCGAGGCCAGTGCCTTCAGCCAGTCCTGCCTCCCTTTCCTGACGCCTGCTGGGCTCCAGAGGACACACACTCATACAGAACTTAACCTTTTCCTGGTGTGTCCCCTTAGCTAAAATGATTCAAGCTTAAAAATACATATTTTAGATTTCTGAGTAATGCGTTAGGTTATCAAAACTTTTCTTCTGTAAACAAGTATGTTTAAGTTATAAACCATTTCAAATTGTTTCACTGAATTGTGTAATTTAAAAAACCTATTGCTGTGATAATTAATGTGCATTTGTTACAGCTTAATGAGGAAATGCAAATGAAGGAAATATTCCTGAAACCTTAAATAATATAAAGTGAATCATTGAACGTTTAGACTTTTTTTAGGGGGCTGGAGAGATGGCTCAGTGGGTAAGAGCACTGACAGTTCTTACAGAAGACCAGGGTTCTAATCCCAGCATCTACATGGTGGCTAACAACTGTCCTTAACTCCAGTTCCAGGGGATTCAACACCCTCTTTTGTCCTCCAGGGGCTTTACATGACACAAGTGCACTTACATACATGCAGGCAATACACTCATACACATAAAATAAAAATCAAAACAAAAACAATATTTAAAGTTTAGATGTTTTTAATGTAAATAAAAGTTCAACACTTAAAAATATAGTTAAAACTGATTTGCATAGAAAGTAGACATTTTCAATTCCAAGCAACATCTCTTTTAGTGAGGGGAAGTAAAGGACCCAAGGGGAGGCGGGCACAGTAGTGCAAAGCCTTTAACCCCAGTGCTGGAAAGGCAGAGACAGTGGGAGCATCTCTGGGAGTTTTAGGCCTACATAGTGAATTCCAGACCACCTTGGGCTACAGGGAGACCCTGTCTCAACAAATAGAAAACAATAAAAGGACCAAAGAGTTTGGGGCATGTACCCCCATGCAGGGTCTGTGCTTAATAGCTAAAAGCCCCTGAGTTCATATCTCAGCACTTCCCAAATTGCACATATATATTATGATTTGAACACAGCAAAACAGGAACTTTCTGTCAGATGCTCAGGCCACTGGAGTCACTTCTTGCTGGGGATAATTCTGAAGCACTGCGGCAGATTCTGTGCTCCAAGAACCATGCAGCCAGCCAGCCTCAACCTAATGAACAGCTTTCTTTCCAGGCACTGCCCTGGTACCTGCATGCCTCCATGATCTGTTGCACATAATGCAAGGTAGGCCTAGCTAGGCCACCTGCCAGGAGGAATGGAGGAATGGCTCTCCTGGGTGTGGTGCTCCACACTGGTTGGTTGTGGAGCCAGTCTCTGCCCAGCACCTGGAGGGAGCCTGATCCACCTGGGAACAAACTGTGATTGGCTGTGGTCAGGACCCCACTCCATAAGTCTATTGGCAGAAACTGGCTTCACAACCAACAGGTGTGGCACCCTGGAGAGCCATTCCTCCATTCCTCCTGGCAGGTGGCCTAGCTAGGCCCACCCTGCATTATGCCCAACAATGATCTGATTTATTCCTATGGAAAAACTTGACAGAAACTGTATGAAATGAAATTGTATACATGGTAAAAATAATATGGGGCTAAAAGAAAATATTAAATTGAGAGCAGTGTTTCGATAAAGTATTCATTAGCTTAAAATGTTGATGAATTCAGAACTGATGAACGTTTATCACTGACTCTAGATGTGACTACACTCCAAGAAATTTGATAATGGCAGTATAATTGTTTTAATATGATAATAGGTAAAATATATGATATTTTGCTGTGTATTAGTACTTTAATTATAATGAAGAAATTATTACAATTTCGATAAAAGGTTTTAACTTGTATGAAGAGGATTTTGTTTTTGTTTTTTTTTTTTAATTTTGCACCTATGTTTCTGAACTGACTACTTGAATATATTTCATGAGAATAAGGATTACAGTTGAAAACACCTTCTATGCTTTAGCAAAATTTTCCATAATGCAGTAATAGACTAGAAGTGAAGATCGCCAGTGAAGGAATCAACTTTTCTGAAACTAAGAGAATCTAGTTCACCCAAGTTGGTGCAATCGAGAAATGATCTCTGGCCCACCTTAAGTAAAGCAACCTTGACGGCGGGGAGGGCGGGTATGTCAGTGGGTAAGGTGCTTGTTGTGCAAGCACACAACCTGAGTTCAAATATGCACATACCATGTAAAGCTGAGTGTGGCAGGGGGCACCCCTCATCCCAGGGCTTCTACACCAAGGTGATGGGAGTCGGTGGCAAGGCAGCAAAGGGAGACTGCCTGAGAGCTCCAGCCCAGCTTAACCTGCTGTAGGCTGCATGACCAAGACAAGTCTCTCAAACAAGGTGCCGATTAGGATGAATGCCTGAGGCTTTCCTCAAACCTCTACATGAAAACTACAGCACATATGTATGCACAGAAATACACACACACTCACACACACACACACACACATGAGGGAGGAGCTTCAAATCTTCCTTCAACTTTGTAGAACACAAGTTGACCCATCAAGTGTCTTTTGAGACTGCATTTTAAAGAAATGTGTAAGCAGTTTTCAATAATTAGGAATTCTCAATTCAAAAGCTACATCATATTATTTTAATGCATGACTGATATTAAGAAGATGATAATTTTTAATGGATGGAACAATAGAATCAGCACAACTTGAATTAAAATCATGAAGTATGTTTTGGGGGGTGGGCACTTGCCATGTTGATATATAGTGTATATAAAAGGTAAAGGGCCCAAATATCATCCAAAGACTTGCCCTGCAAGATACTAAGATAAGACATCACACTATAGTCACAGTAACTAGATGATATGATGTTCAATACCTGCAGATGGGTATCAAAATGACCTTTTCTGTTCTGTATGATAGAAAGAACACTATAGAATAGAACTCAAAGAATGAATTATATAACTAGTGCTGTGTTAAAATTATGTATGTAAACAGAAAACCCTTAATACTTAAGACCCACTACACAAATCAACAAAATGGTAGAACAAAGACTCAGCCAGATATAAAAACCATTCAAAAGGCAAATGTTTCCCTACAAAGAGTTAAGATATATCTTTAAATTGATTAGTCTGACTACATTAAAATGAATAATATCTGTGCATTGTAAGATTCTGAACACAGCATGTAAATAAGCTACATAATTTCTCAGAGAATACTTATGCCACAAGCAAAGAATTAATGTTGAAAACTATTATTCATAACTGCAGGTAAGATTTAATTAATTAAGAAAAAATAGATTCATCAGGGCTGGAAAGATGGCTCATTGGTTAAGGGCACTGACTGTTCTTGCAGAGGACCAGAGTTTGGTTCCTAGCATACACATGGTGGCTGACAACTGTCGATAAATCCACTTCCAGGGGATCCATTGCTCTCTTCTGGCCGCCACACTCATTGAATATGTATGGCGTACTTTCGTGGAAGCAAAACACTCCTACACATAAAATGAAATGAAAATAAATAAATACATTTTAATAAATTAACCAAACATCTTACAAAAGAGTAGTAGACAAGAATCATGAAGGTATGGATGGGGTATAACATGCTGGAGTCATGTAATAAACAGTTTGGGATAACCTGATAAAGTTAATCATTACTTCACAGTACATTCCTGAATTTCTACTGCTAGCAACACACCCAGAAAATCCTTATGCATAAGTGCCTAGAAAATATTTATAATATACATAAATTATTTTGTATTAGAGATAACTTAACAACTGTATCAGTTAAGACTAGAAAGGATAAATAAGTTATTTTGAAGTCTTGAAAGAAAATTCTAAGTTATTCATGTTCATGCATTTAAAACGATTGATCTTCAAAAAATATTATGTGCCACATAATCATAAAGCAGATATCAAATATTTCTTTTATATTTAATTCAAAACAGGGAAAATGAAACCATTGAATTTTCAGGGAAATATAGAGTAAAATTAAAGAAAATACCAGATTAGCTGAACATCTAAGACACTAATAATTTACAGAAAGGAAAGCTAGTCAGAGTGATATACACTTTCAAAGTAACTAATAAATCTTAGTTTTCTTGTTAGGCCATTTGATATTTGTATAATATTATATTTGAAGTTGTATGTACATCCCCAATTTCTATAAAGTATATTTCATCAAAAAGTCAAAACAAGACTTGAGAGATGTCTTAGTGGTTAAAGCCTTGGATGCTCTTTCAGATAACATGGGTTTGCATCCCCACACCAACATAGCAGCTAACAACCATCCTTAAGTCTAGTTCCAGGGGATGTGGCACCCTCCTCTGTCTTCCGTGGGCACTGCAGGATATGGGAGCGCTTTTATATGTGCAGGCAAAATGCTCATAGACATAAAACAAAAAAATTTAAAGTCAAAGCAAAAACCTTAGTATGTACCTGACATCTTAAATGATTAGATTTTGATCTAATTGTCTACTAAAAAGATATAACTGAAGTCTCTCAATTGGTTTTGTAATTTAACCCTAAATGAGGAATATTTTGAAAAAACAACCATTTTGTGCATGTGGCATTCCAAAGAAACTGGACTGTGCTATTAGAGACTCTAACAGAGAGGGAGTTGCTGTTTTATGAAGTCCATGGAGAGCATCCTCCTGCCTTGCTCCCTCAGCATCCAGTATGGTCATGCAGAGAAAAGCCCAACCAACCTTGGCTTTCACCTTGCACACTTTGGAATCTTCCCTTTCCTGTTTTATGAAGTCCATGGAGAGCATCCTCCTGCCTTGCTCCCTCAGCATCCAGTATGGTCATGCAGAGAAAAGCCCAACCAACCTTGACTTTCACCTTGCACACTTTGGAATCTTCCTTTTCCTGTGGTATCATTTAGCCTCCATTCTCCTTTCTCTTCCACAAACAATGCTTTTGAGGAAGAAATTTAAACTCTGCTCTGGGTAGAAACCCTCCCAAACTCTGCAGAGTCATTTCATTGTTATGACCTGAGGATGGTTTGGGGTTTTCTCTCCTTTACTCCAAAAAGAGTTCTCCTAAACAACTACCTAATAATCCTTAGGCAGTCCATATACAAAGGCACTCTGGTTACCATCAGTTAGTTGATGGAAGAAGCAAAATGATTCTGTGAATAAAAATAATATGAAAGACTGGGATGTGTTCAGTCAATGAAGTCTTTTCTGTGTAAGCATCAGGATCTGTTCGTCAGAGCCAAAGCAAAAATCTGGGACTGGGACACAAGTTTCTAATCCTAACATGGAAACAGAGAAACGGGGACTAACTGGCCAGCCAACCTAGGCCTCTTAGCAGCTCCAGGCCAGTGAGAAAACCTCTTGCAGTGTCATGACCACCTCGAACAGCAAGGAAGATGCAACACCGGACTCTTCTTTATGCAGTTTATTCAGGAACCTTGAACAATCTTCTGACTTCTGACCCATTTTTACTCCCAAAGTTACTCACCGCACCCCTTTTCCTTAAGCTTGAGCTCAATTTTCCTTTGCGGTGTCCTTCACTGTACCCCCAGTATTCAGGCCCCACGTTGGGACTGTACCTGAATTGGGGAGTGAGGATAGAGAGAAAGAGAGAGAGAGAGAGAGAGAGAGAGAGAGAGAGAGAGAGAGAGAAGACAAGGACAGATTCGGGAGGGCTCTCAGTCAATACTGAGGCCTCCACTTTATTTTGCTCAGTGTATTGATAGGAACAATACAACCATCATTTACATATGCGGGATTATTCAAAACACCTACATCTACTTAACAAAAGGTGCTAAGCCTAGGATTTAAGATAAGCTTTCCTCCGGGTGATTAAATCAGACCTTCCTACAAGGATTTACAAGATCTTCAGCCTTGGGATTACAGGATCTTCAGCCTTGGGCCTAAAATAATCTCCTTCAAGTGAATAAATCATTCACATTGCAAAACGCCCTAATCCCACAGCACTTCTGGGATCAGCAAGACTGATCCCTGCTTGATCAAAGTTCAAAGCAGTCAAATGGCTCCCGACATTACAGTAAACAAGGTGATGACTTCTCAAAGGAGCACTCAGGAGAGTCCTCTGACCTCCACATGCATATGTAACATGTCACATACAAGCAGTGAACCAGCACACATTCACATACATGCACATTCACAAACATGCTCACACATGAAAAAACACAGGTATGTATGCACACACACATACAAAATGCATATATGTACACATGTGCAGGCATACACATGCACTCATGAATAAACGAATGTAATAAAAAATGAAATTTAAAGGACTCATTCCATGTCTAAAGCAACATATTAACATTGGCATTTTGGTAAGGCTGATTCTCATGCTCTTGAAGACTTGGAATAATTCAGGCCTTTAAATTTCAATTTTATCTTACTTGATAGCTCCATTTGTTTTGAGAACAAATAAAAGCCAGGTTGAAATATAAAGTTTCTTCCATCCAACATCAATGAAGTTCAGTAAAGCTAGAAAACACTGGGGAGTGGACCCCTTGCTCCTTCAGGGAGTGCAGGTTGATCAAAAAAGCAGAAGTAACATGAGGTCAGTCATGGCTCTTTTCTGTGCCTCCTGAATCCTCCTGTCTTTACCTTCACAGGAAATAAAATAAGACCCCGAGCCCTGGCTGACAATACCTTGCATTCCTGTCAACCTTCCCAGGCCTATCTCTAGACTCCTCTACTGACGTTAGAAATTTTTAGTTGATTGTTCCAGCTGCTAGCATGCCACTCATGGCAAATCAGCCAGAGCCAGTTAGAACCAGTTAAGATTCTGGTGTCTATGACTCCGAGAGATAAAGTCGGTCCAACCCTCAACAGCCCCTGGACTGCCATGAGTGCTCTGGCTCCCAGACACTCTGATTTCTGACTTTTTGGGTCCTGTGTTTTTGGATTCTACTCAACAGCTCGCATACATCTCAAGAATTTTGTCTAGAAATTTATCAGTTCCTGAAAGTGCCCTTAGACCACTGCAGGGTGTTTCTAAACGTTGCCAGTTTTATAAACTGAAGTGCGTGAGGATTCCATGGGGCAGAATATGAAACTCTTTGAAAAAAAATTTAAAAACATTTGAAATCAGATGTGCCTCAGGCACATTATTGAACTTTAGCAAGTGTGAACAGAAACCTAAGACTGAGTCTCCTGACGCATGTCCTTGCACTAGCACAGGAGTGTCATGAGGCAGTAAGAACCACAGCATGCCTTTCTGTTGCTCAGCTGTAGATCAGTCCTCAGTTTGCATCTTGATGCCTTTCGAGGGATGGAAAAAAAAAGGCAGTAACCGAAGACTCTGAATTTGTACGAAGTAACCAAGCTGCTTTAATTTGTTATCATTTTTTCCTTAGAAGACCCAACAGCCATGGCAGGAAACTAACCTAATGGAAAACTCCAGGATTGCTAGAAATGTTCTAGTTTGGGAGAGTGGGGATCCCTTTTCATGAATCCTCCAGTCAGAAATGAGGATTAAACAATGACAAGCTTGTGCCACTCAACTGAGAAGGCCTGCCTGTGTCATTAGCAGCCAGGGAAGTGTCCACACATCTGCCAGAGTAATCTGTAAGTGAGACAGTACCAAACGGGACGTGCATGCCCGTGGTACAGACACCAGTGCAGAAGGAGATATGGAATTTTACTTAAGCTGCATATAGTGCAGGATTGACCCTATAGGTGTGAGACTTGGCTGCTGGGCTACATGGAAAATCTATAAGTAGAAGAAGAAATCCCAACACTGGGGGACTGCAGCCACTGACACTCAGGGCAGCCAGTGTCCTGTAGATCCTTAGGCCGCCAGAGTGCATCCAGCAATCACTGCTTGAATCATTACCTCATGTAGCCATGTCATTCATCCTCTTCTGATATGACTGGACCTTTGTCCCAAAACCACAAGGATAAAAACTGATTTTAATTTGCCTATCCAGCTATCCCTTTCTAGGCTTTGAAACAAATGATCAAACTAGAAATCAGAGACTTTAAAATGGAATTTCAGAGCTGACTATAAGCACCTTCCAAATGGCGGGCTTCCAAGCATAGACCCTCTGTAATATTTGTTGAATAAAGCTGCATTCCAAAACAAACAGTTCTGCTGTTGTTGTTCTGCCTTGGAACTACTTAGGCCTGTTCCCAACAATAATAAGAGGGCGTACTTTACATTTTTTCCTATATAGATGAGAATCACATGAGCAATTTAACTTCTAACAAGCTCAGGACCTGTTAGCTTGGGCACAGTAACTGATGCTGATTAGAGAATGTGGTGTGAATCTTACAGGAGTTTTGTTCTTGTTATTCTCTTTCTAATCTTAATGCTATCGATGCTGAAAATAACAGCAAAGGTGTATGATTGCATCACAGCTAGAGACTCAGAAATGTCAGGGAGATGAAGAGCTGAGTCTCTGGGCTTCTCTGGGAGAGGACTTGGTCTGTGATGGTGGGACCTTCCCTTTGTATGTGCAGGATCTGAACTCAGCCATTAAGAGGAAACTCCAGACTTCACTGCAGCTAATTCTCCCAGCATCAGACAAATATATTAAAATCCAGTGCAGACAAACAGCAACTAGAACACCCTTGCAGTGGAAGGTAACACAATACTTTGCAAACATTTGTTGCTTATAAATGGCACAAGTTTTTGTTTTTTCAATCTTTTTATTTGATCGCACTGGGTGGTGTAGGGCATTTTAATGCAACTGTGCGGTGCACTCTGAGCATGTCCCTTTCCACCCCTCCCTGCTCCTCTGCTGTCCTGTAGGCAGCACTTTGAACATATTCCCTCCAAGTCACCGCCCTCCCCACCCTCATTAGTACCCTTTGTCCTCTCAGACTATCTCATCACTATTTTCATTTCATCTGAACATATCTGATTTAATGTTTCTGTATAAAATCTAGAACAAACAAGAGAACATGAGACACTTGTTCTTCTGAGAGTGAACTGATCCACTAAATACGATTATCTCCAATTGTTTCTATTTTACTGTGAGCAGCATAACTGAATTTTATTAATGGATAAAAATATTTCATTTTCTGGGCCTGGATACTTGGCTCAGTGGTTAAGAGCACTGGCTGCTCCTGCAGAGGACCCAGGTTCAATTCCCAGCACCCATATTGAAGCTCACAGTTAACGATAACTCCAGTTCCAAAGAAATCTGACTCCCTCTTCTTACCTTCTCTGGGACTGCATGACTCCAGTGTATTAACAAACATGCAGGCAATGTACTCACATACGTAGAGTGAAAATAATAAAATATTTAAAAATATATTTCATTGCTTACCTATACCACGTTTTTATCCATTCCCCTGTATTACTTTTCTGTTTCTGTGATAAAACACCATGACTAAGGCAACTTATTAAAGAAGAGAGTTTATCTGAACTTACTTATGGTTCCAGGAATAAGAGTTCATAATGTCAGAGAGCCATGGCATCAGATGTGATCAGAGCAGAAAACCAAATCATCCCATCTTTAAGCAGGCAGAGGAAGCAGATAGTGACTAGAAATCTGGCAAAACTTAGTAACTCTCAAAGCACTCCCCCCAGGGACATGCTTCCTCCAGGAAGGCCATATACCCTAAAACTTCCCCAAACAGCACCATCAGCTGGGAACCAGGTGTCTAAGTACTTGGAGCTTATGGGGCAGGGGAAGGGGCATTCTCATTCAAACCACCACACAGTAGTTATCCCACCAAAGAAAAGTGACATGGTGCTTCCTTTCCTCAGCTGCCTATAGCTTCTCAAGTAGGGTGGGGGCCTTAGGAAGCCCTCCCATTCATTCTGTCATTATGAACTGACTGACCTTGTGTAGGTCTTATGCTGGTAACCATAGCAACTGTAAGTTCATACGTGCAACCATCATGTCATGTACAGGGGACAGCACCCCCTCCCATTCTTTACATCTTATAGTGTCTCTACCCCATCTTCCAAGGTACTCCCTCAGCCCTGGGGACAGGAGCTTATCCAGACGTCCCAGCTGTGGTTGAGCACTCACAGGTGATTATTCTCAGCACTTTGAGCAGCCGCTATGCACTGTAATAAGAAGGTTCTCTGACAAGGCTAAGAGCAGCACAAATGTATAGATACTTGGATAAATACTTTGAATACCATTTGAAACATGACCAGTTAGCAAAACAACATCACTAAGTTCTCCCCTTGGGGCTCTGACTGTCTCAGCGATGGGGTTTGACCCTGATTGTTGTACCAGGCATGAATCCCACCTGTGAAGCAGGCCTTGAATTCAATCAGCAGAGGATTTGGTTACCTCGTAAGCAGCCTTGCCAACCTTGCCCAAGTGGGCATATCTTATCTGTTGGGTCAGTAGTGAGGCATGCAGGGTCCAGTGCTGAGTCAGACCACCGATGTCTTTCCTCCTCCAATAGCCTGCAACAGCACCTTCCAGCACATTGAAAGTTATCCAACAGGGAGGTAGTCTCCTGGTCAGCTCAAGATTAATTTCTGTATGATCTGCAACCAACGTATGTGATACCTTCAGCGATAGGGTCTCACTATCTATATATGGTGGGCAATAGCAATAGCCTGTATTATTTTGGGTACTTCTGGAGCCTCTGTGATCAGTAATGCACAGGAGACATCCCATGTCTGGCACTGAAACTTTCATTTAATAACCTGTCTTCTGGAAGCCATATTCTTACTTATGTGGAATACCTCTGTTCAAACTCCTTTTTCTCCTAATTATATTTTAATGAAGATACATAGGAAATTATAATCTTATAATCCAATTAAAAAGATAATAAAGGCGGATAGTCAAGCACATGTGAGATGCAAACAGGCAGGCATACTGAAAATGAAAGATTTAAGCAGATGAAGCAAAGGTGGGAGAAAGGAGGATTTAGGGGAAGGTGTATTAGTCAGGGCTCTCTAAAGAAGAAAATGTGTAGAAGATATATACACATGTATGGATTTATTAGATTGGTTTACAGGATACAGTTGAGTTTTCCAACAATGGCTGCGCCACACTGGAGAGGCTGAGAATTCGGTAGTTGCTCCGTCCAGAGGCTGAATGCCTCAGCAGTCCTCATCTGGCACCGATGGCCTGATGGATTCTGGGAGATCTGCTAATCTTCAGTCTACGTTGGACTCCAAAGAAACTAGTCACTGTGGCAAGACCAACTCGCCAGCGAGAAGGAAGGAACGCAGCAAAAGGCAGACTCTCCCACCTGCCGTGAACTTTGAAACCAGCTGCCATCAGAAGGTAACGCCCACATTTGGGGGGAAGGGGTCTTCCAGCTTCAAGCGATCCAATCAAAGATCTCTCTCGTTTCACTTAATCCTAGAACCAGTCAAGTTGACACCCAGGATTACCCATTGCAGTAGGTTAGCCAAAACCCAAATTGCACCATCTTTAAGAATTAGTTATTCCTTTGTCTTATGGTCAGACTTTTATCAGAAATGTTGTAGAATTGTAAAGTAGCTAGCAAGGTGCCTAGAACACTTTTAAAGCTCAAGGGACACCAATCAGTGCCCCGCCCCCCATCTGACTGCTCACGAGTGCAGGTGTTCCCGTCTCCCACCCATGGCCGCCTTCACTTGTTTGGTGCACACGCACACAGTGCACACATTTAAGTTCATTAAATTAATCTAGAAAGGATGGTTTATCCAAAAGAGAAGGGAAAACATCTGAAAAGAAACTAAAGAGTCAAAAAAAGTAAATATTCTTAAAAACACCAAAATAGACATTCAGTAATCTGGCTCTCTAAAACAGAAAGGGAACATAGATATGGTGACAGTGTTCTTGACTGACCAAATCGATCAAGGGTGGCCATTGACAAGGATATTGTCCTCAGCCCAGCTCAGATTCCTTGAAGACCATTTCTGATCTATTAAATCTTGAATTAAATTTTATCACTGTTTCTAACAGGTCATCCTTAGGCTGGTAGGGCCCGTTTAGTGATCCTGCTGGACGAAACTTTAGAGGTTGTCGGAAGCAGTTAGGGTGTGTGCCACCTGAACCTGCCCAGGCTCTGTGGTACACTCAGCGCCCAGTCTCTACAAGCTCTGTTAAGATATCCACATGGGTTTCTCATTGTTAGTTATTTTCACTTCTATAACTGTGATAGTTAATCTTGATTTTCAAATGATGGAATTTAGAATCACCATGAAACAAATCTCTGAAATTATCTAGATTAAGTTAATTGAGGAGGGGAGACTCTCCCTAAATGAGGACAGCATCATTCTATGGCCTGGGACCCTGGGTAGAATTTTAGGAGAAAATGAGGTGAGCACAGGTGTTGATGCTCTCTGCATCTCTGAGATGCAGTGTGACCAGCTGCATGCCCCTCCTGCCTCCAAGCCTTCCCCATTGTGATGGCTCTATCAGTGCGAATCATAAGCCAAAGTAAGCCAACTGCTGGCTTCCAGTCATACCGACGAATACAGTAACGGATACGGTCTCTCCCAAGTCTACATGCTTTGCCCATGTTCCTTCATTTCCCCCTGAATGTCTGAGTCACCTATCAAGTCAAGGCTGCAACCAGTTCACTCTGGACTCCCACTTCACTCTAACACTTCATCATATTACTGAATACAATTTACACTCACAGCTGTCACGGGCATCTGGTTGAATTTCCTTTGACACCTTACGTAAACCAAATGATGTTGATCAGAATTTTTGGTATATTCCCCAAACAGCTAATCATGAGAGGGGATTGCAGAATTTAGCAATTTTGTTATTTTCTACATTTCTTTTCCCTGACGGCAGCATAAGTTTGGAATAGTTCATACAACATTGAAGAAATTCAGAATTTTGGAGGATAGGTGGTATCTACACCTGTGATTGTTGATCTTCATGGTCAGTTTGGCTAGCTTTAGAATTACCTAGTAGACTGAAGACCAACTCTGGGTGGGTCTGTGAGGGCTTTTGCAGTCAGGATTAACTGAGTGGCAAATACATGGCCTGAATGTGGTTGCCATATTTTTATAGGCTGAGAGTCAGGATTGAAGTGGGGGTTCAGTTAAACATCAGCTTTCTCCAATCCTTGCTTCCTGGCCTTGGGTGACATGAATACTTGTCCCCTTCCAGAGAGAGGCAGCATCTTCCAGTAAATGGCTCAGATACAAAGGAATCCACAGAGAGTGTGGCTTCCTTCCTGTTGGAGTGGGTCTACTGCCACCACTGCCACACCACCCTCTACTGGCTTCAGACTCCAGTTTCTTCAGTTTTTTTCTTGTAGAATGAAGATTAGCAACTTCCCAAGAATCGTCTAGACCTTTGGGGTTAGATTTGTACTGCTGGGAAACTCTCCAACATGCAGATAGCTCTTGTTGAACCGCCAAGCCCCTGACTTGTAAGCCTGTAAGCCATTCTAATGAATCATCTTCATAATATGCATTCATTCTACTGCTTCTGTTCCTCTAGAGAACCCTGCTAAATATAAAGAGAAACTTAAAAACAATAAAACAAAACAACAACAACAAAAAACTCATGTATCCCAGTCTGGCATCTATCTAGCTATGTAGCTGAAGAAGACTTGACCTCATGATGTTCTTAGCCCACTTCTTACTTCCTGAAAGTTGTCCAAACATGAGCAACTTGCTTGACATAGAAAATGAAGACCATCACCTGTGGTCACCAAAACTCACCTGTGTGGAATAAGCTGCCCTGTTCCCTGTGTAGCATCTGTCTGTGACTGTTCTGAGAGGCCTCTCCTCACATATGATCTTTGGTGCACTCTACCATGCTAAGGGGCATTGCTTTGTTTAAATCTTTACTCAACCAGTCACTATCTTGCCATTAAACAGTGTTCTCTATCCCATTTTTCAACTGGATGACTAAAGACACTGCTGAAAAGAATCTGTGTCCTGATAATGCCTGGGTGCCCTTGCCGCAGTGTTGCTAGACCAGCATTCGGATGCTTCCCAGGACAGGATTTGGGAGGGAGGACAGTGAACAAAAAGAAAGAAAAGGGAAGAGAGGAAAGAGTCTCTTCTTCACACATTTTTCCAACCATCCTTGTTGACTGCCAATCCTGTGGGCTTCCTGAAGCCGAAAATAGATGTCACTCAAACATTTTCCTCAAGAAGGTCCACGTTCTTGTCTTCATCTTCATCCATGCTTGCCCACTGTTCTGTTTGTTAGGTGACTTTTACTCTTGTTGTTTAACTTGAATCCTATGTTAAAATATTTTAGAGTCCCTACGCATGCTCGATGCAATGACTGTATGCTTGTTTTTCTCCCCATGAAAAACGGTTCACAGTGTATCAAAACCTTCAGTATGAGACCAATCCCATGCGTAATCTTTGTGGATAATCTCATATTTTTGTGGTAAATTCTCTTCTAAACAGAAGAACTCTATTTCTATCTGGCAATCTCTTGCCAGACTTGCCAGATTATCACAAGCAAAATGTCCCTAGCTCATCTAGCTCCTGCTCCTTATGAGAAAGTATCTGCCCTTGTGTTTTAATCTTTTATTTCAGTTTAT
This sequence comes from Eospalax fontanierii, assembly GCA_035773235.1. Taxonomy (NCBI): domain Eukaryota; kingdom Metazoa; phylum Chordata; class Mammalia; order Rodentia; family Spalacidae; genus Eospalax; species Eospalax fontanierii. The sequence goes on along the minus strand of CM069535.1, from coordinate 66,929,232 downwards.
GGTGTTAACTATCCTAAACCAGAACATTTGTGTCCTAGATTTGACTCTTGCCATTTCTAATGCATCGTATTTAATAAATCAAAAAGTCTTGCCCCTTCTCTCTCAGAGATGTCTTTAAAGAGAAATGATAGGAAGAACAAATACATAATAAAGAGAAGTAACTCCATGTGACCACAGCTTGGATCATTAAGCATTACTGGCTCCATCTGTTTTTGTAATAATGCTCAAAATCTCTACCACAGAGCCTGCAGTTGTTTACAATATCAGGATAGCTGGGTAAGTAGCTCCTTGCTCTCTGTGTAGGTTATAATGACTTCAAGTATCTCTGAAGTGCCACATCCCCAGGCTCCACTTCTCCCCTCTGCCTCACGTTCTTCTGTATCTCTCCCACTTAAGGATCACATATGGCACAAGTAAAAATGACAGTGGCTCTAAACAATAACCCAGTGCATCACAGACTTGCCTGAAGTTTTAATCCAGTAAAACCACTTTGCTGACGGCAGTCCTCTTAATAAGGGTTTAGGGACTCAAGGCCCTTCAGTCCGTGCCCCTGCATACTCCAGGCCTTCACACCAGCTGTCAGAGACAAGAACACCACAGAAGAGCCTCTAGGACTTTAAATACCTCTTCTGGAAGTGGCCTCAGTAACTCCAGCTCACATGCAATCAACAGATGGAGTCATTTAAACGCAGCTAGGCATGAGGAGTCTAGGAAATGTTCTCTTCCCATGCGCACAGGGAGGAGCCCCAGACACCAGCCTCTAGATTGTTCCAACACAAATGCCACGTCAAAGCTTCCCAGCCTCCAGGGATACTGCACACAGCTATTATTCCATCTGCCTGATGTCTTAACACATTCACTAATGCCCCTACCGCACACTTCTTTGGATGTATTCGAAAGCCCTCCACTATCAGGTACAGAATCCTACTGATCTTTATATTGCTTAACTTGTGTTGCTTGGATCTGTTCCTAAAATACCTGTCGGATATATTTCTGCCCTTACTAATGTAAGGGCCACTCAAATAATTTATATGTATATATATATATATATATATATATATATATATATATATAACTTCATATAAATTGTATTCACAGTTACACAATAAATTTAACACTATGTTCTTATGAATTCAATTTGTAGAATTGAATCTATATTTTTCTGATGTTACCCATAACAAAAAAGTATAAAAATGAATCAACTCATTTATCTATGCTAATAATGGTATTAAACATTATTTTATCTTAACCAGTGCCTAGAGAAAAAGAGTTTAGGAAAATGAAGTTGTTGACTCACAACTATTACAGTATGCAGACAGTAGGAAATGCAAACAGCTATGGTCCTATTAAGGTTTTCAGTGAGAAAATTAAAAATAAACAGGTCACTCTTTTTAACACTACGTCTTATTACAGTAAATAGAATTATGTGCTACATACCCCAGTTTCTTATTTGTTAAAATAGTTTCTACTTCTCACAAATTGCAGATGCTTAACTAACATTTTAAATTCCTATTAGTTTCGAGACAATGGATTTTATAAACATATGACTTTGAAAACATAATTTGATCTCTCTAATTTCAATCTTCCTGAAAGTCCCACTCTAAGCAGTTGTGAGGTATACAAAGAACAGATGGAAAAGGTAAGAAGAAAGTGAAGAAATTAGCCTATCTTGAAAATTTTTTCATTCCAAAAATCAGTAAATTGTTTTAAAGATACTTGCATTTTTTTCATCAAAAAGGAGAGTTTCATTGGAAATCGTTTAAAAATATTTTATTTATTAATTTACTTTTTATATACTCCAATTCTGAAGGTTTGTTCTCAGAGATTTCCCTACTTAACATGACCCTCTCAAGCCTGTCACTCTCAGCAATACTTGACCTGATACCAGGTTCTCATGAAATCTTTCCTCACATGACAGATATCAGTTCTTCAGTGTCTTTAGTCTCTGTTTACAGTTTATTAATTTACACAATACCTTATAGATAACATTTTAAGTAGATATCAAAGTGCATCACCTCTGACAGCTTCTCCAGAACCAGCTGTTTTCACACTCATAGTTATTATCCCTTACGTGAAATAAATTACTTTAATATTATTATAATTCTGAGTCACATTATAGTTATGCCTGAATAAAAACAACCTGATTCTCAACATCCATTTTAAACCAAGAATGAATCCAAACCACTCAGAATTTTCTGGGAACTGTGTCTTTTCTTTTTTCCAAAACAGTATATCCAGTGTGAAATGGGGAAGTAAAAGCAGATTATGTACCTTCTGACACCTATTGACTTAGAATTGCTCACACACATACACACACACACACACACACGCACACACACACACACACACACATAACTATAAATAGATGTTATCAATTTATCTCATTGCTTTCAAGGAGAGAAACATGATTTACCATGTTTTGATATGTAAAACATATACACACACATACATGCATTATTCTGGTTTGAGAGCAAGGAAGGATCATGAGTCATGGACTTAGACCATGTGCCAGGTCACAAGAAGAGCACAGGACTCAGTGAGCTTACCTACATTATAAACAAAGTAATATGATTAATTTTTTGGTTACAAGCTTAAGTAAAAGTTCTGAGTATGTGCATATTATAGAAGTTGATACCACATAATAAAGTGTCTAATCCAACTACTCTTACTCATTCAGTGTGGAAAGCATACACTTAGAGTTCACAAATAGAATTACTAAATAATGACAATATCATCTTTTTCACATATTGATGCTTGGGTTATGGTGGAGAAACATTTAGGAATGTAATTTAGCTGTAGTTAACCTTAGATATTAAAACCTAGCACCTGAAAATATTTCAGTCATCCTTCTGACCTGTCTCCACTGACATAATTTCCCTAAATTCCTACAAAAAAAATTTAAAGAACAATAAAGAACAAGAACTGAAAAATCACAAACACATTGAAAGTTAAGACCAATACTTGATCAAGTTTTCAACTAGAAAAAACTTTAGGCTAATTGAAAGGCTAATAAGATGAAGACAATATTCTATCAAATTTCAATAGGTTAATAAGGAAATAACACTAGATTTTAATGTGCATAGAGAGAAGTTCTCCCTTACCCAACTATACCTTCTGATTCAGAAACACAGGCAGTAAGTGAATCATACAAGTGCTCAGTTACTTTTTGGGAATTCTTAACACTGGCCAAATCATAGAAGCATCCCTTTATTTCCACATAAATAGTAGAATATCCACCCTTTCAGAGTCCACTTGAGAAGAGGAAGGCAATGGAGACAGAGCTGTTCTGGTCAGAGCATCTGGAGTGGAGCAACAGACAAAATAAGTACAGGCCTGGAAGCGAGCAGAGAGGACGGCCTTCCTGGGTCCATTTTCTCAGAAGTTCCATCTACTTTGTTTTGCACATACCTGGGAGCTAGAAAATGGAAGCATCGGATCTGTCCCAGTGTGACAGATTCCAGTGTTGTGAATATTTTGTGCACATTCAAGAAGATAATGTGACTTAAACCAAAGGAACATATGGCAACAAATTATCACTGACTCCACATATGTCTTCACTGATGGATGAGTAACAAAAAATAATAAAGTGAATGGGGATTAACGAAAGCTAATGAAAAGGCAAATCATTTTATTTTGTCTGTCTTATAGAAAGAAAATAATTTGCTTCAGGTAACAGGGTCAGACTTCTCAATATTATGACAGCAGACTTAGTTGTTTTTAAACAGAGGTTAGAAATACAAAATATTTACCACAAAGAGTGGTTGAAAAGGAAGAGGGAGAGAAAGCATATTATAAAATATATTAAAATTTCTTGCACAATAATACTTAACACTTAGGTAAGAAAATGAAAATTTTAAGCAAAAATTAATTACACAGTGATATTTATGCAGATTCTATAGAAAAATTCTAAGACAGCAAAAGTTAATATTGTTCCAGAAAGACATGGATAACTTTTTAAAAATTGTCATTTGGGGGGGGGCTAGAGACATTGTGCAGTGGTCAAGAGCCCATACTTCTCTTTTAGAGGAACAAGATTTGGTCTACAACACCCACGTTAGGTAAGGATTAGGTGATTCTCAACTGCTTGAAACTCCAGTTTCAAGGAATCTAAAGCTCATTTCTGGCATCCCAGGCATTACACATACATGTTACACATATAATCAAGTAAGCACACCCATATAAATAAATAAGAATGAATCTTTTTAAAAACTGTTATTTTGTATTTACTTGTATACTATAATAAGTGTTATGTAATCAGAAAACAGTATCATTAAAAATGGAAAGCACAGTAGGCGTGGTGGAAGCTCTAATCCCGGCACTAAGGAGGCAGAGGCGGCTGGGTTTCTGTAATATTAAGGCTACTTTAGTCTTTATTAGTGAGTTCCAGGCCAGCTGGGGATACAGGGAGACCTTGTCTCAAAAAAGATCGAAAAAAAATCACAAAGAAATGAGACATTTAACGAGTATAAATGTTAAACTCTCCAGATCTTTCAAATATTCTCAGTTTATCTTTTCATCATATGACATTCAGAGCCTGGAACATAGCTCAGTTGCTAGAGAGCTTGCTTATCACCAGCATCCCGAAAATGGATAATGAATTCACGCATACTTACATACATACCTACTTACCAAGGCTTCCTTGGCAAAATATTTTCTTTCTCTAAAGAGAAAAGCTAAAATTTCAGCAGAAACCTTTTGTAAATATCAAAAAATGTCAAGAAAAGTGAACATTGTCTGAGTCTCTTGAGAGCTGCTGTGATCTAGAAAACCTAGAAAACACTGCCATGTCTGTGTTCCTGGAAATGCCCACTACAAAAGAAATGTGAACTTTCACACATCTCTTACAGGTGTCTGAGATGAGACACGGCTGCTCCTCCGGGACTCAGAGAAGATCTGTTTCCATCCTTCCTCCTGACTCCCCAATCCAGGCTGATGACTTATGTGTGGCCTCACTTCCATTGATCACTAATCTGCTGATTCTTTTCCCTACGAAAAACTCAGCCTTGTGTCTTGTCCTTCCCCAGTAGCATTCTAAGACCCAAGGCTGAGTCCAGCTCCCAGGCCCCAGGACCAGACCAGGCAAGGATCTGTCTGCTGTGAGGTCTCACTGATCCCAGGTACTGACTTCTCTCAGATTTTCTGTCTTCTCCTTTCACCCCACTCTCCAGACCTTAACCTCTGCAGAGTGAACTATGATGGAGACCCTGGTTTGTTAGAATTCTCTACTCTGCACTGGTCTGTTTTCTCTCACGCTAAGCATCTCATGCCCACTGAAATTTTAGAATGGAAGTTATAAATGTTCTATCAATGTCTGCATGAATAGTTACAGGTCTGTAGATAACAAAGCCCTTCAACTCTCATTATCTTTCATTGGGTACAATTTTTTTTCTTGTCTGCACATGGTATTAATGTAGTAGAGTATAAAAATCTTTCAGAAACATATGTTTCTTGGTTTACAGATAAATATTTATAAAAATTAAATATTCATATTTCAAAAACTAGAAAATAGGAAAATTAGATTTCCAAGATACTAAAATTTTTTTGAAGAATTTGTCTCCAAAACATTTGTAATTGTCTGTCTTCTTTTATACCCAGTTTGGCTCAACTCACCTTGCTTTCCTGCTTCTGGCTTTCTTCATCTGTCGTTTTGGACTTGGCCCTCTGGATTCCCACTGCCTTGCTACCCTGATTGCTTATCTACATTCCTAAGTCCAAAAGACCTCTCCCTGACAATGCACAATTGGTAAACTCCCTGGCTGCCTGTGGTTGGCAGAACAGACTGTGTGGAAATTTGGATATTTTCCTAGAACCATGACCCAGATTTGGTCTGTTTTATCACAAATGGAGTAAGGTTGTGATTACTCCATTTGTCTTTAAATAAAGATCAACCTACAGAGAGTTTATGCAGCAGCTAGACAAATGATTAAAATATTCTCAGGAGGAAGAAGAGGAAGAGATGGCCGTGTAGTGGCCTCAGCAGGAGGGAAAATGAGGCACTGGGGTCCTGGGATCTCACTGGACAACACTTCCCTAAGAGTTACAATCCCTGGAGCTTAGCTTTGTATTTGTTATTTCTTAACTCATTCTTGAGAATTTCATATATTTTGTTCATATTCATCACCCACACAACTCCTCTCATGTCCCCACCATGACCACCTTCTCTATCCTTTTTCCTTTGTGTGCTTTTTATTGACCCACCGAATCCAATTTGTGCCCGTATACACTTGGAATTGTGGCCATTCTTGGTAGATCAACCACCCATCAATTATCCTCTGACCTCTGCATGTGCACCATGGCACCCTCACCCCTCACCACTGCACACAGAATGAATACATGCAAATCTTTCTAAAAAAATAATGAAAATAATTTTCAAATAAGTAAACAAAATGGAAGCAGTGGATATCTTTGCAAAGACTAGATGATATCACAGGCACATGAACTTGCTAATGGCAGGGGATGATTGGAAGGGGTAACAGAATACACAGGAAGAAAGTGTGTGCACACAGCTCAATAAGCTTCACAGCATCCCCCTCACCATGGCAAGGTCAGAAGTGAGCTCTAGGTAAATGGTGGGCGAGTGGCTAGAATCACCACACAGTGAGATGGGAAGCAAGCAAAATGTGGTACAGATGAATCGTAACACCAGGGTGCAAAAGTGCCCCTAACACTCCCCACACAATCTGCTGTATGAAGTGAAGGTCACAAACAAGGCTTATTTTGGAAAGTCTCAAAAATTCAGTTAAACAATACAGAAATCGAGAAATGGAGAACGTGTGAACTCGGGATTCAGAGTCGGGCTTCATGGGGGTTACTTAGGAAGATACACAGTGGAAGCACACAGTCAAATGGAAGCATTTGTCCTGGCCCTAAATTTTATGTGCTGAGGTGAGCTCATGAATCCTGTGATACTGTAAAAATGATTAAGCAGGTAAACAAATCAGTTCTTGCATGCATCCTTGATAGCACTGTGTGATAAAAGATTTGAAAAGGCCCAGTTTTGTGTGAGACTGAAAAGGTAGAAAGCACCACAGACTGAATCACCTCACCCCAAATTCATCTATTAAAACCTATTCTAGTTTCCTTATGTTGCTTGGTAACATGCTCTGAGGAAAGGCAACTTGGGAGCAAAAGGGTTTATTTGGCTTATACTTTCAGGTCCTAATCCGTCATTGAGGGAAGGCAAGGCAGGAACCTAGAGACAGAAACCACAGAAGAGCACTGCTTGGAGGCTCACTCTCTGTTGCTCAGGCCCATGATCAATTAGGTTCCTTATCCAGCCCAGGAGCACCTGCCCAGAGAACGGTACTGCTCACAGTGCCTTCGGTATCAACCAGCAGACAGTCCCTCACAAACATGCCCATAGACAGACAATTACTCAGGTGGGATGCTTTTCATGACTCTACACTGTGTCAGGTTGACAGTTACTGCTGACAAGGACAAAACCCCAAATCCAATATTTGCATCTGAATGAAAATTCCTTATTCTCCAGGGGTTAGGGCTGAAGTAATCCCAAAGTTTGTAACTGGAAATGAGCAAAATGTGAGAACAGCACACAGATATTTAGAACAAATTAAAGCAAAATCATGTTCTAATCTCACTGCAAAGTGTCACTGCATCACATTAGTACACAAATTTTTTAATAGTAATAATATGATAATAACAAAACTACATAAAGATCAGCAAGGCCCATTTTATAGGTTAAATGGCAATTGACTGACAAAAATGAATATCATTTCAGGAAAAAAATTTCAAAAGATCAGCCTTTGAGTTTTAGATTTCCATCAAAAAAGAAGCCACGGAGAGAATTCAGTTTAGAAAATTCAGCTTCAAATCACAGGTCAGTCATCGAATCACAGACATATACACAGACACCTACATTGGCAGGTGAGGCAGAGACTCAGGAAAAGATGTATAAAAGACTCACATGGTCAGAACATAAGCATGTGCCCTGATCCCCATGCTCAAGCTGTCTTTAAGAATCTCGATGTAGGCCCTGGGAGATGGCTCAGATGATTAATAGTTTGCTGTTCAAGTACGAGGATCTGAGTTGGGTCCTAGAACCTGTGAAAAAGAAGCCAGCATACTAGTGGCACACACTTGTTATCTATCACTGGGTAGTTCAGAAAAGTGGGTCTCTAGGGCTACTGGCCAGCCAGCCTACGTTAATGGTGAGAGCTTGTTTCAAATCAATAAAAGGAAGAAAGATGGGTGGAGGAAACTTAAGGAATGACAGCAAAGATTATCCTTTGCCTTAAACACACACACACACACACACACACACACACACACACACACACACCATGACCACAGTCTCTTACCTTAGCTTCATTATATTTCATGAGACATCTGTCTCTGGTCTTTCTTTTTCCCTGTGGCTTATGTGAGACCTGTCTGCGACAGAGCGCAGCATTCCGGAGGCTCACCTGCCCAGCCTCTCTCCCATTCCCCTCCCCCAGTACCCTTAAATGCTTATAGCCACACTGTGCCTGCCTAGTTCTAAGACTCTGATTGCTGCCCAGGTACTCCATCCTTCCAGAAGTTTTAAAAAGTTCTCTTGGGCTCAGGGAATGTCATGGAAGAGGAGGCTGAAATGTTGTAAGAGGCAGAGGAGCAGGATGCCTTCAGTTGGTTTAGTGCGTTTTTAGACATATTAGGGAAGCTATACCCATGAAATCTCCATAGTATTTTGGTCTATGGACATAACATAACACACAGTGACATAATGTCAAAAACAATTGCCTTGCCACAGTGGATGGAGGAATGTCACCAGGTCCCACCTCAAGATGAATAGCTACAAACAATCAATGGATGCTTAAGGAAGAAAAATCAGTTTTCTCCAGGGACTAGTTCCCTGAGAGGTTACCTAATCCCAAATGAGAAACATCTAAACACAGGCACACTACTAAATGGAGTCAGTGCATTAAAAGCAATATATACTGTAAATAATGTCTGTATGTGTACATATAAATGTATGTATGTATGTGCAACAATAATAATCAAAGAAGAGGACAAGAAATTGAGAGGGAGTTTGGGGAGTTTGGGGAGGAGTCAGAGGGGGTACTGGGAGGGGTGGATATGATACAAGTATAATAAAATGAATAGGTATATGTACAAAATAAAAAGGTATATATACAATTTTTTAAAGCTGTCTTGAGTTGATGAGATGGCTCAGCAGCTGAAAATGCTTGTGGTCAAGACTGATGACCTAGGTTCAATCCCTAGCAACCACGTGGTAGATGGAGAGAGCTGTCTCCTACAAACTGTCCTCTGATCTCCACATACACACTAGCATACTTGAGAACTCCTATATGCACACATACAAATAAACCAATGTCAAATATTTGTTATGGCGTTATACATTTGTGGTGTGTGTGTGTGTGTGTGTGTGTGTGTGTGTGTGTGTAAGTGCGTGTCATGGTTAGTAAGAATTTGCTAGAATTGGTTTGCTCCCTCCACCAAGTGGGTCCAGGGGACTGAATTCAGGTAGTCAGGCTCGGCACCAACCCACCCTTCCCTCCTGAGCCACATTGCCAGGCTGTGAAAAAATAAAAAATGTAAAAAGTCCTCATACACTGTCTGCTTCTCCTTTTGTGTCTCCAAATGAATGAATTTGAATTTCCTGAGAACAATGGAAAGTCTTTTGTTGATAATTATTTGTTAAATTGCAAATATTAAGCTACAAGTACAAATATGGGCAAACACTGCATTTTGAAAACATTCACTCAAATATAATTATGCAGCTTGAGAAACAGCAGCGGAATTTTACATTTATCACAAACATATGCCTGTGTGTCATTTATAGAGAAAAGCAGTCTCACAGCCTTCTCACCCTTCCTGATTATTTATCAGTCATAAAAAATATACACTCAATAAAAAATACCGATTTCAGAATTGACAGTCTTTTCGTAGAGGCCATCTGTGACCTTCATTCTTAATGACTGGATGTCATTTAAAAATAATTTGAGGGCCGGAAGAGAAGGCTCAGTGGCTAAAAGCACTGACTGCTCTTGGCAGAGGACCTGGTTTCGATCCCCAGCACCCACATGACTGCTAACAACTGTCCATAACCCTAGTTCCAGGGAAGCCAATGTCCTCTTTTGACCACCACAGACATTGCAAAACATGAGTACATCTACACACATGCAATTAATACATTCATACACATAAAAATGAATTTTAAAAAATCATTTGAATATACTTCTTTCAGCTTCACAGATGTCCAGCTGCTCTTCCCTCCATCTCCCCAAAATAAACATTGGGTTTTCCAGTGCTGGGGACCAAAGCAAGACCTTGCTGGGCACGGCAGGCAAAAGCTCTCCCACTACTCAAGTTTCTGCTTCGTCTTAAAATTTTGACTATTTATGACTTTTAGTCAGCTTACCGCGTAGCAAGCTTCCTTACAACGTTTCCACACACCTTTTCGTCTGGGTTGGCCCTCCTGCCTCTCGCCCCTACTTAGTCCCTTCCACCCCGACATCCCCGTCCACACGTGCTCTGGGACTCCCCCCACACCGCCCTCGAAGCCCGGTTTTCCCTCTCATGAGCCCCTTTTTAGCTTTCTAGCGCCTGCACACGCTGACACACAGATGCACTTCCATAGGATGAGAGCTTGGATCGTATCTGCTGATGACAGAGAGCATATGGTATTTTCCAGTGCCATCTATTTTCCATCAAACTTCAGAATTTCAGTTTTCTTTACGGATACATAAGATTCTCTGTGTGTACACACCACATTTCCACCATGGAGGGCATCACAGCTGCATTTCATGCACAGTAAGGATAAACTTCCTCTCTTTCTGGACTATTTCAGATGGCTTCTTCAGTTAACAACTCCTTGATTCTAATTATCCGCCTGGTGCATTCTTCCAGTGAGTTAGGTATTATTAAGCCTGACCCTTCTCAAAGATTGTATATATTTTCCAACTGCACTAACTTTCAAGTCAGGAGATATTTATGGCACTCAGAGAAACTCAATCAAAATGTAGTGTCTAAAAGTTCTTGACTCACTCCTGATAAAAGAACTTTCCACACATCGAAGCACCCCAAGGACTCTGAGGACACCTGGAGGACCCAGAGAGTGATCATCTTTCATTCATTAATCACATTTTTCTGGGCTCATGGTTCAGAAAATCAAGTGATAATCAACAGGACTCATATCTCACAGACTTTGTTTCTTCTAAGATTTTCCTTTCTAGGAATTTATCACCCTTTTCCTTTAAAAGTCATTCCTATTTTAAGCTCAGAAGTGACTCTTATACCCACAGTGAGCAATATTGCATTTCATGCATGCTTGCTACTTCAGGTCTAGTAACCACGTTTCTTGTGAACCATGTAATAGTTAAAGTCAGATTGGGTGTTTGCTTTGATGTGAAATGTTTATTGCACATGACGGAGGTGACACAAATTGTGCTTGCCGCTGATCATGTCACACACGATAAAGCATGGAGCACTGCGTCCAGAGCACAGAGTGGTTTGCAATATCTATAAAAGGCTGTCTTTCCATGGAAAGCATGCTGATAAAGTAGAATAAGAAAAATAAATTATTTGTTTGCTTCAAAACCAACTAAATTAGAAATAAATCCAACCATTGGAATCAATACACATGCATACATGTGTATGTGTGTGTATATGTGCACATGCACTCACATGCAAGCTCACATATGCATAGTCAGGCTTACTACTATATCTACATTTATTCTTTTAAAATATGGAATCCTGAAGGGTTCTTAATAATGTGGCTATTATCTTGTCAATTATGTATGAATACTGTGAATTATATATGAACCTATTTCAAATAGAATGAGAATAATATATCAGTAAGATAGAATGAAACTACAGAGGAGTGATATAAATATGTGAGGAAGTATGAATCAGTCACATTTAGTTGTTGCAGGAGCATGAAAAATGCAGAAACAGTTGAAAAAAAAAAGGTAGAAACGGCTGGAAAAAAAAAAAAAAGGAATACTCATAAGGGTTCACCGACAATATAGACACTATTTTTCAGTTCATATTCCCTAACGTAAGTAGACATTTTATGTGGCTTGGCTTTGTTGTTGTTACTACTGCTGTTCTTCTTCCTCTTCCTTCCTCTTCCTCCTCCTTCTCCTCTTCCTCTTCCTCCTTTTCTTCCTCCTTCTCTTCCTGGAGAAAACAATTACTCACTAGCTCCATGAAAATATAGTAGATATACAAAACTCAGGCAAATCATGGGCATACTTTGATTTTTTCAGATTCAGTTCAAAGCATAAATGACTAAATATTTACAAATGCTGTGATATTTTTCTTTTGTTTAATCAGCTCTAATCATGGGACTAGAAGGGGGAAATCTTGGTGAGGCAGACTTTTCACACACTACACCCATCACTGGGCAAATGAAATGCTGGTTAGTTATGCAACCTGAGCCGAGCGGAAGGGGGGCGGAGGGCAGGGGTGCGGGGGACTGCGTGCTTGTGTGTGCTTGATCCTGGGTGCCAGAGTTGAGAACACAATGACCTACCGAGGACTGTGAAGTCAGGATTTTTAGTATTAAGACAGTGCGATTTTTGCTAAAAACAATCACAATACCAAAAATGATCTACAGAGGAAATACAGTCACTGTCAAATCCTAATGAAAGAGAAGAACAATTCCGAATGATGGGCTTGAAGCAGTCACTGGGGCTCTGTGTTCCTCTTCCCAATGTGACCACATCAAATAATTATTTTTCTGCTTTTCACTATCAATTTGACTCCTTTATTCTTTTGGATGGGCGTTTGAATCTGGCTTCTTGGGGCAAGGGCTGGTAAGCATGTGGTGATCGCAAAGGGACAAAAGGCACATTTTGGGGTGTCTTCCACCGATGGCTGGAAGGAAAGAGGGAGGCCCCCAGCAGCGCCTGCATCCGGTCGGTTCAGCCCAGGACATCGTCCTGTCTTTTTGCTTCTGCCGCATCAGCTGCTCTTACCTCTACTTGGTGAAGCAGAAAGATGAGTCCTTGGACTTTGTTTGGGCTTGGCAGAGAAGTCAGACACTTAGCAAGAGTCTCCCCAATGAGGGCACCTTGAGCTTTGTTTTCCTGCTTGCTTTTGGGCTCCTTTGAGCAATGTGGGTTCTTTTGAACCATTGGGGTGGCTACCCTTTGAAGACTGGCTTTGTCTTTTTCTTTAGAGTTCTGTTGAACTCTTGGTGCTGTCATTGTTAAGTATTAAAAACACAGTGACCACAGTGGCAAAGGAGGAAGCGTGCTCCGGAACATTGGAAAACTGACTAGAAGTCAGAGACTGCAAGTAGAAGACACTGCCGGCCACTCCTGCAGTCGGAGGCTTCCGGGCAGGCAAAGGGCAGGCAAAGTCAGCTCTCCTCGGTCTTGGGTTTACTTTTCCCCACTGTATTGTAGCCCTCGCGGAGGGTTTCTCAGAACAAGGAGAGCAAGTAGGAACCATGACTTGAATTATTCAGGCTATGAGGTGTGACTTAGAGACAAGACCATAATCTAAAGACAATGTTGTCTGTAGGCAAGGCCTTGTCAATTTGGAAATTCTTTTGAGCAAATGAGGAGTTTTGTTGAACTATTTTGTGCATCTTCCTTGTGAGAGGAAAGGATTGGGGTTCTACTGAGCCACTGGGGGGTCTGATGAAAGCTTTGAGAAAGGGGAATGGGGTCTGGAGGAGACCCCTGCTGTCTTCTATGTGACCTTGAAAGCATTAAGTCTTTTCTACCTTTCTGCCCTCCCCGACCTGAGTTGTAGTTGACTAGTCCTTTGTAAACTCAGGATGTTTTCTAGAACATCGACCAGGAAAATCTTAGAATTATTTCCCCTGTGACTCCTGAAAATAACTGAAGAAGAAAGCTCTGGCCACTTCATTTTGTATTTCTCCTTTATAATTCATTGTCTCCTAAAGTGATTATTGCCAGGCCATTTTGGGGGTTGTATGGATGGGTTTGTGGTGTTTGGACTATTAAGAAAGATTGATTCACTGCCTGTTTTTGAAGCTAGATAAAGCAAAAGGATTTAGATACAATTTGAATTTGATACAAAACAAAAGGTTTTAAAGAAGACAAGAAATATACCCTGTGGATTCAATGCCACTTTTGTGTGTGTCCAATAGTGGTTTTTGACTTAGAACACAGCACTCAGCTAATGGTGGTTTTGTGAATGCTTTACTTAAATTTATGTTTAAAAAGGAATCAAAATTAAAATAGAGTTATCTTGAGAAATGAACACCACGGTTATCTAATGGAACATCTGTTTGCAACTACTTTGCTTGCTGACGCATCTGCAATAAACTCAATTGTTAAAGAATGCTTACCCCTGTATTAAATATCTGCCTCTGCAAACATGCCCGCTGAAGGAATGTCCTGTAGGTGGTCTTAGGGCACATAAGTATCTGTGCTGGCAATCACATAGGTTGTACTTAAAACCACCAATGTTGTAACCATTTAAGAACAGGATGGGGAGACCTATAAAAACTATGAGGAGAATTGCAATGCTGACTATCCAAAGGAACAAAAAGACTGTCCATAGTCTTTAAGGACAAACAGATAGCCCGAGACAGGCTGTCTTCCATCCTTGTTCCAGCTTTGACATATTATCTGTTGTATCACTAGAAACTTCCTTTGTGTCTCTAGAACCTTCTAGACCATTTTCTCTTCTACCCTTCAGCTGGTAGATATTGCTATCTTAACCCCTGATATCATAATCCTTTGAGTAAATATTGAACCCCTGACATCTCATGTTATTTGGGATTCCTGTTGTACAGCATGAAACCTAAAGACTCTGTTAGTGATACAGCAATACACCTTTTGTAAAGATACCTTGCTTTCGACCATCACTTGAGAAGAATTTTTTAAGTAAAACCGAAGCAAAGCTAACTTCTCCTGAGACAGTTTGGAGTATAAACACTTGAGGACCTTTAGAAGATGATAGGTTATCTACTAATTACCAGTCTTACCCCAAGAGATGTTTACAGTTGGCTTGAAAAGGAGAAAATTCTAACTAAAAAAGGGAATATTATTCAAAGCTAATAAAACAATAAATGTCTCTTGGAGGCCACAAAGAAATTGTTTTCATTCCAAGCATTTGGCAGGTTTGACCTTTATGACCTTGTGGCTTGAATTTTCCTATATGCTCTTAACTTCATTTTATGTAATTTTTCCCCAATAAAGATGATGAGCAAGTGCATAACTAAAGAAAAATAAGATACGAAGGAACTAAACTGAGGGCTCTAATTATTTAGGAGGAAACTCCACATAAGTCCACAAGCATGAATAAACTTCTGATTTTCCCATGTGAGTTTCTTTTTCTCTGTGCATGGGTGGTCCTGTGCCTCAGTTTCCCATAAGAGTTTTACTGGACTTTACCTCAGGCAATGTTATGTAAAATACTATTAATTAAAATTGAATGTTAACCTAAAGTTTATTTCTTTTCTGAAAAACTGTTATTTATTACTTTTATTTTATGTGTATGAGTGTATTGCCTGATTATATGTGTAAGCGTACCCATGCAATGTAGTTGCCAAGGAAGTCAGAAGATGATGTCAAATCCCCTGGAACTGGAATTACAGTTGTTAGCTGCCATGTATGTGTTAGGAACCAAACTTGGGTTCTCTGCAAAGAACAGTCAGTGCTCTTAACGGCTGAGCCATCTCTTCAGCCTCCCCAAAGTTTACTTCTTAATGATTAGAGTGTCATGGTTTCAAGTGTCAACCTTGGAAACTAAGGCTGAGGAAAACTTTGATTACAGGATTTAGGAGAGATTACCCAAAGATAATTTAAGATATCAGCTACTTGTCTTCACAGATTCAAGTTCAACAGAAAGCTGTCACCTACCATCCCTCCCAAGGCTAAACAGCACTTCATTATTTCAATTTTGAAATGTTCCTTTTACATAAAGCTTCTGATACACAAGTACAGAGATCTGAAAATTTATGAACTCAAGAAATCAAAGCACTATCTGTATTCTGTTCTTTAAGGTTTGATTCTAGATGTTTTCAAATGCCCCAAACTTTTAAAGACAACTAGACACTTCAAATTTTCCACAGAATGAAAGATTTGAAATAGCCCTATTCCTAATTTCACAATCACTATGCTATTGTTACTTACATACAGAACCTTTGTGTCTATAGTTTTCAGGAGGATGATGTAACTGAGAATTTCACAAGTAATCTCCAATACCAAGGATGATTCTTAGAAGTATATACATATATTTCTAACATAATGTATAATTCATATAATATGACATATATGTATATGTGTAAATATTCACACTCAGCCGGTGCATGTCTAGCATTATTAGAATTGAATACTGACAAGGATCTCTAAGATCTCTTCAGAGAAGAATATTTTCTTATGAACATTGCTTACCATTTCCAGTACAAGATCTTATGGATCTTATTGGGACTAGAGCTTATTGACTTTTTCCACTGGCTTTCAGTCCTTCATACACTGCATACCCATCACTATTCCTTCTCCAGAGCAGGCCTCTCCCCACCTCTGTATGTGAATACCTACACTGTCAAACTGTTCTATTAGCTGCCCTTGAGCAGTTCACCACACACAATAATATCACAGTTTGTTTACCTTCTGCATTTTCAGTATTCAGATTACTAGTAATTTGCACTGATGTTAATTACTTTCAAATGTAAAACTGCAAAATATTCTGTTATTTCAGCCTAGTATAAAGCTATAAAATTCCACATGGTTGCCCAGTATTGTTTCTGTTAAGAGTGGTAACAAAGTAAGCAATAGCTGTTACAGGTATTTTATGGATCGAAGCCACCTCATGTTCATGTTTTGTTTGGTTTATTTGTTTTTGTCTAAAGTTACAAAAAATTGTTACCATTGAGTGCTGTCTTGGGTACAGTTTGGCCTAAATTCTAAGATTCCTTCATTGTGCAGTAGACAGAAGTCTACTAGAGGTCTGCCTAGTCTGAATCCACAGTTGAGAAGTCTCCTGCGTAGGTGCTTTTCCTTTCACACTCTTCTGAAATGAGCATCTGTAGAGACAGAAACGTGGTGGAAATGTTATTTTGCTTTTGTTGGGAAAGTGAGGAACTGACTGTAAGAGCAGCTAGGTGACAGGGGAGTTCACTGTGCCTTACACATCTGGTCCTTTAACCCCAGTCCCACACTGGGCAGTGTGGAGTCCATGGTACTGAAGACAGTGAACAGATGACCTTCAGGCTTGAGGCCTGGTCTTCAGGTAGGCCAGAGGGTCACTGGGGTTTCTGTACCCACTGCAGACAGACATTGTTAGTTACCATTAACAGGCGAGCCCGGCTAACATCAGGTGGGTGGAAACCAGACATAGAGCTGAGCCATCTTCAATAGAACAAACAACAGTTTCATCTAAGAAGTCAACCTTTCTAAGGGGACAAAGCCCTACGATGGTCTAGGCAGCCTAGATTCTTCCTGTGC
Source organism: Eospalax fontanierii (assembly GCA_035773235.1). Taxonomy (NCBI): domain Eukaryota; kingdom Metazoa; phylum Chordata; class Mammalia; order Rodentia; family Spalacidae; genus Eospalax; species Eospalax fontanierii. Next base: position 66,911,839 of record CM069535.1, on the reverse strand, counting down.
TGAACTTCATTTCAGGAAACTTCTGTTCTGCATAGCCTTCCTACCCACAGCACTATGTGTACATTGTTTAGCCAGGATTTCTAGTAGTCACCACTGAAGTAACATTTCCTAGAGTACTAAAAATAGCTTTTTGGCAAAGGTAACCTAACTTTAGGATCTTCTGAATTTTTTCTAATCAGACACTAATTACCAGGAAATGTTCTTTGTAATGCTAATTACTATGTATTTACACACATTCTGCAAGTGAAAATTACGGACTTATTTTGAGAATATTGTAAATATTTGCTCTAAACACATACCAGCATTGTTTTGTGTTATAGCTTACATCCTCACTTGTGAAATGTGGAGTTGGCATGCAGCGTCAGTGGGACGAGAAGCACTGCTTTTGAGCAGATCTTGCTACGAGGCTCATGTTCATATTGAAGACGTGAGAAGAGCCATTTCCATTTTGAATTTTAGAAGACAATGACTGTGTGCCCTTTCCAATACCTATTGTAATTGAGGCAGGAAAGAAAGACCAGGAAAGCCATGGATACATGGTAGAGAAGCAGCCTCTCATTCTGGTGTTTGGCCCCTTGCTAGCTGAGAAACAAGAACCACAGCACTTAAAGTCATAAAGATAAACCTTAAAAAATGGGAGGGGTGGAGAGATGGGTCAGCAGACACTGCTCTTACAGGGAGCCTCCTTCAGCTGTCAGAACTCACATAGGGCTTCACAACAGGGGTTCAAACCCACACAGAGGAACACAAACATTCACACAATACAAAAAATAGCATTCCAGGGGTGGAGAGATGGCTCAGCAGTTAAGGGTACTGGCTGGACTAGCAGAGGACCGAGGTTTGACTCCCAGCACCCACCGGGCAGCGAATAACCATCCAGTTCCAAGGGATCTAACGTGCTCTTCTGACCTCTATGAACATATCATGACATATTTTATACACATAAAATAAAATAAAAAAATAAAAATATTTCTAAAATAGAATTCCAGCACAAATTGTGCTGGACATTTGTTGTCAGGCTGTGCAGGGCAGGGCAGTGCACACCTTTGATCCCAACACTCTCGAGGCTCAGACTGAGGCCTTGAGTGGACCTAGTGTGGCCCTTCTTTAATCCCAGCGCTGGAGAGACAGAGGAAAGCAGATCTCTGTGAGTTTGAGGTCAGTCTGGTTCATATAGTGAGTTCCAGGCCAGTCAGGACTACCTATTGAGACTGTCCCAAAGGAAAAAAAAAATGTTGTGAAGATTGCTATGTGCCTTTCACACATAGATATTTTATGTTAAATAGCAAAGAGCCTGCTGAGGCTTGAGTGTGTGTGGACGTTGAACAAAGCTTCATTTCTTCCCCAGACATTTTCTGGGAATCTCAAATAAGACTATTAACTTCTTTATAGTAAAGATAATCCTGACTTCCGGCATTCCTCTATGCCACACTTTTGCCTTATCATCTGTAATCCTGTCAAATGCCCCACATTTAGGCTCCTCAGCAACCCTTTGAAGATAACTTTAGAAATCCCAACTCCTGCGCATCTCAATTGTAGAGACGCTGGGTTCTCAGGGAACATACACATCTGCTCTTAGCTCTTATTTCCTTATTAAGCACGTCCAGTTCTCTTAACCCTTGTTCTTAAAATCCATGTTTAAAAACTCTTAATAAACTCCAACTTGCCTTCATACTGGCTCATCTTCAAATTCTTCCCTATGTTGAAGCCTAGAGTCTTGCTTCTGCCTGAATGGAGGTCTCTGTACGGAACTCTTTAGACAACTACCCAACATGGGGCTGTGTAGCCGTCACTGCCACAGCCCACATCATCAACAGAAAACCAAGAAATACTGATGGTCATGGAGAAATTATGTGATCATTATCTTTTCTTCTTCTAGTGTCAACTCTTAACAAGTTTTTTTTTCTGTCTACTTCCATTTTGACTTTCCCTGGATGGATGGACTGACTGTTCTGCTGTGTGCTGGGATTGGCTTCTTTACATCACAATAAATCTCAAGAAATGAGCAGCTGATTTTGCCCAGAGCCCATCACACCAGAACTGCAGAACGAAAAGAAGAAAATTAGTAAAAGACACATGTAAAAAGTACATGTGCATTGCTCTATTGAGGAAAATATTCTTTCAGATTTCTGTTTTTATATTGTTAAAGATCAGGGTTCCCCTTGAATATCAAGGGAACATATTGAAGGAGCATAGGAGACCCTTAATTTCAAATTAGGCCCATAGTCAGAGAAGGAGGCTCTCACTTTCATCCAAGATGGCCCACTCCAGGTTCTTGTCCAAAGTTGGCCCTTTAGGCAGGTTTCCCCAACAGTCACCACTCTAGGCCCGCTCCCTCTGGTGGGAATTTCAAACTTCCTGCCCTTGCTTTCCCCAATCAGGTTCCTGCTTTCAGATGAGTGAACCACCCAGCAATATGCATCCTGCTTTGTCCAGCCCAAAGCAGAATGGAGGAGCCCAATCCTCTCCTACCTTTTCCCCTATAGAATATAAAACCCCAGACTCTGCAGGGGTGTAGACAGTGCTCCAGCTCTGGACACCCTCCCCGTAGGGGAAGTCTGTCTCTTTGTGTGCTCTGTGGAGTGTTAGCTTTGTTTTAATAAACCTTAGCAGTGTGCTGTGACTGCAAACTTCTCATCCTGGAATTGCTAACCCAGTAAAGAAGCAGGCCTGAAAACAGAGCCCGAGGCTGCATCTGTAATTGCTGCCAAGGGCTTGTCAATCAGTGACCTAGACAGAGATGGGAGGACTGACTAAGCCCCTGGTCTGTTGTAATTTCTTTTTTATTTTTTTTCCGGCATTGATTTATTTATTATGTGGATATGTCCATAATTGTGTGTCTCTGTGTGTACAGACCCATGGCTATGTGTGGAGGAGAGAGGACCCTTTAAGAAGTTGGCTCTATGCTTCCATGTTGTGCGCTTTCAGGATTGAGCTCCAGCCTCTAGGCTTGTTGGTTGGTAAGTGCTCTTGCCTATTGAGCTATCTCCCTGGCCCTGCCTTCTACAATTCTTCAAGAAATTTCTGATTTCTGCTTTCCCCAAAGTATGGGGGAATCCTTAGCAAGCTGAAGGAGTCTGCTTCTCAGAAATAACAAGTCCCAGCTCCATCCCAGTTTTCCCTCCATGGATGATGCTTTGTTTTTGTTTCTTGTTTGGTTTTATTTGTAATTCAGCATTCTTTTTGATAGCTAGAGTATACTTGATGGAATGATCTACACGTTGACTCTGCTTGGAATGTATTCAGTTTTGCATAACTACATCCTTGTGTTAGTTTTTGGAAGAAAGTTTTCTGTTTGTTTTTTTTGTTTTGTTTTTTGTTGTTGTATTTTTACTTTGAAACAGGGTCTCACTATGTAGTCCTGGTTGGCTTGGAACTCTCTCTGTGGACCAGGCTGGCCTCAAACTCACAGAGATCAACTTGCCTCTGTTTCTCCAGTGCTGGGATAAATTAAGGGCTGGCAGCACCAGGCCCATTCCAAGCTGACTTCTAATGAGTCGTTACAGACGTCCTCCCAGCTTGCATTTCTTTGCACATGGCGGGCTGCTCCTTTCATTTGCCTCCAAAAATATTTTTAGTTTTTAAATTTTGTGCAACATTTAATTTTCTTTTTACTCTGTGTCTATCCATTTTATCTCAGAATAATAAAGGATATGAAGGAGTATTTTTATACAATAGTATTCTAAAATACAACTTTCTTAAAAACTCTGGTCATTTAAAAGATCTATTGTGTATTATCTCTTAAGCTTCCTAGAATACAGTAAAATTCAGATTTTTGCCAGGTATTGTGGTGCGGCCTTTAAACCCAGCATTTGGAAGGCAGAGGTACAGGGAAGTGGATCTCTGTGAGTTCAAGGCCAGCCTGGTCTACATAGTGAGTTCCAGGCCAGCTGGGCTACAGGGAAACCTTGTCTCAAAAGACAAAATAAAACAAAAAATTCATTTTTTGTAGTTCTAAGTTACTGTAAAATTCACTTTAAAGACAAATACAAGGAACATGGAACCACCCTCAAAGAACCCTGGGGTTCTGGACTTTTTCTTCTTACTCCAACATTCTATTCAGTGCAGTGAGGAAGGACTTGGTGTGTTTAAACTCACTGGTTCTGGAGCTGGAGAGATGACTCATCAGTTAAGAGCACTTACTGCTCTTTCAGAAGACCTGGGTTCAATTCTCAGCACCCACATGGCAGCTAATAACCTTCTTCAACTGTAGTTTCAGGGATCCAACGTCTTCTTCTGACTTTCTCTGGCATTGCATGACACAAGTGCACTTACACACATGCAGACAATACACTCATGCACATAAAATTAAAAGAATAAAGTTAAAAACTGTTAAAAATAAATTCACTGGTTCTGATGGAATTCTCGTTGTATGACGTTGTATCTAACATAACAGTACAGTTGAAATTACTTTACGATTTGGAGCTACCCCACAACACAAGGGTACTAAGGGTGGGCATATGAGAAGGGCATTAGCAGGACAGATGGACAGATGACAGACTTTCAAGTAGCTTCCTTGTGAATGAAAATGCAATAAATTACATATAGAGAATGTTTGATTCAGCTTTGTAATTGACCTTCAGGAAGGCTATCTATATTATATTCATAAAAATATTTTGTTACCAAAAGTTTACAAAGTTGAAGATAAATAATGATTTCTTACGTAAAATCTTGACTGTGCTTAGCAAAACAAATTGAGTATTTCAAAATTTCTGAAAGAGTAAGTTTTAAATGTTTTTGCCGTTACAAAAATTAAAAGTATGCAAGGAAATAAATTTGTTAAATAGCTTGATTTAATGATTCCAATTGTAAACACATATCAAAGATCTTTACACTCCCACATACACATTATTAAATTTTAAAAAGAATGAAAATTTTAAATTTCATTCATTTTAAAATGAAATAATGAAAATAAAATATATTGAGATACTGCCATGCAAGAAAGGAAAATTGGCTTATGAATATATTTCAATGATTCCACTTTTGATTTTCAAAACCAACTTTGCTCTACACGAAAGAAAAGATGTAATTAATTCAGACTTCATATGGAATACAATTCATACTCCATGCTCTGCTAAAAACTCACATGCTAGGAACAAAAATTTCTGTTACATATTAGATTTACGGAGAAATCAAGAAATATATTATCATTTATACATATGACAAATTACCCCAAATAGCCTAATCATATATTATAAGCCATGTGTTTTTCAAGATAGTCTAATTATGTATAGCCATTTCCATGCATTATAGAAAGAATTTTATATCTACAAATTATACAGAACTCAGACTGCCACCTAGTTCTTCTGAAGCATTTGGCTAAATCCAATGAGACATATCAGCAGGACGGTCACAAATGGTTTCCCTTCTTCAAAGTTCACATTATTACTGTGTGTGAATTCATCCTGGCAGTTCCGTGACCAACAGTGACCACTGCCTGGAGGATTATCTTCTATGTCATAAATTTACTGTGTTCATTGGTTTCCTAGGAATTTCACTTTTTATATAAGAAATGTAAAGCATCATAATTAACTTTAGAAATGTTCTTCAGGGTTTGATTTCCCAATCTCATATATCGCTATTCACAGTAGGCCTTTAGCAGTCACATCATGCAGTCTGCTATAGTGGACAATGTTTAACTGTAGGCCCAATGATTAAAAGAAGCAATACAAAACCCCTTCTGAACACACAAGCACACACACAGACACAGGACATATACACGCATGCATGCACATGCATGTTCATACACATAAAAAACACACATCTAAAACACAAGTCACACAAATATAGCACACATACATGCATACACACAGGTAGGGCAAACACATATATACACACAGGCCACACACAGAGACACCCACAATGACTTCCTTGTCAGCTAAAGGAACTTGTAGTGTTCACTTAGTACCTTGTATTAGTATATTGCATTGCTTTGCCACGACTAGTATTATGTATTATGTATAAGCATTTGTTTTATGTGCACTTTTGTACAGAAATCTTCACAATTGTGTGAATTTTGCACCTACGTCTCTTGGTAATTTTGTCCCTGACCTATGTCACACTTGTTCCTTTCGTCATTACCACAGGAGGGAAGAGTACTGTGGGGCTTAGGCCCTGCTTCTCATCATTCAGCCTTGAAAATTATGGAGATGAACCCTGAAGTCCCATCGTTCCTCACTCTGTAACTTGATACTCAGTTCCAACAAAATCCAAATGAACCCTCTGAATTCTAGATTCTAAAGAAACTATAGGATATTATTCGTTTTTAGCTTTACTCTACATTCAATTAAACATCTAGATCTTCCTGGTGTTTTGGGTTACACATGTAGCAATCATTCTGTGGCAAGAAAAATAAAGTATTATTTGAGGATCACAGATACATTTATTTTAAAGTGATTTATCCCCATCAAATCACGTGCTTTGCGCCATGTTTCGTGCTTTCTTCCGTGGTGTTTTACTTCCGCCTGTCCTTTTTATTCTACACACTGAGCCCGCTGTTTGTTTTTAGCTGAAAGCTGTCTTGTGGCGCTAGGTTTGGCACTGGCTTCACCTAGACAGTCATGTGAAGGATATGCTGTTACCGAGGAAACTGACTTCAATTAAACAATGGAATGGGGAAAATAACGCAAAGACACATTGGACTTTCATTGCACCTGTGAGTCATATTACACTCAAAGTCCATTTATTTTCTAATTTTATCTCCAGCCTGTGGGAGCTTCAAGTCAGAACAGACCCAAATTAGCAAAGCAGCACTTTCTGAAAATCCCCAAAGTTGTGGCTATTTACACTTCGCACAGCCTCTGTGCTGGTCATGTGGGTGGAGCTTAGCTTTCCTTCCGTAGACTGTGATGTCTTCTAGACTAAGGAACACACAAGTTGATGACTATCACTCCTCCTTCAGCTATTCCTGTCTCCTGGTATTGAAGAGCCCTGGAGGCTTCTAAACTTTACGGAGCCACTGTGTTACCATTTCGAATATATTAAATAACATTAATAACAATAAAAGATAGACATGTTGGAAAGACTGTACAAATTAAAAAGGCTCGAAGCATCCAGGGAGCCAAGCAATGCTTAAGAACTTCCACAAGAAGATTGTAAGACACAAGGAAAATTAGTATTTTATCTATGATGATAAAACTTGTGGCATAATTGAAGCTAGAATTCGGCGCATGATTTGAGATGATCAGTGACTGTCCCTGATGCACTGCTGTAATAATTTGTGAAATGATATCTCTGGAGTGTCAGCGGCATGCCTCAGTATATAGTAAATAAAGCAAAGGCTGGCACCCCCCCACACACACACATTAGAGTGAGAAGTTTTGCTTTGCTCTAAAATGCAGCTATTCGGGCAATTATCTGAATTATTCACTTCTGACCCTTTGATTGAAATACCAAATAACAGAGACAAAACAGCTCGCTTGCTGAAAGGATGTCAGTTTTGTCTTGCATTTCCTTTTCTGTGCTCACTACGGGTAAGCAAGCAATGGAGCATAAAGGAACATGGTATTGTGATGGTGTGTTGTATTAGTTACTTCGCTGTTGCTGTGGTAAACACTGACCAAGGGAACTTACCAAAGGAACAGTTTATTTAGCTTACATTTATAATGGGGCAAGAGTCCATCATAGTAGGGCGGCATGACGGCAGAGGTGGCATAAGCCAAGCGCTCACATCTCTGCATGGGCACAGGAAGCAGAGGCTTAACAACTCTCTAAACCCGCCCCCAGTGACGTGCTTCCTCCAGCAAGGCCACGCCTTCTAAGACCTCCCAAATAGCACCACCAACTGCGGACAAAGTGTCCAAATACTTAGAGCCTACGGGGGACATTCTCATTCAAACCATCCCATGACTCTTACGGGGGACATTCTCATTCAAACCATCCCATGACTCTTGCAATCTGCTAATTTAAACAATAACAAAAATATAGAGCACAAAGATAAAAAGAAACTGACCGTTGTGAATAAAGAGAAATTTTTAAGTTGGGCATGAGACCTCGGAGACAGCTCAGTGGGGAAAGTGTGTGCTATACAGGTGTAAAGATCTGAGTCCAGATCTCCAGAACTCATGGAAAGTTGAACTCAGTAGTACATATCTGTAACCTAGGGACTCATGGGGAGGTGGGAGGTGGGAACAGGAGAATCCCTGGAATAAGGTGGACTGTGAGTCCTGACAGCCAAGGTGTTCCTCCTCTGGCCCCCACACACATGCTAGTGCACAGATGTGCATGTATGCATACACATGAAGATGGACATAAACAGATGTGAATACACATACACAAAATGTAAGAAGTATTAAAAGATGGAAGTGAAAGTATGTACAAGTTATTTAGTGTGAGTCATCTTATTAATAGTTGAAGGGAAATGAGAATAGTAATCGCTACCATAAACTTGAGCTGAACCATGAAAACTATGAAGGAAGCAGAGTTTAAGTATCTTAACACTGCTTTTGAAACCTGAAACTTAATTATTAAATGAAGGGAGATCACGATTAATGACACCTATAGGAAAAACAGATATTCTATAAAACATTGGACTGTCTATAAATACACGAAATCTATCAGTGCAAGTCCAACAAGAAATGAGTCAAAAGTGCAAGTTGGAATGGTGTGCTGGTCAGCAGGGGGAATGCATGCAAGATGGGAAGTGCTCAGATTTAAAATGAGGAAAATATCTCCATGCTTAAAAGTCCATCTCAAGTCACAGGACTCTATGCTGAGCATCCACTGTGTATGGTCAAGCTCAGACTCGAGATTCTACGCTGAGCATCTTCTATGTTCTCCTGGTCCCAAACAATTTTTCTTTCTTTAGTTCTGACTTTACAATTTGTCTGTGATTCTAATTTAATTCTTATAACTTGTCTCATGTTTCTTTTTGTATTTTTTTTTTCTAAATGGTACTGCTGGCTGCCAGAGGTTGGGATCCATTTAATTCTTCCACATGTGCCTGGGTGAGATTATGACTTGGTGAAAGTGCAGGTGTGACCTGATTTGGACAGGTGTCACTACATGTCTTTTGAGAGTTGATGGAGCTGAGCAGGCAGTCTCAGCTGGAATCCTTGCTGCTTCTACATAGCTCTTGTTGTACATTCTTGAATGAGTAAATAAACAGAGTATCTCTTTAGGAAGAGAGACGGGGACAAAAAGAAAGGGAGAGAGAGTGGAGGGAGGGAGGAAGGAGGTGGTGGAAGTGAAAGAGGGAAGAGAGGAATGGTTAGAGAGGGAGGTAATGAAATAACTTAATAAAACACTTCAATTGACTGATAATCATTCACAGTCTATCGTGAATTTGCACATGGAATATGTAAGACATAGATCTTATAATAAAACAAGTATACAGACATGACAACACTGGACAGAAACTGCAGAGACAGTCTCCATTTCCTGTGAATCTTCATTTACAAGCATGAGTACCGATTAGTGTTGTACGTATAATGAAGATCTGTGTGTGATCCTATGGTTGGTCACAGTCTGCGGGACTTAGAATTTGAAATGAAGCTCTGTGCCACTCAGATACAGCCATTTAAAGGGAACTGAAAGCACCATGGAGCACCATGGAGCCAAATTACAAGAGGTTTTTGCAATCCCATGCACAGAATATTGGATCAGGCAGAATGGTATTTTTAAATGTTCATTTTATTCAATATCTGATTCATTGATAATCATTGTTGATTACCTATAATAGTCATTTACAAAGCATACATTTAATATTAAGAAGGAGTTGAGGGTCTGGAACTTGGTCAGCAAAGTACTTGGATTGCAAGCATGAGAACCTGAGTTTGAATCTCAGGCACCCATGTAAAAAGTCAGACACAACATGCCTGCAGTCTCAAAGCTGGGGAAACAGAGAGCTCATCAACCAAGGCAGCCTGGTCAAATGCGGGGAGCTCCAGGTTCAGTGAAAGACAGCTCAATGTCTAAGGTGAAGAGCAACAGAGGAGAACTCCCAAAATGACCTCTGGCCTCCACAACGTGGGTACACACATGTACACACACCCACATGCATGCACATGTAAATATATATTTCACACACACACACACACATACACAGAGGGAAACACAGAAAGAGAGAGACAGAAGGAATTGAGTAAGTATGATGCCACCCTTTTCTGGAATCATTTATGTCTACCTGGAATCATCTAACTTTTCAACTGCTCTTAGGCTGTCAATCCTTCAAATTATTAAGGAAAAAAGGATCTGCTGGGTCAAGCTAATCTTCATAATTCGGAAGAAGGACACAACTCTGAATACCAGACAGCTTTATGGCTCACTGGCCAGCGCATGTGTTATTTGGCATTCAGTCATGTGTTCTCTGTACACCTACTGTGTGTGGCTCTTGGGAAGAGAGTAAGGAGACACAGAACAGGGCCTGCCTGGGATTTCACCCAAGCGGTGGTGGCAGAAGAGCCATTTCCCAGAGAGGACCCAGGGCATGGCACCAGCCAAGAATGATCTTTCCAGTAAATACATTTTCTTTATGCACATATTCAAATGTAGCCAAACTATAAATATGCCAAACTGGAAAGTCATCTTTGAATCTGTAAAACATATGAAAATTCGAAAGCCTCGTACCCAGCAGAATGTAAGTAGAGAATAATACATCCCGGTTTAAAAAATCTGTTTTTCTTAATTGGCAGTATTTCCCAGTGAGTTTCTTTTTATCCTGTCCAACAAAGCACAAGTAAAGCAATTGACACCTGGAAAGTTTGGCAACTGCATTCGCACACAGAGAGATGAATAGTTGAATAGTTGGCACACCCTGGCTTGCCTCTGGCACATCACCAAACCAAAGCTGACTCCATGCCTGAAAGACAACTGTTTTCCCTCCACCTAAGTTGGGCTTTGAATTTAATTGTGTTTAAATAAGAACATTAATGTTATAACTTTAGGAAGCTGTGGAGGTGTGGAATCCAGCATTCGTAGAGGTCTTCTCCAGCAGAAATGCATTACATTACAGAGAACGTCTGCTTTCAATTGAAAATGGGGCACTTTACTTTCAGAGAGAAAAACTGATGAGCCTCAACCACTTTAAATAATGAAAGAGTAAGAACCGGAGAGATGGTTCAGTGAGTAATGTACTTGTTGTGCAAACAGGAGGACATAAGTTCGAGTCCCGCTACCCACATAAAAGACATGTGTGGCTGTGCATGTCTTTAACTCCATCTCAGGGGGCTGACACAGGAAGATCCCTCGAGCTCTCTAGCCAGCCAGTCTTGCTGAAACAGCAACCTTTATTTTTGGTGAAGGTGAAGGGGCCAGGCACAGTGATGTACACTTTTAATTCCAGCACTTGGGAGGTAGAGACAGGCAGATACCTCAGAGACCAAGGCCACTCTGGTCTACATAGTGATTTCTGGGCCAAAAATAAGCAAATAATAAATAAGGAAATAGCGAGCAATTGAACACTCCCTGTTGGTTTCTGACTTCCAAAGGCATACACACATGTACCTACACATGAATTCACACACACACAAACACACATACATACACAGTCTTTAAACAAACTGTGTGATGCTGCCATCTTCCTGAATCAAGAAAGATACACCATAGGAAGTGGTCTATCAACTTACATAAGTAGAAGTGTGGAGCGAGGGGAGTGAGGGGAGCTCGGGAGGTCAGAGCTGGACTGACTCCTGGACTGTTGAAATGAAGGCACAGTATGTTCCCCGAGATTCAGGACTCAAGGTATTGCTCCCATGACCACCTCCTCACTCCAAACTCACAGCAGTGAGGACAGCAGGGCCTGCAAGTGCCAGGCTGACAGAAACCACTCACCTCTCAGACCTGGTTGCTGTGGGCAACTTGCCACATCTTACACAAATGGGTGAAATTAGTCTCCAGAACTTCATCCCCAGAGGCACTTGTGAGCAGTAGCATCTGGAAGGACTAAGATGATACTACCTGTAATGCTCAGCACAGTATGTTCTCCTCCAATACTCTGCCATTTTTATTTCATGTTTTGCAATGTGTGTTTCATTTGATTCACTCGCCTATCTTATCAGTTATCCATAAAAATCTGTGTGCTCATATTATCTCTGCAATCAAATTATATATAATTTAGGAAAAGATCTAGATATTACAGTTGCAGGCACTGTTGTGTATAGCTTCATGACAGGAATGTGCTTTGAGAAACATGTTGGGAGAGTCTGTGATCTCAGAGTGTCCTTAATGATGTCTATGTGGAGTCTAGATTGTGCTGATGCTCTTGGGGGATGTAAAGTCACAGGTCTCTTGCCACATACAAGATTCATCTCTCTCATGCAGATCACCATAGTGTTTATCTCTTCCTCTCTCTCTGTGTGCCTTCTGGAACTCCAGCTAGTGATGCAAAGCTTTCCTTCTACGACAAAATCTGTTTCATTTCTCTGTGCAGCTGACACATCTGTTATATTCCAGGTGATTAGTTCTCTCTGAAGCTGTATAATATATACCCTTCCTTCCTCCCTTCCTTCCTTCCTTCCTTCCTTTCTCCCTTCCCTCCTTCCTTCCTCCCTTCCCTCCTTCCTTCTTCCCTCCCTCCCTCCCTCCCTCCCTTCCTTCCTTCCTTCCTTCCTTCCTTCCTTCCTTCCTTCCTTCCTTCCTTCCTTCCTTCCTTCACTTTTTTCCCACATTTTGAGATAGGGTCTCCCATGAGACCCAGGCTGGCATCAAACTCCCATTGTAGCTAAAGATTATCTTGAACTTCTGGTCCACCTGCTTCTCTCATCTGAGTGCTTAGACAATGAACAGGTGCCACCACGCCCAGTATGTGTGGTGCTGAGGCTTGAACTCAGGTTTGCACATGCTAGTAAGCCCTCTAACGGAAGTATATCCCTCTCTCTCCTTCTTTGTAGCATTTTTTTGGTTATCTTAGACTAATTTCCGTTTGACATATGCATTGTTTGTCTCTTTACCCTGTTTCTATACACAACTTCATATGTATATATGTGTGTATATATATACATATTTGTACACATATGTGCATGCATTCACTTATATGTATATATCTGTGCATTGTGTGTAATGCTTTATTTCTTGCAGGAATTTTAAAGGTTTATTTTCTCTCATTATTTTCTGCATGGTAATCTATCATTTTACTTCATATACAATACTCTTTGGGCTCTTATGTAAGGAACTAAAAATTAACCACAGAGAGCCCAGTCTTTACTAATCTCATAAGGTATCTGTTGAAAATGCTTTCCCGGAAATCTTTTGACCCTGTTTCTTCTTACTACTGATGATGCTGTAAATCTCAAACTGTTTCCAATTGTATCTCAGATTGAATATGAAGCAATTAGGATAAATTCCAGAGTTTCTGGTTCACCTTGGGTTAGATTAAGGGTGACTACATTTGGACCACAGTTACAGATAATAAGAATATTGATGGTGATAATGGTAGAGTGTCCTACCCAAAGTCACGGTAGAGAATGGGTATTTTTAGTCTTGTTTTGAAAATAAATGGATTTTCCCATCTCCTTTTTTACCTGAAGTGTTACATTTTCTATGAATTTAGCTTATTTCTTAAGGTCCTTCTCAGTCTCTTTCCTCTTCACCAATTTCTACACAGTTAAGCCTCAGGGTCCAGTGTGTACTTGACTTTCCTCTCAGGCAAGAGAATAGCTTTTGTTATATTCACTCTCATGAAATATAAGCTTGGTCACTTGTGTGCCTTCCCTGTATCACTCCAGGTCTTCAATGACCTTGTTGTTTTGAACACATGACATTCTTTTAAGACAATAAGGGGCTAGAGAGATGGCTCAGCAGGTAAAGAGCACTGGTTGCTCTTCTAAAAGGATCAGGGTTTTGTTCCCAGCACCCACATGGTAGGTAACAACCACCTTTTAAAGTTCCAAGGGATCCAATGCAAAAAAAAAAAAAAAACACGCAAAAACAAAATCAGAACAAAAACAAAAACTATTAAAAAAGCAATTACTGAAATATAGCTAAAAGAAGTAGAAAGAACTTAGGTGTCCCAAATTGCCTATTTCATATTTTTATTACAATAGAATTAGAAATGCTGGGGATATGGCTCAATTCATAGAATACTTGCCTAAAATGCACAAAGGCCTAGGTTAGATCCTTAAAACCATATACACCTGGTGTGTGCTGCATGCCTTAATGTCAGCATGCAGGAAGTGGATAATGGAGACCCAGAAGTTAAAGGTGATGCTTAGCCACATGGCACGTTTGAGACCAGGCTAGGCTACATGTCTCAAAAAAATATAAATAGGACTGGAAGGTAAATTCTTTTTCAAAACAATAGGTGCACTGAGCTGTGATTCTCAGAAGTGTTCCATCTATATTTATGTCTGCCATTTTGGACATTAACCAGAGATATTCTTCCTACATACTTTGAAACATTACAAAATTGTCCTTTAAAATGAATCATTTTTATTCTGAGATATTTAATTAGCAAATTTTTCCTTTAAAAAAGTTTTTTGTCACAGGTCAAGAAAATTTGAAATATAAAATTGTTAGAAAATCTGGACTGGAGAGATGACTCAGCTGTTAAGAGCACTAGATGACCCTGCAGAGGACCTGGGTTCCATTCCCAGCACCCACATGACAGCCAACAACCATCTGTAACTCCAGTTCCAGGAGATCCTACGCCCTCTTCTGACCTCCACGGACATTGAACAACACAGGTGCACTTACTTACATGTAGGCAATACACTCATACACATAAAATTAAAAGAAAATATTAAAAAAATAAATTCTATTTGTTTTCAATAAGAGATTTTGCTGTTTAATAATATAGTTCTTCTATTACATCAAGAACACATACTTTAAGAACTTTAAACAGTTGGGCATGGTGGTTGCATGCCTTTAATCCCTGTACTAGGGAGGCAGAAGCAAGTAAATCTCTGTGAGTTCAAGGCTAGCCTGGGCTTCACAGTGAGTTCCAGACCAGCTGGGGCTCCAGGGAGACCTGTCTCAAAAAAATATTAACTTTAAACAATAAAGAAATGAGTACTTTATCTATAAATATGACATATGTATATATAAGCACAGATACCCTCCCTGCGAAGGAGATCTTGTTCAGGTTTCAACATGAAGAGTCCTCCCCACAAACAGCTCTTTTCTGATGTCTTCTAACCAGCAGGTAGCACTTTTCAGAGAGGTGATGGACCTTGAGAGTGTCTCTTCTTCCTCCTGCCTCCTCTTCTCCTTTCTCCTCTCTTTTACTCAGCCACCATGAGGTCAGTTCTTCCTCACTCCCAACCCTAATGTCCTGGTCTCATCATGGCCCATGACAACAGAGTCAAAAGACCATAGAATAAAACCTCCAAAACCATAAACCAAAATAAATTTTCCTCCTTTTAAATTTTTCTGTCATATATTTTATCATGCCAATGGAAAACTGACAAACACATATACCCAGATTCTACCTAGAGCATTGCTTATGTGATTGTCCATTGGTAGACTCCCAAACTGTGCCACACAATAACTATGTCCATAGAAGATGCCTAGTGGCTTGCACTGTGAGGGATACACAAGTCATTTAATGGATACCTAAATACTTGTGCAGGTTTCAGATTCTGTGCTAATTTAAAAATAAGACACAAGCGCAATCTGCAGATTCTATTTTCTGCAGGGATGCTGGAGTCAATCAGGAATGTCCACAGGGATGCTACAGCCAGTCAGAGATGTTCACAGGAATGCTAAAGTCAATCAGGGATGTCCACAGAGATGCTGGAGCTGATATTGGATGTCATCACAGGTCATGGAACCAATCAGGGATGCTGGTAGTCTGGAAAACTACCCTTAAATTGGTTTAAAATTTCTTTAAAAAAGTTAAAATGTTCCCATTTTATCCAGTCATAAACAGCCGCATATGAAGGCAGCACGATCTAGGTCAGCATTGCCTGTTGCTCATTCTTGTATAGGGGTGTGTGTGTGTGTGTGTGTGTGTGTGTGTGTTTATGTATAGGGAAGTCAGAGGATGAATTTGTCTGTATTCATTAGACCTTTCTACCTTCATTTGTTTGCTTGCTTGCTTGTTTGTTTGCTTAGTAATAGTGTATCTGCCTGTTCCCACCTCCCAAGGGCTGGGATTACAAGCTCACATTGTTATGCTCAGCTTTCCTTTTGTTGATTTTGGTTCAAGTCAGGCCCTATGCTTGAGAGGCAAGTATATTGCCAACTGAGCCATCTCCATGGCCCTATAATTATGCTTTTTGATGTCACATAGACTAGATAGTGAATAGATACGTGAAGATTTTTAAATATAGTTTTTATATGTTTATTTGTTTTTGAGTTATACATTCTTGGAAGAAATCTTTTTTTAATGTTAGATGTTTTATGAACCACCATGGCAAATTTTAATAAATTATTTGTAACAATTTATATTACATTAATTCATGTAAATATTGGACTGAACTACGGATTTTCTCTACTTTTCTCTGACCTTCATCTTTTTCCTTCCTTTTATCCTCTCTTTTCTTTGGTTTTTGTGTTCCTAAAAAGAAGAAAACTAAAATATAATTTCTTCTACAGTATTTTGTGTTGACATTGAAATTTTGGCCAGAAACAATTCTGCTTTAAACATTCAAGAGTGTATGCCTGTTTTCAATATGAACTGAAACTTCAGGGAAAATATTTTAGACTTACTTAGCCTTAAATGGTGTTGCCTGCCAGGAACTGCAAGCAGCTGCAAAACTCACTAATGAAAACTAGCATAATTCTTAACAGAAACGGCTATCAAATATCCTTACAACAGAAAATGGAGGTGGGCACAAGTAACAATGGAACCTTGTGTTTCTACAACGCTGTCTCATTCCTTCCATCTTTACTGACTTCAAGAAAGTGGCTAATTTCACAACCTTCAAGATGATGGGTAGTAGAGACCAGTCACTTCTCCATCATGTCACTCACACTCAAATCCAGTCTATTGTAGTTCTGGCAAGAGACGGGAGAGGTTTGAAAGTCAGGATACACAGAGCAGGGGATTACGTGGAACTGATGGAAGGGTAGGGAACGATACTGCCCTTAAGGACCGTGCATGGAGCCAGGAAAAGATGTGAGGCGGGCATTTGTTTTGTCTCCCACTCATATATAATTATGCTCCCGTGACTACAAGAATGTGTAGGATAATAAGAATCTGGGGGAAACTGTGTGTGTGCATCTGGATGGGAAGTACAAAGCCAGGTTCATTCTGAATATAACAAAAATAAAAGCAGACGAGAGCCCGTGTGTCCCCAGCTAGCGCCTCTCCCCAGTGTCTTACAGAATTACTGAAAGCTAACAATAAATTTTAGAACTTTTCCCCCTTTGATAGGACTGAACCTGGAGCTGCACACATTCTGGCTGGTTGGTCTACCCCTGACCACATCCCCAGCTCTTGAGACCACTTTATCTGAGATTCTGCTTTTCAGAATTTTAAACTCGAAAGACTGCAATAGCTTACTATGGAGTGTAGAAATGGCTGAAAGAAGTGTAGTCTCTAATACCAAATGTGAAAGATACACAAAGTCCAAAAACTACAGAAGCATGTGGCGAGCCAGATAACATGGGGTAAGTCCTAAACCATTAGGTGCTAATATCAAGCCAGAATTGACTGCTGACCAGGAAACAACTCATTTCTAACAATCATGGTTAAAATCTACTTACATATTCAAAACTTTTAATTACCTCAATGTGGTCATTTGAATGTTCAATGTCCCCCATGGGCTCCTGTGCATACTTGGTCTGCAGCTGGAGGTGCTGTTCAGGGAGGGTTACAGAATGTTTAAAGGTACAGACTTGGGAAAGGAAGCATGTCACCGGGGCAGGCTATTTTCACACAATACAGCAGCTGATACAGCCAACAAAACTGATTCTTGCTACTAATATGCAATCTAAATCATGGTTTCTTACATATCTGTGTCCACTGAAATCACCCAGTCGTCCTGTTGATAATGCTTTTAAGATTCAGGTTCTGCATTCATAACTCCTTCCATGGGTCCTGGTGTTGCTGACAAGGCTAACACCTTTAAGAATTTAAGAATTCTTTAAGAATCTCCAGATCCTTGAGGAATTTCACATATTATTGACAAGTAAAATATTAGGTAACTGAAAAACACAGTTTGTACGTGCAACATGAAATATGGAATATTTAAGTTCAAAGAAAGCTAGTGCTTTGGCTTTCCTTAAAAGAAAATTAATCCATGTTTTTATATCTTCGACATTAGAAAAGGCATGGTTCCTCAAGTCACATAAAAATAGGCAGTTTTGTTCATCACAGTGTCTATGCTACAATGAGCTATAAATATCTGCATCCCTCTTTTGAAAGGGGACTCTGGTAGAACATTTCCATGTCTCTGGATCTGAGGATGTTTGTGAAGAAAGATTGCTTGTAAGACATCTTCCTAAAATCAAGAAGCCACAGAGACTCTGCTCTGCTATTAAATGACAATTTAAAGAGTAGATAATCCTTGCTAGTGACAGTCTAGGACTTTCCTGACATGAAATACTATGAAAATAGAAACAGTATTCTTTTAATTTTTGGCTGCTGATTTAGATTCTCATTCCATGCAGGAATTATTTATATATATTTTCCTACCATGGAAACAGTGCCTTCAGCATTTTTTTATAGTTTCTGTTGCCATTTTGTAAAATAAAAGTAAATATGTAATTTTAGTATTTGTCTGAAAACTGTGTGGTTTTGCTTTTGGAGGCCAGGTAGTCTAATGTAATCCCTGTTGCCCAGGGAGTGGGCTCTGATGACCTTCCCACTCCATGAAGACCATGGTGTGAGCTCCTTTGCATATGAGCTTCTGAAACTTGGAAACAATGGATAGACTGCCGCAAGGGAGCAGAACTTTATGGATATATGTTGGAAATTGGTTATAAATGTAAATGATGGGGGTGGGGAGATGGCTCAGTTGGTAAAGTGCTGACCAAAGAGAAGCATTCTGACCCAAGTTCAATTCCCAGATCTAGCATAGCAAGCCAGGCATAATGGTATTCCCTTCTAATCCCAGTGCTGGGGAGGCAGAGGCAGACATCGTGCTCTCCGGGTAGTCAGGCTATCTTGTTCCAGTCAGTGAAAGACTGCCCCAACAAACAAGATGGACATCACCTTGGGAATGACAGTCAAGGTTCTCCCTGGCCTTCACATGCTTGTGTAAACCTATGCACTCACATGCATGTGAACAAGCACACATGGGTACATATGCACATAGAAATGAAAATGACAGCAAGATTTATTGTGTGACAGAGAAGGACATAACCAGATGAACATTAGTTATTTAATCTGTGAAATTTTTACATGAAATTACCTACTAGATATCTGAACACACAACTTGCCACTGTTGTGATTGAACTTAACTGTTGAACCATTGTATCAGACTCATGGAGAGAGGTCTGCTTACCAAGGTTGGCAGCAAATGGCTGGGCCTGAGTCCAAGGTGCACAGTGACATTTGAGGACACATGAGAACGCAGGCATCCAAGCCTACTCATGCATTCTCATTTCCACTTCCCAAGCCTGCTTCATCAAGTTGAATAAAATGTTAAATTTGAGATGAAATTATGTATTTCAAGTATAAACAACACACTTTTTAAAATGTGTATATATTAAGATAATACCATTATTGTTCTTGGTAACTACTTTTTAGTTTGTTACAAATGTTCTGATAAAACTTGTGAAAGAAGAGAACAAAATTAATAATAATAGGATGTTTCTGTAAAACATATATAATATGATTTAAATTTTGGAAAATACCTTACTAATTTTAAATACTTTATTCACAGCAGTTTTTTATAATAGCTCATTTTTGTTGCTGCTTTGCACGTGAGGTGTGCATGCATGTGGGTTACGTGTGTACACACATGTGTGGGTGGGTGAGAAATGGATAGTGGAGGTTAACAACCAGTGTCATCCTTGATGCCCTATGTCTCACATATAGAGTCAGGGTCTCTAAATTGAACCCAAAGCTCATGCATTCAGCTAGCCAGTTTGCTTTGAGGATCCCCTGTCTCTACCTACTCGATACTAGGATTACAGAAGAGCTGCCGCATCCACACTGTACTTGTGCATGTGCTGGGGATATGAACTCTGGTCCTCACCCTTGCAGGCCAAGTGTCTTACTCAATAAGCAATCTCCATTATTTTTTCCTGTTATTAAATGTTTGCATGAAATACTTTTTAATTAAGAAAAAAAGATCCGTACTTAACAGAAATATCCAGGCAGGTTTGGTGAAGAATTTTCATTTCGTGTCCTCACTTACATGGTCCTGTGTAACATCAGGCACTTGCTCACTATGATGTAATACACATCCAGCACTTTCTTCACCCTTTTCTTCCTACTTCCTCTTTCACTCCCATGACAGCTTTCTTCCCCTAGATCATTGCATTTCTACCTCCATGTATAACTCTAGGTATCTGTGTAAACTCCAGGACCCACAAACAAGAGTAAACATGTATTTGTCTTTTTGAGTTTGGCTGAATTTGTTTGATATGGAGCAGCATATCTCTGAGTGTTTAAGAGTCACACAGTCCTTTGGAAACAGAATTCCTTGGGAGCACTCAGGTTTCCCAGGGTCACATCGCTCTAATGTCAACAAAATCAGCAAAGTTTGAAGTCCACACTAGGTATACACAAATCAAATCATACATTTTGTTGTTGATGTTTGGAGCCCAGGCTGGCTTTGAAATCACTACAGTGAAGAATAGCCTTGAACTCCTCATCCTCCTGCCTCCACACGCCCCCAAGTACTGAGAATGGGAATGCCCCACCAGGTCCATCTGAAATATACACACTTTAACATTGATAGCCAAAGAAAACTTAAGACAGAGAAGCACTGATAGATAAGAAAGAATTCTACAGAAACATTCAAGCATCTTAGAGAGATGTGTATATCATAATAGAGCTTGGAATACACATTCATATATATATATATCATATAAAGACAGAGAAGTGTGTAAAATATGGTGGTGAGTGTGGGAAATTAAAGAAGCAAATACTGTATTTGAGTAATGTAAGATCTTGTAAAAATTTGAAAAATTATTAGCCAAGTTCACCTGACCTACAGTAACCATTCCCATCAACATCTGAGCTCTACTGTCAAATATTAACCGCCTGCTGAAATTCCCATTTTCCTGGTGTGACTTTGCTAACTGTTGCTTTCTGCCATTCTGTATTTTTTTAAAATTTTAGGTAGATCTTGTGAACAGAATACAATATTGAATTTCCTTTGTTAGAAACTTTGAAATCTTTTTCTATCAGTTGCTCATTTAAGCTGCTGCATACCTGTGTGTCTGACATCTTTTATGTACTTTTACACATACATATAGATTTTCAATGTGTAGCTTGTTTCATATTCACTATGTCTCTTTCTCTGTCTCTCTCTCTCTACATCTTTTTAGAATTGATAGAGGTTTATAATTTTCAATGATTATTATAATTATCTTGCCATTATTATGCCAGATTAAAGTCATTACTGAATCACTGTTTCAAATAAGAAGCATCAATCTGTCTATGAGTTTATGGGTCAGTTACTGAGGCTGGTGATTGCTCTGGTTTAAGACAGACTCATTCTGACATACGAGCCTATACTGGCTATTGGCTGGGATAATCTAATTCAGTACCATCCCTGCCTTTCATTGTTCCAGTAGTTAGGACAGATAGAGCAGCCAAGTTTCGAGGTTCTACAAGACAATAAGCAAGCATTTTACAAGCCACTGCTTGAATTCTGCTTAATCCCTTCTCATGAGTCAAAGGAAATATAATGACCAAGTCCAGGAGCAGTGGGAAGGATAAGAAGAGCCTTGTTTATTTATTTATTTATTCGTTTATTAATTATTTATTTAGCAATCACCACAGTACTAGTCATTGTAATACCTTATCTAGTATCCTTAATCCCCATTCAGGGGAATACTGGAATTTTATTTAATTTCTATACCTATGAGAAATTAGCTAGTAACTCCTTTTCCTTTCTCTCCTTCCCTGGAACCTTATTAGAAGCCATGGCATTTAGTGCCTAGTTAATTTGTATAATTCAGTCAGTGAGAACGGGACTGAGGCTAATTGAGTTAGTCTCAGTCGGAAAGAGACAAAGCCGGGAAGAGGGAGAACACAGGAGCACAGCAGCGGCAGAACCTTCTGGAACCCGAGTCAGCATTGCCGCCTGCTTTCCCATCCCGGATCACCTTCACTCAGCATTCTCTTTCATTAAAGCATTGAAGGAGATGTGGGCTCAAGGAAGGCTAGGGTTTAGGGGAGAAGGACAGGAGAACTGAGGACTGGTGCATCAGAACATGAAGATGTGCCATAAAGAGAAAGACTGAAGATCTGGGGGCCAAGACTGAGCAGGAAGGCCTGAGAAAGTAGGCTTCGAGTTGCTGAGTGAGTGAACACGGTTTTTGAATGGATATGAACTGGACAGCTTAGAGGTGATCTGAGGAGCTCTGGTCAGACATGAGGATCTGGAAATGTACTGAGAAGTCATGATGAAGGAAGTAGATGGCTGATGAGGAAAAGTGACAAAGATCCTGCGAGTGAGAAGACAAAATGTTTGGTGCCAAGATCTTTACTCCGAGTTAAGCTTGGGTCTATTAGGACCAAAGGAAATCTACCCCTTCAATCACAGAATAGTTTCTGTGTGCCTGATCTGTTTTGTGTGTCCTAAGGATATGGCAATAGTGTGTACTATGGCCTCAGCACTAGGTAGTAGAAAATACTATGTACTTGGTACTGCAGTAGTAGTAAGTACTATAGATTCAGAACTGTGGTAGTGATGAGTACTACATACTTGGTACTGCAGTAGTGATTGTGGTGAGTACTACAGACTCAGTACTGCCTTCCGGGGGTGACACCTTGTTGGAGGATGAGTCCAGAAGAAAGATGATTAAGCTGCTTCAAGCACTGAGTGAAGAAAGCTTGTGAAAAGACCCAATGTTTCAAATTCAATAGGAATCTTTCTTTTTATGTCCATACATAAATTGTTTGTAAAGTCACTCATATAACTTAATACTGGTACACATTTGGTAAAAATTAAGACAGTTTGGTTCATTTAAAATGATAAGGTGATGCTGGGCATGATGGCTGCACACCTTTAATCCCAGCACTTGGGAGGCAGAGGTGGGTGAGATCTCTGTGAGAGGGTGGCCAGACTGGTCTACATAACAAGTTCTAGGCCAGCTCAGGCTACAGCAAGATTAGGTCTAAATAGGAAACCAACCCTGCCTGAGGAATTATTGGCAACTGATGGCTGGTGTGAAGGGAAGAGTCGATTTCAGTAGGTTAAACAGGCTCCAGTGGATGGACCCATACAGAAACACATTTGGGGACACAAATTTGACTGTATAGGCCTTAATATACATATGAAATATGACATATCAAATTGGGTGTAGTACAGGAGTTTAGATGGGGGAGAGGATCTAAATGTGATCAAAATATATTGTATGAAATTCCCAAAAATTCAATTAAAGAATTACTGAACTGAGGCCAAGTGTGGTGGTACACACTTTGAATCACAGCGCTTAGCAGGCAGAGGCAGACAGATCTCTACAAGATTGAGGCCAGCCTCTTCTATAGGTCAGCCATGGTTCCATAAGGAGATCCTATCTCAAACAAACAAACAAACAAAAAAATAGTAACAACAAAAACGGAAGTGATCTCTGCTCTCTGCAATGGACAATAGTCAATGCATACTTTAATGGGTCCAAATCCAGAGGATACATAACTGATGAGGGCTTGGCCCAAAACAAGATCTGTATATCACACTCTCCAGCACCCCAAAAAGTCTGCTGAAGAGGGGGCAGAAAGACTGCAAGAAGCAGAAGACACAGAGGAGTGCTTGAGATTACAAAACCTGCAGGAGTGGGAGGAAGAGAAGACTGTAATGAGCTTGTTTCCTGGACAACTGGAGTTCTTGCCTAAGCCCATTATCCTCAAGTAGAAGCCCTAGTCTCTCTTCCAGAAGTTTCAGGGTTTTTCAGGTCTAACATTGAGCTCTTTGATCCATTTGGAATTGAACTATGTTCAGGGGAAAAGAGAAAGATCAAATTTTATTCTTCTACGTACAGATATTCAGTTACCCCTGTCTCATTTCTTAAAGATACTGTCTTATCTCCAATCTTTTTTTGGAGCCTTGTCACAAATCAAGTGACTGGGGCAGCATGGACATATACACGGGTCTTTAATGGCATTTTACTGATCAGTGTTTCTGCTTTTGTGTCAGTACCATTCTGGTTTTTTCTACCATTGCTCTGTCCTATAACTTGAAATTGAGAATTGTGATACCTTCAACAGTGTTTTTGTTTTTCAGTATTGTTTTTGCTATCCAGGGTCTTTTGCAATTTTCATACTAATTTTAAAATTGTTTTTAAAATTCCTGTGAAGAATCGTGTTCGAATTTTAATGGAGATTGCTTTGCACCTGTAGATCGCTTTTGGAAAGCTAGGCATTTTTACAGCATGAATTCTGCCATTCCAAATGCAAATGAGGCCTCTCCATCTCCTGTTGTCTTTTCAACTTCTTCACTGTTTATATTATAGAGGTCTTTCACTTTCTTGGTTAAGTTTATTCCAATGTTTCTGTTCTATTGTTTTTCAGGTTACTGTGGATGGGAATGTTTGTCTGCTTTCCTTCTCAGTCTGTCTTTGATATATAGAAAGGCTACTCATTGGGTATGTTAATTTTGTAATTTGCCACTGTTCTGGATGTGTTCATTAGCTCTGGGGTTTTCTGGTGGAGTCTTTGGGGTTTCCTGTGCATACATAGGAATACTTTGACGTCTTCTTGTTCTATTTGTGCTGCTTTATTTCTTCTCTTCTTGTGGGTGGTATCACCACTGGGCAGGCAGTCCTGGGCCATATGAGGAAGCAGGTTGAGCACAGGCCAGAGGGGCACACCAATAAGCAGCACTCCCCCTTGGTGTGGTCGGCTCTTCATTCAGTTCCTGCCTCCAGGTTCCTGCCCTGCTTCAACCCTCTTGCCTGGACTTCTTTCAGTGATCAACTACTTTACTTCCCAAGTCGGTTCTGCTCAGAGTGTTTTGTCACAGCAATAGAAACCAAACTAGGACCCTCTTCCAGACAGGACTTCAAGAACTTCATCCCACAGTGGTTCCTGATCTTAGTGGGAATGCTTTGAATGCTATAGGAGTAGCTTTCTGAGCGGATTTAAGGTCTGTTCCAAAGGAGGAAAAGTATGCCTATTACTATAAATCTGAACAAGAACCCTTGATTTGGGAGTACACAGACCCCAAAGATGAACCTATTATTATGCTAAATGGACATAGTATAAAACTGGCCTCTAAATTCATATCTCCACTAGATTAGTGTAGCTCTCAGACCTTATCAAAGAAAGTTCTTTGTGCAGTGGACAGTGGTTAATGCAGAAATTCACAACTGATTAAAATGCAGTGTCAGTAGAGTGTTCAGCTACCAATGGGAAATCTATCTCATAGCCTCTCTCCTCAAGGCTCTGTCAAGGGTCATCATGGAAGAGGGGCTGGTAAAACTCAGCAGCCAGACTGAGAGTTCTGTAACTAAACAGTGTCTTCTGTCATGAGAGGATTGCTATGCTCATGAAATCACCGTAAGAGCTATGGTTGCCGGTACAAGATCAAGCCAGTCAATATTCCAACATGTAGGGGGAGGAGCTCATTATCCCTCATCCTTAAGGAGCCATGAACAGCTGATGGTTTCTGAGGGAATGAAACTCAGTTTTCTTTAAACCTGTGGCCCCTGGTTGGTTAAACAGACCCCAGTAGATGTTGCTGCACCTTGGAGAATATGGGTACTACAAACTGGACTTACTGGGTTTTTTTTTTAAAAAGAAAAAGAACAGGAAATTGGAAGGAGGCAGGGAGGGAGAAGGTGAAGGATGGATCTGGGAGGAGCTAGAGGGCAGGAGTCGGGGAGAATGTCATCCAAGTTCTTTGTATAAAACTCACAGAGAACTAACATTTTAAAAAAGAGTGTAATGGGTTGAGTATGATCAGAATATATTGTATACGTGTATGAAATTGTCAAAAAAATCTTCTAAATTCTCTACTCTTTGTCCAGTTGTGACCTTTTTGCTCGTCGAACTCTATTGCATGAGGGAAAGTTGATCTTCTTTAAGGAAGTGATGCGAGACAGGCTGTTCAGGCTCCAGAGGATGAACTCACACCAAGGGACATCTGGGGGCAGAAACATAACTGGATCTAAGCCTTAATATGTATGACAACATGCATGAAGCCCTGTGGGCAGGCCACGGGGGGATGTGCAGGCAGGAAAGGGGGCTAAAGAAGATTAAGATGTCTTGTGTAAAATCCATAAAATGTATTTTTTTAAAAGAACAAAACCGGGTGCTGGAGAGATGGCTCAGCACTCAAGAACACTGGCTATTCTTGCAGAAGACCTGGGTTCAATTCCCAGAACCCACATGGCAGCGAACAACCATTTATAACTCCAGTTCCAGAGCATCAGATACCCTCTTCTGATCTCCATGAGTGTTGCACTACATGGGGACACTTACATACATACATACACATAAAAATTTTAAATGATAAATAAAAATTTTATAAAAGTTCAGATACAACTTCAAAAAATGTTCTATAATTGAAAACAGTATTATATTCACAATTCTATGAATGTGCTGCACCAAAAGCCATTAAATTGTGTAAATGGACAAACTGTATGCTGTGCTACAGTTACCAATACATATTTGATTTTAAAAGTAAAGTTACATTCAACTCCGTCATGTACATACAATTTCCCATCAACTTGTTGCATTGATATGCTGCTGTAAATCATTGCACAACTGGACTTACCCAACAGAAGGCATGCAGTACACAACAGGCAGAGTCACTAAATATGGTTTTCTTCTTTTGACCAATTTCACAGTAACATTTAGCTCTCAAAGGACACTTAGGGGCATCTGTGACACTGTCTGTTCAGAGAATGCACGTGCCTATGTCTGAAATTATCTGTGGCAATTCATCCGTATTCCAGAGGCGATGTAAGGTCCATGCTGAGGAGATTATAGGCGATGACAGATTTCTTCCTAATTTCATGACCCAGAATTTCATGACATCCCTAGACCACAAATCACCACTCTTGTGTGTGGTGTGCTCACACTTCCACTAGAACAGCATCTAACCCCCCTTCACCCTCCTGAATCCAGTCAGACAGACAACATCTACTAGGAGTTTAACTCTGCAACCACCTAGGACACAGTTCCTCACAACCCTTTACATTGTCAACCGGCAAATCCTCTATTTGAAATAAATAATTTAAATCTAAATGACATTTATTAACAGATGAGTAAATTTTTGACAGCAAATAGATATAGATTGTCTAGGGAAAATTATATTTTAAGCATATCCTAAGCTACTAACAAATATATAGAAATTATTAAAATATTTCTCAAGATACTGGCATATTTTCAGGAAATAAATTTTATGTGAGAAGTTGAAATTTGGAAGTGGAAAATATTATAATTTATTATGTTAATCACAAGTTTCACTTTTAGAATAAAACCGCTAAATATAGCTGTTTTACAAATGAAATTTTAGGAACATCAATGGGTTAAATGTTAAGGAACTGGACACTGTGTCCATCAAGTCAAGTCCTTATGATGTGAACAAGATCCACACCCCAAATTCAAAACATGTCAGTCAAACAGCATCCATAGAGAAGAAGTAGAAATGTTACACCAATCAACTATCTTTTCTTCATCTTTGTTGGTTTTCTTTCTTTGTCTGTGATTGTATTATAACTTGCAGCAGGCTAGCTCAATAAATGAGAGAGTCAGCAATAGAATCCAGGGCAGCAACCTTAGGAATTTTGTAACAGAATCCAATTATTGGTACTCCTGGAGATGATTTTGATAGTAATCCATCCTTGTAAACTGATCAGCCCTTCGTAAAATGGAATTTAGCATTTGTTTCTGGGTATGTGAATAAGTTTTGGTTCACATGAAAATAGTACTTTTTTTTTATTTACTTGATTTGGTTGAATGAGTTTTTAAAACCGATAAGAAAGTGAAAAAGAACATTTTCAACTTGACACTTTTCTGTTCAAAACAACAAAATACATCATTCAAACAAAACAACATTGCCAGCATAATTATTCATCAGAATGCCTTAAGAGAACAATAATATTGAATCAAAAACCAAACAAAACAAAAAACCCAAATATTCTGATCTGTTCACTGTGGACTTTGGGATTCAAACAGGTTTTCTTTTAAACAAAGAATAAAAATTTTAAATTCTTAAGAAACGTTCGACCCATGGGCCTCTGGTCATTTACTTAGTGGCTCTAGCCACATACTTCTCTTGATACAATTATATGGTGTTAAAGTGAAACAGGAACAAAATTTTAATATGGAAATCTTTCAGTATGAAACAAGAATAAACTTTAAGAATTATAGTCCTTTTTCTTCTATAAAAGCATTTTTTAAAAAGCTGAATTCCATAATCACGATTTTCTTGAAGAAGGTAATTCAGATTTCATTGTTGCTCGTTTCTGTTATTGTTTACTTATTTTGTTTGATGTTTTAACTTCCATAAACAAGTCATAATAGAATTCTTAGTTCCTCACCTAGGATTGACAATTTATCATTTATGTTCAGTTTTTATTATTAAAAATGTCGGCAAGAGAGCAATTAAGTTAGTTGTGTGTGTCTGTCACACAACCCCCTGGGAGAAGAGCTTGTGTTCTGCAAGGAAGAAAGACTTGCCCCTGAAGAGCTATGGAGGCTCTAGGAGTGTGGGCCAGTGTTCGTTGCAATAAGGTATTGAGCAAGGCCCAGCAACCCCGGAGACCCTGAAGGGACGGCAGGTGTCTGGCCTGCTCTGCCTGATGTGTGATAACCTGGCCCCAGGAATTCACTATAGATATGAATCTTCCTTTCCCCCATCCCAGACCAGGTTTTTGGGTTTCGTTTCCCCATTCCTAAAGTTCCACAAGCTTCCCACCTTTAATCCCTTAACCCCACCTCTAACTTTCCCAATGCCAAAATGCCTTCTTATAAAAACTCCTGTCTTGGTCCCAATGAACGATCTGCCCACCGACGCAGTTTCCGGGGTGTCATTTCCCGTCGCACTCTGAGCCATTCTGAGGACCTGTTTTACTCTCCGTTCTCTGGGACCGCCGGTGCGCAACGGCTGTCTCTGGAGAAGGAGCCCCACATAGGAGGCCTGAAAGAAGCTTCTCAGGGGTCACCAATGCTTATGGAACTGAACTTGGGAAGGACAGGGTGCAGCAGCCTCGTGTACAGCAGCCTCCTGTGAAGCACTGTGAATGCTTTCTGAAGGGGTCTTCACTGACCTGCACGGGAGAAGTTTTTGCAGGCTAACACGTGGCAGAGGCCTCTCCTACACACAGTACCCTACAAGAGAGGAGAGATGTGGCAGCTGTAGCGCAGTCCTAAATATTTTGGGCATCCGAGAGAAACCCAAGGTTTCAACTGGGAAAACAACAAGAGTGGTGAGGACACACCATGGAAGGCTAGATGGGTCAGCGGGAAGTGGAACCCAGAGTTCAGCAATCCTCTGGACCCAAGATCCTCCTCCACCCTCCACTCCCCTAGAAAACCGTCTCTTATCTGCTAAAGAAATACAAGGTTCTGCCTTGTAACCCAAATAAGAGGTGCAGCTCTGGTGTGCGGAAGTTAGCCTGAGTAAGCCTTCTGAATCTCGTGCAGCAGACTTGGAAGATCTGCTAGAACTATTCTTGAGTCAGTTCTGCCATTTTTAAAAAAACTGTTGCCTTTTTCCAATCTTTTATCAGAACTTTTCATCGGAAAAAAACATTTTATAGTGGTATATTTCTTTAGATTTTCTCTTCCATTTCTATGGATGAATTCTGGTTTTATTTGCATTGATAATTAAGAAATTCTTTTTGGTTGCTTCATTCCATTGTGGTCTGACTCCAATTTCTTCTGTTACACAGGCTTTATTTTGGAAATAGCTGTCATTATTCACGTATTTCTGAAGCTGTATTATTTCTTCATGTGTATTTTGGGGTATATTTTAATTTTTTTCTTCTGAATTTATTCCATTTGTGGGTATTCTTGAGAAATTGAATCCAAACTATGTTGACATTGCTGATTATGATTCTGTTTAAGGTAAACAGAATGATTCTGATAGGAAAAAATTTAAACATGCATTTGGTCAAATGCTCAAGGAAGACACAGAGAGACACAACACAAACCAAGTCAGGAGCCCATCTTGAGTGTCAAGACCCTCTTAAAGCCAGGAGCACTGGCCTGGCCACCTTCCTAGCCTTAAACATAAGCCCTTCCACATAGCCCTTCAGATAACAGCAGGCATGCCAAACACCTAGTCACTGAGCCCATTGAATTAATGGATGAGTGTCCTGAAAAGAGTCCCAGTCTTCTTTTTTTTTTTTTTTTAATTTTTTTAATCGTTTTATGTGTATGAGTGTATTGCCTGCATGTGTGTAAGTACTCCGTGTTGCACAATCCCCCAGGAGGTCAGATGCGGGCATCAGATCTCCTGGAACTAGAGTTATGAATGGTTTTTAGCCACCATGTGGATGCTGGGAATTGAACCGGGGTCCTCTGCAAGAGCAGCCAGTGCTCTTAACTGCTGAGCCATCTCTCTAGCTCCCCTAACTTTCTTCTAAAAAGAAAAAAAAATTCTTTTATTTGAGAAAATTTACTAAAGCAAATTAGCTATTCTAGATTGATGCTAATTTATTAACTCATAAAAGTAGTTTCACAAATATGGAGTGAATGGAAAGAAAGCAGCCATTCCAGAACTTGAGGATAAACTCTGACAAACATTTTTAAAGATATTTTATTTGTTATTTTTATTTTATGTGTATGAGTGTTTTGCCTGCATGTGTGTAAGTGCACCCATGTCATGCAAAGCCCGCAAAAAACATAAGAGGGTGTTGGAGTCCCTGAAATTTGAGTTAGGGACAGTTAGCTGTCCTGTGGATGCCGGGAATTGAACCCAGGTCCTGTGGAAGAACAGCAAGTGTTCTTAACTTCTGAGTCATCTCTCCACCCCATCTTACAAATATTTTTTAAATACAGTTACTTTGCAATAGCTACATATGCCCATCCTTCTACTTCAGTGTCTAAGACGCAATCCCCATCATTGAAGTCAGACAAAATGCTCAATTTCTGGAAAATCTATCAAGCAATCTTGTGCCGCCAAGGTGCATTCATTGCTGCACTTCTGCTCTTCAGTTAGAAGGTTCAATTAGAGTTTCTGAATTACATCACTAGGGAGGAACATTCCACGAGCTATGATATGTAAGTTCATGGCTCAAAGAGCTCTTCAGGGTATGTGAGCCCCTTGCAAACATGATCAAAATGAAGTTACAAAGACAGCAATAAGTATTCACTGACTGCTCAATTGTTTCAGTGTGCACAGAGTGACACACAGATAGATAAAGGGAATAAAGTAATGCCAGTCTTCAAGTATCCTTGAGGTGCCAATCTCAGAGGCAAGTATACCTAGTCTAGAGGCTACTGAAATAGCAGCATACTAGAAAGTGCTGCCAGTGTGTGCAATGTTCAAATTAGTGTGGAAATATCTTTTGGAATAATATCTAAAAACTAATGCTTCAAATTGATATTTTTAGTTTAAAATATTTATTCTTTGTTTGATAACAAAGCCCTGTCATTTTGAAGAAGGTGAAAGGGCTATTTATTCTTATTCATCATTTAGATTTCATTTGTTCCTTCTAACGTTAAATATTTATATGAAATGTTCTTATGCATAAGTTTAACAAATGGTCTCAAACACATACATCCATGCACAGCAGTTTCAAAGTAAACTCTGTGAAATATCACAAGTTCTTCTTTTGTTTATATTTCTCTGCTGCATTCTGCATGTTTCTTTAAATGATGTTTTATTACTTGATAAGAGTCTCTATGTGATAGACCGTATTTGATAATTTTTTTCAGAGATCGTATGTCTTGCCTCCTGTGCCAGGTGTAGAACTTAAACAGTGTTTGCACTCTTAGAGTTTAAATCCATGAAAAGGAGACTGACTGTACCGAGAAAACTTCATTATTGCTGCTGTCCAAAATATACTCCTTACATTTTGATAAAGGCATAAAAGCATTGTGAGAACAGTCAGTTCTCTCTGGAGAGGCACTAGTCAGCTTTCTGTTACTGGTCAGGCATCAAATACCTGACAGTCAACTTATCAAGAGAAAAGTTTTATTCTGGCTCATGGATTCAGGTCCACACTGGTCTGCCCTCTTGTTTTTGGTCTGTATGTTTATTTTTTTGAGAAAGGATCTCACTATGTATTCCTGGCTTGCACTTAAAGGTCTCAGACTCCCACAGGGTAGGATTACAGTGCATCAGCACACCCAACTAGGTGTGCTTGTTTTGGGACCTGTGCTGAGGCAACCAGTCATGGAAGGAGTTTAAATTAGAAAAAAAGCTTTTCTCTTCATGTGCATCATACAGAAGAGAAAGGGACTGGAGAGCAGTATCTCTTTGGTGGACTTCTGTGTAGTGCCTGGAAGGCCTCGCTCTAGGCCTCACCTGTTACAGTGTCTACCACCTGCCAAAGGTGCCAAGCCAGGAACCGAAATTTACCAGGTAAGCCCTTAGGAAACATTTTAGATTCAAACTGCAGTGGACACCAAGTGAGACAATTATTTAAATAGGACTTTAAGATACATTTAAGCTCAGAATATATTTTTGATACAGCCTTTTTCAAAGTAAATAAGATATTATATAAGATTAAGTACATAATAAATGTTTTTAAAGTTAGACAAAAGGAAGGCATCTGTCACTCCATGTTCTTCTCTTTTTTGCTATGGTGTGTGTATGTGTGTGTTCAGGGAACTGAGGAAGACTCAGCAAACATGCGCATATCTGAAAATCTCTAAAATAAGGGCTATGGGGTGTAACTCAGTAGCATAACATGTCATTAACATGTGTAAGGCCCTAGGGTCAGCTCTCAGTGCCAATGAATAAATAACAACTTCAATAAGGTGATGCAAAGAGAGCTCAAACTGGGACTCTGCAACCGAGAATCTGGGATATCTTTTAAGGAACCACTCTTTTAGTGAAACAGCATCTCATAACGTTATTCCGACCCTATTGCTCTAGTCCTAAGTTCCTTCTTTGTTTTTGGCTCTTTCAAACTTGTGAGACTTTGTTTAACATGAAATCTTCTTCGATATCTTCACTGGGATCCTATGGTGTGTATTAGCTGAATCCATCGTGCTGTGCTTCTCTCGATCTCCTCACTCATTCCATGGGCTTTTTAAATGTTCATTTTTGTGGTTGTTGTTTCTAATTGCAATGCTGGACTACAGAGGCAACTCAGTAATTGGGATTACTTGCTGCTCTTCCAGAGGTCCAGAATTCGTTTGCTAGTGGCTAGGTCAGGTGGCTCTTTTCCGATCTCTGCAGACACCTACATGTATGCGCATACACACACACACACACACTAAAAATTAAAAACAATAATTTCATGTTTCTCCTTGTGTGTCTGCCACTGCCTACAGCTGCAGCAAAAACATTTTTAAAATATAAAATTACTTATCCAATAATCTAGCATCACGAATTTCTATTACATTAAGTTTCTTTTCTCTATCTGATGTTTTCTTCCTTATTCTCGATTTCCGTGAATTTAGATGCTAGCCCATTTACTGCTTACTAAGAAGGAAACAATAATAACATCGGTCACATCTAATATGCTCCCCAGAATGAGTGTACTAAACACTTGGTGGCAGTTGATGGCATTTTGATTTGGTGGCATCTTTAAGAGGTAGTGTGCAGGGCAAAGAGGACGGCGATTGTAACTGTGTCTTTGATGGATATTGGGACCCCTGTCATCTTCTCTCTCTTGCTTCCTGTCTACCATGATGAGAATATCTTTGCTTTATCAAGAGCTCTCCTCCATGATGCTCTGTCTTAGCCAAAGCCCAAAGCCACAGAACCAAAGGTACCTACATTTCTGAAATCACAAGATCTACTTTGGTTTTCTGAAACATTTTGTTATGCTGACAAGAAGTTACTAACACAAATAAGGAGACTAAATTTATCCTCAGAGAATTCTGGAGTTCCAGAAGTCTAAGTCCTTAAGAGAAGTCAAAGTTCTCATGACCTGGAAAGAGATGTGAAAGCATCGTGAATTAAGCTGAGGCTCCCTTCAGAGGACGGGTGTCCCATGCTCATGGGTACAAGATGGGAGACAATTATGGGGACTAAGGATCTAAGTGCTCTGAGACCTTGAGAAAGATCAAACCGTACAGGTTTGCTTGCCCGAGGTTCAAGGGGATAACAAAAGATTCTGAGACAGAAGCAGGTAAATGCTGTATCTGGAGAAATTCTGTGTTGTTGACATTACAACAGAAAGTGTGGGAGAAGCAGATCCTCTTTATGCTCCATAGTATCAAATGATTAGTGAGTGAAATGCGTAGAGGAGGAGACCGGGCTAGGGTAGTGCTGCCTGGCAGAGTGGCTAAGCTGCAGAATCTTCTCCAAGCAGAGGACCCAGATGCACTGACCGTAGCATTCCACCAACAGTGGTGACTCCAGAGCCAGTCCAGTACCATATGCCAACAAAGGTCCATTCTAGCTTTACTATGTAATTTCTAGCACTGTTACCAGATCGGAAAACAGGTTGAGCTACAGAAACTGCAAATGAGTGTGTGTCCCCACAGCAGAGCCTACCCTGCCCCAGAAAAGGTGAACTCCTCAGCTCACACTTCATGGCTTGATGGATCTTCAAATACTATTAAATGGTCTCTGTTTTTTAGTAGCTAAATCCTGCAATGCTTGATGTGTATGTATGGTTTCCAGTGCACTGATTTCAAACTAAAATCTAAGACCAGAGTAAGTATAACAAACTTGGGTCCCTCTTGTCGCAGGAGGAGGGTAGGCTGAATCCCTTGCTCATGTTCTCTCAGCTCCACATTCACTGATGGGTCTCAGGGAACTCACATTGCCAGGTAAATACAACCGTCGGAACAAGGAATGCTCCCCCCCTCCACCTGACAGGCCTGTTGTTCAGTGTTGGGCAGCACCAAGGGGTGCTGTGCTCATAAAACTGGACAGAACAATCACAGATGATCTTCTTTACTCGTTCTAGTGCTTCTTGATTTCAAAGTAAGTCAAAGTTGAAATGGTGCATCATTGGCTTTTAAGTATTTCATTTTAAATTACTATACAAAGTAACATGCTCATTTTCCTGCAAATTCCATAACTTCATTTTCCCTTAGTGCTGAATAAAATTCTGTAGTGCATATATACCACATTTTCATTAATCTCTCATCAGTTGATGGACATGTATGTTACTTCCACTTCCCAACTATTGTGACCAGAGCAGCCGTGAACATGGTGGTGCAAGTGCCTTCACCATGCCCTAGACGAAAGAAGAAACAGGGAGGCAAAAGGAAAACAGAAAGTTTAAAGAAAAGAGAAACGCAGCACAAAGTTTTCCTAGGAAAGAGGATGGGAGGAAGGGTGGGGTCTGGGGAGAAGTCCCCATCTCCAGACCCCACACAGACTTCCTTTGACAAGAAGGAAAAACGCTGAAGATCTAGACTTAAGTGGAGTGCTGTATAAAATGACTGCTGGCTCCATCTCCAAGCTGCAGTTTGTAGCAGTTATTACATTAGCCTCTGATGCCAAAAAATAATAAAAACTGGATATTTCTCCAAATCAAAATCCATTTTCATTTGGAAAGGATCTAACATAGTATTTTCCTCTCAGACTGATATTTTTATATAGCGCTAAAGGATATTCAGTCCTCAAACCTATATATAGGCCAAGCCAGTCATACAAAATCATACTAAAACATCTGTGGACATTAAATGACTTTAGGTTTAGGGAAATTACTTAGTGGTTGGACATATACCCACCACGCGTAAGACCTCGTTTCTGTCTTAGGTATTTTACAACTTGCTAACTAGATAACATAAAGGCTTCTGCAGTGTCTTGGCCAAAATAATGTACCTTGAGTGTAATGCATTGGTTAAAAGTATTTTACTTGAGATATGAAATTTTAAATACAATGCTGCTTTTCATTTAAAAAATGTAATATTGTGGTGCATATTAGTATAATAATATTGTGGTGAGTAGGGCATAAGAAACTGAGATTTGAGTCAGTTTCCTTCCAGAATATGTCATACAGATAATTCACATGGAAATGTATGAAGTACATTCTTATTAATAGTGATTGGAATCAAGAATGAATGCTTCTGAGAAGATGCATGAACAATATTAAGTCAAGGTTAAAAGCATATTTTCCAGATGATCACATCTATTACTTATGCTCCTTAAATGTAATAATCGCATCAAGTAAGGACTTTATTCAGTCATTCAACAAATACTACTCAGTGCTAATGTATGCCTGGTACTTTTCTAGACTGTAGAGATACAGAGAGGAGGAATGAATCTGAAAACTCGAGATGAGATCATTTCTGTGTCTGACTGATGGAGTAGAGAGAAGGCCTAAGAGAAAAAGAAGGTTCTTGTGGTTCCATGGGAGGGACAGCCATACTATGTCATGCACAAGATCAAGCCAGTCAAAGTTTCAGCTTGGATGGGGAAGGTGCTCTCCAAGACCCACCCCTTGCTGAGAGCTACCAATAGTTGATAGGTACTGATGGAGGGAAAATCATTTCTATTGGTGATGTGGTCCCTGGTAGATGTCTATGCTGCACCGGATGGCCCCGCATCCATGCACATACGGACAGCACCAACTGGACTTAGTGTGCTATATAAAAGAAAGACATGACATTGGGAGGGGACTATGTGAGGGAGGTAGAATCTGAACTAATGACTGCAAACAAGCTAACTGAGCCATATGCTTTTGTGACCTGGGTACTGACTTTAATCCCTTGAGATCCCACTTTGCCCTGTACCCAAAATAGTGAATGAATGTGGGTGTGTTGACTTAGTATATCAAAGAACAGGAAGAGGGTGTTCATATTGGTATTGTTATTGAAATCAGTGAGGATACCTGGGGAGCATGCCTGAGATGGTGTGTATGAGACACTTTAGGCCTAGGGATAAAGATTCTCTGATAAGGATGCATATGCATCCAAGCTTATAGTTATCCAATTGATGTAGCAGAAGCAGTTTGAGTACAAGTATGGATGAGGTCTGGCTCTGGGGCAGAGTTTTGTGAGACTTCAGAAGGAACAGATGCTTTTCAGAGTTCCTGCCCAATCTTAAAACTAAGAGGCAGGTTGATAATGTATTCAGACACAACTGTAATGTGCTTAGTAATGCTGTGGGGGACAGACAGGAAGAGTTAGAAACAGGAAATTGGGGTGGATAAGGTCATATTCCATTAGATACATGTTTGGAACACTCAGGAATAAAAATTATAATAGTAAAAAGAAAGCCAGGTTCCTGACATGTGGCATGATGTTTCATGACAATCTCTGATGACACGTGAAGATTGACAAGGGCCTTCTCTCTGTTCTTGCTTGTTTCCTAGTGGGAAATGTAGTTAAAACCAGTTAGAGTAGCTCTCAGCTCACTGTGAGAAGCAGAGCCTTCTGGGAGCATTACATACATGTTAATAGACATCTTTCCTGTTCTCCAACTAGAAGTGAGCTAATGGCTTCACAATTTCTGGAAAGAAGAATCATGAAAGCGCTAATGTGAAGGACTTAGGAGATCATGTCTACTCTTTTTCATACATTTTCATTAGGTGACTTGTACTTTTGTCACTTTTTTGGAAAATTAGCTTCAACTTTCTATGCCACTCAGAAGCAGGCTACACATGTGAAACTTTGCATACTTTAACCTTTTGTAAATTTAGACTGGGAATACTATAAGCTTTTGAATTATCTTTAGATTGCCTTAGATTTTACCATTTAACATTTTGACTTTAATTTTATCCAGTTTAAACTAGACAAGCTGAGAAACACCGATTTCACATTTCCTTCAAACTGGGCAGACGGGCTCCAGCTCTGTCCTTGCGTCAAGAGTGAAGTCTGTTAGAATTTGTGCCTTGATAGCTTCAGTGTTAAAAACTCCTGCATTGGCGCTTAATCATAACGTTGACTTTCAGAGTTCTGGCCATCCTGGTCTTCTTTGTGTCCTTCTGTTACATCACTTTCATCCCTGAATCCAGAAGATGGACCCAGCAAGTTTTTCCACCTAGCTGACCCCACTTCATCCTTCCTATCAAATATCTTTTAAGTACCTAGATCCCTCCAGTTTAAGGTTAATATTCTCTGTCATACTTTCAGGAACCCTTGTCAATTCCTATGTGAGAAGTTATAAATTCTTTTTAAGATTTATTTTATTTTTAATTATGTGTGCACATGGAGGTCAGATTGGATTGCACATTGGATCCCTCCAGATGGATCTACAGGTGGTTGTGAGCCTGTAAATGTTGTGGCTGACATGAGTAGTGGGAATCAAACTAGGATAGTCTGGAAGGACAGTATATTCTCTTAACCAATGAGCCAGTTCCACAGCCCCAAGAAGTTACAAACTTTTATGTTTTTAAACAGAACACTGTGTAGAGAATAGTCTGATGAATTCTTACTATCTTTCAACATTTAGCTTCAGTTATGATCATAATAATTTTTATTAACAGCTTAATCAGTTATAAATGTGTGTGACAATACTTAGCTTTTTGTTGTTGTTTTGAGACAAGTCTCCCTATAGTCTCAGCTGGCAGGGTGGTCTTAATCTCATAAAGACCCACCTGCCTTCCAAATGCTGGGATTAAAGTTACACATCACCACACCTGACCTTTAAATGCATTCTCAGTTTTGATACAGAATATTTCCATTACTCTAGGCCAATTCAGTTCAACTTTAACCCATCTTTTCGCCAACTTGCTGTGTTTCTTACTAAGCTGTAAACTTACTGTGTAGATTCCGGATAGAATCAATCCTTACTCGGGTGTTTTGTGCAGACAGTTTGCTCAGTCTCTGTAGAAGGTCTTGAAACTCAATAACATATACACTCCAATGCTCTCTCTTTTCAAAGTTTTGCTTATTCCCATTCCCAATCCTTTGCATATTTATATGAATAAAATCAGCTTGTTTATTTTTACAAAAAAAAAAAATGTCTGCATTGATTGAATTGAGTTTGCTTGAAACTCCAGGCCAATTCCAGTCTCACTGAAGTCTATGTGGAGTGCTCCACACCAGACACCCACATCTGTCTTCAAGCATTGCTTGGATCTTTTAACTTGTCTCATAAATGCCACATACACGTGTGTGCACTCACATGTACATGTGTGCCCAAATACACATGTACACACAGACTCATGTGCACTCACATGCACACAAACACACACACACAAAGCACCATCATTTATCTTTTAAGAGTATTTACTTCTTTGTTTCCATGACCTATGGCCACCATTTTTACTGCACATTTCTTTTTACTAGCCGCAGAAAGACCACTTTCATATACATTAATCTTTCTTGCTTCTGATTTAACGTGGAGAAACTGAGCTCTCCATATTTCCCCTGCAAAGCTACCAAATCCTATGTGATTGTTTAACCTATTTAATCCCCATTCTACAATTTAGGTTTCTCCATACATCCTGATTTTATATCCAAACTGTGGATTCTAATTCTGTTTCCTTTGCTTAAGATTTCTTAAATGCCTCTTCTGTCTACTTGCATTCTTTTAATCTCAATAATCTCCCTTTATAACGCTTTGTTTTCCTTGTACTTGTTATTTTATTGAAGATATGTTATGTAAATATTTCTTTTTCAAAGTTTCAGTTACATTGTAGTTAATGGAATATATTTCTTGAGTTCTTAATATCCATTGACAATATAAAAACTTTTCTGCAATTTATTTTAGGTAGGACAATTGGTTATCTTCAGAGTCATTTCCACTGTCAGCAAAATGCAATGTCCTGACATACAGACTGAGCAGAAAATTTGACTTCTATTATTTTATAGCAAAGTAGCTATATTAGTCAGCTTTCTGTAGCTTAACAAAATACCTGCAGTAACAAACATACTAAGAAGAAATATCTGTTTTGGCACATAGCTTTGGAGTTTCTAGCTTATGATACCTTGAATACCTTGGCTTTCAGTATGTTCAGAAACAGACCTGCTTTCTTCAGGACTAAAACAAAGGAGAATGAAGAACTTTGGTCCTACAACCCCTCTAAGGCCATATGTTGAATGACCTAAAGAATCTCCACTTACCTCTGCCTCTTCAAAAGCTTACTAGCTCCTACAGCCACACTGGGCCCAAGCCTTTCTTATTGAACCTTTGGATGGCATTCAACATGAAAACCATAGCAGCCACTTTGGGTAAAGTCACATTGTTTCTCCATGTCCAGATTCTGCTTTGAAAATTAGAAAAAAAAAACAAAACTCTTCATATATTGTGCATGGCACTACACTTAGTGTTTCTTAAATGTTAACTGCTAGTATTGTCAATTACTCTGAATACTTTAGAGAAATGTCAGGAATTATTCAAAAGAATATTAAAAGTGCCCCAGGCTCAGAAATCATCACAGAAGAAAGGATAGCTAAATGGTAAGAGTCAGAGGCTGTGGACAGCTAGAGAAAGAGTATTTGCCAAACATGACAGGACCATCACAGAACTCACAGAGCTGTGACTGCAAGCACAAAACCTGCAGAAGATTCAGCCAGAAAAACTTCCCCAATGGATGGGACCATGCCTTATGAAGTCCCACCCCTAGCTGATGACCTATGTGGTTACTGATAGCTGCTGGGATAGAGAGAGTCAATTTTCTTTAGGGAGAGTCAATTTTCTGAGAGGCTGCCCTTGCCCCAGCAGACGGTCCCATACCTCTGTACGTAGAAGTGGACTCAGTGGATTTCTTTTGAAAAGGACATACGAAATGGGGAAGGAAAAGTAGGTGGGAGATAGAGAGGAACTGGAGGGAGGCTTGACCCAAATGCACTGTGTAATATATGAAATTCTCAAACAATGAAAAGTTTAACTATATAAACATATTTGAGAAGAAGAAATATGTGGATTAAAACTCAGATGAATTTGACATGCTCTTTACCAAGAGAAGTACACACAAACAAAGGAAAGATAAAAACACATGACTGCGGATTGGGAAAACCACATTTGTGTTTACTGCCATTACCTATTGTCCCTGGACAATTATATTCTCATACTGACCAAAGCAAACAGGTTTCCTTTATCTTCCAAGTAGAGACACTGTTACCTAACCACCAGAGACATGTCCCAAAGCCAAGAACACACTGTTTTCTATGCATTTGCTCTTTCTACTAGGCGCTAAAACATAAATGATAGTCTGCTGCTGGATTTTTTCCACAGGAGAAGAATCAAGACACCAAACAGGTCAGTGAATTCTGCTTTTATTTTTCCTGAATAAGCAAACAAGTCACAATAGCTGAAAATTGGTATATTGCCCTATGTGATTTCGTGTGACTTCTGAATTCTGCAGATTCGAAACCTGACTTTTAATGCATTAGCAACAATGTAGCAAGTTTTCTTAAATTTTTTCAATCAAAAAATATATATCAGCAACATCTTATCTTTGTCTTTTGTTTAGTAGGCTGAAGCTACCTAATCAGAAAGCTAAAAAGACCTTAAAGAAGGCTCAGGAGGTCCCCAACTAGATTATTTAATGCAACATCTGCAGCAATCCAGCCATGGGAAGTATGTTAATATTACAGTAGTGTATCACCTTTCTTCGTGTTTGATATTAGCCAGTGTCGGGGACTGAGAGAGAGGGAGACAGATTATTTCTTTGTCAAAGTAAGTCCTTTTTCAAGACTCCCCGGAGGGAATGCACTTACTTTCTTCATGTACTGGGATCTGGAAGGAGGTCAGGGCAAGGAAATTATTCTGAATGTGAAGTAAGAACTAATATCTGAGAGATGTTCACATAACGTGGAGTTTCACGTGATGTATCAAGAGTTCTCTTTGTCTTTGTTTCCATTTCTAGGAATTTCATCTTGGTTTAACTTAAAGGCACAAGTCTTTGAATAGTTTTGAGAAATCCGAACGCCTGGTATCAGGACATGGGGTGGTGATTCGGAGACAGTCCCTCCCTGAACATCGTGCTGCCATGATGCAGGCAGTCACTTGAGATTTAGTAGCTTGCTTTTCTTCTGTTCTGTTCATCTCTTGCGTCTAACCACAGGCTCAGTCAATCAAACTGTGGATTTTGCTGTTTACTCCTGGGCTACAGGCCATAGGAAAACCCTATAGTGCTTTCCCCTTGTTCTCAGGTTTATTTTCACCTCTGTTCACTACAGACATGGTACTTTTGTTTTATTAAGATTGACAAAACTGTTGGAGAAAGAGTCTTTCAGAGTTTATGTTACAATAACTCATGACACTGAACTTGACTGAATTCTCAAACAAGAGCAGTGTGTGCTTTGCTATGTTTAAGGCTATCAAAATATTGTGAGAAAGAAGTTAAACAATTAACATGCATGACGATTTTTAGGGAAATAGAACTAAATTATTTTGAGCTTCTTCCTTTTACCTTAAAAGAAGAAAACATGAGCATTACAATGACAATAAAAGCTATTTCCACATCTTTTTTTCTCAAGTTTGTGCTCCAATGAGGAATAATCTACTTATGAAATTAAACTTAAATTCAGGATCAAACATAGAAAAGGGCAGAAATATATTTAATGATTAGCACACATATGATATGCTTAACAAAAACATTTCCTTAATTACTTACAGTATTTGTTTAACCTAGATGGTAAATCCTAGTGATTCTTTGGTATTTTCCCTCTACCTCCATAATCATAAAGGTTTAGCTGGGTCAATGGTCTCTAAACTAAAGACTACGTTTCCCAGCCATCTTTGCCACTAATCATAGCCACTCTGCTGTGTGGTTCTTACTTTCCCATGAGAAATGTCAAAAAGGCTTCAAACAATACTTAGTACAAGGTAAACACTTCAGGAAGTGGTACTACGAAATGTGTCTACCAGTTCCAGGTCTTGTTCTGAAATGAGTAGGTGTCACTCTGCAAGAGTCTTTCCTTTGTTAGTCGACATTGATATGCCAGAGTTAGAACAATATAGGACCATGTATTATCCACACAGAGGGCGATACAGTTACTTGACAGCCTGGATGCTCAGCTACAGAGAGGTCGTTACACAAGCAAGAGACACATGTGTCCATCTTGCATAAACACTGAGATTTATATCTTTTTTGTTCAGCTTATAATCAGTTAATTAATATAGCTTACTAGTAATCTTCCTTTAAGAGAATTTTTTTACAGAGAAAGATGAAGCTAATCATTATGTTAAAATATATCATATTTGTTTATAAAAATTATTAAGCAGGATTTTGCAAAAAAATTTTTGCATGTACTTATTCATAACTTGGTAAGAGGTACCAAAGGTATAAAATAGTCAAATATGATTAGGATAACATGTAAGAAGAAATTCTCAATGTCAAATTCATTACTGCAGGGAGAAATTTTAAAGCATGATACTCACCTAAAACATAATTTATGGTAGATGTGTATTGTGTAAGGTTACTTGTGGCCAAAATTACCCCAAGCTACTCCACAATAGACATAGATGATAATAGATGATAGACAGATGGATAGATAGATAGACAGATAGACAGACAGATAGATAGATGTGTGTGTGTGTGTGTGTGTGTGTGTGTGTGTGTGTGTGTGTGGTCACTCACGTGGATGTATCTATGTGTATTAAACATGGTCTTCCAGGACTGGAGCGATGGCTTGGCAGTTAAGAGAATATACTACAAAAGACCCAAGTTCAGATGTTATTAACTATCTATAATTGCAGTTCCAGGAGATCAGATGCCTCTGGCCCCCACAGAATCCTGCACTCACATGCACAAACACACACAGACAACTGACTGACAGACATCCACACACACACACACACATACACACACACACACACATATCACTATGATAGGAAGACAGTTTGAAACATTCACAAGAATACCATTTGTATTTATACTGTCTAAATTCCAAAGACAGACCTAGAACCATTGCATAGAGGCTATAAATCAAAGCTTTTGGCTTCAGTTTAATAAAGGGGGATTTTTTTTCCATGATAAACTGGAATGAGTTAAAGCTTGCAGATGCTTGATACTAGTTTTAAGGCCCATTGTACAGGGTCCCTGCACTGTATAGAGAGAACTCAGGATTCTCTGGAGTGAATGCTAAACCAATACCATTTGAAGGAGAAACCACATCCAGGATGAAATTCCTTAGAAACGATCTGAGCCTCATGGGATATCCTTTAGCCCACACATTCCCTGAGGTTTCTCAGCCAAGTTCTGTCACTCAGGATGTGATAGATAGAGTGAAAATCTCTACAGCATTGTGGATTCTAGGAGCCTTCCAATAATAAGCTTTGTCTTCTTTGCTCTTTTTTCTTTATATAACATTTCAATATCACTGAAAGTTCAGGAATGTAACTCAAACTCATCTGGAGCAGGAGGCCTAAGAGTCCATATTTCTTTGAAACAGAAGATGGGAGATTACAACCATAGAAGACCTGACTTCCCAGTTCATTGGGGCTTTCACAGGATTCTTCAGAATCTAGGAAGAGGAGGAATGGGCATAGAAGAGGCTGAGGCAATCCCTGCTCCTCCTGGCAGCATGGGCCTGGGATAATCTTGATTACACGTGGGCCATGTCCCCTTTGCTCGTTTTTCTGTGCGGATA
The DNA here is from genome assembly GCA_035773235.1 of Eospalax fontanierii. NCBI lineage: Eukaryota > Metazoa > Chordata > Mammalia > Rodentia > Spalacidae > Eospalax > Eospalax fontanierii. The sequence continues at coordinate 66,867,324 of CM069535.1, read as the reverse complement.
TACAAATCATATCATAGCTCCAGACCATTTACTTTGACCATGTCTTAGTCCCTTTACCTGTTAAGTGATTTCCTGAGCACCATTTGCAGTCTGCCCATCCTGAACACAGGGCACAGTTACTGTAGGCCAGCTTCCCTGTAAGTTGTAATATCTTCAGGATATTTTGCCTTCTCTTCAGTCACACTCCCAGTCTCCTTCTGGTCTTCTGTTTGTCTTGACCTTCCAGAATTCATCAAGGTTACTTATTCTAAGACCACAAGGTATGGGGCCTGTGCTGTCTTTCAATGAACTTCTTCCACAGTGTTAATGGATGTATAGGAACTTCAGAACTATCTGTTATCACATGGGAAGACGTTCTGTTCCTCACAATGCTTAGGTTGGGTCCCATGCTCAATTTCCTTAACCACCCCATTGCTAATAGGCCACATTCACACTATCCAACCCCATTGTCAAAACTGATCGAGTAACACAGCTTCCTAGATGCAATTATCTAAGCTAAATACCAATAAATGTCTTTTTGAGAAGCAAAGATCAAATTATCAATTACTTGTAATCTTCACATTTAAAGAAAATACAGCACATGCGGCTGGAGCGATTCCTCAGTTGAATGCTTGTTGTTCTTCCATAGGACGAGAGTTCAGTTCCCAGCACCTACCACGTGTGCTTTAACTCTGGATTCAGGGGGTCCAATCTCCTCTTCTGGCAAACACCTGAAGATATACAGACACACACATGAACACAGAAATGGGAATAAAATCTTTACTAAAAATAAAATAAAAAAGAGCAAATGAAAACTTCACAGTTATAGATGATCAAATTATTTTCTATGCAATGTTTATATACAATAATATTTCTGCTGATATTATTTGACTCTCAGTCTGTATTTTCACCCATTACTTTGTATGCCAAACTAAAAAATTAATTGAACTTTTGGAGTTAGCCACAATATGAGTCATGTGCATGATAAAAATTACAGTAAAAATGTTTGTTTTAAAATGATGATAATGTTTGGCACAATGGAAAATATATGCTTGTTCCAGTTCCATTATTTTAATTCTAAAAATGTTTCTTTCTAAGCTACTGTTAAGTCTTTAACTCATTAGAGTAAACTCATAGAAACATGACTTCTGATTTTATGGTAATATACACACACAGTTTAGAAAGCAACCGGCAACTGGTTTCCAAAGCAGCTACACCGTTCCACATTCCCACCAGTAAAGAGCAAGCCTGCTCCCCCAAGTGGCCCTCATTTACTCCTCTGAGCTAATGGAACTCTGCTATCTCCTTTTTTCAAACTGTTGTTTCCTAATGACATATTATATTAGTCTGCTAAGACTGCCATTCTGCGCGGTACACACAGGAGTATAAATAACAAAACATTTGCTTTCTCACAGTCCTTGAGCCTCAAGTGCAAGGTGAAGGAAGCAGCCAGATTCGCTTATGACAGGAGCTGTGGTCCTGACTGACAGACAGCTTCTCTTCATGTTTTCATATGGCATCTTTGCATATGGGGTAAATATTTCTTTCATATCTTCTTTTAATAAAGGAAACCAGTTCTATTGGCATAACATCTCATCCTACTCAACCTAATTCTCTCTTTAAAGACATAAGTTCTAAAGACCTTATTTCTATATTCAGCCCATTTGGCAATTGGGGTTCCCACATGTAAATATGGAGAAGACACTGTTCAGATCCCAGCACACATGATCTGTTTCAACCATTGACTTGAGGATTTGACATCTGCGCATCTTTGATGATGTGTCTGTTCAGGATTTTTTGTCCATTTTGCAAATGAGTTGTTCGTTTTTCCTTTCGGGGATATGAGTTCTCTGTGTATGTCATGATCAGTTCTTCCCACATATTTTCTTCCTGTCTCGGTTTTGTCTTATATTCTCTTAACTTGTATTCTTTAGTGGTATGATTTTCTCACACTGTTTATTTTTATTGTTCACTTTTCCCAGATTTCATTCTTGTTCTCTATTGAAAACCCCAGGATGACTTATTATATACCATTTCATACACTCCTTCAAATTTACATAATTACGTGTCCTTACAAGCAGTGCTTGATTGATGCATTTGACATAAATGAAAATGTTATGCCCATTTCTGCCTCTTGTTTGTATCAGTATAAATGAAAGTCCCTGCAAGTTCTCTGATTAAATTATATTGTTTTCTGCTCTTGCTTTTTTATTTCCTTTTTTACTTGTTATGGATTGGATGCATGTCTCTCAGAAACTGACATGGGGAAGAATTAGCTCATGGCTAACATTCCTGGGAGATAATCAAGCATTTCTGAGGACTAAGAGGAGTTTCTCAGGTCACTGGGGGCAGGACTTACAGAGGAGTCTACGACCCTACACTCTCCTGCTCTCTTTGTTCCCAAGCTGAGCTGACCAGTTTGTTCCACCATCTACTCCTTCCATCATGTACAGCCTCACCCAGGCCTGATCCAATCCATCCCTTTGGTTTTTGACCCAGGACTCCAAAATGAGCCAAATGAGACTTTTATCTTCATAAATTATTTCATGTGCTTTAGACAAAACAGTGGCTCTGTGAAACTTCATTGTATGATGTGCCAAAATTCTTGCTTGCTATACCCTATAGTCTAGTTTCAGTGTTAAATATCTTTATATAGACTTAGAGAGTAATGGAAGGATGCTACAATGAGCAGCCTTGTTTACATGACCTCCTGTTTCATACTATTTCCCAAGAGTTTCTTTTATGTGAGACCCAAGAATGTATAAACTGAAGCTCTAACCGCAGTTATTAGGATGAATGCCCCTCATAAGATGAAGAACAACTGGAGATCTCACTCACCCAGATGAAGTCATGGCACAAAAGCAGGTAGCTGCAAACCGGACCAGGGCCCCTCACCACAAAGCTGAGCAGCCAGCACCTTGATTCTGAACTTCCAGACTCCACTGACTTGTGCTCCGTAAGGCCCTCAAGTCTAGGATGTTTTCTTGTGGCAATTCAAGCACACAGATACAGTACTAGCTCCTACATGCAGAAGATTTTGAAAGTCAGTTGGGAAAACAGCCTTTTCCTTGTCTAATAACTGCCTCCATGTTCCTTTGTTTAGATTTATATAATCTGTGCTCTCATTTTTAAAGTCTCTTTTAAAATAACTTTATTACTTTATTTGTGTACATTTAAAGTTAAATATGTTGAGTATAATAATTTTACATAATCACACAATAAGTAATTATCAAATCAAGAAATTTATCATCTATATATTCTTAATCTGTTTTCTTTTTTGAGACAATTCATAATCCTCCTGCCTCAGTCTCCCAAGTACCAGCATTACATGAACTCTTTAGTTATTTTCTGTTGTTTTTTTGAGACTGAGTCTCCCTGCAGCCCCAACTGGCCTGAAACTTACTTTGAAGACCAGGCTGCCTAGAACTTGCAGAGATCTGCCTGACTCTGCCTCTAGAGTGCTGGGATTAAAAGCGTGTGATACCAGTATCAACTTTTGTTAATTTTTGTCAGTACATAATAATTATATATCTGTAAAGTAAAAACTCTTGTTTCAATATATGTATAATATCAAATCAAAGTTATTAACATTTCAATCTACTTATCAAAGCTTCACATTTAAAGACTCTGAGTTTTCTGTCTCATTACCTTATAAATTCATGATAGGCAATTGTGAACTATAGGGCCCCACTATGCCACACAACATTACAGTGGTTTTCTCTGTCTAATTACGTTTTGGTGTACTTTATTCAGCTGCTCTCTATTCCTCTCCCTTTTAGCCTCTGCCAATCAATATTCTTCATTCTTATTTTTAAGAGTATTTTATTTATTGTTTTTATTTTATGTGTATGAGTGTATTGCCTGCATGTGTGTAAGTGGACTCATGTTGCACAATGCCCACAGAATCAGAAGAGGGTTCCAGATCCCCTGGAACTGGAGTTATGGACAGTTGTTAGCTGCCATCCGGGTGCTGGGAATCAAACCCCGGTCCTCTGCGAGAGCAGTCAGTGTTCTTAACCACTCAACCATTTGTCCAGCCTATACTTCATTCTTAATCAATTCTTGTAATGAAGTCTCCTTGGACTCTGACACAAGTCATTTATGACTGAACCTTCTACCCATTCATGACCTATGATCACAATGTCCAGAAAAAGTAGACCTGAACCTGCTTATTTTGATGGCTCCTTTTTCTATGTAACGTCAAACTCTGGAATCCATCTGAGAAAACAGGTGAATAAATACCAAACTGTTCCCAGTCACACTGGTGTTTGTCATCATGTGTTAAGTCAGTTTAAAGAACATGGGAGCAATGGAGATCCTACAAAGTAAGCAAGGTAGCAAGAAAAGAGAGGCAAATTCTAAGAGAACTAAAACCAGAACCAATGTGAAAACTATGACCAGTGACTAGAGAGAACTGTGCACCCTTATGTGTTTGTATAGGTGCACTAGTGTTTGTCTGTAAACTTTTGGAAGAATTTTACTCAAAGCATCGTCACACTATACTTGAGTGCGTACTTCAGAGAACAGAACACTCCATCCAGGCCAAGAAGGATGCCATTCCGCCACTGAAGAAACACTTATGTCTTCTCTTCTTTGTCAAGCAATAGCTTTGTCAGCTTAGCATATAGATTTGTGCAGTAGTCAACTCTGCCAAATAGATCCGGGAAAGAACACGATGGCCGAGCACTTTGGTGACCTGTGGTGACGTTCTGCAAACATCTTTTGAGGTCATTTCATTGTTCATATTCAGTAGAGTTGTTTTACCAGTTTTGTCTTTAATAACTTCAATTTTCAAATAAGAGATTATTTAGAAACTTTTAAAACAATACCACCAATAAGTTACATGAAACATCTTTTTTGCCTTCCAACTTTCAGTGGAATAGGTCATATTATCAAATTACCTCAGATTTTATTACAGAGCTATAAAGAGCAAGGCTATTTAACTGACAGCCCTGGAAATGACATGTACAGCACCAGCACTCAGTATTGTTTCTTCTGATTAAAGCCTGCACTGTTGATGTTTCTGAAAATAAGGCTTTTTTCAACAATCACACAGTTACTACTGCAACATGTTAAGCATGATCTAACCAGAAGCAGACACTGTCGTGCAGAAACAAGAAACTTCTCAGTGATTTACAGGACAAACTTTGTTCTTTACAAGGAAATCAAAGCACCTGCTTCCAGAAGGAATGTGAATCCAGAGGCTGCGGTTCTTTTCTTAAAGCTTTCTACTTAGAACTTCAGAATTCAGTTCAGTAAATCAAAACTATACACTAAAAGCAAAGCCAAGAACCCGTTTTTATTGGGAAAAAAAGTATCTTAATAGTTCATCAGACCATCAATTCTGCCACAAAGTATAAAAGGTTTCAGTTTACTAAGCAGTGGGTTCATTCTCCAAAATGAATTTCAACTGAACTCAAATATCTTCCATCTCTCAGATCTTACTAATGTTGGTACCGGGCACAGAAACGTCCGCAGACTAGTCATATGTTCACTCTGTACCTCATTTCTTTATGTATTAAACATCTTTGTGTGTGTATGTATGTATGATGTATGTGCATTTCTGTGTGGGTAGGCATACCATGGTGTTCATGTGGAGGTCAGAGGAAAACTTGCAGGAATCAATTTTCTCCTCTCTCACCTTTAGTCTCAGGGATTGAACTCTGGTTCCAGGCTAAAAAGGTTTTTGTGATCTGAGAGTCAACATTAGTAGTTAAGACTGGAGAAAATGGACCATGTTTGGCAACAGCCATCTGTCAAGCAAAACCTGGAAATTTGCAGTCAATGAAATTTACAGTGCAATTTGTAAATTTATGGTCATTAAATAAATTCTGACAGTGGGGAAGACACGGATTTATGTTTCTGGTATAATATAGTCATGGCAGTCAAAAACGAATGAAGGAAATTAATTCAAGTACAGGTCTTTTAAGAGAACAGATTCTGAAGTGAGTCCCTGATACTTGTTCTGACCCAGGGAGAGCTTTTCCAGGCTAAGTCAGTCTGTCTTAGGTCCCTCTTGCAAGCCAGAAGAGAGTGGAGTCTTCATTGAATCCACAGATCCCTTCCCACTCCTTTCCTTCCCATCAGACTCCACTGTTCTTCAGAATGCTCTGAGGCTTAAAATTCTCCAGGCTCACCTTGGAAAGCAGGTTAGGAGCTGTTTATTTTATGAACAGTAGTAGGCAGATCTTCTAGTAGGCAGATTCTCTTAGGCAGGGCTCTAGGGCTGTTAGGACAATGAGAGGCTTCATCTGTGACAACACCACAGAAAGAATCAAGTACCTGCTACCACCTGGGTTCCCCACTGTGTGGAGCCAGCTATTTCCTGGATCAACACCTGAATCAGGCACTCTGGAGGATCCACCTTCAAAAGCAGTGTCTGTGTTGAAAGGGCCTTCTGCCTCTCATTCTCCCTGGGACTGAGCCTCAGCCCCAGGGAACTGCAAGTGATAAATCTTAGGTACTACCATTCTCCTTTGAGCTTTGAGAACAGGGTTTTTCCTGGCTGTGGGACTCTGGGTAGTCTCTCCTTTGAAGAGCTGGCATCAGGAAGGAACAGAAGGCTCTCCGTTCAAATATCTTGTCTCTAATTTTTTATGGAATTTACATAGAGCTTCTCTAAAAGTTGTTTCTTCATTTAATATATAACATGAGGACCATTTTCACAGAGGTGAAGCATTTGTTTGAATAATTTTCATTAGTTTCCCTGGGTAACAGGTTAATATTGTTCCCATGCTGTCTTGGTGGATATCAGTCTCCTCTCTTCTGATTTTAAATTAGAAGTCTCTGATCTACAGTTGGAAGAGACAATGGCCTGTAAGCTCTTCATATCCTTTGTCCAGGTTTCAGTTAGGTGAGTTGCCTTTACCTAGTTACTCATTTCTTTCTTTATTCATTTATTTAATGTGTGTGAGTGTTTTGCCTACATATGTGTTCATAAGTTCACCATCTTCATACAATGCCTGAGATCAGACAAGGGTGTCACATCCCCTGGAACTGGAGTTACAAACAGTAGTTAGCCACCACATGGGCGCTGGGAACCAAGCTTGGGTCCTCTGCAAGGACAATCAATGTTCTTAAGCACTGAGCCGTCTCTCCAGCCCTGTAAGTTACCTTTTTAAATGACCTGTTGAAAACTTCTTAAAGAATTAATTTCTTCTTTTGCTTGGTGTCTTTGACTATTTCCATTATTCTTTGATCCTTGACCTTTCAAGTGATGATCCTGCATTTGCCTCAGTTAAGTTTAACTCTTGACTACAGGGTTAGTCTGCGTTGTCAACTTGACTGGATTTGGAATCACCTAGGAGAAACAACTCTGGGTGTGTCTGTGAGGGTATTTTCAGAGAGGTTTAACTGGGGAAGGAAGAGTCAGCTTGAATGTGGGCAGAACCACCCATGAGCTGCCCTGTTTCTGTGCATCCTGGTCAGTACCACAGAGGGCACAGCAGCTGTTGCCACATCTGTCTGTCAAAATGAGCTGCACACGTCAGCTCCTGCTTCCCTTGCCATGAATAATATTAATATTGATTGTCAGCTTAACTTGATCTAGAGTTATCTCGAAGACAAGCCTTGGGGCATGCCTGTGATTACCTAGATTATATTAACATTGGTGGAAAGACCCAACCTAACTGTGAATGGCACTACTCCATGGCTAGAGCAATGGACTGGATAAAAAGGAGAGAGTGAGCTGAGCATGAGCCCTCAGCACACTCTCCTTCTTGACTGTGAATACAATGTGATCAACTGCCTCAAGCTCCTGCTGCCAAGGCTTTCCAGCCATGATGGATGAACCCTCAAACTGAGCCAAAGTACATTCTTCCTTCTTAAGTCGCTTTTCACAGGTGTTTTGTCACAGCAACAAGGAAAGTAACTAGGGGCTGGATAGATGGCTCCTTCGTGGTTGGAGAGCACTGGCTGCTCCTGCAGAGGACCCAGATTTGGTTCCCAACATCAACATGGTGGCTAACAACCATCAGTAACTTCAGTTCCAGGAGAACTGATGCCCTCTCCTAGCCTCCAGGAGCATTGCACAACATGAGTGCACTTATATAAATGCAGGCAAGATACGCATAAACATAAAATAAAAACAAATTTTTTAAAATTTGGTAAGACTCTCCTGCTGAAAATATACATGAGTCATGGAAAAAACAGGGAGAAATTAAGCTGGTACTGACCTCAAAGTTTTACCTCTACTGGGTATCTTTCACAGAGCTGGAAGATGCTATGCATACTACCAAAAGAAAAAAAGTAACTATTAACCTTACCCATCTATGAATCCTGAATGTTTCAACAACTGAGCAGGCGAAATACAACCCCTGGTGCAGGAGTGGCGTGAGTATTATGTATTGACCAAGCATTTTCTAATTGAATTTAAAGTCTCCTTCATAAGACAGAAGGCATATCTGACATTGGTTATCAGGCCTAGGAACTTGTGTCTAGATAGTTCACAGGCCATGGAAGAGAGCCTAATACTATTATTCTGATATATAGACACAGTACTAAAGTAATTGCTATTGGACTACCTATAGATTAATACATCTCTCAATGCTCACCAAAGAAGTTCCTCATGTAGGAGATGGTGATTATCACAGAAACCCACAACTGACTAACATGCATAGAAAAAGAGACTGCAGAGTGATTATTCCTAAATTGGACACCCATATCAAACTTCTGCCTTCAAAAGCTCAGGGATCATTGCCAAAGTGGTGGTAGAAAGATTGTCAGAGCAAAAGGTGGTGAATGACCACAAGGAAACAGAATTTTCTAGACAGCTAGACACTCACATAAACTCACAACAATAATATTAATATTGATTGTCAACTTAACTTGATCTACAGTTATGTAAAAGACAAGCCTTTGGGCATGCCTGTGATTACTTAGATTCCACATAAACTCCAGCCAGACAAAATCCCAGCATAAACATGGGGAAGTGAATAAGAAACGCTAAACCCAGTGTCAGACATGGTGGCCCCAGTTTTTAATCCTAGCACTTGAGAGAAAGACACAGGCAGATCTCTGAGAAATTGAGGTCAGCTTGGTCTACAGAGGAAGTTCCAGGCCAGCTGGTCCAGGCCATCTAGGACTACAGGGAGACCCTGTCTCAACCTTCAACCGTCACCCCACCAAAAAAAAAAAAACAAAAAAAAAACAAAAAACACCTCCAACACTTTGGGGGCATTTTGGGTAACCTGAATCTATGATCCTGAGCCATAATCACTTAGAGTATCACTTATTATCCTTGAGGTGAGAGGTGTGTTTATTGTGTATGTTGTACCACTAGTCACCACCAGATTATCTCCTGCCTGAGTCAGAGTTTTCAGGCAGATAAAAGCTTGGCTGCCAGTTCTGTCACCTGATCTTCTGTATAGAACCAGCACTGTAAATATGGTAACTTCCTGCAGTCTTTTCTTTACATTGTAGAAAACCTATTATCCTCATAAAAAATAGAGAAGAATGAGAGGAAAGAAAAGAGAGAAAGCAAACTTTAAAATTTACCACAGACAACAAATTAACATATACTATTCTGGGAGAATCAGCCTACAATGTACACAATTTCACAGAGCTCATTCACTTCTGTCCTTAAAATAACATATAACTTTTGTCTGGAAACCGTCTGAGTTCTCTGTCTCCTGACATTTGCTGTTACCCCACAGTACTTTGATCTCTTAAGGGACATTTGAGTTACCATTGTCCCATGCTATGACTCAGGTCCCTAATCTCTCACAGGATATTCAAGCTAGTGTTGCTCTCAGTAGTTACCTGACACTTATACATGTTCGACACACAATTTAAATGTAGTTTAAAAGTGAACGAGTACTTCATCATGTGATCACAGACTTTGACAAACTCTTATAGTTTGGTAAACTTTAACAAAAAAGAACTCAGCAGAAAAAACTCACAGAATGGACTTAGTTTTAAGAAGCTAACTTTTAGCTTAGAAGCATTTTCATGATGCTAATTAAAAACTACTAATTTAGTTTATCTCTTTTCTAAAATATTGCTATTATTGGTCTCCATCTGGTCTAATTAATAAGAATTTATCTACTGGTTCCATCCATCAGCCAAATTTCATGTTTCCAATCTGGCTTGGTGAAGAACTAGTGATGCTCCATCTGCACAGCCACACTTTCTAACAAGTCAGAGACACAATGACTGCTGACTGTAACATCAGGTCTGTGTTCCAGCATATCCACTGAATCTCTATCTTGCCAATCAGAAGGTGTGAAAGAGGTTGAAACTTTTCAGTAATGCTTCCAGAATGAAGATTTCTATACTAAACAAATAAAATATAACAGATTTCAAACTAAAAGGTGCTACTTAGAAGTTAGTGATAACTCTGAATAGTGGTGTTACCATTGTCTCACTCCCACTGCCTCATGGCTCCCAGGTTCTTGTGTTGTCCAGGGAAAGAATTCTGACCAAGCACACAAAGTGTAGTATAGAAGACACGCACTGCGTTTACTGTAGAGTAAAGTGGGGAACACTCAAGGGATGAGACAGGGTAACAGTCAAAGGAACTGTTAGGGAAAACACTGGGAGAAAGCAGACAATGGCCAAAGCAAGCACTGTGGATAAATGCTGTCAAGGGTAACAGTGGACAGTGACTAGAGTGACCATGGTGTTGACATACATGTGTAGGTTGGCTTTACAATATTTCCTGAAGTCTTTGACCAGACAACTCAACTTCCAGGTATTTCACAAACCCATTTGCATTACCTTTTAAGGGAGGGGACCAAAGTCTGTCTTTATTCTTTACCAGAGATTCTCTGCTTGATAATAATCTTATGACCTGGGAATCTCACAATGCTACCTGTCCTGACTGAGATAAGACTCACACCCTATTCCGTTGATTGTTAATCAGAGACCTACAGTTTCAGCTCCTAATTTTCTAAACTGTTGATTACTGGGAGTAGGGTCCATCCCCAGTGAACTTCAGGCGTACTAATATGGGACCAGGTACCTAACAAGAAGAGTTAACCGACATAGAAAGTATAAGTAATGACCTCTAGGTACAGTCATATGTAATTTGTGCCTCTGAGATTTTTAGATGCAGTAACATCCTGTATAAGGACTTGCAGCTCCCATCTTGTGCATACTTTATGATTGAAGGTCCCCTCCACAATTCATACTGAAATTTAATGGTCACTGTGACAACACTAAAAATAATTGGGATGGGAAAGCTTTATTCTGAGAGTGAGTTCACTGTCAATGGACTAAGAGTTCCTACAACAGGATGAATCTGGTACCTTTTTCAGTTTCCTTCTGTCCTCTCTTAGCCTTTCTGTTGTTCACCATGAGATAAATAACATGTACCTCAGGCAATGATAGCTTTGGACATCCTTGTACTTAGTGGCTAGAGAGATGGCTCAGGAGTTAAGAGTAACGACTGAAGGAGGACCACCAGTTACAGTCTTTTCTAGGTTTCAGAGTAACAGACTGTCTGAAAAAACTTAAAAGGAAGACCCAGAGTGCATGTGAAATTACATGAGATTCTTCAGTGCTGTTCCTCCTCATTCAGACTCGAAGCCCGTGTCCTTCCGAGGCCTCCACTGCCTGGCCCCTTGCTCTAGCTTTGCATTTTGACATCATCTGTGACTGACCCTCTCACAGGCTTCTCTCACTCTCTGTCTCTAGGCACACCCACTCTCCTGACTTGACTAGAGACTGCAGCTCACTTGATTCTTCCCCCAGGCACCTTTACAACGTTCTACCTGTGTTCAAATGGACCATTATTGTTGAACCCTGGGCTTAACAGTAACAAGAGCTACTCTCAAAGAAAATAAGTACCAACACACAAACATATACATACACACACACACACACACACACCATTCATTTGTGCACATCCAGAGAGACAGAGAGAGAGCGAGAACGAGAGCGAGAGTGAGAGAGAGAGAGAGAGAGAGAAGCTCTTGACTCCTGTCCCTGGAACACAAGCTCCATGCCTGGAAGAAGAGCCGCCTCCACTGACCCACCCCATCTTCTTTCTGGAAGGAATGGCACGCCCACCCTGAGGTCTTACTGCTTCTTGGCTCTCTTTATACTGCTTTTCTCAAGGATGATTTCACACTAGGTTCTCAAACCCTCTGCTAATTTCCAAATCCCAGGACCATAGCAGTTACCAGAGGATGTTTACAGATGTATACATCTTTCCATGTCATTCATGAGTGTGGGTGTGTGGACAGGGGCTGGGGTGATTCAGAAATGAATGCTGCACGTTGGTCAAACTGTGAAGCAACATGATGCTCTGTCAGATTTGCCTATGCCATGTTCACACGGGGACTTCTGAGAATAGGCTACTCCACCTCAGGGGGCCAACTAGAGAACTGTGCTTGGCGGTTCACTTCTCCAGTTTTCCAGTCAGTACTAGGATTGCAGGCTGAAATTACAGTCCTAAGTGCTCCCAGTTCCTGGTTTGCCTACTCTTCTCTTTCTGTCCACCTTCACTTTATCCTCTGTCCCCTGCTAATTTTCCCCTAGACTGGAGAGCTTTAACATATCCTTCTGATTCATGCCAAAGCCTAATGACACCCTCACACCTGTCTGAGGTGCTCAGATCAGAATTGAGTTAAGAGCTATAAAGGGTGCTGATTAAGGAATAAAGGAAATATTTTTATTCCTAAACTGTTATTCCTGTTGTGGAAATAAATTTACTCTTTTCCTGTTTATTTTATAGAGTGTATTCATCTAACAACCATAAGAATTAATAGTCTGAAGAACAATCTCGAATGAAGACTTAGAAAACAAAATTCAGATGAAAATCGAAATTTGAATCTTCTGTGTCTTCGGCCAAACTAGCATTTCTGAGCGCCTCCTCCTTGGTGGCACTCAGAAAATGTGAGTGAAATTTTCTTCTCAGCAAAATAGGACTGGTTCCCTAAAACTCTGATATTCGTTTAACTCCTTGAAACTCCTTGTAAACTCAGCCATATACTCTTTTCATTGTCTCAGAACTCACACAGGTGTACTGGCCTTGCTGTTTCAGTAGATCAAGAGAAGTGCAGTCACTTTCCTCAACATCCCAGACATGCTGCTGCTCGTTCTCTCGTTCCTTCAAGGGCAGAAGTTTCCTTTGCCTCACAGTCACCTTGATGGTCCTCCTGCAGATGCAAATCCCTCTACTCTTTCCAGCATTTGGACTCTATAGTTTTCCTTGCTTCCCTCACCATCTCCCCACGTCTTTCCTGTCCACCATCTTTGACTGGATTGCTTATCATTGTGATGATTTTGATCACCCTGACTCAAATCTAAATATACCCAGGAAGAGGGAATATCAACTAAGCAAGTCTGGCGGGGAGCATGCCAGTAAGCAACATTCCCTTGTAGTCTCTGCTTCAATTTCTGACTCCAGGTCCTTCCTTCACTTCCTTCCATAATGGACTGTAAAGTATAAGATGAAATTATACTCTGCACTTGCTTGTGATAATCCACATGTGGCTTTAGACTCTGTAGGGTTGCGTTTGTTCAATGAGCTCTCTACATGTGCAAACACACACCCTCGCATGCTCATGCATACTCCGATTAAGGACACATGCACACAGTCCAACTGTAACAGATTAAAGAAGTGTTAAGAAGAGACAGTTAAACCTCTGTACATCAGGAAAATCAGGGGTGGTTTGCCACAGCAACCTGAAACCAGCATGGTTATAAGCTGGGGCAGGGTTTTTCCATTACACAATCAGATAACCTTGTAAATGGGACATAAATATTTGGCAGATCTTCATTTTGCAAACATACATTTACTGTGTCATTTTATATAAATGACTTCTATAATGTAGATGATGCTGAACTCAAAAGTGCTTCGTTTTCTGCATTATATGTAAATATTTTGCTAAGGAGACATGACATTAATTTTGAAGGCATAACAATATGAAGGATTCCTTTCTATAAGACAGTGTTTTGTTTAACAGTGTAGTTCTAATGTCAACAAAATGAACAAAAGTTGAACGGCTCATTAATAATCATAAATGATAAGTGAAGCACACATTTGGTAAATATAAGATACACAAGAACATCTTTGGTCATAAAAATGTTTTCTTTTTAGTTTATACTCCCATAAAAAGTTAGGTCCTTGACCATACAATAAGCCTAAGGCTAAGAACCAAAGTGGGGGGCAGGTAAAATAAATGCAAGTCTCAGGTGAATACTTGTGAAATGCTTCATTTGTTATATAGTAGAATGGATATTAATTTGCTTTATTGCTGTTTCATATATTTAATAGTATAAACGTACATTAACATGAAATACTCATTGGCTATATTTGTTTAAATGCCTTAATGACTGACACTGAATTGCATAAATTCTTTTATTAAATGCAGATCCTTGGATTTTCATTGTTCGTTATAAAATCAAATAAAAGAAGAAAAATGTAGATTTTTGATGCCCAATTTAAGCTAATTAATTTAATTAATTAATTTTATTCCCAATATTTATCAAGCTACATGTAATATGCACATGAATTTACAGAAATTGAGAGGCAGTTCTGTGTTTACTTATGAGGTCACAGTCCAGTCAATTTATCTTTAGAGAATTTGTTGACTCAGAGACTATCAGTAGGACCTGGATTTTCTTGGCACTGTTCAAAGCCAAGACTCTGAAGCACTGTGAACACACTGGACCCTTCTCAGCATTTTCTTTCCAAACCAATTTACAGTTTGGAACCACACATTTATCATCTGATATTCACTTTGGAGTATATAATAATAGTTAATATTTCTTAGAAGCTTGTATGCCAGCAGTCACACTAAAGGTTTCACAAGTATTGATGTGCTTATTCCTCATGGGGAAGATTACAGTACTTGGATTATAGAAGAGGAAACTGGGGAATTTGTGTGCCATCTGTAGAAATAAAAATCTTTGGGCAGAGAAGTTCGAGGATTAACAAAACAATTTAAGCATTCTAATAAGCAAAATATCGTCCATAAACTGATAGAGGCCTTTTGACTGTTAAATACTCACAAAAATCATTTTTAAAAAATGGTTGCTATTCCCATTTAGAATGCCTAGTAAGGTACATAAATAAAATTTTATGTATGTAAGGTACATACATAAAATACAATTCTTGGGCTGGAGAGATGGCTCAGTGGTTAAGAGCACTGACTGCTCTTGCACAGGACCTGGATTTGATTCCCAGCACCTATATGGCAGCTAAAAATCATCCATAACTCCGATTCCAGGGGAAGCCGATGCCCTCTTCTGACCTCCTCAGGCACTGCATGACACACGTACACTTGACATGTATGCAGATAATACACTGATTCATACACGCAAAATGAAAATAAATGAACTTTCAAAACTACAATTCTTAAATTAGAAACAGAAAAATGATCCTTTCTGCACTTGTACCCTGTGAGATCTGAAAACAGTTTCGCATCTTCGGAGCCATAACTAGCAGTGTCTAGTGCTCAACCTTCTAACTCATCCTGGTAAACTGAAATTCAAAAACTTGGAAATTTGAGGAAGAACATTTTTATTCTCTTTTAAAAAATTGTGTGCACGTGTGTATATGTGCACATGAGTGCAAGTACCTGCACAGGTAAGAAGAGCGCACTGGATGCCCTGGAGTTGAAGTTACAGGTGGATGTGAGTCACCTACACGGGCTAGGAACTGAACTCAGGTCCTCTTCTAGAGCAGTGCACACTCCTGACCACTTAGCTTACTCTCCAGCTCCAGGAATTTTTATTCTTAGGCTATTTGTTACTTGCCCATTACAATTCTCTTCATGTAGTCCTTACATTAATTTAGTTACTATGCTATTTAATTCTGACAAATAATGTGAAGCAGATTTGCCATTTTTCTCTAATAGTGCACTGTATGGTAATAAAAGAGCCGGCTGTAACTCAACCAAATATTTGTAAGAAGACATTTATCATGCATGATCTACAATGACCTACAATGCATGAAACAAAGAATGAAAATAAACAAGTACATATTTTGCTGTATGCTTTTCAGGTGTTCCCCACACATTATCATATATAGCATCTGGTATAAGTAAGATTTAGTATAAGCATTTTTCAAGAAAGAAGCTCTGTATGTGGAAGGTGTATTGCTAGGCATGTAAAAACTACCAACATGAAGAATATTTAGGTTTACTCACATAAATAATTTCCGTAGCCAGGCTCTGTCTCTTACCCATTAGCTCTTTTTAATAACTCGCAATGGGGTAAAATATAACCAAAGACAAGGAGGGTGTCTTGGACAGCTCCTACCCATGCTGCAATTGGACCAGGTAATTAAGTTAAAACTGCAAACTGGAAGTCAGTTCAAGAGGGGAAGGTGGATACAGAATACTGTACTGAGGTTGTTTAAACTCCCAAATATAAACAGAGTGGTAGAGGCAATGCATCTGTACTTGCTACTCAAAATGACTACAAAGCATTAGCAAATGTCAAGTTGTCCTGACTGCATGATAGCGGAAAGATAAACAGACTTATTGAATACCAGTGTCTGTTGGTTTATGCTTAAATCAATAAAACTGACCTGATGTTATGGTATTTTAAGGGGAGAGCTACAGATTTCATTTGATGAAAGATCAATATATAGGACATGAATGATGTATGTTAAAACACAGGCAAAGGTTGAGAGTACCCAGACAGTTATTGCAATGAATAACTGCACTCCTCAAAGACAGTCATGAAACAAGTATCACAAGTGAAACACGAGAGCATCAACAGGAGTAGCATCTGACCATCAACTCACATGGGAATGAGAAAGCAAAGACAGGATTGAATCAGGAGTCTTCCAGAAGGTCTCACAGGTTGGGGGCTTAGGTGCCATACTGTGGCACTTTTCAAGAAGGATGACATCTTTAATAAATGAAACATGTGGCATAGGATGCTATCATTGGGAGCATGCCATTGGGGGACATTTAAATTCTCTCTCTCTCTCTCTCTCTCTCACCCTCCCTCCCTCCCTCTTCTCCTCCTCTTTCTCCCCAAACCCTTCCTAGGTATCATAAACTTTCCTTCACTGCAAGCTTCTGCCACAATGCCCTGCTTCACCATAGCCTAAAAGCTTCCAGACCTCTGGACCATGACTGTGAAAGGAAGACACCATGAGCCTAGGTGATCCTCCTGTGTTGTTTCTCTTGGGTGTTGTCACAGCGGTGGAAAAGACAGAACATTGTTGAGGAGTAGAGCTGATCATGGGACTGTCAAAGGCTTCTGGAATTGGTTTATGGGAAAAGCAGAAGAGTTTGGAAATGTGAAGATATATAGATATTCCAGAAAGAACTAAACAGAAATTAGGGGATTGCTCAGGAGAGCAACATGCCAAAAAGGATGCCCGCAGTAGAACCCTGACTCACAGGGATTCAGAAGGAAATGAGGATTCTGCTGGAACTCTAGTCTACTCTACTCGGAACATACTGGGAACACTACTGGCCCATAAAGTTCATAGATTGAAACCTCACTCCAGGGTGACGACATCTGAAGGTGGGACAGAGACAGGGCCGGTGACCGAACTCAACATGCCATAACCCAAGTAAATGGCTGCATCTGAGTTAGGGTGCCCCTGTGGAGTTAGCGCCCGTGAAGTTGAAGCTTTGTTCTTACTGTGATTCATAGACTGTGGTGTAAGGCCTTTTTCCAATTGTCATAGGTGTAAAACCAAGAAAAGCTGCATCCTCAGGTGTACACACACACACACACATGTGCACACACAAATACATATAAATAAGTAATAGATAATGAATGTAAAAAGAAAAATTTAAACGCTCAAGGAGAGATGGGCAGATGAGAATAGATGTTATGATACTTAAGCATTATCTTTTATTGAAAGAACAGAAGAATGCTAGCTAGCCCCTCTGTCTTTCCCTCCTTCTGGCTCTCTCCTTGTGTAGCAACTGCTACTCTTTACCGTAAAGTAAACTAACAAAATCCCTAAAGCTGAATTCTTTTTTTTTTTACCTGCATGTCTCAAAGAACATCACTTTTGTTTTACTAGAATGTGAATTTATTTTATAAAGAAAGAAGAATAGCCTCAAAATGAATTATCGTGCTAAGTGGCACACATCTCTTAAACCACAGCAGGTGTTAATCTCTCCCAGCCACAAACACAGTCACATACCTCCAGGCTCCCCCCCAAAAAGAAGGCACTGGGAAAAAAACCAGCAGTGGCGTAGGAGGACATCAAAGTTGGTGATGCTAACTCACTTCCATTTTCAATCAAAGTCAGGATTGTCAGCACCTCATAATCCTGTTCTTTAGAAATGCTTTATGTGTGCATTTAGCAAGTGCTGGAGCCCAACCCCTAAGCATTTTATTTGTCATAATCTTCTCATCAAAGATTTATTTGATGATGGTGTTTACCATGGTATTCCATTTGTTTTCTCTCTTTGGGAGAATTTAGACAAAGTGATTTTGGTTTCCCCTCAGCATGTTTGCAAATTCACACAAGTATCTCTAATTGTACCTTCAAAATGTCCTGAAGTCTGAGGAAAAAGCGAATATATTTCTGACTCTTTAAATTCCTTGTTCATCATGAGAGCTCTGAACCTGTAGGTTTTTATTTCGTCTTGTTTTATTGGGGACATTAGTTAAAGGGCCCCCAGTTCATCCACATTGCCAGACTTCCTGGGGGGGGGGGCTCTGGCGTTCTGGCCCTTTATGGACAATGTCTCCAGCTCCCTGTGGCAGTGGGAGGTCCTGCAGCTTAGGAAACTGGGCCATGCTCTCTCCCTCAAAATCACCACTAATAAGCTGCTGTTTATAATGGCTAAGTTGTCATGGGGTATTTTGCCCTCTCTGTCTCATTCTTTCCATTTTTCTTTTTAATGAGAAAAGCTTTGGTTAGTAAGCACTCTGTAGGTCCCATCCTATCCCTGGCATTTTACCTAAGCATTTTATTTAAGGCACACAAAGACACAGCAAATTAGGATTTATTGTGTCTAGAAAATAGACCAATGCAAGCTTGGCCTGTATTTAACAAAAGGTGAGTATAAAGACCAGAATTAAATCCTAGCTCTGATATATACGAGCCCAGGCTTTGATCATGAAAGCCTCAGCTAGGCCCCAATGACCACAAGCGTTGTTGGAACAAGGCTCTTGGTAATTAGGATTCCACACTCTGGCAATCTTCTTCCCTTCATGAAGTTAGCATCTTTTCCTCACTGAGACTGAAAACAATTTGATGACTCTCTCAGCAGCTCCCTCAGGGACACACATTTGGGAAGAAGTGCTAACGCTAATGGAAGGTGTTTTGAAGGTCCTATCAATGATCTCCTTCCTGTCTTTTAGGAATTTTGTTTTATTGTGATTGAAAAATGTAAGTAGGGGGCTGAGACATTGTCCCTCAGTTAAGCACACTGGCTGCTCTTGCAGAGGGCCTGGCTTCATTTCCCAGACCCCACATGATGTCTAATAAATGTCTACAACTCCAGTACCAAGGGGATCCAACACCCTGTTCTGGCTTTATTACATATACATGATACACATACATAAATGCAGGCAAAGCATTCATACACATAAAATAAACAGCTAAATTTAGAAATTTAAATTGTAACCTGAAATCCACCATCCCAAATACTTTTATTTTTGTATTTAACTTTTAAAATTTACAAATTCTTTTTTTTTATTTTCAATAAATATTTTTATGGAATTCTGTGCATTTTATACAATATATTTTGATCGTATTTAGACCTGGTCCTCTATCTGCACCCCCATAGCCTCCTACTGAATTTCATGCACTCTGCCATATACCCATATACCCGTTAAGAACTATTGAGTCAGTTTGTGTACCCAGCTGTCCCTCAGTGTGAGTTCATTCACTGGAGCCTGGTCAGCCTGTCTAGCATCTCTTCCTTAAAGCAGATCAACTCAGCCTCATCCAGCAGCGGTCAGATGCCAAAAGTTCCACAGCTAAAGGTTGTGACTATTTTCCCATTTCTTCAGGTCTATGCTGAGTCTTTGTCTGGCTTGAGCTTGCGTAGGTCTTGTGCCTAGCTGCCTGGAAAACTTTGTTTCCCCATGGTCACCCACCACCCACTACTCGTACAATCTTTCTGCCCCCTCTTTCACAATGGTCCCTGAGTCCTGGGTGACTGAAATTTAACATAGGAATCTTATCCAGGGACATGCGCTCTTCAGTCTCTTATAATCTGCATTTTGTTCAGTTGTGCCTTTCTGTGTTATTCAACCTCTATTGGATGAGGAAACCTCACTAGTGAGAGTTGAGAGGCACATTAATATTCTATTCGCCCGATTTCACTCTGTTCTGTGAGCCTTAGGTATAGAAGTTCCATTGTAGATGTGCCGCTTAGGGATGGGCATCTCACAGACACTTATTCTCTGTGTGACCAACTGTGGTATGCTGTAATAGTCTCCATCTGTTGCAAAGAGAAGCTTCTTTGATAAATATTGAGAAGTATACTTTTCTGTAAATATAAGAATACATATTTAGCAAACAGAAGGAAATTGCATTTGTCTAGGGATGTGACAGACACGGGGTTTCCTCTGGGATTTATGACCTCCAATCATGTGTATCTGGCTATGCTTACAGTACCACATGAGTTCCCTCTCGTGAGCACCTTTAAGTCTAGTTAGACAGCTGTTGATTACCCCCAAGATAAAAATGTGACTAATGTACCAATAGAGATAGTCTGCTATGCCAATCATTGTTGTGGTTATTAGGGTTTACAGTTTGGACCACTGACTGATTATCTCCCTTAGCAGCTTACATAGTATCCTCCGAAACTTGAGAGTTAGTCTTCATGGAGGAGTCTTCCAGGTAAGTTCCAGTTCCATTCCTCCAAGTCCCTGTGTCCTAAATATGACCTAAATTCAGCAATAGGGTCTCACCTTCAAGCTCTTGGAGGCTATCAAGGACTATTACAACAGCCTGTGTTATTTTAGGAGTCTCTTGGCCCTTACTAACAACTTAAAGGGCGGTTTCTCTTGTTTGGCACTGTATTATTATATAGCCTTTGGCTATGCACATGAACTAATGTAGAGATATTGTTTGTGTAATTTTCAGTAGGTTTTGAACTAATACATTTCCTTCTGGATTTTCACACTCCTTAAGTAGAGTTTAATTTCTTTTCTCTCCCTGTCTCCCTCGTCTCTTTTCCCCATTTCCCCTTGATAATACCTGTCTCCTATCATCCCCCTTTTGAGTTCCTCCTTCTCCTTTAAACCATTGCTCCTTGTATAACTGCCCCTTCTCCCTTTCTTTAAATAAGCCGGTACCCCTCCATTTCTCTCTTGGTAACGCTCATCACCTACTCTCCCCTGTTCAGACTCCTTCTTTCCCTTTATCCTCATGCTTCCTTTCCATTTTTCTCACTCCTGCTGTTACTTCAGGATACATACATATAAGGATTGGGAGCTATGAGCCACACATGGGAAATCACTCTGCTTTCTAGATCGGTGTTAGTTCATCTAGTGTAACAGTCTTTAGTTGTATCCACGGACATGCAGATTTCACGACTTCATTTTTCTTTACCATGAGCGGAACTCCATTGTGCATATGCACCACATGTTCATTATTCATTCATTGATTGAGGGACATGTAGGTTGTTTCCTAGCTATGGTGAAAATAACAGCGACAAACCTGGCCGAGCAAATATCTCTTTAGCAGTATATTGAGTCTTTTGAGTGTGCGCCAAGGAGTGGTACAGCTAGATTAGTAGATCTAGTAGAGAAAAGCTCGAAGCATTCCTATTAAAATCAGGAACCAGATAAGGCTGTTCACTATGACCACTCATCTTCAGTATGTGCTTGGGACATAGTAGATCTATATTTGTTTCTTAATTTTTTAACATTTAGTTTTAGTTTATGTATAGGAGTGTTTTGCCTACATGTGTGCAAGAACACCCATGCATGCAATGCCCATGGAGGCCAGAAGAGGGCATTGGGTCCCCTAGAGCTGACATGTGGCTGCTGGGAACCAAATCCTGGTCCTCTGCAAGAGCAATCAGTGCTCTTGTCAACTCCCCAGCCCATATTTTTAGTTTTGTAAGAGTTCACACTGATTTCTACAGAGGTGGCACCTCTTTCCAGTCCCATCGGCTGTGAGTGAGGGTTCCCTTTTCCACACAGCCTTGCCTGCACTTGTCGTCTGTTCTCTTCTTAATCTTACCCATTCTGACTGTGGTAATATGAAATCTTAAATTAGGTTTAATTTGCAGTTCCTTAATTGCTAAGGATGTTGAACACTTATAAAGTATTTCTTGGTTGTTTTTATTTTATTTTATTTTATTGAGAACTCTGTTGAGATTTATAGCCCATTTTTTAATTGGGTCATATATTTTCTTGATTCTTTCCTTACTGAATTCTTAGTATAGCCTGGAAATTAATCTTCTTTCAGATATATAGCTGGCAAAGATTCTTTCCAAATTTGTGGGTTTACCCTTCACTCGAATAGTTCTTTGTTTTGCTGTACTGAAGCTTTTTAGTTTAATGAGTGCTAATTTGTCAATTGCTGACCTTCTTTCCTGGACAAACAGTGTTCAATTTAGAATGTCCTTTCCTACACCTAGATCTTATAAGGTATGGCTTATGTTTTCTTCTAACAATTTCAGCATTTCACATTTCACATTGAGGTCTTTGATCCATTTGTAGATTATTTTTGTATGGAGTGATATATATCAGTCTAATCATATTCTTCTACATGTGGAGATCTAGTTTTCTCAGGCCATTTGCTGAAGATTCTGTCTTTCCTCCAGTGTGTGTTCTTGGCACCTTTGTCAAATATCAGATGGCTGTGCATGCACTCATGTTTGGATCTTCCATTTTGTTCCCTTGATCTACATGTCTGAGTTTGTGTCAATACCATGCTGTTTTTATTATTATATTTCTATACTATATCTTACTATTATATTATAAAATATAATTTGAAATCTGGTATGGTAATCTCTTCAGCATTGCTTTTTTTTTTCAGGATTGCTTTGGCTATCTTTTGTGTTCCATATGAATTTTAGGATTTTATTTTCTATTTCTGTAAATAATGTCATAGGGATTTTTATTTGGGGTTTATTGAATCTGTAAGTTGCTTCTAGTAGGATGGCCACTTTCACAATATTAATTCTATCAATCCACAAGCATGAGAGATCTTTCCATCTTCTAATACCTTCTTCCATCTTTCTTTAAAGACTTAAAGTATTCATTGTAGATTCTTTAGCATCTTTGGTTAGGTTCATTCCTATATATATTTTTGAGGCTTGTGGGAGTGTATCCTGTCATTTAGCTAAAAGTGTTGATCACTTCTAAAAGTCTTCTGGTAGAATTTTTGGGATCTCACGTGTGTAATATATCATCTACAAATAGGTTGATTTTGATTTCTTTTCCATTTGGTGCCGCCTTTAATTTCCTTATCTTGTCTTGCTACTCTAGCTAAGGTTCCAAGCATATACTGAGGATGAGTGTTCGTAGTGAACAGCCTTGTCTGATTCCTGATTTTAATGGGAATGCTTCAAGCTTTTCTCCCTTTGGGGTAGTGCTGGATGTGGGTTTGTTGCATGTAGCCTTAATTATGTCGGGGGATGTTCCCTTCAGTCTATGCCCTCTAGGACTTTTATCACGAATGCACATTGGATCTTGTCAAAGATCCTTTCTGCATCTATTGAGATGATCATGGGACTTTTGTCTTTAAGGCTATTTTTGTAGTTCATTGCATTTATTGACTTATGTATATTGAGCTATCCCTGCTTCTCTGGAATAGAACCAAATTGATCGTGATGGATGATCTTGTTGACTTTTGTTTGTATGCAGCTTTTATGTGTTTTACTGAGAATTTTTACATCTATGTTCTTTAGGGATACTGGCCTCTAGTTTTCTTTTTGGTTGTGTCTTTATTTGCTTTGGTTATTAGAGTAATTCTGGCTTCCTGGAAAGAGTCTGAGAGTGCTCCTTCTGTTTCTGTCTTTTTTAACCATTCAAGCGGTATTGGTTGTAATTCTTTGAAGGAAGATTTGGCAACATTTTGTGAATACATCTGGACTTGGACATGTTAGGCAGGGGGCTTTGTATTACCATTTCATTCTTTTTGTTTGTTATGGGTCTGTTTAAGTTGTCAATCTCTTATAGATTTGACTCTGGTGGTTTTATTGAATCTAAAAGTTCATCCATTTCTTTTAGATTTTCTAATTTAACATAGTATTGATTTTTAAATTAATCTCTTATAATGTTCTGTGTTACAGTGGTTTTCATTGCAATAGTTTCTTTTTCATCTCTAATTTGAGTTTACTGGGGTTTTTTTGTTGTTTTTTTTTTTTTCCTTTTGGTTAGCTAGGCTAAGAGTCTATCTTTTCAAACAACCATCCCTTAGACTCATTAATTTTTTGTACTGTTTTCTTATGCTATTCATTTGCTTTTGCTCTGATTTTCATTATTCCTTCTCATCCACTGGCTTTGGGTTTTGGTTGGTTCTTGTCTGTCCAGATATTTTCAATAGTGTGTTTCTGGTGATATTTCTGTTTTTTGCCTCATAAACACTGTGGGTTTTGCCTTTTAAAACTTTACTTATTTTTCTTTAATTTTATTTTTTATATCTATGTCTGTGTGCCTTTATGTGTGTTCACATTTGTGTGTGCAAAGTGAAGATCAGCGACAACCCCAGCTGTTTGTCCTTGCCTTCTCCTTCATTTGAAAAAGGGCCCTGTGTCAGTCACTGCTGCAGACAGCAGGCTCCCTGGCCATGAGCTTCCCGGGATTCTTCTGTCTCTGCCTCCCCTCTTCTCAAAGGTGTGCTAAGATTACAGGCACATGATACTGCCAGCTTTACATGCATTCCAGGGATTTGAACTCGGTTTTCGTACTTGCCCACCAAGCACTTTACCCACTATATCCTTTGTCCTGTACTATATTGTTCTTATCTCAGGGTACTAGTTTCATTTCCATTTAACAGTGGAGAAGCAAAGGTTAAGAAGTACTAACTACTGCGCCTAGACAATCTAGCTGGATAAATGAGAGAAGCAAGAGTTGAATGTACTACATTTGGACGCCAGAACTTGCGTTTTTATTGTCTATTGTTGCCTGCATTGTTTCAATCCAGGATTGACATCTTGAATCCCCAACCCCTTGTGTGATTATTTGGAAAGCAATCTGGTGAAGTGGGAACTGCTAATGAAGGACATGGTCTGAGTCCTAGTCTAGCATGCTTGTGACCCAAAAAGCAGGGGCGACCTTAGAGGACCCTGTGTAGCACCTAGGACAGGGGGAGAAGGTGGGATCTTAAAGCTTGGAAGAAAGCCTTTACCAGAAGCCACTAGATCCTCAGATTGCTTTTACAAGCTGCTTACCCCATGTATTCCTGACACTTGACAAAAGCAACTTAAATAAGGATGAGTTTATTTTTGCTCACAGTTGCAGGGTACAGTATATCATGGAATCAGGCAGCAGGAGCTCGAGGCTGCTAGTCACATTGTGTCTTCAGTCAGGAAGCAGGGAAAGATAAATATTAGTTCCCAGCTTGCTTTCTCCATTTTTATTCATTTCGGGTCCCATCTTTAGGGGTGGGGGTCGGGTGGGAGTCTTCCCACCTCAGTTAGTCTATTCTAGATGATCCTTCACAGGTGTGACCAGAGGCTTTTTCCCAGGTGATTCTAGTTACTGTCAACTTGGCACTCAATATTAACCATCAGATGGAAAAGGAATTCTTGCTGCTTGAACCACTCAATCCATCGTATTTTGTTTAACTAGTCCAAAAATGCTAACACAATGTCTTTGGTTAATCCCAACCACACACAGGAGACTTTCTGCATATCAATCTACAAAAACTATATAGAGCTCTTCCTGGTAGATTCTAAAAGTTGCAGTTCTGATGTGATTTTGTAATTCTAATCTCATCGTTCGTTTATTTCTGAAGGTGCTAAAAGAAAAACAATACCAGAACTGTGGGGTCTTAAAACAATAAGAATTTATCCCCTCAGTGTCGTGGGAGTAGTGGAGCCAGAATCATGGAATTCAGAAGCCAGCACCCTGGAGGCTTTGGGGAGGTTTCTCTTGCCTGTTTCATATTTCCTTGACTTCTAAGGTTCTTGAGTGTGTGGTTTCTTCAGTCCAACTCTTAAGCATTGTGCAGTCCCTTCCTGGTATTTATAAAATCTTCATAGCTCCTGCTTCTCCATATTTAGCAACATTTCCTTCATCCTTTCTCTTATAGAGATGTTTGTGACTATTTAAGTTCCACACAGACAGTCCAGGACATTTCTCCACTTCAAGATACCTATGTATAAATTTGGTACAGAGGTGTGACCCGCAGAGAAAGTGTTCAGCTTTTGTGCACAACCCTCAGGTCTTCCTGGATTTATAACTCAATTTTTCATTTATATTCTCTTCCAGCTCAAATTTCTTCAAGTCAAAAGTAACTTCAGGTTCCATCATGTATCAGGAAGATCCTCCATGAAGACATCAGAAACATCAACTCTACAATACCCCATGCCCCTTCATCTAGCCAATGGTCAAAGGAGTTTGAGGAGAAACCTCACTGATCTCTTCTAAGACATTTTCTCAATCCCCGTCCCGTACAGTCTTGCAAAAGATGGAGGAGTCCATCTACTCAAGTCATCTGATAAATACTAATAAAAACCCTAAAAGTGTTATCAATAGAAGTGATGGTTGACTTGACTTTGACACTTAAAACCAAAAGTTTCTGGTGGAATTTTTGGGATCTCAACATATAGTCTGAAAATAGAGACAATTTTGACCCCTTCTTTCCCAATTAGTACTCCTTTGATTTCCTTCTCTTGTCTTATTGCTCTTGCAAGAGTTTCAAGCACTATATTGAAAAGGAATGGGCATAGTGGACAACCCTGTCTGGTTCCTGATTTTAAAAGGAATGTTTCCAGTTTTTCTCCATTTAGATTGATATTGGCTATGGGTTTGTTGTATATACCTTTAATTATGCTGAGATTTGTTCCCTCCAGACCAATTCCCTCTAGGACTTTTAGCATGAATGCATGATGGATTTTGTCAAAGGCCTTTTCTGCATCTATTGAGATGACCATGTGGGTTTTGTCTTAAAGTCCATTTGTATGTCCATAATATATATTATATTTTTTTACTTACATATATTGAACCATCCCTGCATCTCTGGAATGAAGCCTACTTGATCATGATGGATAATGTTTTTGATGTGTGTCTGTATGTGGTTTGTAAGTGTTTTGCTGAATATCTTTGCATCTATATTCATTAAGATATGGGCTTCTGGTTTTCTTTTCTTGTTGTATCTTTACCTCGTTTTGGAATTAGAGTGATACTGGTGTCTTAGAAGGAGTTTGGGAGTTCTCCGTCTGTTTCTAATTTAAACAATATTGGTTGTAGATCTTCTTTGAATGTCTGGTAAAATTCTGCTGTGAATCCATCAGGGACTGTGATTTTTTAGTTAGGAGGTTTTATATTAGTTTTAATTTCCTTATTTGTTATGAGTCTGTATAAGCTGTCCATCTCTTCTTGGTTTATCTTTGGTGGTTTCTATGACTTTAGATATTCATCCATTTCTTTAAATTTTCAGATTTAATAGATTCAGATTCAAATACATTTTTGAAGTATTCCCTTACAGTGTTCTGGATTTTGTGTGTGTGTGTACATGTGTCTGTTGTGATGTTTCCTTTTGATTTGGATTTGCTCTTTCTTTCTTTTGATTAACAGGGCTAAGGGTTTGACTATCTTGTTTAACCTTTCAGAGAAATAGTTCTTAGATTGATTGATATTTTTGTACTATTTTCTTTGTTTCTATTTCATTCATTTCTTCTCCGATTTTTGTTATTTTTTTCTCATCTATTAGATTTGAGGTTTTTTCTTGCATTTCTAGAGTCTTGAATTGTACTGGTAAGTCATTTACATGTACTCTTTCTGATTTTTTGATGTAGGCATTAAGAGCTATAAAGTACCCTCTTAGGATTGTTTATAAAGTGTCCCAAATGTCATGTTGTATTGTATTCTCATTCTCATTTAGTTCCAGGAATCCTTTAATTTCTTTCTTAAGTTCTTCTTTGGCCCAGTCATCATTCATGAGTGTGTTGTATAATCTCCGTGATTTCGTGTAGTTACTGTGCCTTCTTTTACAGTTGATTATAAACTTTATTGCATGCAATTATTTTAGTCTTTTTATATTTCTTGATATTTGTTTTGTGTCCCCAAATAGGGTCAATTTTTGAAAAACTTGCATGGGCTACTGAGTAGAAAGTGTATTCTTTGATACTTGTGTGGAATATTCTGTAGATGTCTGTTAGGTCCATTTCATGTAAGATGTCATTTAATTCAAATATCTGTTTATTTTTTGTCCAGTTGACCTGTCTACTGAAGATAGTGGGGTATTGAAGTCACCTATTATTACTGAGTTGGGGTTAATCTGTGTTTTATAGTCCTGGAGTATTGTTTTTTATAAAATTTGGTGATCCAGAATTTGGTGCATATATGTTCATGATTGTAATATCCTCTTGATCAAATTACTCCTTTGATTAGAAGGGCATGGCCCTCTTTATCTTTTCTGATTAGTTTAATCTGAAGTCTATTTTGTCAGATATTAAAATGACAACTCCTACTTGTTTCTTAATGCCATTTTCTTGGAATATTTTTTTCTATCCTTTCACCCTAAGGTAGTGCCTATCCTGGAAGGTGAGATGAGTTTCTTAAGGACAAAATAAATATGGGTTTTCTTTCTTGATCTATTCAGCAGCTTGTGTGTTTTGACAGGAGATTTGAGGCTATTGATATTTAGTATTATTGTTGAAAAATTAGTATTGGGTACTGAAATTTTAAGTTCCATCCTATTTTGGATTTCCATCATTGTCCCTTTCATTGTTTTCTTTCTGCAGCATCCTGGGCATACTCATTTCTGTCTTTGGTTCTTTGTATTGCTCTGAGCATTTTTCATAGGTCTGGTTTAGTGGGCATGAATTCTTTCAGCCTATTTTTGTCATGAAAAATTTCTATTCCCCTTCAACCATGCTAGATAGTTGTGCTGGATAAAGTACTTGAGGTTGGCATCCATGTTTGTTTAGAGCTGAGAATACTTTGGTCCAGGCTCTTCTGGCTTTCATAGTTTGCACTGAAAAGTCAGCTGTAATTCTGATGGGTTTTCTTTTATATGTGACTTGTTTTTCCCTAGTAACTTTCAGTACCCTCTCTTTATTCTTACATTTAATGTTTTTACTAGGATATGTATAGAGCAGTTTAGTTCTCTGAGGGGAAAAGCCCAATGAGCTGTGGACAAACACCCCTCCCAGAGTGGTATTACGCAGGACCACTTTGCCCAGAAAGACAAGGAGCTGGGAAAGTCCTGTGCCCCACCCACCCTGTCCATTGGCCTTGGATGTGAGAAGAGGAGGGCTAAAAGTATTTTAACTGGGGGCTCCAGGAAGCCAGCCCTTTTCCCTCCCCCATTGGCCATTTGGATCCCATCACCAGGAGGTCGCAATATCCCACCCTTGTGGATTTAATAATGTAACATGCAGAGGGCACCATGTTCTGTAAGTACCCCTACCCACTGCTCTGTTAATAAGCCCAAGTAAACTAGCTAGAATTTGCTTAATGGTGAGTGGAGAAATTTGTATTTGTTGCAAGACCTGGGGAGATTTGGGGGTTGCAAGGCTTAGGGAGAGAGGCAGGTTAAGTTGGTCTGCCACTCCCAAGAGAAATTTTAATAACAATATGCCACAGGGAGTTTTTGTTCAAGTCAAGTGTAATTGATGTTCTATGTGCTTCTTAAATCTCTATAGGAAAGACTTTCCTTAGTTTGGGGAAGTTTTCTTCTTTAATTGTGATCAATGCCATTGACCTGAGATTCTTCTCCTTCCTATATGCCTATAATTAAGAGATTTTTGTCTTTTTATGTTGTCCCACATGTCCTGAGTATTCCATTCCTGGGTTTTTTTTTTTTTAATTTTTTACACAGTCTTTTCTTAATGAGTCCAAATCTTCAGCTTTGTCACCCAGTCTTGATATTCTGCTTTCCATTTCTTTCTCTCTGCTTGTGAGGCAGGCTTTCTGTTGTTGTTTTCACTTGGCTTACTGAGTTTTCAATAACATGTTCATTTCCGTTTTGAGTTTTCTTCACTATTTCTATCTCTTTTGTGAATTCACTTTTTAAGTCATGATTTGTTCTTAATAGTTCATTAAACCACATTT
Organism: Eospalax fontanierii; assembly: GCA_035773235.1. Classification (NCBI taxonomy): domain Eukaryota; kingdom Metazoa; phylum Chordata; class Mammalia; order Rodentia; family Spalacidae; genus Eospalax; species Eospalax fontanierii. The sequence continues at coordinate 66,837,279 of CM069535.1, read as the reverse complement.
TCCTATAATTTTAGCTTCGGTCACATTTCCTCTTTGAGTTCTTTGAGTTGTTTCTCTGTTTTCTTTAAGTTCCTTGATCATGTCTGTGATTGTTCTTTTTAAATTCTGTGTTCTGTGTTCCTCAGGGTGGTTCTCATTGTCTTGCACTTATATAGGACTAAGAGTTTTGTTGGGGACATATTCTCATGGTTTTTAATATTGTTTGTGTTTCTGCTCTGTTGTCTGGGCATATTCACATTCTTTGTTGGTTATGTGTGTAGTAGGAACTTCTCTGTTTTTTGTTTGATTTAGTTTTAGTACTATTTATATTGTTTATGTAGCTTGGTTGATCTTTTGTTTAGGAATGGAAAATAAATTGGTATGTATTTCAGGTTCTTGCAGGGTTGTAGACTGGTCTTGGTGGTTGGTAGGCAGGGTAGGGTAGGCTGGTCAGTTTAGCAGAAGGGCTGGCATGTGTCAGACAGGTCAGGGTCTAGTGAAGTCTGTGCTAGAGAGTTTAGCTGGTTTGGGTTAGAAGATAGCCCAGAGATCAGCAGGGAAGAACTGAACAAGGCTGTGGTGGGGTTGTCAGGGCCAGGGTGAGGGTGGGCAGGTGGAATGGAATAGAGACATAGTGGACAGCATCTGACTTACCAGACTCCTGGATGGGCAAGTCTGTTGGGCTGATCAGGACCACAGGAAGATGGGGACAGGAGAATCACCTGAGCACTTAATTAAGGATCTGTGGTGGACTATTGAGCTAGTCTGGGTTAAGAAGCTAGTCTAGAGATCTGGAGGAGGGAACTGACATTTATTTATCTTTATCAAAGTGTGTGTGTGTGTGTGTGTGTGTGTGTGTGTGTGTGTATGTGAGTGTGTGTGTGCAGACATGTATGTGGTTACCTGAGGAGGACACAGGAGAACATGGGAACCCTGACTGAAGTCATAAACAGTTGTGAGTTGCCCAGTATAGGTACTGAGAACTGAACTCCTGTCCTCTGCAAAAGCCACAATATATTTGAAAATGGAGCCTCTCTCTGGACTCTGGTTTCAACATTTTTGGACCTTGGGAAAACAATGCTCTACTTTAACATGTAAAAAAATAAAATATTATTTGATTGTGGACTAAACAATTTTAAGGACTAATTAAGGAAGCATGTGGTAATCTGAAAGATGAAGGCCAAGGGAGAAAAAAAATTAGATGCTTCATTGCTTTTCCATAAGACATGTAAAATGCTTAACCATGTAGACAGATGAAACAGCTCTCTGCTGAAGAAGACAGTTAATACTTTATAGTATTATTTTTGATGCTTGACCAATGTAATTCTTCTTTGAAATTCAATTTTTCTTTTGAAACTGTAATTGATTAATCTGCAAACAGAATGGAAGAATCTAAATTAATGCCCTATTCCTAAACTCACGGAGTAAGAGTTCCTGTTTCCTCATGGATTCCTGCTACACTCTCAGTGGATAAGCTTATTCTCAATATTCCATACATTCTTATGCTTACAGATGCATTTATTTAGGAGCAGTAGGATAAATGTCATTCTTTCTAGTTGTACATTAATTTTAAGTCCACATGAAATTGAAATTGACCTAGACAAGTAATCAAGACAGAATTTAGTCATGTCGATTTTGTTTAATTTTAAACTATTCTCTTGGATTGGTCATGGTATTTTGCTTTACTTTTTTGTTGTTATTTTTAATAATCTCTGTGTGTGTGTGTGTGTGTGTGTGTGTGTGTGTGTGTGTGTAGTGTCCAAGGAGATCAGGAGATGGCATCAGATTCCCTGAAGGTGGGTTGGAAGTTTGAGCTTCCCATGTGGATGCTGGAACTATTTCTGCATGAGCAGTGTGTGTGCTTAACTCCTGAGCCACCTCTCTAGTCCCTCACTTTACTTTTAAGTTGTACATTTTATCAATGCTTTGGGTAATTTTGGTGTATCTTATTTTATGCTCAAGAACTCTTCCCCAAATCAAATTCCATGAAAAATATTCTCATTTAAAGGAGACAATGCGATGTGACAGTTTTGTTAATATTTGCTCTTTATGTTCATCACTTGGGGAATATTTAATAAAAATATTCTTTTCCAGGATTTCTATTTTTCAGAAGTCAAGTAGACAAAACTTTGGATCCTTTCTTCAGTCATTCATATTTTCTGGATCCTAACATTGTGTCTATTATGTTTTAAGACTTTCCCAGACCCTAGATTTTTAAAAGAATTCTAATCTTCATGAGTTCTTAAAGTAAATCCTTTGTTGTAAACTTAGTTGGGATAGTCTTGACTCACAGAGGCAAAAAGAAGCTACTTTTCCTTTTGTACCTGCCATGGGAAGCACAGGGCATGACGAGTGTACGCTGAAAATGGCAGGTGCATCTCATGATTGCTTTGCCTTGCTATTGTTGGTTATTTTCTTATGTTACTTCTTTGTGTTTCTCTGAGTGTTGGAAATAGATCAACTCTAACATTTTCTTCCGGTTAAAAGAGTAGCCCCAGCCTGAGGTTGCCCCCAATGATAAGACTTGGTTGCTCCTTAAGTAACAGTCTTCACTGTTACTTAAAAAAAAAAAAAAAAGCAATTAAGCCTTTGCACAACAGCCAGTGGTATGGAGGCTCAGAGGGAAAAAAATTTGACAAGCCACATACCCAAGACTGGAATTATCCATCAGGTAACATGACAGTTCATACCAACAGAAAGGCTGTTTCCATGACAGTCTCTCACATTTAAATGTTGTTTAAACAGGAAGATGGTGCATCCATAGGTAGTTCCTTCTTGTCCTCTCTACTTTCCTCAATAATCACCATACAGTTCCAACTTGGAAACAGCTCAAACTTTTACCCTCATTTCTAGCAACATGCAGTGCTGAGAAATAGTACTGACAATCCCACCAAAACAAACAAAAACCAGCACAAAGCCAAGCAACAACGGCATAAACACTTAGTTCTATTTATAGGTTTTTAGATGTTGGAATTATAATTATATTTTACTAAATTATCTATGATGTGCTTCCCTGAAAATATCCAAGTTGCATTAAATGTGATCATTTCATAGACAGAATGAAATAATAAGCAAATTACTTCCAAAGCAAGTGGTTAAAGTTTCATATTTTCTTCAAAAATGGGTAAGTCTTTACCTCATTGGATATTTTTGTTGAAAATTTGTCAAGTTTTGTCGAACCTTAACATGCATATGCTTTTAATTTTGTTCTGAGAGGTCGTACAGCTGGAAGCAGTCATTCTCCACAGCTCACTGCGAATCGGCAGGCCTCAAGTGCTCTCTTGGTAGGACGCCTTTGAATTGGTTAAATCAAATAACTGTCATGTTGGACAATTCAGGGAGGACTAATGATGAGGACAGAAACTGGAGAAAAGCCAAAACAGGGTTTTGAAATGGGAGAAATATGACCATGAAAATTACGTACCATTCAGTTCTGACATACACATGCATCTGCCCTGTTACGCTACAGTCATTTACTATTCAAATGTGCACTTGAAGGAAGATACCCAGCAGACAAGCAGATAGTTTAGTTTCCAATGAACAATGAAGAGATTAATCTCATACCAACCATCTGCATTTGACTAAGTTGAAAAATTCACTTAAGAGTGATCCAAACATCAGCTATAGCACACTTTCTGCACTTTGTCATTCCTAAAGCCCAACATTACCACAAGTAAATGTCTATCTTACAGCACTACTTGCTGTTACTGATAGATCCCAATTATAAGCAAAAGTATAAGATATCTTTAACATCACAAAATTTACATGCTTTATAGTACTAAGTAGGATGAATGTATCAAATATAATATTTAAAAGGGATAACCATTCCTTTATGACTGAATAAGACATTTGGAATTACTGAATTTAATAATTTGATTTAGTTTCTCAAAATCAAATTAATAGCTTTGATTCAGTGGATGATCCCATATGTTTAGCATGATTTTATTTTTGTCTTTTAAATTCCCATTAAAATTAAGTGAATTTTATTTTAACCTATGGGTTTGCTGCTAATAGAGTTTGGTTTATATACCATTAAAGAAAATCACACTGATTTCTTTAGTCCCTTTTCATTAAAAGTGCCTCAAGATTTCTGTAACTCTGAAAGCAAAACATTGAACTTCTTCCTTTACTCAAACATAGTTGGTCTTGAGTGTCAATTCTTTCCTTGTATAATTTCACAAAATGTTGACTTTTTAATATTTTCGTATTTCTGGTTCCTTGCCAGTGCCACTCAGCACTCAAGTGGTGGCTCTCCACGGTTCATAGATATGGCATTCCTTCCTTCGGTATGCCCAGTGCCAATAGCCATCACAGAAGTTTTAAAATGTAAACCTTTTAGAAGTATTTATTTTTTTTATCCAGAAGATCAAGTCAATATCTTTTATTTTTACACTAAAATTACTTCTCAAACTAGTCAGCTAATGTTACTAAACTTCTTTTGAGTTTCTTTTCAGAACAAACCCTATGTTCATAGCCAGTATGTGGCCGCAATGGGACTCTGATGCAGGCTTCATCCTCTTGCCACGTGTGGCCACGTTTTTCCTAAAATATTATGACAACATCCCTACCATATCTTTGACAAATCTCGGTCATTTTGTATGATTTCAATAATACTATCTTATCATGTATTTATATTATAGTTGACCTCAGAAATTTGCTAACAGTTATATAACCAATTTATTAAGAATAGGATACGGGGTTGGTTGGATGTGGGGCAAGTTCTGTTCTTGCAGAGGACCCAAGTGCAGTTCCCAGAACCTCACAAGCTTGTAACGTTAACTCCAGAGAATCTGCTGCCTTGTAATGACCTCAGTGGGCACCTGCACTCATACGCACATACCCACATATAGGCAGGTGCACACACACACACACACACACAATTAGAAATAAGATACATCTTTTGGTAAAAGAGTAGATATAAAATAATATAATTAAAATGCTAAATAGTGCTAAATAGCTTGCAGGTTTGAAATCATTCATTAGGCTCAGTAACTCTGTTATACAAAGGAGAAATACGAGGTGAAAGAAGATAAACAAGACTCTGAAATTCACAGAAGAGGATGACATTGGTACCTTTCCTGCCTGGGCTTTAATAGCAAAACCGCACTGCTAGGTGACTATGAAGTGGGATAACACGAGCAACTGGAATCCCTCATTGCTGGTGTACAGCAAATTTTTTAAGTAGCAAACTAAAAATATAACTTTAGACCCTCTATATACAATGTATACATTTCACATTTTCACATCTACCATCTCTTAAGAAAAGTCCCGAGACTTAACAAATATTCAGTAAATATTCAATTCAATGATATTTCTGAGATATATATATATATATATATATTCAGGTATAAATATACAATTTTAAAATTTCATTTCTCAGCTGGACATGGTGGTATATACTTTTAATCAGAGCACTTGGGAAACAGAGACGAAAGGCTATTAATGAGTCCCAGACCAGCCTGATCTACATTGCAAGTTCCAGGCCAGTCAGGGTTACATAGCAAGATCATGTCTTTAAAAAAATCTTCTCCATTATCTCCCTCAAATGGAAAAGCAATAATACACTGATTTAATAACAAATGATATACTATGTATTTTCTGTTTTTTTCTAAAAAGTTGAATCTATTATCATTAATTTTTCATTATGCTAATAAATACTTATGTAGAATCTATACTGTGCCAGGAACTACCATGATGCTGGGAGGACACAAGTCATCAATTAAAAAATATTTGACCAAGTAGAATCTACACTACAATGTAGACAAGAGACAAAAAGAAAAATAATGAGCAAAATGTGTACTGTACAAGACAGAGAGTAAAAAGCACAGAGTGTAGCAAGGAGTGTGGACCTGAGATTTGTTTCCTGAGAAGACCTTATGGAAGCTGTGCTCTCTAGTCACAGAACAGATTATTGAGGAAAAATATCAGTAGCTGGGGTTAGTGTGTACCTGGAATGTTCACAGGTTAAAATGGTGAAAACAAGAGACAGCACAGGCAAGGAAAAAGACATGAGAAGATCCTGTGGGCTGGGGAGTCCCTCAGTGAGAACTCAGCTTCAGTTCTCAGTCAAGGGACTCAGGATCATAGAGGGCTACCCATGTAGACACCATGCGTCTACACAGCCTCTCGCTCTCTCTCTTGCTATTCCATGCAAGAAAGATGAAAGCAGAAATGAAGGGAAAACTATTCAAATTTACTTTCGTTAAAGATATAGGCAAAAATAGCCGAACATTAGACTCCTGGGTCTTAAAAATGTTGATACAATGGCATACCGAGAAGGTGCTTTTTGTGTTCCATGTATGGTAGCATCAGAGGCCTTTGCAGAGATCTGAACTCAGCAATTGAAGGAACAGGCTTCCAGTTTCCTGGGAGGGGACAGAAGCCAGAGGCAATGTGAGGAACTCATGTAGGGACCTGTAAGTACAACAGAAAATTCTATCAGGATCTAACAGCCCCAAGCACATCTTCCTCGTGTGCAAGTTCAGGGCAGCATCACCTTTCCATAGACTATTGCAATGGTTCTGGATAATGCTCCTTCCTTTTGGTGTCCTAAAGGAATTCTCTCCACTCTCTGTGGTCACCTGGAGGAAGTCAGGCAGTGTCCCTCCTATGCCTGAAAATCCTCCTAGTTCCCAATACAGTGGAGATTAGCACAGCCTCTTACATAGCAAGCAACACCTCTCTCATCTCATCTAAGATCAGGATGTCAGACCCTCCCAGATGTGCCAATGTGTGGCTTTATCATCCTTTGGGGGCCTTTGCTTCTTTCGTTTTTTGGGGGGAAAGGGTATGTATTTATTTCTATTTTATGTGTTTCAATGTTTTGTGTGCACATACGTATGTGCACTACATACATGTAATACCTGCAGAAGCCATAGACGGCATTAGACGCCCTGGAACTGGAGTTTTGGACATTTGTTATCTGCCATGTGGGTGCTGGTGACTGAACTCCAGCCCTTTGCCAGAGCAACCAGTCTTAACTGTTGAATCATCTCCCCACCCCAATTCTGTCTGTTTTTAAGTTGAAGTATCTGCCAGATTTTGGGTAGGTCTAGCTGGTGTCTGCAGTTAGGTACAGTCTAGATTGGGCTGGGAGTACAGTTCAGTAGCAAAGCACACATCCTACATGTACTAAGGTCTAAGCTCAGTTAAATGCCTCAAAAAGTAAAAATCAAAACAACAAAATAGCAGAAGGAACAATAGTAAAGATGGCTTAGAAAATATATAATAAAATAAGAAGATATAAAATGAAATAATAAACAATTTTAAAAGGACAAAACTGCAATAATAGCAACAGAAAAATAGCATGAGAAGATACAAAATAAAATATAAAGAAAAAGGAAGAAACCAGGAGACAATTTTTGTGATCACTTTTTTTGTGATGATAAAAGGAAAAAAAGATAATGAAAAAAATGATTAAAAAGAAACAAAAATGGAAAAATAATAAAAGAAAATTATGTTTATTTGTTTGGAGATAAGGCTTTACTCTGTAACTCAGGCTAATCTAGAACTCAATATGTAATTCATACTGTCCTCCACCTCACAGCAATCCCCCTGCCTCAGCCACCCCAGTGCAACGGATCTCTGCTCCTTCTTTTCATCATGATACTCACCATGTGCCTGAAGGAGTGGTTTTTGCCCAGAGAGTTTCAGAACCCACCCTGGCTGCTGCAGACAGTGTAAGGTAGGGAACGCTCCAGGCGAAGCTGCTCTCAGTGGCACTAAGGTTGTCCTCATCCTGGCCTGCTCTGCTCATCACTAGTGATCCAGAAATGCAGAGCTCACTTGGCGCTTTCTTTCCAGAACTCCTTGGGCTGCAAACCATGCTACAAAGAAGGATGAAACATTGGAACACATCCCTGATAACCTGGGGTGCATGGGCTGAGTGGGTAACTCCACACAGTCCAAACTATTTGTGCTCTGTGCTAGGCATTGGGAGAAGGCAGGTCCTTGTACTCCAGCAGCATGACCTTGGAGCTGAAGAGCTTGGATCTCGCTGGAAATCACGCAGGCCTGTTCTCTTCTGAGGTCATCCCTCCTCACAGCAAGTCTCAGAAACACAGACAAGTAAAAGGAAGGCTGCTTTTCACACATTGCCTACTGTAGAAACTTCCAATGTGTCAGAGTCCCACTGTACCAAGTAATCTATTTTATTTCTAAACTTAATCTACCCATTAGCATACATGTGCAGGTACATGTATATAACTTTATGGTAGTTTTGAAATATTTCAAATAAGTGGTTATACATTGAATTTTTGAGAAAAAGAAAATGTTTGGAGTTGCCAGTAAATGATGCTAGGACTCAGTGATTAAGAGCTCTGGCAGCTCTTGTAGCGAACGCAGGTTCGTGCCCAGCACTCACATGACAGCTAACAATCATCAGTAACTCTAGTTCCAGAAGATCAAACACCCTCTTCTGGTTTCCGCCAGCACTGAATGCATGTAGTGTACTTACATACATGCAAGCAAAACACTCACATAAAATAAAAATAAGTAACAAACAATGCTACATACCTGGAAATCCATGCGGAAAAAATGACTGAAAAAATTAATTGCGAGAAAATTTCAGACCTACTGATAATTTTTTAAATAATAGTTTCTAAAATGTGCAAGAATGCAAGAATGTCTTCACACTCTTGCGATAGGCAAGAATGATTGAAACGGGGTGCAAGTGAGTCACCCCAAAACAACAAACTGATGCATTGCACACATTTTACATGTCCGGTCATAGAAAGGGCACAGGGAGGACACAGAGGCAGACTAAGGAGACTGCAAGGCATTTCTTCCGCGTAAACAAGGGTTCATAAGCACAGTTTATAAAGACCGCTTATAAACAAGACAAAGACAATCCCATACAAAGCGAGCAAAATGTTTGGACAGAGACTGGGTTTATGGGGCGTAAAGGGAAGCTCAGTGTTCTACCCATGTTAGACACTGTGACACTGGGGCGGTCTCTCAGACATTTACGGTGAGATAGTTCATCTGTGTACAGTTGTACTGTGCAATTTTTTTACATGTCATTAATTTCTTTCATGCAATCGTTGACAGTTTCTTAAAAGCGAGATTATGTACATTCCAATGAGAAAAGTGTTGCCGGGGAAGCTTTTTAACGTGGTGGGAGAAGCAGCCATGGAAGGTGGATTTTCCTAATTCCCAAGAGGAGAAATGCGAGGGGCCACAAAGACAGGGGCAACAGAAACAAAAAGGAGGGAAACCTCATCAGAGATGGCAGGCTTCTGTAAATATGTCTAGTTTGACGGGGAAGAAACGCACAGAGATATGGCACAGGAAAGAGGGTATTCAGAGGGCTTCACAGGTCTTGGGTTTACGGCGAGAAAATATTTACTGGAAATATTAAATTATTCTTAGGTATTAGTAAGAACACACATAGAGTAACACACACATATAAATTTTACAAGTCTACATTTTATTTGCAAATGGTTAAAACTAGACTTAAATCTAAAATACCAGACTAAAATTCCGAAACCAGAAACTTCATACACCCCAGCCCCAAGCAGCGGTAAAGGAAACATTACCAATTCAATTTGGGACGTGGGGCTTATCAATAATCCAGTTTCTTTACTGTATAAATAAAAAGAGAACACAAAAAGAGGAAAACTGATTCTTCTGGGAAGCAATCGAGTTTAATTAGCTCTTTATAAGTGGTGTAATAATTGGCAGTATTCAAATTGCTGACAGCTACGCTTTCTCGGATCCTTTTTTTTTTTTTCACTCCCTTTCTCCCTTGCTTCTTTTAAAGGAAGATCAAAGCTTTTATAGCAAGTGAATGCTAATGGTGCGTACATTCATTTGAAAAGCTTTAAGTCCTTGAAAGCTTGCGCATGAGAATTTTTTATTCCCAAATGTCTGCCTGTGAGTGTATCTGACACTATTAGTAGGAATTATCACTGTTCTCCCTCTCCTTTTTAAAAGAAAAGAAGTCTACTTTAACATTTCGGAAATGTCTAAAGCAAGAGTCGCATAGCCTTCTGCATCCTGTACCGAATCGGTGCTTTGATTTGAACCATAGATTGCCACGGAGTTAATGAGTCTCTTTGCCACGCAGTGGTGCCTTTGTCCTCAGCCACGGCCGCTGGGAGGGCTGGTACTGCCACACAAGCTTGGGAAAGTGATTAGACCCTCTTGTGGAGTATCTGTAGCTCTGACAGGTGGGAGGTGTTGCTATTGCAGTTTGTAAAGAAAGAATGAAATATTTTCAATTGTACAAAAACATTTCCCAGGTTTTTATGTGAATAGCCTTCTTGAAACAGTAAGATTTACCCACGGCAGCTTTGCAGAAATAGTGCAGAGTTCCTTCAGAAAACAGATAAAACAAGAGCTGATGAAGGGTGCTTTTGGAGGAATTCATGCTCTGAAGTATTGGCTCGGTATTTGCTTCTTGGGCTGTACTCTCCAGTGAACTCATAGATGGACAGTTCACGCTTCTAAGCACTTTGTCTGAGCCAAATTTCAGTGGTTATCATGCCTGCATTTGTCTGAGACATAGAAATAATTCAGCTATTAGCTTTTGTGTTTATTACTGTTTTTTTTAAGAGAGAGAAGTAAGAATAAAGGACACAAAATACCTCTGGACTCAGGGACTGATGAGTTCTAGTACGTCTTTCCAATGGCATCCCGTATTCCTGTCTTCGAGTCAAAAACTACTGCACTGAATTAAATGATACTTTAGTAAGCAGAAAGATGAAAACAGAAGTTAGTGTGACCAAACAGAACATGCTAGTAGTTCAAGAACTAGAAAAGAGGCCTGCTATAAAATATTTGGTCCTTGTCCTGTGGAAAAAGGCATAGTTCATGACACACCACTTAATAGGTCAGAATATTGAAAGTAAAACATTTCAGTTAAGGCTCCAGAGCCAGGAACCCCAATGTCTTACATACTCTTTGAGGCTCAAGAGCACCCTTGATGGAAGTGCAGAGGGAGGGGACTACCTGCCTGTGCTCTGGGCCCTTAACCCATCTTTTGTGAGTATTGCAAAGGATAAACTAGACAGAGCAGGAATGCTAGGAACTTTCACAATTACTTAAAGAAAGTTTCCATTATCCTGGAAACCCACCTGTCACCCGTGTACAAGAAGCTGATAGAAACCCAGAATCTTCCCACAAATGGAATTCTGACTATTTTATAGTATTAGATATATTAACATAATAAAAGTATTCCATGATTCCGGCTGGTTTAAGAAGGATATTTTGGTCAAAGAATCCAGAAAAATCTCTTGATTATATTCACCTAAGAAAGCAAGAATTATCCCTGGGGGGAATAACTACACAAGATCAGTCATGAAAGAAGAGAATGCAAATTCTAATTACAGTCAATAAATCACACTAAGCAATGAACTGGCTATTTGGTGTTTTAAAGACCAATCGTGGCTTTATTATGATATTTGTAGAAGCCTCTGCATGTTCAAACCTCTTGCCTATTTTCCTGGCAAAACTGGATTTATTCTAGAAGTTTAAACAGGAGGTTATTGTCCTCAATGCTATTCTGGTTGAGCAGCGTTTGTTATTTAATATATGAACATCTCTATCAGTCTCTATAGTAACAAAGAAGTGTTTTGGCACTGATTAGAGTAGGTCCAGTGATTGAAAGGCTGATAAGAACTGTTATTATTATTTTTAAAATTCCAGGCATTCTGCCAACATTATAGAAAACTATCTTTCTTTATGTCTATGATTTTATTTAAATGAAATTTTTTTTAAAAGGAGGCACTCCCCTAGTAAGAAAGGCTACTCTTTCTATCGTAGATCATTCTGGAGCATTTTGCAATATATTGGCAAAAAATCAATGTTAAGAGGTTTCTTTTCCAAACACAGATTGAGAACTGATTAATAAAAATGCATAAAAACTAGCTTGTATTACCTAATAATGTGTAAAGCTCTGCACTCAATTGTGGACAAATTCATTGACTCCAAGCAGAAATTCATCCTCATTACTGAAGTGAGGGAACCAGAATGTGAGTTGTTAAGTTTAAATGTTACAAGGTCATTCAAAATTACTTCAATTTAACCCAACTGGCAAATTCATGCTCTTAATTATTTTACTCTACTATTTTCTTCTGTTTCCAGTTTTTTCCAGGATTAAAGCATCCAGGAATTCCTAATACATATGTTCTTTTTCTGTGTGTTTGTGTTATGTGTTTTGTGTACAGAATGTGTTTACAAGTTTTCATAAATGCTCTTATAGAGCATTCTATATATTTAATCAGGAGCCTGAGAATAACTTACTATGCATAAAATGACCCAGAGTAAAAAGAGCTATCTCAAATAAATGCTGTTTAAACATCATGGTTATTAAATTTAGAAGAGAATTATTATTTTATAAAATGGATATAGTTTGGACTAATGACTTTTAATTAACTCCAGCAAAATCATGTGCTTTTGTGTCTTGTGATCTCAGCACCTGATCTTTTTGCTGGCAACTTCAATTTTATACTCCACCCCAAAAATTAATGAATGAAGATGGATATACTTGAGAATTAACAAATCAAAGGCGGCTCACCCGTGTCCATTGCACACAGTGGAGATTAGAAAGGATGCATGACCTTGAGTGAATGAGATATACTAGAATTAGGGATGGAAAAGGCAAGATTATCTAAGATTAGGGTGGAACCGAGATTATATTTCCTCAATTAAAGATGGAGAAAACATTTTGAATAAAATAAAAGGGATGGGCTCAAGGAGACAGTTCCAGGAACAGTTTCAGCAAGACAGTTCCTGCTGTACAGTTCCAGGAGACAAGATGATTCCAAGACACATCTGGTAGAATGAGTGTCCACTCTTAAAAACTAAATGTAAGAGTTAGGTTATTTGGTCCGGTGATCATAATATCAGTGTAGTAATACCCCAAATTATAACGGAGGAAGCCCAAATAAGTTTGTAGCCCAGACTCCAGAGGTCTCTTATTGCTTTCTTTGCTTGCCTGTGATGTACAGTCTGTGCCTGCTCTGTTTCTGGCTTGGGAGGGAGTTCAGTAAGCTGCTGAGGGGTTGTGGCATCTATGTGGAGTTGTCTAGGCCCAGGATGAATTTGACAGATCTGTTGTTTGGTTCTAGTTCCCTATGTTCTCTCTGAGAAGAAAGTGGATGGGTGGAACAGGGCACACTTCTATTGGTTAAACCAGCAACATGTTCTGCAAAAGACTCCTCATAAGTCCTTTCAAGTCTGTTACTATCTTTTTGAGAAACTATGTGTGCTTAGATGAGAACAAAGTAACCATCCTTCAGGGAAGATGATGTCGTTTGGGAAGGAGGCACAGATTAGGTCCTTCACTGGGTATGTCTTTGAACTATGAGTGTGTTGCATAAATATTTCAGCAGCCTTGCATTCCCGCCCACACACACCATTTTAAGGAATCTTGGGCATAAATCAGCCACAAAATCAAGAAATGTATGTTTGGGGTATATTATACTTACAGTTAATAATATTCAGCAGCAGTACGTCATAAGAACAAAATCTCCAAGTAGAAATATGAATCTAGGCTGATTGGAAGAAGAGGCAAACAAAAGTCACCCCATATGCCCCCCTCTCCTCCCCGGCGCACGTCTAGCAAAGAGTCCCTGTGGTACCTTAACCACTTCCAACTGCCGCTGGACTTTGGTACTGCCTTGAATGCCTTGAGTACTCTCCATCCTCAGACTCTCTCTCTCAAGCTGAATGTCTGAGTTAAAGATTGAGCTTGCTTGTAGTAGAAATAAGACTGTGCTGTATTCTCCCTTCTGTTTCATCATATGAGTCTGTGTGGCTCATTATTTATAATGTGGAGCCCATTTTATTACTTTTAAACCTTTTACTACATACAGAATTTAACTCAAGTCCTCGATCCCTTTTCAAGTTTATCAAATGGCTTAATTCACACGTTGCTCAACGTTAATCACTGTTCCCATCGCTGTGGCCAACTCAGAGAAGGACGGCTTTAGTTGTTTCACGGTTTGGTAATGGACCGTTATCAAATGGGGAAGACACAGTGGAGCTGAGCAGCAGCTGTGTGGCAGGTCACAGGCTGCCTGCCCATGTTCTGGGTCTGCATCCTAGTCACCTACTTTACTCCAGCTTTACTGGATTGCCAAGGGTCCCACAACTTCCCAAAACAGAGCTACCAGCTGGGAGCCAGGCGCAGCGCACATGAATATTTGGGGTCATTGTACATCCAAACCATAACACTAAACAATTAAGCAATGCATTATAGACAAAACCAACTTTTTCTCTAGAAAGCTCTTGCTGAATATGAACATTACCTAGATGCACAAAAGAAGTTTTCCTTAACAAAAACATTCCTGACGAAACCATTAGACTTGGAATAGCTCCCTCTTGCAAATCTTTAGATGTAATAATTACCAAAAAGAAAGTTTTAGCACCAAATCAGCATTTCCTTTTGAAAAATAGCTCTTTAACAATTCAAAATGCTCCATCTGCAGAAAATATAATGGAGCAAATAATAGCGCCGTTTACGGAGGCTCAGCGCTATCTCAGCGTATCGGCAAACCACACTTAACAGAACAAATATTTTTGGCTGTACAGAGGGAGGCTCTCCAAACACAAATTAATCTCCTTAATGCATTTTCCTTCCCTTCATGAGAAATGCATTACGGGCTCTTAAGTCACACTCAACACATTGTTAGTGTTTTATATGATGTGGGGTTGGCACAGAGATGGTTTTCTTTCACACTGTGGGTATAAAAACAATGAACTGGGTGGTTTGGAGCCAGACTCCTTAATCACTAGGTAAGGACTGGCTATCCAAAGAGGCTGCCTGATCCTAAACTCCCTCCTCCTGCACAAGTCCTCAAATTTTGCCAAGAGGCTAAAAAGGAAATTGCATAGGGCTTCAATTTGTGAAATTTCCAAGTATCCAGAAGATGTCCATTGGCCTCTTTATATAAGCACTCCGCACCCAGAAGAGGACTAGAGGAAAACTGTCCCAACACCAGGCAGATTGCTTCCAGCCACGCCCAGATCTCCTTACTGTGTAAAAATGCAATACCAGAAAGAGCCTTGGACACAAAAAGCCACAGCAGGCTGTAGTCAGAAAGGCTGACTTTCCTTCAGCGTCACAGTATGTTTAACCCCGTTTGTCCAGGCATCTATTTGCAGCTTTTAAGCAGATAGTTTATTCAAGAGTGGATACTCTCCCTAGGTAAAGGTGTAGAGAAGCCAAATTTATACTGCTTCTCATATATCACGATGTGCCAAGGCACTTATGTTTCGATGCACCAATGGCACTTAATGGGACACTAAGCCAGCTGTGAGAATCTGTCAGAACGTCCAGGTGGCAGATGTGTGATGCTCATGAGACCGCCTAGAGTTTTGTGATGCAATCCACATTACCTTTGTTTCAATATGCTCAGTTGGATCTGTATAAAATCGTTCTAGAACACTTCAGGGTTTTATTTTCTTTTAAGCAGAGGTCAACCATCTCCCTTCAGCACAGGCCAGCACAGGCCTACCCCAGCAGTGAATGCAGCTTCTGGGAGCAGTCACCCGGAGGCAGGACTTCAAGGGAAGCATTGCTGTGGCTGTCAGGGACATGTCTATGTGAAATGGCAGGAGACAAGCAAGTCTTCAGCGTAGTGCCTCTCTGTATATTCCTACTGCCCATCAGAGCTACTTCTCAGTAGTGACTCTGGAGAAGAAAACGGTTGGAACCCGCACAGGACCCGTAGCACCCTTGGTTTGTAGGCAAAGTACACCACACACATTGCATGGCTATATTACAGAATCTTTGTACTCAAGGTTGTCTTAATCATGACTATTTCACCATAAACCACATAAAGGAGCATCAGGTAGGTATTTCAATAGTCTATGACCATTCAATAAGGTAAAGGACTTGGAGCCATCACATTCAAATTCAGGGCTGATGATAAGTACTGTGACCGTGTCTCAGAGTCATTGCTGTGGTTACATGATTTTGAGACTTTTTCTCAGTTAACCATCTCCAGTAGCCTAGGAATTTTCTCTTTGTCATAAATTCTAAGCCCATGAAAAATCTAATGTGCATTGCGACCTCAGGTTCCCAAACTTTACAAATGAGAACTTTTCTAGTACAGTGGCTAAAAGTCACAGTGAACCTATAAATTAAAGTATCATATGTCAGGAAAATCTTACTGATTTTTCTTTATTTCATTTTCGGAGCACTTTCAACTCCAAATGAACAAATGAAAATTCAGAAAACGAGGAAGTCTCTCTGTTCACTTTTGTGCTTCTTCAATTAGCTCTTCACAGAAGAGCTGACAGGAATTAGGTCAAGTAATTTCTTGCTTAAATTTAGACCAAACCAAAAAGAATCTGTGATCTTTCCTAGCTTCATTAATAAGAACCCTTTATACATATCCCTGAACAGCCCCCCAAAAACAAATGTCTGCATCACTCTCCTTCTCTTGAACTATTTATTGTTCATTTTTCAATATTATAATAGATCATTGGCCACTGAGACTTTATCAAATTCTATTAAGATTGTAATTCCAGAGCCCATGAATATATACTTTTTCAAAATTTATTTATTATTGTGTGTATAATGACATGACCACATGCCATCATACACATGTGCAAATCAGAGAACAACTTCTATAGAAGTTCCCTTCCCTCAATTCACATTTACATGGATTTCAAAGATTGAACTCAGGACCTCAAGGCTTGTAGCCTGCATGCCAAGCACTTTACCTGCTGAACCACCTCACCAGCCCACATATGAGTATGTTACTTTACATGTAAGAGTAACTCTGCAAGCATGATTAAGAATCTCGATATAAGAAATTAGCCAGGATTAACTCACTGTGTCCAATATAGTCACGTTTATCCTTATAAGAGGGAGGCAGGCAGAAGATGTGACTATGGATGCAAAGATGAAAGAAGCCAGGGCTCTCCCTGCCTGTGAATATGGAACTAGAGGATATAAGGCAAGAATCATGGAAGGCCTCTTGAAGCTAGGCAAGGTAACAACCCAGACTGTCTCCTAGAATCTCCAGAGTTGGGGCAGGCCCACAAACACCTTGATCTTTTCTCATTTGATTTTGAACTTTTGACCTCCAATTTTTAAGATAATTTGCTTGTTCTGTTTTAAGAACCACATTCATGTTAACCTGATAGAGCAACAACAGAAAACTTATCGAGTCAATCTCAGCTTTTCATTTTCCAGCATACATAAATCTCCTCTCTCAATCAGACATTACAGTTATGCCTGAATTAGACAACAGTCTGATTCTTCACATTTCTTTTTAGGCCAAGAGAGGACCCAAACTCCCCAGCATCCTCTAGATTTCTCTTAGAACTGTGCTTCCAAGAAAGAGCTTTGTTCATTCTTTTATTGAAATCATTTATCCAGAATGCAATGAGAAGTAGAAATCAGCACCCATCCTTATCAGAGAATCTTATTCTTTGATCTCTAGGTCAAGAGTGTCACATACGCACTCCCTTTCTCTCATTCTTGTAATGAGAAAAGCTCACTGTTTTCAGCACTTTGATATGTGAAGCACTCATACACATTCATACAGTTTCTTATACTCTCTTGGGTAAAAGGCAAAGACGGGTCCTGAGAGATTAAGATCATACACCCAAATCACAAGAGAAGTACATAGCTCAGCATGTCTGTTTGTATTATAAAGACTAACTTTTGGTTGTAAAGTTAGGTAAAAGTCTTTGGTTGGATTATGTCCATATTGTAAGTCATTCCTACTTCAGGAAGTTTTTCCTCTAAACTCTAGATTTAGGAAAGAGGGCTTCTCAGCTCGATTCTTTCCTGACAGATTAATGATTTAAAGAAATCCATTTGGAAAAACGATTAGCAGTGTTAATTTGTATTTATTTATTATTTATTTTATTTTTTATGTATATGAGTGCATTGTCTTCATGTATAAAGTGTACCTGTCTTGTGCAATGTCCATGGAGGTCAAAAGAAAGCATCAGATATTCCTGGTACTAGAGTTTCAGATGGTTGCTAGCTGCCATGTGGAATCAAAGCCAGGTCCTCTGCAAGAGTAAACAGTGATCTTAAACACTGAGCCATCTTTCCAGGCCCATTGGCTTAATTTTTAAGGAAAAAAATAGAAGCAAGAAACCATTAAGTATTTATCTAGAGCTTGTGCCGATCTTCCAGTCTTTACCCCCTTCCTTTTTCCACACAGAAAGCCTTCACTAAAGAGCTAAGAGGAAAGATTTTTTTTTAAATGCTGTATGAAAACCTCCCCTTTCTCTAAAGGTTCAAATCAAGCCACTAATTACAACAAACACAGACAAACCTACCTATCAGTATTGATCAAGATGTCAGTTCTTGCCAAGGCCTCAGGGCCTGTGAGGTTTTTGTACCTTAGGTGAGAGAAAATAATGCAAAGAGAAATGAACACCAGGCTCCTTAAGGTGGAAAACTGATCATAGCTGGTTTGGGGGCTCTGAGAAACAATGATTCTCACTTCATAATAAGACTACAAGAGAGTCTGAGTAGCAACAGTGAAGCAGTTGACTGCAATCTTGCAAAGACAGCCATCAGTCTAGAGGAAAGGCAGAAAAACAGCTGGTGGACCAATTCGGTATAAACAAGTAGGTTTTCTGTTCCTATCTGCAGTTCTCTGCCCCTGAATTTCTCATTGGCTGAGTTCTACAAGGTGGAACAATCTTCATGCTGTAGCATTGTCCCCTCCCCAGCTAAGATTCCTCATACTATTATTTCAGGAAGCAAAGCCTTATCTAATGCACATCCTGGTTCTCAAGAGTCCTTTCTTTACTGCCACATGGGCCCGATTACAGAGCAGACTGACTCTAACTTTTCAGTCGTACTATGAACTGAGAACACCTAGACAAGCAAGCACCAGCCGCAAGCTGGGGAAGACAGAGGCCTAATGCCTCCTCATCTGTGTTCTCTGATGAGTTCTAAATGCACCTCATCCTGAAAATGAATCATAATGAGTCATTTCTTACAGGACAAACTGATTAGCTCTTGACAGTAGCCTTGTTATCCTCCTAAATAGCAATCAAATTCAGTACACTTGATGAGATAATGTCATATTTTTTGTGAGCTTCAGAAAGCAACATATAGGACTATATGTTCATTTATTCAAAATTCTTTATATGAATATTGCTAGTACACACTATGAGGAGTGAATTTGAGTTTGTTAGTTTCACAGATTCTAGTAACATGAAAAGGAATGTCATCTGTAATAACATGTATTTTATTACATGTTCTTTTCATATAATAAAATTGGGAAGAATCATGATTTTGAATACTGCCTATTTGTCAAACTCCCACATACTCTCTCTCTCTCTGTCTCTCTCCCTCTCTCTCTCTCTCTCTCTCTCTCTCTCTCTCTCTCTCTCTGGCAGATATTCACGAGTGTGTGTGTACGCCCATGTTAACACCCATGAACGCCAGTGTGGGACGTTGGGAGTCTTCTACACTTCGCCGCCTTATTGCCTCAGTGTAGGGTCTCTTCATGAGTGGGAATCCTGTCATTTCAGAGATGCTGGCTAGACCGTTCTCTTGGTTTCTTTGGCCAGTGCTGGGTTCTAGGTATATTTAACCACACCTGGATTTTTACCTGGGAGCCAGATGGCAAACCTTGATCCTCATGCTGCAGAGCACGTGCTCTGTGACGACCTTCTTCTCCCACACCTTCCTTATCCGGCATCTCCCATCCTCCTTAATAAACATTTTGACATATAATTCTCACTTTCTGTGATTTTTTAGACTAGGAGTTTAAGGATTCTTTTCACTAATTTAAAAACATAAACCCTTCTTCTAACCTTGAACACAGGCCTACTCCTGCTCTTGGCACCAGAGCCAGAGATTACTCTTTTAGTCCAGATCCACCAAATGCATCCTGAATTCCATGCTAAGACCAGCTCAATTTTTCAGCCTACTTAATTGGAGCTTTCACAGACTGTTGCAACACCCTACTAACCATTGCATTCCTGAGACCAGTCACACCCCCAATCTGCCTTGAATACTAGAGACCAGTCTTCTTCCCTTGTGAATATGATCCTGCCCACTATGGCTCCAATTCCCAATCACCTCAGCAAATCCAAACTCCCCCACCTCACCTAATGTTCTCCATGTAGCCTTGGGTACAGGTATAGTGCCAATGCAATGGGGATTTGGAGAGCTTACAGTCTACCAGAGGTAGAGGGCAGTTTGAGATCCAAGGGGATCCAAGAGAAGGAGTATACCTGTACCCAAGGCGACATGGAGATCAAAAGATTCAGATTTCAACTCAATAAAAGAAGACTTGAATCTCACATCAGAATCACAGAAAACAAAAGAAATCCGTATGCTAAGATCACAATGAAAAACTAATAATATGAAAAACCCAAATAATATGTCCCCACCAAACATCAACACTCCTACAGGAGAGTTTTACAACAAGAACCAATAGAGATAACCAAGGACAGAGAGTCTAAAAGAACAGTCATGAACATAATCAAAGAATTCACATTCCAAGAACAAAGAGAGGGAGAACTCTCAAATTTCTTCTATGAAGCCAGTATCACTCTAATACTAAAATCAGATAAAGATATAACCAAAAATAAAAACTATAGACTCATATCTGTGATGAACATAGATGTAAAAATTTTCAACAAAATACTTGCAAACTACATACAGACACACATCAAAAAAAATCATCCAACATGATCAAGTCATATTCCAGAGATTCAGGGATGATTTAATATACATAAGTCAATAACAGTCATAAAGCATATAAATGAACTCAGAGACAAAAATCACATGGTCATCTGAATAGACACAGAAAAGGCCTTTGAAAAAATTCACATGCATTTATGTTAGAAGTCTTAGAGGTAACTAAACTGGATAGAACATACCCAAACATAATTAAAGCTATGTACAACAAACCCACAGACAACATCATTCTAAGCAGAGATCAGCTGGAGGCATTCCCATTAAAATGAAGAAGCAGACAAGACTGTCCACTATCTCCATTCCTTTTTCATATAGTGTTTCTAACTCTTGCTAGAACATTAAGCAAGAGAAGGAAGCTAAAGAAGTGCTCACTGGAAAAGAAGAAGTCAAATTATCCCTTCTTGAAGATATCATATTTTCATACCTAAGAGATGCCAAAAATCCCACCAGAAAATCCCCAGAAATGATTAACACTTTCAGTAATGTGGCAAGTTACAAAATTAATCACTAACCTTCCTATATTCCAATAAGAAGCAATTGGAGAAAGAGTACACGGAAACCCTCCCATTCATAATAGCCGCAAAATAAAAAATCTCAGAATAAACCTGACCAAAGATATTAAAGATCTCATCAATGAAAATTTAAGATCTTTAAAGAAAGTGATTGATGAGGACCCCAGAATGTGGAAGGACCATTCATGCTCACAGTTTGGAAAAATTAATATTGTAAAATGACCATCCTACCAAAAGCAATACAGAATTTAATGCTATCCCAATAAAAATCCCCATGACAATCTTTACAGAATTATAAAAAGAACATTCTAAAATTCATATGAAAGTACAAAAAAAAAAAAAACCAGAGAGCAAACCTAAGCACAATAGCAATGCTGGCAATTACTATATCAGATTTAAAACTATATTATAGAGCTATAGTCATAGAAAACAGCATGGTACTGGCACAAAAATAGACCCCTAGACCAATGGAATATAAATGAAGACTCAAACATGAGTATACGCAATTTCAGCCACCTGATATTTGATATAGGGGCTAATAACACTCACTGGAGGAAAGACAGCATCTTCAGCAAATGCTGCTGGCAAAATTTGATCTCTGAACAATCAAATTAGATCCTTATCTTTCACCTTGTACAAAAGTCAACCCCAAGTGGACCAAAGACCTTAATGTAAAACCTGAAACTCTGAAATTGTTAGAAGAAAAGGTTGGCAGGAACCTACAAAATATAGGTATAGGGAAAGACTTTCTAAATCAGACAGCAGTTGCTCAGGAATTAAGGCCAGTAATCAACAAGTGGGACCTCATTAAACTGAAAAGCTTCTGTATAGCAGCAGAAGCAACCAAGAAAATGAAGAGAAAACCACAGAACTGGAGAAAATCTTCACGAGTGACACATCTGACAGGGGTTTAACATCCAGAATATATAAAGAATTCAACAAACAAGGAATCAAAAAAACAAGTGACTCAATAAAATGATGAGCTAAGGATCTGAGGAGAGCGTTCTCAAAAGAAGAAGTAAAGATGGATGAGAAACATCTTTGAAAGTGCTCAACATTCTTAATAATTAGGGAAATGCAAATTAAAACCACTTTAAGATTTCATCTTACCCAAGTCAGACTGGCTAGACCAAGAGAAGAAATACAAATGCTGGAGAGGATGTGGGGAAAGAGGACTGCTCATTCACTGCTGGTGGATTGTACACTCATGAAAGCCCTATGGAAAGCAGTGTGGAGAAGTCTTAAAAAAGCAAAAATGAATCTACCATTTGATCCAGTTATACCACACCTTGGCATATATTCGAAAGACTCATCCTATTCCAGAGATTCTTGTACATCCATGTTGGTTGCTGCTCTTTTCACAGTATGTAAGGAATGAAAGCAACCTAAATGTCCCTTAACTGATGAGCGGATAAAGAAAACATGGTACATTTCCACAATGGATTCTACCCGGGGGTAAAGAAAGACAAAATCGTGACATTTTCACGTACAGGGATGGAACTAGAAATTGTTATGCTAAGTGAAGTAACACAGAAACAGAAAAACAAATGACATGTTCTCTCTCATTTGTGGGTCTTAGCATCAAATCCTTATATGTGAGTGTGTGTCTTGCTGTAACTGCAGGAACCAGGAAAATGGAAAATAATCAGGGAGGTAAAGGGAAATAAGGAACATGAAAGAGAAAAATAATAGGAGACAGGTGTTACTAAGGGAGAAATAGATAAAAGGAAGGTGTTTACATTGAAAGGGGAAGAAGGGTTATACAAAGAACTATGTGGATGAAGGGAAAGAAGGAACTCAAGAGAGATGAGGCCTTAAAAGACTGGTATTATCAAGGGATAAAAGGGCAAATGTGGTCACTGTAAATGGGGAAGGCATGAAGGGAAGCTTAGACCGAGGGAGAGACAGAGAGGAGAGAGATGCCCAGCTAGTATAAAACACCACAGGGAATCATATTAGTCTAACAACCTAATAACAAATTCCACATACAATATCTCTATATGAACCCATGTGCATAGGTGGCTACATAAAAAGACACATTGCCAGACATGTGAAACTTTCCTTTGACTTATTGGGAGGATGGTCCAAGAGACTTCCAAAATTACACAGGCTATTGCCACAGTCCTTGATTATCTCCCAGAACTTGAAGGTAAGACTCTATTGCTAAAGACAGGATGTACTTTGGAGACCGTATTTGGAGCAGTGGAGCCGGAACTGACCTGGTAGACACTTCCCCTGAGAACACTATGCAAGCAGCCAATGGAGAACATCAATGGATGGCCCAACACCAGCTTCATGACCAAATAACCACATCATGACAGGCACAGTATTCCACTCAAGTGCAATAGTGGCACTTTTATCTTAGGGTGAATCAACGGCTTCCTAATTGGTCTTAGAGCCCACTTAATGGGAGGGAACTCATGTGTGGTACTATAATCATACACAAATACACATAGCTTGAAGTGGTCATAGATCTTAGAGAGATTTCCAAAGCTTTCATATCCCTAGGCTAATGTAACTTCTTATTAAATGCAAAATATGTATCCTTATATTTATCGTCAAGTATCCCAGTCACCACTCATCAAAGAGATCTCTTTTGCACCACATGGAGACTACTACAGAGTCCCACAGCTGGTCATACACAAACATTGCATGTGCCACTTAGGCAGCACATCTGCAATGCAACCTGTACACCCCCAAGACTCACATATTATAGAAAAAGGGGTAAAGAAGTCACTAATGAACCTCTTAGTTCTCATTAATGAAATTCCCACATGCAAGAAAGGACAGTAACAGAAATGGTTACAAATGGCTAAATCATGGAGATTAGGAATCTGAAAAGTGTGGGTCCCTGGACTCACATTAAATTTCACTCATCCAGGGCCCAGGGACTATTGCAAAAGAGGGGCAGAAAGACTGTGAGAGCCAGTGAGGAGGTGTGTGACCATATGGAGATAGAACCCTAAAGGCTCCTGAAACCCTGCTCATATGAACCTACAGCAATTGTTTTGGCATGCTCAGGACCCACGCAAACTCAAGTAGACAAAAACCCAGCATGGAACTGTGGAAAGGCAAAGCAGACCCCAACCTTTGCTTAAGAATTAATGGCAACTAATTACTACTGGGTGAGGATGAGTCAGTCTTCCCAAACCTAGGAACTCTGGGAAGGCTAACTAGATCTCAATGGATGACACTAACTTGACACAATAGACCTTAACACAGATGAAACAATGTATGGAATCCAGGTGAGGGGCTCTGGGGCTGTCAGTGGGGCAAGGGATGAAGATGGTTAAGCCTATTTGAGATGTTTTGTATGAATCCAACAATGATTCAATAAAAATAATTATTTTAAATATTAAAAACTCAATATAGACCTTATTCGCTCAAAGAAACTGTTTCAATTTCTAAATCTGTTTTGAGCAATGTACAGACACAGTAAAATGGTATTATTTTATCTGATGATGTAATTTTACTTAATAAATAATGCTTAACACCAGGTTGAAAAGCATAAAATTTATTTCAAATGATGTATAAAAATATTACCTCTTTTGAATTTCTTATGTTAATTTGAATTTTTACAAAAGTACCATTGCATATCTAGAAAGTCTTTTCTATTTATTAAAGTGATACTATTTTTCATTACATATCTGTAATTACATTTCTTTATGTTAAGGAGGTTTCTATTAATTCATTATAAGGCTCCTGAAGCCTCTCTTTAGCTGAGCTGGTCTTATAATGAAAATATTTTGCAGAAAATCCATACCTAGAAACAAGACATGATAATGTCTTTAGGTATATTCTACTTTATACTTCTTGTCATGGTGAGAAATATAGTGAGCACTTATATAACAGGAGTTAAAGCAAGGCCCAGTGCATGCTTGGCAAGTTCTCTACCATTAGACATTAACTCCAGTGCCTTATATTGATTGGTACCCCCACATGACACATGTGATTGAATCCTTGGCCTCAGGCCTGCTGGTCAAGCATTCTACCACTGATCTATAAAGCGAGCCAAATATATTGATTTCCTCATTGAAAAAAATTGTAGAGCAAATACATCGTAAGTTACAAACCTCCACAAAACTCTGAAATGCGGACTTTTCCACCTCAGGGACTGTGGTTGAAAGTGTGTTCTTTGAATAGTTTAATGAGAGTCACAGGAACACAGAATTATTTTATTATTGAATAAAAATACTCATCCCAAAGAAGTCATAATGGAAAAACTTCTGCCCGGCATTCAAGACTCTCAGTGACCATCCTCTGGGACACATCGAACTTAATGGATTTTCAGTTCTGTTCAAACACATTTCTCTGGGCTCCATCAGTGTTGTGTAAAAATGTCGTTTTTTTTTTTTTTAATTTTTCAGCTTTCTTTCCTGGAAGCCCTGGGCCTTTGTCAATTATTGCAGTCTGGATAGGTTATATCTTAGCTTAGCTGAAAATGTTAGAAAAGAAATGGACTAAGGAGGGCTTTAAATACACAGGCAAGCATTTTCAAATCACCTGGTCTGCTTACTGGCTTCCTAATCTAACAGACTAAAATTTCCTCAAAACATTAACTGGCATAGTACTAAACTATGTCTTACTATGGGCATGTTGACTGTATAAGTGTGAGAAAGTACTCTATTAACAAAAGAGCAACTTTTCAAAAAACGTGTGCTTAGAATGGTTAGTCAAAAAGAAACCGAAAGCACTCTTGTGGAGAAGTTAAGTTTTGAACCTTTTAATTCTGACTTTTTAATGTCCCTGAATTTTGAAACAACAGAATTACTTAGCTGATTGGAATTCTACTTTATTGAAAGTGTAACTGCTGACACATTCTCTTCCATTGGGTCCCTAGGTTGTTAACACACACACACACACACACACACACACACACACACACACACACACACACATTTTAGTCTTTGTCTTATAGTTTGCTATTAAATCATTATAAGGGGGTTTAGGAGCTCATTGCTGATTATTCTGGCTTTCAGTGGGAGTTACCAGGGAAGTCTGCACCTCAGTACAAGAAAATTCTATCATGCTGATTCTTTGCTGATTAAAAAACTGAGCATTATAACAGTTAGGAGAAAACTCAAAAGTCTACAAGGAACCATAAGTCACTTGATTTGTGTGAATTCTTTGCTAAGTTCAGAAAATCAGTTTGTTCTACTCCAACCTGAGCACACTTAATACATTTGGAAGCAGTTTCTAGTGTTATTATAGCATATAAAACATAGAGAGCTAATTAGCCTCTGTTGAATATTTTAATATGTTTCTCTGTAATACAGTTTTTAATGATAGAAAATAAATTAAACTTATATTACAGGAAGAAGGAGATTCTACAAACTGATGCTTCTTAATTGCTGCCAAAGGAAAAGAAATAACCAGCATGGGGATCAGTGAGGGCATTAATAATTCAGTCAGCAGATGGCTCCATGTGCCACCAAAATGCCCACAAATGAATCTCATTTGCACTCATTTGTTGGGAGATAAAGGCTTTCTGTGTTAATGTATTTATATTACATATATGCCAAGATATTTCAGTGAATCATAAGATAATATAAAGGTAATCCTATATTTTGAAAATGTGCTCTTTTGTTAAGAGTACTTTTTCACACTTATACAGCCAATGTGCCCATAAAAAGATATAGTTTAACCCTATGTCCATTGATGTATTGAGGAATTTTAGTCTACTAGATTAGAAAGCCTGTAACAAACCAGGTAATTTGAAAACACTTGCCTGTGATTTCCCTAGCATATGACACCTCTGTTTCAATTTAAGCCAAGGTTGTCTTAGGTTACTAAACTTGAAACCTGGTCATACTCAGATCTTTGTTTCAGTAGTTTGTCCATTTGCGGCAGCTTTCAATAGACTGAGCAAGAGTGAACCCAGGGCCACATGTCCTTGCTCATTCACCCAGGAGCAGTTGTTCTCACTCTGACAGAACATTCTTATCTATGTCCTTGGTAGCTGGATTTTGTATTGTCATAACAGAATAGATCTACACATTGCTCTTGAATCTTCTGTTCTAAAGTGCCTTGCCATATTTCCAATCATGGTTGGCTGGTTGAAGGTCTCCACATGGCCAATCTTGCTGTTCATGAGATGAAAGAAGGACTTTGGTATGGTTATGGTCCATACAGAAACGTATAGCAAAAATTTTGAAAATATATAATCAACCCATATTTCTTTTGTATGTATATGTGTATGTTCCTGATGGGGGTGTGTGTATGTGTTTCTCACTGGCCTAGAACTCACAGCTTAGACTAAGCTAACTGTTCTGTGAGCCCTAGGCATCCACCTGTCTCTCCTCCCCAGTGCTGGGATTGCATGTACTTGTAATCACATTCAGCTTTTTACTTGGGTTCTAGGAGGTCAAAGGCAGATCATTATGCTTATGAGGAAACACTTTATCAACTGAGATGTCTCCCTAGCCAATCATTAGAATATTTCTCAAGTCAACTTTATAAAAACTCTTTTCTGGGGATTAGAGAGATGGTTCAGTGATTTTGAAGACTGGCTGCTCTTGTAGAAGACCCAGGTTTAGTTCCTAGCTCTCAATAGGGTCTAACAAACTTCCAAAATTCCAGTTGCACAGAATCTAATGTTCTCTTCTAACCTCCATAGGCACTGCACTCATAGGAACACTGACATACACGCAGGCAAAGCGCTCATACCCATAAAATATTAACTAATTAATTCATTAATTAAAAAAACTTTTATCTGAACCTCAAACCAAGTTCTCAAAATGTTCCAAATGATATTGAATGAATGTAATGAGGAGACATTGCTGCTCAATATAAAAATAATGTAGATATCTACGGTCATGCCACCGAGTTGCTAAAACTCCACAGAATTTGATATATGCATACCATAAAATGTCATGTAAGGACAGAGATTTTATTAGCTTGTGATTCTATTTGCAGATCTCTGTTACAATCTTGGCCGTATTACAGGTACAAAGAGAACAACTAATTGCCTACTGTGATTTTTTTTTCATTTAACAGTCTGGATAAATTCATGTCTAAATCACCTCAATTACTGCAGGTATCATGTACAAACGAGGTGAAAATTTAAAATATATAAAATGATAAGTTTTGATATTGCCAATAGGGCAATAGGAATAATAAAAACATTTTGTTTCAAACGCATTTTCATCCTAAGAAGGAGCTGCTTTAGAATCACTGGCAATATGTTAAGATTGTCTGACTGTTTACCAAATACCATTAGCAGTTTCAGAGTCAAAAGATATGGTTCCAAGTATGAAGTCACCCATATAGCCTACATATTTACCATGAAAACCATTAAAAATAGGGAACAAACTTCAAAGTCCAAGAAAAGTAGCTGACAACTGGTCGTCACCATATTTAGCACAGGCACCAAGAGTTCCGTCTCAAGGCCTGAGTAAGACAGTTCCTAGAACTGTAAGGTTACAAGACAGAGTAAAATATGCATGATGTGTATAAATAAGCTATACAAGAGATGTCAATGTTCCAGGAAATCTTGCTTTCCAGACTATGTCTGGTATCTATTTCCTTTATAACCTTTTATAAAAACTACACTCAAATCATCTATCTTTCTCAATTACAGTCAGAAAAAGTCAACAACATAGTTGTTCTACTTTCAAATACTTTGCTGAAACGGCAACATGGCTCATGACCACGTGAGTTCCATTCCAGGAACACAGAATGGAAACAGAGAATAGATTCCCAAAGGCCGTCCTCTGACCTCCACACATGTGCTATGACACACAAATGTCCATATACACACACAAACACACACTCAACATACACACTCATATACATCTAACACACATACACACACAGAATAGTCCTTTTAAATGTTTTAAATACTTTCTCCTTGTAATTTGTCTCTTGAAGAGTAGAGCTCTCCTACAAATCTAATCATACATCTTTATATACACAACAGGAACTTTCAATAGGAAAACATCAATTATTCATTTCGAGAAAATTCTAATTTGATATTCTAAATTACTCTCTCTTCAACTGAGGAGCCATGTACCGAAGATAAAGCACCTGTGAGTCAGTTCAACTGTTCTTGTGTTTTGCTTTACTCTATACCATGTTTTTACAAATTCTTTTTAAGCCTGAAGACATGGTCCTTTAGAAAATGGGAACAGTTTTGTGTAGAGAGAGCTAGGAATGAGAATTGAGTCTTTGCTCTGTGAGCTTAACACTCAAGAGTTCATGGGTGGTCTCAAGGGGGCTCTTTGCACTCCCAGTGAGCCACAAACAGAGCATGAGGAAGAGACACACTATCATTCTCTATGAATATGGTTCAAGTACCATGATCCACAAATGTGTTGTATTATTGTTACTAATTCCCGAATTCCATAACATATACTATGATCACATTAGACTCTCCCCTGCCCGGTGTTCCCCTACTCCACCCAAATCTGATTTCATGTCCTCTATTATTATCTATCCTTTCTATTATTTATTATTTAATTTTTGTTTTTAAAGGCCTTTCCATCCCAATCTGTGCCCCCCAAGCTCCCCCTGGTGTGGGTCTATGCCCTGGAGTCTGGCCAACCTACCAAACATCATATTTTAGGGGAAACTGAGTCTCTTTCTCTCAGCATCCATCAATTGTCAGTTTATTCTCAGCTAGGATTGGTTCTTCCTCTCCTCTTCCCCCATTCATGCTGGGACCCTGTGTGGCTTGGATTTGCACAAGTCTTGCGCATGTTGTCCCAAACTCTGTGGGTGCATGTGTGCAACTACCATGTGGTATCCAGACAACACAGTTTCCTTGTATTCAGCTACCACTTCTGGCACTTACAATTTTCTGGTGCCCTCTTCTGCAATGGTCTCTGAGCCTTTGGTGGAGAGAGTATGAAATAGGTGACCCATTTAGGTCTGAGTACTCCACAGTGTCTTATTTTCTGAATGTTGACTACTTGCGGGTCATGTTAAGAGTTTTCCCTTTTAGCTCCCCAGTGAAGAGTCTTTCAGGTGTAGCTGTCCAGAAATGTCAGTTTACTGAGGAAGAATGAACAAAAGGAGTTAACCTAATAATTCCTCAGGTATCAAACACGGAGGAGGGGTGAACCCCAGCATTGCATTGCCACATCCCCATGAGACTTTAAAGTACATTAAGTTGCTTTATGTTTGGAAATTCCTGCTTCACTGATGATAATGTAAGATGACTTTTTAAATTAGCTGACCCTGAGTCCAAGGAAGCCTGGTTTATAACAATGTAGTTCTCTAAAGGAATCAGACTCCAGATCAGCCCACTCTTCATAACAGAGGTTGATGAGCAATAATAGTTAGTATGGAGACACAGCTCTCCTTCCCAGGAACTGTGATTCTCCCAGAGACTGGAGATGCTTTATGAACTTAGCACTGACAAGAGTGTAAACTGGCTGCCCTAGAATGATTATGTTACCTGAATCCCTTACCGAAAACTCCATTTCTGCCTGGAACCCAACTTCACCTCAATATAAGAGTAGTTATAGAAAGATAAACCAAGGCTTTCTTTAAAAAACACTTTGAAAAGAAATATTTGAAACTGTGAATTCATAACCCAAAGTCTAATTAAGAGTATTGTCAAATGTCTCAGGAAATCATGCTGCATCTCAGTAACAAACCACTGAGTTGGTCATAGAAAATAGACACTGGATTCAGCACTGAGACCTGAACAGCTGCTCACTGCCTGAGGAAAACAAGCGGCTTGTCAGAGGGAACAGTCGATCTTCTGTTAACTGACAAAATTCAGCCATTTAATCTTCACCCCACCCTCTGTGGTAGATAACCCCACTCTCTTGTGTTCCTCTAGTGGAACTGCTGTTTTGGCAGAAACGCAGAGGCCAGGGCAACACTGGGATCTTCAGGAAAAAGAAACAGTCATGTTATAGGAAAACAGTAAAGAGTCAACCATGTTAAGAACTGTGGGCAACAAGAGGACAGAGGAAAGACATCTAGCCAGGTGTTCCCTTATATTTGGTTGTAGCTTGATTTTAGGTCTTGAGAGAGGCTTATAATATGAATGCTATTGGTATAGATGACAGTAAACTTTACTTTGAACTCAGAGAGGCCTGAATTTAAATTCTAGGTTTGTTGTCTTCATCAGTTATAAAACTTTGAACAGGATCCCAAATCCTCAATTTCCTCATATGCAAATAGGGAATTAAATATTTCATCTTGTTATTGTTGTTAAGACTTAAGATAAATTAAATTAATGTTTAGCTATTGTTGACATGTTCTGATTTTCTGTACACATTTACACATTTTTATATTTATCTTTTGATATTGCATTTTTATAATTTCTTTAATATCAGTTCTTAATTCCCAATAATATATGCTATTTTATTTTTTGAAGTAGGGCCTCATGTAGTCCAAGGTGACCTAGAACTCATTATGTAGCTCAAGATGAACAGTAGTTGCTGAATCTCCTGTCTCCAGGTCCTGATCCTGTTGCCTGGGATTATAGGCATGTGCCACCATATCTTGTTTATGAAGTTTTGGGGAGCAACACAGAGCCCTATACAACTGTGAGCACTCTACCATCTGAGCCACATATCCAGCACTTACACGTGCTATTGTCAGATTAGTGTTCCAGCACCATTAATCTCCACATGGGAGCTCTCACTCCAAGGTCCTCCAAGGTTTGTAGTGTCATGTCAAAGGTGCAAACTTTACATCCCACCCTCTCTGTAATTTAAATGACAGCCTAAAAGAAACACTGCTCCTGGGGTTAGCAGCAGGCCCATTTAAAGGGAAACAAAGAATTACTCCATAGGTTTTACAAGGTAACCTGAGCAAATCTCTTTCAAACTCTTTGGCTCTATGTAAATTTTGCTGGAAAGAGTAATCAGCAGACATCTGAGACCCCTGAACATCAATGCTCATGGTTGCCCCACTCACCACAGCCCAAATATTGACCTAGCATACAAGAAATGCAAACCCAGCAAACAAAAATCCTGCTGAAATAATGATGCTTATTCTCTAAAACAGTCAGCACTGTCCATGATTTTAACAGGGCCCTTTTTAAACACAGAAATTCTTTTCATCAGAATAAAAATGTAGAGAGCATCTTTTGTGCCCAGTACAATTTAATCATTGAACAAAACGAGATAGAATGAAGATGCATTCCGTGTGGAATTTTCATTCATCGTATCGGATTTGTGGGAATACTGATAGAGTACCCTGCACAGCTGCCATGAGACGAGACAGTTTGCTGTGCCTGCTGGCAGCCAGGCCAGCCATCAAACGCTGGCTTAGCTGTAGACCCTATGGAAATAAAAAGAGCCAACAAGGTAGCCTGACTTGAAGCAAGGTTTCCCGCTTCCAACCACAGACCCCGCAGGGATGCTGAATGCAAAAGTGGAGTCACAGCACATCCTGATATTGACAGGGGGAGACAGCTGAAGAATAATGGCTTCCAGTAGGCTGTTTCAATTGTGTGGAGATGTCAGTCACCTGTTTTGTAGCTACCAAGTCAGTATCTCAGGTGCAATTACTGGGGGGCGATTTACTTCATCTGTTGAAAGACAACTAAGTTACAAAAACAAAATTGGCAATTAAACATAATTTTATGGATATATTTTAATTTCATGCCTCTTAGAAATTTTGCAATGGGAGCCACATGTTGGATGGTAATTTCTTACTTATGTGGGGCATTCTGATAGTGCTGTGCTTACATAAATTAAGTACTTGATGAATATTCAATGAGCATGTGAAAGAACGGTGCCTGCAGTAATGAGGGCAGTGCTCGTCCTTTACAACATATGACATCGCTGCATGCTTCCTGCATTCTGGAAGCACAAGGCCACCCAAGAGACTCTTTGATTAATCCTCATACCTATCTTCTAATAGTAAAACATTTGGCTATGAGCAATTCAAATAAGTTTAAGTAAGATTCAATGATTCATTTTATAAAGAACATTCCAGATGATATGCAAGGCCAATGTCATCGCATGTTAACTCAGTGTGTGGACCCAAACACTGCATCTCCCCATGTCCTCATTCTTGGCAGCTTGCTTCTTGCACACATCAGCCGCTTCTCAGTGTCTCAGAGCACAGCAATGATTCCTCCACTCGTTCTCTTCCCTCATGGGGTATGTCCCTTTCTGTGTCCCTGGCAGCCCCCTTCTCAGCTCTAATTGATCTGCCCAAGGTCCTCCCCAGGCCCCTTCCAAGAAAGGGCCTTGCTTCTGTCCTGCCATGTCTCAGAACTCCATGACATCAATTTAGAACCAAGAGAACATCTGGGGTGTGTGCTGACTCTGAGTTCACTCTCTCTAACTATTTGGTTTAAAAGGATCAGAGTAATTTATCTCAATATCACTAAATCATTCAAAATACTCAAACTTCACTTTTTTAAAATGATGTCAAGATTCTCTTTATGTGTGAGTCTCTCTCTCTGAGAGACTATATATATATATTATATATATCTTAACTGTATATTGGATAAAATATCTTCTCAAAACAGATCTTTCATTGCATTATTTTGTATAGAGGAGTGTGACACAGTGTTCTTTTGGAGCTGGAGGACAACTCATAGAGGCCAATTCTCTTCCTCCACCAGGTAGATTCCAAACATGCGACTCTGGTCATCAGGGTTGGTGGCAAGCAGCACCTCTACTGGATGAGTCATCTTACTGGCCTGTGTATTGATATTCTGCAAAAAATTTTCATTTTAGGGAAAATATTAAAATCATCTTAGTATCCTGTATCTTGTTTGGGCAAAGCACCCCATATTTAGTTATTCCTAAAGGTGAGACACATCATGAGACATGCTACCAGAGACAGCATTTTAAGCATGTAAAACTATTCATATTTGATGCTGAGTATGCTGTAATCGCAGCACTCAATGGGCAGAGACAGACAAATCTCTGAGAGTGAGGCCAGCCTGATCTACATAGTAAGTTACAGGCAGACTAGGACTAGAGAGACCCTGTCAAAAAAAAGTACTATTCATGTTTGATGTGACAGCTGAGCTGCTTCCTCACTCTTTTACACCATTGTCTTCTCTCTTGCAGAATTGTTCATAAAATTTTAAGGTTTTTACCTTGTTATTGTAATAATTCATTAGCCAAAATGTAACTGAGGCTAGTATACCACAAAGAAACATTTTCTAACATTATCAAAAATGAAACAATGAGGGCTAAGGAGATGGCTCAGCTTTTAAGAGCACTGGCTGCACATCACACCTCAGTTGGAAGAGAGCCCTGAACGCCTGCCTGTAAGTGCTGTGTTACTCTCTGTATTTATACAGAGAGCAAATGGTGCCAATCATAGTGCAGATGGTAATCACCTCATTCCAACCTCGTCAAGATAATCCCCAACAAGCATGCCCAGAGACCCATCTCATAGGTGAGTCTAGATTCTGTCAAGTGGACATCACAGATATACTGAATGTGTCTTGTGATATTAATGATGATAATATATATCATGGCTGTAATAGATTGCATTTTTTCAAATATCCAAGTGGTCATGGAGTTTGTAAGGATACCATTGCCAGCTATTCAACGAGGTACCTTTCAGAATATGTGCAATTGCTTTAAATGAAAAACCCACATTGTAATATGAAGGGCTGGGAAATTGGTTCTGTGGTTAAGAGTGCACACTGCTCTTGCACAGGACCTGAGTTCAGTTCCTAGCAACCTTATTAGGTAGTTCACAACCATCTATAACTCCATCTTCAGGAAACCTGACACCCCCTTTTGACCTCCACAGGCACTACACTCAGCTGCAGGTACTCACACATAGATATACATACTTAAAAGTACAAAATCAAATCTTTTTAAAATTTGTAATATGATGTTAAGTCAAATGCGCCAGTGGAAATTTGCTGCAAAAACAAAGACACATATTTTTTTAGTCAATTTCAGCAGAATAATCAGAAAATTATATGACTGGAAAAACACGTATGTCAGAAAAAACTCAAGTCATTTGGTTGCTTTTCTTCCTTCAGAGTTTTCAATATCTTCTTTCCACAGACTACAGCCACATATGGGTCCTATATCAGCCTGAGTAAGCCCAGAGAAATTAAAATGGAAAATTAACAGCCCTGAAACTGGAAAACTAAGGGAACTTTGAGACAGTAAGACAGATGTCAGAAGTAATTACTCAGTATTTCAAGATTTTTAACCAGTTTAGACATCAGGCTTGTTTACCACAAACTCAGCAAAACATGATCAGTCTGGGAGAACACACATACTTTTTCCTGAAGATAGCATCCAGTCTCTGACAGTCTCAGTCTGAAATCAATGGAACCAGCTTCAAAATGGTTATGCTGTGACAGGCAAAGCCAGGGTAGTTGATTCATGGTGACAGCCTTCAAGTGCCAGGGATTTTAATTCAGTCTTAGTTAATTAGACAGTGCAAGACTTGCTGAAAACATTAGAAACCAAATTATTCCTTAATGCTCACAACCCATTTGAATTTTTTTTAAAGAGTTATAGGACTACAGGTTAGAGGATTGTTAATGTAGGTGATCATCTTGAATACTGTAAGCAGAATGCACATCACTATAAGTACAGCTATCTTTGTAACTATTTCAATAATTCTGGGGACATAAGACTTTGCAAATTTTGAAGGATTTAACAAAGAGGAGTCTAGTCATCACAAAATGAAAGATCTCTGAAGTCCAGGTTCATCCTTTATTCCTGTAGTTCTCTGTCCTGCTTGGTAGCTACTAGTTCAAGTTGAGAAGCTTAAAAAGAGAGTGTTACCCAGACTTACGAGCTAATGCATAAGGCAGAATTATTCTCTCTTGATGTACCACAAAGATTGATTCAGAAATAGCTGCTCAGTGCAGGGTCACATTAGGTTCTAACTTCATTTCGTTTACTGTTATAAAATACAATAATAAAGAAGAACTTATGGGATAAGAGGGCTTATTTCTACCAAGTCACAGATCATCATTGTGAAGAAGTTAAAGTGGGGGCTTCAGACAGCTAGTCATATGCCATCCATTATCAAGAGAAGAGTGACTCACACATACAACCTGCTTATGAGTTCTCTACTCTTATGCCATTTGGGACCCTCTGCCTAGAGAATGGTGCTGCCCACAGTGGATTGTGTCTTCTCCCATTAACTTAAGACAATCATGCAAAAGACATGCCCACATATCAACCCAAAGTACACAATTCTACTCTTTCCCAGGGGTTTTTGGTTGTGACAAGTTAGCAGTTAAAAAACACCTCGGGGTGTTCTTTCATTGGAATAGAAAGCTGCCTGTCAATCATAACTATCATTTTTGCTTGAAAATCTGCTGAGCATTTCTCAGAGTCATACAATTCCTACTTGGAACTTGCATAAATTAAGAAAATTTCAGCTGAAAATATACTTTTACTATCTCCCCATACTGACAGCCTAAACCTTTCTGTTTCTTGGAACAGCATCCAATACTCTCTGGGAATATGGCTTGAAGAAGCACATTTTTTGGCTCCCATTCCTTTCCATACCCATGCAGCATCTGCAGTTGATGCTATTTCTGATCGTTGTGCCTAGATTAGATGAAGTATTTTCAAGACCTAAATGGTTTCCTGTTAAATAATGGCTGTGACTGTCAACTCAAGTTTCTTGATGATGGTTCTGCCAAAGCAACAGAGGACAGATCTTTTACTTTCAACTTATCCAAAGCCATTTCCAGAATTTATCAACGTCTTATGAAGAAGCCATCTCATAATCTGACTTTCTGAGTGGCTTCACCCCAGATTCATCAGCCATCTTCTGTTCCACAGACTAGCAGCTATAAAATAATTAACACTTTTTTCACAGTAGGCATAGGCTTTCTTCTTCCACTCCATTTCTCTACAGGACACTTGCCTGGAATAACTTATTTTTAAAATTCAAAATCAAATATCATCTGTTCTCTGTTGCGGCCATGATTGGCAGACAGAGGATGGGAAGGGTGACTGGTGGAGGCAGACTGCCTAGGGAAAATGAAATGTTATTTTGATTAATGTTTGCACGACACGAAATGTGGTCTCAATTTTGAAATTGAGACTCAATAACACTTTCAAAGAATTTTGTCCATAACTGGTTCTTTCGTTTGGACTACAATGGCACATTTAATATGATCCCAGCTTCCATATGACAATGACTGGCTTATCTTGCAACCTGATTTGAGAGTTCAGTAAACAGATTCATAAACAAATAAAGTTAGAAATGTCTTCAGTGTCGTCTGTAAACTCTCTGCCTTCAGGCAGTATAGTTTTGAAAGTTCTGAGGCTGCTTCTGTAGGTAAGGAGATTCTTTCACAGATATTTAGGAAATTGGCTTTGAACATTATCCCATGTTATGTGAAGATCTGATAAGTCCGTCATTCACTCAACTCAATACTAAGTGCAGATATTCTTTATCTGTATTGATACCATGACATATTTTCAGAATTCCTTATGTAAATTAGGAAACAGTTAGAGGTTCAAGAGTTACACATTATACAGTTCATAAAAAGACTTCCCCAGGAGTTTTCACCCTTAATGATCAAGATATACCTATACTTATGACAAATGAATAAAAATTCACTTAAAATGTTACTTGGGGGTGGCACATGCCTATAATCCTAGGTCTTGGAAGCCTGAGGCAAGAGGATCATGAGTTCAAGAGAAGGGAAGGTTATGTAAGCAGGACCCTGTCTCAAAGGGAAGGCAACTGTCAAAAAAGTCAGCAGGCTTTCTGAGCAATCCCTCATTGCCTTGGACATGGTCATGGTTCAGTCGGTACGGCTTAGCTTGCTTTCACAGATGCATCTACTTCATCTTGAAAATTTTTTGTTACAACTGATTTATTTCTTGAAAGTAGAATTCAATTCCTATAATGAAAGCTTCACCAACTTACTCAGCAGGGGTGCTGTGAGTACTCACTCACTTCAGTGACAAAGAAATGAACTCTTTTGCTGTCAGTTATCTCAAGATAGTTATGCTAGTTTAATTATCCTCTAGGTTTCAGTTGGTCATAAAGACAGTATCAATCAGTCATGGTTATTAGAGAACTTCCTTACAGTATCACCTGTCTCATTTTGTCTTCTGGATCTTTCTTAGTTGGCCCTCAGAGCAGTGAATTCGCACCTGTGCTAGAGATTAACCGTTCATTAGCAGCTTTCTGTCTGAGCCTGTTCTGAACTACCATTCACATTAGCATTCTCCCATCCGTCCACACCAGAGCATTTTTGGATGCAGGCTTAACCCAGGATGCTAATATCTTTGTAGCTCAATTTCTCTGTGAAACAGTATTGTATTTCATGATATTTTGTCAAGAATTCTCCTTTTTTGTGAGCATAGATGCATTGGTAAGTAAGGAATGAATCACTGATACTGACCTGTCCAAATTTCCTAGAATCTAATGCCTTTCGCTCAATAAACAAGAAGGAAAATGCTGATTTATATAAAATGCATAGCTACAATACTGGACTGACAGGCCATTAAAACAGCTGGCTGACCAACCACGGAATGATTAATAGTGTGACATTTCCTTCACAGTATCTGCAAGGACCGTGCTCTAGTGAGCACAGACTGCGGCTTTAACTTCACAGTAAAAGAGGCCTCAGCTATGCTAAAATATTTCATCTCTGCTTCTTCTGAGGAAAGACAGCTCCAGTCATTTCGAAATGCTAATCTTTTTAGATGAGTCTGTAACACAAAATAAAACAGGGAAAGTCCTGCTTTGCTGAAGTATTGATTCAAAAAATTAAAAGCGTTCTGACTTTTCACGGATTCATTTTACCATAACGTCAAGTTCAAATAAAATAAAATGCATGTATGTGAAGTCAGTGATTTATTCTTAGATGGAATGTCTGGAAGCAATAAAATTACTTAGTGATGTATTGTATTTTCTCTCATAAATAAAGTATTTATAAAAGACACAACTTTCAATAGTGTGAGTGACCTGCTTTTCATTAGCTTTGCTGTTCATAAGCATTTCGTTAACACAGAACTGAGGAATTGTGCTCCAGGCTCTTCTATTTCTCCATTTTTAAAAATGGTTTTAATTTATCTTAATGAGCTATCAATGAATCAGCTAATTGAGAAAATTCCAGAAACAACCTTGAAAGCCACAGTGGTGGCTCTTAAGACAGTCAGCAGCACCATGCTTTGATTGTGGCTGTGAGGACAGGATGGTCAGATTTGTTCCCAACCTGGGAATTTTCATGTTGCGAGTAAATAAGGATACCTCACTGAATGATGCAGGGAGAACACAAAGATTTGCTCTACTCTAGGAATCCCAGGGAACCTTTCGGGGTCCATATTAAAAATCCAAGTTCATGATTTTGTGTGTGAATGTGGGGAGCAAGACCAATCATTGACTTTGTGGGTATTGTTAACTGGTCAAATTGCTTATCATAACCTCCAGACAGTATATTTATGTCACTTTGTGACTTCCAAAAGTTAAACTCCATTTTAAGAGAGACTTTCATTTAATTCATTTTTCATTTGCTTAGTCATAAATACTCTTCCTGATTTAGTGGAAAAGGTTCTAAGAAGAGAAAAATGCTTACACTTTCCCATTTAGAACATTATCTTGGTCCCACACAATGATTGATTAATCAAGAAAATAGCAAGAATTGTAATCCACAGAGAATTCTTTGAGAAGAATATGGAACCTTAACACCAAGCTCTTGGTCATTAGCCCTCAACTATGATCATGTTTACAGTTGACTTTTAGCTCTGCTCTGAATTAAGAAGTTTATATCCTTGAGGACACTAAGATGTTTCAGAGCTCCCTCAGGGAAAAACTGTTTTCTGTTTCGAGTTATACAAAGACATGAACACATTCCCATATTTGGGGAAGAAATTTATAATACTAAAAGTCATAGGGAAATACTAAAATACATCAGACCATCAAAGGAGACCAAATGTGACAGAATTAGATTAGTGTCTGATACTAGGGTCTAAGCTACTAAATGTTTATCATGATTTAGATTAAAATTCACTCTTAATTTCTTATAATAAAACAAAAATAATGATCACAACATTTTTAAATACTAGAAATATTCCAGTGTGGTGCCTTGATTTGTTTATTTTAATTTGAGAATTTCACTTAACAGGAGGTTTTCCACCACCAATGCGTTAATGGTCAGTACTAAAGAAGAGTACTCTCAACAAATACCAGGTTTGAGGGAGAAACTCAATTCTAAAATGTTCTGGTGTGGCAAGGTGGCAAGATCATTTTTGTAAGTCCTGTTATATAAGAGGCAGCTACTTATACACCATGGATCCTGTTGAGCTCCTTCTGAGTTATTTTATTGTTGGGAAATTCTAGAAAACAGAGGTGTGCCTTGGTTAAGATAACATGCAAACTGTGTGCAGATTTTTCACAAGAGAGTTATCAAAAAATTAAAGACAGCCTGGTGTAGAAGGCCCTTTGCTACATCATCTTATCTTGGGTTTACCAAGTATGAAGCCAGGGCTCTTGAAGAAAATTAGGGCCAGACATTGTTCAGAATCATCATTGATTCATGGCTTTTCTGTAAGCATAAGCCCAGTCCAAACGGGACTTTCAGAGAATACACTCTCCTGGGAACTAAATATTTATTACCAGAATGCTTAAACCAGACTCAGAATAATGTTAGTCCCCTAGGATCCAACTAGTCTAGACTCAGCCAGGGAAGTCCCAGCACTCAGCCAATAGGAATGCATTGAAGTGACCCTAAAATATCTTTCTTGGCTATTACACATAGTCAATGTTTTTTAATAGTAAATGGTATGACCCATAAAAGTTCAACTTGTTATCTGCTGCACTGCCAAACAAACAAACAAAAAAACCCCACAGTTTTCAATTGCTCAAGAAAAGAATAGAGAAAAGACAGAAACTGCATATTACACTCTAATGCAAAGTATTTTAAATAAATATTTTAATTCTATTATTGGCATTTACAGGTAGAAAGCATACAGTATGTTACAGATATCAAACTGTGAAAGATACGGATGTTACATAAGTAACAAATGTAAAAAAAGTCTTTTCTTACCTTCCCTGAAAGCGAGAAAAGTTTTCAGCATAAGAAAATATCAGTATCAAAAACGCAGCTCAGGTGTAAAAAAAGTTTTTACACAGTATTAAAAAAAATGATCTACAAAACGACAGAAAGTAAGAAACCTTGCAGTTTGACTTTATATAAATTATAAAAACTGGGTACTTGGGGTAAATGTCAAATGACTGGAAAATAAAAGCAATTATGACCTGTTTGGGTCAATTCCTTTCATGTTAAAAGCATAGAACTTTTCTTTTCAATAAATAACTTTGAAAAACGGTCTCTTAGAAGTGCTGCTGAGCGCATCGGTCGGCAGGAGGAGGTGGCAGTGTTCTGGGGACAATAGCAGTCATCTTGTTCCTCGTGGAAGCCTGAGGTAAGTCAGGAGGCTGTGACTGTTTGCACAGAGATTCACAAGTGTCAACACAGTTTTGTAAGAAAGCATTAAAGTGCTGAACAAAATGACTTAATCTTAGTACCCACCGTCATGGAAAATAAACAAACCCTCAGCCATGTCTGAGCAACACTGCATATGGAATCTAAGGTCTGAAGTGTTAACATGTAGTCTTTCATCCAAGGATGGGAAGGCTCCTTCCTACACTTTACAAGGGATGGTTAAACCTAAGTGAACTTGCAATGTAAAACACAATCATAATACTACAATGGAAACAATACACACACCCACTGTGAAAGCACAAGTTCATGTCTGCAACCCTAACAGTATTAACTGCAAAACCCGCAAACCAAACACTGGTAAATAAGCAAAACTTCCCAAATGCTGCATGCCCCCAGATTCATCGCAAAACACAAGGCATGCAGGAGGACGCTTCAACCAAGCACATTTAAATTAGAGTCATTTGGAGTCTGTGTGAGCAGCTTTGTGGTTATTATTTTAAACATTTCCCAAGAACACCAGTCTATACTGGCCTGTTCTACAAATGTGACCCAGTCTAGTGGCAGCCGCACAATGCTGTTTCTGGCCAGTACATACACCTCACACATACTGTTCTGCCTCCCCATCTTTTGGGGCTGGCTTAGATGTCCCTCCTTTACCTTCTTCATTACCTGCTGCTTTTTCTGGGAGAGATGCCAGATCTTTAAAGACATCCACGTAATGGCCAAAGCCTGGCCCCCAGTTCAAAAGGTTGTCCCAGCTGAAATTGCCTGCCTGCTGTCCAAGCTTCAAGGTACTGTCTGAGGCGCCTGGAGTTGTGGAGGGGGTGCCCACGGGTCCCCCCTCAGCCCTGCGGCCATGGTACCTTCTTGGCTTCAGTCTGGCTCCATAATTATCTTCATCATCTGCATCTGATTCATTGACTTGAGATAACTTGGGCATCCTGGAGGTGTGGACCATGGGCTTCTCTCGGTCATATTCCATTTCTGAGCACGTGAAGGAATCGTGGGAGTCACTGTCAGAAGAAGACTCTGGAGCAGGGATGCCGTCTGCTGGGTTCCTGGTTCTGGACAGGGGTCTTCTGCAATCCTCCTCAGAAGATGACCTCCCGTGGTCCGCACTGCAGATACTGGGGTTTCTAGGGCGAGGGGTGTTGAGCCTCTCCACCTCTTCAATGGAGAGACCCACTGGAGGAGATGATTCAAGAGGGATCTGTGCGATGGGCTGCTTGAGGCGACTCCCGGGTCTAGAACCGTGTGAGGCCATGGCCTGGGGGCTCTTGCTCCTCCTCCCCAGCCTAGTGGCGTAGTTGAACATGCCAGGTGGGCAGTTCTCACCATGCATTTCCAGAGTACTCCCATCCCTCAGAGGAAGGTGAAGTTCTCGCGCGGGGCTGTTCCGGTAGAAAGTGGAGGATTTGGAGAAAGGAGCTGGGCTGTGCCTGGACAGGGGGTTGGGCGTGGGACAGGCGGAGTGGCTGAGCGAGCTGGTTCTCAGTGCCTGGCCATAGGCAGAAGGCTGGTAGGTCAGACTGCTTGCTCCCAAGGGCATGGGGGACTGCCTGGCGAAACCCAGGGGGCTGTGCCTCTGGATGGAGAACTTGGGCGTATGGCTGCGGAACTGTTTGTAGTGCTGGATAATGTCTGCGTCCGAGGGCGCGATGCTGCTGGCATTGTCAATGTCGTAGTGCTCGATCTCCTGCTCCGGGGAGGCCAGTGGGGCGCTGGGAATCGTCTCTGAGGTGTGGGGGATGTCGGTCTCATCATAGATCAGGTAAGGATTCTCCCTCTCAATGATGTCCGGCTTGGGGTTGCCTTCGGGCTGCTTCCTCACAGCCAAGTCATCCCCGTAGGGCGGGATGTTGTCTGGGTCATCAAAAGCAACGTTCTCGCTGCCTTTTTTCTTTTTTTCCTTGGGTTTCTTCTCTTTGGGGTTTTTGGCTTTCTTTCCCCTGCACTGGTTACAGAGAATCAGGCTGAGCACCAGCAGCGCCAGGACCGTGGCACAGCTGCCCACGATGGCAGGCACGGCCCACAAAGGCAAGGAGATCTCTTCCGGGCCCTGAGTTGGGACACACACGTGTCCCCCAGGACTTCCAGCCTTGCACACTTTCCCCTGAGGACAGAGGACGCCAAGGCAGGCCACCACTGTCTCGCAGGTCCGCCCAGTGTGTGATTCCGGGCAGCTGCAGGTGTAGCCCGAGTGCAG
Source organism: Eospalax fontanierii (assembly GCA_035773235.1). NCBI lineage: Eukaryota > Metazoa > Chordata > Mammalia > Rodentia > Spalacidae > Eospalax > Eospalax fontanierii. Next base: position 66,793,618 of record CM069535.1, on the reverse strand, counting down.
GCCTGGCTCGCAGCTGCCACCGTTCTGGCAAGGGTGGGATGCGCAGTCTCCCGGAGGGACGCATTTGTAGGCGTACCACTGGTTGATACAAAGCAGGTCTCCCCAGCACGGGTTGCTGGCACAGATGTTGGGACCCCGACAGCCGATCTTCACTGAGGGATCTGTTTTGGAGATGGAAGCCAAGCTGTGCTTCCCACTGAAAGGCAGGTTCTCTCTACCATAGAGCACGGATGCGATGCAGCCGTTGAAGCCTGTAGGAAAGAAGAGGTGGAAGGAATTTAGAGAAAATCAAAGGCTTCTGCCTCAGAGTGCTGAGATCTGAAGACAAAACGCCCCCCACCCAGGCCCTCGGGAGGGTCTTTTCAATAACCCTGCTACTCAAAGGATGCATGTCCTGATATAACTCTGGCCCCTCAGACTTTTGGCAGCCTTCATGGGCTCATGCACAACTGAATATTTGGGGATGGCACAGGCAGCCTGGATGGTCTTCATCTCTTTTTTCATCTTTTTAATTATTTGCCACTTTGATTATTACAGTCCATATACCAAAAGTTACTCAAAAACTAAACTTGTTTTTGTTAAAAACTCAAAAAAGAGCAAAACACAAGGCAATTGCTTCAGCTTCCTGTGTTATCAAGGAAGTGGCATGTCTTCAGAGGACTCAGAACCAGGTTCTCATGGAGTAAAGAAAAATTCTGGCTACTACACTATTTGGAGGATTCTGAAGAGCAGAGAGAGGGGGATAACTGTGGCATCCACGTTCCCGTTGTCAGGAGACCGGGAAAATAAACTCAAATAGTTCCTTAATGATGGGTGTAGGGACACACATCTTCAGTCCCCGCACTTGGAAGGCAGGCACAGGCAGATCTCTGTGAGCTTGAGGCCAGCCTGATCTACATGGTGAATTCCTGTCAGGCCATGGCTACTTGGTGAGACCCTGCCTTAAAAAAAATTTCTTAGTAGTGAGCTACAAAGATGAGAATGATTAAGAAGCCCTTTAGAGTTGAATGCTGCACAGGCAGTTTCTGGTTGGAAGCACACAACTTTAATTTGACTGACAAACCAGCAGGGTCTACATTGGTTTGAATATTTGAATTCCTATAAACTCTGAATGTTAAGAAGGACATGTGACCTGCAATTTAAATTTTCTGTCTTCATTTTCTTACTCTGTGACACACCTTCCCACCCAAGTAGCCTGAAGTTGTCTTTCTATGAGTTTCTGTAGTTTTGTTTTCTGTTACTATACTCCTAGATTTCTTCTTCTTAGTATCTTTCTTTTGGAACATTTTTGTTTTTTAAATATTATTTTTTTATTCTTTGAAAGTTTCACACATTTATACTGACCCATTCATCTTTAAACAGCCTCAGGCTTTCTGCCTAGTCTACACCATTATCGCAGGGATAGAGCCACTTCTGGGGTCGTATCTCCAGCTTGAGTCTATTTGTCAGTCCCACCCATCCAGTTAAAAGTCCTTTCCCAGGGGCAATTCAAACAGGAAAAGTTCCATGCAGAACAGGGTTTTTCCAGGGCCTTGCTTCTTTGTTTCCTGGTGTAGGATACTCTCTTGGTGGAACCACCCTTCTTTGAGTGAAAACTCAGAATCCTCCATGGATTTAAGAAAATCACCAACAGTTTGATTGACACTGCTTTCCAGAACATCAAGGTTGATCCACTTTAATTTTACTCTATCTCGGCCATCCCATTCATCAGAACTCAAGAAATAACTTCAGTTTGTAGTGCCAATCCCATAATGCCTGCAAATCCAGCATTCTGGTAGCCCTCCAAATCAGCCTCAAAACTAGTCTGAGACTGCCGACCTAACCGCAGTGTTCTCAGGCTTAAAAATTTTAATGACTTCTCATTGTCCTCAAGTAAGATAAATACCTCACAATTCTATCTAGAATGCCCTGTTTTATCCTTCAGCTTTGTCCTCTGCCAGAGACTCCAGCCATGAGTTCTTCTCTCACTTTGACTGACCTTCTTCTTAGACAATTCTTACTGAACTTTAAAACTTTCCCACACTTATCTTCCTTCTCGTGTACACACATACACACATAGAAGTTTCTCTCTTTTCTTTTCCCCTTCCCATCACTGATCCAGGACTAATATAACATCTAGATTTATGTAAGGACTTGCTTGACTATTGTAAGCCTGATCTCCTGTACTTCCTGGGATGAGAGGCTGTGCCTGAACAGCCTAATGTGCACAGGTCTGAAGGCGAGCTGCGCCCCAAAGCACAGCATGCTCTGCACAGCTCTGATCTCTGCAGAGTAGGGACTAATAAAGAGACTGCTCTTAATAGCTATGCACCTTCTGAAGACATGCTCGTCTGAACACATTCATGACTGGCAGTACCAGAAATCCAACCACTTTTGTAAAAACACATCGTAGTAATATTGCTCTGTGTTTGGGATTCATATTAGATAAGTTAGATTTTTAGTTTAGATTTTTAAGACTGAAGTTTCCTTCCCATTATGCTCTTAAGCATAAACTTTTACCTGTCTGTGCGTCTCGGTGGGCTTGGTTGGGTGGGATTCCACCGAGAGAAATAGTGAGCACCTCAAGGCCACCAAAGTCCTGAGTGAGACGGATAACATCTCTGTTATATATTCTGTCGACAGACAAAGCTGTGGTGCTTCCGTTCTTGGCTATCCGGAAGGTGTGCCAGTGGCCATCGGAAACATACACTTCTGGAATGTTTCTCTCCACTTTCCCAGCAACCCCTGCATCTGATGTAAAATGCACTTTTCCGTTCTTAATCTGCAAAATGTTAAAAAATAATGAGTAAAACACAATACTCTTAAATACAAAGAATTTATTTAAAATATTGACCAATCTAGAGCAGCCCGACTAGTTGAGGAATCTGATAGTCACAGTTTTTTTAGACATGCAATTCTAGGAAATGTAATTTCTTATTTAGTAGTTTCAATAGTTTTAATTGTATACTTAGTTTTTCGAAGGGCATACATAGAACTTTCCAGAACACAACTGAAATAATAAGCTGGAAAGTTATCTTAAATTAACTATACCATTTGTGATTATTTGTATTTCAAGGGCAGTGGCAAGCATGTGAAATTGGTGAGTTCAGTAAAATGCCTAAATTGATAAAACTATAAAGTATAAAATATAAAATGATAAAATAAAATAGCATTAAAAATCACTTGCAAAACCAAAAATAAATGCTGAGCTATCAAAGGTAGAAAAGTTGGAAAAGCAAGGACAAAAACAGTTTTCCTTCATGTGCTACACACTGAAATTTTAGAGGAAAAAGATGCCCACTACATCATTTTGGGAAGAGTGTGGGCGAGACTTCATTCCCGCATCTCCTCAGTTCATCTAAAGGACATCTGACTTCCTTCACTTCGCCCAGGAGAACATGGGGAAACAGGACACTCAGCCTCCAGTTTCCAGCTACCAAGTTTCCCTTATTATGAGGAGACTATTTCAGAAATAAAATAGTTTATGAGGTAATATGAACACGGGGGTCAGAGAGCACGGTGTCCTGGCATACAGTGAAGTGGCCGAGAGCATGCTCGCATCAGCACCACCAGAGGGAACCGCCATCCCGGCACAGAGGCGAAGTGATCCTCTCCAGTGAGTGATGGGCTGAAAATATGGACTGGCCACTCAGACCAGGTGCTATTTCCACTTGCAAAACTCTGAGAGAACCAAAACTCAGTTTGTTTGTGCTTCGCGGAAAAGATGTTTAATACATTTTTCATATGCTGTTCATGCAATAGTATTTTATTAATGGTATATTTCCAGATTTAAAAATGATCAGTGAGTAAAAGAACTTTCTCTGTAAGCATGAATTTGAATCCCCAACACCCACTAGAGCTAGTCATGGCCGTAGGCATCTGTAAGCCCAGCACTGGAGGTCAGATACCAACGGATTTCAGCAAGTGCTATCTAGTGAACCAAGTCAAAATGGGAGCTTCCAGTTCAGTGAGAGACTCTGTCTCAGGCAGTAGCACAGAGAGTGATAGAGGAAGACAGATGATGTCTTGCTCTGACCTCCAATGCATGCCCCCTCCTCATGTGCATGCATCTCTCTCTCTCTCTCTCTCTCTCACACACACACACACTTGCATGCATGTGAGTTTCCGTACCAAACTCAGATAAGAAACAGGTGACACTCTAGCACAAGATAATACTATTTTATCAAATGAGCAGGACTCGTGGCTCACAGTGACAACAAAGCTGCATGAGTTACAGTAAAGGCCTGTCTGAGGTGCAGTTCTAGGAAGTGGCCCCCAGTCCCTCCCCCTGCGGGACTTCTCCACCTTGTCTCTCTGTTCGATGACTTTCTAATGAAGAGCACTTGCAATAAACCAGAGTGGAGCGGAGTGAATGAGTACTTGAGCCCACACTCACACCCTTCACATCTTCCTGATCCCCAAGAACACTGAGCCTTGTCTTCTCCACTTTCCACATACTATGCTAACCTTTCACTTAGTTCCTTATTTGCTTTGCTTATTTATGAATCTAGATGGCTTCAAGCACCCTATTCTTATTCTGTGCCAGATGTCTATTTCATTCCAAACACAACATAATAGAAATGACTCGGAGCATATTACAGACCCATACCACCTTCCATTAAAGGATTCCAAATCCCAGCCACACGATACCTCGGGAAGAAAGGAGGTCAGTGGAATGCTTTCCAGAAAGTACCAACAAGGGTTGCCCTTGTCAGTGAAGTTCGCTCTTCTTAAACTTCCAGAACAGACCTGATCTGCTCCAGGCTTTCTCCCTTCACTACTCTCATCTGATGAATGCCCTCTCTCACCCAGAAACGCTTTCACCCAACAGCCTTGCTTATTTTTGTCCTCATTAGTGTTTGCTCTTATCTGTGTGTGTTTGACATGTGTATGTATGACAGAGAGAGAGAGAGAGAGAGAGAGAGACTCATTACATGGAAAATATAAGAAAGAAATGATACAATGGTGAACCAAAAGAAAAACAGAGAAAGAGGAAGCCAGGGTTCTTGGATACTGACAACTGACTAGCTGACTGGCTGGACTTGTGAGTTCTGATTCTTCACTGTCATATTCTGCCGTCCACTCTCCCTGCCTGTAACAGCCACTTTCCCTGGGTCTGTTTAATTATTTTTACTGGCTGCCTTTTCCTTATTTACTTATTTTACCTGCCAAGGTCCTTATTTCTGAAAACCTGCTACTCAAATATTTCATACTCTAACTGTCATGACTATTAATCAGCAGGTATTTTGCCTAAGTTTTTGCTGCTGTGACATCGTGTCAAGGAGTCAAGGGCTGCCATCTTGTAGGACTTTACAGTGACAGAAACAGATGCTGACAATCGGCTTCTTTCTTAAGGAAGAAAATCATTCTCTTTTCTTCAGCTGCGCTGTATGTTGACTGAATTTCCTGGTTGAGAAGCATAGCACAGGAAAAGTCGCCTGTCATCCAAATGGCACCGTGACTTGAAGGCAGCTTAACACAATCACATGAAGAAATCACACATGGAGGCTGCAGGGTCGCCTGACAAAACAGAAGTGTCCTGTCTGAGTGCACTCCCGTCCCTGCCAGACTAGAATAGCGTTCTGAGTGGAAGAACCTTTTCTCTTTATGGCTTTCTCCACAGCTTCTACAGTCATAACTTCTCTCTTAAGTGACAATTGTAAACAAAATTGATCATATTGTCATGGTTTCTTTGTTCTGTTTCACAGTGGCTTTATTAACTGTGAAACCAGGATATCTGCATCAGCAATAAGGGTGAAGTCCTCTTTCGTGAACTGCCGCCCTGTCTCAGATTTGGCTCCATGGAATTCTGCCCTGACTGCTCTTTGTCAAGGGTGGTGGATGCCAGCATCGTTCTAGACCTCGGTCAACTACAGAGCAGCACCAGCTTCACACCCTGACCAAGAACCCCATCCCAGGAGGAAAAATCACCTCCAGTTTGCAATGACTGGGCTGAGAAATATACCTGGATAATTTGAAAAAGGATTGACCTTTTGTATACTTTATCAAAACCAGGTACATGAAATACAGCAACCAGAGCTGGCCTGCATGAGAACTTATGAGAATAAAAAGACTAAAATTTAGAGACAGATTTATTTTTAATATTATATGAGAATTAATCAAATAATTTCTAATGTTCTGTGCATTTCTTTTTCTTTTGATTTAATATTTAGCTATCATCAAACTATTGATAAGTAAAAAAAAATTCATTAAGTGTGGGCTTGGTTTTTTTAAGAATTTACTAAAATTCAAAGCTGGAGAGATGGCTCAGTGGTTAAGAGCTCCAGTTGCTCTTGCAGAGATCTTGAGTTCAATTCCCAGCATCCACATGGTGACTAGCAAACATTCATAAATCCAGTTCCAGGGGATCCAACATCCTCTTCTAACTTCCACAGGCATTGCACAACACGAGTGCACTTACATGCAAGCAATACACTGATAGATATAAAATAAATATAATAAATAAAATATTTTTAAAAGAATTCACTAAAATTGATATAAAAATTGTCAATAGAATTATAGAATGCAAAATGACAGTATTGGTAAATGTAACTAAGCCAAGAACTTCATGGGTGAATTGGTACTGACTTGTATGTAGAAACAAAGACAGAAGAGTCATGTTAGAGATTCAGAAGCTCAAAGTTGGTGGGAAGTGCATATTTCATAACTCACTGATCCCTTAACTTGCACTTCCAGTGAAGAAAGCATTTAAAAGCCCGGTGAGGCCTCTGTTGTTCTCCTTAAATAAAATTCTTGAGACTATTTAGAAAAACTATTGGGAGTTGTGCCAGGGAGACAACTCAGAGGGTCAGTACTATCTACACAAGAACAGAACCTGAGTTGGGATCCCCGGCAACCCCCTCAATAGTTGGGCATGGCTTTGTACACATGTAATGCTAGGATGGGTATCTGAGACAGGCAGATCCCAGAGGCTCACTTGTCAGCCAGGTTAGCAGAATGCCCAGCCTCAGATTCAGTGAGAGACCTTGTTTCAAGGGAGTAAGGTGGAAAGTGACACAGGAGGACACCCCACATCCTCCCCTGGTTTACACACACACACACACACACACACACACACACACACACACACCACACACCACACACGCACACACGCACACACACGTACATGCACACACACACGTGCACATGCATTCACTCATAATCCTAAAAAATTATTTGTAGAGCTGGGAGTGGTGGTGTCTGATTTTAATTCCAGCACTTGGGAGGCAGAGGTGGGTGGATCTCTGAGAGACTGAGGTCTGTTTCATCTACATAGTGAGTTCCAGCCAGCTGGGGCTATAGGCAGACTGCTTCTGAAAAAAAATTTTTTTTTTAATTTTGTAAAGACCAGAAAAAAATTTATTTCAATAGATTTAAAATACATTTAACTTGACACCTTTTACCTCAACAGTGATAGGAATATGTACTTCCAAACAGGTTGAGATCATTTAGAAACATTTATTCTAATCTCACCATTTCCATCAGTGTTTAAAATAATTCTTGGAGAAATAATGGGATACAGTTCTTTCCACATCAAAGGCGCAGTCTCTTTGTGCTTTGTACTGCTCGCCAGTAGTGGAACTTGACACACTGTTTCATCAGGACAAACGGATTGTGACCATTCTCTATGCACTGCGAAAGTGTTTAGAAACCAAGTTGCTCAGATCTTTGTGGCTCTCATGACCCTGGGAATAGTGAGGATACGTGGCCCTGGAATAGTGCCCAGCACTCGCTAGGACTCTAAAAGGCTGTGCAGAAAAGGGTGGCATAGAAAGAGAATGGACTGAAGCCGGGCGGCTGGTGAGTGCCAGGAGTCGGCACTGTCGCGGCCTCACCTTCACCGTGGTGTAGTTGCTAATCTCTTGGACGTGGATTAAAATGCCATTCTCACTCCTTGTTCTGAATTTTACTTCCAGACTGTTCACTCCAAAAGGCTCCAACGTGGTGTCCCGTAGGCTCTGTCTTAATAAGTATTCCCGCTTCTCAGTCTGGCTCATGTGGTAGTCTAGGCGTCCTTTGCCTTCAAGGGACAGGGCAGTGTCTGGAGTGACAGCTGAGCACCAAGGAGAAAGGAGGGGGAAAATGCAAAAATCAAGAATCAAATGAATCAAATGCTCTTCAGAGCATTCTCTATAGTGGCAAAAATAATATTTAAATGCACAAAAAGGACTTAAATGTTTTAGAATTACTGTCTCGCCCCAGTCCTACTGTGAGAAAGTAATTTCCATTTGAGAATAACTACAAAAGTTTATTAAAGCAGTTACGTTCATTTCAGAACCATAAAGTGTACAACACTCCAAAACAGCCATTAATCACTTGGCCAAGTAGCAGAAATTATGGACGCTTGAAGACCCAACACTCTTGAACTGTGCAAGTACAAACTGTGGCCTATTTCACTGCATTTCTGGAATTCTTATGTCATACGTTTTTCCCCTTTAGTCTTTGAATTTTAGAAAATTTGACAAATGAAAGTGTCCACTCAAAGATCTGTAACAGGACTTTGAGTCATCATCATGGCTTGAGTCATCATCATGGCTGGTTCGTCATCACCCATAATGATTATGTACACTCTACCATGCTCTGAAAAAGGTCCCCAGTCCAAAAGTATAGAGATTAATGACCATAACCAATACTATAGTTCAGGCAAGGCTGTAGAGGACACGGGATTAGAGGTAGCTATACTAAGTGTTATACTTAGAAGAAGTTAGCTGTACAGGATGGTCAGCTCATTAAAGAAATATCATCTGGGGACTGGAGAGATGGCTTAGCAGTTAAGAGTACTGCCTGCTCTCTCAGAAGACCCAGGTTCAATTCCCAGCACCCACAAGGTGGCTAACAACTATCTATAACTCCAGTTCCAGGGGAATCTGACACCCTCTTCTGACGTCCTCGGGCTCTATAAGACTCAGCTGCACCTACTGTCTTGCAGGCAATGCACTTATACACATAAAATAAAAGTAATAAAATGTTAAAAAAGAAATGTCATGTGGCAGCATACGTCTACTTTTCCATTATGTCTAAGATAACATAACATTATGCTTTCTGCTAGATCTTTTAGTTTATATTATATCCTGTGTTACTGTTCATTCCTCTTCATTCTCCTATTACAAGAACAGTTAATGTCTCCTTAAATAGTAATCAGACGCCTGAGGCTGAATTAAATAATAATCACTAATTTCAAATTAAAGCAATTCTCATAAAGGCAGTTCTGTTAGGTACAGAGTAAAATAGAATACACAGCTTGAAATCAGAGAGCACCATCTCTTACTGATGGTCTGACTATCAGTAACACCTCAATAACAACAGGATCGGGTCAAAGGGAAGTCATTAATGAGGGGATTTAAAATCATATTCAAAAACAATTCCAGTTCAAAAAGAAATTAAAAAGAAATTGTTGCTCTTTTTTTAACAGTAACTGTTATGTGGGATTTTACCTCTATGCCCATTCAATGATTTAGTGCATAAATTTTTCTGAAAAATACAAAAAAATGTTGTTCAGAGACATATCACCTGACAGTAGATGATATTGATCAAAAGCCTGAATAGTTTAAAACTGCTTAATGATTCAATGATACATTTGGAAGGCTAAATATTTAGTTAGTAAATCATTCTTCGAAAGGATGCCACTCATCTTCAAGTTAAAAAAATTTCAATGTCATTGTATTTCATCCAATTTGCATATTTAACTTTCCCAGTGTTCAGAATGGAAAGATGATTTTAAGCCTGGTGTGGTGGCACACACCTTTAGTCCCAGCACTCAGGAAGCAGAGGCAGACAGATCTCTGTGAGACCAGGCAAGCCTGGTCTACATAGTGACTTCCAGGCCAGCTGGGGCTACAGAGAAACAGTCTCAAAAACAGAACAAACAAAACAAAACAAAAAACCACCACTGACAACAGCAAAAATAAAAGATGATTTTAGAATGCAGTCATGTATGTATGTATGTAGGTAGGTAGGTAGTGTCTGTGCTTTCTTGGGGAGGTGGGATGCTGTCGTGTATGTATGTAGGGTCTGTGCTTTCTTGGGGAGGCGGGATGCTGTCGTGTATGTATGTAGGGTCTGTGCTTTCTTGGGGAGGCGGGATGCTGCCACGTATGTACATTTGTTGAGTTCGTGCTTTCTTGGGGAGGCAGAGGTTCGACTTACACTTCTCACAGAGCTTCCCAGTCAGGCCCTCAGAGCAGACACACTGCTGCCAGGACCAGAAGTCCACGCACGTGCCTCCATGTTGGCAGGGGTTGCGAGTGCAGGTGCCTTCCAGTCTAGGACACCTGCAAGGGAACCGCAGGAAAGAGCCATAGAGCACAAAATGATAAGAAACTTTTCCAAGCAGACACAGACTTGGATCAGCACATTTAATTCCAAGCTTGCAGTTATAGGAAGCTAATTGCTGAACTACATGGCAGCAACTAAAGATTCAGAAACCCAGTAAACACAATCTTCCTCACACCACAAGAGGCAGAGTGAAAACCATGTCTTATATAATCACAAGGAAAGGGGTGCGGATCTCTTTAAGGCACCCTGGCTCGGAAACCCTTTGTTAACATGATGTGGGGGCACATATTCACTCATTCCGTGTGTGCTCCACTCACAATTAAGGTTTATTTACTTCCCACTTATGTGCTAAGTATTATACCAGACATAAACATGAAGGGATGAAAGAAATTCTCATATTCATAGAGTAAAATTTTTTCCTGTGTGAATGACAATAAAGAAGACGTGGCTAAACAGAGCTGGTGTTTATTAAAAGAGACAATCTGTGAAAAAAATTTAGAGTGAAAGGGGTTAGGAGTTCCTTTACTTTGGAATAGAGGTGTGGGAAGGATGCCTTTTTACTGAGACCTAAATAAACTAAAGGGTACAGGTTATATGATCATTCCAGGCAGAGAAACAAGCAGTGAGAGTCCCCACTGTGAACACAGACTATTGTGTCCAAGAAACATCAGCGAACTGGGAGAGGAAGTGGATTAGGTCAGGAGTCACAGGCCATATCATGAAAGCTCTGACAGTCAAATAAGGACTCAGCTTTGAGTCTCAACAGGACGGAAGGAATAGTATGGCATTTTGAGAAGTAACTTGTGCTTCAAAAGTGAAATCAGGTTGCAGTGGACTGGTTCTGAATTAGGACAGAAAAGATCTCAAAACAGGAGCCCAACAGTTGTGACTTAGTAGATTTTCACCTGAAAGATGTACACAACATATATTTTAAGAGAAAAATAAAATGTAATATCTGAAAAGTATTTGAGTGAATATGGAGACTGAAGCTGGCTAGGAATCGCACTTCATGTTTCTCTGAACTGTTCTATCTCTCTCATAAAGAAATAATACCACCTTGTAACCCAGCACTAACATACACGGCAAAAGACACGAAGGACAAAAGCGTATTAAAGTGCTTATATTAAAAATGTTAAAATACAGTTTTGGCTTTGTAAATTTACTGATTGATATTTTACTCAAAGAAATAAAGTCCCCAAGAATTTTTGTGGAAATACAGAGTTATTAGCGTTTTAATAAAATTGTAAGCAACTATCATGTACAGCTGTGCACTTGGACAACTGTACACTTAAGACACCAAGGAAGAGAAAACTCAAATGAGGACTTTCTTCTACAGGAATGACCTGTGAGCATAGGGTGAGGCATGTTCTTGACTGTGGATTAGGCCCCAGCCCACTGTGGGTAGCGCCATCCCTGGGCAGGGAGTCCTGGGACCTGTAGGCTGTGAACAGGCCGGAGGAACAAAGCACAAACGGCCCTCCTCCGAGGTCTCTGCTCCAGTTCCTGTCTCCAGGTTCCTGCCCAGAGTCTTTGCTGTGACTTCCCCTAAAGATGCTCTATAATGTGGAGGTAGGTATAAGTCAAAAAAGCCCTTTCCTTCCCAGGTTGGTTGGGATCAGAGTGTTTTATCACAGCAATGGAAAGTTAACCAGTCACAGTTAAAACAAAAGCACATTTACATCACAGAATAGTACCCACTCTGAGCCTGAGGGTAACCTGAGAGCACATATCTCTGGGTAGGCAGATAAGAGATTATTTGTATCTTAATATTATTTTCTGAAGTTCAAATTTTAATAGTGAACAAAATTAATTTGAAAAAAAATTTAACAATGCCTACTTCATTACTGCTGCTTAATTAATAATTACAGTTAAAAAATTTTTAAGTTGCAATTAATCCAGATATAACCTACTATAAATATGCTAAAGTTTTATGAATAAGTATGTCTATAAGTAAAATGACTTATTTTCAAACTCAGTTTTATGTGTGCATGGTAACTATCATTTATGAACAACAATATACCAGGCTCCTTTCATATGAAATGGGCACTTAATCATTTAGTCATTTAGTCTACAGACAACCCTGTAAGACAAATCAAAGCACACACGCGCACACACACACACACACACCCATTTCCTTAATCTTCAGAAAATAATGTTTCTAATCAAATACCACACTTCAGGCTAGAAAAATGCTGTAATCCCAGTCAAGGAAGGTGAAGACAAGAGACTCCCTGAGGCTAACTAGTCATCTAGCCTAGCCTGCTGGGTGAAACTTAAACCAATAGAGGGTTAGAGGGGTGGGTAAGAGAGAGGGTCTAAATTTGATTAAGAACTATTATATGAAATTCAGGAAAATCTCAATAAAATATTTTTAATGTAACAAATAAAATCTTACTGATCAAGGATGCCTTGTGCTGTCAAAGCCTGGCTGGGCTCCAGAGGCCTTCCATTGACGGCAAACTCCATTATGCAGCCCACAAAGTCATGGCTCTCCACATGTCCCCTTCTCTGAAGGATTGGATCTAGGGATCTGATTCCTCCAACTGTGACTCGATTTGGCTGAACATCAAGAGTCCTACATGAAATAGGAAGGTAAGGTATCATTTCAGTTATTAGTTGGCTTTAAAGGAATGAGCATCCCAGGTCAACACTTGCCTTTTCAGCAGACACCTGCAGAAGTACCTGGGTTTCACAGTCTAAAAATACTGAAGCTTATATAATTATATATTTTCAGTTAGCCAAATTGGATGTGTAATGTTGTCAACAAAAATGAGCGTTCTATCAGAGAAGAAGAAATCTACGGAAGCAGTGACAGCTTTAATACTAAGGTCATATTCTGTTGTTCTTTCTCTACAGAGCTACCAGAGCATCTTAGCATGTTGATGATATGATGGGGAATGTATAATCATATATCTACACTTATTGTTCCCAAGAAAATTGCTTATGCTTTTGATAGGCCAATGCTGTGGCTCAGTTTGAGGTGCTTTAAAAGCATACATTAAAAGCTACACAAATTTATAGAGCATGTATCTGAAGGAGTCATTATCAGCATTCTACACTTCTTACACAACTAGGGTCCCAAGTAAGTGTTTTGTGAAGAAAATATTAAATAGATCTAGATACAGCAAACATTGTTTTCCTTAGTTTTATCCTTAATTTTTATCAGCACATGACCTTTAAAAATTATTTATTTATTCATTTAGTTAGTTCAATTTTTTGAGACAAGGTCCCCTGGCAGCACCAGACTACCTGGAACTCGTCCTGTAGACCAGGTTGACCTTGTTCTCACAGAGATCTGACTGCCTCTACCTCCCAATTGCTAAACTAAAGATGTGCATCACCACACCCAGTCAGTTCATGACTTTTTAACAAAACGTTAAAATAATACTGCAATGACCACTGTCTATTTTATAGTATGAGCATCACTTTGGGAGAATGTACTATTACATAGAATTTAATTCTTTCAAATTTATGCATATCTTAATTTCACATAATGATAAGAATAAAGCTATGGGTTTTACTTACCAGTCATCTGAAACTGCCACGTTACTGACAGTGCAATACCCTGGCTCTTGGTTCTCAGAACAAGAGTCCACAGTTAAGGACGCTGCCTGTAAACAAGAGGGGAAGACAGTCACCATGGGCCCGATGCATGCAGTGAACCTCCCTAGTAACATCACCTGCTGCATTTTTAACCACGCAGAGCTAATCCTGGAGTTATGATTATAATGATTACTTTGATTTAGTGTATATATTTAAAAAGTCATTTAACTTACTACGTCTATTAAGTTATGGGCTCATATCTCCTGGATATCTCTAAATCATAATTACCATCACACATAAGATGTAGGAGGCTGCTTTGAAAAAAGTCCCTCCTGCTCTCTTGTTTCATCCAAGAAAGAATTCAGAACACGGCATTAATGTTCTTAGAAAACCTCGTGGTGATTCTGGGACACTCCTTGGCACTACAATTTTGTTTTGTTTTGTCTTTTGAGACAGGGTCTCCCTGTAGCCCCAGCTGGCTTGGAACTTGCTATGGAGACCGGGCTGGCCTAAATCTCACACAGATTCATCTGTGTTTGTCTCTCGAGACCTGGAATTAAGGGCATGCGCCTCCACACATGGCAAGAGACTATCATTTTAATAAAAATATTTACTCTGCTATGCTGTATCCTAATAAGCAAAAACATAGTTAAATTTGTTTCCAGAAGACTTATTCTGTCAATCATATTTAGAAAAAGTTTATGAAAATAGAGTACATATACTATAATGGCAATCTGTGAATTTATGAGAGCAATTTATGTTGTTTTAGTTCTTGAATCAAAGTTAAACTTTGTGATTAAGGACAAACATCAAATGTGCCTACATTATGTTAAGAGTATCCACACAGTGCATTGCTACACAGAAGAAATTTCTCATTGTTTTGTAAGCTACTATACAAAGTATTCATTGTAAGGCCCACTAAAGTTTATAAACTAGACAGCCTCGTACCACTATCGAGTACCTAACTAGGAAAATAAGCAAATAATAGCATTGTATGTTGGGCATTCTTAAGATATAACATATTTTTCTATTTGTAAAAGGTTGGCTATAAAAGGCAGAGGAAGAAGATGTGGAAGGATGATTTGTTTGAATAGCAGCTCATGCAGTCAGAGTTAAATGCTTCTTGTGCTGTTAAATTTTCCGACCAGCACTGCTGTCAACCGAGATGTCTCTCGCCTGTCTCCACAATGATTAAAAGCTTTAGAGCCTAATGTTTTTGCCAGTTTCTAACAGAATTATTTTGAAATGCAAAAAATAACAGACTCAAAGTCCAGTATGAGCTTTCTTTGGATATCTTCTGAAATATGGGAAGAAATATCCATTTGACTGAATTAATAATGACAAAAGTATTCTTTTCACATTTAATATTATTCAAAACTCGCTGACCACTGTCAGGCAATGGCCTTAGCCATGGGTCAACGGCCTCAGCAGACTTCGTGGCTGTGTCCCCCCATCATGTCTGTCTCTTCAAAGCCCTCATCCTTCTTGCCCCCTCATAAATGGAAATAGTTCCTCTTTTTGAAAATCATTTAAATCCTACTTAATATCATAAATGAATGTGGGGAAAAAACTGCTGTATGGATTCAGAGAGTGCAGTGAGAGCAGAGGTGGAATTCTACCCCTTTGTGAGAGGCATCTCATCTACATTAGCAATTACAGAGACAAAAGTTTTGCCTTTAAAATGAATATTTGGGGGGCTAGCAAAAACATAGTAAAGATGTTTTTAATGCTTCTGGATGTGGCTCACAGATATTCACAAAATATGAAGAAATGAAAAATGTTGGAGAAAAGTATATATTTCAAAGATGAACAAATGACTCCCTTGATCCATCTTAGACCAACATATGCCACGACATTTCATGGATTTTCACAGATTCATTGTTTAACTTGACCATTTAGATCCCAGGCATATTCATTAAAATGACTTAAGACTGTTAATTTTGTTGTCTTGCCAAATTTTCCTTTTTGGTAGGTAACTTAATATTTAAACCACTTCTACTCCCTTCATGGGGTAAAATATAAATCTTAATGATCTTAATTTCAAAAACTGCAGGTTATAAAGAACAGACACATTTTAAAATGGCTTGGTCAGCATTTACTTATTTAAAAAGTCCTTGATAATTGATGGAAATGGAGGCACTATAAAGAAATATCTGGGAAGACTGACAAATAAATTCCACTCTGTCATATTGTATGTGAAATGTTTTCAGACACTGATGGGGAAAGCATTATGTAACCTCCACTGTAAAGAAAAACGAATAACAAACATGTATCCTAACATGAATCATTATTACAATAAAATATAAAAACAGAAATACAGAAATCTTCCACATCATAGACTTGTAACTCCAAGAAGACACCAAGGCTTTAAAGAAAAATAGTGCATCCCAAACCCTGCCATAGACCTCATGGTGCATCCCAATACAATGTTCTATCATCGACCACAGGTTGCATCTTAGCACTGTCTTATAGCATAGATATCTTGGCTAATCCTAATACACACAGTATTATATCCTTGACCTCACATTACATATAAGAGTTTTACTGTAAGCCTCACCGATGACCACATAATGAGGTAAAATAAGACTGACGTAGAGTTGTTCTATATTGTAATTAAGCATTAAGTTGAAAGAATGACTATTACAATATGGACATAATCTGGTCTAAAGATTTCCACCTAACCTTGCAATGAAAAAGGTTACACTTTATAATGTAAACAGCTCACTGAGCCATGTGCTTCTCTTATGACCTGGACATATGACCTTAATCCTTTAGGTTCCCACTTGCAATCCACAGAGATAGTGATAAATGTGGGTGTACATGTTTAACACAAGCAGCATGTATTTCTCATTGAAAGCAGTGAGACACATTTTAGACCTAGGAATCAAAGGGTAAGGTTCTCTGATAAGGGTGAATCCTAGCTTCCACTTTCTCAATCAGTTTTGGAAATACTGCTTTAGTAAAATTATGAGTGAAGCCTAGCTCGAGAACACAATTCCATGAGACACCTGAAGGAGCAGTGACTCTCAGAGTTCTGATCCACAAGGTCTTAAAACAAAAGGCTCAGTAAAGTGGTTTCTTTATTCAGGTACAACTATAATGCGGTTTAGTGATGCCATTAAGCGTCATCTTTTTACATATGTCAGTTTGTACTAAGCATTCTTTCCCATGTTCTTTGTTCTTACATTGCTGCTTCATTTAGGGCAATGGTACTTCATTAAGAAAAGTAGCCATATTAGATGCAGTCTAATGTCACCTTACAAACGCCAGGGAAGTGCGGAGTAACAGGAGCCAAATAAGAATGTCATTTAGGCCAAGTTGTAATTAAACCTGTCAAACCGTCAATAAACACTTATCATTTAATGCACCTGCATTCCTGCTTCCTTAAGGGGTCCAGTCGTGGAAGATGGGGATCTTACCGTTCCTGCTCGCCGAGCAATCACAGTGTGGAAGTGTCCATCTGACACCTTCTTCATGGTGGTGAGTTTATATGTCCCACTGCCCAAGTTGTAGGAGAATCTGAGCCTTTCTTCAGCAATTTCAAGAGCCAAGAACTCTGCCCGGTCCCCTGTCTGGTTATCATAATTATAAAGCAACAAAGCATGACTTTTGATAGTTGCAAATTTGACATAAATATAGTTGTTATTGGGGTCCAAGCTGGGAAACTCCATGTATGACAGTTCTTCAAATCCATAGCTGTTCAGTTCACAGTGCTTCCCAAAGACACCTGCAGGTGAGGAAAAAGATGAGCAGTGAATTCCAGCAGGCTTATGCTGTAATAATAATGAATTGTGCTATGTACAATTTCTTTATTTTTTTCTCTTTTCCCAAATGTTGTTCATAGGAAAATGGAACTAGCAAAACTTATGTTCTCATGATGGTGGAACCCTTGTTTGCACACTAGAGGCCCTGTGTTCCACTTGCAGTACTGAAAAGGAGAAACGAAAGACACCTCTTAGAGGAAATCACTCTTCTAAGCTGATGTTGCTGTTTGATAGGCTACGAGTTTATTTTAGCATGCCTCGACTTAAAAATTAAAGGCACAGTGGAATGGAATATTTGCAGAGAGCTCTTTCCTGAAACACATTGAAAATTAGTTCATTGATCTTTATAAGATTTAATACACTTTACTGTTCAACCAAGATACTTTCCTCATGATCTGTTATACCCTTTACACTTCATTTTAGTTCAGTTGAGGACGGTTAATACTATTCTAAGTTGAAAAACCAGCCCTCAGCTCAATGGCATTTTCCAGGGTCAGAAAATCAGGAAAGAGGTTTGGAGAGCGGTTAAGAGCCCTTGCTACTCATGCAGAGGGTCGGGTTCAGTTCTCAGCACCTACATGGCAGCTAACGATCATCTAACACTCCAATTCCAGGGGATCCGAAACCCTGTTCTGACATCTGTGTGCACTGAGCAACATGGGTACACTTACATACATGTAGACAATACATTCATACACATATAATAAAAATAATAAACAAAATGAGGAAAGAATCTCTGTCTCCAGTGCAGGTAGTTGCTGTTTTAAGTTTTTATCTCCTTGTTTCCTATTTTCTTGACATGATTTACAGAATTCTGCTTTAGGGTGACTTTGAGTTTTGTGTGTGTGTGTGTATGTGTGTGTGTGTGAAAAATCAGGGTCTGCATTTGTTTGTGCTGCTTCCTTTTCCAACTTGAAAAGTGAGTTTTATTGATGCTACAATACAACGCCAAAATTCTTTTCCCACAAATATCAGTACACTGTGGCAAATGATTGGAAAATTAATCCATGCCAACGTATCAGGATTTTTGAGTCACTTTCACAAAGGTTTAGTTGCTTACTTTTGGCTCAATCTCTGTTGTAAATGTATTAAATTTAGAGTAGGAGATTTCTCAGCTCAAAGGCATGAATGCCACTATTTTACAGAGTATTTAAACTTGATCGAGGCCACAGAACCATGGGAAACAAAGAAAATTTTAACACCAGATACACTGATTTTTGCCTAATTGTTTTGGCTATATCACATTTTATAGCCAGACATTCTTTAAGTTAAATAGCCTACAAGCTGCTATAAAGTCTAGTATCGGCTATCTTGTCATTCCATGTCCTGGCTGCGATAACAGTTACTAAATGTCCAGAAAATATGGACATCTTATTATTCCACCTCTTAAATCAATGTTAAAACAGGAAAAAGGAATTATGGGAGTGATCTATGCTATATGTAACACAATGATATAGACGTGCTTTATCACATTAATGTATAATTATTACACATTTACATAGTATATATTTTATTGCTAAGTAATTAATATTAATAAACAGTAATGGCTGTTTATGTTAATTAGAAATTGGTATGTATACATTATTACTACAAGCAAAAAGTAACTGAATATAAATAGAAAGCAAAGATCTATCACTTAAATTAATGAATTGAAAAAAATCTTGCACTATGTGATCCTTCAGGTCTTCTCTTATTATATTTTAGTTAATTTACAAAAATTAGTTAAACTTTGAATGTAAATAAAGTATAGATACTGTGGCTTTGCTTTACATTTTTATTCAAATGTATGTATGCAGTCTTCTTTTTTAACTATAATGATAAAATTTTAATGAGGTTTTTAAAGCTTTTGCCTTCAAAATAAGCCAGATAAAGATCAGGATAATTCATAAAATTACTTTAAGAATATCTACTTCCCAGTACCCTTTTTTTTCATTTATAAATATAAAATATTTAGTAATTATATATGTATGTATGAATTATGTGTAAGAGATACACACATTATCTCTTACAGTAATTTTAATTTATAGGCTATTGTATGACTACACACATGCATAGTATCTACATTTATGTATAACATATTACTTGTATAATAAGAAAGTTCTAAAACTAAAACCTCACTCATAGGCTGTGCCATCCTGTAAATTCTGAGGGCCGTTAGTTTTTTAAACACAATTTAATAATATATATATATATATATATATATATATAATATACATAATATATTCCAAAGAACAAATCCTTGACTGGTGAGAAGGTAAGCAGTACAATTTTTTTTCCAGCTTCAAAAGTGCAATGAAGCTGGTGTTCCTCAGGCTGTGTGGGTCACCAGCCAGGTCTTTGTTCTAGGCATTTCCATGCGGTGCACATGTCTCCACGCAGGGTCTTTGTTTGAGGCATTCCATTTGCCACTTGTATTTGAATGTATCACTTCTGTTCAATTAGAGAAGGAAAATTCTATTTCCTTTTTATTCAAACGTTGCAGCCTGATATGATGTATGGAAATTTCAAGGCTTTTTACTTTGTTCTCCTTTCTAAATGCTTCTATGGTCAGCTGCTAGTGTATAAATTTAAATAGTACTTTTGTGTTTTGCCACTGGAAGGACTTGGGTGAGAATCTGGACTTCCAGGTCTGTGTGTGCTGTAATTTATGTGGAGCTCTGTCATCCTAGGGATGCTGGGCAGGGTAAGGGTCGGTCCACTTGGACCCAAGGTTCACACTGTGCTAGAAGGAAAATGCAGTGTCTACTGCATCAGTGCCCTGTAGGGACATTTCTTGCTCTGTGGTACTAATTGTTCTAAATACTCTACTAACCGTGTTAACACTTCTGTTCAGCCACTTGAATATTATTTTCCATTTTCTACTCCAATTTATTTTTCTTTCATTCCAAAACACAAGTTAAACCATGCAGCCTGACTGTTTGACCTGAAAGAAGTGAGCTCGTTTAGGCTTTGTAAGAACTTTAGGAGAAAGTTTTCGGGAGATCTGAGGTTGTGAGCCATTTCAGACTGCCAGAACTTTCCTGTTCTGTGAGCATTTGATGAGACCATCAAAAAATATTAAAGAAGTGAGATGCCATTGTTGTCTACAGACTACAAATGGTTTCTGTGTTCTAGCCATGCCATCTTGGGGTATTTGAATGCCAATTATTTTTGACTTAAGTAAATCAGATTCTTAACCTAAGAAGCATTGATAAAATTGATTATTATTATTGTTGTTGTTTTTGTTACTATTATTATTATTGTTATGATGTGTGTTTGGGGGACATCATGTGTGCCTTAGCATGCCTGTGGAGGCCAGAGGACAACCCCTGGCAGTCTATTCTTTCCACCATGGGTTTGAGCTCAGGTCATCAGGGTTGTTCAGCAGGTGTTTGTACATACTGGTCCATTTCACCAGTCCCATAATTATGTTTTTATATTCTGTTTCTAACATTCTTTCAGTATTGTGCTTGCTTAAAGAAAGAAAACTAAATAAGAGTGTTGGTTGTTTTTTTTTTTTTCAGTAAATAGCACCTGTTATATTTCTCTGGTGACTAGAAACTAAAGTTATTTCTCAGCCAATCTATCATAGGGAAATATGAGGAAAGGCCAAGAAAATAACTTTCATCCCTCATCCGTAGAGAAAGAGACAAGGCCTCCTGCAGGGAGAGTCCAGGTGGATGCAGCTCAAAGGTAAAGTAGCCTTAAATAAATGGAAAAAATCACAAAGTTAATGTAAAAGTTTCCACCCAAGCTGTTCACATGGTCCCAGCCCAGCCCATTTCTGAGTGCTATTTTGGGGATACTTGGACAGACCCCTTTGCTCTTCCACTAAGGGAAGTTCTCTGTGACAGCTTTCACTCTCAGTGGTCAGCGTTTTTATCAGTTATTCAGAATTATCTACAAAAATCTATTGTGGAAAATGCCCATTTAGTTCTTAAGTCCTTCTAATAGAAATGATGGGATTAATATAAAAGAGAAACAAGCAAACAAAATATTTTGACTATTCTTAGGTATATGAGATAGAGAATGAAGTCAAATAGTGTTTGGAGGATATTTTAATTAATAAGTTATGGCTGAAAGGAAGGCACCCATATGTTCTTGAGGACTCAGGTTCTATAGAGACAGCATTGATTCAGTTACCTTGGATTGATTATTTTTTCTACAATAATTAAAATTATATATTAATAGCATTTCGATAATTAACCTTTAAAATGGTTTAACATTAAAGATTTTATTTTACTACAACCTCTTGTACAAAACTATTAACATTTTTAATCACTTCTGGCCATAGTAGGATTAGATTACTAAATTGTGCACTGAAATAAAATGCCATTTTTGATTCTTTGAGGCAGGGTCTCACATAGCCCCATCTAGCATTAAACTCCTTGTGCAGTCAAGCATAACTCTGAACTTCTATCCTTTCATGTCCATCTCCCAAGTGCTGGGGTCACAGGGGTGCACCACCATACCTATATTATGAGGTTCTAGGGATTGAACCCACGGTTTCACGCATGCAAGGCAGGTAACCAGCTGAGCTACAGCTGCAGATTATCAGAACAATGGAGCCGTACTCACCAAATGGACAATGGCAGTAATAGGATTCCACGCCACTCTGACAGGAGCCACCATTGAAGCAGGGGTTACATTCACAGTAATTGACGGAAGATTCACACATTTTTCCTAAAACATATCAAACTTGTAAAGAAAACTGAGCGTATATGTACTAATATTACTGTAGTTAACTATATGAGAAATTCCCTCCTGAAAGATCTTAACTCAGAGAAGAGAAAGAGAGGAAACTCAACTCTTCGTGAGGACATGGCAATAACATCTCAAAGTTCAGTAACTTACTTCCATGTACTATTATAAAGATGTATGCAGTACGTATGGAATAACTTGTATAACTGTCTTGGAGAAAACCCTGTTTTCAGGGAAACAGTGTAGTGAATATATTTGAATGATTTCTCTGACGTTGGTTTCTATTATGTTAATGTTCATTCCTTCACCTTTGATGTTCTGGGGCTGGGAAGCCGAAACTTTCACAGCATTCTTTCATTACAAAATTTCAATTTAGATTTTTAAGGGAGAACTTATTACATACCTTGTTTGAAGCAGAAAAAGAAATAAAGCATATCAAATATATTTTCAAATGTCTATGAATATTTATTCTCTAGTACAGGATATATGTATTCTGCCCTTTTCTGAAAATATAATACTTATGCCCCACATTTCAGTTTATAAATATTGTTCTCTGAGATCTTGTAAAATCAAATAATATGGACTAAGTGTTTATGAGCCAGGCATGAGAGTAGGTGGGACAATGGAAGAGAAGAAAGCAGAGAACTGTCTTAGCATAGTGTTTCTCTGGAACAGCAGAGATAGTCGCATACAAAAGTAAGGTACACGATTCACAAGTGAAGGAGTCCTTAAAAGCTGTAAGGTTAATAGTGACTGTGAAATCGGCAGTGCATAGAATCACCAGTTTCCATACAGGGTTCACTGAGGTAGGAAGACTCACTCAAAATGTGTGTGGCACCATCCCATGGGTTGGGGTCCAGGATTAAAGAAAAAGAGGAAGCTGGGCTGAGCACCATCACTCCTCTCTCTCTGCTTCCTGACTGTGGTACAATCAGTGTAAGCAGTTGCCTTCCATTATGACTTCCCTGCCTTGATGAACTGTGAGTCAAAATAAACCTTTGCTTTTTTAAGTTGCTATTTTCAGTTGTTCTGGCACAGCAACCAGAAAAGTAACTAATATGGAAGCCAGTTGCTTGTCTGAGAAATGGTAAAACTAGGTAGAGACAAACCCAAGTCTGCTGCTCCCATATTCAGTTTTTACTTACTATGATTGAATATTTGATCTCTTGGTGGCCAAAACAGTGTATAAGTTCTATCTTCTTATGTTGTTTGTCTTTATGAAAAAGTTATTATTCTATAATGCAGACTTTAATATATTTATCAGAATAATTCCTAGTTTTCCAATTCTAATAAACTGTGAGACATTATAGTTTTGGGGTAATTTCCATTATTGAAGTAGGACCTTATTAGTGTAGATGGTTCCAGCAAATCTGTTTCCTTGTGTGTGTGCTTGTGTGGCATGTATGCATATGCATGCAAATGTATCCACATGTATGAGCATGTACATGTGAAGGCCAGAAGTCAATATCAGGAGACTTTCTTGATGGCTGCCCAACTTATTTTTTCTGATAGGCTCTCTCATTGAACCTGGACTCCAGTAATTCAGCTGGTTAGCATTAGCTCCAGTGAAGTACCTGTCTACCTGCCCACTCCTGGGGTTACAGACACAAGTCTCCAGAGCCAGCTTTCTGTGTAGCTCCTGTGTAGGGGAAATGAACACAGGTCCTCATGACTGAGCCATCTCCGTAGACTTCATTCTTTGTCTTCATGCAGAGATTGAACCTAGAGCCTTCTGCATGCTAGGTAAACACTCTATGGGGCTATACCTTGGCCTTCTATAACACTAGGTATCTTCAATTTCCCCAAATGAGTGCACTAACGAATAATTTATGTCTCTTCTGAGTGCACGAACATCTTACCCACATAGCTAGACAATGCTGAGTGTAGACGATGCATTACATCATAGCAACTTTAAAACACATCCAAAGTTTTTGTTTAGCTCAGTTTTGTTTTTGTGGCTTGACTCTGAAGCCACAATTGTTCAAGTCTGACATTATAAATCTGAGTCAGGCCTCGTGGCACTGTTGAGCCATTTCTGTGCATCACAGAAACACAAACACAACATTTTTCCTTCATAAACAGCACTGGTCACGCCTTACAAGGCAAAACACGCAGCTAACATTTTCAGAATGCTCCTGAATTCTAAGGGGAGAAGATGAAAATAAACAATTTAGAGGCATCAAAATTAGGTTTTAAGTGTGGCTGGAGTCGCAGGCCAGACCACTTTATTCTAAGTGTGTGCTGAACTTCACACCACAGCAGCTGCATCTTAAAAGCACTCCATTCTACCTTGCCTTCCTCCTGAATAAGGGACACACCTTTTTAGAAGTGTGGTTTATTTCCTTCTTTACTCCAACACCACCTTTGCCCAACAGAAAGTTAAATAAGACCAACTGACTCAACTTTTTCTTATGTAGTTTCCATCAAAAAAATCATATCATTTCTTACATCCATTCCTTTCATGGTGAGAGAGGACATGGTTCACAGTTGCTAAGGGACTGTGCTGGATGCTTCAGTGTCAACTTGACACACCTGTGTTGAGGGAGCCTCCACTGGAGAATTACGTCCATTGGACTGCCTGTGACCATGTTTTGGGGGTATTTTCTTGATGAATGATGTGGGGAGGGTCCAGCCCAGTGTGGGTGGTGCCACCCCGAGGCAGGTTGCTCTGAACTGTGTAAGAAAGCAGGCTGATCCTGGGCCAGGGGAGTAATCCAGTAAGCAGTGACCTATGCTTCAGCTCCTGCCTCCAGGTTCCTGCCTTGAGTTCCTACCTTGGACTTCCTAAGTGATGAAGATGGACCCTGGAGATATAAGACAAATAAGCCCCTTTCTCCCCAAGCTGGTACCGGTCAGAGTGTTTTGTCACAGCAATTGTAGGCAGACTGGGACAGGGAGTAAGCACTGTTGACTTCCTTCTTCCCTTGCTTCTCTGAATACTTCTTTTAGAGCAATGCCCAAAGTGGTCCATAATATATACATAGACAGTCAGGATAAGCTTTAGATCATAGCAACACACTGGTGGGCTCTAAACTACCATCCTCACTTCTTAAAGACAAGAGACAGGGAAGCAAGGACAACAAATCAAGGCATGGACTATCAAGAATTAGTGCTTGGCTTCTGTGAGCAAGAGCAAGGCTTCTGCGCTCGCTATGAAATGCTAGGAGTTTAAAACCCAAGCTGTTGATTCTATGAAACTCAACCCTAGGGGCTGGAGAGATGGCTCAGTGGTTAAGAACACCTCCTGCTCTTTCAAAGGACTCAAGTTGGGTTCCCAGTTCCCATGTCAGGCAGCTCACAACCTCCTGTAACGGTAGCACCATGACAGCTGACGATTCCCTTTTCGGGACTTCATAGGTACCAATACTCACAAACACAGATCCCCATACAGACTTGCACACATGCACATAGCTAAAAATAAACCTTTAAATCACAAGCTTAACTCTAATTTGTTTCCTTTTAAAGTTTATATTTCAAGAACAAAATAAATGCAGTTGTTTGTATTTTTGTGTGTTTTTTGTATATTCCTTATCCTATCACTTAACCTGGTACTTTCACATAGACATGAGTCTAATTTAAATATAAGCTTCAGGCTATTTCCCTTAGTTTAAAGAGGAGTGCGAAACACCCTAAAATAAGCCATTCTTACTCATTCAGTTAAAAATATACAGTGACTACAGTAGAGGCCAAAGTTGCAAGAAACCGAAAAATATGCTGAGGATGAATGTCTTTGAAAATGCCTCATTCTTCAATTATATCACTACAAATATGTAAAATTTTCATAGAAAGCAAATTCCATTTTTTCATTAATTATTTTAATTTAAAGCAGTTTTATTGTCTTGATATTTTTATTAGAAGATAATACAATAATAAAGTGGCCTTGTGAGGGGCTAAATAAAGAAATTATTACTGAGTTTGGAAAATAATACTCTTATTTTTCCCACTAGAGTAGATGAATTATTTTCCATTTGAATATTTAATTTTGATTGTCCATTTTTGAGTAAAATATATTTAAAATTCATCATCTCAAAGAATTAGCATGCTAGATTCAAAAACACAGTTTGAAAGCCTAATGCTTAATTTTAAATTATGCCTTAAATGAACCTTTGTCTTTTGTGTGAAGAAACGGTTTCATGATTTTACTTGAAATCTAGAGAAAGTCACTGAAGGCACATCTCAAGTTTGGAATGCTCACACTCTTCTACTTGTCCAGAAGCCCACAGCAAACCCTCAATTGTTAGGCACAGGTATTCGGATAAAAGGCCATTCTTAATGACCTAAGGATAGCCAGAGAGCACAGAAGTTTCATTCACTGAGAATGTTCCTGGTGTGATAAGCTGATGTTACAACACTGCCAAACAAATTCTTGAATCATTAACTTAATGCTGCAACTCAATTAGAAATTCTTGTCAATGCCTTGAGGGTTGGCAGTGCTCTGATAAGACTTGTACAAAGAAATAATCCATGCTTCTGTAATGCAAAGAGCCATTTCTGTCAGGGTGTGTTTAATATCACAGCAAGTGTTTAGAAGAGTAAATTGATTTCATCACTTTGACATCTGTGCATTAGCTGCATTGACTTTCACTGTTTATCATAGACAGATGGAGATGTGCTTCAGGTTATATAGATTCTGAGCATCTGGGGAATGGGAACTTTAGGATGTGGAAATAAATACATATTAGTGAGGTGGGTATCCATAGAACTTCCAATTTCACTTGTAATTATAATTATTATTATATATTTAATATTATGATTATATAATTAAAATAATAGTTATAATTATAGAAATTGTCATTTAAGTTTATAGAAAACACCTAGGTTAATCTGAATGACATAGGGTAGAGATGTACTAGATAGATTTAGTATCAATTTGATACACCTGGGAGCCTCAATTGAGGAACTGTCTCCAGTGGACTGGCCTGTGGCCATGTCTGTGGGATGTTTTCTTGATTGTTGGCTGATGTGGGAGGGCCCAGCACACTATGGGTGGTACCACCCCTGGGCAGGTTGTTCTGAATTGTATAACAAAGCAGGCTGATCCTGGGCCAGGCGAGTAAGCCAGTAAGCAGTGTTCCTCCATGATCTGTGCTTCAGCTCCTACCTCTGGGTTCTTGCACGGAGTTCCTACCTTGGGCTCTCTAGGTAGGAACTGGGACCCAAGAGACATAAGATAAAACAAATCCTTTCCTCCCCAAGTTGTTTTTTTGTCAGAGTGTTTTGTCACAGCATTTAAAGCAAACTAGAATTGGAGAATATGTGGAACATAGACTGATCCTACTCAGATTGCCTGCACTACAGGTAGCAAGGCAGTATCTTCAAGTCTTACTTGTCTAATTCCATATCTATTTCTTAGATAGAGTGCAGCTAAGCTAGTTCTCACCTGTTAAACTGGACTGTGTCAAATAAAGACTTTTAATGTCCTATAGTTCATGAAGCCTTCAATTTCCTGTCTTAGAACATATCTATTCTTGACTACCATGAATACTGTTTCATTACTTGTTTGTATACAGAGAAGAGAATGGGATGTATAGGAACTATCAAAATCAATTTTGTGTATAAATTATTAATATAATTTATTATATATAGAATGTGTTATTAATTCTGAAGATGTATGCTTGAGATCTTTTAAAATTAATTTAGCACAAAGTGGCTATTTTTAATACTATATAAATGTTCCCATCACAGGATGCTATCACAGGAAAGATAGCACCAAGAAAATTAGTCCACCTAGGTGTATTTCTCAGTAGAGTTATGATTTTTACACCACAGCAAAAACAAAGTGCCATGTATTCATGGGTACTACCAAAATGAGAAGCTAAAATAAAAATTTATCTTGTAAAACATATACAAGTACAATCTCAATGAAACTGAAAATGATTATGCTTAAAGGCATTGGTAATATTCATGAAAAGTTTCCTTCCAAATAAATGCTTACTTTCTGAAGACATGTCAGATTTCAGTCACTGGCAGCCCAAGATATGAAAGTCCTTAATGAGGCAGTATGTCCCCTAAGAGCTAATCCATCTGCCTAACCCACCCATGAAAATAAAGTCAGTCAAAACAGAAAGGAAACCCTTTAGCCTGTTGTCATATGAATGGGCAATGTCCCCTACAGACTCATATGTTTGAATACTTGGTCCCCAAGTTGAGACCAAGCTGGACTGTTTAGGGTATGAAACCTTTAGGAGGTTGAACCTTGGTGGAAGAAGTACATTATTGGGCTGGTTTTGAGGTTCTAGAGCCTGGTACTTCTCTCTCTCCTCTTCTCTCTCTCTCTCTCTCTCTCTCTCTCTCCTCTCTCTCCCTTCTTCCTGTGTACAAATGAAAGTGGTTGACCAGCCTCACTTGACTCCTGCCGTGTCTTCCCCAACATGAGGCCTATATACCCTGTGTAGTTACAAGCCAGAATAAATGCTTTCTCCCCATGTTGGTTTTGCCAGGGCATTCTGTCTCAGCAGCAGGAAAATAACTAATACAGCCTCTCTTATTTAGGCTGCTCTTTGATATCACAACTATTCACAGATTTCTCTCCCATAGCTCTCTTATAATTATCCCAGCACTCTCGTGTGATACTGGACTTTTGAAAAAATAATGCCTCTTACTCTTTCTGTTTGGTGAAAGCACTGTTTGGCAAGGTGCTCAGAAAAATTGCTACGCACAGACTGTAAATAACTTCTTTATGTCTGGAAAAAATACTATTTAGACTACAAATTGATACAAAAGTGATGATCCTGCTGTAAAATACCAAAACTTGCTTCAAAACAGAGGAATCCTCATACAGTAATCAATCTACCACACCATTCCAAAAGCCACACCTGACACACACCAAGATGTGTGGAGGTATGTGGAAAGGTTGAAGGGGCCACACACTGATCATGTTATGAGTGATCCAGATTGGGAAACAAGCTCTGTCTGCTGGCTGTGCTTAACCACAACCTTCCCTCCCAGGAAGGACTCACGGCCCACGATGTGCTGTGCTGTAAACCTGCTGGTGTGAACGTACCTGCTCCAGTGGCTGCAAACTACAGCTGTGCTTTCTCTTGGGCAAGAAAAGAAATACTGGGTGAAAGTTAGTAAGCTGATTTTTTTCTTTAGGATCATCCAGAATTGTGAGTTGTAAATAATATGAAAAATAAGTTTGAATTACTACTGTATATTGACAATGGATGTGATTTTGCATCTTTATTAAATTCTGTGAAAACCTACAAAGTATTTTTACATGTTCTTAGTTATAATAAACTTACTGGTTTTTTTTCCAGTATTCTACACAGCTAATCAGCTGTCCATTCAGTAATATGAAATTTAACTGATAGGAAATTTGCTTACATAATGAATCTATTATAATCATCAGTCTTCAATGTCAGAGTGATGGTATTTAGAATCACCTAGAAGACATACCTCAGGGTGTGACTGTAAACATGTTTCTAGAGAAGTTTAACATTATCCTGAATGTGTGTGGCACCAGTCCATGGCCCAGAATCCTCCTTCCTGACAGTGGATGCAGTGTGATTAGTCACTGTACATTCCTTCTCTCACACCTTCCACACCAGGATGGTCTGCACCCTCAAACTGAGAGCCCAAAGAACCCTTTCTCTCTTAAGTTGCTTTTGTTAGATATTTTATCACAATGACAGGAAAAATAGCTAGCATGACACATAAAGGAAGTATAACTGGGTATGTTATAGTCTTGCTATTTTTAAATTTTTTTCTTTTGTTTTACTTCTGGTATCTCATAATAATAAAGGATTAGAAACAAATTACACAAAGAAATTTGATACTCTTCAAATCACGCATTCATTAAATTAATTATTTCTTATTTATTCTGTATACAGCTCTATGCTTACACTGGAAAATAAAGTTTAATAGATAGAAATTTGAGAATAAAATAGTGGTAACATTATAAAAATTTTATCCCCTCCTTGTTTCTGCTGCACAGTTTCCTTTGTCATACTTACAAGTTTACAAGGTGTTTTCTGTACAAAACAGGTCTGCCTTACACCCAATCAATCCCTAAATAAAGCTGCTGTGGTTACATCAATTTACAGACTTCTCTTTCTTCTATTTTTTAGCATAATTTCTTGTGACACATAAGAGATGCAGTGATATCTGTCTGTCTCTCTGCATGTGTCTGGGTATAAGAGAGGAGAATATGTAGCAGTGATCATTGGTAATTCCATAGACTTTAAAAATGTAGATGGAATGCACAAAAAGTCTATAACAGTAAATACAGTTTGAGAAATAGACTAGAATCATAAATATGTCCAGGTATTAAAGGAGTTTGCCTTTAATAAGGCACTGCCATCCAATTAGGCATTTACAGAAGTGCTATCTACTGTGGTACAACCTCCCTCTATCCTCACCACTCTTCCTATCCTCTAATACCAGCTATAGTTCTTTTCTGACACATTTGATAAACATTTACTTTCATAAAATGGAAGCACAAACAAAAAGTCACTTAAAGAACCATTACAGTCACATGTGAATATTCTTGATGCTCATGTGAGCAAGCCACAGGAATAGGGAAGATCCTTCAACATACAGCAAAAGCAGAGACCTGCTGGAATGACTCTAGCATCCCAGGCAACAAAACCCAAAATTCACAAATACGATTTCATGAAATGAGAAAGCTTCTGCAGAGCAGAGGAAGCAACTGAATGAAGAGACAGCTCACAGAATGGGAGACAGTCTCAGCTAACTCTACCTCTGACAAAGTTCTAATATCCAGAATATATAAAGAACCTAAGACTAAATACCAAGATACTAAATAGTCCAATCAATAAATATGCTAGTGAAATGAACAGTTCTTAAAAATGGTCAATAAACATATGGAAAAATTTCTACATCCAGAGTCACCTGGAAAATGTAAATTAAAATAACATTAAGACTCAATCTCATTCTGGTCAGAATGGCTGCCATTAAGGAAACAAATGCCAGTGAGGATGACAAGAAAAGGGAGGCCTGTACTCTGCTGGAAGGAACATGAACTCATCCAGCCGCTATGGAAATAATGAATGCTCATGAAGAAAACTAAACACAAAACTAACTTGTGATCCAGCTCTACCACTTCTGGGTATAGATCATATATATATATATATATATATACACCAAAGCACTCTACATCCTACCACAGAGACATGTACACATCCATGTTTACTGCAGTGCCATTCACAATAGCCAGGAAATGGAACCAGCTTAGGTGTCCATCAACAGTTGAATGAAAAAGAAATATGGTACACATACACAATGCAATTTTATTTATCCATTGAAAAGAATAAAATTTGCTTCTGTAGGAAAATGGATGTAACTGGAGATCATGGTGTTAAATAAGTCAGGCCCCAAATGGCAAATACCACATTTTCTCTCATTTATGGATACTAGATTTTGCACAAAAACATAAAATTATATATATATAATATATATATATTATATATATAATATATATAATTGTTATAAAACTCTCCCCTTAAACACATAGTTTTGACAGGGAAGAAGGAGCACCACCCTCTGTGGCCTGGGAATGAATGGCAGGAGGAAGCAGGAAAGGAGGAAGGAACGGTGGCTATGGCCAGTGTACGTAGATATGTATGTATGAAAATGTGTTTAAGAAACACATCACTCTGTGCAATAAATAATGGAATCTAAAAGCAATTCAGTGGACAATTATAAAATGAAAATTCTGGGGCTGGAGAGATGGCTCAGTGGTTAAGAGCTCTGGCTGCTCTTGCAGAGGATCTGGGTTTGGTTCCCAGAACCCACCTGGCGGCTAATAATCATTCTTAACTCCAGTTCCAGGAGAATCTGACGCACTCTTCTGACCTCCACGGGCATTGCACAAGAGGGACACATACATACATGCAGGTAATGCACTCATACACATATAATTAAAATAATAAATAAAATATTTTTAATTAAAAAATCCTTTAAGATATGTAGGAGCAACTGCCATGAGAATAAATCGGTCAGTGCTTGATATTCATTTTCATAGTCTTTTCTGTGCTTGACTTATTTCTTCTAAGGTAATGTCTTCTAGCACTCCGTAAACATGTACAATTTTTATGTGTTCATTAGAAATTGAAATATAGAACATACACAAGAAGTAAATGCAGAAGAAAAGTAGAGAATATGCATTAGAGACTAGAGAGATGGCTCAGTGGTTAAGAGCACTGGCTGCTCTTGCACAAGAGTGGTGTTTGGTTCCCAGCACATGGTGCCCAACAATTTTAATTCCAGTTTCAGGAAATCCGATGTGCTCTCTTTACCCCTCTCTTTTGGCATTGCACGACACAGGTGCACTTACTTACATGCAAGCAATATACTCACACAGAGAAAATAAGAATAATAAAGTATTTTTAAAAGAATATGAACATTGGATATAAAATAAAAAGAAGGAAAATTTGGCTAGTGAAAGTATTTTTTATGAATTCTTCCTCTGAGGGCCATATGATTTGTCATATGGCCCACTAAGCTTGACAATATTTTAAGAACATAATTTTTTTAATGCCAATAGTCATTACTTTCCACTATAGGCTTTCCATGGCTAAAGTCTTTGAAAGAAAGCTGATTCCAAACACAGGAAATTACATGCCAACATACCTGTGTATCCAGATTTGCACACACAGTTGAAGCCTCCTGGGAAATTCTGGCAGACCGCCCCGTGCTTGCAAGGGCTGGGCAGGCACTCATTGATGTCTCTCTCACAGGCTCTACCGGCGAAGCCATCAGGACAGCTGCATGAAAACCCCCCAACTAAATTGTGGCAGGTCCCTCCGTTATGGCAAGGGGCCGGAAGGCATTCATCGATGTCCACTTCACACCAGCTGCCGGCATAGCCTGGCGCACACCTGCACTGGAAAGGCCGCAGAGGCTCATTGGCCACAATGATGACAGGCAGGCTTTCCTGGCTCTTCAGCGCAGACCCCACGGCCAGCCTTCGGATGCAGCTGCCGCCATTCTGACAGGGGCTGTGAATGCACGGGTCGTGATCTACAGATTCCACTTTTACTCCACTCTGACGGAGAAGAAGCTCTTTGATGCTTTCAAAGAAGGTGGCTACTCCACTGGGGTTCACATACTGGTTATTATTTCGCTTCACAGCTGCTAAAACAAATGTCCTGTTGCTCTCCTCGTAGGCGGCGTACAGTTGCACAGCAGTGCCCAGGCCAGTGAGCTGGGAACCAGCAATGCGCAGAAAGTGAAGGTAGTGGTTCGTTAAGAAGTCCTTGACCGTGGGTACACCTACACGAAGCAGGATGCTGTTGTCCACAGTGACATTGGAGAACCCAGCAAAGAAAACTCGGATATTGTTGGTAACTGCGCTGTGAACTCCATCGCTGCTGAGAACTGTCAGATCAAAGGTGCCATCAGTGGACCTGGGCTGGGAGCTCAGGTCACAGCTACCCACTGGAATACTAAAGAGGCTAGTGACCCCTGAGGTGAGGGAGCAGTGGAAGCTGTCTAACACATCTGGATCCTGAGGCTTCACAGAGCCTAGAGTCCCACCTGGAAACAAGCTGCCGTAATAATTAACAAATATCTCCACGGTACGTGACTGTGAGGGGTTGTCATTTTGGTCTAGTACGGTGATGTGAACCGTTCCAGTAGAAGACATCTGAGGAGCCCCAGAATCTCTTGTGACCACAGACAGATAGAAGTCTGAGATCTGCTCCCTGTCGATCTCCCTGGTTGTGCTCAGAACTCCAGCCGTGTTCAGACTGAAATAATTGGTGGCTGGCCCTGTGCTCAGCAGATGGTAGGTGAAAGGGCCTTGATTTGGGGGGAGATCAGGATCTGTGGACTGAAGGGTCATCACTAGGGTTCCTGGGCGCTTGTTTTCTAGAACTTCCCCTTCACTGACAGTCAACACGGGCCCGTTATCATTGATGTCTTCTAGAGTGACTAGTAAGGAAGCACTTCCTGTCGCTGAGGGGGTTCCGGAATCCACAGCCAAGACTGTGAGATTATAGACAGGTAGGGTTTCCCGGTCTAGCTCTGAAGTAACTGTGATCTGGCCTGTCTGTGGATTAATGGAAAACACACCATTTTCGTTCCCTGATCCGATGAAATAAGAAAACCTGCTCCAGTCAGGGATAGAGTCAGAGTCAAAGGCACTCACGAAGGTCACATGCGTCCCAGTCGGGACCCCTTCACTGATCTGGACACGGTAGGTGTTTAGACTGAACACTGGTGGGTCATTGGCATCAAGCACGGTGATATTCACAGTGACCTCATCTATATCTGCTCCCCGAATGCTGCCGAAGTTCTTGGCCAAGACCTTCAAGGACACCCTTTCTGCTTTCTCTCTGTCAAGGAGGCCGGACACATAAATCTGCCCTGTCTTCTTGTGGATCTGGAAGCCCTTCTTCCTGCTGTTTCCAAAGATCAAATAGTGTACTTCCCCGTCAGCACCCATGTCCCTGTCACTGGCAAAGACTTCTCCAATCACAGTGCCCTCGGGAGCTGCTTCTGAGACTTCGAAGTAGTACAGTTTGGAAACAAACCGAGGCACATACTCGTTTGTCCCCTTCAGCTGGATATTCACAGTGGCGAAGCTGTACCTTTCTTCATCAGGAACGTTGAAGGCTTTCACAGTGAGATGGTAGCTCTGCTTGGTTTCAAAATCCAGGAAGCCTTGGGTGGTGATGACCCCTGTATTGGGGTCAATGACAAACAGGTCACTGTCAGATGACTGCACACTGTACACAATCACAGCATTGGCTCCGGAGTCTGCATCTGTTGCGTTGAGGTAAATGACTGTGGTCCCACTAGGGGCGTTTTCCAAAACAGTAGGAAAATATTCATCAGGAGCAAACACTGGAGAATTGTCATTCACATCAATCACGTTCACAGTCACACTGCAATAGCCAGTCCTTGCAACCCATCCTCCATCCGTGGCACTGATTGTCATCTCATGTTTCTGACATAGCTCATAATCAAGGGCTTTGGCTAGTGTTAACACACCTGTAGAGGAATTAATTGCAAAGATGCCCTCTTCGTTTCCTGAAGAAATATCATATCTAATCAAGCCATTCATGGCTGCATCCCGATCCCTGGCGGAGACCGTTCTGACCACCGCTCCAATGCTATGACTCTCGGGGATGGTGGCACTCATGTGATTCTGAGAAAACTCAGGCGTGTGGTAGTTCTCTTCAGTGACAGTTATGTGAACAGTTGCTTGGGAAGCAAGTGGGGGATTTCCTTTATCCTTTGCAGTTATTGTGATCAGAAAGTTTTGATTGAGGTCAGAAATCAAGGAAGATGCTACTGAAATCCACCCTGTATCACCGTCCAGTTTAAACTTCCCTAAGTGGTTCCCATCAGATACGCAATACTCCACTTCAGAGTTCAGCCCAAAATCTCTGTCATCCACCGCAGTCACTTTGATTAACTTGGTGCCAACTTTAACATTCTTGGTGACTGGAGTGAAATATTTACTTTTAAGAAACTGAGGTGGGTTATCGTTGCTATCCACTGTGTTGATGGTAACTGTGGTCTCGCTGAGTAAGGACGGAGTGCCTCGATCTGAAGATGTCACGATGAAGCTATGCCTGTTAATGTTCACGTTACCGAAACCACTGATATTTTGGTATTTTAACACCTGCTTATTGAAAATCTCTCCAGTGGTGGCATTGATCCTGAAGTATTCTGACTGAGATTTTATGAAATAAAACACTTGTCCATTTGACCCTTCATCAGGATCCGTGGCTGACACCTGAGTCACTTTGGAGCCGATCTCAGTAAGTTCAGGGCAATCTAAATAATAAGAGGGTCTGCTGAATCTTGGAGCATTGTCATTGATATCCGTCACAAATATGGTGACATCTGTGCTGACAGTCCACCCAGAATCGTGGGCGGAAATTCGGATCCTGTAACGATCTGTATCTTCTCTATTTAAAGGTCTACTGATGACAATATCTCCTGTGTTGGGGTTGATTGTAAATGGAAGACTTGTGTCAACTATGGAGTACCTACTAATTGCATTTACTCCAATGTCTTCATCGGAAGTTGTGACCCGGGTGACTGTATATCCCAAGGGGGAGTTTTCAGGAACATAGGCACTGAATATCTGAGAAAACCTTGGTGCATTATCATTTTCATCTAAAATACTGATGATGACTTTCACTGAGGTACTCTGAGAAGGAGATCCTTTGTCTGAAGACTTCACAGTGAGCTCATAATGAGATATTTTTTCTCTGTCTAGTGGGCGAACGCTTCTGATTTCACCTGTTGCATGATTGATGGTGAAGCTGTTCTCTTTGTTGCCATTAACAATCTCATAGTCTATCTGTCCATTTGGTCCACTGTCTCTGTCCATTGCTGAAACAGTAAGTATTTTTCGAGGAGATAAGTTTTCTAATATCTCAGAAACAAATGGATCTTCTTTAAAAACCGGGGCATTGTCATTGGTATCCAGCACTGTGATGTCAAGCTTCTCATAAGATGAAAAAGGCGGGAAGCCCCCATCTCTGGCTTCAATCCACACAACATACTTTTGTGTCTTTTCAAAATCCAAAGAATGACTGATGGACACCTGCCCCGTTAATGGATCAATTTGGAAAGTATTGCCCAGGTTCCCACTTGCAATATAATACGACAAAGCTTCTCCTCTCAAAGAGGACCCTGTGATGGTGGTGACCAAAGTACCCACTGGCTGGTTTTCTGGAAACATGAATGTTTGCTCTTTGGCTCTGATTTTGGGGAAATCCCCTTTGTTGGCAAATCTAACAGTCACAGTGGTGGAGTCCGTCTTTGGAAATGAGCCACCATCTTTCACCTGGACAGAAAATGTCACCTCAGAAGCTCCACTCAGTGGCCCAGCTGCCATGATTGCTCCCCTCAGAGGGTCAATGTGGAATCTGTCAGAGTTTCTACCCGAAAGGGAATAATGGAGTTCAGCATTGGGTCCAATGTCAGCATCTGTGACGGTGACCGCAAAGACAAAGGAACCTATAAAAGAGGGAGTTTATGGTTATAATCACATGGAATCTAAATAAAACAGCTGGTAGTTGTTTAACGCATATGAGATGCTGGACTGCTGTTGAATATGGTCTTTTTCTCATTGTTACTAGGCAAACAGGATCTTCTTGACTGTCTCTGAAGTCCTCAGATCAAATGTGCTAAAGAAGAGACTTCAGAACCTAACTGTTAATTTTCTCACTGAGCCCATACAATCTGCTGGATTTACTTTTTTTCCAGAATGCCTTTGAGGGAATCCAGGGAGGAATGACAGCTCCCAAGAGGATGTCTGCCCAGGACACAACCTTCCAGCAGAGTTAGAGCACATGAGCTTTGCCAGGAGCCACACTTCCGCTTAAGTGAAAAGAGGCCATTGCTCCATGAGGTCTGAAAATACCTTGGAATTCTACATGTGAAAGCCTGTGAACAAACACGCTGCATCCTGACACACTGCTGCTTGTTCACTATACACATTGTTTCAGCACAACTTTTTTAAATCTCTGGGCTACGACTGCACAGAAATTAACTATATGTGTGTACATATTTGTATAATAAATTCAAATCATTATAAAGTAGTAAGACTAAGAAATGAGGAAAAATGGACTCAATTTGGATTTCAAGACTTAGCATTTGGCATATGGCCCATGAAACAGATTGCAGGAGAAAGATGCAGAAAAAATTCGAGTAGAATTTTATTCAGTGTTTCACCCAGAAACCCTTCCCCAACACCCAACAGAATGCAGACATGTTTGTGACAAAGATGAGGTCGTACATGTTTTTCAGAAGGGTCAGAGAGTCTTATTCATTCAATGAGGAAAGATGGCTAGGACACCTCAGTGTGCCTAGGAAACCGTACTCTCTAAACCCCACACTGGATGGAATCAGAATCATGCACCACATTCTGTCAGCTGAGACCATCAAGAGGGATTTATGGCTTCCCATTTGCCTTTTTGGCAGAAAGCTGGCACATCCGTTTATGAATCTTATTCCTTCCATTGGTATCAACTAGACATTTCCCAGTTAGCAGTAGATCAAAGAATGGGGAAAGAAATACTGAATTCATTCATTTATTCCAAAGAATGGGGAGAGAAATACTGAATTCATTCATTTATTCTAAAGAATGGGGAGAGAAATACTGAATTCATTCATTCATTCCTTTAACTAAAAATATTTTCAAGCAAGGAAGATTAAATTAGATATATTTGCAATTTTTACTATTTATAATTTCACCTAAAAATTACAAATGGCAGGATATCCCTTCAGTTCTTACAGGAGTATACCACTGCTTACAAACAAGCAAGTGACACTAAACCTAATTTAAAATAAATGCAAAAGCTAACTGCATGCTGTTACTATCACAGAAGTCCATAAGGGGCTCATAAGCATGTAAGCAAACAAAAGTGAGACTGGAATAAAAAATATGCAATATTTAGAACTAGAAATTCAGCCAACATTTTGAAAATATATCTAGGAAGTATTAAAGTGAAATACTGATAGTCTATCAATAACTATATTGAAATATCTACTGGTTCCCAGAGGACGTTTCCAATGCAAGGAACTTGAAATGAAAAATAAGGACCTTGTTTCTCCTCTTATAGAGCTTTTCTACTGCTGCTACCCCAGGTTTGGGCCATCATTGACTATGAGGAGCTATCTGTTCTTACTGTGGCAAAAAAATACTCATTTAGTGTGGTAAAGGAGCATTAGGGTGACTAGGAGAAGTATGACACAATTAATCTGGGTAAAAATACTAATTTAATATTTAAGACTAGAATGTCAATTTCCTCCAACTTCATTTACACCCTGAATTTTAGAAGATTTCCAAGATTAGACTGTACTAGAAACATACATAGATATTTAGACTATAGATAATTCTGTTCATAGTGCCTGACAATCTGCACACACACACGACCCAGTGCTGGATTACCAGGAAGAATAGGCGATGGGACGTGCGTGACATATGGGTGATGCTGGAACCGTGGTGGGTTATCGTTAACATCAGTCACTGTGACACACACACTGGTAGAACTGGAAAGAGACTCCGGAGACCCAGTATCACTGGCGACCACTACCAAAGTGTAATTGTCTTTGGTCTCTCTGTCCAGCAATGCGCTCGTGATGATCTGTCCTGTGGATGGGTTGATGGTGAACTGCGAGTTTCCACCCATGAGGCTGTACCTGAAGCAGACAGCAAAGAAACACAGATTGATTTTAGTTATGACATCATAATGCCCTCCTTCCTATAATTTAAAAACGAAGGCAGAAGTACAGAGAATTGTTTACAAGAAGTAATTTACAAAAGACTTCACACAATGAAGAAAAAAAATCCAGCAGGTAAAGAATCCTTTCAAACTGTATATGGCCATCACATTAGCTGTCATTGCTCTAAAATGTCCATGACCACAAGCAGATCTCTAAAAAAAATCATGGGATTCTCAGATTAATGGCAAACCCATAAAACAAAGCCAGAGTTGGAAAGTATAAACCTAAGGCCTGTTCTAACTCTGGGGGTAGTGGCCAAGGTCACCAATGAATACTTTTAAATCATCTTAAGAAGGATTTCTGCTGCATCTATAACAAGGCAGAAAGAATCAGAGAAACTATTCTCTAAAGACAGAATACTGTATTAGGCATATGTTGGCTACCCAGAACAGCGAAAGGGCTGTTTATTTATAGAGACTTTTCTGCTTCCAAGTTCTCTCATTTGTCGTTCCTCATATGGCCACATTGCTTTCCTGTCATGGGTAGGATGACATCTTCATGAACAGTTTGATGTTAACCAGATCAGTTGGTTAATGGGAGTTTCCACTGAGCAGACCCTCTCTGTTCGCTCTTCAGAGGACAGCTATCTGTGCGTATTCCTGCCTTTGTGTCTGACACAGGGTCCAGGAAGCAGGAATCAGGGAAGCAGCTCAATTTGAAGGTTCAAAGCTAGTCTGTAGTCCATAAATTTTAATGTTGGATTGGCAGCAAGAAAGTGTATATCTTTAAAAGTTTTCTTCTTTAAACTAAGAGATTTCCTCAGTGGAGTTAATTCTGTGTCTGTAGCTTGGTTTGCGTCCATGTGAACAAAGCACTAATATGTGTCTAGTAGAAATTGCAGGAGAATAAAAATGCACAGACACCACCTTAGAACAACCACATGTATATATTGCCTATTATGTTCATAGTTTTAAACAAATATCATTATTTATATACTATTTGAAGGGCATATTATCTTTTAGGATTCATATTCAAGAAGAATAGACGTTCTATGAAATTGAAATGGGAAGAGAATAGAGAAGGAGTTTAGTTGAAAGTGGCATAAGGATTGATATAGTATTGTTCAGTTTTAATGTGTTTTGGTACATCCATTGCCAGAATAAAACAATGAATTAGAAGACCACTGAATGTGCTTTTTGGAGCTGAAGTGCCTTGTTGTAAAGGATAACTACATACCCACCTCTATAGTTAGTTAGTACTGTTACTTTCATTCAAGTAAAAATGTCAGACATTTACAGATGAAATCTATAAAATTAGGAATTCCAGCATGAAATAATTGAATTAACTCACCTTTCTGAGAGAGTTTATATGGGACTAGATTATGAAAAATGTGTGATTTTTATTTTGAAAACTTCATTGTTATCAGTGGACATAGACATTTTCCAACAATTTAGTAGGAAAAAGAAGTGATTCATTTTGCTATGGACATTCTTATATAGTTAATGCCAAGAAAGATCAAGGTTCAGTTAATTACTTTCCCCATAAACATTCATGAACAAAAATAAAATATGAGCAATAAAAATGAAAATGAAGGCAAACTTGAGTTTAGATGGTGACATACAAGGATCAAGTGTTAAACGGCAGGCAATGTGCCCACAGGTGCTGAACAGCAAAGAAGTTTCTACCGTAAACAAAGAATCCATGAATTCTTTACTTTATGCATTGTCCATAGGATTGTTTAAGAGTAGATAATACACGCCAGGCATGTTGGTGTGTGCCTAATACACGCCAGGCATGTTGGTGTGTGCCTTTGATCCTAACACTCAGGAGGCAGAGGCAGGTGATCTCTGATCCAGGCCAGCCTGGACCACATAATGATTTCCAGGTGGTCTGGGACTAGGAGACCATGTGAAAGAAGAAAGAAAGAATAATAAAAAGAAAGAAAGAATGAAAGAAAGAAAGGAAGGAAGGAAGGAAGGAAGGAAGGAAGGAAGGAAGGAAGGAAGGAAGGAAGGAAGGAAGGAGACAGAAAATACATTTAAGAAAATTTTTAAATTTAAAACATGAAATGTGTTCTAGTACTACATACTTGCTAATTTATGCTTCTAAGTAGAGAAAAGAGTGAGAAGAAATACAAGCCTCTCTCTAAATAGATTGCTACATAAAACTATGCCCAGGATTTTGCCAACTCTCTTCTTTGAGGCTTAGTTGAGTTCTCTTCACTGTGGAGACCTCCCTAAGTTCTAGGATCATCAGGAACTTTTACACACTCATGAAATGGCTGAATTGTCTTGTGATGCCCTCTTAATAGCTAAACATCTGTGCTGTTCTTTAAAGATTTCCAACTTGTAACTGGTTTCTTAGTGTCCTTCAAACATACTATTAGATAATTTCTTTATTTTCTAATTGCAACTACAAATGATCCTAACAGCTTAATGTTGACTTTATACTTCTTACAGATGAATCATTTAAATCTATGTACATAGGAAAACCTACGTACAAATAAACTCCCAAGGTACAAATGGCAGATCTAGATTTGAGCTTCTGTCTTGGTGGCTTCAGCATGCTCTTTGACCATCACACTACAATATAAAGATGGCAAAAGTCAACTGAAGATAAAAACACCACATCTCCTAGCTGAGGTCAAAATAAGATATTGATCAGGGTATACCTCTGTAAGATCACCTTAATATTGATTTAGCTCAACACAGACGAGCAAATGCGGTCACATATTTTTTGACTGGAAAAAAGAAAGCATGTTTTTTAATTGGCTACACAAATTGAGACTATTTTCACCTGAAGTTTGAACTCAGTGGATTCTTTCAGCCACCATCGCCTTTCCCTGAGGCCTACTGTGGTACGTGAACATAATTATTTAAAAACTAAGAGGTCAGACTCTGAAACAGAGCTCACTTGGACATGAATTTTAACACTGATCTCCTTTAAACACATGAACTTTACTGTCCTTCCTAAGCCTTCTTTCTTTGTGGAGACTACATGTACCCCTTTCTTTCAGTAGTTTGTCACACAGAATCTTTCATGAAAACACTGAGCAAAAATATCAACAAAGGAAACAACTAGAGACACCCAAAATAGAACAACTTTGGAATGTAATTATAAAGTAGCAGTTTACTACCCATAATCTATCATATTTCATTCATACATTTATGTAGACGGAACATCATACAGGAATAAGAAAATCAAGAACCTTAGTTTCAAGTTTATATTCTCAACGGGAGAAAGAAATACAGAAAAGCCAACACAAAATGAAGCGAGACATTGAAGTGCTGTGAAATTGTCAAGATGTGCTAGACTAGGCACTTCAAAGACACAGAATACTTGCCTTCAGGAATTAAAATCAAGTCTCCTCAGAAAAGGCTAAGTTAAAGTCTTAAAAGGACTGATAATAGAACATTATTGTCAAAGGGAGAAAGAAAGTTCGTGTCCCAGGCTGGTGACAGGTAAAGCTCTTCCACAGAGGCCCCAATAGTAAATGTTTTCAGCATACTGGACCACAAAATGTCTATTGCACCATGAGGCTAGCCATCATGATGCAGACAGCCACAGACAGCGTGCATTCAGATGGGAGTAGCATCTGACAC
This sequence comes from Eospalax fontanierii, assembly GCA_035773235.1. NCBI lineage: Eukaryota > Metazoa > Chordata > Mammalia > Rodentia > Spalacidae > Eospalax > Eospalax fontanierii. Next base: position 66,750,621 of record CM069535.1, on the reverse strand, counting down.
CCGATGAAAGCATCTGTGGGCCAGATTTGGTCTGTGGACCGCAGTATGCTTACCATTGGGACATGCCGTACCAGGATGTGAGCATGGCTATAATGTTTGGGAAAGCACTGATCCTTTTCCTGGGAGCAGGAATGGAGGGGATTTAGCAGAACAATCCTGGAAAGACGCTGAGGCCATTTATGGAGTGTTGGAATATGGAGCGTGGGCAATGGGCCAGAGCAGGCTAAAAGTGAGAGACTGTGAGGAAAGGGATATTGCTCCAGCACAGGCAGTGAAGGCTCAGGCTGGCTCACCCACACCACTGCCCATTCCATCTCCTCCAGCACAGGCAGTGAACGCTCAGGCTGGCTCACCCACAACACTGCCCATTCCATCTCTGATGCTGGGCAGTGAATGCTCAGGCTGGCTCACCCACAACACTGCCCATTCCATCTCTGACCCTGGCTACTCTTCCTCCAGTCCAGAGTGGAATTATTCCCAAACATCACCAAGGCATACCCCAGCCCTACACTAAAGCACTTCTGTTGTTTCTCTCAGTAGGTGCAGAAAGAAAATTTTAATTTTTTCACATGCTTTCACATAGTCTGGACATACTCTGCACTGAGCAGATTCCCAGTTCATGGGGCAAAAATTGAAGTACCCAATCACTGTTGAGCTCTAGACATTATACAAGAACAAATGCAGTGGGACCTGCAATAGTTATGAGGACACAAAGAACACAAAGCCAGAGTGATTAAATGATGTCTATGCCAGAGCTGTGCCAGAGAAAGGTACGGCTGTAATTGACTGTTCGTGCAGTGCTTGACTTCTAACAGGAGGTCAAAATATTTAATCAGCACACACAAAAATGTGTAAATTCTCCTGTGGTTTTCCCTGATGCAAATACTGAACATCTGAAACATAAAAATGACTTTCCTAATTCATGATAAGCAAGTAAAGCATCCACAGTTTAACCCCAGGTGTTCCAGTACTACTGTACATATGCTAATTTATGAGTCTTTTTGGATAAAATGATGATGGAGAAGGGATTGCAAGAGAGAGTTTTAGTGACTGTGGTTTACAGATTAGGACCAAATTGAATGGAACAGGATTAAGAGTTCAAATGAATGGATTTTCCTTAAAACAGTGACCTGGTCAGTAGTCATCTGAATTAACAGAACTGAACTACAAATGAGGTTTGTGTGAGGGGAAAAGCGAGTACATCCCAGGAGAAGCGCAATTCTAGAAGTGGTAAGCGCATAGAAGAGATGTAAATTCCAAAACCCAAAGCTAAGGACTAACTCAGCCTCCTTTACTGGACAGAACGGTGTTAAAGATGCAGTAAAAAGGCGGACCTCAAGCAAACTACAGAAATGCATAGTTTGACCAAATAGGTAGAAATAAATATACAAGCAGATATTTGTTGGATATCTGCTGCATACAAGATCATAAGGGAAATTTCAAGTTAACAAGTCATGAGGCACATGGAGTCAAGTTATTAGAAAGCCCTTCAGTAGCTGCCTAAATCCCTTGGCAGATCTCAGAATTCCTCAGTGACTTGACTTTACACATCCCTGGGAATTTCACAATCTTCTTGGAAGTAGGTCCCAGCCTCTGACAGGGGCTGCCTGATGTGTTCTCCCATCGTGCAATGCTTATCAGTACCCTCTTTGTCCTGACTTTCCTTGTTTCTCTGACCAGCCCTTCTTAACTGCCTTGATAACTATTCCTGCAAAATCTGCTTTGTAAGTATCGCTCAACTCTCAGTGGCAAGCTCCAGCTCACTATTCTTTCCTTTCATGTTCTCTTAAAATATTGTCACCATCTTTCCAGGCTTAAAATAACCTCTAAACATTCATGTCTTCCAAATTCATCACTGACCTTCAATCCCAGACTCCTATCTCCTACCTCTTAGCTGGCATTTCGATGTGAGTGGCTAAGAGTCACCTCAAACTAGACTCAAATAAAAACTTGGGACTGGTTGATGGCACAGTGAGAATAATGCTTGCTGTGCAGTTACAAGGACCTGGTTTTAGATTCCCAGTATCCACGTAAAAGCCAGGCACAGTGGTGTGCATTTGTAACCCAGCACTGGAGAGGCTGAGGAAGACAGTTTTGGGGGCTTGGTGGCCAGCCAGCCTGCCTGACCATTGGGTTCTCCCATTTAATGAGAGACACTGACTCAAAAAGTAGTACAGATACTATGAGAGCCAGTCTTCAGGAAGGAGGCACCCAGGTCAGTACATCTCAATTCCTCCAAGTCCTATGACTGACATCTGTCCTGTCATCAGCAATAGAGTCTCACCTTCAAGTTCTGGGAGGAAATCAAGGACTGTAGTGTTACCTATAGTATTTTGGAAGTCTCTTGGACTACCCAGACTTAAAGAAGATACCACATAAGCTGCCAAGGTAGAAAAACAAATCAAGGATCCTACCAAGCTATAAAATGTACGAAGTCCAACAATGACCAGCTTAGCAAATTATTTCCACTGGTGCAATAGTGGCACTTGCATCTCAGGGCTAATCAACAGCTGTCTAATTGGACTTAAGACCCACACAATGCAAAATCATGCAACCTACCATAAACATGGCCAGGTACACATGACTAGAGAGGTCACAGACCCTAGAGAACCAACAAGTTCACCTCCCAAACCAACAAGTAGTTTCATAATGTATTCAAAATGCATATCCTTATATTTACAGGCAAGTGTACCTCTCATAACTCATCAAAGAAGTGTCTTTTTGCAACAGATGGAGACTACTCAGAGCCCCACCAATGATCAAATGCAGAGAATAACTGACTGTGAGGCACCCAGTCCTAAGTGGCACATTCATAATGCAACCTCTACACCTAAGGTTTAGGGAATATTGCAGAAGAGATGGAAAGACTGTAAGAGGCAGAAGAACGAGACATGATGGCGAAGCAGCACCAATAAAATCTCCACAGTATGGTAGTCCAACAACACAGGGAGGAAATGAGCTGACCTGCCAGAGTGGATGGGGTGAGTGTCACGTGGTTCAGCTCCAAGATGAAGAGCTACAGGAAATCAGAGGAAGCTGAGGCAGAATCAGTTTTCTCCAGGAAGGAGCTTCCTGAGATGTTAGCTGATCCCTACTAGGCAGCTCTAAGCACAGGTACACGATAGCACCACTAAATGAACTCAGTGCATATCTGTATCTATATCATCTATATCTATACATATATACATATGTGTGTATATCCATAAATGTATGTATGTAAATATAACAATAATAAAGAAGAGTTCAAGAAATTGAGAGGTGATAGGAGGACATGGGATGGGGCTCGGAGGGATGGAAAGAATACAAAGATAATACTCAGTATGAAATGCTCAAATATAAAAAGCAAAATGAAATAAATAAGGTGGTGAACCAGAGGAAAAATGAGATGTCAACCTGTGACCTCCACACAGGCCTGTAGGGGTATTCCCACCTATATACACATGAGCACATGTGCCCACACAGAAACACACATGTACATGCACAAACAAATAAATAAATGAAAACGTCCTACCCCCAAACAGTTTCTCTTCCAGTGCTGCCCACTTCATTAATGACACCATGGTCTGCCCACATGTCCAAGCTGAAACTTTACTGGTGGCCAGTTCTCATTCATTCCTTTCAGTCCATCCCACTTCCAGTCCCAAGGACAAGTCCTAATCTATTCTCTCAGTTTTGATTTCACCAGCTACACACAGGCCTCGCCAGCATATGCTTGGATCACTCTATCTTAGTGCCTACACAGTCCTGTTGTTTTCCTACAGTCTCTATGATTCTTCCTTCTTCAAATCATGTATATAAAGTCTACACTGAACCTCAGTTTTAAAGCATGCCAAACTTTCCCACATAAAAATAAAGTGAAAAACTCTGTTTCTAGAGATGGACAGATGGTTCAGTGGTTAAGAGCACTGGCTGTTCTTGCAGAAGATCTGGGTCCAAATCCAGATGACTGACAAACATCTGTAACTCCAGTTCCAGAGGATCTGATGTCCTTTTCTGTCCTCTGCAGGCACTGCATGATATATGTGCATTGAAAAACATGTAGGCATAATACTCATATATATAATAAACAAACAAACAAACAAACAAACAAACTGTTTCCTTGTGGTGTGGTCATCTGTCACCTCTGGCTCTTACAATCTTTCCACCCCTCTTCAGCAATGATCTCTGAGCCTTGGAAGTCAAAAGTTTGATAGTCAGAGCTACGCACTCTGCATTCTTCATTCTCTGCATGTTGAGTAATTGTGGGTGTCTGTGTTAATCACTATCTGCTGCATGAGAAACGTTGCTGGTGAGAGTTGAGCAATTAATTAATCTGGATAAAACAGTAAGTCATTGAAAGTCAGTTTAATACTATGTCCATTTAGAAGAATAATAGTTGTAGGCCCTTCCCTACGTGTCTCCAACATGTCTAGTCATAGGTTCTATGGCCTGATATCAGTGTCTGGTATTAGCTCCATCTTGTCAAGAAGACTTTAAATCCAATCAGAAAGTGGCTGGTTATTCTAATAACATTCATGTCACTATTGCACCAGTGAGCATATCTTGCCAGGCCAGTTGTTGTAGCTTCAGGATTCACGGCTGGGCAAGACTGATTATTACTTTTCTCTTCTGGTCACATGCATAGCACCTTCCAGCACTATTAAAGCTAGTCCGTAAAAATGAAGCTTTGAAGTCAGCACCAGCTTGATGTCTCCTTGTTTGTTCTACAACTCATGTATGCAGTATCTTCAGCAATAAAGTCTTATTGTCAAGTTCTGGAGGGTAGCCAAGATCAGCGGCAATGGCCAGCATTATTTAAGGGTCTATGGGACTTTTGATCAACAGCCATAAAGAGGAGAGTCCATTCAACATGAACAAGTCCCAAATAAGCTCAAGTCAGACAAAAATCCCAGCACATAAGTGGGAAAGTGAACAAGAAATCTGAACCATGGGAAGCTGACAGTTGCTGGAAGGGAGAGTCAGTCTTCCTCAAGGGTATGGTTCTGGGTAGGTTAACCAGGTTCTGGTGGGTGGACCCACACTGAAGGACCCTTGGGACACAAATTTGACTTGGATGGATGGCTGGCTGGATGGATAGATAGATGGACAGATAGATAGATAGATAGATAGATAGATAGATAGATAGATAGAAAGATAGAAAGAAAGATAGATAGATAACATGAACTTGCATGGGAGGTAGTAAGTGGATACAGATAAGTGAGGTAGTCTAAATATGATCAATATGTATTATATGACATTTGCAAAAAATTAATTAAAAATGTTAAATGTTAATACAATTAAAGTGTTTAATTTTTGAATATAACCCAAAAGCTCTTAAGTTCCCTTAAGATTTCATTCCTAACTCTCTGGCCCCTTTCTGACTCTAACCCGGACACAATGACCTTAGATGAAAACACCAAGTTTGTTTTCCTCCCTCTGCCTGGTTCTTCTTATATAAAAATACCTCCTTTCAAAAGCCATCTGCGATGACTTCAGTGCATGCCCTGAAGTTCACACTACATTCACTCTTGAAACTTACTGGGCGTATTGACAGCACTAAGCAGAGAGGCCTCTGGGATCTGACTCTATCACAAGGACAGAGCTTCCATGGGGGAGACAAGAAGTCTCACGAAGGCTTCAGAGTTAGGCTCACGTCCTCGCTCTCCCCACCTGTAGGAGCCCAGCTTCATCTCCTCAGGAGGATGTGGGCAGCAAGCGTCACCACGGAAGCAGTACTCTCCTGACAGCAAACCTGACAACACTTCAACACGGAACTTCCAACTTCCCTGCTCTGCAGTGTTTTGTTACAGCATCCCAAACCAACCGAGATGTCGTGCTGGCTGACTATAACTGTAATTTCACTGACGTGAGAGGTGCCTAGGAGACGGAGAAAGGATGCCTCTGGGTTATCTTCTGTGCTTCTGTGAGCCAGAAGGGCCTGACTCAGTCCTAAAATTTGAATAGAGTCCTGGGAGATGGAGGAACTGTGAGAGGTGGGACCTGGTTGGAGGAATGGGTCCCTGGAGGTAACCACAGAAGGTGTATCTTGGCCCTGTGCGCTGGGGATGACTTCTGATGGCTTCCTGACTACCAAGAGGAAGTCTCTGCGCCTGTTCCTGTTGCAGCCAGATCCGCTTCACATCAGGTCTGGAAACATGCGCCAAACCTAAAAGCACTGAAATTGTGAGTCCAAATAAATACTTCCTCCCTTAAATGATCTCTCTTAGACACCTGTCACAGTGACAAAAAGTGACTAAAAGGCATTGTCTGCAAGCTTACAACTAAAAGGTTTCCATGGCCCTCCCAATTACAATATTTTCTTTTTTGTTCACAGATATGATCGTATATGGTGAAATCTTATTAATTTACATTCAACCGCTTGCCTTCCAAAGCAGAGAAAGCAGAACTCTTGTCTTGCTTGGACACTCGCTTGTACCAGCACATCAGTGTGTCTTAAGTGAAAAATGTCTCTGTGGTCTCCTACTCAGTTCTCTCCACTGGTGAGAAGGGAGCAACTGAAGCCAGTTTCCCAAGATGACTTTATTAACAAGAAGTTAGTTAAGTGACAAAATAAATCATTATCCAAACTATCACCATGTTAATACATAGTCTGTGCTTGAGTGGCAATTCCTCAGACCTCTTCAGAGTCTGTCTTCTGACACATTGCTTTCTCACCATTCTAACCCATGTGACCTACACAGAACTGCAAAAAAAAAAAAAAACTGTATCTGAAGTTTCCCTCTAGAAAATTGGAAAGAATTATTTTATAAATTTAAAAGGAACTCAAAGACGATGAGCTGGTCCAGCAAGTGTTAGACGCAGCCACTTTCTCATCTGTCTGAACAGCAACCACACAGCTGTCCTCTGTATTAGGAGGATTAAGATAAAGTAACACCTACATAACGAAAACAAAACGCATGTTGGGATTAGTGCTGGGTTAAAAATGGCCAAATTTTCAATGATGTTCCTCTCATTAGGTTTGTGGTGTGTTTATCCTTTTGGTGAAGCTGGACTGGCTCTGTCCACCTTGAACATTCTGGAAGTGGTACTGTGACACTTCTAGGCCTGACTTTGACCCTAACCAGCAGTTCTCACTGGAAGCTCTTGAAGTTCAGAGGCACCATGTCAAAAGTCAGAAGTGCACAGGGAGAAGTGAAGTGACAGGTCTATGTGAAGAGAGAAGGCCAAGATGAGTCTAAGCTCTGCCATCCCTGCCAGGCACCTTCGCGAGAAACCACCCTGACCACCGCTGAACACCACTGAGCCTCACCGGCCACATACAACAGAGCCCTCCAGTGTAGTGCTCAATCACATGGCAAGGCAGGAAATGACCACCAAACAGAAGAAGAAACCGTCAGTCCAACTGTCACCCTACCACCAAAATGAATACACCAACATTCAGAAGAAATCAAGTTACTGCCTTAAGTCTCAATTCAAGGATGGTTGGTTGGCCACAGATAACAGGAATAATAATGTGTGTTAATATGAAATTTCTAGCCCAAAGTCAAATGCTGGTGAGAAAAAAAAAAAAAAAAAAAAAGGTTACTCAGTCTGGTGTGCAGACCTTATGACTGCATTTGCTGCCGCATCTGCGTCTGAGGCATTGACCAACAACACATCTGTTCCTGTCGGAGCGTCTTCAGGAATTGCTGTGAAGTGCATGTTACCGGCAAATGTGGGGACGTTGTCATTGACATCATCTACAATGACATTGATTGTCCCTGTTCCAGTCAAGGCAGGGGACCCTGGTAAGAAAAAACAAAATCAATCAAGTCATAATGGCTATATGGACAACAACTGTACTTCTGTGAATCCTTGGCTGTAGAAAGAATTATAGATGAAAGCATATAAAACACAGAAGCAACATTCCCAAATACATAAGACAAGTAATTCTCTTTAATTTGGTTGCAAAAATGATGTTTTCATTGATGACCTAAAATTTAACCTCCTCTCCTGATTCTTCACCCAACACACGTGGCATGGTCTCGTTCCACTTCAAAAGTGCAGATTCATCAATGCAGGAAAAGACTCCCTAGAAAAGACGCTACCCAAAATTTCTCTGAAATTATATTAAAATAGTGAATATCATATTTAGAGTAGCCACAGGAATGAAAGAGCCAGGCCACTGACTATGCAGCGTTTAGAACTGTACCCTAGCTGAGACCATCACAGTTATCCTCCAAACATCCACCGAGGCTCCTGAGGTGTTTAAATCCCCCTTATGTAGTAATCAATACCTTCTTGCAGGAGCAGGTAAAAAGCTTCATATTATCATCTGATGTCATCTTCCACTTTATGCAAGCATCTATTCATTCACAAGCTGATGTAGAGTCATTTTTGTATCTACTTAGTGTTGAGTGTAAACTTAAAATAATTCATTTGAATTTCTCTTCAGTTGCTACCAACACACAGTTAAACATCCAATGCTTCACAAGCTCTTTGAGTGCCCTATCTGTGCTAAGCAAAGTCAGCAGACTCATCTTGTGGTGAGCGTGATGCAGTATTTGGTTGGAACCTGTGGGTTGCCCTCATAACTGAAGGGAAAAATCATCTCCTTTTGTTGTGTTTTCAGAGCCAATTTTCAAATGTTAACTCTTCCAAACAAAAACAATAGAGATCCACTTCACAGCATTTGTCTAAAGTGAAATAAAACCCATGATTCTCCTCTTTCCTTTAAGAGGCTTCTCCTCTCCCTGAAACATCTTTCTTTATGTGCAGCTTCAGTTTTCCTTGTTGTTACCACTCAGTGTTCTGTATCTGGCTTCATTCATTCAGTTATTGGTATAAAGCTAATGGAATAACTTTGTCACCACAGAGCTGTCCTGAGATTCACTGCCTTCGAGTGTGGTAATGATGTTTGCTTTGCCACTTAAGCTTCCTTCAGATGGCAGATTGAGGTCACTCAGGACACAGTACCAATCAGGCTTTAAGATCTGATGTGGGGCTGGAGAGATGGCTCAGCAGTTAAGGACACTTGCTATTCTTCCAGGAGACTTGAGTTTCGTTTCCAGCACCAGTATGGTGGCTAACAATGGTCCTTAACTCCAGTTCCAGGGGATCTGATACCCTCTTTTGACCTCTTCAGAGTATTGCACAACTTACGCACATGCAGACAATGCACTTATATACATAAAATAAAAATAATAAATAATAAATAAAAAAAGATCAAATGCATAGGAACCCAAATCAACAGACTAAAGAATTACAGAACACAGTGAATGGTTCAAGGGATCTGAAACTTACATGTTCTGTACTTAGGCTAAAGTCTACATGAAACAGAAGGAGGTATACAGTCGGAGGAGGTAGTCAGTGTAAGGAACACTGCCTAGACACTTTTCTGTCTTTCTAAATAAGATATTTTGTTTATGGCCGGTACAGCCTGACTGTACCCGGTCTCATCTAAATAAAATATTTTACACTGTATATTTCATTTATATTAACTACGCTAAAATCCATGACTAGAAATAGTACCTATTAATGTTTAAATTTATACCACAGGACAAAAATAATGAGCCCTCACCATATCCTATGATTCACTGTGATCTTCAAAAAATACTGTAATGCCTCTTTAATAGTTGCTTAGCATAGATAGCAATAGCAAAGTGATGCACAAGCATTTTATACACACACAAAAACAAGGGAAGTGCTTGGGGAGGCATCTCTAAGTACACCTTTAACTCTCATAAACATACAAATATCAGAAACAGGAAATACCTATCGAGTCCCTTGGCACATATGCCTTTGTTTACAGAGTTAATGAAATGACCTTCCATAAACTTTGTGAAAGAGTACCACTGCCATCTCCATTTTATCTATGAATAAAATAATTTAGAAAGATCAAGGAGCTTTTTCAAAGCCAAAGCCCAGGTAAGGAGTGGTACTGAAATGGAAGAAATGAATCCCAACTCAGAGGTGCAGCCAGACGCTGAGAAGGCCATGTGGCCTGATGCTCTGTGAGACTAGTCAGTACCGTCTTAAGTTCAGGGAACCAAACCAGGCAGGAGGTGACAAGGCCCAAGTGAGAAAGACCCTGGCCCCTGGAACCCTTAGTTCATGAGGCATATGGATTTGAGTCTTCTTGGCACAGAGAAAAAACTTCTCTCCAGTACATGTTAAAGCTGAAATATGTTTTGGGGGAGTAGAGTTGATGACCAGTATTGGGTCTGCATTTCTTGGAGTTGTGCTTAATTACATTTAGTTTAACGGACTGAAAGCTCACGATCACTCATGTGGATCCTCCTCCTCCAGGCTTCATTAAAAAACACATTTAGTTAGAGAGTATTAGCATCCACGAGAGAAAAGGAGACGTAGGAGGTGACAGTGAGGAGATGCAGGCCTTTTAGCATCTTTTGCTGGTATTGTATTCTACTCACTAAATTTGTCTCTATGTGTAAAAACTGGAAGAATAAAAGAGAAGCCACTCTAAAAGACGTGGTGAGCTGAGCGAGTGGGCCGAGTGGGCTCTGCTGCTCTTCTCCTCACATCACAGACGAAAGCGGCACATTGACTGACATAGCAAAGATTTATTTTTAAGTTCAGAGATTTTTGTTTTTATAGTTCTTAGGATATTTCTTTTTCCTTCATAAAGTTTCCAGCTCAGTTCAGGGTAGTGTTCCTGAGGAAACATCTTGACAAATTCATCTTAATTATTCACTTTTAGTATAATTATGAGACTTTTAGTTTTAACAAACATCTCAGCTTTGAGGAAGACACATTGAACCAGAAAATTTCAAACACTATGTATATTTTTTTAACTGTCAGTAAATTTTAAAGAAAACCTTACCATTTCTGACATGAATCCTGCTTATCAGTAGGGCTTGAACTAGTTGAGAAGACCCAGGAATCCACATGTAAAGATTTCATCTTTGAGACTGTGAAGATTCTACTGAGTCACAGCAGGGGACCCCAAGCCCAGTACTGACTCACTCAGGGTCAGCAAGAAGGGGTTCTTTCTTCCTGGGCACATACTACTGCTGATGGTTTCTGAGTTACTAAACCAACCTTAACATGTTTACACATAAAGGCTCAGCATGTTCAATACCACGGTCTTCATACCAAACTTATCTCATATTTTTCCCCAGATAGTTTTCAAGTATATCAAAAACAAAGATGATGATCCTGACAAGTGGCCCCACAAGGGGTACCCACAGTCATAGGGCCACATGTCAAGAACTCAGAGTCCACTTCTCTTTTTCCATTTGTAGCAACCCACTATATAAGCATCTGCTAGCTTTTTCTCACCTCAAGAACAGACAAAAAGAAAGAACAATTTTTAAATTATTCTTAAGTGCATGCATGCGTGTGTGTGTGTGTGTGTGTGTGTGTGTGTGTGTGTGTTTGTGTGTAAAAGATAGGGGGAGAACACATACACCATAGCTTGAGTGTGGAGGTCAGAGAACAATTTTGTAGAGTTAGTTCTTTCCTTCAAATTCTATGTGGATTTCAGGGATCAAACCTGCATCACCAGGCTTTCAGTGTCAGGTTGATATGCCTAGGAAGAGAGAACTCAGTCCACTGTGGGCAATGCCATCCCCTAGCAGGCAGGCCTGGGCTCTAGGAGAAAAGCAGTGGAGCAAGCCAGGTGAAGCAAGAGTGTAAGGAGCATTACTGCATGGTCTCTGGAGTCCTCACCTCCAGGTTCCTGTCTGTCCTGGCTTCCCTCAGTGATGGACTGTGACCCGAGCATGGTAAGATAAAATAAACCACGTCCTTCCCAAGCTGCTTGTTGGTGTGGTGTTTGTCACAGCAATAAAATGCAAACTAGAACAGAAATTAATACCAGAGCGTGAGGAGCTGCTGTGATGGTCCTGACCATGTTGTTGTAGGAGAAGATTGTAGAAATGTTTGGAACTTTGATCTGGAATTGCCATTGAGTGCTCAGAGTTCCATCTCAACCTAGCAGTCAAACTTGGTTATATCTAAGCATCTCTCAGATGATACTGGTTTTGGCAACATGAAATCTGTAGTACTGAAGATGTCATGGAGAGAAGCTAAGCCTTGGCACCATAAGTCAAGGCCCAGAGTCCTTTAAGAGAGGCCAGGAGAGGCCATTGGTGAAGATGCAACTTTAGTTGCAGTGGAGACCCCAAGGTATTAGAGATGCCAGGTCTACCGGACAACAATCAAGGGCAGCAGCAGGCATGGCATGGTGCTGACCTGTGCCTAGTACACAAGTAGCATATATTTTAATGGTAGAACCAGAGAAGTAGGATTAGAGCCCAGAAGATCATGAGTGAGTCCCAGATTTCAGACATTAAGCTACACTGCTAGACGTTAGTTTTGCTTAAATGTGATTAGCTTGTGTCCTGATTCTTTCCTCTTGGAGTAAGAAAGTATTAAACTTACTTTTTTTTTTTATTCCACAGGAACCAACAGGTAAGAGACTTTGGATTTTTAAAGAGAGCTTGGATTTTTATTTCTTTTTTGTTTTCTTAAGACAGAGTCTTACTATGAAGCCCTAGCTGGTCTGAAATTTGCTATGTGAACCAGGGTGGTCTTAAATTCACAGAGATCTGACTACCTATGCCTTCTGAATGCTAGGACTAGAGGTGTGTGCTACCGTACCCAATTGTAAACTTGAGCTTCTAAATAGTTGGAAATTTTAAGATTGTAAGACTTTTTAAAGTTGGATATTAAGTTGTGATATTAACATTCTATTCTTAGGGACAATAAAGGATATGAATATATGTCAAAGCTGACAAGGACTAGAACTCCTTGTTAAGCTGAACTTGACATATCAGGGAAGAAGGAACCTCAATTGGGAAATTTCCCCTACTGAACTGGCATGTGGTCCATTTTCTCAATTGTTAATTGATGTAGGAGGGAGGACCTAGCCTTGGATGGGCAGGACAGCCCACAGGAAGTAGGCCTGGGCTGTGGAAGAAGGCAGCTGCGCAAGCCAGGGGACATAAACCAGTCAGCAACGTGCCTCTGTGTTCTCTGCTCCAGTTCCTGTTCCACGTGGAGGGCGGGCTGTGGCCTGTAAGGTGAAATGAGCCTTTTCCTCTCTAAGTTGCTTTTGCTCTGTTTATCACAGCAACAGAAGGCAAACTAGAACACATGGTCCGCATCTTTACCCACGGAGACGTTTGGCCTGCCCCCAAAAGGCACAATTCCTGTAAACATCTTGATTTTCTTCTTCATCTAGAAGATCTGCAAACAATATTCTTTTAACTTTCTCAGGGAAGAACATACAAAACTTCATTCTAACTTCTGCCTTTCAATGAGATTAACTGGAATTTTGTCTCCAATGTTCTTTACTTCGTCTCTTGGGAAACAGAGTTACCAACCCTCCATCCAACTCCAAAATCTGACTTGTCTACACATGAATACCAGTAGTCACTACTTCTCAGTTCAAATAGAAAGATGAAAGCAAAAGTATGGAAAGGTCTGCCACTATCCAGTGAGCAAATCTCACTTTTACAGAATACTTGTCAAATGGCTGATGTATAGTCTTAGTCCTTTGACACCGAACATCTTGGAAACTCCCTCCCGGTAGCTTTCAGGTTAGCAAATTTCCTCAAAATGAGTGTATCAAAATGTGAAATCATAATTTTAAAATACATGTTTGTATTTATGACATATATTATTGAACCCTTTCTTTAAGGTTTAACTATTCTTAATTTTATATGCAAGTGTGAGTGCCTGCGGCATGTATATGCACCATGTATTTGGGCATTGGAGCCCCTGGGGCTGAAGTTACAGATGATGGTAAGTGGCCATGTATGTGCTGGGAATCAAACCCAGGTCTTCTGCAAGAGCAGCCAGTAGTACTCTTAACTCCAGAGCTACTGTCGAACTCTTAATACCAGATCTATGATTGGTAATTTTTGTGGGCATTTCTCATTTAAAATGCATATTTCATGAAATAGAGAGCATTATTTAGTTTATACTAGTAATCTGAACCTTAAAGAATTAAATCCATTTTTTAATTCAGCCTTATGAACACAAAAAGTGAATTATTATTTCTTTAAAAATCTCTCCCCATAGGCTGGATGTGGTAGTATATGTCTTTAAATCACAGCACCCAGGAGGCAGACACAGGTGGATTTCTGTGAGATCAAGGTCAGCCTGGCCTACCTACATAGCAAGTTCTAGGCCAGCTGGTGCTACAGGGATACAAACAAAACAAAACAAAACAAAAAACTCTCCTTGGTAAAACAAGCAAACAAAGTACAGCTCTCCTCGGGTAAAGTACAGCAGCATTCTTACTGCAACTGTTTAGCTCTGTATCATTACTGCTTTCATCCGCACACCGTTGTCTTATCTGCTACTAACCACTTACCTAAGTGACAGCAAAACTCTTTCATTCATCTTTATAAAAGCCTGCAATTAATGCCATCAGTTCGTATGTGTGGTCCGTGTTCATGTCTTTCATTTTACATATGGAAATCTGCTCTACAGACTGATTCTAAGGCTGAAAGTTCAGTGAGGTAAACAACTTAGAAACACACGGTTTGGTCCGTGTGGACCTTGGGTCGACATCAGAGAGTAAAACTGGAGACAAAGATCAGAGGGTGGGAGGTTATCGGCCTGCTTATAATCAGAGGGTCGGAATGAACCCCGATCCCAGCAAAGACGGAGCGGCCTAGGACAATGGGGCAGGTAGTGGTAGTTAACAGGGCCAGACCCTCTCGTCTCATCCGGACTCATTTATCAGAGCCAGAAGCAATCAAAGGGAGAGGCAGGATCCAGACACATTCCCCTATGTGCTAATAAGAGGGCACGAGGATACAAAGGACACAGAATGCTGAGGTCCCTGGAACCTGTAATCACTGAGGTTAGGAGGGCAGAATAGACATTTGAATTAGAGGTCAGTATTCCAGGTAGATAGGATGACAATTATAATCCAAAAGTCAAACTGCAATCAGTAATCAGAAGATAGAGGGAATTCCAAATTGCATTTTGTACAATTATATATATGTGTGTGTGTGTGTGTGTACATATATAGATAAATATATAATAGAAATACATGTATATATCTATATACACATGCGCAAATAAATATGTCAATGGATAAATTTATAAGAGGCCCTTTATATTTTTAGAACATAAAACAAAACCTAGATATTATTAATGGCGTTTTTGTTTTTGTTGTTGTTGTTGTTGTTTCAGACAAGATCTCCATGTAGGTCCAGCTGGCCTGGAACTCACTATGTAGACCAGGGTGGCCTCAGTCTCACAGAGCTCTGCCAACCCCTGTCTCTTGAGTGCTGAGATTAAAGGCATGCATCACCACACCTACCTATTAATGGCTTTTTTTAAGTGTATAAAAACCAGCCTATGCCCACACATGCGTACATATGCCCACAGTACAGCCCAGGCTAACTTCAAAGTCACTGTGGAGCCAATGCTGACTGTAAGCTCTAGATCCCCCTGCCTGCACCTATTGAGTGTTGGAGTGACAGGCATGCATTAGCACACCTGGCTCTTGAGTTACATTTTCTGCTCTTGAATTTAGGAACTAATTAACTTAGTACTGCCTTTACAACTGGTGGTTTTAGAAGCTCAAACTTATCAAAAAAAAAAAATTAAAAACAAAAAAGATTCACATAAACACTCAGAAAATACATATAGCAGTATAGTAAATGAGACTAAGTCACTGGACTTTAAACATCATGCAACCTACAGTTTTACATTATCCTCTCGAAATTAAACACACTTTCTCAGTGGAGAAGCACTAAGCAGAAACAGAATCTTTGCTTACTTGAAATCTCTGCTTTTCAACAGAGCTGATCTTAATCCTGAAATTCATTTGGTGTGCGGAGCACAAGATGACCTGGGTATTGGCTATGATAAAGTGTAAGCTGTTTCATTTTTCCCTGTGAGATTAGCCTATTTTTCCTCACAGTTATCAAATCACACCTGAAAATGCACTGAATCTCAGACACTCTGTTTTGACTCTGAAAGGTCATATAGTGTTCTGAATCCAGAGGTATGTAAACAAAAGACAGACGGCAATTTAAATGTGAACATCAGCTTCATATTTAATTTTTTATTTTATAAAATAGTATATTGTTGCCAATTGCTCAGTCCATAAGTCCAGTTTTATAGATTAGATACGTATACGGGTATTACTCTATAGGTTTTCATATTTTAGTAGTCTTTATAGTATAAAGTCTATACTACATATAGACGAGCAAAACTAAAAAGTAACTTAGAACTGCCCTAAATGGCATTGAGAGGAACTCTGTATCAGTAACCAGTGCATTTCAAAAGGTTAAAATTTGCCTGGTGTGGTGAAACATGCCTTTAATCTCAGCACTCAAGAGGCAAAGGGAGGCGGCTCTCTATGAGATCAAGGCCAGCCTGGTCTACATAGTGAGTTCTAGGCTAGCTGGGGGCGGGGGTGAGAGAGCACGCATGCAAGTGAAAGAGTTAAAATATTATCTTATGTACATTTTACAAGACTGTTTAAAAATTTATAAAGTTCAATGTAATGTTAGTTAAATCTTTTATTCAGACAACAAAGCACATTATGAAGAATTGCTATTTAGAGCTAAAAACGGCAAAGCAGACATTGAAACCACGAAGCACTAGAGCTTCTAGCAAATTCTGAACTCAACTGTTCTTGCCTCCTCAGTGAAGAAACCTTTAACTTAGGGACTCATAGAATGACTAGAAATGGCGTTGTTTTCTGCCGCTCATAACGCTGGCTTTGAAGTTATGTCAGTTTTTTACATTGGAAATACTCCCTCTTCTCTTGAGAGTAAACTCAGCTTTAGAGCTTATGGAGTGTAATGGGAATTCTAGGTCTTATTCAATAATGCTTTGACATTAAAATTTTGTGTTTTTAATCTCATGAAAATAAAATTCTATGTAGGGAAAATTTTTAACTACTAAAGGACAGTTGATTAAAAAGTATTTAAATATATGAATCATAATAATTATTCCATGAAGAGATAGGCTACAAAGCCTCACTAGAAATAAGAGGAAATAAAACAATCATTAATTATAAAATAATATCTTAAATAATTAATTAAAACCATTAAAGTATTAATCAGTTAAATATCTAGCTAAGACTAAACCTTATTTTTTGGGATATAAGAAAAATAAAACAAAATAAGCTAAGCCACCTTACCTCCAGTATCCAAGTAAACTACATGCAGTTAATTTCTGGTAACTGAAGAGAATACTATTACTATTTGATTTATAGGCTTGTCAGTGTCGTTTCATTATTAAAATCTTTTCTCATAACATTCAAGATGATCTTTCACAAGCATAATTTTGACAACAAAATACAGTCTTTTGAAACACTCAAAAAAATGGCACTCTTCAAGTGAACAATACCATGCACACCATTTTAATGACCACTTTTAAATTACAGAACCATTTGTGTGACCTTAGTCTCTTTGACTAAACAATATAGCAGACAGTAAGAATTCAAAATGTCATTATATCCTCACCAGGAATACTGTGCATGGTGATTAGTCCTTTTAATCTTTCACATTAACTTTTACAAATGAATCGTGTTTCCCTCTATAAAAACAGTTTCCAACCCTGCCTGAGAATGCAGTCTTTTCCCTCTTTCAGTTAGATAATAAATGCCCTTACTTAGAAATGCTGACATCTGAACTTGTCCCCAAAGACCTATTAATTATCCTGACTCCCAGACACTCTGAAAAAGAACATTCTGGCTGAATCTGTAGCCAGATTACCTATGTCTTCAGTATCTTAAACTGTGACCACATAGATAAAGAATGAAACATTCCATTTATGCACAGATTAATTTTCCACTCCTACTAAATGCAAACACACACCACCCAACTGCCTGTGCATGGGTGTAAATGATAACACACATATCATATAATCTTCATATCATATCAGACATTTCCTTTGCAATTGGTACTGTACAAAACCCTTGGATCTACTTTTTGTTGATGTGTTGAGAGAGTAAACACACGATTTATTCTCTATGAAATTTCCTGTAAAAGTATTTTAATGCTAGAAAATCATAAGCATTTTCTTAATTATTAAATCAATGATTTTATTAAAAATATTAACATCTGAAGAAGAGTTTCACAAATAATCTATATAAAACAGAATTTGGTAAGCAAAGTTGACAGAAGGCAGTTAGACTGATGAAGACCTGTCCCCTGAGGTCTTCAACAATCACACTCATATGTAGCTACCTAAGACCCAAATCGAGGGGTTAAGTCTTAATAGTCATTTGGGTTTTCATTTTTAATGATAAACTTTGAAAAACAGTATGTAGGTTACTAACTATTTTGAGGTCAAATGATACAGTATGATATAAATTCCAGTTCTTAGGAGCAACCAAATACGCAGAGCAACTATCTACAGGGAATGTATCATTTCTGAGTTGTGTGTCTACAGCAGGAATGTCTGTTGGTGAGCTCAGCTTTCATATCTAACATGGACTTGATTTCTCAAATGAAATACTTCACTGTATTTCAAATATGGTATGTCTTAAATTGACTCTTAATAATCTGTCCTAAAATCTTTCCTCTCCTCATGTAAAATCCTCAGAACAAGAGTCAATGGCTCACGCTCGATGTGCCCTCATCTCCACATCCACACTCAAGGTAGCTCAGCTGGAAAATGAGAAAATCAATAGCTACTGCCTGATAGGGTTCAGAACATATGGCATTGGTCAGAATGCATGGCATCTGGACCTATTAAATAGGTAACATGAGCAATTTGGGAAATAGCTGGTCCAGAAAGGCCTTTCTGACCTTCTCCCCTGAAGCAAGCTACAGGACCTTCAGTGAGAGGTACCGACTCCGTCCCAGAGGGAAAATTCACCCTTATCTCTGAAGAAAGACATGGTCTGGCTGCTCCCCAACTCCTTCCCACCAGTCTGCTTTCCATGTTTCTCTGAGCCCATGGTAAATGTCTGTAAAGTCCCCCTGGCAGTCTTCAGAACTTACATGCTGTCTGAAATAGTCTAGCTTCATTTTAATGAATACAAGATGATAATTAACTAAATACTTACCCACATGAAAAATCTAGTAAACTTTTGCATCTTTGCCTAGTTGTTGAAATTGCCCTGGGGAGGAGGAAGAGAAGATAGGCAGATCCCTGGGGACACTGGCCATTCAGTCTAGGGTACTTGGTGAGTTCCAGTCCAGAGAGAGACACTGTCTCAATGAAGAAAGCTACACAGCATCTGAAGAATGACAGCTAAGTTGTCCTCTGCCCAAAACACAAAGGTTACACACAGAAACCTGCACACACACACACACACACACACACACACACAATCTGAGAAATATGTTCTAGGTAAGAATTTGTTTGAAAGGTGATGATCATGGATACTGTTATACCTCTGTCCCTATCTGTGGCTGCACCTGTGGCCAATGTTGACTAAGACCAGCCTTCAATTCCTTTCCCTGAAAACAAGGAAGATAGATGACCATGGCCAGAAAGTCTGGCCAAAGCAATTACAGTTTAAAATTTTATTTCTAACTTCCCATTATTTGTGTGGACTTCTATTTGAAAATACCTCTACACTCCACACTGAGTCCATCTTGTCTGATTGCTGCTCACACACCAGCTCAGCTCTGCAGAGGTACAGTGACTTTAGTAATGGTTTCCAGAACTTGGTTTTACCAGTTCAGACATAAGATCCTCTTAAGCAAAGAGAAAATTTCAAAACACCTATGCAGATTACTTGCATACGTGTAGTCTATTTCAGTAGGGTGTCTAAATCTCTGCAACTCCATAGAAAAATCCAAAACAATTCCTTGTATGGAGCTCCTGTGAATCATGATGAGCCTTTACTGTGAAGGCAGCTGTCACACAGCAAGCCTGCTGAGAACATGATCCGGAAGCCATTGGTAAGAGATCAGACTTGTTTTTAAAGCGTGGGAAGCCACAGGTGTCAAAGAACTAACAAATGATAAAAATTTTCCAAAACTCAGTTGAATTTCAGATTATTACACCAAACTCTTAAAAAGTGGACAGCAAACCCAGAGGAGCAAGAAGAGGGCTCTAGAAATGTCTAAGAACAGGGGAGTAAGAGCTGGGTCAGGAACAGCCACAAGAACATGAAGTTTTAAGCACTTAAAAACGAACTAAATTCATCAGATGCCTCTGTGGTCCTCACAAATGATGGTTTTTCATCACCTTACATCAAGTAGCCGAAAGCCTCAGAACCTGTGCTGCCTTTCAAGGGCAGATCAGTCTGAACAATCTTAATCAGTGTAGAAGAAGCCTCTGGAATGCCAGCCGCTAAAGGTCTAAGGATCTGTACTTTTTCTTGCAGAAGGTCTGCTAGTGAGAAACATAATGATAGTTTAACTACAAGTATGTTGATCAATGGGAAATATCAATGGCATGCACTAAAATAGAAAGTGGGTGAATATGAAGGTGATCTGGCAGCAATAGCTTCCACCCCGGTGATCAGCAGGGTCGATTGAGTCTGCTGGTCGGGCGGGCTAGATGGGCGTCCCCTTGTCCCTTTCCTTCTTTGCACTCAAAGAGAATGAACTCCCCCAGTAGAGGAGGACCATTCTTCAGTCAAGGGTATGTGAGCAGCCGTGCTTCCCGGCTAGAACCTCCAAATAAGTTCCCAAACTACAGATGATTCATCGATAATAGATTATTATTTTCCCTCATTGAAATCATTAATTCAGTAAATACAATTAGGCAATGATTTTCCACAGGTCCTTTGCCCAGGGTTCCTAGGAATTCAGTTTGAGCAGATACAGGAAGTTTGCGTTCTCCTGGACAGCAGAGATGGATGAGGAGCACAGCCACAAACTCATATATGTTGTATCCTATATACCTGCATGACTTTAGACAACAATCAAAATTAAGATGAAATGACAGCAAGACCCTAGGAGAGGGGAGAAGAAACATGGGCTTGGGTGAGGGAAGTCCTCTGAAAAACTGCCATTTTATCTAGATCTAATGGCACAATAAGCAAGAAATAAACAACAGAAACAAACTAAAATAACACTCCACAGAGATGAGTACTCAAGGCAGACAGAGCTGGATGTGCTAAGGCCCGGGGGCAGGAGAAAGTCTGGAGTCTCCAAGGGAGCTGGAGGCCTGGCATTTGCGTCTGGGATGCATATAGCCCCAATCCAAGGCAGATGCAGTTTCTGTGCTGTGAGTGCTTTCTTGTTGGCTGACATGAAACTAACAACACATGACTGGAGATGTAGCTCGGTGGTAGAGTGCCTACCTAGTAGGCACTAAGCCCTGGGCACCTCATCAACCAGGCATTGTGGGGCATGCTAAAATCCCAGCATTCAGGATTCATCAGCATCCAAGTTCATCCTGGGTACATAGCAGATTCTTGGCCAGCCTAGACTACATAAGACTCTGTCTGAAAAACAAAACAGAAAGACTAACAACACAATGACAGAGAATGCAAAGTGGGAGCTGGTGGACCTGTGCCAGGACAGCTCAGGACAAGGGCAGCAGGAGATGGCTGAGGAAGTCAAAAGAGGTAGGTGGGCGGTGTGCATGTAATCGAAGGTAACAACTGAGGACTTGTAAGACAGCCATGGGATATGATGATCCAATTTATGGTCTTAAAGATTAATTCGCTGCTTTTCAGATAATTTTCAAGAGAAAAATCAGGCAGTGAAGAGACTGTAATCCCCATGTGTGTTATGGACAAAGGAGTCCAGGTGAAGATGAAACGCAGGAGGTCCACTCAGGATGCTTTTGTACCTTATGAATCAGAGCCTGCTTGCTAATGAACGCTCTCAGCAGACAGAGGAAGAGGGGTGAATACTGGCAAGATTCTCCCTCAGCACTTGTGGAAAGGAGGACAGAGAGCAATGTGTCAAGGTAGAAAGGTGGAGAGAAGTCACAACACTTACTGTGGCCCCACCCGGCTTGAGAGACATCCAGCAAATATAAGAATTAATACTAACTGCTAAAAAGCCAGATTCTTTCCTACTTTGTATAATAACAATTAGATGCCAGCATTAATATTCTTATTTTTAGATATAATCTGGAATCTATAGGTAAAGTGCCCAAGGCACTCAGCTAGAGCGCAAAAGCCTTCAATCCTAGGTTCGACTCCAGGGTCTAGGCATTTAGCTCCACAGTATGCTGCTCTCTTCCACATCAACATTCTGCACTAACATGCTCTGAGATTCCCCTGCTGCCTACTATTGCTAAGATTATCTAGTCCACTGTGAAAAGACGCTTAAGCAAGCCTTTGTGAGGAAGGCTGCTTAGAAACAGGAAACCTAACCATGTGAAGGGTGGGTGTAAGCTCTGTTGGCATGCTCTCTCTTTCAGGAGAGAGCAGAAAGGAGTTCCATTTCTCTGTGAGGAAGGACAGTCAGACTTGCAGGGATCTCTACTTAGATGCTTGTGCTCCAGAAGAAGTAACAATAAGCAATGTCTAACGCGGAAACCAATAAACAATAAAACAGGCAACATATCCATACTTTTAACTGAAGATAATCAAACCGACATGTTTTAGTGTGCTTAGCATTTTAATCATATAGGCAAAGTGACCTAGACTTTTACCCCTATTCTGATTTAGATTTTTCAGTAAGGCAAATTCAGCCTCACACAGATAGGACAGGATGAGGGTAGCTCACTTTGAGTATCGGGCAGGAGTGGAGAGAGTTTCCATATGTGCTGCTTTGCAGACGCGCAGTCAGTAAATAAAATATGAGGAGAGCTGGAACACTTGTGTTTTCTCAAAGAGAAGCGGAAGATTTAGAGTCGTGCATGATTAAAACGCTGCCGCTTGAATTCCTCCCATATTGCCGCAGTTGGTGAATCTCCAGGCTGCCAGCAGGCAGGAGTCTCAAGAGAGCATAGCAAAGGTGATTTGCAAGATAAGGAATAAAGCCGTCAAACGCTTTTTCTCTTAAGAACACCCTGACATTTTCCTGATCCTTCGAACACTACAAATTCAAGAACAACGTGGCATCTGGGACCTAAGCACTGCCATATTTTTCTGAATTTTCTCATGTCATCTACCATTCTGACTGTTAAATCAGAGCAGCCAGTGTGTATTTTAAGCTCCTCATCAGTTAACTCAAGCCTAGAAAACAGGACTGAACTGTAGCTTCCAAACTTGATATTGCAAATGCTCATATTCTCCTGGGAGTGGGTTTGCTCATCTGAACAAAGTATGCACAGGCTGTGGTTGTTAGGGAGTGTCAATAGCTTGAAGATCTAGTAGGCTCTCCTCACAGGGTCAGCTTGCCGTTTGCATTATCAGGAGTGAGAGCATCTTGTTGTGGATTTTGCCACCAGTGACTTGAGGGACATCAGAGAAACTTGTGAGAACCATTCTCATAGAGACCTGTGTTCCAGGGCTCAAGGTACCTTTAGCATCATTTTGAAGCCCTGAATGACACCTCAAATCCTTTACTTTTGCCAATATACAAAGTTCACTGTGGGGTTTTTGGCATTTGTTTCTTTGGTTGGTTGGTTTGTGGAAGTCTCACTATGTAGACCAGGCTAGCCTCCAACTTGCAGCAATCCCATATTGGCCTCCAAGGGTTGGGAATAAAAGCATGTACCATCATGCCTAACTTTCACTATCCTTAACACAACTTTCATGAGTTGTATAAGTCAGTTTTAGACAAGATCTGAATGGACTGGTTCTTCACATAGCTGATTAAATAGCAAGAATTGTTCAGAGATACCAAAGTCATACTTCTGTTACTCATCCTTACACTAAGACCCCAGGCCCCCAACCTAGGGTTTATACATTCTGAATATCTGGGCCAGCACTTGAGCTGCATGTACATTTATAACCAGTGCTTTACTGAAATCTTCTCAAAGTTTCTCCAAATAGGTTGACTCACCTCTGCCTATGAGAAGGGAATATTTTTACATCTGTCATTTCTAATTTTCCTCATTTCTTCCCAATGAGATATCCTTTCTATGTCATCATTCTGATGAAGAAAGACTAGAGAGATGGTTCAGTGGTTAGGATCACTGGCTGCCATTGCAGTAGACCAGGGTTTGAATTTTAGCAGTCACAATAACCCATAACTCCACAACCATGGGATCTGATGCCCTCTTCTGGTCTCCCAGGGCACTGTACACACAGGGGCACTTACATGCAAGCAAAACATTCATACGTACAATAAAAAGAATATTCCAAGTGATGGCTGCATCTGCTGTTGAGCCCACATAAACCTCTAACTGCAATGGGGATTAAATCATTTGTAAAACCTAAGACTTCTAGGCAGTCTAACTAAGCAATCCAGTCTTTGAAGGTTTCAGAACAAATGAAACATGAAAGAAATTCCTAAGGTAGCATTCTGTAAAATATAGCTCAGTAAGGCAAATTTCTACGTACACCAGAACTTTTTTAAAGTGAGGATTTTAAAACTTTAATTCATACATCTTTCAGCTAGACTACTTGGGCAGTAAGTGAAAGGACAAATCATTTTAAAGAATGCTTAAATATTTAAACTATGGGGATCACAATTATTATTAAGGTTATTTTATGCAGTGCAAAGTCAGGACAGGAGTGAGCAATCCCACAGGCACCCTGTCAGTTACACCAAAGGGTAAGAGCTTCCTATTTACTATAGTGCTGGTTGGTTTTAGTTGTCTGCTTGACACAATCTAGAATCACCGGGGAAGGGAATCTCGATTAGGAATTGTCTAGATTAGGCTGGCTTGAGGACACAGCTGAGGGGGATTTTCTTAATTGGGTTAGCTAAGGTGGGAAGAACCACCCTGAATGTGGGCAGCACAGTTTCAGAGGCTGGGCTGCAGAACAAAAGAAAACAAGAAAGCCCAGCTGAGCGCTGGCAAGCTCTGCTCCCTGATCTTGACTGAGGATGTCATGTGACCAGCTGTTTCCAGTTCCTGCCACCTTTACCTTCACAAATAATAGAATGTGATATGGAATACTGAGTCAAATAAACCTTTTCTCCTTTTTATTAAAATATTTTATTTATTATTGTTATTTTATGTATATGACTGTATTGCCTTCAGGTATCTAAGCACAACCCTGGAACTGAAGTTACAGATTGTTCTTAGTTGCCTTGTGGGTGCTGGGAACCAAACCCTGGTCCCCTGCAAGAGCAGCTGGTGCTCTTAACTACTGAGCCATCTCTCTAGCCCCAGTCTTTCTCTCTTGAGTTGCTTTACTGGGGTAGTTTATCATAGCAACAGGTAATGAAACTGAGACTCTCACACAATTACACAGAAGATGATGGGGTTGAAAAGGGTAATGCAATTTGCCTGCGTCACAGAGAATCCAGAATTCAGGTTAGACCAACTCACACTCGAACTTCCATCACTGCCCTGTGCTGACTGTGACTGGAACTACTTATTTACAAAATTACATAAGTAAATACTTTTTCCGAAACTGTCCCTTCCCCACACAGCAAAGCCTCATATACCCGGAGCTCACAAATCAGGTTTCACCACTGAGCATGTAATTTACTAGCTACATAATACTGAGCAAATTCTACTGAGTAGTTATTTAACTACTCTTGAGTTTGTCTTGTAATTGAGATGATAACAACAACAACAACAAAATCAAATGCAGAGGGTTAACAGTCTGCAGACTTAGCCTGCGCATTGACATAAGTGGCTACGAAAAGAATCAAGAAAGCAAGGGTCCCCTTGCCTTCTCAATATCCCCTTCTTTGCCGCCCAGCACTAGGTTTCTTTAATCCTTAGGAGCACTTGGAAGGGAAGGCATTCTAGTCTACATAAAAAGGCCTCTCTGCCAAGGCTCTTGACTCAGAATGCTCAAAAGCTGGAATTCCCTAATGGGAACTTGTGCGAGGTGTGCCCTGCCTGTCACCTCACACTCACACTCTACCCCCAGCTCTGACCTCCCTCCTCTCCTCAAGGTGTGCACACTGGGACCTCCCCCCACCCCTCCAGCTCCCCCACCCTCCACCCCCCGTGCAGCAAGTTTGATAGTGATGGGAGCTTCAGGGAGCTGGATTCCTGGTTCCAGTTTCCACATAGCGTACTTGTATTTGTATGTTCCTAGGGGTGACCACACCACATGCTTCCACATATAACTAGCAATGAAAGCTGAGGCTGGGATAGTTAATAACACCTTGCTTCTAAATATCTAATTCTCTACCAGATGCTACTGAGTCTGCCCTTTATCCTCTCTTCTCCAGTTGACCTTAATGCTTGATGGATTTGTGCAACAAACTCTTGGGTTTTGTATGAAAATGCTCACACTCAATGCCTGCTCACAGGGAAGACAAGACACTGTACATAACAAACAGGTTTCAGATGAACATGCCTTAAACTTTATGTGACTACCACGCTGCATTCTGTTCCTCCTCAGGATTTAGAGCTTGAATATAATGTAAGATGGTAATTTATACACAGTAAAAATATAAACAACATTATTTTCTTTCATAAAGCCTCGTGAGGAAGCAAGAGAGAGAGAAAGAGACAAAGAAGACAGAAGAGAGACAGAGACACAGATGGAAAAAGAGAGAGACTGAGACAAAGAGAGAGACACACAGAAGGAGACAGAGAGACAAAGGAGGTGAGGACAGCACCCAGTTAGATCAGCAGTACTGTCCTGGGAATGCATCATTAACTGTCATCTCAAAGTTTCCTACCAGTTTTTGAGTAGAGCCTCAAAAAACACACACCATTCATGTTGAAACTGATGAGATTCAACAGGAATTTCATGACAACATATTTATCAAAAACATTTCAACAATAAAAATAGCTCATTTGAAATCCATTATTGTTCTATATCTTCATCCTCACATTTCCATTACATGTGAAAATATACATACATACATGCAAATATATGTAAATATATCTACATGTACTTGCACAGAAGTTTATCACAGGCCAAGTCTCATGGATGCTCTAGGGCTCAGCAAATGCTCAGTGAAATGACAAATATTCTGCTGAGAACCTACAGGGTGAGTAGAACAGAAATCTGGACCCTCTCATCTCCATAATCTCTTGGAACCATTCAGATGCATCAGAGCTGAAGTATTTTAAATGCCTCCTGACCTGGGTATGGGAATTGACTAGAAAGTCACATCTAGAGGTTCCCAGGTGATTTCAGGGAAAGAAGAATCT
This sequence comes from Eospalax fontanierii, assembly GCA_035773235.1. Taxonomy (NCBI): domain Eukaryota; kingdom Metazoa; phylum Chordata; class Mammalia; order Rodentia; family Spalacidae; genus Eospalax; species Eospalax fontanierii. Next base: position 66,723,654 of record CM069535.1, on the reverse strand, counting down.
CCTGCACAGAAGCTGAGCATCTTTGGGTGTTCACTGTCTCTTGCATATACTGCATCAGCTATGTACTTTTTAGAAAGAGTGGTCATTTCAAGTATTGGAAAATTTCAGTAACTATGTAATGCAATAATAAATAAATCTATTTTCATTTGCTTATAAGGATCTCACTTGCAACTGAACAAAGTTGTCAGAACGCACCTGCATCAGTAGCTGTGACCACCAGGACAAAGTTTTCCCTGGTCTCCCTGTCCAGACTCTGGGTTACCCGAAGCTCTCCATTGGCCGTGAGGGCGAACGCACTGTCTTCATTTCCTCCAAGCAGAACATATGAGAGCTGGCTGTTAGGTCCTTGATCATCGTCTCTTGCTAACACCTACAGAGAGAACAGTCAGTCACCTAACACAATGAGTAACCTAACACAAGACACCAAATGAACCAACTGAAGATAATGAGGCTGAACTGCATTACAGTTCTGGGAACACTGAGCTTCAAGGTGTCAAGTGAAAGTTAAAATACTTGAAAGGTAAATACTAGGGCTGAGGAGATGGCTCAACAGTTAAGAGCACTGACTGCCCTTGCCGAGCACCTGGGTTCAGTTCCCAGAACCGACACGGTGGCTAACAACCATCCATAAATCCAGTTCCAGGGAATATGACCTCCAAGGGCATTGCAGGACATGGACTTAACATACATGCAGGCATAATACTCATACACATAAAATAAAATAACAAAATATATTTTTAAATGGCAAATAGCAGTATGCACTGTAAACACGTTTGTGTATATCTATGCACAAAGCCAATGTGTTAAAAAATTAATAATGGCTTTTTTAGTTTATTTTTACATAAATGGGTGTTTTGCCTGCATGTTTCTTAGTGCACTCATGTGTGCAATGCTCTCAGAGACCAGGAAGGGGCATCAGATCCTTGGAACTGGAGTTACAGACCACCTTTTGAGTATTAGAAACTGAATGCACATCTTCTTCAAGTGCTTTTAACCACTGAGCCATTTCTCCAGCCCCCAAAGCAGGTTGTTTTTGTCTTCCTGTGTTTTGTTTTGTGAGGAGAGAAGGCAGAATGATACTTAGAATTTTTCCAAACTTTGACATCATTTTATCAGTGCACAAATATTACTCCCAGAGTAAAAGAAAATTTAAAACTACATGAATCCACAAATGTGTGCAAGATACTAGGTCTTAGGTATAATGCTTATAAGCACTGGCCAAGATCTCTATATCCTCAGTAGAGTATCCTTGAGAACTAGGAGAGGATGGAGGACAGACATGGTGAATGTGGTTCAGGGAGTGAGCATTTTAGACAGATATCTCATGACACTGCTAGTCTGGCAGGACTTAAACATACTGACCTGAAGAACAGTTTTGGGTAGAGTCCCTAAATTCTCAGGGACAGTCACGGAATACGGAGACAGTTCAAATATGGGGACAAAGTCATTCACATCCAGCAAAGCAATGGTGACCGTACAGGCATCCATTCTGGGGCTGCTGCCTCGATCCGAGGCCTGAACAGTTAGAACATAAGCAGGAGTTGTTTCTCTATCCAAAGGCTTGGCCACCGTGATGACCCCTGTGACAGAGTCGATCCTAAACTCTTGATGGGCGTTTCCATCCACGATGCTGTAGCGGACCTGCCCGTTGGTGCCCTCATCGCCGTCTGCTGCAGACACCTGGATTATATCTGTCCCAGTGAGTGTGTTCTCCTTAATCTGCACTCGATACACAGTCTGTGCAAAAACAGGGCTGTTATCGTTGATGTCTAGGACCATAACTACAACCTCCGTAGAGGACGACAGGGGGGGCTGCCCTTTGTCTGTGGCCACCACAGTTAGGCTGTAATTCGAAACTTCCTCTCTGTCCAGCTCTCCAGTGAGCCTCACCTCGCCATCAATGGTTCCAACACTGAACTTGTTTCCCAAGGAGTTCAGAAGAGTGTACTCGATATAGCTGTTGGGGCCACTGTCAGGGTCCGTCGCTTGGGCCTTAAAAACAACAGTATCGATTGGTGTGTTTTCCGGAATGTACGTCAACTTGGGAGAAAGAAACATGGGTGGGTTATCATTGACATCCAATAAAATGATGGAGATTTGAGTAGTACTTGTGAACCTGGAGGCAGGAGGCTGCGGTAAGTCATGCACCTGCACCACCAGGTTGTAGAAAGACTGACTTTCCCGGTCCAGAGCTTTCAGAACTTTGAGAACTCCGAACTTATCCACTGTGAACTGCCCGAGGCTATCACCTGAGGCAATGCTGTAGGCCAGTTGGGAGTTGATGCCTGAAAGTGAAGGGGGTTAAAATTAAGCTTATTAAACATATGATGATTGTAGGCTAAGCTATACCAAAAATTTGGACCTTACTCCCACATGTCTGACAGTATTATCCATGAGTTTCTGAGTGATTCCAAATGAGTTGTTTGAAGCAATTATGAATGATTTACCTGTATTTAAATACAAATAGTAAATAATGCACTCACATAATTCTCCTGTTTGCTTTTGATCTGAAAGACTGGTGCACTAATGATCTATACAGGGCGTGTTATTTACTGCAATGTTGAAATGTTAAATTACAAAAAGAGAAGAGGAGAAAAATGTTCCAGAGAGCAGATATTTTTCTAAAGTTTTCTTTGTTTCCATCACATAATTCTCTGGGGTCCAACCCTAAGAGTACCTCACTCTGTATTATTAACTAAATGTTTATAACTTCAGTAATTTATTGAGGCCGACACCAGTTTTCAGAGAAAAGTAATAAAATGTTCTGGTGTGGGACATTAGTCATGGATGCTTTAAGTCTACTTTTACATTTCTTGTCAGAACTAATAAATACTTTTTAATTCCTATTAAGCATCTGGCCAAGTAACAGCCTTTGAGGAAATAGCTTACTCTCAAGTTTTATTATATATTCAAACTTTTGAAAAAGTATTCCTTAAAGAAAATGTTAGCAATAAAGTTACACATAAAAATCTCCAAATAGAAAGGCCATGTTCTTATCAGCCAGTATTCAGATAGTGTCTTTTTTTTTCTATGAATATGTTGCATTCTTTTAATTTTAAAAATTGAACACTTTATTTCAGAAAATAACTGCAGAAATTCTTATAGCAACAGTAGTGTTGAGAGTATATCTGCCCTCCTCCTTCTTAAAAAGTTTCATGAGGAATTTTAAATTTTAGAGCAAAATGCACAGTTACCAAGAACAATAATGGTATTATCTCATTTGGCTTATCTAGCAAATCAGCATCCAGTCATGTCCATTTCCCACTGCAGTACTAGTCTATGGAATCAAAAGGAAACCCAACTCTCACAGTCACTGCCCAAAAGGGACACTTTCTGTACTCATGGAATACAGAAATGATTTCTGCTACTTCAATACACAAAAAATCGAATATACACATCAACTGTGAAAAGACCAAAAACAATCGCTCCTTTTCTTTTCAACTTACCCTTTCTCCATCTTCGTTATAAATATTATACTTTACTCAGAGTTTACATGAAAATATGCCCTTATGTTTTAATGAGCATTGAAAGATAAGTTAAGAGATAAGCGGTGAAAACAGAAATAAAAAGTCAAATTTTCTGCCTTAGAACAGTGTTTTCCTAAAGAACTCACAATGCCATGTGCATTCTTTTATCTTATGGATGCTGTGGTAAGAAGTGCACTGTACATAGAGAAATTCAACCTTGGGGAAGACTTTCTAGCCTGAGACTTCAGACTATGAGCATGTAACACAGATTGCATACAGACAGGTAGCTCTAATATTCCCAAAGTTAATATCAACTATTTATCTTTCTGAGTTCTCCTTATCAGAAATGATGCCTGTTGTTTGCCAAGTGTCTTCTAGAACATTTTACTAACTGTTTATTGTTCTTAAAGATATTCCTCAGGGGTCTGCGAACACTTGCATAAGCATTTGTGACTTTTAAAAATCTCATCAATTTCCAATTAATGGAATTTCTTTCTTTTTCAATATGGTACCTGTTCTTCGGAAGGAGATCACACTTGCTCTGTTCCTGTGACTTGATGTGCTCTCTCTCTCTCTCTTTCTCTCTCTTTCTCTATAACATCCTTTGCCCATATGCTAATACAGAAGAAAGACATTTGAAAGGCAAATTCAGGACCTGATTTACTGATCCAAAAATTTCTTGGGTAAACCACAATTCATAGATCTTTGGAAAGGTAAAGTATACCCCATGGTGATTCTGTGCAGTCTACTAAAGACTCATCACAAATGAATGAAGCAAAGATTATAACCTTAGGAGCTTGAACATCAGGAAAAATATGAATAATGCTTGAGGGGCCACACATCCATTTGCCAGCAGGAGAGAAAGAATTTAAAATCTGGATTGTACCAGATCAACTGACTGTTTCACATTGTCTTAAAATTGCCCAGGCTTGAGAAAAGTTTCATCACCTGTGATATAAAATATTAAATCTGATTATATGTGTAGAGGAGTGTCATGTACATAAAATCTATTCTTTAAATTACTTTATAAGAATATTTTTTTGAATTTCTTAATATAAAGCCAGCAGCAAATGTTGAATCCTTGTTCCTTCTGAGACCCATATGCAATCACAGGCAAACAGCTACAAAAACATAAGAATAAAAATAATATCAAAGAACCTACATGAATATTTAGCTCTATGAAAGCAGAAAAAAAATCTTTCATATGCAAGATCAAAAGAAATTAGAAATAGTGACAAAATTTCACATGATTGAAGTAGTATCCTACAAAGTCCACATAAACCAGCTGGACTGTGAGTGATTACAGCAAAGGTTTGAACATCCGAGGTCCACATTGATGCTGCTTCCTTGAGTAAACATTAAACTGCAGCAGGAAAAGAGAACAGGACATCAAGATTTTATAGCCTTGTAGTGAGCAGAACGGCTGTGTTCTGAAGGAATAAGGGTTGGTGGGCTATGTCAACAAGGGAAGTAATAAATATGAAACTTTATCACTATGAACAAACAGATTTATATGTAGTTCACAATCATGAATATTTTAGGTAATGCCATTAAAAATAAATTAAAGATCAACTATAATTATGATATTTTAAGAAATACGAAAAATACTTAACATTGCACAAAATAGTGTACCACTGAGAAATAACCCTAATCTCAGAACTCTAACCAAACAGCTGTGGTCAGAGATAATGGAAAACATGAACTTTCACTCTAAAGATGGGATGCTCTCCTCCTAAGGAGTCAAGAAGTAACTCTGGGCTGATGTTCTGTACTTAGAAATGCAGGTAGGCACAGGAGAACTAAGAACTCCCCTTCAGCACTGGAACTATCCTGGAAAATTATACATTTTGGATGATTTTTTCCCTCCCCTGTTATTTGCCTGAATTACAATACAGCTTATACACTGTTTTTTCCTTAATTTTAAATTTTATCCATAAGTGTTAAAACTTGTATTTAGCTACACTAAAATGAGGTCACTTGCAAATCATTTGAGTTTATTTCCTGAAAGTCATGTGGTTCAATGATTCTTTACAAGAGTTTGGCGGTTGGCAGGTGGGGCCTGTGTGTGTTTACATGTGTGTGCAATGTACTCACATGTCTGCAAGAGTGCATGTATGTGTGAATTGTGGTTGAATGTATATGTGTGCATGTGTGTGTGATTGTGAACATATAGATATTGATATTTGAGTGTATGCTTTATTTTCCAGGAATATAGAACATTACATAAGCATATAAAATATAAATTATAAAATATACTTTGAAAGTATAAATCTATCTATTATAAATGTGTGCATTTATTCATAATCTATACATGTTGTCTTATTAATATAAAGAATATTTATGAACCTATCACATATCTCTAAGACACAGAGGTGACTTAGTTGGAAGCAATTTCAACAAGGTCCTCACAGCACTGGAATATGAAATTTAGTCACTGTTCAGTCATCCACTAGGGATAAATGGACACAATTATTCATCAAAAATGATAGTGACATCATTATCCAAAATTTTTATATGACCACTCAGTGTCCTCAAGTATATGTGATTTCCATACTGCTAAAATAATATTAATCCAACACATTTCATGATATGCTAATTTATAATATTTTGTTCGGCATAATGTTTTCTACAATATACAAAGACATTTTGAGATTAATACAGCTATTATTTGTATACTGAATCTAATGAAAGACTTGTCTTATTCTTATGAAACTGTTAAGTTAAAATGTTAAAGTTTAAACTCTGATCATTGAAGTCATTCTACAAAACTTATTCACCTAGAAGACAGCATCACCCAATAGGGAGCTTTCTGATCAGAGATTAAGATGAATTTACTAATTTTCAAATGTTTCACTGACATTGTTTATGTGACACATTGGAATGGAAACAAGGTCACCCTTATCACTGTCCTTGAAATTCAGAAAGAATAGGAACTGTGTCACATAGTTTAGGTCAAGGTACAGGAAATTACACTGATAAAAGTATTCAAACGAAAACAATGGGTAAATGCAGCTTGAAATATTTACAACTTTCAGTGACACAATTAAAGGGGAACACTCCGTGAAAAATGACTTACAGTCCGCACTTAAGCTATGTCTACGATAGTCTATGCATGGATAGACCAGCAGGCTTTTGAATGATCAGTTTCCTTTTTACCATTTTCCCATTAATTTACATTTGAAATTATGAAGGAAATAAAATTTACTCCCCAGGAGCCCACAGTTCCATGACAACTGGACCTCAGCAGAAAATAACCTACAAAGGTACCTGGTGGAACCGTCTTTATTGTTAGAAAAGTGGAGCACAGACAGAACCAACCAGAAAGAAAGCTTAGTCAGTAAAAAACCTGCCTTCCAAGCACAAGGCCCTGATTTGCAGTCCCCAAACCAACATAAAAAGGCTGGGCATGACAGATGGATCACACTTGCAGTCCTAGGACTGAGTTCTCTGAAACAAGGGGAGTTCTGTTGTTCAAAGGCCAGCTACCATAGCCAACATGGCAAGCTTTGAGCCAGAGAGACCCTGCCTCAAAAATCAAGAGGAATAATGCCTGAGGAATGGCATTAGAAGTGAACCTCTGCCCTTTGCATACACCCACACAGACATGTATCTGCACACAGTCGTGTAATACACACACAAAGATATGTTTCCACACACATATGTGAACACAGAGGAATAAGTAGCCATACATAGACATGTACAACACATGCACAGACAGGGACCTGCACATATACATTCACATGCACAGACATGTACCCATACTTAAACACAATGTTCAGCATATCTAAAACAACAAATAATTTAATAATGTGTTCATGGCATTGTAAATATTTCATGGTAATATTCCAGAACAGGTCAAATATCTAACGGTAATGTAAGTAGAAAAGTCTGCCTCCAGGAGTGACCAGCTGCAGTTCTGTGCAGACGTGTGACTTAACTGAAAAGAGGATAGAAAGCACAGAGGAAAACAGCCTCAGGTAGGATGGGATACACATCAAACACCAAGCAGCCAATAATGTCACCTGTTGTTACTATGACTTACTAGCAAGAGGTGCAGGAGTTGTGAGTGAACTGCTTCTATTTTAGCTTTAACCATATGCCAATTTTATCTATACTTGAATGGGAGGTAACTTCAAAGGCTCAGTGAAGTCTAAAGAAGCAATTTCTTCTAAAAAGAGCCTTCTACTGATAACAGTGCCATAAACCTGTGAAGGAAACGCCTCATGGAACAGAAGAAATGTTGAAGTAGAATTGAATTCCAAAACTGCACAAGTTTGAGTAAGAATCGGGAAACTGTAAATTAAGGCTGATATGCCCCTGGTGGGAGATGTGTCCTCAACCTGCAGTTTAATGTCCTCTTTAGATTACTGTGCCCTGCTCTGTCTACTGATAGGGCTGGCTGTACATAACAGAAATAGAAACAAGGAAGCTGACTTCCCCAGCAAGTGAGCTAAAGACAGGTTCAGTGCAATCTGTGTCAGATGCTCCCACATCTCACAAAGTCTTCAAAGAAAGGCCGAGAGAAACAACTTTGAGAAGAAACAGTCAGTGCATATGCTCAAAGAACAAACCAAATACACATAGATTTTATTAATTAAAAAATTTTCAAATTGAAGGTAGAAGAAAAATGACTCAGAGCTTGAGTACATACCGTGCTTGCAGAAGACCCAAGTCTACTTTCTAGCACCCATGCCCAGCACCCATGTCAGGCAGCTCACAACCCTCTATAACTCCAGCTCCATAGGGAGCCAGTGCCTCTGGCCTCCAAGGCACCTGCATGCATGTGTAATATGCACACAAAAACACAGGCATACACATAACACTAAAATGAGATTCATTTTTTTTAAAACTCACCTAAACTTGATTGTATACTACAAGCAAAGCAGATCTGAGCTTTCCCTCTCTGTGTAGTCATGTGCTTGCCAGAATGTTATTATCAATTTTCATTTATTTATGTGTAATTTAGATATGCACTAGAAAGCATTTTTCTCTTATTTTTTTTTTCTCTTCATGCTTCCAAATTTTACTGTTTTTAGAGTTTAACTAATATATTGGCTGGTGAGATGATTCAGGAAGTTAAGGCTCTTGCTGAAAGACCAGTGACCTGAGTTTAATCCCCAGGACTCCCATGGTAGAAGAGAGAAATGACTCCAGCAAGTTGTCCTCTGACATTCACATGGCATGCACACATACAAATACATACATGCACACTAAGTAAACTAACTCATGTAATAAAAATTAAATCTAAAAATTTAAGTGTGTTACCTTACACAGACTCACAAAGAACCTGAGCTCTTATTGCCAAATCACTGAACCAAAAGCTTCTAAAGCATTTAGAGCAAAAACAAAAGATGTAATGTATACAATCTGTAAAATTAGTCTTAAGAGAATATTATAAAAACTATCTGACAAATTACTTGATTTATAAATCCTCTATAGTTAAATCAGCCTGCCCCTTTATATATACTTACAGAATATTATTTGAGGACAACTGGATGTAGTAAATAAAAACAGGATTAGAATTTATCACAAATACAATACAAACTATATTTTGATGAAGGTGTTTTAAAGATATTGAAAAAATGGCATACCATCATCTGCATCGGTGACATTAAAAACAAGAACAGTGGATCCAACCGGCAGATTTTCCATTAGGGAGGTGCTGTAGGAATTCATGCTGAAAACAGGAGGGTTGTCATTGACATCTAGAATGTTGAAGTAAACTCGGATGGCGGCAAACTGGCCCCCGCCATCCTCTGCCTGAACAGTGAGGATGTAATACTGCTGTGTTTCATAATCTAGGGCTCGGGTCAAGTTGAAGACTCCTGTAACTGGATTCAGGAAAAATATACCATCTTCATCATCTTCATTCACGATGTATGTGATTTCTCCATTTACACCAGAGTCATCGTCTGTAGCTAAAATAGCTGCCACCAGAGAACCTGCCAAAAGAGTAATTCCACAGCCTGAAATTAGCGGGTTGAGGGCTATGGAGTCAATGCTAAGGAAGTATAGACTAAGACACACACACACAAAAATGCATTGCTACAGTAAAATATTTTAGTAAGAAGACTGCTATAAAAATACAGTGTGCAACATTCTGCTGAGCTCTTCATCACAGAACACTCCCGCATACTAGGGACGCAGCACACAGAGCACGGCAGATGCCAGTGTGTCTTGGGCTACAGTGCATTAAGGGAGAAGTAATCTACTTCTGATGGCCTTTCACTCAGTACTACCAAGTTATGTCTTCATTGAAAAGGTCAGTGCATAATTACTAGAACCTATCACTGGTGTCAGGAATGGGGTACCAAGCAACAGCATGGGCGCATGCCCTGGAGATGGTGGTCTAAGGCACCAGTAGTCACTATTCCCATTAATATATGACAACTGACTGAGCGAACTCTCTCAGGAATCGAGTGAAGAACTGTGGGGAGGGGACACTTCTATCCATGTTTCTTTCTTCTGACAATGAAGTGTTCGGAGCAGAGGGTTATGGTGCAAACTCATTTCAAAAGAGATTCGTTTCAGAATGACTTTTAAAATGTTAATAGAATGTGTAATAATGGGAGAGAGGCATCCCAGTACACTAGAGACACCTGATTCTAGCACGCACTCAGACTCAGCAAACACAGCACACTGCGTATCAGCAGAAGGGGCTGCAGCTAGGTCCTCAGCTTCCGGGAGCACACACTGAGCACTTCTGAAACCCAAGTCCCTGGGGACAAACCTGCTGCTGGGTTGTTTGTTTGTTTGCTTCTGTATTGATTCTTGGAGACAGTTTCACTACATACTTGAGGCTGACCTCTAATTGCAGTCATTCTCCTAAGGCCTGGGAGTACAAGAATAAGCCACCACACCTAACTTCACATTTATTTTCCAAATAAACTCTTTTTATTTCTTTTTACTGTGTATGTGTATGAATACTATGCCTGAATGTATGTAAGTATATCCATGTCATGCAATGCCTGCATGTTTGTAAGTATATCTATGTCATGCAATGCCTGCAGAGGACAGAAGAGGGTATCAGATCCCCTGGAACTGGATGATTGTGAGCCACCATGTGGGTGCTGGGATTTGAACCCAGGTCTTCTGCAAGATCAGCCAGTGCTCTTAATCTCTGAGCAATCTCTTCAGCCCCATAAATAAACCATTTTTCTAGTTCTAGCAACAATTACTGTTTCCACTTTTAAGAAGAAAAAGTTAATGTCAAAAGAAATAAATTCTCTTGCCTGGTCCTAGAGCTCATGAATACTAAAACCACTGACCTCATTTGTTCCCACACTGCTATTCCTGACAGGCATTTTTAAAGCAGAAAAAGAAAATCAAAGCTGACTGCCATCAACTCTGACAACCTGTGTCACAGATACTTCCAGAAACAGAAATGCTAGCAGTCATTAAATCAGATAATTAGTCTAATTTGCTCTAAAAATCAGTAATTTGCTTAGGAATTACACCAAAAATGTTAACTAAAATTTTTAAATGAAAGGTATATGTTTTATAACTAGTAGCATTTGGTGAAGACTATTAACTAATTAAAAACAGCTAGGAAACAGCCTGTCAATATAATTAAAGGTGCTTCTAGCAAAATGCCCCTCAGGGCACTGTCACCTACCAGGGATTGTGTCTTCTGGAATGTCGAAGGAGTACACAGCTCTGGAGAATCTGGGGGTGTGGTCGTTCACGTCGCTGACGGTGATGTTTATCCTCATGTCTGAGGACTGAAGGCCATCATCAGCACGAACCAGCAGTGAGTATTTGGAACGCCGCTCCCTGTCCAGCCGCCGGGTAGCTATCAGATCTCCCGACTCAGGGTCAATGCGGAAGCTGTCATCAGCGCCACTAATGAGGGCATATGTGACTAGAGCATTTGCACCCTAAGGGAGAAGACAAGGCACACGAACTGTTGGAAGAGCATTGTTCTTCATGTTTTCCAATGAATGTGTTTTTGGTAAAGTGAGGTTTGAGAGCTTTAATTGCATATGATACTGTAAGATTTTGAAAGATCACAGAAGATAAAAATAGGTAAACGATGTATGCACTGAAAGTTCAAAAAACACTGGTGAAATAAAGACAGAAACAACTGAAAGGACATTTGAGCTCATATACTGGACGATTTAATACTGCCAACAGGTCCATATTCCCCAAGAAATATCCAAGTTCAACACAATCTCTATCAAAATTTTTGAGGCATTTCTATAGAAGTAGAAAATAAAACAGTTTTAAAATGCATGCATTAACACGATAAAACAAAAAAGGTAAAACAATGTTGAGAAACAAAAATAGCTTGAGGCATTGCATCTCCTGATTTCAAAATACACTGCAAAGCTAAAATAAATAAAACCATATGGTACTAGCATAAAGACAGACACCATCAGTGGAACAAAACAAAAAACTCAGAAATGAATTCATGCTTAAAAGTCCACTGATCTCCAACAAGAGTACCAAGAATATACAATGGGAAGAATGAACTCTTCGACAAAGGTGTTGGGGAAAAAAATAGTCACATAGTAAAGAAACAGGATTCTTATCTTACACTGTACTCAAAAGTCAGTAGAAAATAGGTGAGCACTTAAGCATAAGACCGGCAACTATAAAATTCCTGGGAGGAATGCAAAAGCGGTCTTTCCCTCTCTGATGTTGGTCTTAGTAATTATTTCATATTTATGACACCTTAAACAAAGACAGTAAGATCAAAAAGAGGCAAGTAGGACCACACCAAGCTAAACGGCTCTTAACAATAATTGGTAAAGAAATTACAAAGCAAGAAAATATTTGAAGACTATATATCTGATGAAATGTTAGTTTCCATAATATGTCAAGAACTCCTACCAGTCAATAGCAAAACATTTCCTGTTCTAAGAAAAACCAACTAAGGGCCCAAATAGCCATCTCTCCAAAGAAGTTCCGAAAACGGCAACACATCTATATAAAGATTTGCAATACCACTGATGGGTCACGGAAATCCAAATCAAATCACATTTACGGGCCGCCTCAAGCCTGCTTGCACAGTTAATATCAAACACAGGCAAGATAACGCCAGGTGTAACGCCACAGGCCTCTGATCACAGCACTCGGTAAACAGAGGCAGGCGGACTGCTCTGAGATTGAGGCCAGCCTGATCTACATGGCGAGTTCCAGATAGGCTGGAGCTATAGGGAAATCATGTCTCAAAAACAAAACAGAAACAAAAAACCATGCAAGGTAAGAAGCACCAAGGCCTCTGGGAGAGCCAGAGCTTTGCCCTCTGGGCTGGAATGTGCTGAACACAGTAGGAAGAGTACTCCAAACAAACTGAACATAGGTCCGCCAGTCACCTCCTAATATTAGTATTAATGAGGAAGAACGGATACTAGCAGTCTCAAGTTCATTCTAGTTCTGATCACCATGGTAAAGGTTTGGGGATAGCCTAGCCCCTCAGGGGATGACTGGAGAAGGAGTGTGGGGCATGCATGCAAGGGAATCGTAATTCTGAAAAGGAAATCCTGCCACTCACAACGGTATGGCTGAAGCTTAAAGGCACTATGTATCAGGGCTAGAGAAAACTTGCTTCTCTTCCAGGGGCCCAGTTCCATTCCCAGCGCTCACTCAGCAGCTAACACCACCAGTTTCAAGACATCTGATGCCCTCTTCTGGCCTCCAAAGGCACTGCATGCATGGGTGTACTTAAGTGCAGGCAAAACACCCATACACATTAAATAAATAATCATTTTAAAAGAAATAAAAAATAAAGATGCTATTCATAGAGGACAAAGGCTGGATGGCATCCATTATGGGAGGCATGTAAAACATTCCAGCTCATGGAAACAACAAGTAGAATGCTGTTTTCCAGTCTGAGAACGGGGAATGATGAACTGTTAGACACCCAGAGAAGTCTACAGTGACAAAAGATTAATACATTTTACAGAGCTGTGTGACAACACTGTGCTACACTTAAGAAGACAGTGTCATATACCTAAGAATCTATTAAAGAGATAAGTCTTGTCAGTTAGCATGAACTGTCTACTTAACAAAAACCTAGTCAAAAATTCCCTCCAACAGATTGGCCTATGGCCAAGTCTATGAGGCATTTTCTTAAGTGTTAATTGATGTAGGAGATCCCCGCGCAGTGTGCACTGAGCCCTCTCTAAGCAGGTGGGCCTGGGCTATGTAAGGAAGGTAGCTGGTTTTATCAGTACGCAGATCTCAGTAAGCTGTTATACTTTGGAGATTTCATTGAAGCAGTCTCTTTCCTGACATCTCCCTATCATGCCTAGAATGCATTAACTATCAGTAGATGTTTTTTTTTCCTTCTGGGACTTACATTCTTCCACAGTGTTCTCTGAGCTTTAGGCATAGTGTAGAGGTTACACTGTACACGTGTCCTTGAGTTCCTACCTTGGCTTCGTGAGATGATGAACCGTAACCTGTAAACTAAAATAGACCCTTTCCTCCTGAGTTTGCTTTTGGGTTGTGGTGTTTATCATAGCAACATGAACCAAAATAGAACAGTTCTCCTATTGCTCTCATCACAATGAAATGCAAACTAAGAAAGCAATAGGTGAGTGTGTTCAATACATTACACCAACAAACAAAACTGTTAGCCTATGAATAGATTTGGGAGAATTTCAAATGTAACACAAACTGATTTGAATGTCTATTCCTAGGAACTAATCCTGACCTTGTTTTTATTTCATTCTGAGCCGAAGAAGACAAAGGGTTTGAGTCCTGGACACCTTGCTCAGGATTTAAACCATGAGTTACTGTACATATATACTACACAGGGCAATCAATCAAACTAATACATGATTGGATATGGGGCAAACAGCAATAACAGCTCCTGTGCCTTTAAAATGTCCATATCTATTCTCAGTGCTTTTAACAATCGTATCTAGAGGTATGTAAAATTGAAATTGAAATTTCAGGGGCAGGAATGAGAGTACTATCATTGAAGACATTCGATTTGATGCAAAGGAAAGGGTGCAATGAGATTTTCTTTAGGGTGTGGAGGCCTTGAGAATGGTTTTCTGGTTTCACAGAAACTGTTATTGAGTAATCCGAGCTTGGGAATGATCTAAGAAAAGGCCACCGTAAGGAGGAGTTTGTGTAAGTCCTCAAAATTAAGAATTTCAATAGTAATACACAAGAACTAGGCAGCAGCCTTAGGATTAAGCACTTGATGTTCTGGAGTAGAAGG